>OZ007590.1:378032126-379327626 GCA_963931845.1 Maratus michaelseni | reverse complement strand
ATATATTTGAATATTGATGAACGTATAGATTAACCAGTATATACTATGTTCGTTCCTACACTGATTATCCTGAACCATCTCAGACATGAGTTCGTTTTTAGTGCACTCTAAAAAAAAATGCGTAAATTGAAGGGAGGTTTTTTTTTTCGTTAAAACAAGAAAATTTCCGCTTTGATTTACCCATCCACTCCCCACCCCCAATAAAAAAATTAAATTAAATTAAATTAATAAGTAAATACAGAAAATTCTCCAATCTAACGTAAAAATTAACTGTAATCCTCCGATCTAAAGCTGCATTTTCGACAAACCGTTAGGGATGTTCCGGCAACTGGACTATGCCTATTACTTTTCCCTAGAAACTGAATTTTTAAGTATGTTCTATTTTTCCCTCCCTCAAAACACGAAAAGTTCGTCTTATATGCTGTCATAAACATCAAGTGCTCTTAAACTTTTGTTACTGACTGTAGAATTAAATGTTCAATAGTCATTATAGGCTAGATAGTCTTTATGATTTAAAATGTGCTGTCTTTATTGCAGAATTGGATCGCTGATCTGTCCCGATGTCAGTGATTTGCCGAACGTTCGTGCAGAACGCCTGGCGGAGCGACCTATGCTCCAACTGCTTCAAGTCACTGGAGGACCACACGGACCACGGCACCACCAGGCGTAACAATGTCTGTGAGAAACTTTCCATGCCCAGATATGTGCCACAGGCTGCCACACTCTACCAGGTGAGTAACTATGTAACAGCCATGTCGCTGTCATTCATTATGATCAATGTCGAAATGAACATACCTAAGTCGAAATGAGCACCAGAGTACGTAAAATCAAACAACTTTTATTTAAAATCTTAAAAAAGGAAGGGACTTGAGAAAGACCTACTTAATTTGCCTTAGGCCGAAAGAAAGTCAATTCCCAGAAATACTTCACTCAGAAAAATAAAGCTTCAAATATCAATAAAGAGGTAACTTCAAAAATATTACTTGGACGAGCGCCAAAACGTCGGTTAAGATGTTTTCAGCAAGATCTAAGTTTCACTCAGGGCCGTTCGAAGAGGGGGCGAGGGGGGGGGGCCTTCGTCCCGGGCGCGGAAATTGAGAGGGTACCAAATTTATGCTACCAATCACGGTTTAATTTATTTACTTATTCATTTTTTGGTCATCGATCATTTTCTGGGGAATTTCTTTTTTTCTTTTCATCATTCTTTTTTTTCTGTCTCAAAATATCATGATATCTCCAACAAATAAGTGCAATTTTCTATTACACTATTTAGTTGTTTGCAATTTCTGAATTAAAATTAAACTTTTTAATGTTCCAACATAAACGCGAAATGTTTATTCAATAGAATTAATTTCTGTTTCTGTACTTTATCAGTTTTGTGTTACCTGTCACAAAAAGAAGGGGAGGGGGGGGGGAGCCAAATTGAAACTTTGCCCCGGGCGCAGTTTTCTCTTCGCACGGTTCTGCTTTCACTATCCAAGCTAGTCCAATTCCAACTTCTAAAATGTCCGCCTACGATAGTTCTGAAATCGGCACTCCGTGAGCGTCAAAACTCTTTATTCAGTTAGCACAAAAAACAAGGTAAATCTTATCTTACCAACGGACGATACTCCTTATCTAATGCAGATAGTTGAGTCAACTGGATAGATCTCAGAGAACCACACTGGGGAAGAACTTGATCGAAAGTTTCACTTACCCAGCGCGTGCAGTGCTTAAATATTGCTATATCGATTGACCATATGCAGAAATTTGCATAATTATCGAAACGGAGAGAAAATTCACAAGTTCCGAGGTTTCACACTCATTCATCGAAAGTTAAAAAAAGATAGCCTTGATCACTTTTACACACATTGTCTGTTAATGGACAAAAACTAGGTTTCCAATCGAAACTTCGCCAACTCTTAAAAGTCAGAGTAGTCGATACATCCTAGCCATAACTATCACATGTATTCTGTCGCAAGTGCGTGCAAAAATTACAATGAATCAGTTTTCTAATGCTTTATTTTACTCCTAAACATAATTACACTGCGAAAAAAGACAGATGTTTCTTAATCTAATTAATTCTTAATATCATAAACTACGAATAAAAATATACAATAGCATCTTCCGGATTAATCACGATTCAGTAAACCGTTCTTTCGCTTTAGCAATTTCGGAAACCAATATATTTTCGTGATTTAAAGAAACATTTATAAGCCCAAAATTGATTTTTCTGCCACTGATTTTCGGAAACGTTTCCGAGTCTTTTTATAGTGCAATAATCAGTTTTCTAAACCCGAAATATCATATATTCTAATACGAGCAAATCTTGTGGGTGGTTATATATATATATATATATATGCAAAAATTATCTTAAAAACGGCTCTAACGATTTTGACGAAATTTCGTATCCTACCGTTTTGGGGCACCAGAAAACCATTGGGCTAGGTCACATGCTCGAGAAAATTCGATTAGTGGGTCATTTTGGGTCATTTTGGGTCATGGTCTAGCTAATTGTATCTAAAAAACGGTTCAAACGATTTTGACGAAATTTTGTATCCGACCATTTTCGGGCATGAGAAGTCAATTGGGCTGGGTCACATATTCGAGAACTTTCGATTAGTGGGTCATTTTTGGGTCAACGCTGGTCAAATTAATTTTATCTAAAAAACGGCTCTAACGATTTTGATTAAATTTTGTGTCCTACGAGTTTCGAGCACGATAAAAGCATTGGGCTAGGTCGCATGTCCGAGAAAATTCGATTAGTGGGTCATTTCTGGGTCATTGTGGGTCAAGATCTAAAAAGCGGCTCAATTTACACTAAATTTTGCATCACATGGTTTCCGGGCACGAGAAGACTGTTGGGCTAGGTCACATGTTCGAGAAAATTCAATTAGTGGGTCATTTTGGGTCATTTTGGGTCATGGTCAAGCTAATTGTATCTAAAAAACGGTCCAAACGATTTTGACGAAATTTTGTATCCGACTATTTTCGGGCACGAGAAGACTATTGGGCTGGGTCACATGTTCGAGAACTTTCGATTAGGGGGTCACTTTTGGGTCAAAGCGGATCAAATTAATTTTATCTAAAAAACGGTTCTAACGATTTTGATTAAATTTTGTATTTTACGAGTTTCGGGCACGCGAAAATCATTAGACTAGGTCACATGTTCGAGAAAATTCGATTAGTGGGTCATTTCTGGGTCATTGTGGGTCAATATCTAAAAAGCGGCTCAATTTACACTAAATTTTGCATCCTATGGTTTTCCGGCACAAGAAGACTGTTGGGCTAAGTCAGAGAAAATTCAATTAGTGGGTCATTTTGGTCATGGGTCATGATATTTGAACTCAAATTTAATTTTGACCGAGCATAGCTCGGTCTTCCCTGCTCGTAGGTTTTAAAGGTGCTATCCATTCTCAAATAAACATTTATGTGTTCAACAAACATGTAATGAAACAAACAAGATAAATTAACAGCATTAACATTAACTTTAAAATTAGTGGTATTTTCTTACTCTTGAATGTATAAATTCAGTTACGAAGCTGAAAATGTTTATTGAGAATTAATAGCATATAAAGGAAAAGGGGATAGTTATGAGAGAACAGCCAATAGGAAAACAAGAGCGTGATGGAAAATATATTCTATTAATTTCCTAATAGTCTGTTTCCTTCAGAGTTATATTCTACCAATTTCCCCTATTTCTACCAAAGCTATATTCAACCAATTTCCTAATTGCCCAAGTCTACCAAATATATTCTAGCAATTTCCTAATAACCTATTTCTACCAAAGCTATATTCAACCAATTTCCTAATAACCTATTTCTACCAAAGATATATTTAACCAATTTCCTGCCCAACTCTACCAAATATATTCTACCAATTTCCTAATAGCCCAACTCTACAAAATGTATTCTACCAATTTCCTAAAAGCCTATTTCTAACAAAGCTATATTCAACCAATTTCCTAATAGCCTATTTCTAATAAAGCTATATTCAACCAATTTCCTAATAGCTTAATTCTACCAAATATATTCTACCAATTTCCTATTTCTACCAAAGCTATATTCTAGCTAAATTTCTAATAAATATTCCAAAGCTATATTCACTCTATATTTCTACGAAAGCTATTTTCTACCAAATTCCAATATACCTAAAAACTAATCTACCAATCAGACATGAATTGATTCGAAAACGGTAAGAAAGAGAGGAAATTTTAAATTCAAGAAAAAGTAGGAAAACAGAGGCAACAAATTGATAGTAAATGAATTAATTAAATAAAATGTTATTATAAAAAGAAGTAATTCAATTAAAAAAGACATAAAAGTAAAAAAGAGAAACAGTAAGACAAAAAAAAATTATTTATTTATTTATTTAAAATAGAACTGGCTCATTCTACTATGCTCTATGCCGCTTAGAAAAACTTGTTCACTTTAACAAAATAACTTTTCTAATTTTCTGCACTGCTATGCGACTTAATTTATTATATTATATGACAAATGCATATTAGTATTGTTAAGGGATTTTCTTGCAAAATGCCCAATAAATTTACCTAGAAGCGAAATATTTAAAAATAAATTAAGAGGGGTAAAAAGAAGGAAAAAGGAAAAAAATCGACAAACGATATATAGAAGTGGAAATTAATACAATCTGTCGAAAGCGGTTTTATAAAACGGGTCTGTATCTATTCTTATGTACGTTTATTAATTCGTTATTATAAAAAGTTATTATAAAAAAAAGAAGTGATCCAATTTAAAAAGACATAAAAGTAAAGGGGAGAAACTGTAAGGCAAAAAATTAACAAATATATATTTTTTTATTTATTTAGAATAAAATGGACAGATTCTATTATGCTCTCTGCCGCTTGTAAAAACTTGTTTAGTTTAACTAAATACAGAAGGTCGTTCGCACTTTATGGAAACGATTTTCAAAGTTAATTTCTACGCATAAATGACATATACTTTGCAACAATTTGACTTTGTTGGATAGCCTTGACTTTTGGCATATGAAGCTCAATTTTTCTCATATGAAGCTCAATTAATATATTTTTCCTATACAGCTGGAATTTCTTTTTCAAAAATGAGTTCTAAAATATTTTACTGATAATAAATTGAAATCCCCTTAGCTTTACTGCATTTTTTACCTTTAATTCAATTTCATAACAAAATCCTACTGTAATTCTGCCTTTTGAAAAATTTTCTTTATATTTACAAGCCCATTTCTTTTTTTATTAATTGATAAAAATTGCTCTTCTTTTGATACACTATATATAAATAAAACCATGTTTCATCCAGTGTTACGATAAATTTTTATTTATCACCACCTGTGTGTTTGTTAAAGCGAGCGTTATAAAGCGCTATCCACAACACATTGGAAAACTTTAGAAAGTTTTTCAAAAGGTCTGAGAGAAAATTGATATGATTATACTAAGAAAAAAGTCAACTAGGATGGAAATTTCGATCCACAGTTATAATCAAGAGTCAGGGTTATACAGTACAGTAAAATTGTCGCAAAGAATATGGGATATAGGTTCAGAAATTAATTGTGAAAATCATTTCCATAAAGTGTGAATAACCTTCTGTATTTGTTCTAATTCCTGCATTGCTATTCTACTTAACTTATTCTGTTATATGACAAAGGCATATGTTAGAATTGTTAAGGGATTTTCTTAAAAAATACTTAAAAAATTTGCCTACAAGCTACATATTTAAGAATAAAATAAGAGAGGTAAAAAGAAGGAAAAAGGAAAAGAAATCGACAAAAGACTATGGAAGTGGAGATTAAAACAATCTATCGAAAACGGTTTTATAAAACGGATCTGTATCTATTCTTATGTACGTTTATTAATTCGTTATTATAAAAAGTTATTATAAAAAGACGAAGTGATTCAATTAAAAAAGATATAAAAGCAAAGAAGAGAAACTGTAAGACAAAAAAAAAAAAAAAAAAAAAAAAAAAATTAGAATAAAACGGGCTAATTCTACTATGTTCTCTGCCGCTTAGAAAAACGTGTTCAGTTTAACTAAATAACTTTTCTAATTATACTTAATTTATGCTGTTATATGACAAACGCATATGTTAGGATTGTTAAGGGATTTTCTGGAAAAATACCCAATAAATGTGCCTACAAGCTACATATTTAAGAATAAAACAAGAGAGGAAAAGAAGGAAAAAGGAAAAAAAAGACAAATAATGAGTATGGAGAAGGAGATTAAAACAATCTATCGAAATCGGTTTTATAAAACGTGTCTGTGTCTATTCTTATGCGCGTTTATTAACTTATGCTATTTAAATTCCTGGGTTGTTTATGTTTAATGTGACATTCGTGTTTTTCAGAGTCGTGGCATTTCGACGAGTCTCAAGTGGCGTCTCAATGAGTCTCTGTACGACAAGGTGTCCCGCAGGGATTTCGCGTCCCAGACCCCGAAAACCGCTAAAGTAAGTCAGCAGCCGGAACCTCCCGTTTCGAGCAGTCGAGGCATACTCATCAAGACTGATTCCACGTCCTCAGAGAAAAAGTACAAGAGGTGAGTTTGTAACTGAATGCTATTTTACTCCTATTTCATGTAATCTCTTTTTGTGTATATATACTTACGGAGTTGTCATTTGTTTGTGCTGCTTAGGAAGTTCTTTTGTGCACTTACTTCATTCTGAAATGACAATGATAATATTTGAAGTGATGAAATTTCCTTTAAAATGTAGTTTATTTTTAATTTTTTTAATTTAAAACTCATTGTTACATTTTATTTTTTTTTAAATCTTGAAATTCATTTCCTTGTTATTTTTGAATTCATGAAATTATTGTTATTATTATAGTTATAGTGATATAGCCTTTAAAGTGTTGTTATTATCATTTTATTATTTGAAAAATTGTTAAAAAATGTTTTATTCATATCAATGTTACTTTTTAATTCGTTAAAGGCTATGCATTTAATAATAATTATTATTATTAAAATTATTATCACAGAGATAAAATTTTCTTTAAATTCTTTCTTTTCATTTTCCTATTTTAAATTTATTGTTCAATTTTATATTAGTTTTTTGTCATTCATAAAAGACCAATCACTAAAAAAATAATTGTAATTATAGGGATAAAATTTACACAATTAATTCACGGAGTTAAGGCTGTTCTCAAATCCAAAGAAGCTACTTTCTGACACGTTTCTGATTTCATTTTTATTCGGAAACTCATGCAATTGGCAAGTGTTATTATTCATAAACAATGTAATCGAATTGCGTTTTCCATTTTTTGGTAAAGTCAGGAGATATTTCAGAAAGTAGTGTCAAAGTCGGCGTTTAAAAAAATGGAAAACGCAACTCAATTTCAAATCGCTTCAATAGTAAACACCTGCCAATTTTATACCTTTATGACTAAAAATTAGTCAGAAAATGTGTCAGAAAGTTTCGTGTTGTTAAGCAGGGAATTTGAAAACCACCTTAAAATGTAGTTAATTAATTTTTTTTTTCAATTTATTGATACATTTTATTAAAAAAAACTTTAAATTCATTTCCATGTTATTTTTAAATTCATAAAAAGCCATGCATTTAATATAATAATAATTATTATTATCTTTATAGTGATAAGATTTTCTTTAAAATGTTGTTATTACCATTTACTTATTTTAAATGTATTGTTAAATTTTATGTTTTTTTTTTTTTTTTTTTTTTTTTTTTTTTACATTCATAAAATGCCGCGCACTAAAAAAATAATTGTAATTATAGTGATAAAATTTACATAATTAATTAACGGAGATAAAATTTCCTTCTTAATTCTTGTACGAGAAATTCAGCAGCATACTTTATGCAATACATTTTAAATAAAGGTGTTTTGATCGCATTCCGCTTGTTAAATCTAAATTTAGTTTGGCGATGTCGTTTATAAATTTTCTTTACATTAAGTATATATATATATATATATATAATTTCAATACATTACAAGTGAAAAATATTTTCTTTTTCTATTTCATAAAGCAATTTCTGTAGAATTTGTCACCTGTCAAACCTTAACTTCTCGATCAATAAATATAAATTTATCGTCTTAATTTTCTTTTTTCAATTAAATTTAATTGTATTTTTTTCTTTTATCACGCAACTGATCTTCATCTGGACTGATCTTATTGATGATCCTCCTAAGTTTCTTAACGTTCCGACGGTCAAAAAAAGTCCATTGGACTCCTCAAAAAATTGTTACATATTTGTGGTCAAAAATCACAAATAATAACAAGAACGAAAAATCATGCGTCAAGCATAGATGATGTAACACTTTCCAACACTTCCAAAATAATTTTGCAAATCTTTACCGTAAGGTGTAAGATGATATCTAACTAAACAATTTTGAAAACGCATAACATATTTAAAAATCCAATATCAGGAATTTCCAACAATATTCGGAAAAATATCCGAGATCTTTTGTGCAGCCTTGTATAGGATCGATAGATTTGTATATATACTAAATAGAATGCTAAATTTTAATTCAGTTAGGAAACGCATAGCACAGTTTAAAATTTCCCTTCTGCAATTTCCGAGAATAAACGGAAATGTACTCGAGAACTTTTGTGCTTCCCTGTATACAATCTATACAATTTTTACACACCAAGTAATAGACAAAAAATGAGTTAAATTTAAAAACGCGTTCAGCAACTGAAAAACCATTCCCAGCAATTATTATTAATAAGCAGTACTTTCAGCGAATATTTTGTGTGTCCCTGTAAAAGAAACGATGAAAGCTATACACACAATATTCTATAGTAAGCCTCTTGTAATCTACGTTAGTGATATATATCAATTTAAATATATTTGAAATAGTGAAACATTATTAAAATAAACTACAAACGATTTTTCTTCATAGACCGTGATATAACGGAATTCTTTTGAGAATCCCTGTGAAGGAACTATATGTGCTATGCACGCCACATTCTATGATTAGTCTCTTGTAGTGCACCTCAGTGATATATATCAATTTCAATATGTTTAAAATTGTGTAACATCGTTAAAAAAACCCGCAAATGATTTTTCCCCATAGACCGCAATGTCCCTGTAAAAAAACTATAAGTGCTACACACTTCATTTTCAATACCGAACTTGCCAGAGTAAGCCTCAATAACATATATCAATTGCATGATGATCCGAGCATATTTACGCGAGTTAGAGCACGGACAGATAGACAGACAGACAGACAAACCGAATTCATAAACACTTTTCAACTATGTTAGAAAGTGTTAAAAATGAATGTCTAACCATTGTAATATAGTTTGATTTCTATTTTTCATAAATTATGTTGTTAGGTGCATTCGTAATTATATAAATACGTAGCACCTATTGTCGTCGTCTGGTCCGTCCGTCTGTCTGTCCGTCCGTCCGCATATAACAACGCAAAAACTACCCAACCGAATGGTTTGAAATTTAAGATATATTATCTTTGCAGAATTTTGTCGAGACATTTCAAATTTTATAAAAATCGAATCAAAACTTTAGAAAATATTAATAAAAACATTTCTTAAGAAATTTGATTTTTTTTTTTTTTAATCTGTGCTTTTTTGTTATAGGAGCTTTCGAAATTTAATCGTCAAGCGACCGAGATACTTATTTTATTACAGAAATTAATCTGCCGACAATATTATTCATTTCACAGAATTAAAAATCATCAAGATCTGAATACTTATATAACTAGCTATAGTACGAACGCACCTCATTTGTCACGTTTGACGTACAGTTTCCAACTTGTTTTATTTATTAGTATAATCATAATAAACCAATAGTTAATTTGAGGGGATCTGGGCAAGAAAGTGCCAAGCCACACTTTTGGTGAAATAAATCTAACACTGCAATCTGTTGCTTAATATTGTAAATTATAATATCCAACATATAATTTGTTTCTAAATTTCATTTGTTGGCAGCCTATGTCCCAGGTTTCGTTTATGCCCGCAATGAAAATAGCTAATTTATAAAGAACGTAATAGTAATATCATTAAAGTAATGCCATATTCTTATTCAGAAAATTTCAAATGTTACTAAGACATTCGCAAAATAAACTTTTTGTTATCTTGATTTGAGTATTTGATCTAACTTTCAAACTGATATAGTGTCTCAGAAGTTTACAAATATGGCTTGGCACTTTCTTGCCCCGACCCCCTCATTTGTATTTTGACTTATGTATGGAAACGTATGGAAACGTATCTTGCACAAAATTGAGCTAAACGAGTTAACTCTTTCAGGACCGATTTTTTTTTTTTTTTCAATTTTGAGGAAAATTACTTTTAGGTTTAAAAAATTAAAAATAGCTATCCAATTCACAAATATTAAGGTGTTCAAAATTTAACAAATATGTCATTTAATGAAATTTGGGGAATATTCTTATTTTGCATTTTATTAATATATGACAATAGGCTAAGGAAAATTTTTGAAGATGTCTGGAAAATATTAAATTACAACAATATTTAACAACTTTCCAGTGTTTTATATTCTTTTACATAACTCGTTGGTTCCGAAAAGTAGCATTTCTTATAAATTTAAAGAATGAAACGTATGTTTAAAATAAAAGAATCACCAACAACGCTGCAAAGAGTTTTAAGCAAATGTTTTAGTTTTGTTTTATCACTGAATGCTGAAATATAAATGGAGTGATAATAAAGTATGTCTAGACATATACTGTGAATACTAGATGCATATAACAACAAAATAATTGTTAAGACAAAGAAATTGTTTAGACAAAGACAATTTAAAATCATTTTAAATTGATCGGGACTTGTTAGTCCCGAAAGGTTAATTTGCAAACATTCATTTGATGTGGTTTTGCTGATTATCATTTGTTAGTATTGAACATTTCTAATTTTGAAATTAACCTTACGATTACTTCAGGTGTCGAGAGTTTGTCTTCAAGAATTTCAAAAACTCGAACTTTCATTTTGACTGGTTTCAAACTTTACGCTTATCAAATTGATCGCCGTAATATTTACAAGCATATCGAATAAATCGTACGTAGTGTGAACCGTATTTAATTCATACGACGGTCAACATGTTAAGCGGCCTTGAATATTTTTCCTGCCTACATCTCAAATTCTTGACCATTTTTGGAACCTTACATTTTTTTTTGTCCATTTTCGTGGCCGTCAAGTTTGTTGCCTGGTGTGGGAATTTTAGGGGAAATATTAAAACTAGTATGTTGGGGCCGTCATAAAACTCTCTTCTATATAAATCAAATCAATTCAATGATTCAAATAGTACAAGAAATTACACCGATTTAGCGAATAGGTTTTTTACACAGTGTATTCCCATATTCAGGATGCTAAGAATGAAGTTTCGTTGAATTCTGTGCATTTAAACTCGTGCTGTAAGCATCGCATATTTCGAACAAATCATCGAATTTCGGTACGCCCACCCTCTTAGATGATCGCAACCAAAATTGAATAATCTATCCCTATCATGAGGATTCTAAATTCGATATTCCGTTGAATTCTGCACACATAAACTCGAGATATAAGCATAACATAAATCGAACAAATCATCGATTTGCGGCAACCCCTCTAGGGGAGTTTTGCCCAAAAACTAATCGGCACCAATTCACATGAGGATAGAACATCAAATGAAATTTTATCTTATTCTACGCAGTAGTTCGTGAGTTAGAGCGCCCACAAAATCTGTGTCACACACAAGCAGACATACTCACGGACAGACATTCTCTAAAAACAGACAAATCGTGTTCAAGACCTTCTAAAACGTATAAATCCGTCGAAAACCAGAAGTCGAAATTTTGTACGAATCCAATAGTTTTTTCTTGTATAGATAGAAGAAAGTAAAAATGATTTAAAAGCATGACTAATGACTGCTAATTTATAACACTGGGTAAGACTATATCATGTTCCTGTTCCAGTCAGTAGGAGGGGTAAATTTGCCCTAAAGCCTTAAAACGTCCATTGTATTGGAATATGCAACAGAGTACCCTAGTAATCAAAATCTCACATATTCTAAATTATGTAAACAATCGCGCGCGCGGGTTTCGATTTAAGCTTTTAACGACGAGTCTATGACATTTATGATCTATAATTATTCTTCAAAGACACTGTTTACAATGGCTTAGTTAGGATGAGTGACACCCGGGGCGGATGTAAATGGTGTCACCCCCACCCACCCTTCCCACCCTACCTGTTATACATTAGTCCAAGAATAATTAATTCTACATACAAATGTAACTATTTATAACAAAAATAATTGTAAACCTTTTCATTTTATTAATGTAACTATTTATAACAAAAATAAAAGTAAAACCTAAACTTTAACAATTTTTATTTATGTTTCATTTTTCTTTACACAATAATCAAATTAACAGCACTAAACATAGTTTAACTAAATTTAAATTAAACTAATCAACTGTACACCACTTAATATATTTTTAAATTTCCTTTTCTTCATTTTCATTGAAGCCAAGTTGGAAATTACTTCTCGAAGTCTATATTTTGTGTGCGCTCATGCTTTATGGTCAGCGTAGCAAGGTTGCTCAAGAGGCTATCACTCATTGTTGACCGCAAATAATTTTTAATCAGCTTCATTTTAGTAAAACTCTTCTCACAAAATGCGACTGACATGCAAATCGTTAAAAATAACTTTAACGATAAAAGTAAGTTTGGAAGAGATTCTATAAAATCCCAGAATGATACAAACAGTCTGTTTGTATCATTCTTTTTCTACGCGAATCATTCCATCTATGGCAGCAATCACTGTGCGGGCTGAGTTTTATTTTTTAGGGCCGAACAGTTTAGTAAGAGTAACGTCACAAAGAAACCATTGGACTAAACGTATAAAAACTGCGGCCGCAAAGCTCAAAAATACTTTTTTTTTTTTTTTTTTTTTTTTTTACATATGGGTCAAATGGACACAGTAGGTAATTCTTGTGAAGTATTTTTTTCGGTTGTCGGAGAGTTAATAAGGTGCAAAAAATGGTAATACCAAAAAGCCGTTTATAACATGTAATTCCCAATCTTCCTGCATATTCTTTACTAGCAAAACCCGTGGCTTTGCTCGCCTAGTTATTGAAAAGTGTCAAGTGATATTACTGGGCCTAGAGGGTCATTAGAGGAAATTTTACTGCCACAGATAATTCAAAAATTACCAATTAAGTCACATTTTGAGTAAACTTCATTCTTCTACTGCATTAGACGAACATAAGACTTAAATGAATGAGAAGAGCTAAAATTAATTCCAAATTAATGGTAATTTTGAAAGCATTTTGAAGGTTTCCCTTACATTTTCTTTTTCATTTGAAATTTAGAATTTTTTTTTGAAACAGTTCTAAGCGAGTATTTACATCTTAAAAGTAAGTATCATGCCAAATTCCAATCCTCTAGTTAAGGAAATTTATGTAATAACTATATCACAGAAATTGCAATTTTAAGACATTTTTGTTCCTGCACACATTAAAATTTCTAAACTTTTAAAAATTGTTCTGTGGATGAATTTGTGTCTCTAACGTAACAGTCATGTAAAATTTCAAGTTTCTATCCCTACCGATTTCAGATTAGTCATAGTTTAGAAGGTTTTTAGAGCTTTTCCAGCTTATTTCACTCTTTTAAATTTCGATTTGTTGTTTAAATCGTTCATAGCGAGCACTGAAATCTTAAAAATAGCCACCATACCAAATTTGCAGCATCACTAAAATCGCAATTTTAGAAAGTTTTTTGTTTCTGCACCTTTTTTAAATTCGAAATTTGTAAAAACTCTTCTGTGCAAGCATTTATGTCTAAAAAATAACAGGCATGTCAAATTTTAAGTTTCTATCGATAACAATTTTGAAATAAATATTATTTGTTACGTTTGGCACCTTTAAATTTCGAATTTTTAATAAACTGTTTATACCGAGCGTCTGTATCTTAAAAGTTGTCACTATACTAAATTTCACGTTTCTAACCCGAATTAACCCAATTAAATCATAATATAGAACGTTTTCCGCACATTTCAGCCTGTTAAATTTCAAATTTTTTAGAAACCGGTCTCTTCATTTGCATTTTAAGAGTAATCACCATGCCAAATACGAAGCTTCTATACCAGCTGTACCACATAAATTGTAATTTTAGAACGTTTTATTTTTTCACCTGCTCTTTAAAAATTTCGCATTTTTAGTAAACTTTTCTAGGTGATCAGTTACGTGAGTAAACAGCCATGCAAAATTTCAAGTTTCTATCCCTAACAGCTCCAAATAAATCGTAATTTAAAACGCTTTTTGAACGTTTTTCGTGCTTTCGCACTTTAAATTTCAATTTTTAAAAAACTCTTCTGTGCGACCAGTTTAAAGGCAACAACCATGTCAAATTTCAAGTTTCTATTCTTAACAATTCCATAGAAATCTATTTCAATTTAGAACGGTTTTCGCGCATTTCACTCTTTTAAATTTCGATTTTTTAAAAATTGTGCTGTGCGACCATTTATGTCTTAAAAGCAACAGCCATGTCAAATTTCTAGTTTCTATATCTCAAAAAATTCCATAGAAATCGTAATTTAGAACGCTTTTAAAACGCTTTCCGCTTATTTCGCCCTTTCAAATTTTGAATTTTTGTGCAAATTATTGTTAGTGAGCATTTATATCTTAAAAGTAACCACCATATCAAATTTGAAGTTTCTAATCCTGCAAGTATAAAAAAAAAATCGTATTTTACAATGTTTTTCCATCTTCATCCTTTTAAATTTCGATTTAAAAAAAAAAACTCTTCTGGGAGTGCATTTGCGTCTTAAAAAATATCAGCTATGTTGAATTTCAAGTTTCTGTCCTTAACAATTTCATAGAAATCGTAATTTATATTGTTTTTATAACATTTTTCCTCACAACTCCCTTTTAAATTTCGAATTTTTTAGAAACTGTTCTTAGAGAACATACTTATCTTATAAGTAACAACCTTGCCAAATTTCAATTTTCTAATCCCTTCAGTATCACAAATATTGCAATTTTAGAACGTTTTTCGCTCCTGCAACCCCCTGAGGGTGGTGGCACTGACATAAAATATAGCCTATGTCAGAGCAGAGACTATCACCATAAATTTGCAACTATTACGTTTAAAATCGGTTCGGTAGAATCAGAGATTCCATATAAATTGCAATTTAGAATGTTTTAAAAACACGTTTAGCTCATTTTACCCTTTTAAATTTCGAATTTTTTAGAAACTGTTCTTACATAGCATATACATCTTATAATGCCAAACATCGCCATGCCAAATTTCAAATTTCTAGCCCCTTCAGTATTACGAAAATTTCAATTTTAGAACGTTTTTCGCTACCACATTCCTCTGGGATATTTACACAGACATGAAATATAGACCATATTACAGCAGGAACTATCACCATCAATTTGCCACCATCACTTTTGAAATCGTTTCGATAGTTCCAGTGATTCAATAGAAATTGTAATTTAGAATATTTTTAGAACTCTTTTCGTTCATTTCAGAATTTTAAATTTCGATTTTTTTTTCATTTGTTCTTAGAGAGCATTTACATCTTCTAAGTAACTACCATACCAATTTCAAGTTTCTAGCTCCTTCAGTGTCGCAAAAATCGTAATTTTAAGACGATTTTCGCTCCTGCAACCCCTGGGGGTAGTGGAATCGACATAAAATATAGCCTATGTTACAGCAGAGACTGTCACCATCAATTTGCCACCATCACTTTTGTAATCGGTACGGTAGTTCCAGAGATTACCCCCTGCAAACAAACAAACAAAAAAACAAACGTTACTTCTTTATGATATTAGTATAGATAAGCGCTGTTTCCACTGTATAACTATATTCGAAGCTCTTATTTTCTAGTTACGCTTAGCATATATCTATATCTGTAGTTCATATTTTCGCGAGACTGTTTTCTGTTGTCCCCTGTGAAGGCTTTTTAAATATACTCACTCTATATTTTGAAGTTAACCATTATACAGAGAGTCTGAAAAGTATTTCCCTGATTACAAAATTTATGTCTATATCCGGTAGCTATAAGACAGACATGTAAAACTGGTGGCAGAATTTTGAAAAAATAACCAAGTTTTTTTTGGCTGCAGGTTTCCGCAACGAGGATGTAGCGTAGCCGTGTCCAAGAAACCGGAAATGTTCACAAGTCAGGAAAAAGCTCAGTGTGGCCTCTGGCATCACGAGATACTTTAAGCATCTGTAATTCACGTGAGGTCGTACGCACTAATTGCTTGAGAATTCGCCCAAAATACTGTGTCTCATTTTATCCACCTTTTCTGCTGAGGTTTATGGTCGGCCAGTTCTCGGTACGTGGTCCGGTTTCCTGGACACTGACGCTGCTACACTGCAACAACGTTACGGAAACTTGCAACAAAAAGTTTTCCAACATTTTAGCACAAGTTTCAGATATCTATCTTATATAGCGGATATGAATAAAGTTTGTAATCAGGGAAAGACTTTTCGGACACACTGTATTTGTACCTTTGTACCTCTTAATAGTTGACACCTCTGAATAGCACCAAGTTGTTTTGTTGCAAGTTTATGTAATGTGGCTGTAATGCATCAGTATCAGTGTTCAGGAAACAAAAGATTTTCATAAATCAGGAAAATGTTCAATGTGTCTTCTAGTATCACGATACCCCTTTGGCATCTGTAATTCACGTGAGGCCGTACGCACTGATTGCTTGAGACTTTGCACAAAATACTGTTTCACTTTTTCCACCTTTTCAGCTGAGGTTTATGGTCGGCCAGTTCTCGGTTCGTGGCCCGGTTTCCTGGACACTGACAGCTACGGAAACCTGAAACAAAAAAAAATCCTGGTTAGTTTTCCAACATTTTGGCACCCGTTTCACAGGTCTATCTTATATATAGCGGATATATATGAGTAAATTGTGTAATCGGGAAAAGACTTTTCGTCGACTTTTTTGCACCACAAGTTTACGTTCCTTTCTGTTAGTTTCATGTTATCTTTTGCGCATTTATACACTAGATGTTTAACTGTAAAGCACCCAAAAGATTCCCTTTAGGCTTTACTAAGCGTAACCGTACGCATTTCATGGAAAAGCTTTCAAAAAGATTGCTATCAACCCAAAAAATTATTCAATTGAATCGAAGTTTGGTAGATACCGTGACTCTGTAATCACGTGATAAATACAAACATAAATCCTCTTGCGTGCACAAATGGATAAAAGTTGTGGACACCGGTATAGGTTATCAACCAAGATAGTAGAAAAAATACATTTCCGGCTGTCTATGTTTTTCCGCAATGGTGACTGCTTTCGTGAGAAAAACAACCATTAAAAAGAAAAGAAAGAAATATATTTTTCATTTTACTGTAAATCATGTTAATTTTTTTTTACAACATTACTCGATGCAAAATTCAGATAACGGCAGAATTCAGGACGTTTTCGGGAAATTCTAAATCAAGAGTCACCAGTAGAGGTATGTATAGGTTTGAAATTTTTAGGTTAGCCCGGGTATAAAATGTAAAAGATTGCTAATTTTAAACAACTACACCACAAGGGGGACGTCCATACCAGGCTCGGACTGACTTGTCGTACAATGGGGCCGAGACAGCAAAAATACCCTATTTTTTATTTAAGCACCGTTTCTAGTGGTTTTTTGTTCTTTGATAGTTGAAGAATAAACCCCTGTTTGAATTTTTTCGAAAAAAAATGTTTTGTGCCCTTACATAGGAGTCTAATAGTGGACTTTTTAGGCTTTTGGAAATTGGTTATTTTTAACCAAATTTTGTTAATCTTCGTGTATCTTTATTTTCAAAGATAATTTTCGAAACGTTGAGGATATTTACCTTCTATATAGGAGACAAAAAGCACAATTAACCAGTTCAGGTATTTCAGTACTATATGGATAATTAAGATATACAATATTCACATTGTAAAATAGCAAGTAAATTTGATTGTCGAAGCTTTAAATAAAGAAGCTCCATTATCCTCCAACATGACTTGATAATTTTTCTCATCTACATACATTCAAGAAATAGCTGTATTTAATTCAGCTGCAATTTATCTGCAATTGTGTCATTTGTACTCCCTTTTGCCATTCCCCCATTTCATTAAAGGCCTGTAATTACATCGAAAATTATTAGACCTCAATTTGGGGCTTGTCTTATTTGATTCCTCATACGAAAAAATATGTAAGAATCATCTCAAACAACCCTAAAACATATAATGTTTTGTCTTTTTTAACTTTTTAATTAATTTCCCATTTATTTATTTGTTTTATTCAGCATACGCTTTCATTTTTAATTAAGTGGTTCTTTTTAATATATTTTAGCCAATTTTTATGATAAAATGAGACTAATATTATGTGCTATACAAGTTTTGAGGCAAAATTCAAGTTTTTCGGACAAATATATGCTTAGAGCCAGAATTCCAGCTTTTCATCCGTTTCAACCTAGTCATATTTCCTCAAAGTTGTCAAATTTGCGAAGAAAAATGGTTAAAACTCAATAGCGATAGATAGTATGGACATTCGAAGTATTCCATTCAATTCAGCCGAAAAAAATACATAAGAATCGACACTGAAATATCTCATTAGGAAATACATTTTACTACCCTGAAATAATCAAGAATTTAAGTTGTCAAGTATTGACGGAAAACTCATAAATCGTAAACTATACATCGTATTGACTTGCAGATAATCGCATTCGATTCCTCTCAAAAAGTATAAATAAATAAATACATACTTTGGAAACAGTGGTCAGAAACGAATTTCCTAAAAGATGGGATGATTTGTAGAATTTTTGCCAGTAAAACCGGGGTTTCACCCCACTCTGCGCCGCGTCGGTTCATCGGTCTGAACGCCGATTATATAAGATTGATTTCGATTTGTGTATTAAATTTCGAAGAAATGTTTACGAATCGTCATCAATTAATAGAGATCAGAAAAGAGAAATTTTATTTATCACAAAGAATTTAAAGATCCGTCGAAGGAATTTTCAGAATTGAAAACTAAACTGCTATGGAATTTTTTTAAGCATCGGCCAGAATTGAACATATTGCAATAAGTGAGTAAGTAAGATGCCTTTCAGGCAGGACTTTTAAATGGAAAGTAACCCGAATTATCGTTTTTATACAGGGAAAACCCTGAATGCCTTGATAGTGACTCCGCACGTACTACTACTCTGGTATCAATTCGTGAACACCGGCCGAAGTTCCTCTTTTGTGGCCAATATGCTAACCAATGGCCCGAGTTAGGCCCTCGCAAAGGTGGAAATATTTGCCAATGATTGAGGGAAAAAATATGCTACTACAACAAAAGCCATGTTTTTTGAGAAAACAAAGAATGGAGGAAAGGCTAAAATATTTTGTGTGGATTTTGTCATTGATTGGAAAACAGTTACTCCGTTTTCGAGGATGGGAAAAATAAATAAATACCTATAACGTTGATGACATGTCTCTGTCTCTCAATTATAGAAACTTAAATATTTCTCTTTCTCTCTAATTATGATAGGAATTTTGCATATCATGTAAAAAGTGTGTTGCTGAGAAAAGTAAATTTACCCAAATATTTTAGAAATTTTAGGCTACTAAAGGCGACTAATTATGTTATATTTTTTTCTGTAAAAACCTTGTATACTGCATTTTTGTTAAAAAAAAAAAACAAAATGCCTCTTCCCAAACCTACTCTCCTTATCACAAATGTTATAAGTGTTTGAACACTTTTAAACCAAACATTTTATTGTGTTTCACAAATTTCCCACTTCACACACGATGACACTTTGCATGTGGCAGCTGGTGGATAGCACTGAATAATAAAATGCTTTACTTTCTGTTGCTTCTCTGTCCTTTATTGCTGTTTTCATTTTTCTTCTTGATCTGTCTAGCACCGGCGAATTTTCGTGCTACAAGTATATCGTTCCAATGCTTTTTGTGGGTTTTTTCAATATAAAGATCACATTCCAATTAAAAAAAAAATAGTTGTTGCCATTTGAAATTTTCGATAATTTGTCACAACAACCGTAACTGTTAGAGTTTAACTGTTATTTTTTATATGATTCTTGAGCGCGTATCTCAAAATATTTTAAACCAAAATTTCATTCAGTTTCTGCGAACGGTATGATAGTTAGGGGCTCATATATCAGGATAGTATTTTTATAATCACCCTGTATAACAGTTTACATCTTTTTTCACAACCCTTGCGTATGCCTACTTTAAGATATTAAGGCAAAGAAGATGGCTTCATATATAGACGATTTTTTTTTTCAAATACACTCAAAACCGGAGAAAAATACCATTGGATAAATGTTTTCTATGCAGTCGTTCGTCAAGTGACAAATACTTTTTTTTAAATTTATTAAAGTATTTTCAATTAGTACGAAATACTCCAAGGCTAATTATAACGAGCTATCTATAAATAGATCTTTAAAAATAAATTGCGCAGCTAACAGGATAATAACAAACAAAAAATGAGCAAACAGATTCATAAATAATAATCCATTTAAGATGCTAGATACTTCGCGTGATCGGATGAAATCATCCATGCTGTTAAATGAAAAAAAATGTCTGTTGCTAAACGGAATAATAAAACCAATAACAACGTTTATCATAAATGCAGCCAGATCACGAAATTAACTCTAGACTGTATTCTCTAAAACAGTGTTTATGAACCTTTTTTTATTTCGCGACACAATCGAGCCTTAGGTTTAGCTTCCACGGCACGCTAAACTTATGATAATTAAAAACCTATGAAAGGAATATATACTTTTTAACACTTTCCAATATAGTTGAAAAGAGTTTATGAATTCGGTTTAACTGTGCTTGTCTGTCCGCGCTTTAACTCCAGTAAATATGTTCGGAATGATATACAATTGATACATGTTATTGAAATTTATAATGGCATGTTCTGTATTGAAAATGAAGTGTGCAGTATTTATAGTTTGTTTACAGGAACACTCAAAAGAATTTCGTCACATTATGGTCTACAAGGGAAAGTCGTTTGTGGTGTATTTTAATGACGTTACACTACTATGATACTAAATCTCAGTACATAGTAAACCTCATAACATACATAATTTGTATGCACTTGTTGATAAGATGTCTCTGTATGAGTGTGGCGACATACGGGATATAACATTTGCTTTGGTTAAAACTATTTTGGACAAAAAGGTATCGCCAAGCCTCTTTGGCGAGCCTGCCATTATCGCCAAACTAATGGTTGTTGTCTCACTCGTGTGTCGCCAGGTTCTAGAATGTAGGTTTGCCAGTTTGGATAAAATCTTCTGTCTGAGCACGTGGCCTGTGCGTATGTCGCCACTGTCATATATAGGCACCCTAATGTTAATCGTGCAAAACGATTTTGAAAATTTTGCTGCAAACATTTTTGACTCTTCTATAGATCTATTTTCTTCTTCTATAGAACATTTTTCCCCGTTCTCCCGACTTAATTAAAAAAATAGCTCAATTCGAAATGTCCCTCTTTTAGATTTATTTTTCACTCTCTAATCGTCTCTCCAAAATATCGTAACTCAGACGATCGTAAATATTGGAGTGTCTGTATTTTTATGGGTAAAATATTTATGTAGAAATTTACATTAGACTATTACATCGTTATGTGAAAATTATAATAAAAGACATATGCTGATTTTATTTACCGGTTCGGCTTTGGGACTTACTAATTCACGCATCCATCCACCAATCGTGTGTGTTTTTGAAAGTGTACCTCATTACATACATAATTTGTATGCACTTGTTGATAAGATGTCTCTGTATGAGTGTGGCAACATACGGGATATAACATTTGCTTTGGTTAAAATTATTTTGGACAAAAACGTATCGCCAAGCCTCTTTGGCGAGCCTGCCATTATCGCCAAACTAATGGTTGTTGTCTCACTCGTGTGTCGCCAGGTTCTAGAATGTAGGTTTGCCAGTTTGGTTTGAATATACCGAAATGATTTCGAGATCACACAACGTTAAGTTCATCCAAAATATAATTCTAGGATATTTGCTAATATTTTGAATATTTGTCAATAATTTTTAAATAGTTTCTAAAGGTATTTCAAAAGATGTCTCCCATTTGTTTATTTTTAATGATTTTTTAAAGGTATAAAAATTTTTTCGGACAACTTCTATCATAAGGCGTCAACCAAGAAACCTCCCTGCCCAAATTCTTTTTATTAACATCATAAAATTTAACTAAATTGTTGTTGAAACTGCAATAAATTGCCATTTATAGTATAAAATAATGATTTTCAAGATTTTCAATATTACATTGTTAAAACTGTGTAATGCAAAGCTGGGTAATGCATAACTGTGTAGTGCTAGCAATCTTCCAGTTTTTTAAAATGAGATATACATACTTTGAACCAAAATTATTTTTTAATAAAACGTTTTCTTCCTTTTATGTAGTAGTTATATCTTTTCATTCATTAAGTACAATTTCTGACAGAAATATGTTTATTTGACTGGTAAAAAATCAGAAGGTTCGCAGCTGTGGTAATAATATTATTTGTATTTTATCCACAAATTTTGTATATATAAATTGAACTGTAAATTTCAAAATTTTGAAGTTATATTGAAAAATATATTTTAACCCATTTATGCCTAGCGTCGATGCTTTAGTAAAATGGGAAAAAGTGCATTTCACACCACTTTTTTTTAAAATAAAAGTTCGGGGTCTTATTTTATCCAGGACTCCTCTATAAAATAAGGCGCCAAATTTTTATTTAAAAAAAAAAGTGGTGTGAAATGCACTTTCTCCCATTTTACTAAAGCGTCCCAAAATTGAGACGCTAGGCATTAATGGGTTAACAAGATATTAAGAAGTATCTGTAACATAAAATAAATAATAGATGCCTTTTTATAGGCTTTAGGGTCTCGGTTTGCAATATAATCATTCGGGTCAATTGCTCATACAGATTATAAAGAAAGAAAACAAATGTTACACATATTACTGAAAAATCAAGCAAAATACTAAAGTTTCAACCATTTTCATAAAGTTTAATTAAATTGTGATTGAAACTGCACTAAATTGCGATTTTTACAAAATACTTTCCAAAGCTATGCGATGATTCTGAAATGAAAATGTATTGTAACAAGAATTTATGTTATAGCTGTAGCATAAATGTAAATAGATGTCTCCTCCTGGGCTATAGAATACCGACTTTACTATCGGATTAAGCGCCCATACAGGTTATAAAGAAAGAAGGGCAGAAAAATTTATACATACTCGTGTGAAACTAAATCAAACAGCAATAAGACTTAGTCACTTGCTTTCAAAGTGATAGTTAAGTCAAGTCAACGCTGGTGCTTAAGGAGTACCAAAGGTGGAACCTCCATCGAAATTGGAAAAAAAAACATGTAGCTGAATTTTATTTAACAAATCACGACCAAATAAAAATGAATAATTTGGAAACTCTGTTTGTGCACAATCATTTCAGAGTTCGAAGAACACATGAGATTAAATATAACCTCAAAGATGTTGTCGTTGATCAAAGATGTTGTCGTTGTCAAAGATTGTTGACTAACTAAACGGGATTAGTTAGTCAGTGAAGTGATGATTAACTAATTCCGTTTAGATAACTCCGTTGTTACAACATCTTTGAAGTAAGATTAAAATTCCGGTACTCTTCTACCTATGGAATGCTTGTGCTCCAACAGAGTTTTCAAATTTTCCATTTTTATTTGGCCGTGCTTTTTTTAATAAAATTCAATTATATATTTTTCTCACTTTTGATGGAGTTCATCGGGGGTTGGTGTATCAAGGGTGGTGGTATATTTCTTATACCACTTAATTTTAATCACGATTTGAACCAGAATGTTTTAACAAAATTTTACTTTTATAACTTTGGTGAAACCAAACTGTAAAATTGCATTTCCTTATTTTCAAATAAAAATTGTCGAAAATTCTGGTGTGAGTTCAACATTACAAAAACACAATTACTGTTGAAGGGGCGAGGCCAACGAGGTAAGCGCGTAACATCAGAATATTAAATTCTTCAAATTAAAATTAACTCTGGTCTTCAACATGCAGAAAGAAAAGGAATTGCTTACCTTTTCTAAGGTCTATCCAATTTATGAAATATCCACTGGTTTATATATTTCAACTATTTGAGAATTTATTATAAACACTTCTTGAATAATCGTGTAGATGTACCACTTCTGAAATAAGACTTGTAAAAAAAAATTATATTAATGCACAATTCACATTGAATAAATAAGTTCACGTTTGGATTGATTTTAAAAATTATATTTTACATTACTTAAAATTTTAAAAGGTTTACATTTAGATTAATTTTAACATCAGGAAACATTTTTTCCTGTGACTTTACAGAATGAAGGATAGTAATACACTGACTCATTTTCACAAAGTTTGGAAAGTTACGAGTAAAGTTGCATCATTTCTTTGAAACAAATTGACGTTGAATAATTGTCCTTTTAAATGTTTTAGTTCTGTAATAAGTTTATAATGGCATAATCACAAATAACAAATTATAAACATATTTCACATTATTAGAAGAGAACGATTATAACGAGGTAATAAATCTCTATTGCTTGATAAACTTGAAACTTAAGAGTCATAAATTAGGTCACTTGTTTTAAGAGATGAGAGAAAAATTATCGTTGGGTTTTTATCTGCGTGCTTCATCATTTTCTTTATTTATTTATTTTACTTTGAGTGGAAAATATTAAGTGATTGAAATGAATGGATTAGTTTTTTACAATTTCCCCCTTAATCCGTTCATGGGGATTAACTAATATTTTCATTGAATTTCTGTGTTCGATGAATCGAGGCTTGGGTAAAGGTTTGGTAAGTGCATCAGCTATCATTTTTTCTGTTGGATGATATCTTAACTCAATTATGCCTTCTTCGCTATATTGTTTAATGGCATTAAATTTGACGTCGATGTGCTTTGATCTTTTCGTGAATTTTTCTGATTCAACCATTTTTATGGTACTTTGATTGTCTTCATATAAAGTGATTGGTTTTTGCTGTGGAAAGCCTAGATCGTCAAGTAACTTCAATAACCAAATTATTTCTTGGCTAGCATGTGCTGCGGACACATATTCAGCCTCTGCTGAAGATAAGGCAATGCAACTTTGCCTTTTCGTCGTCCACTGAATTGGGTTGTTGCCCAACATATATAATATTCCCGATGTTGATCTGCGGGTTTTGGTATCACCTGCCCAATCGGCATCAGCGAATACTTTTAATATTGGTTCTTTATTAGTGTTAATTATTAATTTTAGTTCTTTAGTATGATATAGATATCTTATTATTCTTTTTACGGCTTGCCAGTCTTTTTCGCGAGGATTCTCATTTCTTCTGCTTAAAATGTTTACTGCTGCTGAAATGTCAGGTCTCGTTATGGTTGTTATATAAAGCAATGAACCAAGTGCCTGGCGATATTTAATATTATTTGGCATTAAATTATCATCATCATTTAATTTGTTATATCCTGGTTCCATTGGAGTTTTGCACGGTTTGGAGTTTTCAAGATTGAACTTTTTCGCTAAATTTTCAATCTTAATTTTTTGATCAAGAGAATAACCGTTAGGTAATTTCTGAATTTGAGTACCTAAATAGTTACTAATATTGCCTAGATCCTTTAATTCGTATTCTTGTTTTAGAGAATTTACGATTTCTTCTATTATTTCATCTTTGCTGGCGATGAGTATATCATCAACATATATTATTATGTACGATGTATGATCTTTTTCTTTTCTAGTGAAAAGACATGTGTCTGCTGTACTTTTGGATAAAGTTCAAGTTGTCTAGTGTTTCAGCGATTTTAATATGCCAAGCTCTGGCGGCCTGTTTGAGGATAATCTTCCCCATATTTTTGACTGAAACCTTTGGCAACAAAACGTGCTTTATATTTTTGTGTATTTCCTGAACTATCAATTTTTCGTTTGAAAATCCATCTACTTCCTATGATTCTTTTATTAAGAGGAGGATCGACTAGATCCCATGTATTATTTTTCATTAACGATTGTATTTCGTTTTCAGTGGCTTTAAGCCAGTTTTTCTTTTCTAGTGGATTGTTTATTTTGATAAGCTGTTTCCAGTTTTCAGGTTCTGTTGTATCGCAATCATTTGCTAAAGCAATAAAATTGTCGGAAGTATATCTTTGAGGTGGTACTCCTCTGTTTTGTCTTTCAGATCTACGAGGTTGATGTGTTTCTGATTGTTTGGGCGCGTCAGGTGTACAGGGTGTGTCACCTATTTCTATTTCAATGTATTTTTTATCTTCAATTAATTGTTCGTGATCATTAATTTTCTCGTTTAAATTGTTCAGTTTTTCTTCCAGAAATTTTACAGATCTGGAAATTATTATTTCACCATTTTTAGTGAAAACGCGGTATCCCTTTGTATTATTATCATAGCCCATGAAGATACCCTCTTCTGCTGTGTCATCTAGTTTAGATCTTTTGTGTTTGTTTATGTAAGTGTATACTTTACAGCCAAATACACGTAAATAATAGAGATTTGGTTTTCTTTTGAACCAAATTTCATATGGCGTTTTATTTGTCAATTTAGTGGGGAGCCTATTTTGGAGGTGATTAGCAGTATTTATCGCTTCACCCCAGAACCTATGAGGTAAATTTGCTTCGGATAATAGGCTTCGTGTCATTTCAATTAAACTTCTGTTTTTTCTCTCAGCAATGCCATTCTGGCTGGGACAAAATGGAACTGTGTATTCATGTTTTATACCATGTTCCCTTAGAAAGGCTTCTGTTTTATTTCCTATGTATTCCCCACCGTTATCCGATCTAATCGCCGTCGGATATTTTCCTTGTCTGGTTTTGACCATTTGTACATAGTCTTTTATTTTTTCATAAACTTCATCTTTACTTTTTAATAAGTAAATAACTGTGAATCTAGAACTGTCATCTATGAATGTAAGGAAGTAATTTTTTCCTCCTATTGTGGGCGTTTTAAAAGGCCCACATAAATCAGTATGTACTAAATCTAATACTTTTGTTGTTTTATTTTCGATAGATTTAGAGTACGGTGCATTTGTTGACTTTGTTTTTATACAGGTTTCACAGTTTGTTTTATGATTACAGTTATTTATTTTTATCCCACTGGCCAAGTCATTTTTGACTAATTCTTTTATACTTTCATTATTTCTGTGGCCAAGGCGTTTATGCCAAATTTCGAGGCAATCTTTATTTCTGCAATCATGTGCAATGTTTATTTTATTTTGAGAACTTTCTTCTAGTGTTTCAACTTGATATAAGTTATGTTTCTTTAATGCTTCTAAGTATATTTTTCCATTGCACGATAGTATGCATTTTTCATTTTCGAAAAATACTTTGTAGCCATGTTCTGTGGCTTTACTTACGGAAATTAAATTTGATTCCAATTGTGGAACAAATAACACATTTTTAAGTGTAATTCTATTTATACATCCATCAGATGTTTTTGTCATTATTTGTGTTTCGCCGGTTCCGTAAGAATTTAATGTATTCCCATTAGCAATTGTTACTGTAGTTTTTTCAGTATCGTTGAATTTTGTAAATATATCCCTATCGTTCGCTATATGCGAAGACGCTCCTGAGTCAATTAACCAGGTTTTATTAGCGGGATTGACAATTATGAATGCTGCATCTTTATGTTCACTTTTATTTATTTGTACCTGTTCATCTGTTTTTGATTCATTCATTTTATTTTTACTATCACCTTTTATATTTTCAAAACACAACGATGTGTACTTTTTGTATTTGTATTGTGTTTTAGGTGTAGTGGTCTGTGTGTTTCTGTTCTTGAGATGCCAGCATTGTTTGTAAGTGTGATTTGATTGTTTACAGTAGGTACAATATTTGTTTTGCCCTTTATAATCTTGAGTGTATTTCTTTTGTGTTTTAAACACCTTTTGTGAGTTTTCAACTTGCTCACTATTTTCTACCCGTTTATTAAATTCATCAGTAAGTTTGCTCTTGATGAATTCGGGAGTTAATTCAATTTCATTTCGGGCTTCGAGAGCTGTTATTAGAGTATTATAACTCGCAGGTAACGAGCACAATAGAAGTGCAGATAAAT
Organism: Maratus michaelseni; assembly: GCA_963931845.1. Classification (NCBI taxonomy): domain Eukaryota; kingdom Metazoa; phylum Arthropoda; class Arachnida; order Araneae; family Salticidae; genus Maratus; species Maratus michaelseni. The sequence continues at coordinate 379,299,709 of OZ007590.1, read as the reverse complement.
GCGAGTCGGTTATGTTCTCTCCTATTGCGGAGAGCTTATCTTTTATTTCCAGTATATTAGTAATGTGTTTGTGCATGTTCCCATTTTCGGGAAGTTTTGCACTATACAATTTTCGTAACAAATACAATTTACTGGACAAATTGGCTCTCTCATGAATATTTTTTAAACTATCCCATGTCTGTTTTGCTGTTTCTAAATGTTTTACATGAACTATTTGCGTATCGTCTATACTCAGGTTTATTAAAGCGCGAGCTTTTGCATCCTTTTTTCTCCAATCTTCGTTAATTGGTGTAGGGGGTTCCTGAGTTACGAGTTCGTACAAATCTTCCTTAATTAACAACATATTAATTTTAAACTTCCATATAGAATAATTATTATTGTTTAATTTATCTACTATTTGCATTTCCTTTATTGTCGCCATCTCGGAGAACTTGTTTATACAGTTTTTAAAGTTTTATTAGTTTAAATAGTTTATTAAATTCAATTATGTTTTCTTGAATTTTTAATCTAGCATAAGAGCTGAGTATTATTTTTATTAATTAGAGTCAATTATTAATCCTTAAGAATAAATTCTGAGTTCATATATTCATCAGTCTCATAATCACTGTTGAAGGGGCGAGGCCAACGAGGTAAGCGCGTAACATCAGAATATTAAATTCTTCAAATTAAAATTAACTCTGGTCTTCAACATGCAGAAAGAAAAGGAATTGCTTACCTTTTCTAAGGTCTATCCAATTTATGAAATATCCACTGGTTTATATATTTCAACTATTTGAGAATTTATTATAAACACTTCTTGAATAATCGTGTAGATGTACCACTTCTGAAATAAGACTTGTAAAAAAAAATTATATTAATGCAAAAACACAATTACTTGTCCCTTAAAGGGTTAGGCATCAACCTTGACTTTACTTGACTATTATTTTTATAGTAAGAGACTAAGTCTTATTGCTGCTTGACTTAGGTTTACACGAATATGTATATGTTTTGCTTTTTCACTTTCTTTATATTTTTGCAGAACGAAAGAGTTATTTTTTTTTCTAAACGCGTTGTGTTTTTTAATGATGTACAGGATGCGTCAGAAAATTGTATACACACTTTGAATGATTATAACTCCAATTTTTATTCACATATAATTAATATTTAAATTGCAAAAGAAGCTACATAGAATGTATAACTTTTCCTCTTACCACAGATGTTCAAAATTATTACCGTTCTGATCAATACACTGCTTATAACGGTGGGTTATTGATTCTCAAACTTCAACAAACATTTCATTTGGTATTGTGGTGCATTCTTGCTCAATTGAGGTTCTGGTACGTTGTCTGTGAACATCCATTCGTTTGAAACTTATCTTTTATACGATGAATTGCAAGTCGCATAGTAGGTGGATCTGCCTGAAATTCCCTGCGATATTGTTTTTGTACTTCTGCTACATTTTCATACTTACAATAGTATTTTAAAATAAATTTTCTTTTTAAAAGTTAATCTTGGTCCACTAATTTTTTCCAATTAATTATTACACCTTGAAAAGAAAGTTAGCCCATTCAACAGCGTATGTATACATTTTTCTGACGCTCCCTGTATATAAGAAGTTATTTCTATCGAACAAAAAATTAAAGACTTTTCTTCTTTTTGCACATATAATAAAATATCTATGTCAAGTAAAAACTGATTCTTTGAAATAGTTTTACATGCTCATTGATGTATGCTTTGAAGCGTTTTAACATTCTTTAATTTCTTTCAGCCGCCCAAGTGTGGACTTTGCTTCAGAAGAGGCGCTCGTGATTGGCTATGGTGGTAACGATTACGACTCCGATACTTCCCCTTGGGAAATGGGATCCGACGACGGGTCTATAGACTTCGACCTCCTTGATGATACAGACGAAGACAGGAAAATCACAAGGCTGACAAAAAACAATACGGAGTTCAATTCTTTCAACAAGAATCTTTTGTCAGGCGACAATTCCCCGAATCAAGTGACGAAAGAAGAGGAGAAACTGAACACCATCAACAACCATGTGAATAACCAAGTGAAGAACTCTGACAAATCCATCAGTATCCTCACTTATAACGACATTCAGTCGACTAAAGCAGATAAGAAGCTCAATCAGTATTTTTTCCCATCTAGTACAGAGATAAAATCTTACCTCAACGGTCATGGCAATAATCCATTGGTCTTAGAAGATCCAGTGCTCAAAAACAACAATGAAAAATCGCAAATAAACGCTAAAGTTCAAAACTGCAAAAGAGAGACTGAAAAGAAAGACAATATGAACACTAAAATAGCGTTGAATGACGATTTTACGCCACTTAATACGCGAACTTATTGCTTTGTTTCCGAGCTTAGTAAAAACAGTGTAAATTTTGAACCAAGCTCTGATTCTGATTATTCAACGTGTAGACATACGCCGGGTGATTCGACGGACTCTGAATCATTTCATGATGCAGAAGAGACCAGACCTTTGCCTAAAATATCTTTCCTTCATGGCACATACACAGTATCATCGCCTCAGATAACTGAATTAGATATTGATAAGAAATATGATGCTGGTTCATCCACATCTGGTGATGTATCGAATTTTTCAGACGATTCAGATACTCATGATTCCTCTGATAGAACACCCTACAAAATTAGGAATATTAGAGCTGCGGGAGTACCAACAGTGGCAGAAATTAAACAAAATCAGAAAGAAATCGATCAAAACGTAGATCTGAATAAGGGAAATGAAGAAGTGGTTGCTCAAAATCTTCGTAGACAAGAAGAAAGAAGTATTCAACTTCATAAGAAAGAAGACCGAAAAGCGCCAAATAAATCTCAAAAAGATTCATCACCTAAAACTGACAGTAAAAAGCAGCAACCAGCGAAATGCAGTCCAAATTCTAGACAGTCCTGCCCAATTGCGAGACCCGAGGATTCTGCAATAACATCAATTGATGAGGAATCTTTTAGTATCTCACTAGTTCTAAATGATAAAGAGAGTTCTGAGAAAACTCTCACGCCTGAATCAGATAAAGGCTTTTTAAAATATGTGACAAAAGAAAACGAATTTTCAACGATGGTTTCAAAATCAGCATCAATGTCTAACATTCAAACTTCTAGCGATGTGATTGAAATAAAGAGGAGTCCTATGTCAAAGAATAAAGAAGTAATAAAACAAGAAGTTAAGTACAAATCATCCACTTTACCCTCAAAATCAGTAAAGGAAGAAATTTCTTTGAATAACTCATCAAGCAGTCTTGAAGATACACTTTCCAGAGATATTGAACGTAAACAAAAATCTTCTCCCGTTGAACTTTCAGGAGAAAACACAATAGAGGATGATGATTCTAAAGTACAAATGTTAAAAGACAGCGATTTTATAGATTATGAAGATAATTCCGATTATGAAAAGTCCCCAGAAGCAATTAACAACCGACAATCAAAACTGGCAGCACTTGCACTAGAACTTGAACTAGCTCGTAGAGATTCGGAAGCTAAAACAAACAAACCTCCCTCTCCTCCAGCTCCTATTCCTCCTCCCGAAGTAAAAGTAAGATATAGCAAAGCAAGTACTCCGATTAATCCAGCTTCTTCACCTGAAAATCTTCCCACTATTAAAAAACCCAGTGCCATATCTTGTTGTTCAAGACTCTCTTCTCTTCCCGATGTTCTCCAAGAAACTCCGGTGAAACAGAAGAAGTCTAAATTTTCACTGAAAAAACTTCTGAAGAGGAACAAAGACAGCGGAACTTTCAGTCCCAGTAATAAAGAAGTGAATCCGAAAGCTTGGAAGAAGCAAACTTTCGATCGCAATAGGTTAAGTCTTGAAATTTTGCATCCAATGGATCTCACCAGTGATGTGCCAACTAGTGCTGATACCACTCCCACAGAGGAACATAGACAAATTGTATCTACACATCCAGGAAAGTTCATGTTCAAAGGTGTATCAAGTCGTGCCAGGAGCTTATCAGCTTTACCCCAGTTATCGAGTGATGAACAGTCAGGATGTGCCCTCCTGGATTGTAGAAAGATGGATACAGTTCCGATGAGGAAAGCTGGAACAGTCGTTGAGAGGAAGAAAAACAGGGTAAGTTATTGTTATTTTAAAAAATTATTATTTTAAATTTCATTTTCTTGATTATGCGAAAATTATTTTACTCTTGACATCTTTTCTTCTTATTTTATTTTCAATTAAATTATAATTATATATACATATATATTTATTTTAAAGTTTATTTTCAATTAAATTATAATTATATATACATATATATTTATTTTAAAGTTACATATGTCAGTCGTTAAAGAATCTCTATTCAAAGCACTATAAAGAAAAAAATATCAATAGTCATAAAATACAAAATTTGCGGTGTATGAAATTTAGGGTATAAGGAAAATAATTATACTTTTTTAAAATAGCAAATTGTTTTTAAATAATTTACAAGGACGTAGCCAAGGTCGTCTTAAAGGACTGGAGCTCCCCCCTTTTAAATCAAGATTTTTTTAATCTCCTCAGACTCCTCTCCCAATTTTCAAAAAATAATCCTGGCTACACTACTGCATTAATGGGACGATTTCTTTTATTTGCCGTAAGAGACGTTTTCAAAAGATTTACCTTCTCGTTCAGGCTTTATGACAGTTAATGGTTGTTAAAACATTTACAGTTTGTAAGTAGTATGCATAACGACCGCTAAGTCGTTTCATTAAAGTATGTTTTTTTTTAATACAAGCGGACTGCTCGGAATTCCATCTCTTGCCTATCGATCACTTTCGAAATTATTTATTTGTTTTATTTTATCTGTATCATTCTTTTCCCCATATTTTCCAAACTTATTCCACGCTAATTCATCGTTCTTATGACCAATGGATTGTTCCCCAAAGTGAACAAAGATAGTTTAATTCTATCCATACATTACATAAGACTGGATGTGCTAACGAATTTCATTTGTTCGTCTTTGATTAACCCTTTGAAGGACATTATTTATTCCACTTAAATTTTATCCCCAACTGCCAGATTTGTATCAGAATTTTGTAATAAAATTATTTCTTTTATAATGTACTTGAAGAAAAGAATTTATTTATTTGCAAATCAATTTGTTCGTATATTCTGGTGCCATTCAAATCATTTGAACATTTTAGCCCCAAAAATACATTGCCGCTGAAAGAGTTAAAAACTTTGATTTCCGCCATTTAGAAATTAGCGATTTATAGACTACAATTATGTTATAGCCACATGTTAATTACTACAAATTTAGTTTTCTTTATAGTTTATTTTAAGCTAATTTGTTTTCTTTAATTCCTCATTTATGTTTAATATCTGAATTGGGTTTAGTTTATACCGGCAAACATCTAAAGGATCAGTGTACATAAGCCGTGTTTTTGGCCCATGAAATAGACTAAAATTCGATTCTGTTATACTGACTTAATTATTTCACTTTGTAATATTAGAAGGTTTATCCTGTACAATTTCAACAATATTTTTTACATTTTGTTCGTTTTTATATAACTTACACAAGCTCAAAGTTCGTATTATTCATAGTTTTTAATGAAAAACACACAATTTCTCCTAATTTTACCTCAATTATTTGTATGAGCACGATCGTGCAACGTTTTCTTCTTTAGATATATTATAAAATACATGAAACTGTACAATATATGTAAAAATAAAAGGGTTGCAAAGCTGCGCTCATAGTAAAATATTAAAAAATATATTAAAAATTGAGGTAAAATTAGGAGAAATTGCGTATTTTTCATCAAAAACTACGAATAATACGAACTTTGAGCTTGTGTAAGTTATATAAATCCGAACAAAATGCAAACAATATTGTTGAAATCGTACAGCATAAACCTTCTCATATTAAAAAGTGAAATAATAAAGTCAGTATAACAAAATCAAATTTAAGTCTTTTCATGGGCCAAAAACACGGACCCTGATCCTTTCAGGCAATACTCGTAAGTATGAGTTATAAAAAAAATATAGGCCAATATTTAGATTTTATGATCATATGATTCATACGCATATGGATTTATAGTGATAATAATAAATACTATGCATAGCATTTTTTTTTTAATCTTGTAGATGATTTTTTTTTTTAATCTTGTGCGTGTGCTTAGGAAATAAAACCATATGACCTCCATTCACCATACATATATTTAGTATTTTATACGCAATGGTGCGCAGTTTGAGTGATAAATGTCACAGTTTTTTGGGCTTAGAACACTACAACTCGATTCACGCAACATTGCGATTGAGCGACGCTGCAATACTTCCAGGAGTGATATTTTACAGGCCTCTAAAGTGGGTCAGATTTTATGCAGAGCCAAACTATACTCTGTTACCAAAATATTTTGTTTACAATAATCGCAGATATATTGTTCTTTTAGATTGGCAAATAGTAATAACATATTCATGTGTGGCGAAATCCAGTACTTTAATCATAAATAAAAAAAAAAAAAAAATAGAGGGTATATGCTAGAGACTAGAGAGTATGCTCTATAGCGTTATTTGAGAGACAAATGATAATAAAATCCAGAGAATATATATACAGCGTATATCATCGTATACCCTCCACACAGCCCTGGTTAAATGTTTCTAAAACAGTGTTTTATAGATATATTAAAATATATTCGAAAAGAAGATTTTCATTATGGGTGGAATCGTAAAAGGACGAACGAAATAAAGAAATAAAAATATATTTCAGCTTCTAGTGAGTTTATATATAGTGTCCTTTCGTATCGTTGACCAATAGCTAAATCCCAAACCGTTAGTTTTAGAGGTATAAGTTCCAATCTCAAAAATGTTTCAAATGTTGTTCTTCATCATTAAAAAAATTCATTTTTGTCAAAACTTTTTTTTTTTTTTTTTAAGTTATGAAATTTAAATATTCATACTGTCTCTGTATTCTATAAGTTTTACTTAGAAAACTTTTCTCCCATGTTTTGGTGAGTAAAAGATTAAAACTTCCATTCTTCTACGAACGAAAATTATCTGAGTTATGGTACTTTGAATTTTATGAAATTTGAAGCTTTTCGGCACTAAAAAAAAGGCGGGACCTGCGTCTTTATCTACCAATTTTTTCAGACCTCTATTTGCGGTAGATTTCTCTAGCCAACACCCCCCTCATTCTAACCCCCTCATTCGAAACCCCCTCATTCATATTCCCCCTCATTCATATTCCTCCTCATTCGAAAAGAAGATTTTCATTATGGGTGGAATCGTAAAAGGACGAACGAAATAAAGAAATAAAAACATATTTCAGCTTCTAGTGAGTTTATATATAGTGTCCTTTCGTATCGTTGACCAATAGCTAAATCCCAAACCGTTAGTTTTAGAGGTATAAGTTCCAATCTCAAAAATGTTTCAAATGTTGTTCTTCATCATATAAAAACTTCATTTTTGTCAAAACGGTTTTTTTTTTTCTAAGTTATGAAATTTAAATATTCATACTGTCTCTGTATTCTATAAGTTATACTTAGAAAACTTTTCTCCCATGTTTTGGTAAGTAAAAGATTAAAACTTCCATTCTTCTACGAACGAAAATTATCTGAGTTATGGTACTTTGAATTTTATGAAATTTGAAGCTTTTCGGCACTAAAAAAAAAGGCGGGACCTGCGTCTTTATCTACCAATTTTTTCAGACCTCTATTTGTGGTAGATTTCTCTAGCCAACACCCCCCCCCCTCATTCTAACCCCCTCAATGTGTGGATGATGTAAAAATCCATTCTGTTTTACTCATTTCTATACTAATTATCATTTCTGTGACGATTACGATGTTTGAAATTATGGGAATATTTTGTAACATAACATTTTGTCACATAATGAAACATTTAGCTATTTTCATTAGTTGCAACATAGATATATCAATCTAATATTTAAAAAATACTAAACCTTGACGATGGCCGATAAAATTGGTATCATTCTTCATCATATCATAACTACTCTCTATGATAAAAGTGTCATCAAAATCTTTTGGGTATTTTCCCTTGTAAGAGGAAGGAAAAAATACGTGCCCGCGGAAACCACGGGATGCACAAATATTGCTACTTTTGTGTTGCCCGTGGAAATCACGGGATACACAGTCAGAAGTTTTTAACTTTTTGCGTGCAACAACATTTCATTTTTCTTTCTTGTTTTTACTGCTTCTTTGACAAGCCGATTAAGAAACGCAAAATCAAATCATCTACATTTATGACAAGATGATGTCGAAATCTTTTAAAGAGGTACGGTATTATGTACGTCGATTAATATCCTAACAAGATTAATTTCCATTTTATTTTTTTAAAAACAACAAATGCCTTTGGCAAGTGTTTGCCAGATTTTTTGGAGAACTGTGAAAAAGAAGAGATAGCAGAGTGATTTATAAGGTTTCGGAATCACGCTTCAGTCTGAAACATATTTTGTTTTTTCCTCAGATAACAATAGTTGTAGAAATATCGTAATGGCGAAAACTACAGATGAACGTAAAATTTAAACTATTCAGCACAGTTTTTCAACCATTTTTAATTAAATATCACTGCACACTTGTATACTACAATGTACAGTTGTACTTTCACGACACACTTGAGTGCATAGTTATACTTATCCCAAGGCACACTTAAGAGGCTAATTCACTCAGGCCAAAAACCCCCGCTCGCTAATGTTAATCCTACGGGGGAAATAATTTACAATATCTCGTTTGTATTTCAATATTTTTAAATGATTTTTTTCATTGGATAGCTAGGTTAATCTCTATGCACACTCCTTTGTACTTTTTCGATTTTGTTTACAAGTTTTTTTTATTAAGATACTTTCACTTTCGGAACCGGTTTCGAAAGTGAAAGTATTTTCAATAAAAAAGACAAAAATCGAATAAGTACAAAGGAACGTGCATAGAGATTGACCTCAGCTATCAATGCAAAAAAATCATTTAAAAATATTGAAATGCGAACGAGATAGCGTAAATTATTTTCCCCATAGGATTAACATTAGCGAGCGGGTATGTTCGCCTGAGTGAAGTAGCGTCTTAAATTATGATGTATAAAAAAAGTATGAAAGGGATATATATTTTCATCATTTTATTTACAGCGTTGAATTCAGACACTTTCCCTCGAGAACGATTTCTACAGCTCCGGGTGGAGGAGGAAATATTGAAGAGTTCCGGGGCGGGATTTGCGATTTACTCTTCTAGGTCATATTCAAGCACAAAATCTTAAACCTTCAAGGGCAGCCATTTCGATGCTCGGGAGGGGCCTCGCCAGGCCCACCCCCTCAAATCATCACTGTTTATAAGCACAAACAAAATGCACCACCACAGTCAATAAAAACATAATGTAATAATATATAATGTTTTTAAAAGTAATAATATCTAAAAAACTGACTTTTTATTTTTCTCTTTATTATGTAATGAAGTATCTAAGCTTGACATTTCTATAATATACGTACTATGCAAGCTCGAATGCTCAGATACGCGTACTCGTAATTTTTTTTTTCTCTTGGCTGAAATACAGTCAGTCGTAAGTCGCCCTCAACTTTTAGTGTGTTATAAAATTTTGTTTTTGAAACATGCAATTAGTTTAAAAACATTTTTAACCGACTCATTTAGTTGTAGAGGTCTGCACGGGCCAAAATTTACAAGACCAGCCTGGCCCGTGAAAATATCAATGAAATCAGGCCCGGTCCAACTCAATTTCTAAAGTAAAAATTCCGATTTTTCTGGACATACAATTAATATTCTTTTAAAGAATACTGCATACATATGTATCCGAAAATACTACAGTATATTTCAAACTATAAGTCCGCACGCCATAGGATAGAGAATGGCATCATTAATTATCACTTTGACTCTTAGACTATTACATTCAAATAAAGACTTATTTAAAAAATATACATATTTAGCTTAGAATAAAAGAAAAAAGATGGTTAAAAACTTCATACCTTTCAAAGCTGTATAATAGAAAAAAAAGCCGATATTTGAAAATATCTTAATATCTGAAAATAAAGTATATTTCCAAATATTCCGTTACCAAAAATTCATTCTCAGTATTATTTTTACAAAAAGAAATGTCACGTTCTGAGAACAATTAAGTTCAGGTCCTACCCGGCCAAAATATTTTAGAATAAAATGTAAGCCTGAGCCCTGCCTGATCCCAGCTTCATAAAAAAAATTAAACTCGGTGTCAGACATCACGATGTAACTGACCGATGTAGATCTCTACGGCTGTACATGTTAAATTTCTGTATTGATGTTGTCAAACTAGTATCGGCTCGTGCAGCACATTTGTAATTTATTCTCGTCCCAGCCAGGTCCATTGAAAATTGTTCCTATTTTGTCGGCTTAGTCCGATCTTTCTAAATTTATTATATCGTGTCGGTTAGCCCGCTTAAATGTTTTTCGACCCGGCTAGCTCATTTAATATCCGTATCGGCCCGCCCGTTTATTTTTTTATCGGCCCGGTCTGTTAAAAGAGTTGTCTTTATTCTGCCGGCCTGTTTGCAAGTTTGTGTTCATTTGTGCCAGGCCAGGTACGGGTCTTGGGCCATGCCCGGACTCGTACAAATCTCTATTTAGTTTTTCCGCGTCGTATGCTGATTCCGAACACAGATTCGCGCGTACCTGCTATAACCTCTTCGCATACCCTCAAGGGGTAACCGTACCACATTTTGGGAAACCCTGGCGTATAGATTAAGTATGCTGCGTTCAGAAAATTATAATTCTGGTATGTCAGAAAACTTTGATAAAATGTGACTGACAAGTACTTTCGCGTCCAACCGTTTGAAAATTCCTGCTGCATAGCAAAATACCACTATTCACTTTTTAAAATGTTAGTTCAAATTTGAATCATTCTACTGCGTAAAATAATTAGAAGAATTAAAATATCGTTTCTTTTTAAGTTTCAAAAATTCTTCATGTTCCAATATTGAAAATGTATTTAGGTTTAATCAAAAATGGATAAATAGCCAACCAGGACAATTAGTTGTAAACATTCTCAATAAACTGCATTGTTTATTGAGAACATGCATCTGACTTGGGTGCTTGACATCAAGTGCCCACTTATAAGTCATCGTCAATATACAGGAACGAGATAGCCACAAGGAAATTTACAACACCAGAGTATCGTATCTGACTGTTTGTCTAGTTGTTAGAACGCTGGCTAGAAATCAAAAGAAGTCAGATTCGAAACCCAATTCAAAATGCTTGGATTGCCATAAAGTGACGGATTCCGCTTTAAGAACAGGTCCCAAGTCTGATTATTTCTTCTTTGCAAATAATAACTGTAACGACTTTGTAGTTCAATATTTCACCAGTTCTCTGTTGTACAGTTAATTTTTCCACATTTTACCAGTGTATGGTTGAACTTGCATGATTCAACTATATCATCAAGTATTGGGGCAACGTTTCATTATCTTATGGTTGCATCTACAGCAACACTTGTGACATAGTATGCCTGGGCTACTCTTTTATACGGGTACTCTTGCATTTTGCAATTTTACGTGCAATCATGTTGTCCTGAATCGCTAACATTTGTGTGTGAATAAGAAATCTATTCTTTTTAAGTTTTGCAAAGTGCGTATGGCTAGCTCTCTGAAATTGGTTGTCAAATTTATTTTACAAAGATAAGTTAATTAAGTGACTGTGGTTGTATAGTGGTTATATATGGTGAGGTGTTAGCAGGAAACTTCAGATTTCCCAGTGGATCTCGCCGATAACGTATTCTAGCTGCGATCAAAACTTGTCGTGGACGTTTCCTCGAGATCGATGTACAGAAGGCTTTGCTTAGCACGTGAACAGTGAATTTACTGCAAGGCTATGGGTGTTGGTAAGGAGCAGATTTTTCATCTACATAGACTAAAGTGATGTTTAGGCTCACGGAGTGTATTTATATTTACAACATTATATAATGCTTCTGTTTCTAGAAAAAAATAATTGTTTTAGAAACATTGTGAATGTATGAGTATGACTTGGATTTCAACAAATTAAGAGTCTTATTATGCTTGCTTAGAGCCGCCTAAAATTAAACTTGTTACTTCACTGATTTTCTTCTTTATAAAATTCATTAAATAGTTGTGTTAAATTGGTATTATGTGCTTATTTGAAGCTAACAGGCCCCAGAGGGTTTCAGCTCATCACCAAAATTTTTACAGTCTAATATTTGATAGGATGTTTTGTGATTTTTTTTAGTTAAGCATGGTTTATGCAATCAAAACGAACCGAAATTTATGTAATTATACGCAAGCTTCTTCGGGGGAAATAAACATTTCTCTCAAATCACTTTTATCTAAGAAAAAAGCTTGTCCTGATGCATTCATATTCAACTTAGATTAGGCCCTCTCTTTTAATAGGATTAAATTTACTACAAGCAATTAAAAAAATAATGTATTTATATACATTCAGACGTGTTAGTTGAACATGTGCAATGACGTTAATTATTTTAAGGGTTTTTTTTTTTTTTTTTTTTTCATGTAAGATACTATTTCGTACTAAATCGACGATGCTGTATCATTTTTGCAATTTCCCTTTTTTTCGCTATTTCTGATATAGTTTCGAGATAGGGTCGATAAATTTCATATTTCGTCATTAGGGATGCTGCTATCCGTTGTATTAAGTCAGGTGTAGTTGTTTTATTATACTGTTATCGCAGTTGCATAATTGTAGCTCATTCCGTTCGGAATTTTTCCAGGATAAATGTACTTACTTCCCTATGCATCTTGTATTTTACAAGCAGATACATAAATTCGCCTTTCAATAATGTTCTTTTTGCTTAAGTGCAATTTTTCCCATAATATCTGTCGGAATATTTGGTATTCCGATGGCTGGAGTTAAAAAAATTGGACTTTTATTGTACTTTTTATTTAATTTGGAAGACATCGTGACAATAAACCAAATGATCACTCTTTTTTAATACTTTTACTTAATTTGGAAGACATAATAATAAATCATATGCATACCTGCCAAATTTCCGTTTTTTTAATTAAAAAAATATACAATTTAAATCAGAAAACTTATTTAATTAAATGTATCTTGTTTCTACGTAGTAATTCCTTTGAATTTAATTGATAGATAAAAATTTTAGTTCAGTTTTTTTTGCTGACATGAAAAAACGGAAGGTTAACAGTTATGCATATAAATATTCTTTTTATATGGTTTTATTTAATTTGGTTTATAATCATGCCTTCGAAATTAAATAAAAAGTATTTAAAAAAGCATTAATTTGGGTTTTTTAGTGCTTACCTGCTAAACAAAATACTAATTATGGATACTTTCTAAATATAAAACATTAGATGAAACATTATATAAAACTTTCCTATTATAAAAACTTCGTATTTCATCGAATTTATATGTATTTTAACTTTAATTAGAAGCCGTAAATTCTTCCGAAAATAACATTTAAAAACTAAAAACAACGATCAAAGAAAATTCAAAAATCTAACAGCATAGCATCAAAGTTTTATTGATTTAATACATTTTCAAACAACATACTCTCATACGATAAGAAAAAAATATATATAATTGATACGGGATACGTTACGTGAATATAAATAGATATGTTTTTAACTGTTTTTAAATTTTATATGTCGTCGTTAATTAGGCTAAGGTCAATCGAACGAAGTATGACACAATAATAAGCGTATAAAGATAATAGTAAATACACATTCATTAAACTCAAAATTAAAAATATATGTATGATGAATTTGTAAATCTCAAGAAGAATAGAGCAGTTCATTAGTAATTCAATAGATGTGCATATCCACGCGATAACAATCACACTTACATATTTTTACACAACCCTAAAAAAAGTACTTTATATTCTATAATTAATGATACTAATTAAATTTTGTAGAACACTTTACAATGTGTTTATAATGTTAGACAGGGTGGATTGAAAGGGGGGGGAGTGGCTAATGAGACATGTTTTAAATTTCATAACGGTAGAAAGTGTAACTTATAAAATTTCTAGATAATTTCTTTTAAACATACAAAATTTTCTATTAATGGATAAAAAAATGCTAGTCATAGCTTAATTATTGAAAGATAAATACCTTTAATTTATGAAATGAAATTTTGTCCCATTAGACCCCAGACTTTAGTGTCTAATGGATACAATAATTGGACAGCTTTTTATGCTACCAGTTTTGAATTTATTGCTCAACTGGCAAGATTTACAACAAAAACACTAATCTATATTATTTGCTTCTATATTAATAGAAAATTGAACATAGGATAACATTAATAGGGTGAAATGGTATAAATTTCAGTTAAAATAAAAGAGTAAGGTACATTAAAGTTTTTTGTACAAAAAATGTATCATTTAAGGCCTTTCTCAAATCCAAAAGAGCTACTTGTCTCACACAATTTTGAATTCATTTTTGTTCGGAAACGGGTGAAATTGACAGGTGTTCTTATTCAAAAACTGCGTCATCGAAATGAGTTTTCCATTTTTTGGTAAAAGTAAAAGATTTTTCAGAAAATACGGTCAAAGTTTGATGACTTGTTTTACTGAACCGAATTCCTGGAGGCAGCAGAGCAAGAAAAGGGACAAATCGTGTTGTCACGTGACACGAAGCGCTTATAGCTAGATTAATCTATTTATCAAAAAATGAAAAACTCATTTCGATTCCAAATAGCTCCAATGATCAGCCCTGCCAATTTTAGTGCTTTTGCGTTTAAAAATGAGTCAGAAATTGTGTCAGAAAGTTTCGCGTTGTTGAATAGGTCGTTTGAGAACCACCTTAACAACGATATTACATGCAATAACCAGGAAACTTTTGTATTAAATCACTTTAGGAATCTGAAATGTATTGAATCAATCTGAAATGTCCCGTTAGCAGAAATACCACTTTGCGCTGCATTTAGGCTTATTGTAAATTTACTATTTATCACTAACTATAGTAAATGAATAGCATTGATTATAAAAGCTTCTGACTTTTCAATCAGCTACTAAAAAAAAAAAAAAAAAAAAAATGTTTAATATATGTGCTTGAGTAATGTTGATACTTCTGTCAATTGACAAGACCCTGAAGATTAAACTCATTTATTTTATGTTAAAATCCACTTCTCCTATAGCCCCCATATACTGGGAATGCGTCACGGTTACGAGTATTTCAAACAGAAGTGCGACAGTGTGTGTCAACGAGTATCTGTGACAATATAGATTCCCCTTTCTTTTCCCCCGATATTTCCATCCCCTCCCGTAAAGCTGACATCGAGCCGTCTCATTAGCCTCCAATCTCACATAGAGCATTTTGCAGTCGACGTTTGATTTTGAAATATTAGAAATTCAATTCGTTTGCAAAAGAAATTATATACAATTTTAGATTTATTTTGTCAAATCTATATCTGTTTTATATTTTAATTAAAATATATATAATGATAATGATTTGAAAACTGTTAAAAAATATATTTGTATGCAAATAATATCACTAATTTTTGCTACAGATATAATTCATTCTACAGAATGCACAATAACTCGGATTTTAAATATTTTATATATAACGAAAATAATATGATACAAGTTGGAAATTGTACGCCAAACGTGACAAATGAGGTGCGTTCGTACTGTATCTAGTTTTATAAATATTCAGATCTTGGTGCAATAGCTGTTGCACTCTTATGCAAAAATACATGAATACAAAATTTATTTTATGTGCAGATTTTCATAGTGTAGATAGTAATTTTATTTTACGAAATTGAGTTTCAATACACTTTTACAAGCAATTAATTACAATTCTGCTACATTAAAATTATACAAGACAATGTAAAAGAATCATCGTTATTATTTCACTCAAAAAATGAATTATATCGTCTCTTATTATGATACTAGCTGTTTAACCCGTTCTACGCACGGGAGTTCAGGAATTTAATTCTAAAACCAAAATTAAAAATAAAAATCAGTACAACCAAACAAACATCTATCGGAAAAACTGTCGGTAGATTATAGGATTGCTATAATTAAACAATTTTAGTAGACAAATTCGATTTTTAAATTCAGTAATACGGAAATAATATGACACCGTCTCAATTAGGACGTAATCACCATGGCAACCTAGAATCATTACCTATCATAAGATATTGAGTTAATTACGTATGATAGGATTTAATAGAATAAAGAAAACATTTATTAATATATTTTTAAGTTTTAATTCGATAATGACTCGACAAAATTCTGCAACGATTATATATATATTAAATTTCAAACCATTCGGATGGGTAGTTTTTGCGCTGTTATATGCAGACAGACGGACCAGACGACTATGGTGCTACGTATTTTTATAATTATGAACACACATAATAATGGGAAAATATTAAGTAAGGCACGTAAAGTAGACAAGTTATGCATCTGGTTGAATTTAAAACGAAAATTTCCGAAGAAAAATAAGTATTTTACTTTGCGGGGCTAACATAAAAACAGGAAATGTATATTTTATACCTTATTAGACTTAATTAAATATGAAGAAGTAAACGATAAATGAAAACTTCATTATCACCAAAACAAATTATTTAATTAGGTACACTTATTCCTCCCCTCTTACACAATACATTGCAACGTAAACAACATCCTAAGCCTATTTACAAACTTGAAAGAAACGAGTTCTTCCTATGCGTAGACTCCGGAGAAAGCGTCACATTGTGATAACCAATTTTAGCGTCGATGATTTTGCTGTACATGATATATTTGATGATACAGATAAAAAAATTTCCAGTCAGCTGGCGCACCAGCGCAAAGGGGAGGGAAGGGGATTTATAGAAATATGGCACAGCTTCCTAGAATGTGAAATGAATGGCAACGCATTTACTGATATTAACTCAAGACGGAGACATCAGCAGTAATCGATTTGCCATTCATTTCCCATTACAAAGGGGGTGTGTGATGTTGTTATGGCAACCTCACCCTTCCCGCTAGTGCATCAGATTCATTATCTATACCATCATATATACAAAAATCATCGACGCTAAAATTGGTTGCCAAAATGTGACACTGCCTTCCGGACTAGTAGATAAATTTAATTACTGCATTGTTTTTCATGGTGTTTTACTGCTGCCATCTATTGATATAAATCAACACTAAAAACGACACTATATTCAAATAATACCAATAATTATAAACTGATAAAACACATTAGAGCTACTTTGTTAAAGTTAAAAATGCATCCACGTTAGATTTATCATTTTATGCGTTATTAAGTAAAATGCTTCATTCTTATACATTTTTTTTTCCTGTATATTTCCATGCATTTCGTCTTATAGATTTATTATACAACGCAGGATAGATTCTAAAATGAGCTCTAGTGAAAGTGCATAAATATACTGTCAATTTAAATACTTTTTAAATAATCATAATTCCATTTTTTGGCTTTTTAAAAATTAAAATTAAGTAGTCGGTAAATTATCGCCGTAACTGAAATAGTTTTTGCCCAATACGAAGGGTCTGATTATGACCTAGGCATAGTAGGCACGTGCCTAGGGTCCTAAATTTTTTTTGAGGTTGGGAGGGGGGGGGGGACAGAAAAAATTTGAGTGTTTTAATCTAAAAACACATTTTCTATATGTGCAAGACATAATCACCAAAAAATCTTTTACAGATAGTTTAAATAAATTTTTTTGTTCAACTATTCCTTTAAAATTACTATGAAATCAGAAACAGAAACTTTTTGTACACGTAATTTACTCAGTCCAAATAAACAAATCTCGTTCAAGGTATCGGTAACGAGTTTTAAAATGATAATGTATGATAAAAAGAAATGCCTAATTTGTGAAAATAAAGAAGGTTCTTGAATTTTTCGAAGTTATGATTGTAAATAAGCTGCCTTAAAGGAATCTTTTTTTTTTTAATTCTGCTAGAAATACTTTTAAAGTAAAGTATCATTTTTCACTTTAAATTAACATATGTCCATATACTTGTCAACCTCTCACTTTTTTAAAATAAACAAAAGCATAATTTGAATCAGATTTTTTTTTTAATGAATTATATATTTTTTAATGATTTATTATCAGAATAAATTCTATGCATAATTTTTATCATTAACCTTTAAATTCAGATTTTTTTTGTTTTAATATAAACTTCTATATCATTTACGGAAAAAGACGTTATCATTATTCAAACCTTATCGTTCAGCCTCATCGTGCAAGTCTGCAAAAAAAATTATCATGGAGAAAATCCAGTTTAGAGATTTTATTCATGAAAATAACCCAGGTAAACAAATGAAGCCATTAAATGAAGCCAATAATCGCTTCGGTTTTTTAGCATTTATCAGCAATTGTAGATAAGATAATTTCGTAATTCCTTCACATAATTAAATTTGTGGCATGATGAAGAAAAGACTTGAAAAATAAAATAATTATAGTAATTAATTGTAATTATTTAGTAATTATATTGTATATTATAATTACTGTAATTATTATATAATTACTATAGTATTATATAATTACCATGTATTATTTAATTATGAAAATTAATTAAGTTAATTGGTTAATTAAATTAATAACATAGTATATATATTAGGCGGATAGTTATTGGCTAATTAATTAATTATTTATTTACATTTTTACAATATCGCTTCAGTTCACTAGCTATACTATGCATAGTAACCAGCAATTGTAGAGAAGACAATTTCATAATTTCTTCAGGGAGTTAAATTTGTGTCTTGATGAAGAAAATACTTGATTAACGTGTAAATTACAATAAGTATAGCAATTAATTTAGATAGTAATTATATAGTAGTCATATAGTATATTATAATGACTATAATTAATATTTAGTTATATATTATTATGTGTCAAAATATGTAATATTATATGCATATAATATTATTATAATTTATAGATTAGTAATTAATTATTTGATTATAGTAATTAGTTAATTACGTAAATTAATTAAATTAATTGGTTAATTAACTTAAGAACATTACCGAATAGTTATTGGCTAATTACTTAATTATTTATTTACATTAATTTACATAATTTACATTATCGCTTCGGTTCACTTGCTATACTATATAGCATTAGCTATTGTAGATAGTTAATAATTATAGTAATTATATAGTAGCTATATCGTATATTATAATTATTATTATATAATTACTATTATTATCATATAATTTCTATAGTATTATGTAATTACTATGTATTATATATTAATATACTTCATAATATATAATGATCTATATTTTATACATTAGTAATTATATAGTAATCAATTATTTAATTATAGCAATTAGGTAATTATGTAAATTAATTAAGTTTATTGGTTAATTAAGTCAATTACATTATCAGAACAGTGCTAACAGTGGAGCAGCATTGAGGGGCTTCCTAGTTGCTGTCAACTACGCCCAGTCTATTGATGATATGTCTTATTTTATTGTGAGCCATTGGGTAAGGTAAAACTGTAGTTTAAAACTACTAAAGAAGGAAAGAATGATTTAACATTTAAGAATTTAATAAAAGAAAAAGTTAAAACTAATATTTAAATTAATAAGTAAGCAAAATAAATAAATAAATAAAATAAAGAAGTTAAAATTAGGATTAAAGTATAAATGAGTGAATAAAAAGATTAAAAAATGATAAGGGGATTGGATGAAAGTATAGCTGTAGTTACTGCAACTACTAAAGAAGTTTAATGAAGAAAGAAGTTAAAAAATTATGTTAGCACTAGTTCAGTGTTAATTCACCATGGCAGGTCACATTATCGGTTAGTTATTGGTGAATTAATTAATTATTGATTAATTAATTATTTATTTACATTATGATTTAGATTAATTTATGTAATTTAATTAACGCTTCATCAGCATTTATCAGCGATTGTAGGTAAGATAATTTTGTAATTCTTTTAGATAGTTGAATTTGTATCACGATGAAGAAAAATATTGGATAACTTGTAAATTATAGTTAAAGATTTGAAATTATTTTAAAAGATACTCTGCGAAGCTTGTATATCAGTCATAATTAATCTTTAAGTTAATTTGTGTTATTGGTAAATTGACCGTCTGAAATATTTTTTTTATTTTTTTCAGCCTGCTCTGGTTCGAACTCCTTCCTGCTCTGCGCTCCCCAACAGATCGACGTCTGCCGGCAACAGTCCAGCTCATTACGGCAATGACAGAACACCCCCTCCGAAGCCGCCCCCTCCGCCCAAGTGCAAAGTCATGCATCCTCCGCCGCCTCCGCCACCGCCACACAGCCACCCAAGAGCCAACAAGACAAATTCCGTGTCTCCAGCGAGACCACCTCCACCCAAGGTATAAAAATTGTGTTTATTGCTTGTGTCTGCATTAATTCATATCATTTAATAAAAGAAAAGTAAAAGTAAATTTTTAAAAAGTGTAAAAGTTAAAATAATTTTTAAAAAATCACGTTTTTATATAATTTAATGTTTATCTTTAATATCACATTTAACTTCACGACTGCAATTCATGTTGTTACAAAAAAACTCCGGCCCCGATCATGGAAAATTCATCGCTTTGATTTACGACTGGTAGACAGCGCGAACTAGTGAATTTATTATATACGTATATAATACCTATGAATTCAAAAGACAGCGAACAAGTTCTTTTATTAAATCTGACCAAATCTTAAATTTAAAGATGGCATGTAATTAATTAATATATGAAATAACTAACTTGAAATCTAAAGCTAACATATTTGAACAATAAGTGATCTAAACTTCAATTTAAAGACGTCATATAATAATTCATATATTAATCAAAGAAAAATTGCAAAATATCATAACGAATAAAACCCATTAGGAAATTTCAATATAATAGGGAACAGGAACATATTTAATGACATTTGAAGCAAGTTAAATTTGAAATGAATATTAACGAAGTATAGATCGGAATAACAAATGGAATATAGATATCAAATAATGATAGGAATTTAAAAAAAAAAACATGTGGATGTCTAATCGTCAGTCGGCCAAAACGCCACATGTCGTAAAAAATGCATTATTTCATATAACAGATTGGCAAAATTGCAAAGAATTGTCTGTCACTGCCGATATAATGCATTGAAAGAATAAAACAAAAGACAGCAAAAGAAAACAAGAGGAAATCGAAAATTGTAATAACATTTTACATAGCCATACGGATAGAATTGTAATCCGTTCTTACACTTCGCGAGAAATAAAGAAGAAAAGAGAAGTGTTTCAAAAGAATCTGCTTTGATAACCAACTTATTCTAAACAAAGAACGAAAATGAAGTCCATCATCAAAAACAGATAACCAGATTGGAAATAAATTAACACATGAATATTTATGTATTTATATTATATAATCAGATTACTACATTACGGCCTTAAAATTAATTTATTCATTAATAATTAAGCTCTAAAAATACTAAAATTTATTGTCACCGGAAACACAACTGCGAACATAATTTTTTTAATTAAAGCATATCATGACGTGAGTGCAAATAGGAGCGCTTTGCGCCAATGGAAACAAACAAACTAAAATTATCATTGGATGCAGAAACTTCATTGTGTGACATTCTCAAAAATACATGAAATGAAAACAAACAACAACAAAAAATCACTGGAAGCAGCAACCTCGTTCTATTGGAATCTCAAAAATACATGAAATTTGTTAATGCTGCATCACTATAAGATTAACTGTCACCAATTTTAATCTTCGAGTAATGAAAACAGTTCATTTTCACATCCCATTCCGATATACCATCCATACTGGGCATGAAAAATTCATTGCATAATTTGTTTCACATCATTCATCATCAGAGCCCAGTGATGAATGCAGTAATGCAGTTTTTCACTGGATGCTGCAACTTCCGTGTATCGGAATCTCATCTCAAAAATGCATTAAATTCAGTAATGCTGCGATCATTCTAATGCATGTACACACACTTTGCGTCCATGAAGTAGAAAATACATCAGGGTAACTGGACAATGTCTATCTTACGAACTTCCATATGGCAACTCGGCAATTTCTATTTATGAACTTCTAAGGCAACTGACCCTTTTTTCTGATTGCCAAGGCAACTGACCTATACACACTTTCGCAACTTTTTATACCATTTGGCAATAAATCTTATACTTTCTAAAGCCTAAATTGCACCAAGCTTTTTAAAAAAAAAAAAAACCGAAGCGCCTATAACAGAAAAATGCATTTTTTTTTTTTTTTTAATTGGGAGATCAAAACAAAAATCTTGAAAGCGTGAAGCACTGATAGAAATACTTCAAATAAATTGGAATTTTAATCACACTCATAATATATTTTATTATTTTATGGATGTTTAAGAACTTTTCTTTTTTATGATTATCATATTGTTGTTTTCAGCGCTTCACGCTTTTGTGATTTGTTTTAACATTCATATTTTTTTTTAATTACATTCTACTTTTAAGTATTCTAATAAAAGCATGTTTTTTATTGCTGTTGTTGTTGCTTTGATATTTTTACTTCAATTTAATTTTCTATTTTTCAGTATTTAATATAATGTATAATTCATTATTATAATTGTTATTGTAATATATTTTTAAATGAACACTTCCATTATTTATTTCTTCAAAAAGTGAAATTGACGAAAGCATTACATTTTTTAAATAAACACATTCATTGGTACACCATCCCCTATTCTGTATTAATTTTCTATTGTTGAACTAAATTATTATCGATTAAATGATAATTAAGTTGTGGAAATATTAGACTGTTGTATGTCATCGGGAACACACAACTGTACATAATGTCAAAACTGTAGCACATCAGGAAGATGGTGTTATTAGACAAAGTATTATGCATTGTTCTTTCATTAAATGGTGCCAGTTTCTTGGGGTTTTTTTACTCAACCAATGTCTGTAATAGAATGTTTTTTTATTCACACAATTTTAACTATTTTAATACGCACGCAAATATTATTTGCGAATGTTTTGATCATGTTAATTCTGAAAAACATTTTCCATACCCAGGTGACGGAAAATGACCAGGCTATTTACTTCGGTCAAAAACACACATAATATATTATTAAGTGCTTGGTGTTATTAGACAAAGTAATATGCAATATGCAATGCACTTTTATTAACTGGTGCCAGTTTTTTGGTGCTTTTTTACCTAACCAATATCAGTAATAGCATGCTTTTTTATTCACGCAATTTTAATTATGTTAATATGCACGCGAATATTACATGTGCATGTTTTGGTTCATGGTGATTCTGAAAATTATTTTCTATGCCATTAGGTGCCGGAAAATAAGTCCAGAAGTCATTCCAGCGGTTCTTCAGCGCAAGAACTACGCGAGCAAAACCACTCGGACAAAGAATATGCCAACCTGGGTGAGTAAATTAAAACTGCAATGAATTAAACTACATACTATGCTAGATTAATTTTGACACAATCATTCAAATTGGTAAAGAAATCATATAAGATATAATCTTCCCAACTGGGCGAAAAACTGTTGCTCAGTTAGTAGAGCATTGGCAGCTTCAGCCAAGGGATCCCAGGTTTGAATCCTGGCCCGGACGTTTTCGCCCAATTAGGAAGATTACATCTTAAATTATTTCTTTACCAATTAGAATAATTGCGGTAAAATTAATCTAGTGTAATCACATTTCAAGCGTTTACTGGAGGTCCGATTACCTGTGGTTTATTCTGTTGTGATGATTCAGATGTCAGACAAGATGCTATGATCATTAAGGTTAACTGGGTGAATTAGTTCAGCCACATTCGTCCGGGATTGCTTAGTTGGTAGAGCATTGGCAGCTTCAGCCAAGGTATCTGGGGTTCGAATCTTGGCTCGAACTTTTTTGGCCAGTTGGGAAGATTACATCTCATATTATGCTATAATTTGCTCGTAACTCATGCTAAAAATAGAATATTTTAAAGGTAAAAATTAATGACTAATTGAAAAAAGATAGTCATTAAAGTATTTTTCATAGATTACACCTTTTATATCCTTTCTCTAATTGAGAAGCGTGATTATATATTTTAGTAAATATTTATGAACATATTTTCCCCCCTTCTTAGCACGCAAAGTTTTTAAAATGTTTTAAAAACGAAATTGAATCGACATATCAAGGATTTTCTCGATATAGCGTCTAAGAAGATATAGTGTGGCAATCGGCTATTACATTAATGCTTTAAAAAGTGATAAAAAAAATTTAATCCTATAAAAATTTAACAATGCTGAACGATAAATGTAGATCTCAGCGACAACTGTTAACTCTTCACTGGCCGAAACGTTTTCTCAATTCCATCCTCAGGATTGTCAGCTCAGGATTGTGATTCGGAAATAGTGTTAAAACACACAAAATGAATAGTTCGCAGCTATGCAGAATAGAAAAAGACTATTTCTATTCATTCTTTATTCTGATCAAAATAGAAATGATTTGAAATGGAATTAAATAAAATTTTGAATTAAAGACAGATTGAGCTCGAGCCTGCTTAAACCCGAAGACTGATATTAAAATCGAGCCCGTTTCATCTCCATATCTTACGTGAGCGACACATTACGTCACTTACGTATAAGTAAGGGTTTTCATACAAAATAAGGCAAAAGATTGGAGATGGGAGGGAAAAGAAAGGGTAATTTAGGATTCGTTTTTCGTAAGTGTTATTGCACTGGGCTCCGGAGCGTACAGACTAATATTATGATCCTTGTCACAGTATTTGGTCTATACACAGCCAGTCTTTGGACCCTATCCCACGTAAATCGGGTCATCTGGGAACACCAACTTAGCCTATTTGAAGCTACCAGCTACTGGCTATTATTCAAATTTCCTTATTTCTAACTTGATCTCATCCTTTTTCTTTCTTGCTTTCTTTACGCTTGCAAATCCCTTGCAATGAATATGCGATCAAATAAGAGAACCATTTTGCTTCAAGCAAGGAACATGTAATGAATTTGTAATAAACTACCACGCGGAAAAGACGCGTTGATCCCACGAGCCCCGTTCTTCCTTAACTAACCGTTTGTCTCACCTTTCTAAAAAAGGGAAGTTGTGTCCAAGGAAGAGTTTGCGTGTATGACCCCACTTTCTGTTAGACATCATAAATCTTCATTATATAGAACGTTACCTCTGTTTTAAATATAACCACCGTGTTGTTTTGTTAGTAAATGAAACTCGTTACTTTTTGATAGATCTGCCTGGCATTAAAACGTACTTTCGTGAGAGATTCATAATTAGATAAGTTAAAAAAATTACCAATATTTAAAGCATTCCCTTGTTATCTATTTAATTAAGAATATATGTTTCCATGATTTATTTATAACTTGATAATCAATCAAGATGTGCTACCAGAAATATTTTGAATGGATTTTGATGTGCTATCGAAATAAGTATATGCTATGCAGTGTTGCCATTTTTAAATTAAAAATATCTATCAGAATGTCTGAATTGTCATCTTCGATTAATGTAATGATGGAATGTTTGTCTTAAAGCAAAAATTACACACAGTGAACTCCCGTTAGTGCGAGCTCCCAAGGGCCGCCGCTTTTTGTCCTCATTAAACAATGTAAACATTAGAATAGTTCAAAGGTTGATTTAATTGAATTCGGTTTTTAACACATTTGCATCATTAGCGCATATATACGTTCATTTCAGGAATTTCTTTTTTATTCAAAATTTTCGAATCTATACCAGAAATTCTTAATAGTATTTTTTGATTTATTTATGGCAGATGTTTCGTCATAACATAAAGTAAAAATTCTTCCTTCGGAATTTCCAGTATGGCTATGGAATTTCTGAATTTAAAAAACAAAATCCTTAAAAATATGTTACAGAACAAAAAAAAACTTTATGCTAAAAGAAAATTTAGCAATTCAATAATAAAAGCAAGTTAATGACAATTTGTTACTACAAAAAAAAAAAAAAAAAAAAAAAAAAACTAAATACTCAAGGTGAAGACGAACAAATTATGCAAAGAAATGGCCTTGCAAATACATACATTATTTTATTTTATTTAAAGTAATATGTCATTTTTCTTTGCGATAATTGAAAGGAATGATCTTTTTCTCAAATAATTTTTAATTTGGGACACACTTGAAAATTTGGTCAATTATACACTTTTAAAAATCTTGTGCTGGATTGAACCAACTTTTGGTGCTACAGTAACTGCAACCATAAGATGATGAAATCTCGTCCAAACATTTGGTGCTTTGGTTGAACAATAACTCCAAATGTTGGTACGAGATTTCGCCATCTGTAGCACCAAAATATGGTTCAACCCAGGACAAGATTTTCAAAAGTGTGTCATATTTTGATTACTAATATCTGAAAACAGCCGACATTATTATTTAAACCTCCCACAATGTCGGTGATGGAATGTCTTCTTTCCACTTCATCACTGTCACTGAAAATTTATAACGGAAATTACATCAAAGTTGTTGTGAAAAAATAATGTACTTAACGTGTTTCGATTCTGCCCGGTCAATTTATGAAAAATTTGCCGGCATTTTCCGATGAGTGGCACGCATTAAGCGATGTCCTTAACATTAATTGCAAATAAAAAAAAATTTGGGGGGAAACGAGAGTGTCTTCAATAACTGGAGGCATATCTTAAGCGATCACGTATTAACGAGAGTACACTATATTTCAAAAATCAATAAACCAAAAATAGCTATTTCAAAATTCTGGTAGATATTTTAAATTTAAAAAAAAACGCTAAATTGGCAACACTGATGCAATGATATAATTTTGTTTTCACAGTAGTAAAATTGTGATAGTATAACAAACCGGGCGTTGTTAGCACAAACCATCACCTTATCGAGTTCACGGCTAAAATTCCAGGATTAGCTGGAACTCGATTAGTGTATTAAAATAAAACTGGTCTCCAAATCATAACTTGGTGGAAATCACCTGCAGGTCAAATTTTAGTGGTTATGATTGGTAGGTACCCATTGAGTTTACTAATGAAATTCCTGCATCAGATAGCCTATTACAATGGGAACTGCTCCTGTCAGTGGGGAGGGAATTCATTATAAAATTCAGTGGGGAACTACCAGTCAACCACTAAAATTGGGTCTGCAAGTGATTTCCATCAAGACATGACTTGGCAGACTAGTTCCATTTCAATATGCTAATCGAGTTCCATCTAATCCTGGAATTTCAGCCGTAAACTTGATGAGGTGAGAGTGTGTGTAGCTGTCGTCGCACTATAAGTTATTATTTACTATCTGGTAGTTTTGTTTATTTTCACAATTGAACTTTTAAACAATCAAATGATAGTTAAATAAAAGCGTGTGAAAAAAAAAACCCAATATCATCATCAAATAAATCTTTGTCGAATTTTAATATTTGTATATTTCTTTTTTGCAGGAGACATTCGTTCTCTCCTGACTCCGAAGAAACCGCAACGTCCATCCGCCTTCTCTGCGAGTCCCAGAGGAGATAGCGAGATCGGGCCCAAGACGAAAGAGGACATATACGAGACGTTGCCCGTCACCGTGGAAGAGGAGGAGGACCACTACACATACCTCGACGAAGCAGAGGTTTGTCTCTCTTGGAGTAGAATTAAAATTTTAAGATACGGTGTAGCATGTTATAATATTTTCACAGTGATCTTATAATATTATCACATAAAATTATCAAGGTGATCTTATAATATTATCATATAATATTGTTAGAATTATTTTATAATATTATCCACATAATATTATATATATTATAGTGATATCATTATATCACAGGATACAGGGTGATTTCAGATTCATTGTACAAACTTTAAGGGTTGGTACAGGACACTGTAACAGACAATTTTTGTATAGGAAAGCAGGGTCGAAAATCCATTTATATAGTCAAAAACACAGGGCGTCTCACTCCAATCCGAAGTCGTGATTTCGTTCATAACTTTAATAGTAGTGAAGATACTTTAACGAAATCCTTACAATACGCTTGCAATTCATACAAAGATGAGTCTGTTGCAAATTTTGTTAAAATATCTTCACTACTGTTAAAGTTACGAACCAAAACGCGACATCGGATTGAAGTGAAACGTCCTGTAATTTTGACTCAATAAATGGATTTTTGACCCTGGTTTCCTGTACAATAAATGATTTTTAGAGTAGGTCGGTACAAGACGTCAGGTAGGAAAATGACCAGAAGGGAGACTCGAAATATCGTTCTTATACTAGGAAATCTCTGAAAATTTTGTACAGTACATTCCCAATCGCCAAACCGAACTGGCATCAAACCCGCTAGCATCGACCCAAGCATCTTGTTTTGTGGCCAGGAGGCTAACCACTGAGCTGAGTGGTCGCACAAAACAGTTAAGGTAGCAATTTTAACATAAATTAAAATAAGACTTCATCTATCATTCAACATTGGTCTTAAAATTAAATTCCAGTCATCCATACCAAAACCTCACTTTTTTGCTTTCAATAAAAAGTGAATACAGAGTTAAAAAGCAATGAAATTTTTGATTCAATTCTCAACAACATACTTGTGGCGGAAACACATTTTGATCTGGATAGCTTATAATTCAAGATGTAATTTGTTTATCGGAAAATGAAAATAAAACTTTTCGGTTACAAATCACTTCAATAATCAAGCTTGCAAGTATCTTGCTTTTATGTTAAAAAGTGAGTCAGAAAGTTTATCGTTGTCAAGCGAAGATACTTCTTTTTTTATTATTTGAGTACCAACTTAACCCTTAACTGCTGTTACAAAAATAGTTTTTTCGATACTGTGATCGGTCTCTGAGACCGCTTGATCGAAGAATGAATAAAAGGCTCGATTAACTCATACGATAATATTTGTGTACTAAACTTTATTTCAAGGACTATTATAATTAAAATTAATCTATCCAGAAGGGTTTATCTAATATAATAGCTAATAATAGCTAATATAATAGCTAATAATAGCTAATATAATAGCTAACATACTAGGGCTCCAAACGAAACAAAATTTCCCATATTAGTTAAACTAAAGAGCTTAAATTCCTGCAGGTGCATTTATGGGTACATGCTCTGCAGAGGGCTATTCGCACAATTTTTAGATGAGTTTGTTTCGGTGTAAAAAAAAATCTACATAAGAAATTATTTTTCACAGCTAATAAGTTTTTGAAACTATAAATTATCGTCTCGCAACTGAAATTTTTGTTTACATGCAAAACGGCGCATATTAAAAAACTCTGTGAAAGGCATGGTTTTTCTATATCTAAAGCCACAATAGGTTATATTTTCAATAAGACAGGGAAAAAACGTGAATGTCTGGCTTCAAATGAAAAAATTGTTCCAGATATGTATCCATGAACAAAAAGGAATTCTTCGAATGGACTTTACCCATGTCACCTCAGCTGCGGGTATATCAGAAGTAAACGCCAGTAGGCGTGAAGCATATTTTAATGCTGCTTCCCCTTCGTCCAATAAGCAGTCTTTTTCGGAGAGTATATACCTGCAGAGGCGGGTCTGTTACCATTCGTGGGTAAAGTCTGTATTGCAAAGGAAAGATATTGTATGGTAAAAGAAAATCCTCCAAGTCAAAGGACTGTTACTAAATCCTAAAATGTTCAGTGTCAACTGTTAACAAAATCATTAACACTGATTTGAATTTTAAAAAGACCAAAAAACACAATGTTCATCGCTTTTCTCCTCGATATATCGCCGAACTTAGAACACGATGAAGAATTCTTTAAGAGAAACATTTATTCGGAGAAAAATGGAAAATGTTGCTACATTAGATGAAGCTTGGATGTACTTAAATGATTCTAATAAAAGAATTATCCATTTATTACCATCAAAGAGGAGAAAAAAATCTTAAAACATGGTTCAATGTATCTAAAGAAAGTTTTAGCAAAGGATTTATGATTATTACTGGCTTTTCATATAACGGCAAGTTAAAAATAAAGAGAGTTGGAGAAAAATGTTAAAATCAACTCCACATGCTATCAGAAACATATTTTACTCCCAATCTTCAAACGTGAAATACCATCTCTCTTTACACCTAGTCAGTGGCCCCAAGGAGGACGTTCAGGGGGTCCGGACCCCTCCCGAACGAAGGACTGTTTACTGAATCATGGATAAAAACAGTAAAAATTGCTAAGATGAAATCGCAAAGAACCTATGAAAATTTTTGCTTTAGACACGCGTCCGTCTTAGCAGGTATAATATAAAGGTATATATTCCATCGGGGCTATGAATGTTTTCCGTTTAAGACAGGTTTTCGTATACAGAAGTGTAATTAATTATACCTCTGTCTAAGGTATACCACATCAATAAGATGTATTCCTCGTTTCGTCGGGATACTGAAACTCTTCCGTTTAAAACAGTATTCCGTTATCGAAAGCTTCCGCTTTTATAGGCTTTACTGTATTATAATGTGTGTTTATAAGTACAATAAAACTTATTAATACGTAATTGCTGCACTGAAGAATCCCGTTTCAGACAGGTTTTCGGCTTTAATTGTAATTCGAATTTAATTGTATGGTAATCCATTCAAGACCATGTAATGCTTTCGCTTACAGCAGAATTCTGTTATAGACATCTTTATACGTTTTCACAGGTTTTATTATCCTTATAACAGAAAAAGGTATATTTATATAAATACAGCAAAATGTGTGAAAACGTCACTTACCTATAACGGAATGCTGACTTAAACGGAAATATTCCTTGGTCATATGGAAAATAATACCATACAATTACACCTGCTAAAACGAAAACCTGTCTAAAACGAAATTTTTTTATCACTCTTTGCAATTTTATCTTGGTAGGTTTTTTCTATGTGGGTAATCTGAAGAAAAATTCTGAACCTCTTCCAAAAAAAAAATTCTGGTTACGCCACTGCCCCCAGTGTCATCAGTCTATTGAACTGCATCAAGATAAAGCAAGCAGAAACACATCACGATCCATTGTTAATTTCCTGGAAAAAATGGAATGAGAAACGGGTATCAGGGTTATATACTCTTCACTAATATATATATATATATATACCTGTTAAATCTGCTCACCCATGGATTTTTCCGCCTTTCCACTTTTAAAAGCGCGTTATCTAAACGTCGACCTACAGCCCTTCATGGACTACGGAAAGCAGTTCAAGAGAAACGGGCTAAAATACCTCTTCCAAAACTACAAAAAAAAAAAGGCATAATTGTTATGGAAACTACGGTGTAGAAAGATAGTTCAGAATAGGGGTTACCAAACTGAACATTTAAAACACAAATAGTTCTGTACCATGAAAATCGTCTAAAAAAATGTGCGGACACATTCTGTATTATCTAACAAATTTGTTTGTATTTCGTTTAAAATCTTGTTTCTTTCATTTCTATTTAGGTGAAGGCGTCTAAATCAGATCCGTTGAAGAAATCGGGAACAACGGCACATCAGAAAGTGAAATCGTGTACTACAACAGAAAGTGTCCCATCCTGTGGACGACCTTGGCTCGATCTGCAGACGAGTTATGCAGCTATTGCAGCAGCGAACTATGAATCTCTTGCCGAACTCATCACTACGGTAAGCACAATGATTGTGTCACCCACGCTGTAAAAAATAAAAAACAAGAAAGAAACATCATGCATCAAGCATAGATTATGAAACCCTTTCCACCACATTCAGAATACTGTAACGAAATTTCCCCGTATACACTTCAAATCTTTATACACTTTTTAGAACACTTATTTTGTCACTTTTTTTAGTACACTTTGAAGCGCCATTTTTGGAACAGTCTTTTTAATACTTCTGAGAACACGTCTTTTGTTCAGCACACTTTCTAGCGCAATTTTTGAAAGCGGTGATTTCACACGTGTGTCCAAATGGGCTCCCAATCTGTTCTCAAATGTGTTCCCAAGTCTAGATTTAACAAATATCCTGAGCAGAACACTTTCGGTCACTTTCTATTATAGCGGAGCATATTCGTAACATAGTTCAGTACACATTAATGTAACTGGAACACTTTTTTGAATCAAAATGCTCCAAAAATGTGTTCCCAATGTGTGCAGTGCAATATGGTGAAAGATAATGTCTAAGTAAACAAATTTAGATAAAGCATTTGAAAAGCGCATTTTGTAATTACCATCAATAGTCGAGAAAATATCCTCTTCTGTGCAAGCCTGTTAGTAGGGCTCTTTCACTGTGATATCAAATGTTATGTAATTTTTAGTGTATCACGTGATGTTTCCAAATTCTGTAGATCCTGCACAAGGCTGCACGAAAGACTTCGAATATGGGCAGCAATTTCTGCAAATGGATGTTTACTGAGTTGTGTATGTTTTTTAATTGCTTATTTAGATATCTCATTTCACCGTATGAAAAAAATTAAATTTCTGAATAACATTCTGTTAGTGTTGGAAAGTGTTTCATATTCTATGCCGAATGCATGATTTTTCGTTCTTTTTTTTCTGTAAGTACTTTAAAATTGTCAAAATATAGAAATACATAAAAAATGGCTGCAAAAACATTTAAAAGAAAAATAAGAAACATTTTAGGTCAGGGACGGCGAACCTTTTCGCATCCGCGTGCCGAATTTTTCCAAAAAAAAATGTTTTACCCCATCATGACGTGCCAATAGCCAAAACATTTAGTAGATCAAATAGTAAAGAATCAAAAATTACTTTAATTTTCTTAATTTTTTGTAATTTTTTTTTAAAATGCTATTCCTGTTTGCTGCATCTTTTAAATGCCAAATAATTGATATCAGCTTCGTACTTAGTTATTTTTAAGATAGTAGAAATTAAATTGAAGTCTTTTCGTAAGAGGTTTCTACTTGAGTTTTTTATTATTATAACTGTAATATGAAAAATTCGCAAAGATTAATTAATAATGTCGCAATGACTTAATCAATGACTAAAGATTTTTTTCAAAATTACAAGCACCAGATTCTTTAACCAGTTCTTCGTGTATGTATCTGAATTCCATCTTGCCATAATTTTATCATCGGTATTTTTGCTTATAATACCTTATAATGTTTCTTTTTCGATAATCCCTTAAATCCAGCTCTCTTAATCTGAAAATTTTTTGAACCAATACTGACTTATATTGGTATTCATTAAATGAAGGGGTTAGAATGACAGTGGAGTGGGTCAAAAATTTGAAAAATCTATAGATAACCATATTTTCTCTAAACGTATATTAATTTCTGTTCCGTGAGACAGTCAAATAAATCATAGTTCACTTAGGAAGTCGCTAGAGGGCAAAACAAATTGGACCACCCAATGCAACGGCAATACAACAAGTTTCACAAACCCTTCATTTCACAAATTACTAAATATGGACTTATTCCACTGTCATTCTAATCTCCTCAAATTGCATTTCAGATTTTACAATCTGCATAACAACAACAATAACCAATCGAATTCAGACAAAATCAGCTAGTCTAAATTCATACGCTTTGTGCAATTTCACTATATTTTTTATTTAGAACCTGATTCTGTGCCTTGCCGAAAATAATATGTCGCGTGCCACCTATGGTACGCGTAGCGTAGGTTCACCGTCCTTGTTTTAGGTACAGTGTTTTATTATTATTCGTGATAAAAATATTTTTAATGTCAAGTAGCTAGAACTAGAAATATTTTCTACCCCCGAAAGATACTTAGTATTAACAAGGTACCTTACCCAAAAGGTACACCCCAATTTCAATGAAACTTGTATCATAGAGAGTATACTCATGGTATAATGAAGAATGATACCAATTTTATCGGCCATCGTCAAGGTTCAGTATTTTTAAAAACCTTGTAAACCTTCATCAGTGCAATAATATAATCAATATATATAATCAATTTTCATCGACTCGGTTTGCTGGTATGTTTAAATATGTATATGGTTTAAAAAATCTTGAAGAAAAGCCCGCGACATTCCAGATTCCAGTCGATTTTTGTTTCACAAGTAATGAAACCGAATGTCATGAATGTGAAAATTTTTATTTTATAATTTGTGGATGGTGTAAAGATTCATTTTGTTTTACTCAGTTCTATACTAATTTTCATTTCTGTGACGATTACGTTGTTTGGAATTTATTGCAATATTTTTTAATAAAACATTTAGCGATTTTCATAAGTTGCACCATACTATATATAGATAGTGTTTTCAAATGTGTTATGCGTTAGTATTATTTAGTAATTTTCAGTATAATTAGTAAATTGTTTTCTTAGTCATTGTATCATAAAAATATGAATATTTGGAATTTGTGTTTCAGTACTACTTCTCTAATCATATTCCAATACAGTCACTTGTGTATTCACCCTATTATTCTTAGTACGAGTACATTGCTGTACTTAAATCGTGTTAACTGTTTACTATAAATACCCCTATCTAATTATTCAAGTTTTTTCCCCAAATAAGTCTTTTTATACACTCGATGCAAACGATTCAAACTATGATTATTTCATTTGACATTATCGTATTTATTAATTGTTTATCGTTCAATAAGTGAACTATTAGTATTGTTTTGTATTTATTGTCTTCTCTCAACTTTAATAATTATCTTGTAAGGCTTTGCCGCATAGTAAACAAACCTGCTGGACCGCCTAGTTTGATTTTGATTTTGTTTACTTATCCTCTTTCACCTAATTAAACCAGCCCCACCAGCGGCTGAGAGGTTCTGCTCTCAAAGCTGGTAGACGGGAGGTGCTGGGTTCAAACCCCTGTCGCGCTCGTCGACCTAACCGTTCGGAGTTTTCCGTGGTTTTCTCCGAACCTTGCCGTAAATACGGGTTAGGATCCCTTAGAAAGACCCCCACGGAGGGCACTCCCCCTTAGGGCTTATATCTCTCGTGTTGATAATTGGCCGTCATAAATCAACTCAACCCTAATTAAACTGTGAAATTTTGTGACAGCTACAGCATTCTGAATATATTGGAAAGTGTTTCATAATGTATGTTTGACACATGATTTTTCTTTCTTGTGCCTTTTTTTTTTTTTTTTCCTTACTCTCAATTTGAAGTAATTGATATAATGTTATGTGCCATTTTTCGCAGTCAGGTTTATAAATTGTTTCTTTAATAAATTGTTATTTGTATTGTTATTTCTAGTCATTGAACGAGAGTGCGGAGTACTTTAAAAAAGTGGAGCCGTCACTGAAATGGAGGGATTTCATTCTGGACTCGCAGGAACATTACAATCTCATCAAAGAGAAGGCGGTCTACAATGCTACTTACAAGAATGAGTCCCAAGATAAAGTCACGCTTGTGGTGAGTGCTCTGGTTGTTATTTTATTCGTGCTTTTATGTTTTATACATAACATCTCACTAATGTGCATCTTTCAATTACACGCGAATTTTTCAATGACTTGGCATGAGGAGTGAAAAAAGTTATATTTCGAGTTTCTCTCTTATAAGTGTTACTTTGAATCTCCTTTCTCAATTATGTTCGTCAAAGATAAAATTACACTTTTTTTTTTTTTTTTTATGTAACTTGTCTTGATCAATAAATCAATTTACCAAACTGATTAAAACACCCCACAAATACATTTTATTTCCTGGTGAGCAGTGTCTATTATTTTTTAAGATTTTTTTTTTTTTTTAATCTATTTCAGGTGTATTATAATTTATTTTCTTGATTTTTTTTTTCAAATTTTTTTTCTATTTTTGGTTATAAGGAGCTTAATATTTAATGCCTGAGGAAGACCACCAGGCAAAAATCTTTACTATGAATTATGCTTATGAAGTTCCTCTGAAGAGCCCATAAAATATAGTTTTTTATTTTTGCATTTTCAATTTCCTGTGTTCATCTTTTGTATTATCTTTTCCATTTATCTGTACACATGTGATTTCAATTTAATTATATATATCCTTTTTTTAATGCAATAAATTTGGTATAAATATACTGTTCTTGGGAAATATGCAGGTATATTTTATGAAATATTGCATTTTCATTTGACATGTGAAACGTACTTCCAAACTGATGATTATACATGGTCCCATGTCTATTTTGGAATTCCATTTTCATTTTATTTTATATCTAAGTTCCATTTTTTATTCAAGTTGTCATTGAGTTATATTTATTTTATTTCTCTGGCATCTTTTATCATTTTATATATTTATTTTTTCTGCTTTTTTCTCTAAATCTATTATGTATATATTACTACATGCCACATTTAAATTGGAGTTTCGGTAATTTTATGCTTGAATTTGTTAATTATTTATTAATTTAAAAATATTTTTATACACTAAATACTTGCACTCTTTAAATTAGAAATTGTGTTAGATTTTGATGATAGAACTTGTTTGATGTATTTTGATTTCAAAGGTATTATATATATGTGTGGTATGATGTATGTTTACACAGTAATTTTCAGTCGCTGGAAAGCTAATAAAGTATTTCAGAAAAATGTTTAGACAATTTGGTTGAAGAAAAAAAACGTTAAAAATTGTCCAAACAAAGATGTTTACTAGCTTAAATGCATGGTTACAAGTCAAATTTAATGTTTCATAGAAGATTCACAATACCTGTTCAAACTGGTGACCGTCAGCATAGGTACATTTTTTAGTACTCACCAGGACTAATTTAGTATCGCTCACCAAAGTTTCTGTGGGATTTCTGTGCAGGCCTTTTTTTATCTCGTCCCACAGTGTACCCAGTTATAAATAATATTATGAAAACTTTTATTAATATGGTGAAACTATTTTGTGAAACATCACTTTGTAAAATGTTTTATAATAAACATTACATGCAAACTAAATCGCATTATCTCTTTGTTTATAAGAAAAAAAAATGTAACGGCCATATCTTTTTAAAAGGGAGACAAAAAAGTCCCCACGTCCTCGCTAGAAGCGAGAAAAATTTGGTTGATGTTTGTATCTATTTTTAACAAATCATGGTCCATTTCAATAGCATCTCTATGAGATAAATAAACGTGATTCTCTCTACTGCATAGGCAATAAACATTCAACTTTATTATATTATACTCTAGAATGTCCTTTAACTGCTGGTTTTCACGTTAAAAAAAAAAGTTTTTCCTTAAAAATGTCCTTAAAATATTCGTCCTGGATCGAATCTGAAAATGTATCAATTTCATTTCCGATTAATGAACATATTTTTCAAAATCCTTTCCCGACTTTTTATTAACTTTTTATGCTTTCCTGTTGTTTTCCACAGTATGGTGCTATTTACTTTTACTTATTACTGAAAAAAAAAAAAAAAGACTAATTCTTCTTAATTTACGAAAATATAATATAACCAAGAACAGAAATATACAATAACCTCTTTATGTTACCCATGATTCCCGAAAAGCGTTCTTTAACTTTTAAAAAACTCAAAAGCCAATATATTTTCGAGATTTAAAGTAGAATGTAATAAATCAAAGTTTCTTCTCTTTCGGTTTCCCGCGATTCCGAAAAGCGTTCTTTAACTTTTAAAAAACTCAAAAAACAATATATTTTCGTGATTTAAAGAAGAATTTATAAAATCAAAGTTTGTTTTGTTGATATTGAATTTCGGTAAAGTTTTCGAGTAGTTTTTATAGTGTATTAATTAGTATTCTCAAACCGAACTTGTTCTTTTTAGAATGGTGCCCCTTCTCAATTAAACATTTTGAGCTGTGTAATTGATACATGCTGAGTAACAAATAATCTTAATTTTAATGTTAATGTTAATGTTGTTAATTTATCATGTTTGTCGAACATGAAAATGTTTACTTGTGAAAAGAGATAGCATCGTAGAGACATATACACTGATGTCCAGAAATTAAGGTTGCAGTGATTAAGTCAATGAGTAGGAAATTCAATAGGATTATATGGGCGTTTCCTTCTCAACTTATCAACTATTACTGTAACTTTTTGAGTTTTCACGCTATTTCACTGGTCTTTTTGTATCAGTTGCCCTATCGTATTGACTATCAAATCATGACAAAAAAATCTTTGCTGTGGTTCGCGCATGCGCAGTTGAAATTTATTTCATACACATACCCATATCTCATCAAATATTCAACATATTAATATTTTAATTACAGTATACTATTTCTACGATTTTTTGTCAAAATTGAGGAAAGCGGTATTAAATTAGTCTGAAAATTCTGCATGCTATCAAAAAAAAAAAAAGAAAAAAACTTTTGAATTTTTCAAAGAGACGTTAACATCTTCACACGAATATACGTGCTATGCTTACACAAATGTTGAACAGGACTTACGTAGTCATTTGTTACAGTGACACACCATTTTTAGCATTTTCTGTTACTTGGGTGATTAAAAATATTATTTTATTATTAAAATTATTATCCCCCCCCTCCCCTAATTGTTCTCGTGACAAAATCTTCACTGAAAAACATGAAGTCAAACGTGTTCTTTACATCCTCAAAGTTCAAGGACATTTCGGGCATTTCCTCACGAGTTTCAGTATATATTCGACGAAACGTCTGAAATTGGTCACTGCCCCTTATTTTCTGGACACCAATGTATAAAAACACGTAAGAGCCACCTAAAAACACGTATAAAAGCATATAAGAGCATCCTAAAACGTATAAGAACGCTTTTCGGAATTGTCGATAACTTGGAAGAGGTTATTGCATGTGGTTGTTCGTGATTACATTATTATATTTTCCTAAATTAAGATTTTTTTTTTCAGTTTATATGTTTATTTTTGTTTTAATACAGTCTCTTTTCACGTTGATAATTTCATCTTGGTTTTATGTAATTGAATTGCAATATGTGTATCCCCCTGGGCTTGTACTAAAGCTATAAAGCTGTAACATTTAACTCTCCAGGGTAGTTATACATTTGTCCAGGTATATTTCTTTTTTCTTTCTGCCTACTTTGAATTTTGGACAAATGCTACTTTTGGTTTGAACCCTAAAACTATTTCAATAAGTAGTATGTTTATTTAATTTATCTTCGTACAGTGAAACCCTAACTGTCCGGATTAATGTCTTCTGAATTCAATCCGTATGTAAAGAAATTAGGATAATTGGAGTAATCATACATAAAGTTTTATATTCTTAAATTTTAAAAATTTCATCTTAAAAATTTTTCTGGAATTCTTTTTGTTTAATAAAAAGGCAGATGTAATGTATGTTTAAAATAAGATCAATTTTATTATAACAATAAAGAAAGTTATACTTCATTGCTGAATAAAGTATACTTATACTACAGAATGAAATGTTTATAACGCACGCCTTAAAACGAGAGGTTGTGCGTATTTTTTCGAATTTTGCTTTATATTGATCACATTTCACGCATCATTAAACTTACCTGTTGTAAACATAGCCAAGTATGTTTAGAGCATATCAATATGCAGTAATAGATTTCTTTGCGACCAGAAGTTGTACAAATTATAATTTTTTCCATAATATAGATCATTTCACATATCTTTAAATTACCTATAAACATGATACAAATATTCCTGGGCCAAATCCTTATATTACTCATTTCCGAATTTTTTTTATTTTTAATAATAGCAATTTGTTTATTAAAAATCTCTCAATTAAGGAGATGAAGATGAAATAATGTCTGAAATTTAGTCCTCTTAGCCAGGGTAGCATTGTTTTTTTTTTTATAATGTAGAAGGCAGGCATGTATTTTTGAATTGCAAAATTCATTGTTTACATCTGAGAAAATGTGTGTTATATAGAGAACTGCATTATATATAGAATTGCGTTATAAAGACCTTCTACTGTACTGTAATTTCTGTAACATCAATTTTATTACAACTATAAAGAAACATATTCCTCATTACAGAATAAATGATACTTATATTACTATAATAATTATAGTAATTAAATTTATTACAACAATACAGAAACTTATGAGTATACTATAACATCCATTTTATTACAAGAATACAGAACTTACATGCTCTTAGAGGTGTTATTCAAACATGTCTAATAAAGTTCGCTGTTTGCCAGTAGAAAGTTGCATGTATGTTTGAATATTGTCCAGGCCATTTTTCTTGAATACAGGCAGTAACAATATTAACAATAATTGTTATAAATTGTTAACAATATTAAACACTGTTCAAGTCTAGTTACAGTTTCCAAAATACAAATGAATTTTTTGAGAATATGAAAACTGACAAATTCAGTATTTCTAAAATTGATGAAACACCGACTTAAAATCACCCAAATATAGACTTTGGAAATTCCAGTTACATTTTAACATTGGTTTAAGCAGGTATTTTAAATAAATTATATTTTTTTTACGAATTAATACATACAGCTGAAGCTTCAGTATTTTTTTTTTAATGTAATTCTGTTATTTTCGGATATCTATCTGGATATCGGACAATCGGGATAACTGGAGATTTTACATATTTTTCTTGTTTAATAAATTTATAACCACATTCTTATCAACTTTATTTGATGAAAATAATTGTATTTCTAAATCACCAATGTCCATGCGAGTAAATTGAAATTTCTCCAAAGATTTTTAGATTCTAAATACTATGTTGAAATGAAAAATAACTTTAATACCACTTTATGAAATCTTTATTTGGACCAAATATGTTATAGAGGGTAAAATGCATATGATTTATAGTCATTAAGTA
Organism: Maratus michaelseni; assembly: GCA_963931845.1. NCBI lineage: Eukaryota > Metazoa > Arthropoda > Arachnida > Araneae > Salticidae > Maratus > Maratus michaelseni. Next base: position 379,259,415 of record OZ007590.1, on the reverse strand, counting down.
AATATTTTGTAATTTATTTATTTGTTTTTATCCTAGGTTGCGCCCAGAAAGCAAACTACTCCCCAAAATAGTACTAAAAGTCAAACCCGATATCCTGTACTGGCAAGTTTCAACGACCATGTTCCCAAAAACTTCATCAGTACTGACAACTACATACTACAAGAGTCCGAAATGGCATCGATTTACATCTTGCAGCAGTCGAAAGTGACAACGGTCAGCAACTTCGCTCAAACGTCCTCCAGCGACTTAGCTAATCAGTACATCCACTTGCGTAACTATTGCTTCGTCTTGCTGCAGTTGATTCACACACTCAAAAGCTTGCAGGCGGAAGGTATCGAAGAAATCAACTATGACTTGCAGATTTTGATCCTTGTTGTGACAGACGAAGAGAAGCCCCCCATTTTAGTCCTCTTCCCTGAAGACAAAATACACCTCACCTTAAGTGACTTGTCCAGTAGAAAAACACTTTGCCAAGCTACTCTACAAACAATGCTGCATTTCTTACAGATCAACGAAATAGAAGATTTAAAAACTTGCGTAGTCAATGGAGAACTGCTGGCCGAGCCGGTAGCACATACCTTCAGAGCTATTGCTAAAGTTTTGTCCGAGGAAAAAGCTTCTTCACTGTCCCAGGCGAAAGGTTTCTTGGAATACATGCTGTGGGGACCTGTTGATGTTAAAATTTCCCAGAATGATTCAGATGACATACTGGACACTATACTTCAAAGGTGGTTAGATCTGCAGCGTGCTCAAATGGTGAAATCGACGATATCGCATTTACAAAACCGAAAAAAACTGAACGAAGGTCTTCACGTTTATGAAGAATATCAGCTGATCTTTTTGCTTCAAGCCTCTACAAAGAGTTTGAAGAATGTGATATCAAAACTATAGAATGTAACGATGCGTGTTTATAATACCATCTCCTAACTATTGCAGTAATGTTGTAACTATTGCAGAGCAATAACCTGTAAAAAAATATAACAAAAATTGTAAATTTTGTACATTTTTTAAATAGTTTTTTTATCGTTGAATTTCCAATTGTAGATTATGTGAGAGTTTTTAATAAATATAAAGATTTTTTTTTCTATAAATAAAAATGTTTCTTCGACTATTTTAATAGATCATTTTGTAATAATATGGAACATGGCTTAAAATAGGGACAAACTTAATATTTCTTCTAACTCCTATAATTGTAAATTTGTTTTTTTTGAAACTTTTATGTTAAATAAATGTTATCCACGTTGTTTAAAAAAAAAAAAAAAAAAAAAAAAAAAAAAAAATCGGTTGTTTTAATAGAGAAAAATTATCAGCCAAGATTTTAAATATAATTGAATCTTAAATGTTCAGAAAAAATATTTAGGTGGAATCTTTCGTGATTTTGGGACAGATAGATTTATTTTGCAAAGCATTATCAACAAAATTTCCACTGGACGAAAGAAAGTAAATAAAGTCAGAACGCCAATAAAAAACTGTTTATTTTACGAAACAAATCTGTAATTATTGAGAACTTTCTGTTACTTTAACAGAATTTGACCGTAAAATAAACAGTACGTTTAGTTTTTTACTGATATCCTGGCTGACAGTTTATAACTGTAACATCGACCGTTTTGTTTTCTTTCTACGGTACAAGAACTGCAGAAATTAAAAATAATCAAAGCAAAACTTGGTGAATTTTAACACAATTATTCTAATTGGTAAATAAATCATATGAGTTGTAATTTTCCAACTGAGTGAAAAAGTGTCTAGGCCGGGATTCGAACCAGGAACCTTTTGGCTTACGTTACCAATGCTCTGCCAACTGATACTGGACAAATCTGGCGGACACGATTCACCCAACTAAGCTTATTGATAATAGCATCTGGTCTGATATTTTTAAACAGCTCGACAAAATGAATCGCAGGTAATGGAAACTCTAATACTGGATACGTAATTACACTTGATTAACTTTAACACAATTATTCCAATCTATACTAATATTATACAGTAGTAAAGATTGTTTGTTTGTAGGGGGTAATCTCTGGAACTACTGAAGCGATTTCAAAAGTGATGGTGGCAAATTGATGGTGACAATCCCTGCTCCAACATAGGCTATATTTTATATCGGTACCATTACCCCCAGGGGGGGGGGGTGCAGAAGCGAAAAACGTTCTAAAATTCGATATTTTTTTATTCTGAAGGGGCTAGAAACATGCAATTTGGCATGGTAGTTACTTATAAGATGTAAATGCTCTCTAAGAACTAATTCTAAAGAAATCGAAATTTAAAAGGTGTGAGATGAGCGAAAAGCGTTCTAAAAACATTCTAAATTACAATTTCTACTAAATTACAATTCCACTACCCCCCGGGGATGCAGGAGCGAAAAACGTTCTAAAATTTCGATTTTTTTTATACTGAAAGAGCTAGAAACATGAAATTTGGCATGGTAGTTACTTATAAGATGTAAATGCTCTCTAAAAACAACTTCTAAAAAAATTCGAAATTTAAAAGGATGAGACGAGCGAAAAGCGTTCTAAAAACATTCTAAATTACAATTTCTATGGAATCTCTGGAACTACAGAGCCGTTTTCACAAGTGATGGTGGCAAATTGATGGTGACAGTCCTTGCTCCAACATAGGCTATGTTTTATGTCGGTGCCACTACCCCCAGGGCGGTGCAGGAGTGAAAAACGTTCTAAAATTTCGATTTTTTTTTTATACTGAAGGAGCTAGAAACATGAAATTTGGAATGGTAGTTACTTATAAGATGTAAATGCCCTCTAAGAACAAATTCTAAAAAAAATCGAAATTTAAAACGGTGAGATGAGCGAAAAGCGGTCTAAAAACATTCTGAATTACAATTTCTATGGAATCTCTGGAACTGCAGAACCATTTTCAAAAGTGATGGTAACAGTCCCTGCTGTAACATAGGCTATATTTTATATCGGTGACACTACCGCAGGGGGGGGGGGGAGGGTGAAAGAGCGAAAAATGTTCTAAAATTTCGATTTTTTATTTTGACATTAATGTGGCTTAATTATAGTAACTTCTGAATTATCTGTGGCAGTAAAATTTCCTCTAATGAAAATAGGCCAACGAATACCACTTGGCATTTTTCAAGAATTACGCGAAAGCCGCGGGTTTTGCTAGTTAGTAATAAATCATATGAGTTGTAATTTTCCAACTGAGAGAAAAAGTGTCGTCCAGGATTTGAACCAAGGATGTGCCAACTGATCTATCCTAGACGAATCTGGCTGGACACTTTTTTCACCCAGTTGGAAAATTACAACTCAAATCAAAGCAAAAGTTTTGCCATATTTTCTTTCTAATACACTAGTCCCTCGTTTTATCTTTTATCACGTACTCCGGGAAACAACAAAATAGACCTATGTGTCCGAGAGCGTTAAATTTTCGTTAAATTTTTATGAAACAAGTGTGTTTTTAGTTAAAACAGGGAATAAAACTATGAACTCAAATAAAATTTTATTAATGGAATTTTAATTAACTTTTCAAATGTAGACAATATTTAGACAAATTTTAGTAAAAAATAACGTTTTTACCAAATCTTGTTACAACGAAATCTAACAGGTATATTTCACCTTTGTTTTTTCTTCAACAATATACAGGGTGACTCCGATCCGAACCTTTTAAACACGGCGAAAATCAACAAAAACTTTCAAAGTTCGAATTAGTGTATCTTCAAAACATTTTTATGTATAAACATGAAATTTTGGGCTTTTTAATATACTACCATTAGAAAATGACTAGCCTTTTACAGAATTTGTGCGTTATTTAAATCAAAGTAACTTATTTTTTTTACTCCGTAAGTAATTGAGCGCATGATATCTTGAGAGCGTAAAATTGGATTGTTATGAAATTTGATGTAGATAATAAGCACATAGATGTGTTTAAAGTGGTCTACTTTTAAGTATTTGCAATGATAATCTTTTTAGATATGAGTATTTTTATTCATGAAAAAAATGTAAAATTTTGATTTTTTTTTACAAAAAAATATATATATACATTTTTTTTTTTTACAATGTTAATGAAATAATTTTGACCTAAGTAAAATGACCTAATCATTTTTAAAATATACATATGTGCTTATTATCTATATCAAATTTCATAACAACCCATGCATATGTTTTCAAGATATCATGCGCGCAATGACTTACGGAGTAAAAGAAAGAGCTATTTTAATTTCAACAATACACAAATTCTGTAACAGACTAATCAGTATCTAATGATAGTATATTAAAAAATACAATCTTTGTAATTAGTTGTCAAATTTTTAACTTTATAGATAAAAAGGGTTTGAAGATACACTAATTCAAATTTTTATTTATTTATTTATTTATTTGTGATTTTAATTGAGTTTAAAAGTAACAAGACCCCTTAAGGGGTGGTAGAGAACAGTACAACCATAAATTTTGGTATAGGAAACCAGAGCCGTGATCCATTTGTCCACTCAAAAATACAGGATGTCTGACTCCAATCCGAATGCAACCAATGTCCATAACTTTAACAAAATTAAAGACCTATCCAACCCAGATTACCGCGTCAAAGATGTCCGACATACTGCCCGTTGTACAACAGAATACAGATGAAAATCGTTTTTAATTGAAAATTCTAATATATTTTTTACATTCAGTATATATTTTTAGATTACCCAACAGCTACAAAATAATAAAAAAAAAAGAAGTTTTTGATACCTTCGTATTAGCCGCATGCCAGTAATCAATCGCAAAAGTTTTTACTAGTTACACTAAACTTAAGATTCTGATTATTTCATTCCTTAAGCGTGTAGTTCAACTGCATATTTATTAAATTTGTCTTTCATTTACTTATTTGTTTTATATTTGGGGAGTTTTATTTTCGTTTGGCAATTAAGTTGTGGAATATTACACGGAAACATGCAAATGCTGAATTAACTACATTATTTTAAGTGCAAACAAGTGAATCTTCCGTAATTGGGTGGGAAACAGATTTTTTTATAAAAATCATGCTTGAAAATTATTTTAAAAATCATAAAAAATCAGTAAATTGAGATACAGTTTTTGAACACATTGCATTTGAAAATACATTTTTTCCCTTTTCGATGGTGTAAAAATTTAAATTGTGCGATGTTTAGAAGTAAAAAAAAAAAAAAAATTGCAGTAAAAGTAAAATTTACTGGTTAGATCGTTGCCACCGCGTCAATATGACGTCAGCTTTACTGACGGACATGTTTGTTTCTTAATGTATATTTTAAATTTTAAATAGACATACCGTGTGATATGCAATCATATCATGAAAAGGGATGGACGTCCATAGTATTTTGCCAAAAGAAACCGTTGTTAATTGCATTCGAAAATATGGAGCGTCCAATTCAGAACTAATTTGAATGTGGATGATAGCCATTTCAAATACATCTCGCGTTATATTGTTACAATGCACTCAAAGAAAGGTAAATCTGTTGCAAAACATATTGTTTTTTCTTAAAGTTGCGAACAACAATTCGAGTTTAGCTTGGAGTTGAAACACCCTGCAATTTTGATTGAATAAATAGACTGCTACTAGAGTTCTTCACGTGTCGGGTTATACCCGAAACGAACCCGAAAGTTCTCTTTGAAGTAACTCGAAAACTACATTCGACCGCTCATTAAGGACTTTTACCTTACATTTCAAAAACAATTGCAAATGTTTTGCAAATCTAAATTGGATAAACACTATATTATGTGGCTACGTCATACTGTTGTGGCTTATGTGATCAATAACTGTAAAAGAACTTCTAAAAGAAAGTAAATAAACCAATAGTTTGATTGACATTTTTACATTGTTTGTTATCATACTGGATATTGTACATATAGATATCATAGATGTTATCACATGGATATTATACTGGATATTGTACATTTTGTAACATTTCTGTTTAGCAAGTATATTTTTATTATAGTATTTCTCTGTATTTGCGGTCAGAGAAAAAAAAATCGCCTCAAATGTAACCCGAAAAAGACAAAATGTTGGACATAAACATTCCTGAATCAGTGTTGAATTCAGGGGGTTGCCGGGGGGGGGGACATCCCCCGGAACATTGAAATGTCCTTCCCCCGGAAGATTTGAGATCTTATACTTTTATTGGTTAAAAAGTGAAATTTCCCCCCGGGAAATCTATAATGTCCCCCCTTCCAGATCCACAGAAATCCCTCCCTCAGAAAATTGCCTGAATTCAACACTGCTCCTGAATTACAGAGACAAACTTCAATTTCCGTTTAGAGTAAGACTTTAAAATAGAAATAAACAGGTCAATTGCGGATGAATTATGAAATCCCATTCCAACATTCTGTCATTCCAAATTTTTCTTGTATTGCATGCCATGTTTTAAACATCTTTGAAAAGTAAAATACGCAAAAAATACTCAGTGAATAATAAAACTCAAATACATCAGTAAATATAGCATAGCATTTTTATTAATAACTGACATTTTATTGCAATATTTCTCGACCCTTTTGAACCAGCGACTTATCTTGACATTTTTAAGAATTCTGCGTCTCATATTTTCTTTCCTTTAAAATTACCAGATTATATGTATGTGCGTGTGTGTCTGTTACCTAACAGAAAAATAATATTAGAAAGTACAGTTAGTTAATAAAATCATTTTCTTAATCAATCCTTTGAATTCCATGTTATTTAAGATATGTGTTCTATCTTCTGGTCACTTTTTTTTTTTCGAAAAATGTGAATTTTTTATGAAACACGTGTGTTTTTAGTTAAAACAAGGAATAAAACTATGAATTCAAATAAATTTTTTTCAATGGAATTTTAATTAACTTTTTTTATTTATATCGGCAATATTTAGTTACATTTTAGTAAAAATTAACGTTTATGCCAAACGATCTTATAACGAAATCTAACCAATATATTTCACTTTTTTTTAACAAAATATTAGTAAATCAGTTACCTGTGTTATGAAGCATAAGATCTGGAATTCCTCTTAAATTTACTAACATATACCAAATTTTGTATACGCCACATGATATATTTTTTAAACATTTATATATTTTTCAATAAAAATTGCTCTTAAATTAATAAATACGGGAGCTATATTACAAGCTCTATTTTGCTTCATAACAAACAAATAGATGACCAGAACCTTGGGACAAAATTTTATTTCAATATCTTAAAAACCTTTTAAGAAATGAAATTTTTCCTAATTTTTTATTAGGTATAAATACGTAGCACCTATAGATCCGTCTGTCCAAGTGTCCACATATAACAGCGCAAAAACTACCCAACCAAATGGATTGAAAATTATATAGTCGTTGCAGAATTTTGTCGAGTCATTTCAAATTTTATGAACATCGAATCGAAACATAAAAAGATGTTAATAAAAGTTTTCTTCATTCTATTAAATCCTATCATACGTAATTAATTCAATGATATCCCATGATAGATAACGATTCTAGGTTGCCATGGTGATTACGTCATGCTTAAGATGGAGTCATACTATTTCCATATTACTGATTTTAAAACCCAATTTGTATGTAACATTTGTGTGTGACGACGCACTGGCTGAGAAACACTATTGCTCTGTTAATTTGACAATATGGAATTTTCTTATATGCTTAAGTGGGCTCATACCTTTTGAAACCTTTTCACCGCCAATGAAATGGAATTTTCTTAATAGGTTTAACACATTGCATAACTTAAAGATAACAGCTTAATTTGAACTACATGAAACAAACATGCGACTACAGTTATTCTTAAAAGCTTGTATTTATGCTTACTGGAGATGAGTTCCGGCTCTTTTTTCGAAGCCCAGTCCTACCCGAGCCCGATGATTTTAAATTCGAGGCCACCCGAGTCCGAAAAACTGTCATCAGAGCCGAAAGTATGCAATAGAAAGAAAAATTGCATAGTATTTAAAAATTGTTTCAAAAGTAATCTCAAATTTTTAAATGCTTACGTATAGCCAACATAGTGAAAAAGTACCCAAGCTGGGACTCGAACTCGGGTCATCAGTATAGCGCACTGACGTTCTACCAACTGAACCACTTGAAACGATACCCAGCCTGGCACTTCTCACTATCACATGTTGGCAAAGCTACAATCACGGCACAAGATAGAATATTTTTCCGTGAGCCACCAACCCTGGGGCAAACACGAAACTAAAGAGAATCCAGCATCGATGATTGAATAAATCTATTTTTTTAATATTTGGAAATTTTTCCGCAGAAAATTTCTCATCCCTTGCATTCATAATATTTCAAATTTTTAATTGCTTGAAAGGCGTTTAGCCAACATAGTGAAAACGTATCAAAGTCGTGACTCGAACTCGGGTCATCAGTATAGCGCACTGACGTTCTACCAACTGATCCATTTGAAACGATACCCAGCCTGGCACTTCTCACTATCACGTGTTAGCAAAGCTACAAGATGAAATACTTTTCCGTGAGCCACCAACCCTGAGGCCAACACGAAACTAAAGAGATTCCAGCATCGATGATTGAATAAGTCTATTTTTTTTAATACTTGGACATTTTTCCATAGAAAATTTCTCACGCCTTACATTCATAATATTTCAAAAATATTCTACCTTGTGCTGCGATTGTAGCTTTGCCAACATCTGATAGTGAGAAGTGCCAGGCTAGGTATCGTTCCAAGTGGTTCAGTTGATAGAACGTTCGTGCGCTGTGTGCTGCGATTGTAGCCTTGCCAACATCTGATAGTGAGAAGTGCCAGGCTAGGTATCGTTCCAAGTGGTTCAGTAGGTAGAACGTCAGTGCGCTGTACTGATGGCGTAGATACTTTTTCACTTTGTTGGCTATACGCCTTTTAAGCAGTTAAAAAATTGAAATATTATGAATGCAAGGCGTGAGAAATTTTCTATGGAAAAATTATTAAAAAAGTAGATTTAGGTAATCTCATTTTTAAACAACTTCTTGCATAGAAATAACTGCTAATCCATAGCACACAATTAAATTTATGAAAATTTACATTCCATTTTATCAAAAGAGCAGTTTGGTATCAAATAGAAATATACTTCTCACTAAAAGGATTCTCATATTTTTCTCCCTCAACAAGCAAATCTGATGGACACTTTAACAAAGTGCGTTTTATGACTAAATTCATGAAATTTGCAGAAATTATTATTTATATGACATAGAATCGAACAACTTTTTTCAATGTCCAATAAAATATATACATATTAAACTATAATCAATTTCTTCCTCATAACAATATTTCGTGATTGTCTTGTCTCTGAAAATCAGCTTAAATTAAAAACACTGTTATCTGAAAGAGCTAGGCTTTTATTGTACAAGGGGAAACACTGCTTTCTATCACAATAACAATACATGGCGATAATATCTACTTACGAATGAAAGTGACTTTGTAAATGTGCAAAGCAGAAATTTAACATGAGCAAAGTTCATGATGAAAATAGATAACAGATATAAGAATAACTTTGTTGTTTTCATATGAAAAGCTATTATGATTCGTGCACAATAGAAGACTTTAAAACCTACAAACTTCCTCGAGCTAATGCTTGTTGACAAAAAACAGAAGAAAATATTATTTTTGTGTTAGATCTCTAAATAAAAAATAAAATAAACGATCCAAATAAAAATTATCCTACTGTCACAAACGAAAATCGAACTAAAAGCAGATTTATTGTTCGCCCCTCTTCCGATTGGCGCCGTATCAACGTGTCGTCACCGTCAGTGCCAGAGGTAAATCTGCAAATATCACTGGAATAGAAAAACACAATTTCTGTTTCCCCTTCATTCTGATCAAAATAGCATTAAAATGACTTGAAATGGAATACGTAATTTTAAGAAAAAAATTATGGGTTATTTTTATTTTATCTATACTTAAATAAATAAAATCTTCAGTTTCGGAAAGAATGATCCCAAACCCGAAGACTGATACAAAAATCGAGCCCGATCCCATGTCGGGCTGAGCCCGTCTCAGTCTCATCTCTAGTGTTTTGCTTATGTATTTGGTGTTGATGAAATAAATTCTTCACAAAGACAAAAATACATGGAATTTAAAATGAGAATAAGTTTACTTTTGCTTACACGTTGTTATAAATGTTTACATACAAATGATTCTAAATGAAAGATAATTATTCAGAAGTACTAGTAAAGGGGATAAATGGGAGACTTCCAACCCAAAGTCACGTGCTATTATAACTATAGGATACATTTACAAAAAAAGGGAGAGAAATAAACAGGATTGGACTATTCTGTGAAATTTTAGTTGAAGTTGGAAAGGGAAAACTTCATTTGTTACATTTTTAAACATTCGTACTCTCCTTGCCTTGACTGCGTCCTAAGAATATGGATGTAATGAGATTTGTTTGATTTTTCTCTCAGCTTATTTGAAGAATATTGCTATGTTTATTTACGTGTATCGAAAATGGAAATAACTAAAATATGAAGGTTTGGAGAATTTTCTAATCACAAAAAACTGACAGTTCTGCAATTTACCCCTGCGATACGGGCCCAACTGCGTGAGAACCTTGAGCAAAGATTTAGATGCCCCTCCCCCTATATTCACAATTTGCATTAATTTTGAGCAAAAATATCCAAATTTTGACTTTGGGTACACTTTTAAAAGTTGGAGCTCAGGGAATCTGTCCTGTTTGCCCTTTCTTCAATGATTTCAATTTTTATGTGCTTCTTGCAACACGTGTTGCAAGCTAGCTCTCGTGCGAGAGCCAGTTAAAACGCCGTTTCACAATATTTTTGATACTTTGCGAAATAGGACATACTATTTCTATTTGATTCCAGTGACAATAAGTAAATAACCAAATCTAAATTTCAACCCCCACCTTCGAAATTTCCATTTATCCTTTTGCCCCCTCCTCAGGATATACAATTTAGAATCTTTAAAATTCTTTATTTAAGAAAAAAAAATAATCATCTAGTCTTTTTTTTTACTCCATAATAACAATAAGTAAATAAACACTATTACCCCCAAGCACTCTTAAATGTATGCTTCCTCCTTTGCTGCCCCCCCCCTCCCCCCCAAGCATATAAAAAATAAAGTCATTGAAACTTTTAATTTTTTTTAAAAATCATATTCCGTATTTGTTTTTCCATAATAATAATAAATAATTAACTATATAAATAATCTCCCACCCCCCCCATTTTCTGTTTTCCCATCTGTCACCTCCCATCCCCCTTCACCACACTCTTTAAAATCTTTAGAACGCTAAAAGAAAATCCGCCTTACTTATTTACTTTGTATAGAGAATGTGCATGTGACGTCACGAAGCTGTAAAGAACGAACGGTAGGCAAAACATACGCATGCCTACTGTATAGTTAGCTGTGTTATATGCTTATTATTCATATTTTTTAAATTATTTATTCATTAATTTTGCCTTTCTTAATTGCAGCGGATAGTCCAAGGTAGGTCCTGATGCACCTGAGGCTCGGATTTTTTATTTTTTGAGACCTCGGCCCCCTGGGGCCCCTTTAAGATTTTTGCCCTAAATTGTTAATAATTTACCCAATTTTTATCCGATCCTCATCGTTTTTGGGGCCTTTTTTCCGTTTAGCTTTCACCCCCATTTTTACGTTCTAGTTATGACCCTGGCCCCCTAGGGCCCCCTAGGGACCTGGTACGGGACCCGTTGAAGTTTTTGTTTCCTAAACTGATAATTACTTGTCCGCTTTTAATCCGATTTTCTTAGTTTTTGGGGCCTTTTCTTCATTTAGTTATTTCCCCATTGCTACTTTCTAATTAAGACCCTTCATCTTAGGGCCCTGCTCAAAACTATCGGCTGGCCCCTTTTTGGGCCCCCTACTATAGTTCCCCTAAAAATCGTCCGATTCACTAACTTTTTTTTCTAACAACTTAGAACTTCCAGCTACTACATGAACAATAAAAACAAAAACAAAAAAAATCGATGAAGATCCGGGCCCCCTGGGCCCCTTGAAGTTTTTGCTCCCTAAATTGTTAATACCTTGTCCCCTTTTAATCCGATTTTCGTTTTTGGGGCCATTTCTCCATTTAACTTTCCCCCATTCCAGTTAGGAGCCTTCATCTTAGGGCCCTGCTCAAAACTATCAGCTGGCCCCTCTTTGGGCCTCCTACTATATTTCTCCTAAAAATCGTCCGATTCACTAACTTTTTTTTTCTAACAACTTAGAACTTCTAGCTACTACATAAACAACAAAAAAAAAAAAAAAAAAAAAAAAAAAAAAAAAAAAAGGAGAAGATCCGGGCCCCTCGAAGTTATTGTTCCCTAAATTGTTAATACCTTGTCTCCTTTTAATTCGATCTTCGTTTTTGGGGGCGTTTTCTCCATTTAGTTATTTCCCCATTTCTACATTCCAGGTAGGACGTTAATCTTAGGGCCCTGCTCAAAACTATCAGCGGCCCCTTTTGGGCCCCCTACTATAGCTCCCTTAAAAATCGTCCAATTCCCTAGCTTTTTTTTCTAATAACTTCTTAGGATTTCCAGCTACTACATGAATGACCAAAAATTTCTCGGACAAGATCCGGGCCCCTGGACCCCTTACGTTATCCATAACTTCTTAATTATGATAAGTATCGAATCCGTTTAAAGTTATTATTATTTCTAGGAAAAGGGCCGAAAATTTATATATGACAGATTTTTTATATCATTAAAAATGGCCTCAAGTGGTTGGGGGATGGGGGGGGGAGAGAACAGAAGTTTAAGAAGAAAAAAAATGATAACTTTGTCAATTCACAAGTTATCAAATCCGCTAATTTATTACAAATCCTCTTAATATTATCTACAACTTTTATATTGACAGGTTTTTTTTATAAAACCAACCCTTACAGAAAAAAACAAATTTGTGTGGTCCGCCTACAGACATAGGTAGATTTCGAAGTGAGCGGTCCCAACTGCCGCATCATGGCAAAAAGGTCATTTCTTCTGCAATTGCATCTTCGAAATTTACCTGTGCCTGTAGGCCAAGCTGTCAAGGATATTTTTTTAAATATTAATCTTCTTTTTCGGCATCAACTTACGTTTACTCACCACAGTCGTAAATTAGAAATCGCATTACTGTTAAAGATAAGGGGTTAAATTTAAAAATTGTGTGTGTGTGGGGGGGGGGGGGGGAATGCATCTGTAAATTAAATATCGCGTTAATGTTAAAGGAAATTCGTTAAATTTACAGGGGTGCATATTCCACCGCCTGGGGACTCATTTTTTTATTGGGTTCTAAGGGCTCGATTTCAACAGGGTTTGGTTCATTCGACTCGATATTGAAAACTTGAGTTTTTTTTTTTTTTTTTTTTTTTTTTTTTAATTTATTATCACGGGCGCTAGTCAGTTCGTTATTAATAAATGTTTGGTTCGATTTTGAATAACTGGATATCATATTTTGTTACAAAATGTTATTTTTCACAAAAATATAACAAATTTCAGAAAAATAAATTTTATTTTTCACAAAATGCCCCACCCTCCCCCTCCAAGAAAAAAAAACTGCATCGACACCTGATTAAATGCTTTTTAAATGGTAAGGTTTTTTCAAAAACATGGCATCTATTTTTTTTTTTTTTAGATTAAATTATATAATTCGCTTTTACAAAAAAAAAAAAAAAAAAAAAAAGAAAGAGTAAAATGTTTCTTAAAAAAATATCACCCTTAGTACTTCATTAAATGTTTCATATAAGTCAATTTTTTGTTTTGTCCTGTTTTTATACATATTATTAGAATAGTAAAAATATTTTTTTTAAACCTAAGGAATGTTTATTTAGTATAAAAATTATTTCAGCTAATAAAACCGAATTCTGACAAAACTTATGCTTCAGTTTCATAGATTTCCTTGTCATAATAAAACATGTTAAAATTATATAAAAGTGTTTCAGAAAATAAGCAGTTTTGATTTGAGAACACTCATAGGTATCATTTTAATCGATCATTTAATCTGAATATAATGAGATTTGTAAACATTTTCCGATTAGCTCAAGCAATAAAAAGTTACCATACGAACAAGAACAACTTGAACTACAAGTAGAAAAAAAGTAAATAAAACGTTAACTTTACGACATAATTTAAAAAAAAAAAAAAACTAAAATCTTTCTCCTACCAGCTACAACAAGTTGAAACGCTTCTTGAGCACTTGAATTCTTCCCTGGAAACTTTTTTAAATAAGTTTCAATATCTGATGAAGCAACCGATGGCCAAAAAGCCATATCTGTTTTCCAATCTGCATCCACAATAATATACCCCAGATAACAAATTTTGATTTTTAAAACATTTTTATAACCCCAACATGTAAATGACTAGATGCTTTTTAAAGGCTTTGTCTGAAAGGTTTGCAAACATTGTAAAAAGCATTATAAAAGGTTGCTAGTTGACACAATCTGAGGTACTTTGTAAGTGTTTTAGGACAAGCATACCAAAATGTAGAAACGTAAGGCTAGTTAGAGGATTTCATATTAAGCATTGTAACAAGAATTACAATCAAAGGTAGATAATAATGCTTTTATCATAAGCATCTATAAAGGAAATGAAAAATGTTTTGATTAATCTGTTAGTTTTAAATCGTAATTGACAGAGGCATGAGATTTTCATCAAAATAACTTGACTTAGAATTTTTCTTTTGTTTCTGTGGGAAATTAAATTTTAGCCAATTATTTATATACTGAAAAAAAAATGCTTTTTATTAGCCCTTATTATATTTAAGATGTCATATTACATATTTTAATTAATATATTGGTTTTTTTTCCTTTAAAGTATTTGCTAAAATTTTAATTTTTTTTTAATTAATAGTTTTTTTTCCCTTTAAAGTAATTGCTAAAATTTTAATATATTTTATTTTTTAAGTTTTACTGATTGAATTTTACCTCTGTTTCTGGGGAAAACTAAATTTTAGCCTATTATTTATATACTGATTAAAAAAAGGAAAATAATGCTATTTATTACCCTACATTATATTTAAGAAGTCATATTATATTTAGCAAGTTACATATTTTAATTAATGTATTGTTTTTTTTTCTTTTAAAGTAATTGCTAAAATTTGAATATATTTCATTTTTTAAGTTTTACTGAGTGTTACTTTTGTTTGTGTGGGAAACTAAATTTTAGCTGAAAAAAAAAATAATAATAATGATTTTTATTAGCCCATATTATTTTTAAGAAGTCATATTACATTTAGCAAGTTACATATTTTAATAATTATATATATATTTTTTCCTTTAAAGTAATTGCTAAAATTTGAATACATTTTTTAAATTTTACTAAGTGGGCCTTTCTTTTGTTTCTGTGGGAAATTAAATTTTAGTCTAATATTTATATACTGAAGGGAAAAAAAAAGAATTATTTTTATTAGCCTATATTATATTTAAGAATTCATATTACATTTAGCAAGTTACATATTTTAATTAATATATCGTTCTTTTTTAGTAATTGCTAAAATTTGAATGTATTTTATTTTTTATATTTTAATTAATATATTGCTTTTTTCCTTTAAAGTAATTGCTAAAATTTGAATATAATTAATTTTTTAATTTTTATTGAGCGTTGAACGTTGTACTCAGGGGTGCCATGTCAGAACTTTCTTCGAGGGGGGGGGGGGGATATTTTTTTAATCTTGTTGTGGGCAGCCGAGAAATAATTGACAAGTTTTTCTTCATATTTTAAAAGTTAACCAAAGTACTCATTGATGATATCTCTCATTTTGAGAATATTGCAATAGGATGGATAATTAATTTGTGTGCTTAAACAGTTTATTTAATGCAAATGTTTCTATTTTATTCAAATCAGACAAGTTATTTCAGAGTTTATATAATTTCTGATTCTTGAAGAAAATATATATATATATATATATATACAGTGAAACCTCCCTGAAAGACCACCTCTCATAAAGACCGTTTATTTATGGTCTAAATTTTCTGGCTATAAGCTCAATGTTAATTTTCCTCCATTAAAGGACCACTATTTCCAGTTTCCCTCCCTGAAAGACCACTTTTCAGTCGAAGAGTAGAATTACTTTCCTTCGTATGGGGAAATCTTGAAATTCCACTCATCTCCGGAAAACACGCTCCGTAAGTTTGCTTCCTTAGACCTGATGAATCAAGGTCATTTCTCCCCCCCCCCCCCTCCCAGTTTAAGAGGAAAATGCTGGGTCTCGTGCATGTTTAATGTCACTATGGTTATAGAAAGATAAGTTGGTGTTTAACGAAGCTGTATTGCAGTGGTTTAAATGTGCAAGATCAAAAAATATTCCATTGAGTGGAACTTTGTTGAAAGAGAAGGCCATTCAAATTGCAGAAGCTATAGGGGAAAAAGATTTTTGTGCAAGCAATGGGTGGCTGGAGAAGTTTTGTAACAGAAACAACATTGTCTTCAAATCTATTTGTGGAGAATCGGCCGATGTAGATGAAGAGGTTATAGTGGAGTGGAAATCTCGTCTTCCATTGATTCTCGCTGAATATTCAGATCGTGACATTTATAATATGGATGAGACTGGATTATTCTTTCGTGCTTTGCCCACTAAAACTCTTATGGAGAAAACAGATGAAGCAAAAGGAGGGAAACAGGCCAAACAGCGACTTACTGTAGCCCTTTGTGGAAATGCCGCTGGAGAAAAAGAAAAACCAATCATAACATGGAAGGCTCAAAAGCCTCATTGCTTTAAAAATGTTGATGTTACAAAAATAGGAGTGATATGGAAATCGAATAGGAAGGCGTGGATGATATCCACCATTTTTGAAAACTGGTTACATGACTTTGACAAAAAGATGACCAAACAGGGTAGAAACATTATCCTTTTTTTGGATAATGCCCCATGTCATTTGTATGATGCACAGCTGAAAAGTGTGAAACTTCAATTTCTCCCTCCTAACACGACATCCAAAATTCAGCCGTTAGATCAGGGAATAATTCATTGTTTAAAGCTGGAATATAGACGTTTTGTTTTATGAAAGCTCATTTCCCTAATAGATAAGACCAAAAATGCATCCGACATTGTGAAATCCATCAATGTACTTGATGCTATTCGATGGATAAAATGTGCATGGGATAATATAAAGACACAAACAATTGTCAATTGCTTCAGTACTTGTGGACTAAGCAATGTATCCATAGAAAAATCTATTGATGACATCAGTGCCTTAGAAGATGAAGCGATTCATCTATCAAACGCAGCTAAAGTTGATTATGACCCAAAATCACATGAATATGATAGGATGCTCTTGAATGTTACGATGATTTATCTGAGGACTAGGAGAATCGTATTAGTAAAAATTTCGACAAAGGTAAAATTTTAAAATTTTTATCTTAAAAAAATTCTACAATCATTTATAAAAATAAATGATACTACAATAGAAATTTTTTTAAATCTATTTTAGGAGCCAATTCTGATTCAGACGACGAATTTCCGCCAGTAAAAGCTTCTATTTCATGTCAAGAAACACTTGTTGAAATCAATAGATTGATAGAATGTTCCATACCTGCTAGAGATGATACTAAGATTAATAATTTGTTTAAAGAGATCAAAGAATGTTTAAAAACAAAAATTGTTACTGAGAAATTGTTAAAATCAAAGCAAACTACAGTTAATTCCTTCTTTAAAGCTGTATAGACATGAAATATAATAAAATAATTCAATAACTATGTTTTTTTGTAATATGTATTTCATGAAACTTTGCTTTACCCATTACCTCCATTCAGAGACCACCTCTCTGAAAGACCGATATTTTATGGTCTAATGGGTGGTCTTCTTAGAGAGGTTTCACTGTATATATATTCTGAAATATCAATTTCCTTGGAGTTGGGGGATATAGCACCCTATTTGTACCGATTCTGTCCATATTTCTTACTATGTATGTGGGTATTATATATATATTGAATTTGTTGTAATCAATCCACTACATTACTAGATAATATTTTCATATTAAAATGTTCCTAAATTATGTTAAGAAATTTTCTTTAGGAAAATTTATTTTATTTTAATTAAAATCATTCTTATGCACATAGGCGTAGAGTCTTGAAAATTATTGTTGATGAACTTAAACATAACTTTTTTTTTTCACACACATGTGTGTGTAAAAGACATTGCTTACAGATTCAATGTTGCTTTTTTAACTACCTTTTTAAAGAAATTAAACAGAATTGTATATTTATAAATAAATCACATTAAGACAATGTTAAAATTCAAATGTACAAACTAGTTTATAAAATTATATACTCGCTGTCATTCACGAATCTTTTATAATAAAATTACAATGAAAATTGACTTTGAATAACATTTTTTCAGAATATGAATTCTTTTCCTATTTTTACTTTTTATATGGGTTTTGGCTACAAAATTTCAAATGAAAAATAAATAAAATTAGGTATTAGTGGAAGATGAATTTTTTTTTCTAATGTCATTTATCTTTGTAAAAAAAAGAAAAAAAAAAAAAAGAGGAAATTCTAAAAAAAAAAAAAAAAAAAAAAAATATATTAGAGGGGAGGGAGTCTATTTTTTAAATTATTGGTTAGATTTGAGCATATACAACTCTATGCCTATGCTTATACATAGTAAATTTGATTATATTTTCAGTTACTTACCTTTTGAATACAGTTCACTGGTACAGGATCAGCTAATTATACATTGTAAGAAGGAGAAAAAAAAAACCTGTGTTTACTAACAGTGCTAACACCAATACCACACCAAATATGTAGAATTCCAATATACCGTACATTATGCACTGTTGCAATATGTGTTCTAGTTGAAAGCTAAGAATACTTTAATTTAAAAAAATCTCCATTTCTATGTAGGTATGCTTTTTTTTTTCTTTTTTTCATTTCGTCTACAAGAGAAATACTTTCCTATATGTGACAGAGCAAACACAAACTAATGTTGTTACTTTTATTTTCTAATTTAACTCATTTAAATTACTGTTTTTCCTTTATAATAATTTTTAATAACTTTCTTTTAAAATGAATTCTTTAATGATGCAAAAAGAAACTTTTTTATATATTCAATGATAATCTTCTCAAAACATTTTTATGCTAAAGTAATAGCAGTTTCTTGCCCATTTAATAGCTTCATTATATAAGTTTTACATATTACAATGTGACAAATATGGTATTAAAAATATAATTTTTAATCTACACCCAAAGATTACTTTAACTAATAATATATTTCAATATTGTAATCTTTGCATTTCCTCATCTAATATTCCCTAATTCCTTTCTAGTTAAAAGCTAACAATACTTAAATTTTTAAAAAATCTCAATTTCTATGTGGCCTTTTTAATTTTTTTTTGTTTACAAGAGAAATACTTTCCTATATGCAACAGAGCAAACACAAACTAATGTTGTTACTTTTATTTTCTAATTTAACTCATTTAAATTACTGTTTTTTCTTTATAATAATTTTTAATAACTTACTCTGAAGCAAACAAAAGTATTTCTCAATATCCAGGCAATATTTTCTAAAACAAATGAAACATTATTCAGTTTAAATAATTCTATTTATTTACATACAAAAAATAATATAATCATCAACAACCCGAGTAAAGTCTCTATTTTCTTCTTGATTCTTTCTTTTCTCTCTAGCAAATAAAAAGATAAATAAATATAGACACACACATCAAATATGTATAATAAAAGGAAATAAAGTACACAATAAGCAGTAGCACAGCCAGTATCCTCATCTGGAATTGTTACTCATTTAAAAAAAAAAAAAAAAAAAAAAAAAAAAAAAAATGTGTGACAAAAAGTAATGAAAAGCACAAACAGTCGTAATAAACTTAACATTTGTGTGTTTAAAGGTTTCATAAAAGAGCATCTTCTTTAGTCTTCAGAGAAAAAAGAAAGAGCAATAGCAGTAATATATGACTATTTTACTGCTATTGCTCCTAATGTATTTTTTCATTGATTTTCTGTTTAAATAGAGGCCCCTTTTGGGTCATTCTATGTTAAATCAACCAAAAAATTTCAATATTCAACCTGACCATTTCAGATTTTAATGAAACCTTCAGGAATCATTCTCCCTGATGATACAAATGAGAACATACTTTTATAATTTTTTTTATCTTAGTAAATTTTCATACAACTAATTTTTTTAATTTCGAAAAATCAGCATTTTTTTTGGCTTGTATAAATGTTTTCAATTTTGAATTTATCCAATTCTATCAGGCATAGAAAGTTGTTTGACCCCACATTTTAAAGAGAATTTCATATGGTTTAATTTGATATACAAATTGACTATGTTTGGTTTAAAGAAAAGTAAATTTAATTTAAATAGTGTTTTTTTTAAATTTTGAAAAAAAAATGTTTTTTGTAATATTATAAACTTTAAGTTCTTAAAGTTTTACAGAGGGATCTCAATGGGATCAGCAGTTATAAAAAATTAATAAGACAATACCTATCTTTAGCACTTTATATTATGTAACTGTGATTTAATATATTTTATGTAACTGTGATTTAGTAGCAGTTATGTGTATAACTGTATGATTAACTGATAACTGCAAATGATACTGGCAGTTCTTAATGTATTCCATGATGCTGTGTGCTTGTGCTAGGCTTGGTGCCAGAATTCTTCAATATGCTTATTTCTGTAAATATTAAATAAAGTCTTTTGTACTTAAAATTGACTTAAATATAATTAGTAAATAATAAAACTAACAGTCATAAAGTTGGCAAGGTGCCAACTTTAAATAACAGCCCCAACTGGTGTTTAACATTAGTCTTTTTAACATAACTGCTGATCCCATTGAGATCCCACTCTAAAACTTTCAGAATTTAAAGTTTATAATATTACAAAAAAACATTTTTTTCAAAACTTGCCAAAAAATGATGATTTTTCGAAATTAAAAAAAAATAATTGTATGAAAATTTACTGATATACAAAAATAATAAAAGTATATTCTTATTTATATCATCAGGGAGAATGATTCCTTTCATAAAAATCTAAAATGGTCAGGTTGAGTCGCTGGTTGATTTGATACTGAATGACCCTATTACAAAGCATTGAAACAGTTGAGAATGATATTTTATGCTGCTTATACTTTTAATTTCTTTGGTTTTTTGCACAACATTACTTTACCTTAAGACAAATGGATTTCTATACATCTGATCAATTTTTTAAATACTCTAGAAGGGGTTTAAACCCCTAAATTGCCCCCTTTGCTATGCTAATGCAATAGGTTTACAGAATTCAATAGTCAAAATACGGTATGACATGCACTTTATATAGGTCACTCTTAAGAAGCTACTTTACTCAGGCGAAAACACCTGCTCACTACTGTTAATCCTATGGGGGAAATAATTTACAATATCTCGTTCGCATTTCAATATTTATAAATGATTTTTTTTTTTTTAAATTGAGGATACTTTTACTTTCGAAACAGTTTCCGAAAGTGAAAGTATCTTAATAAAAAAAAACTTGTAATCAAAATCAAAAAAGTACAAAAGAGCGTGCATAGAGATTGACCTCAGGTATCCAATGTCAAAAAAAAAAAATCATTTAAAAATATTGAAATGCGAACGAGATATCGTAAATTATTTCCCCCATAGGATTAACATTAGCAAGCGGGTGTTTTCGCCTGAGTGAAGTAGGATCTTAAAAATCTGCACAACGTGAGGCAAAGTGCTTTATAGATTTCTGATGTAGATTCTTTGTTTATATTTTAAAATATTATCAAACTAGGCATTTTTAGAATCCACTGATCAAATATAGCAATCTTGCTTTTGTCACTCAGTCTTAACGGAAAATTTCATTATTTATATTGTGTTTAATGTGGGGATTTTGCAGTTGCAGATTTTTTTAAGTTGGATATAACAACAAAAATGTGCCAAATGGTTAAGCCTGTATTATTTAATGCAATGTATAAGCACCTAGACAAAAAAAGCTTGTATATAAATGGGCTAAGAGGATAATTATAATGATTCTTTTTTAAAGGCATCTGTGTACCTGTTAGGCTTAGCTTGCTAATTTTTTTATTTGTTATAAAAAATGGTACTTCTTCATTATCCTGTCGACCACTGTTCATAAGAGATAACTATTGGCAAACTAACGCCAAATAAAAAAAAATTAAAGAATGCTGCCATTGGAATCTCAAAATAAATAAATTCTGAAAAACCCCACTCTTCAATGCACCAACTTAGTAAACTTGAGCAATAAAATTTATAAAATATTAATGAAAGAGTTTGAAAAAAAAAAACAAAAAAAAACTTGGATATTTATTCATTTACATTATTTTTCCAAATTATCCCTCTCAGCTGGTGAATAAATGTTTTTGACATCAGTTGAAACTGATCTATTGTACATAACTATGCATCACAATATTTTTTCAATGCTTTTTCTCTTTTAATATCATGGCACTGCTGTTTAAGGACACAACTGTTATTTTGATTAATGAAATAACTAATAAATCAGTAAAACATAATGAAAGATACAGGTAAATGTCAAATTATAGCCACTTGATAACATAACAAACACATGCAATGCTTCTGAGTCAAGTGAATGTGTGGCCACAATAATGCATCTTTGGCCTTAAATCCTATAATTTAATGACAGTTCTTATGAAAAGTGGTCGACGGGATAATGGAGGAAGTACTTAAAGAACACACAATTTAATTGTAAAACACATACAATTTTTATTATAAACACACAAAAATAAATTTATTATAAAACACACAATGTTTAATTTAATATAAAACACACACAATCTGCTGTACGTTGCTGCCATAGGAAGAAAAATCTCGCCCAAATATTGGTGGGTTGCCCAGGCATTAAATTGCCTTTTTGGCACCAAAAATATAGCCCAGTGCATCTGTACGTACCATTCATATAATAATACCAAAACATTACCCCCCCCCCTACACACATTCTCAAAATAATAACAATAATAATACCCTAATAAATATCTTTATAATAATGAAAGCAAGTCAATATTTTGGAGAGAGCAACAATATAAATATTTAATATTTTCTTCCGAAAGCTGATGAAAGTAACAAACTCAGAGGCATACTCCAGACTCACACCCACCAGTGTTGAATTCAGCGGAAGGGGGGGGGGGGATTGAAATGTTCCATCCCCAGAACTTGACAATGTAACCGGCCCCAGAGCCACAGAAATCCCTCACAGAGACATAATACACAAAAAAAAATATATTTTTTAAAATTTATTATGTCAATATATAATTTATAAAGAAAAATTAAATGAGTTCAGAAATTGTTATAACCATATCAATTTATCACAAGGAAAAAGCAAAGATATCTTTAAAATAAAAATTCAATATGTATGCAAGAAATAGAATGCACAATAGTTTATTTTTTCTTTTATGTTTTATATATTAATAAAATAAACTTAATACAAATGCTAATGTTTATAATATATATTATGGTTGGAGTATAACAGTAAGTGGTTGTGTATTTAACATTTGATGTTTTCTTGACTTTGAGTTTTTTGATAAAAATTAGCTTAAAAGATAATGATCAGAAAATGCCAAGAAGAAAGCATAACATTGCAGACTTGCAGAAGAATCGCATGCCTGATTTATGCACACTTTGTTTCTAAACTTACATACATTAAGTTATCTGAAATTATCTTTCAATTTGAATAAATTAATAAAAATTCAATTTTAAAATAAAAAATAATCAAATAAATAAATAATCAACTGAAATTATTAAGAAATAACTTTTAATAACATTAAATTTGTTATATATGTGTTAAAATAATTTTTCTTACCTTAAAAAATAATCAACAACCTTATCAGCTTGTAAACAGAAGTCTGTTCGAGGAACTCTGTTGTAGTTCCTTCTTTTAGTAGCTTTTCTGTTCGAGAACTATTTTCGTCACATGCTGGCAACCATGGCTTTATTATCTTCACCAGATTTTGTCATCAGAATTTGTAACTACAAAAGGCAAAATAAAATAATGACAACCAAGAAATAAACTTTAAACCCTTCATGACAAGTTTCCCTGCACCAATATTTCCAAATAATATTGACCTTATTTAATGCAGTTTTATTAAATAAGGTAAAAATTACCATTCGGATATAGTAATAATAGTTAAAATCAAGGACTGTGTACACATCTTATATCACACATATCTCCTGTCATAAAGGGTTTTAACATTACAATAAAAGTCTATGCATTATGCATACTTCATGTTATTTTAATTATAACTTAAGATTAACCGCTTGGAGTAGGAATAAAGAAATATTGAATCAATATGTCAACTGATAAGCATCAAAAGATTCGAATAATTGAAACAAATTCTAAAATAGATTTTACTCTTGCCTTTCCAGAAAGCAGAAAACAGCTAACTTAGATTAACCTTTCAATTCTTTGAAAATTATTGTTTTTAACAGTGATAACCCAGATAGCAAGCAAGGTTCCGAAAACGGTCTCTTTTCATTTTCTTTCGACTTTTCTGCGAAGGTATATTATCTTTAGCGTATATCACGGTCACAGTAATGTTTTGAATATTAGGCTTTTGGAATAACCGTCAGGAAACCTACCTTCTAAAATCATCCTTTACACTTTCATTTTCCGCGCATGCGCAACTTATTTTATCACTTTGTTAGCTGCAACTGCAAATTGTGCTTATTCATTCACCCATTGAAGGTGATATTGGCGTGCGAGTAGGTCACGTAGCATCGCTTTGCCTGTGCTGGGCTGGCTTTTCATTTACATGTGCAATCAAAATCATAGTCAATCCGAAGTATGTTAAACTATTTTGTATTGATTTAATTTCATATAGATTTATCTTATTGCAAGAACTACATACATACGCATATTTCTGTTATAGTTCTTGAAATTTCCATTTATAATATGTTTTTTATTTTTAACGAATTAGTGCGAGTTCTTTAACCATACTTTCATTGCAAAATACAATAGATACAGAGTGGCATTTGTTTATGTTTATATTTTAAATTATATTATTATCGTTTATGTCATTATCTATTGATGTTCCCCAATTTTAAAATATCCATCTTATAGTTCATGTGATTAAAAATTACCTTCAAAAGTTTGAAATATTGCGTAATAATAATAATAGATTGTGTACTTGTATTTAAACTGCAATTTAGTCAAAGTTAATTATTTTTAGGCATATGTTTTATTTTCTTATAATTTAGTCATTTATATTGCATAAAATTATATCATTCAATTCCGTACGTTTAAGATATAAAATTTTTATTGCATGCGTTGCTAGAATATTTTAAATTATTGTTATTTTTATTACTTTCTTTAATACATTTTATTTTCATGAATTTTAAAATATGAATTTTGATGAAGTCAAACTATTTAAATTTTTGACGTTTCAATATACATGCTAATAATTATGAGCGATTTTTAAAATGAAGATTTACATTTTAAAGGAAAAAAGGTCTAAATAATGTTAACTGATTATTATTATTTATTTTTAATTACGGAGCATCAATAGATTTAATTCAGAGATAAATCATTCTGAAAAATTATTGTCCTTCTGTGTTAAGTAGAATGAAAACATGCTTAAAGTAAAGATTAAAAATAAACAAATAGGTAATATGCATATGATATAAAAATATTATAAATGGAAATTGCATGTTATTTTTCTCAGTAATTATATAAATACCAAAATTTGGTTTTATATAGTTCTTAAATGGAGATAAATCTTTATCAAATTAAATTATGCAGTTATGTTTAACTTTCTTCAGTTTGTCAATCAACTAATAAATAAGAATAATTGATACTGGGTTGACCATTATCAGTTTTAAAATATGAAAACACAAAGGTAAAGACAACATAAAAACCAAGAAATAAGCAATTCCCAACTCAGAAATTTAAAATATTGTGAAAAAAATATAGTATACAAATTTTCTTGTTGCCTGAATTCACTGTAAAAGGAAAATATCCCCGCTTTATTTTAGACTTTATTTTAAAACTGATTAATCGTAAAAAATACAAAGATAAAAGTTATCTATTTTAATTAGTTTTGTCAAATTCAAACAAAAGTTAAGAAACTTCTGTAAAATAATTCTTACCGTTCATTCTAACAAAATGTATATTAGATTTTTTTTTTTTTAATGTTATCAACAATTAATATTTGTAGCATACTTTAAAGGATAAAATGCAATATATTAATTAAAATATAAAAAATAAATATATTCAAATTTTAGCAATTACTTTAAAGGGAAAAAAGCAATATATTAATTAAAATATGTAACTTGCTAAATGTAATATGACTTCTTAAATATAATGTGTGCAAATAAAAATCATTTTTTTCCATTTTTTTCTTTCAATATATAAATATTATGCTAAAATTTAGTTTCCTACAGAAACAAAAGAAAAATTCTAAGTCAAGTTATTTTGATGAAAATCTCATACCTCTGTCAATTAAGATTTAAAACTAACAGATTAATTAAAACCTTTTTCATTTCCTTTATAAATGCTTATAATAAAAGCATTATTATCTACATTTGATTGTAATTCCTGTTACAATGGTCAATATGAAATCCTGTAACTAGCCTTACATTTCTACATTTTGGTATGCTTGTCCTAAAACACTTACAAAGTACCTCAGATTGTGTCAACTAGCAACCTTTTATAATCCTTTTTACAATGTTTGCAAACCTTTCAGACAAAGCCTTTAAAAAGCATCTAGTCATTCACATGTAGAGGTTAGAAAAATGTTTTAAAAATCAAAAATTGTTATATGGGTAACCATTTTAGTACCACAATTGTTATTGTTATACTAAAATCTTTATGGTAGATTAAAATTACAAATGTTGCAGAAACATACTAAGAAGATAATCTTTTCTAATTAATGGTAGCAAGAATTTAATTCTGTAGTAGTGACAAACGTCCAGTCACGGTCAACAAAGAAATGCAAAGGGTTATGAAGTACATGACCTATCACTTAATTTATTTAAATATATTATTTTCTTTTTTAAATTCATTTTCTTTGGTTTTATTTTTTTATGTTCATTTCGATACAATAATTTATATTATTTTAACATTTAGCGTAAAAGCAAAAAATATTATTTTCCAAATGTCATGTTTGTCATTATGTGCTCTGTAATTCTGGAACAGATGTGTTACACTCACGCACCGATATTTACAAGCCGACTTCAAACCAATCTCTTAATACAATAGCCAGATTACCATTAAAGGAAAAAATCTCCAAAATTTGACAACTTTTTTCCTTTTTATAACCGATTAAAAAAAAAAAAAAAAAAAAAAAAAAAAAAGGGGTGTGAGTGTAAGGCATTATAGCCAAATTGTACATTATTCACAATGTTTTAAGGTGTTCTTCATGGTTTTATAAATTTAAACATAAAATGGCATCTAATGATTGTAAGCAGTGACAAGTGGTCATATATATTCAGAGAACAGTCAAGATCAAAAAACTCATATTGCACACATCTCAAATTTAAAGAACATTTTGAGATGAAAGAAAGAAAAAACATTATTGCACGATAAACTCTAGTTATTTGGATCCCCGGCAACAAAACATTTTAAATCAGTCCTGGTTTCATTTTATTGAATATTGATATAATACAACAATACTCTGCAAATCATGTAAATTATTTCAATACAGTAGGACCCAAGACTAATTTAAAACATTTTTTTTTTTTTTGTTGTTGTTGTGGGTCCCACAAACTCGTTTAATTTAAAATAAAAACGAACATAATTGAACGAACTTTTTTGATGTATTCACAGAAAAGTTACATTATCCCACATAGTATAAAAAATTATTCAAGGGGCAGATTTAATTTATACAGGTAAATGTTAAAACTTCAGGTTGATGGCCAGATTATTATAAGGCTATTTTGTAATGCTAATACAGAGAATTCTGGAATGGGGGGGGGGGACCATTTTATATTTACTAACTTAATTTAAAAAAAAAAAAATCAAAAATTTTGATTTTGTGAATTTTAAGAAACATTTAATTTAAAATATTTTTTATTTTGTTTTTAATTTTTTCCATTTACCCGTACTAACTAGAAGTATTGGTAGGTAATCATAATTAATAAGTTAATTGATAAACATTTAAGACTCGCGATCATAATATTAAGGATTTTGCCAATTCTCAATCAAACGGCAAGTTGACAGATCAAAATTAATTTCTGCTATGACCTATGAATGTATTTGTTTTATATTTTTTAATAATTTGTTAATCCATTAATACCAATACATAAAACAAATTTATTCATGTTTTGAGATGCAATACATGCGTATGATTCAGCAATTTTTTGCAGAATAACTTTAGGGCAATTATTTGTGTTTGCCGACAGTTTTTGATTTTATATTACTATAGGAAAGGGGAGGGGAGAGTTCATGTAATATAGGCAAATGTTGATATGGATGAGATATTCTCAAATATATTCAACTAATGTTTATAATGTTTAACTAATGATGCATTATAATCACAGCATTATCTTGTTTAATATATGTGGCAAAACATACATGTTTTTGAGGAAAAAGAAGGAGGGGGGGGGAGGTGTGAATGAATTTTTTTTTTTAATTAAAGTACATTTTTCTAGGAATATATTACGGAAACAAATTTTGAATATAGCTACTTTTAATAGATTTTTAATAATGCTAATAAATTTTAAAAAGAGAGTTTGTTTGAATGTAATTTGTTGAAGTTCAAAGTATATGTTTTCATTTATAAATTGGTCATAAACGCCGATCAGGGGTGGTGGCGATTTTGAAACAAAATATATATACATATATTTACCGACATAAGTTAATTAATCACTAGAAGCAAAATTATGATTAAGGTTAGAGTGCTTTTAATTCGATCATAATTAAATGGCTTATTATTAATTGACAATAAAACATGTTAAACACCATCCCTAAAAATTTTTGCCTCTAGATTTCGTGTTTTATCTTTCGCCCATGTACTTTAATATTTATACGATGTATGTATACGATATGTATATAATGATGGGAGTTCGTTCATATATGAAGCACTCCTGTTATGCATTTACTGAAATTCAAACCACGTTTTAAAAATTTGTGATAATTAAGAAACGCTATACTATAGAAGGTCATAAGTAAATCATGTTTACATAAGTTAATGTAATAATAATCATAAAAAAGCTTCAAATCATAATTTTCCCTATGTGCAATTTACACTAAAGCCTATGATAAATTTTATTATTTTATGAATAAGGATTAATCTTGTTAAAATAAATACATTGTTTAGTTATCATAGATTAAAAGATTTAACTAATAACAATATACTAGTAACAAACTTACGGTATTTTCTGTAAATATTGAACACTAACTTTTACCATACACAAGCTGATCAGAATGACGACGGCAAGCGGCAACATTTTGATTTTGAAAGTACAAGTACAAGCATTGCCAGGCAATGGTTTGAGAATATTGGTTGCCTGAAGCTTATCTCCAAAAGCTAGTATTGAAAACATTCCCGCATCCATGCTATATGGTGAAGATAACTCACCTTTGCAGAACAATGGAAAGAAAATGAAAAATGAACATTTTCGGAACCTTGCATGCTATCTGGGACGGATCATCTAAAATAATAACACTATTATTTGGTTTGACAAATCTAAGCTTTGTTAAATAATCTTGATTAGCAACAGAATCTAAGTTCTGTGCATAATCTGATAAAAGAAAATGTGTTTTTGAATAAATATGATCCATAAATTGATAGGAAATAGCGCATTGAGCGGAAATGTTTTGCCTACCGAAGAGGCGTGGTCTAGTGAGGAACCAGTTTGTTGACAAACATGCACATTCTGTATATCAGTCATCTAAATCTCTCCCGAGAAAGAGAGAAAATTTCTATGGTTATTGGAAAGGGAGGGGTGCAGCAATTCTTTTTTTGCAGTTGTGCTGATCTTACTTCTTAAATATTCATATAATTTCTCTTTTGCATAAAGACGATAAACATTGTAAGATCATAGTCCCAATTAAAATTATTATCCATTTTGAAGGGAAAAAAGCACGTGTAAATAAAGCTAGATCAAAGAAAAGAGTGAACTAGGGACTTTGCCACTTGTAGGTAATGTTTTTAAATGAAGATTTCTTATAGACCGAATTCTCACTGTAAACATAAACAAAACTGCTTCAACCGGAAACTGCGATCGGAACTTCCGGTTCAATGCAAAGCATTGGCAAAGCTTCAGATTTTTCCGTGATAATTCGTGAAATTTGAATAGTTTTACATCATTGTTTTTTTAAATGTATATTCGTAAATACTTTAAAATTATGAAAAAGTAGGGCAGGTATATAAATTTTTACGTAATATTGCTTAAAAAAATATATGATTTAGCTGTTTTGGAAGGCATGGGTGCCATAATTGGCGGTTTATCGCTCTTTTCTGACGATCGTGAAAGTGCTACATTGGCGGTATGTTTTTGTTTATTTTGTAATTACGATTAATAATGAAGGGGTGGATATTTGTATCAATCACACAAGTCAGACGTATGTTCCAAATAATAATAATAATAACGAAGGCTTCTGTTAATATTTGATTAATCTAAATTGTTTAAAAATCGCTACTACAGAAGAGTAAACGATACTTATCTGTTCATAAATGTAAACTTAATATGTCAGTTATTGTATTTTTTTTTTTTTTTTAACGTATTATTTCTTTCGTTTAGATCTTTTTTTTTAGTTCATCAAAAAAGATAAGCCTTCATGGAGAGCATAAATGGTGGGTGTTTTAAATATTCAAATGCAATTTTAAAATGTTTTTAAGGTTTTAATTTCTTTTAGTTGATAATTCTATTATTAAGGTGTACTCTGTTAAGTTACATCTGAGTTGCATTGTGTTTCCGCTGTTATTTTTCTTTCTTGTTTTTTAATTTTTCTTCATTTTGGTGTATTGTTTACATAAATTCTCTGCTAAATCGTAGTGCAAGGGTGATTTTTTAATATATTTTGCTTGATATTCCTGCAATTTAAATGTATTCTTCAGTCGTTTTCATGTTATTTGTGTTGTTTTTTTTTCTTAATTATTTATTTGATTACCAAAATTGTCTATGTTCAGTTGTTTACTTTCCTAGTAATTTATTAAAATTTTACAAAGATGGTATCTCTGCATGTAATTATGTGATAACCACAAAAAATATATAATCCAGTAGCTATGAAGAATTATTAGATAAAATTATCATTAGTGCTCTAGCAATTATTTTCTGTTTCTACACCACTTAACTGCTTTTGCCTTTACAGAAGCAAAAATAATCGTATCTGGTGTTTTCAAACTTTTATAATGTGTCAAACCATGTCTAATGGAGTAGTAATGTTTCTAAAATTTTGTTTATAGTGTTCTGTTTTAATTAAAGTATCCCCCCCCCTCCTTTTAACAACTTCTGAAATACAAATTGCAGGAATTAGACGGCATATCATCTTTTTGATATTTTATAAACTTTCTAATCTATTTATAAGAATGCACATCAAATTGATAGACATCTTTTTGTGAAATAAACTAGGTTTTTATTTCCAACATTGTACATTTGTTTTATTATTTGTTAATAATGTCAAAGCAACTCAGTTTAATATAATTTGATTTGTTTACTAACAATTACTAGTGCATTGGAAATTTCTGGCCTGGTATTCAGATACCTTCCCTTATAATGGTTCTTTCTGTTTTTAATTTTTTTGTTTAAGGCTACTAAGTAAGTTTTGTGCATTTAAAAAAAATAGGAAATTATTAGTAGGAATAAATAAGGTAAAGAAAGATTCTCACATATGTAAAATGCCAGTTTTTCGATGTTTGACCGCAGACACCATTTGAGCTCTCAAGGGATTTTATTATTTCAAAATTTATCAGAAATCACATGTCACATATGAAAATAAAAGAATCGATAATTGCACAAAGGCTGATATAACATGTCAGTTGTGATTTTACCCTTTTATTTTTGGTTTTTATTATATTTCATATTAAAAAGTATGTGAAGTTTTCAGAATTTTCTGTTTAATTATGTTTCTTTTTCTTTTTTTATTTTAACAGATTGCTGAATAGATTTTGAACTGTTTTTGGAATAAAGAAGGTGTTATGTAATGGAATTTTGATTGAACAGAATTTTACAGCCTGATGAATGCTTAAATTTGAAACTGGTAGAGAAGGCAGTGAAAAGGAAAAAAAGTCAAGAGAATTTCCTTGCTGCAGAGTGTTTTTTCATAATTCCCTATGCAGTAGGGAAGTTCCCTTAGACAAAGTACTTGTAATTAAGTATCCATGCTTGAATTAGTATGAGAACGTTCTCGTTGAAGTCATGACACCATACCATGGCAATTGAGCATAAACATTGTGCACAGAGTTATCCAGGTAAGTTATTCTTGTATCACAATTGATCACTTTTATTTTGCTTCTGTTTATCATTAGTTTTGATACGTGTAAAACTTTATATCCACCTAGTGCAATATATCATTTTAAAGTG
The DNA here is from genome assembly GCA_963931845.1 of Maratus michaelseni. Lineage (NCBI taxonomy): Eukaryota > Metazoa > Arthropoda > Arachnida > Araneae > Salticidae > Maratus > Maratus michaelseni. The sequence goes on along the minus strand of OZ007590.1, from coordinate 379,227,127 downwards.
GAATTTACAAAAACATTAGTACCTAATAGTTGTAAGCAATGTTTTTAATAAAGTTGTTTTTAAATGTTTTATTAACAAATTATATAAAACAGAAAAAACTGATTGTGTATATATAAATACAGCCTCAGTACAATTTTTCCTGATTTATTATTAATTTCTGTATTTCATTGAAAGTTAGTATGTTAGAAAATCTTTTTTTTTTTTCTTTCAACAAAAATGTTATAGGATTACTTATAAGGTATTTATTGATATACTCAATAGAGATGAGACGGGCTCAGCCCGAGCCCGGGCCCTGTCTCATTTTTTCTGAAACTGGCAATTTTACTTATTCTCATATAAAAAAATAAAGAACTTCTTCCCCTAAAAAATTACATATTCTATTTCACTTTTAATGTTATTTTGATCAGAATTAATGGAAGAGGAAACAGGAATCTTGTTTTTCTTTTCTAGTATTAAAATGTCACTTTAAAAGAAAATTTGTGATATTTGCGATGCAACTGATGACTGGGTGATATGGCGCCAATGTGAAGAGGCTCCAATAATATTTGTTGCTAGATTTTCGTTTGTGACATTAGGATATTTTTTTAATTGGACCGTTTATTTATTTATTTTTTAGAGATCTAATGCTAGATGACTATTTTTTTTTCATTCTTAGTCAATCAGCAATAGTTTAGGTTTGCAAATTTATAGTCTTCTATTGTGTGCAAGTCATACTCGCTCTTCAAATGAAGACAAAGTTAGTGATTATATATTTAATTGTGAACTCTGCTGATGCTAAGGCTCTGCTCTGCACATTTACAAAGTCACTTTCATTCGTAAGTAGATATAATTGTCATATATTGTTATTCCGATAGAAAGCAATCAAAGAGTGTTTCAACTTTTCGTATAAAAGCACAGGATCTTTCAGATACCAGTGTCAAATTTTTAATTTAAGCTGATTTTCAAGAAAATGAAATACTGTATTAATTAAGGAATCAATTATAAGTTACGATATACACCTTTTATAGGAAATATAAAACGTTGTTCGATTCTTCTGCATAGAAATAGTAATTTCTGCAAATTTCATTCATTTTTTCATAAAACGCACTTCGTTAATGTGTCCATCAGATTTGCTTGTTGGGAGAGAAAAATATTTACATCCTTTTAAAGAACTATATTTTTATTTGATACCAAACTTCTCTTTTGATAAGATGGAATGTAAATTTCTATAAAATTAATTATGTGTACCGGATGAACAGCTATTTTCACGTACGAAGTTTTTTAAAAATGAGATATTACTTTTAAAACAATTTTATATAATATGCAATTATTTTCGGTATCGGGCTCGGGCTCTAATGATAAAAAATGTTTTGGGCTCGGACAGGCTTGGATTTAAAATCACCGGGCTCGGGCAGGCCCGGGCTCCAAAAAGAGAGCCCGAACTCATCTCTAATACTCAAATGTGAAGTTTTCACATAAAGATCGAAAGAAATGTCTTAATTGCTTCATATTTTTCAGTAAAAATAGTTATACAGTAGAGGGCCAGAAATCCGCACTGTTTGGGAGAGGACATTGTGCGGATTTCGGGATTTTGCGGATTTTAGGCCATTGGAAAAAAAAAAAATAATAATAAAGATTAAAAATAAATAAATAAATAACATTAATAGCAATAAAATATTAGATTATTAAGTTATTTTATTATGAATGAAAAAAAAACTGAAAACAATATAAACAAAACAACTTATTTTTTTAACTTTGAAAACATTTGATCAATACTAGTTGTCTGTTTCAACATTTTAGATTATTCTAATTTAAGTTTTTTTTGCAAGTTATAAATAGTCATTAATTCCTATTCAGTAACACATTTTTGTTGTTTTAAGAAATTAAGATATTTTTCCCCCAAATTCAAACCCTCTTCAAATTGAACTTTTTCAGAATTATCCAACTCATCTTCATCATCATCATCATCATCAGTCATTTGATACTGTTCTTTAAGTTCATCCGAATTAGACATCTAGTCTATAATCTCATTTTCATCAAATATGTTGTCATTTTTTGTAACAGCTTTTGCAAACAACAACAGTTCTTTTGCTTTTTCTTTTATTGGATCGAGATTAAATCCAGCAAATTCCTTATCAATTTCATTATCAATAAACAGGAAGTTTGGCCATATATTATGCCATGCATTAGTTAATGTTTATTGCGAAACAAGATTCCATGATTCAGCCACCAGATTGACACAGTCCATGATATTGAAATGTTTTTTATACTCTGGAAAATCTGTCTGGTTTCCGTCATCGAGGAGAATGTTCTGAATCGATCATTCGCTTTGGAATGACATCATCATTTCTTTAACTTCGTTCTTTTAGTGCCACGGAAGAAAGATGAAGATGTTTAATGTTTACATCTGCAAGCTTGTGCGGATTTCGGACTCTGGCGGATTTTAGGTCGGCGGATTTGTGGCGCTCTACTGTATATGATATATTACTTTGTACAGACTATAAAACAGCTAAGATCATTTGTGCTTTTACTTCAAGCTGTTGCAACTCAAAGTAAAAATTAAATAACAATATTTAACTATATATATATATATATATAGTTAATCATACATATATATATATATACTCTTTATTTCTATTTTATTTTCTAGTGTCTAAAAATTTTGCTGTTGCAGTTTCACAGCTAGTTGGCTTTTTTTTAGTGGGTGCCTTTTAGTTCATAATGAACTCTATTTGATGTCATTGCATCCAACTATGATTTTTTTGTTGTTGTGCTCATGTACATGAAGCCCTCATACATGCAATATAGTGATCACAACATTAACAAATTTCATGCATTTTCATTTTTTCAAGTTTGTGATGATCGTTAATGATCTTTTCGTGATATTTATGAAATGTGTTTTGAAACATTGTTTATTACTGTTCATATTAACTTTTTTATATGTATCTTATAAAATTTGTAAAATAAAATATTTAAAAATCTGTCCCTTAACATTAGTCAAGCCAGAATATCAGCTCATTTATTCCATCAAACTTACAAAAAGGCACATGCGAGATAAAAAAAAAATAACAATCATATTTTAACTGCATTAGAGGATGACATCATCTGTTGAGCGTGATATAACCCGGAATTTTATTTTTGTGGCAACATTAATTTGAGGAAAACCTTTCATTTCATTTATGAAAACAATGCCGATTTAATTTTTAATTATCAGCAAATTTTAATCACAAAACATGTTTTAGAAAAATGTAACTGTGCTATGTCAGAAGCCTGTTCAAAATCCTTTCATATGGTATCTCATTCGTCAAGATTTAGATTTTTAACTTGCTCTCTCCCCTTATACAAAGAGGAAATTGTAAGGAATAGGTTATGAAAATGATCGATTATCTACTTGTTATTTTTCAGATAACCTGCAGCTGGTGAAAAATAGCCAAATATTCTTTAGTTTTACAACCAGGTTTGGCAAACCTTTTCACATCCTCGCACTAATTTTTTTCAAAAAAAGTTTAATGTGACCATTACAACCACCAAAAAAAAAAAAAAAAAAATTAAATTATTAAATTTTTTTGGATATATGATTGTTAGGATTTTAAAATATGTGTGTAACATACCATAAAGTTTGCTTCCTCCATTCTCCCCCCCCCCCCCCCCAGCATACACAGTTTAAAATTTAAAATAATCTAAATCCCCTCCCCCCAATCGACAAAAATTTCAGGTTACAAAATGAACAAACATAAAATTTTATTACGTTATCTACAGAGGACGCATATCTGGCCATGCTTTGTCACTCACTTGCAGGGTTGTAAAATACACAGGATTTAAAAAAAAAAACAGCACGGACAGCTACCCACTACAACGCTACGGGCTGTAAAAAACCCATTCTTTTTTTTTCTTTACAAGCCCGGACAGCTACCCATTACAAGCCTGCTCATTTGACATTCTGAGTGACACCATGTATGCATCCTCGGTACTGAACAGCATAAACATGAGAATGTGATGGAACATAGTTTGAGTGTGTTAATTTTAACCCAGTAGTGAACAAGCCTGGTGAAATTTAAAATGAAGCCACCGGCAAAATTAGCCCTTTCCAATTAAAAAAATAAAAATTAAAGTATTTATTCACAAGTTATTCTTGCAATGTGTTAACAAAAATAATAAAACCGAATTAATCCATAATCATAAAACACAACTGTCTTTCTGACCCCCCCCCCCCCCCCCCCCCAGCAATGAAGACATGTCTTTCTATCTTTGTTGTGATAACTGCACAATTGAGTACATCCCTGAACACTTTATAAAAACACCCTTCAGTATTTTTGTTGAAGAAAAAAAAAAAATTCTAACATTCAATGAAATACAGAAATTAATAACAAATCAAGAAAAATTGTACTGAGGCTGTCTTTATGCATACACGTTTTTTCTGTTTTATATAATTTGTTAATAAAACATTTAAAAACAACTTTATTGAAACTTTTTTAGTAGTTTCAATTACTACAGCTATACTTTCAGTCAATCCCCTTATCATTTTTTAATCTTTTTTTTCACTCATTTATATTTTAATCCTAATTTTAACGTCTTTATTTTATTTTTTTACTTGACATATTGCAATAGGTGGATATAAAGTTTTACACGTATCAAAACTAATGATAAACAGAAGCAAAATAAAAAGGATCAATTGTGATACAAAAATAACTTACCTGGATAACTCTGTGCACAATGTTTATGCTCAATTGCGATGGTATGGTGTCATGACTTCAGCGATAACGTTCTGATGCTAATTCAAGCATGGATACTTAATTACAAGTACTTTGTCTAAGGGAACTTCCCTACTGCATAGGGAATTATGAAAAGACACTCTGCAGCAAGGAAATTCTCTTGACTTTTTTTCCTTTTCACTGCCTTCTCTACCAGTTTCAAATTTAAGCATTCATCAGGCTGTAAAGTTCTGTTCAGTCAAAATTCCATTACATGACACCTTCTTTATTCCAAAAACAGTTCAAAATCTATTCAGCAATCTGTTAAAAAAAAAAAAGAAAAAAAAAAAGAAAAAGAAACATAATTAAACAGAAAATTCTGAAAACTTCACATACTTGTTAATATGAAATATAATAAAAACCAAAAATAAAAGGGTAAAATCACAACTGACATGTTATATCAGATTTGTGCAATTATCGATTCTTTTATTTTCATACGTGACATGTGATTTCTGATAAATTTTGAAATAATAAAATCCCTTGAGAGCTCAAACGGTGTCTGCGGTCAAACATCGAACTGGCATTTTACATATGTGAGAATCTTTCTTTACCTTATTTATTCCTACTAATAATTTCCTATTCTTTTTAAATGCACAAAACTTACTTAGTAGCCTTAAACAAAAAAATTAAAAACAGGAAGAACTATTATAAGGGAGGGTATCTGAATACCAGGTCAGAAACTTCCAATGCCCTAGTAATTGTTAGTAAACAAATCAAATTATATTAAATGGAGTTGCTTTGACATTGTTCACAAATAATAAAACACATATTCACAATGTTGGAAATAAAAACCTAGTTTCTTTCACAAGAAGATGTCTATCAATTTGATGTGCATTCTTATAAATAGATGAAAAAGTTTATAAAATATCAAAAGGATGATATTCCTTCTAATTCCTGCAATTTGTATTTCAGAAGTTGTTAAAAGGGGGGGGGGATACTTTAATTAAAACAAAACACTACTAAACGAAACTTTAGAAACGTTACTATTCCATTAGGCATGGTTTCACATATTATAAAAGGTTGAAAACACCAGATATGATTGTTTATTTTTGTTTCTGTACAGGCAAAAATGGTTAAGTGGTGTAGAAACAGAAAATAATTGCTAGAGTACTAACGATAATTTTATCTGATGATTCTTCATAGCTACTATCATAGGGACACTATCTTTGTAAAATTTTATTAAATACTAAGAAAGTAAACAATTTAACATAGACATTTTCGGTAATTAAGTAAAATAATTTAAAAAAAACACAAATAACATGAAAACGACAGAAAAATACATTTAAACTGCAGGAATATCAAGCAAAATATATTAAAATATCATACTTGCTCAACGATTTAGCAGAGAAATTTATGTAAACAATACACCAAATGAAGAAAGAAAGAAAACAGCAGAAACACAATGCAACTCCAGAAGAAACTTGACACAGAATATGCCTTAATAACAGAAATATCAACTAAAAGAAATTAAAACCGTAAAAAAAAAACCAATTTAAAATTGCAACCTTGAATTTTAAGTATGTGTATTTGATAGATTTGACAGCGTCAAATTTGTAAACAAACAAATGTCGCCAAGCCAAGGTGCCAAAAGTAAGGGTTAACTTACCGGAAGTAACAAACGGAAGTAAAAGGCGGCTGTTTCGACACTAGCGCCCTCGGCCTGAGTTTTACAGAAAATTCGGTCTATTTTATCCATATTTATTATATACATTTATATCCTGAAGAACGTAATGCTTTCAAATGGAGCGATTTTCCACTGTTAAGTTTTTCTACAAACACAGCTGGTTTTTATAGTCTCGAACCCAAAAGAAGTCCACTTTACGAGGCCGTGCGTTTTGCGATTACGACTATGCTGATTATGACAGAAAATCTTCTCCTGTATCAAAAACATCTAAACTCTACTTCATACTTTGTTTACGATTTGATTTCTCGTTGTTGTCATGTTGTTCACAAAAATTAATGAGTAAAAATTATTATGCTAGTTACGACCAAGATCTCCTTTACGATCGTGAGGATATAATAACAGTAGGTGTTACCTGCGATATTCTGTTTAAAATAAAATTTAAGTTACTACAAAAAATTTCTTGAAGATTCTTCATGGTACTATTTTGAGCTTTTTTCTCCATTGAATGAAATAATTTATAATTATTTTACGAACTTACACTTAAGTTCTGTTTAATTATATAGTAAATATCTCAACACCAATAATAAAATGAAACATAAATAATACTAAAACATCAGCGTTGTTCCCAAATCTATTTCGCCGTTTACTCCACCTGGCTAGAATTTTATCATGTGCCTTTGTCTATTTCAAATCATATTTTAAAAAGCTTGGAGTAATTCGTGCTTAAGAAAATGAGATTTGGTTGCCAAGTGATATAAACCAGAGTTTCTCCCGTTTAAAAAAAGTCATTGTGCTACTGGTAAGATAAGGTCACTTTTTTTAAAGACTTTCTTTTTCATTTTAAAGGCAGTTTTGTATTTAAAAGTCAGAAAGATGTCTTTTTAAGATACAACGACTTAGTTTTTATTATGCAGGGAAGGCAGAGAGAAAATTTTTAGTATTTTTTGTAGTTTGACTGTTCTGACAGCTGATATTTTGTAAATGGGAGGGGAGTTATTTTAGAGAACATATTTATTTCAAAACATAAAATATACACATGATTCAGGAAGGAAAGAACAGCCAAACTGCAAAAAATATGAAAATGTTTTCATTCCTCTCACATATTTAATAATCAATCCCACTCCCTTGGGAGAAAAAGGCAGGGCAAAAATTTCAGAGGGGATGATTATTTGAGATGAGATGATGTAGATGAACTGAGTTACCTTACTATAAAATTAGAAATAGAACAGCAGCATTTAAACAAACATGTACTTGCTGAGTGGGGGAAATAGAACTTTTGGGAGAAAGAAGGGTATTTGAGATGATTGGTTATTCATTAATTGTTACTAAATATAAACAAATACAGCAGACTTTTTAAAAAATAGTTTTAAATATTGTATGTGTGTGTGGGGGGGGGGGGGGCATTTTTGGAGCAGAGAGAAAACTTAGGTGACAAATTATCTATTTATTTTTACTAGAGAGCAACAAATAGGACAAAATATTTCTTCAAATAAGAGTTTTACAAATTTTAAACTTTGTATTCTCGGGAATAAGGGGGTAATATGAATTTCAAGGGAAGGGGTTTGTAATTTAGATGATATGTTATTTATTTATTGTTAATGGAGAGCAACAAATAGGACTGAAGATTTCTTTAAATAAATAGTTCTTAAAAAAAATTATAGGAGTTGGCAATGAGAATGTAAACGGAAATTTTGGGGGTAGAGAGGTAATTATAATGGTTGATTATTTATTTATTGTCACTAGACAGCAACAAATAGAGCATATATTTTTTAATAAAGAGTTTTAAAGATTTTAAGCTTTGTATGCTGAGGGGAGTAGAAACATAAATTTTGGATGGAGGGGGAGATTGTAGTTTGGAGGACTGATTTTTTACTTATTGTTGTTATATTACTAGCGAGCAGTAAGAAGGCTAGAAGAATTTGAGATTCTCAAGATTTTGAACTTTTTGTGTTGAGTTGAGGAGGGCAGAGAAGGGAATCAGACATTTCATGTGTGGGGGGGGGAGAGGGGTGTATTTCATTAACAAAGTATAAAAGCAAAAAGTGGAAATCTGCCAAAATTTTCAAAAGATTGAAAATTCTCTTCCTTGGATTTTAAAAATCAATTTTTTTGTGAAAAAAAAAATTGTGTGTGTGTGGGGGGGTGGGTGGGGGGGGGGGTATATTTGAGAATGGAAAAGAAAATCAAAATTGCTTAAAAGTGGAAGGGGGGCTTACTTTCGGGATTTTACGGTATTGTATCATTCGATGCACATTTTAATATGACTGAAACACATGTTTTCTCATCAAGAAGTATAACTTTATTTCTGAAAAAGTCCAAGACAGTACTGATTTCAATCAGTGGTGATTACGATCTTTTTACCAAATACTTTTCTGTATTAATCAAGTATTTTTGGATACTAAGTTTGGCTAAGCATGAAATAAAACTTTTTTATTTTATGATTTTTATGTAAATTATTAGTGTACCTTTATGAAGCATTCCATTCATTGAATAATTTAAATATATATATATATATCTCATCATTATTATGCCTATTTAGTTATGGATTGTTGTTTACTTGACCTTACCTTTAAATTTTTAATCATGATTATAAATTTTCTTAATTTTCATTACTTTACTTAATTATTTTAATATTTTTACTTTATTATAATTTACAGTGCATTATTACATTCAAATTACTGTTTAATAAATGTAAACAAAACAATGACCAGAAATCTGCAAAATTCTAAAATCTGCACAACCTCTGGTTTTAAGCTATGTATGTGGATTTGAGGGAGTCTGTTGTATTTATATGTAAACATATTTACATTTTATATAATATATATAGCTAGATAATAGGTTCTTTAGTGATTACAGCTGTTTTAAAACAGATCCAATGGACAATATTCTTGTGACGTCACAGTAAGTAAAATGGCGGCATGATCATTTGTTTACGCTTTGCAGTCACGAAGGGTTTTTTTGCTATTTCTCTTAGTTATGTAATTTTATTGTCACACTTATGAGCTCAGAAAGCAAATTAATGAAAACAAATGCATATTCTTTCATTATTTAATTATTAATTAAGGTAAAGTACCCAGTAGTTGACATCTTAAGGAATTTTTTGGCGTTCATCCATCGCCTTTGGTTCGTGCAGTTTTCAATTAAGGGAAACAGTTTGATCATTACTAGGGGTTTGAAGAACATTTTTCCACAAAGTCCTAACGTTTAATGTCCCGAAATGAATACATTTTGTAAAAATTACTAGGGGATATGAAAACATGATTTTTGTCCAGAAGTTGACACCATCGTGAACGTGAGAGTTTAGTAGTTGACACCTTCGTGAACTAGTAATTGACACTGACTGCGGCGAGGCCTAAATTAATAATAATAAATACTCTTTATTATTATATTACTATATTAATTGCCCCATATGAAGACATAATGATAAGAACCGTTAATTAGTAAAATTAGCAAAATAAAAAAATAAATAATTAATTTTAGTAGTTGACACTCCCTAATTTCAATAATTGACACCCTGTGTCATCTATTGGTTTAAATGCATTTTTAGTTTTTCAAAGGTCAGTCATGAATTTATCTGGTAGATTCCAGCTTATTTTCATTGCACTGAATTAGATTAACAAAACCCAACATGAGTGAGTAGTTGTCACTGGGTGTCAACTTTTGAAAATCTGTTTCTTTTCATATTCAATAGTTGACACTCACACTCACTCCCGCTATTTTGCACAAAATGCATCAATTTTATTCCAATACAATTCTTGGACATCGAAACAATCAATATCAATCAAAACATAACCAGAAATTAAGATAAATTACGGGTTTTAATACTTACTGTAACGTGCGATCCTTATCACTTTTCTTAAGATAAATTCGAAAAATTCAACTTTGCACACATGCTTCTTTGTTGTCTTCCACCATATTGGAATTGGGCTCGACTGTTTATAGTTTTAGTTCTCAGTTTTGCCGCAAGGTGATAGATTTTAAAAATTCTGTGTCTCTCATGTTCCTACCTGTGACGTTTTCTTGTTACACTACTGTTTCTAAAAAAGTGTCAAGTATTGGTCCAGTGTCAACTACTGGGTACTTTACCTTAATGAAAAATTTGACAAAAGCATGATTTGCAAAATTTAAATAAAACATTTTGTGAATACCAAAAAATTAACATTAAAATCATGAAATAAAAGCATATTTAAGTAAAATAAGTTTAATTTACACAATTTATAAACAAACCTCAATTGAAACACTTGAAATTTCACTCATTTTTAGACATTGGCTATAACCTAATTTTTTTTTAACTTTATATTTCTAATAAATTCGATAATTAAGGCAAAATTAATCTGAAATTGAATGAATATTCCTTATATTGTTCAGATCTACTGCATACATGTCTATAGTTTTAGTAACAAAATAAGAAATAAGCAAATTCGTCAACAGCAAATGGAGCGATTTTTTAATGTTTTCCCAAACAGCTGTTTTTTCATAACCTCAAACTGGAAAAAAGAATACTGTCCATTTGATTTTAAGATGATTAAATTTGTGAAGAGTTCATTTTGGTAGACAAATACATTTGTGAAAGGTCCAGTTTTGAGAAGAAATTTTTTTTGAAGAGTTCTTTAAAGGATGCAATTTCTTCCTAAACAGATCCCTGGTTATTTATCTTTTACCTGTCTTCTCTGTGCTCTTTTTCTTTCAGTTACCTTTTGCCTTTGTCGATCAATCTCTTTTACAGTCATTGTTAATTTTTTTTTCTGCCTGTAATTTTTAATTCTATCTCTTTCTTTTGCTTTTTCAGCTTTCCATATTTCTTCATTCATTTTCTTTTTCTCACGATGTTTTCTCATTCTTTCTGCTGAAGTTGGTGCCAGTTCTTGGAATTCTATGTTATTTATCTTTTGCTTCTTCTTAGCTCTCTGTGCTCTTTTTCTTTCAGTTTCCTTTTGCCTTTGTTGATCAGTCTCTTTAACAGTCATTGTTATTTTTTTTTTCTGTCTGTAATTTTTAATTCTATCTCTTTCTTTTGCTTTTTCAGCTTTCCATATTTCTTCATTCATTTTCTTTTTCTCACGATGCTTTTTCATTCTTTCTGCTGAAGTTGTAGCCATTTTTTTTTTCAAACTAAATTTGAAACAATGATTTTCAAAAGAAAAACTAAAACAACTATATAAAATCTTCAAAATACTTTCATAATTCTCAATTCCCAATAATAAAACACATACTCTTCAAAACTACAACATTAAAAATAGCAGATGATTTAAGATGTTTTAAAGCATCAGCATGGCATGACTGTATTTATTGCCCTTAATTGTAAATATTTACTAATATTTTGAAACAGTGCTGCCATCTATGAGAATAAATAACAATCATTATCTTAAAAATGAATTTTTATAGTTTTAAATTAATGTGCAAAATTTTGTCCCCTACATAACAGAATTGTTCTGTACATGACATATTTTTATTCAATAAAGTCAGCTCATTAATTAAAAGATTTATTAAAAATGGGTACTTCAGTATGCTTGTAGAATAGACGAAAGGAAAACAAAAAACTGCAATTGTCATTAGTATTAATCTCTATATATAAAAGCCGTTCTTGGTATGTATGTTCCTTATACAAATCTACAGTTTTTGTCCAATTTGAATGAAATTTGATGTACTACATATGTTTTAGAACACAAGTAAAATCACCGTCAACTTTGAAAATATCTCAGACCTTTCTTTATCATTTTTTTTTTCAAACATCTCCCATAGTTTATCATTACAGAAATCTTTTTTTTTTTTCTCAATTTCTAATGCAATTTCTTTCCGTTGCCATTCAAACAAACTGCGTTTGGGCAATATTTTTATAAACCAATTTTAGATTAACTCACTATAATTTAAAATTCGAAACTGACATCAATTTTGGCAGATGTGATCTTTTTCGCATATTACAAAGATTACACTATAAGTGCTTTAAATGACATAGTACATATATTTAAATGTGTTTGGAGAAAAATAAATAACTTAGCTTCTAATTTTACAAAGGGAAATTGTTTCCACTGGTTTGTTATATTAAAGTAAATTTTCTAAGAAATAAAAACATATTTTTGTGCATTCAAACTTCATTCAATTTATTCTACATAATCAAATATCGTCTGTCAAATATTGACATTTAGCAATCATTACATCGTAACTTTTTTCAGCTTGAGCCTCAACCAAGGAGGCATATTTAAGTTCTTTGGATGCAGGTGGACAATTAGGCCCACTATTAATAAAAATTGGATTTAAAGAAAAAATACAGTATTTTCCATTATTTCTTCTTCTTCAAAAATGGGTGTTAAAACAAATGGTATTAAAAGTAAAATGGTTTATCAGGAATTTTTTTTTTTTTTTTTTTTTAATGTAAAACATTTATTTTAATTTTAAAAGTTAATATATTTTTTATAAGTTTGACAACGTGGCGATATTTTTATTTCGCCATATATGTCAATATATAAAAATTATTTACATCTTATGTGTCATATATATACACGTCGCATATATGCATCATATATGATTATAACTTGGCCTGATACATCACGAATTGTTATATACATCATATATTATTATAATGTCATCTATACTTTATAATTTGGTGATAAATCTTGGTTGCTTGGCGATTCATCTTTGAGGCTGCTATAACACAAACATTACTTACATTTTGATTTGTTTTGTTAGTATACATATGTATGTAAATTTAACTTTATGTGATTAAAGTGATTTTACAAGTTACTGGTGTCAAAAAACTATCAAAATATTTTGTTTCATGATTCATTATTTGTTTTTCTTGACATACAGTATCATATTAATAAAATTATTAATTTATAGAATTGTTTATATGTTTCAATTGTTTAAATTTAAATTAGAAATTGTAAAAAAAAAAAAAAAAACTCTATGTGTTATGTTTTTTAATACCATCTACATAAAGATGTAAAGTAACATACATAAAATAAAAGTATCTTTGTAAAAAAATCCACAAAGAAAATCGAAAAAACAATCAACAGTGGAAATAGAGATTGATCTCAGCTATCCAATGCAAAAAAAAAAAATAAAATAAAAAAAAATATTGAAATGCAAATGAGATATTAGAAAAATAATGCCACATAGGATTAAGGCTGCTCGTCAGTAAACTTCCCGATTCCCCTCGCTAATGTTACTCCTATGGGCGTAGGATGCATTCGTATTTTTAAAATATCTCCTCGGAAAATTAATATTTTTAACTTCTGTTTTCTTTGTATTGTTCTTAAAGAATGTTTCTTTTTTTCTTAGTTATGAATTTTTTTCTAAAATATATACTTAATTTTATATGAAACGTTAAAACCATATTCAGTTTCGCTAAGATTTTAACACATAAAAATATAAATTAAGCACACAGTTTAGAAATATTTTGATAACTAAGAAAAAAAGAGACATTCTTTAAGAACAGTACAAAGAAAACAGAAGTTAAAAATATTAATTTCCCGAGGAGATATTTAAAAAATACGAATGCATCCTACGCCCATTAGATTAACATTAGCGAGGTGAATCAGGAAGTTTACTGATGAGCAGCCTTAACATTAGTGAGCATGTATGTTTGCGCAAGGGGAGAGGACCCTTAAAATCTTCAGACCAAAAATAAATGAAGCAGTACAATACAGTATAATATTTAAGATATGTCAGTTTAATTTAATAACTTTTATTCCAGTTTGTTTCAAACGGGTGGTAAAATTCATTGCTAACCCCTTCTTTTTTCTCTTTATCGATAAGGTAGGTCAAACACAGAAGATTCCTGAAAGTGTGCAGAAAAATATTCCTTTTGGCAGGTGTTTATTCCGTCAGCTTGATATAATATTAGTAAATAAAAATAGGTATGTATATTTTCCTCTTTAATTTTTTTTTTTTTTTTTTTTTTTTTTTTTTTTTTTTTTTTTTTTTTAAAGCTTCATGTATTTTCTTTTTTGAATGATTCTTGTTTCTATCCTGACACGTACATTTCGAAGAAGGTGGTCATTTTTTATTTTATTATATTTTTTTAAACAATAGTATAAGTTTTTTTTAACTTATATCAAGCAAAGGTGGGCATACAATTTACATCCTCCCTCCTTTTTTTTTTTTTTTGTAATACAGAGATGAAATCATAACCCAACAATTTGTGCCATACCAATATGCATTCAAGTTAAATATAGTATTGTAATATAGTAGTGATAATTTTGTATTTACTTGAAGTTTAGCTTTTTTGTCCTGCTTGCAATTTCATGCTTGTATACGTATATCCATGCATAACTTTTGAACAAATGCTCTGAGTTTAATAGTTCTTCTTTTTTTTTTTTTTTTTTTTTTTTTTTTGGTTAGAAAGAGCTCATTTTGTTAATTGTTTGATATGTTTGTCTGTTTCCTTGGCTTTTTTAATGCACTCTTAACTTTCGTAAATATTAGCCAAATGCCATGAAATTTTAATGTTGTTAAGTTACAGGACTTCTTTATGTTTTAAAGACAATTACCATTTTGTGTATTTTTACTTGCCGCATTATATTTGTAGTCTATTGTAGCCATATTTATCGTTTGTGTTTATATAGGGGTGTCAAAAATTTTAATAAGATTGGCTACTGTGCTTCAAAATATTGCAATTGTAATACTTGCTAAATTACCACCATTTGAATAGATTATATTATTTATTAATTTTTTACTTTAGTCCTTTCCTGACAAATAAACACTATATGACTGTGTAAAATTTTTCTTCTGTTCCTTCAAAATTTCTCTCTGATTTTAAAGTATTTGTTTCAGAATATGAAAAATATATATGTATTCCTGTATTTTAATTCACTGAAGAAGCAATGAAGTTTAAAGTTTCATCAATTAAAAAAGTTTTTAAGACTGCCCTCTTTGTAAATAATAACTCAAAGCACAGATTTTTCTGTATGTAAAGTTCATTTGAAAAAAGATCTTGTTCATGAAATTGGACATATCTGTATTAAATATTATGTAAAATTGTTTTAAAATTTAACTTTTTAATACCTTTAAACACCGAAATATAGGAATATGCAGTATTTGGTTGAATAGTAGCTGAATATATTGACATTCATCCAAATAGTTACTGTTCAACTGATTCAATATTTGGTATTTGGCCAAGATTACTATTTAATATTTTAATTGCAATATTAATATTACAATTTTATAAAATAAAAATAAAAAAAATAATTCATTTCACATATATTAATTGATCCAACAGTCACAAAAGAAATTAAAATTCGGTGGTGCGAAAAGTTCCTGGCCTGAAAAAGAAAATACGAGATTTTTGACAATATTTCATTTTATTTTTCAACTTGCAACACAATTCATTTCAGGAGACTCTTGAGAAATGTTCATTCTTTGCCATTTTTGGTTGACAAAAGCGACATATAATGTAATAATGATATTCAAGCTTGGCACACATCGAGTGGAAAGCTTTTTCATATCCAAAACATTGTATAAAATGTGGTGGACATGGTCTATCGAGATGTTTACAATGTCAGCAAGTTCACGTATCTTCAATCAGCGATCATTCAATACGGCATTGTGAATTTTTGAGATGATTTCATCGGTCATAGCTGCTTTTGGGCATCCTGAGCATTCATCATCGTGAATTGATTTCCTACCCTGTTTAAATTCTGCAGCCCACTTTTTTATCGTCGAATATGAAGGACAAGAATCCTTTAAGATTACTGTATTACTGGGGGGGTGGCTCGAAAGCCAAAGCACCGCGACCGGAGGTCTATTGTACTGTCCCCCAAAGATGAAAGAGGAAAAACCATCCCCACTTAGTCCCTAAACAGGCCAGTAGCAGTAGCTGACATAAAATTCAGCAGACATTTGATAGAAATATCCTGAATTTCCCATGTCTCAATCAGATGTCGACCGAGGTGTTCGAAACGATAGGCAGCATATGCTTCACAGCTACAAAGGACATGTGAAGCAGTCTCTTCCTCATACTTACAACCCCTACAAAGAGGATCACTGACCACCTTCATAATGCAAAGGTGTCTATTAAGTCTACAGTGCCCTGTTAACAGTTCCACCATATTTCGTAGACTATTCCTTCTGAGCCCAATGAGTTCCTGTGCTCTTTTACTAGGGCAGCTACTGTTGAGCTCTTTCGCTTGCCTCTGTCCACTTGAGTCAAGCCATTCTTGATACTGCTGCTCTCTTAGAATTTTAAAAACAGTAGTTCTGATGCAGTCCTTAGAAATGCCAATAGTTGGTTCTGGTCCAACAAAGGGAGTAATCGACCTTTTCCTTGCTAGACTATCAGCAAGCTCATTACCTGGGATGCCAGTATGACCTGGCACCCAATGTATAGTAACATTGTTGCCATTTCTGCCAAGCCTGTTCAAAGAGCCACCTAAACAATCCTGGAAGTAATTTTATGTTTCTCCATGGCAAGTAACGCTGCCTGACTATCAAAGTAAATATTGACAGACAGGCCTCTATACTTCCTCTCAATGCAGATATAACTACACATAAGTATTGCATAGACCTCTGCTTGAAAGATCCTTTAAGATAGACTGTAACTCTTTTTGTATGTTCAATCATGTGACAGCTCGAACTTCAATTTTTTTCATTGTTCGAAAATGTCAAAACTTGTTTACTTCACTTTATCGCCCTGCAATAACCAATAAACTCACGCGTCTGAAACTCGGCGGCATGTCATCTAAAAGATCATACTTCACAAACAACCTTGTCATTTGGTGATACTTGTTCCATTTCTGTATTAGGCCAAGAATTTATCAAACTGCCCTCGTAATTATAGACATTTTATTTATATATAGGTATGTTATTATTATTTTTTTTATATACAAATTACTTTTGTTTGTATATAAAACTAGATAAATGGCTTCTTTATCTTTATATTAAATAAATTCTATGATAATTGCAAAAAAAATTGCTTGTGTGTATGAAACAGTGAATAGGTTGCCAGAAAATATGTATGAAAAATTTTCTACTTTTTCCAAGGTCATTTTATTTATCTCGCCAAGGCCCATGTACAAACAAACAAGTGCCAAATTCCATATGTGTTTTTATTGTGGATTGCATTGATATCCAAATATTCTTATCATTTTGTTGTATAATTGTTTGAAGAAACTAGAAATTGTTTAACATGTTATAATTGTGGATTAAAGTACCCAATTGATGTTTTCATTAATTTTCATTTATTTGTTTTCAGATATCTTTCTGAAATATATGAGAAGCTTCAATTAATTTGTTTATCAGTGAAGATAGTTCCAGTTGCTCTTGCTAAAAGAAAATCCCTAAAAGTATATTTTTAAGAATACTAATATTTTATTTTCGTACTTTTATGTGTTGATAAGTTAAGAAATTTATGAAATTACTGAAATTTATTATTAGTGAATAAAATTCGTAAAATTAGGACAGTGGAATCATTTTTAATCTTGGGAATTTTCATTTACTATAATTAAAGAATCTCTCAGGCTTTCTAAAAAATAAGTAACTTTGAAAAGGTAATTAGGTTCTTGCACTGAAGAGCAATTCTGAAAGGATCAGGGTCCATAAGCCGTGTTTTTGGCCCATGAAATAAGACTAAAATTCGATTTTGTTATACTGACTTAATTATTTCACTTTTTAATGTTAGAAGGTTTATCCTGTACGATTTCAACAATAGTTTTTGCATTTTGTTTGGATTTATCTGACTTACACAAGCTCAAAGTTAGTATTATTCATAGTTTTTATGAAAAATATGCAATTTCTCCTAATTTTACCTCAATTTTTAATATATTTTTGAATATTTTACTATGAGCGCAGCTTTGCAACACTTTTATTTTTACATATATTGTACATTTTGATGTATTTTATAATATATGTAAAGAAGAAAGTGTTGCACGATTGCGCTCCTATAAATGATTGAGGTAAAATTAAGAGAAATTGCATATTTTTCATCAAAAACTACGAATAAAGCAAACTTTGAGCGTGTTTAAGTCCTATAAATCCAAACAAAATGCAAAAACTTCTGTTGAAATCGTATAGGATAGACCTTCTAATATTAAAAGGTGAAATAATTAAGTCAGTATAACAAAATCGAGTTTTAGTCACATTTCATGGGCCAAACACATGGTTTATGGACCCTGATCCTTTGAGGAGCCTCAATTATTTTGTTTATCAATGAAGAAAATCTCATAAAGTATAAGAATTTTAATATTTTAATTTAGTATTTTTACATACTCATAACTGAGAGGATTTATGAATTTATTACTAAAATTTATTATTAGCCAACAAAGTTTAATAAAATTAGGATTTTGTAATTTTCTTTTAATACATTGAAAGAATCTCCTCCACTTATTATACTTTTAGTCATGAATGATTTTATCAATTTATTACTGAAATATATTTTTAGCAAATTAAGTTTAATAAAATTGGGAATTTTCATTTAATAGATTGAAAGAATCTCTCCCCAGCCTTCCTAAAAAAAGAGTAACATTCAAAATGCAGTTAAATTCTCGCTCTAAGGAACGATTCTATGTTTGCACATTACGCAACAAAAGTTTTTCTCACAAACGAACTTTAAATCAACACATGCGTTTTCATTCCAAAGAAAATCTCTATTTCTGTGATGTATGTGGAAGGGGTTTTTCTCAAAAATCTGCTTTAAAAGTACATATGCATGTTCATAGTAAAGAAAAGCCATTTGTTTGTCATATTTGCAATAAAAGTTTCTCTCAACAAAGTAGTTTAAATTATCATCACAGCACTCATGTGAAAGAGAAACTTTACAAGTGTGAAGTGTGCAGCAAAGCATTTGCCACAAAATCTTATTTAAAAATACATCTTCGAACGCACACTAATGAAAGACCCTATGTTTGTGATGTGTGCAATAAGGGATTTGCTCGGAAGTATGCCTTACGTGAACACATGCACACTCATTGCCATTCTAAAGGAATAAAATCCAAAGGAACTGTTTATGCTTGTAAGATGTGCAATAAAACATTTCATCAAGAGTCACGTTTTATTAATCATTCCCATATTCATGCTATCATGTTTGGAAAAATTTAATATGAAGGAAATGTCAACATAAAATATATTCAATCTCATGTGAAATAGAAATTTTACAAGTATGAAGTGTGCAACAGAGCGTTTGCCATAAAATCTCATTAAAAAAGGCTATTTCGAATTCACACTAATGAAAAATTGCATGTTTGTAATTTGTGCAATAAGGGATTTGCTTGAAGTATATCTTACATAGACACATGCATACTCATTCCAAAAGAAATACTGATATAACAAAGGATATGGATTATTACTTACTACTCAGCGTATAACCAACAGAGTGAAAAAATGTTCAGACCAGGGATCAAACCTGTATCCTTTGGTATTATGCATCTATGCTCTACCATTTGTAAAAATTTAATGGGAATTAAATACATCATCATACTATAATCCATAGTATCCAATTTAGCATTTTCTCACTCTTAATGTGTTGGCATGTCTGCAACTTTGCAGCACAAGATGAAAGTCAGCCATGAGCACATATTTTCAGTAGCAGGCACAAGACAAATTAAACCCTGCATTGGTGGATATATATGTGCTAATTAAATTTTCAACTCTGCTGAAAATTTAATTAGGAAATACTGATGTTTGTAAGATGTGTAGTAAAACACTTACAGTTAAAAGTTTTATTAATCATTTCTGTTTTCATACCATTATGTTTAGAAAAATTGAATGAGAATTAAATATATCATCATACTATAAATTCAGCAATCATCTGTAATATATTTACTCAAATAATAGACAAACTTTATTTGTATAGTGTAAAAATAGTTTTCTTTCACATGATTTTCAAATTCCAGTTTTATTAGTGATTGTAGTGTTTCTACCATCATGTTTGCAGAAATTTAGTGTGAATTAAATATATCATGGTAAAATAAATTGCACAGTCATCTGTGTATATGTACTCAAATAAAAGACGTATCTTATGTATACACTACTAAAAGCTACTCAGTATTTTTTTCTTAACGGGGCACAAACTTAAAATATCTAAGTATTGCTTCAATCACCGTCATTGATATTGTTCCATCATTTCTAAATGTTTTTACAGAAATCAACACTTGATATTTCAATTCACTGAATTATAATGAAAATTTGAGACACTCCGAATATTGGACATTTAATAATAGAGACAATTTTAATGAAAAATTAAATCATTTTATTATAAGATGTCTATGCGGATATGTCATGCTATTTGCAACATAATTTCTGCTAATCCGTCCAATAGAAAAAAATTCTATATATCGTAGCCTTAAATATAAAGAAGACAAAAAACATATTGGCTATATATTACTGTTTTTAATATCCCTTCTTTCTAAACATTGGAAACATTTCATTACACTTACTTTCACTTCAAAAATCTGCTCATCTAATATATTGGAAAAGAAATGCTATTCCACTTTGATTTTTATGTTTTCGTACTAGACGGCACAGAGAATCTGCAGGCCTTTGTAATGATTTGAATGTGAGTCTTTAAGAATGCTATTAGAAAATAAACTTGTGAAATAATTGAGGGGGTCAGGGCAAAAAAGTGAGGAGCCACATTTTTGGTGAAATAAAT
The DNA here is from genome assembly GCA_963931845.1 of Maratus michaelseni. Classification (NCBI taxonomy): domain Eukaryota; kingdom Metazoa; phylum Arthropoda; class Arachnida; order Araneae; family Salticidae; genus Maratus; species Maratus michaelseni. Next base: position 379,206,192 of record OZ007590.1, on the reverse strand, counting down.
CTAACACTGTAATCTGTTGCTTAATATTGTAAATTATAATATCCTACATATAGTTTGTTTCTAATGTCACTTGGTGGCAGCCTATGTGACAGGTTTTGTTTTTGCCTCTAATGAAGCTAGCTAATTTACAAAAAAACGTAATAGTAATATCATTAAAGTAATGCCATATTGTTACTCAGAATATCTCAAATGTTACCAAGACATTGGCGAAAACACTTTAGGTTATGTATCTTGATTTGAGTATTGGATCCAATTTTCAAATTGAAATATCTCAGATGTTCAGAAATGTGGCTTGGCACTCTCTTGCCCCGACCACTTCAATTAATATTCTAAAATTTTGTTTCTCTGTCTTTTACAAATAAAAATTGGATTTAAATAGTCAATTATTTATTTTTGTTTTATTATGTTTTTCTTATTCAATAGAATTCCTTCAAATGTTTTGAATATTTGCTCTGCTATTAATTAACAGTATTTTGTTGGTAAATTAGTCAGATGTTTTCTTATTTGATTTGTTAGTTATACGTGAGGGTAAATAATAGAATTGTTTGTATAAATTATTCTCATATTCACATTTACTTATTTTTGAATTGTTATTTATAAATATTTTTCTCGGTATAAAAATAAATACAATGTGCTTCAATTAAAGTCTTAATTGAGGCATAATTACTTTGTTTATGTACTTTTACATTTTTAGGTTTTCATTAATGTTATTAGTTTTTTTTAAAGTAAAAAATATCTTTATATTTAAAGAATAATTTCAATTAAAATGAGAACAGATGTTAATATAGTACAGTTTATTTTATGCAAATATGTGTTACTTTATAAAATTACTTTTTATAAAGTAACACATATTTGCTTAAAATTTAAGCATCACTATTATTATATTAACAAAATGTAGAAAAGTATTAGCTTTTGCTATTAGTCTCTTCTGTCATACATAACCTCAGCCGTTGCAGAACCCCATTCCTGAACCTGGTCACTAAGTCATTTTGCCTGCTAGGCCCTCTATCATTGTACCACTACTGATGATTTATTAGTAGATGAAAAATTTTGTTTCAATTACTTATTGTTAGCAGTGTGTAATAGGTTGGGCCGAAAAAACGTTTAATTTGAAATGCCTGTGGTGGGAAAAGTTTGGTATGAATGATGACAATAAACAAACTCACTCACACCAAGTTTTATCAAGATTGGAATAGGGTGAGGTGTCATCGAACTTTTCATTATTCCTTTGAAGATAAATATATGATTATCAGTGCTTTATGTCGACTTTTCTCAATTTCTGTAAGTGACTCTTACTAAGTTCATTTGGGTAACTCAAAACAGGATTGTGTGATAACTGCCTGGTTTTTGATGACAATGCTTTTGCCATGGTGAACAAAAACTCCGTTCATTTCATTTCAACACTCAGGAGACAGGATCTCTTCTATTTTCCAGTCTGAAACAAGATATATATTAATAAGGTCCAATTAGCAATATCATGAAAATTGGAAAAAAAATCCCAAAAATGGTAACATTTTAATTTCAAAGACTCATCATGAAGCCTGAGAAATTTTGAAATAAGAGAAAATAGGGTCCACTTGTAAAGGATATCATTAAAATAATCCCGAAAGTGCATACGTTTCAAAATCCCTTTCAGAAATAGATATAAGTTGGCATAAAGCACTGAAAATCGTATATTTCTCTTCAAAGGAATAACGAAAAAGTTCAATGACCTGAAGGCAGGTCTTACCATATTCCGATCTTGATAAAAATTGGTGTGCAAGTTTATTATCATCATATACAACTTTTCCCACCACAGGCATTTCAAATTAAAAAAAGAAAAAAAAAAGTTTTTTCAGCCCACCCTACTGTGTAATAGCATTAAATGACCAAGTTCTGACTTTTTATTTTTTTTTACTTATTGTTTTTTACTCATTTTTTTTAACTTAAAAATTTCATATGAAAAAAAAGAAAAGGGTTTAAGTATGTTTTTTGTTGTTTCATTTGATATACTGTAACGACCGTTTTACAGAGCTGTGCCCCACTAATTTGTATCTTAAATTGTAATAAAAAGTTTTTGTATGAAATCATTTTTTGGTTTTAACACATTGACGGACAGTAGGAACAAGTGAAGTTCGAAAATTGACACTGGACTTCTACTTGTATGCCGGTAAATGCACATTTGTGCTGCTATAGCCGTCATGCCACATAGTGAACTTCGCTTTGATGGCTATAGCCGCAAGTGTCCGTCAATGTGTTAATCACTTATCACATTTTAGGAATATCATACTTCTTACAAAATATATCTATGTTACTTTTATTGTGACATTTAACATTTCTCAAATGAATCATCTAATGGATTTAAACAGCTACTCATTTTAAGAATATCATATTTTTTAATCATATTTTTTCTCATATACAAAATGTGCAGCAATTTTTTTTCCCAGAAAAACTTAATAAGATGATTAAAAAAAATTAAATGTTAATCTTTTATTAATATAATTTTTTTTAAATGTATATTATAAAGCAAAGACATTGCTGTGAGTAACGCTGACCTTATATTTCAGGTGGCAACACTGGCCAATAAATTTCGCTTTTACGGCAATTTTTTTAGCTTCTAAACATATCACATTTTTTTTTTTTTTTTTTTTTTTTTTTTGCACCGTCAAAAAGGGGGAAAAATTGTCCTATCAAATGCAGTTTGTTTGGAAACTCTATCTCAATTTACTAATTTTTATGGTTTTTAAAATAATTTTCAAAGATATATATATATATTTTTTTAAACTATATTGTGTGCAGCCCAATTACAAAAGAGTCACCCGTTTGCACTTAAAACAATATAAACAGTCCAGCACTTGTTTCTGGCTAATATTCCTTAACAAAATTAAACTTTCATCAATATATAAATAAAATAATGAAAATAAAATGCAAACTTAATGGCCTTGTAATCAAACTATATGCACTTGAACAACTAAAATTATCATAATAAAAAAGGTTGTAGTAATTTTTGGTGATTTCTTTGACAATTAACTGCTGGTATGTGGCTCAGTGTTGAATTCAGACACTTTTCTTCGGGAGGGATTTGTATGACTCCTTGGGGGACATTGTAGAGTTCCGAAGGGAGAATTGCACTTTTTAACCATTAAAAGCACAAATCTTATGGAGGGGAGGGGGGCATTGCAATGCTCCAAGAGGGAGGAATGTCCCCCCAGGCCACTACCTGAATTCAACACTGATGTGGCTAATAAGAAAGTATTGCCTTTAATAAATTTCAGAATTCTATTGGAATACATTATGAACATTTTTCATATAAAAATGCTTTTTGGTATAGTTAATGTGAGCAATCTAAAATATTATATTAAATGAAAAAAAAAAAATCTTTAAAAGTTTTTAATTTAAAGAGAAATGGTTTTCACAAGTATTCTGTAACCTGGGAAGACGACCAGGTTGGATTTCCTAGCTAGTTTTAAAATTCATAATGTATTTAAAGACATTTTCTGACTGAGTTGAAAGGAAATTTTGAAAAGTAAAAATAATTTATATTCTAAAATTTTGTTTCTCTGTCTTTTACAAATAAAAATTGCATTTAAATAGTCAATTATTTAGTTTTGTTTTATTATATTTTTCTTATTCAATAGAATTCCTTCAAATGTTTTTAATTATTGCCCTGTTATTAATTAGCAGTATTATTAATTAGTCGGATGTTTTCTTATTTGATTTGTTAGTTATATGTGAGGGTAAATAATACAATTGTTTGTATAAATTATTCTCATATTCACATTTACTTTTTTTTAAAATTGTTATTTATAAATAGTTTTCTCGGTTTAAAAATAAATACAATGTGCTTCAATTAAAGTCTGAGGCATTATTTTGAGGCATAATTACTTTGAATTGAGGCATAATTACTTTGTTTATATACTTTTACATTTTTAGGTTTTCATTAATGTTATTAGCTTTTTTTTTTTTTTAAGTAAAAAATATCTTTATATTTAAAGAATAATTTAAAAAATGTTTTAATTGATTTTTAAATCTATGTAAAGAAACAAATATTGTGGATACTCAGTCTTCAATGATCAATTAATAAAGATAGGAAAAAAAATCAACCCAATTTTCTGTAAAAATAAGATTTCTCTTCATCTGATATACAAACTTCATTAAAGTTTAACAGACGATTAAAAATGTACACCTTCATTCGAAATTAATTTTGGACAGTGGTTTATTGATCTGTATGATATTTTGAATGGTGACGCGTAAACAGTGGTGTCATTCTCTGGAAAAGGGGTTGTTTCACTGGTTAATATTTAGGTATGCACAGAATATTTAATATTCACCCATGCTACTGAATATTTCATTAGGTCGAATATAAAAATATTCTGTCTGGGCAAAATTCAAAATATTTGGTCTGTCGAATATCAAAATATTTGACCAGACCGAAACCGAATACCAAAATATTTGGCCAAACCAAATACCTAAAAAAAAAAACCTTTTAAAAAATATTTTTAAAACTGTACACAACTTCTATTTTTAACTGTCAATTAATAAATATATTCCGAATAATTAAGAAATAGAATCATTCAAATAAAAGAGATTGCTTTTACATTATTTATTTGCTGTTTGAAAAATGGCACTTAAAGAAAAATAATTGTTAATGATAACTTTCTTGTTCATAGGAATTAATGATGTACAAATGCAAGTTCCTGAATATTGTTTGATGATAATTTATTTCTTGCTTTTTCACGAACAAGGTGTTTGTAAGCAAAATGGAACAAACTTTCAGGGGTAGTAATAGGCATTAAGACAGAAAATTAGAATCATAATCCACTTATTCTGTCAAAAATACAGTATATCTCACTCCCGGCTGAACCTGGATTTTTGTTTGCTACTTTAACATTAATGAAGATATTATAGCGATATTTTCAACAAACTTTGAAAAACATGAAAGCATTTAAAATGAATCACGATTTATTTATTACTAAAATAGATGTAAAATGTTAAACTTACTTTGGTTTGTGAAATGTGATGACATGACGAAACGTTCTGGATATTGCAACCATTCATATCGAAACAACACTGAGGTAGACATTCCATTATTCAGAATGCTGCTGACAGCACATATACTGTGTCAGTGACTAAAATTCAGTCACTTCCAGCGATGTCATCACTTTCATACAAGCAAGTTAAAATGAAAATCTCGCTACAATAATTTCATTATTGTTAAAGTTCTGAAAGAAAATTCGATTTTAGCTTGTAGTGACACACCCTGTATTTTTGATGAAGTAAGTGGATTGTGATAAATATGGGTTTCATGTGCAAAAATGTTTGTCTTGACCACATTATCTCCCTTGAAAGTTTATTCCAAGATAAAAACACCCTGATGCACCCCTGATGTTGTTTAGGAACACCCTGTATGTTTACAACTTCTGAAAATGATTGTCCACTCTCTGGTGCATTTAAAAACTTCTTTGCATGGGTGCAAGACCTTCAGTCTTGGAAAGATTTTTGACCGATAGTAAATTATACTTATATTTAAATAATAGCAATTTTACAAGCCAAAACTTTTAATCACTTTTTTTTATTATAAAAGATCCATGTTTAGCCATAATGCAAGGTATTGGAAAACTTCTAGGCCATCTCCATTGTGTTATACCTAATACTTGGAAAAGTTTTCAGTCTTGGCTTGGATGGACTTCTTGCATTGCTAAATCAAAAAGAACCAGACAGTCATTCTTACCGAGTTACCATTATTTGAAAAGATTGTATTATTTATTTATTTATTTACTTCAGTCCCTTCCTGATAGATAAGCACTATATGTCTGTAAAATTTTTCTTTTAATTCCTTCAAAATTGCTCTTCAAACTTAAAGTATTTGTTTCAGAATGTATATATAAATTATTCATTTAATTTAATTTACAGAAAAATCCATGAAGTTTAAGGTTTTATTAATTAAAATTATTTTAAGTCTGTCTGTCTTAAATAAAACTCAAAGCATAGATTTTTTTTTTCTCTTTAGTGTAAGTTTATGATAGTCAAAATAGAAGTATTTGTATTAAATATTATGTAGTTTTAAAATTTAGCTTTTTAATACCTTTAAATACAGAAATATTGAAATATTCAGCCAGCCGAATGTTTGGTATCTTGCCAAATTGTTACTATTCAGCTGGCTGAGTGTTTGGTATTCGGTTACGTCTGTGCTGACTATTCAGTTTTTGACCAAATCCACTATTTGTTGTAACCCTTTTAATGTAACAATTTTTTATAATATGAAAAAAATTAATTTTTATTTCACCTATACTGGATGATCCAGAAATCACAAAAGAAATAAAAATTCAGTACTTCTTTGATATAGCATAGCGTGCTTGGCATAGCGTGATTGACTTGGCAGAACTCAGTTTGATGAAAGGGCGATTTCATATCAAATATTATAAACAAGAATGAAAGTGAAATGACTAACAATGAAAAAATTTCTAATCTTATACAGCCTGTTTATGTTATATATTTTGTATTGCATTATTATATGGATTTTTTATGTATAAATTAAGCAAATTGCTTCTTAAAGTATTTATTAAATGGTGTAAATATTTAAAAAAAATAATTGTATATGCGCTTGATACATTGATAGTTATTTCATAAACATATAAAAAATCTGGTGATGTTTTTAAAATGTATATAAAGGTTACTAGAGAGTACTTTTGAAACTTTTGTTTTTCTCGCCAAATTCAACCTCACCATTTTTTCTTTTGTGTCAAGGTCCCTATAATAAAGAAATACCAACAGTTTAATAATTCAAACAGTATAGACAGTAGCACAATGCGTTTTTAATTAAAATGTGGTGAAAGACATGATTTTTTTTTAATAATGCAAATTTTATTGCAAAAATAATTACATTTGCCACCAACAAGTTTTCCACCAACCTTGTTCTGGTTGTGTCAGCAAGTTGCATGGCAGTGCAGCACTAATAGTTGTGAGATGTGCCAAGATACTATGCAGAGCATTGGAAAGGATTTCTGTTGTAATTTCTGTCACTTGATGGTTTACTAGTGACATGTAGCAGCTTTGGGACACAAATAGCTAAAAACAGATGTAAATTGTTACGACTTTTTAACAAATAATTATAACATTTAACAGGCAATTCATTTTTTTTCTTTTCTAGAGAATGACTCATATGAATTTTAGACTTGTTTGTTATAAGGACCTTGTTACTTTAAAAAAAAAACTTGGTGCAATTCAGACTTCAGAAAGTAAGATTTGTTGCTAAATGATATAAACAACTATGAAAACAAATCTGGTGATCCTTTATGCATGTTTATATATATATAAATAAAATACCTTTGAATTATATATATATATATATATATATATATATATATATAAATATATATATATATATATATATGTATAAACATTTTATTTATATATTATTATTATAGCTTTTTATATACATATTACTTCTGTTTGTATATAAAAATAGATAAATGGCTTCTTTATCTATTAAATAAAATATATAACTACAGACATTCAATGATAAAAGACACTAGAAACTTCAAAATAATGCACAAGTTGCTAAGTCTAACTGCTGCTTATACAGTAATCGTGATTTCTTAGAGGGCTGGTTAACTGTTCTATCTGAATTTCAAATTAATGAAGCTGCCAGATCCCAGCTGAGTATAGTGTCCTGATTAAAATGTAGTTTTAACTGTTTTCATTGTTTTGTGATTCTGTACGTATACTGATGAAGAGTACGAAAAGTATATTTTAATGTTTTTAGTGTCTTTTATCATTAAATGTCTGTAGTTACATATTTTTTTAATAGTTAATTAATATCCAGATGTAATTATGTATGTATTTTTTGCTTCTTTATGTTAAATAAATTGTAAAAATATTGAAAAAATTGCTTGTGTGTATGAAACAGTGAATAGGTTGCCAGAAAATATGTATGAAAAAGTTTCTACTCTTTCCAAGGTCATTTTCCCTATCTCACCAAGGCCCCTATTTAAAAAAAAAAAAAAAGAAAAAAAAAGTGCTGAATTTTATATGTCTTTTATTCTAGATTGTATTGATATTCAAGTATTGTTATCATTTTGTTGCATAATTTTTTGAAGTAACTTCAACTATGTAAACATGTTATTAATGTGGATTAAAATACCTGGTTAATGTGTTCAGTAATTTATATTTATTTGTTTTCAGATATCTTTCTGGAATATATATATGAGGAGCTTCAATAATTTGTTTATCAGTGTTCCAGTGACTCTTGCAGAAAGAAAATCTTAAAAAGTATATTTTGAAGAATACTATTATTTTATTTTCATACTTTTGCATGCTGATAAGTGGAGACATTTATCCACTTATTACAGAAATAAGTGAATAAAATTGAATAAAATTACAAATTAGGAATCTCGATAATTTTCATTTACTACATTGAAAGAATCTCCTCTGCTCTTCTTAAAAAGATGCAATTTTCAAAAGGCAATTAGATGCTTGCTCTAAACAGTAATTCTGAAATTTGATGATCTTCAATTATTCTCTTCTTAAAAAGATGCAATTTTCAAAAGGCAATTAGATGCTTGCTCTAAACAATAATTCTGAAATTTGATGAGCCTCAATTATTTTCTTCTCATCAAGGGAGAAAATTCCAGTCACTCTTGCTAAAAGAAAATCTCAAAAAGTACAAGAATGTTAATATTTTATTTTAGTACTTTTACATATTCATAAATGAAGGGTTTTATAAATTAATTACTGAAATTTATTATTAGCGGATAAAGTTTAATAAGATTATGACTTAGCAATTCTATGAATCATAGAAAATTTCTGTTATTATTCTGAAAGAATCTCCCCTACTTTTATACTTTTAGGCATACGTATGATTTTATCAATTTATTATTTAAATATATTTTTGAAAAATTATTAAGTGTAATAAAATTTGGACTTTTTCTTTTACTACTTTGAAAAAATCTCCCCCCCCCCCCACTTCTTTCCTAAAAAAAAAAAAAAGTAACATTCAAAATGCAGTTAAATTCTTGTTCTAAGAAACAATTCTATGTTTGCACATTATGCAACAAAAGTTTTTCTCACAAACAAACTTTGAATCAACACATGCGTTTTCATTCCAAAGAAAATCTTTATTTCTGTGATGTATGTGAAAGGGGTTTTTCTCAAAAATCTGCCTTAAAAGTACATATGCGTGTTCACAGCAAAGAGAAGCCATTTGTTTGTCATATCTGCAATAAAAGTTTCTCTCAGAAAAGTAATTTAAATTATCACCAGAACACTCATGTGAAAGAGAAACTTTACAGGTGTGAAGTGTGCAGCAAAGCATTTGCCATAAAATCTCATTTACAAGTACATCTTCGAACGCACACTAATGAAAAACCCTATGTTTGTGATGTATGCAATAAGGGATTTGCTCGGAAGGATGTCTTAAGTGGACACATGCGTACTCATTCACATTCTAAAAGACAAAAATTCAAAGGAACTGTTTATGTTTGTAAGATATGTAATAAAACATTTCATCGAGAGAAAAGTTTTATTAATCATTCTCATATTCACCCCATCATGTTTGGAAAAATTGAATGCGAATGAAATAGATCAACATAAAATAAATTAAATCTTATGTGAAACTCATGATGAATACTTATGTGAAATACAAACTTTATAAGTGTGAAGTTTGCAGCAGAGTGTTTGCCATAAAATCTCATTAAAAAAATGCATCTTCAAATGCACACTTATGAAAAATCCTATGTTTGCTATGTGTGCAATAAAGGATTTTCTTCAAGGATATCTTACGTAGACACATGGATACTCATTCTAAAGGAAATACTGATGTATGTAAGATGTATAATAAAACACTTAATCGAAAGACAAGTTTTATTAATCATTTCCATGTTCTTGCCATTATGTTTGAAAAATTGAATGTGAATTAAATGTATCATGATACAATAAATGGAGCAATCATCTGTAATATATTTACTCAAATAATAGACAAACCTTATTTGTATAGTGTAAAAATAAAGTTTTCTTTCACATGATTTTCAAATTCCAATTTCATTAGTGATTAAAAGTGTTCATGCCATCATGTTTGAGATAATTGTGTGTGAAACAAATATTTCATGATAAAATAAATTGTGCAGTCATCTGTGTATATATAACAAAAGAGAAATATGTATACACTACTGAAAACTGCTCGGTATTTTTTTTCTTATCAGGGCACAAACTTATCTCATATTGCTTCAATCACCATCATTGATATTGTGGCCATTTCCATCATTTCTAAATGGTTTTTCAGAAATCAACACTTGGTATTTCAATACACTGAATTATAATAAAAATTTCCTAATTTCACACATTTAATAATGAAGACAGTTTTAATAACAAATTAAATCATTTTATTATAACATGTTTATGCTGATATGTCATATATATTGAGTAATATGAGTAAGAGATTTTTGGATGCAGTAACGTGTTTAAACGAGCTAAAATGAACGTAACTGTTCTTAATAACTGCATTCCTCCACATTAGCAATAATTACGTTCATTTTAGCACATTTAAACACGTGTTTAGTGACGCGAGGGAACGCAGTTACTTAACTCCTATTTTTAATATTTGACAATGAGCGCAGCTTTGCAACACTTTTTTTTAAACATATATTATGCATTTTGATGTATTTTATAATATATGTAAAGAATGTTAGGAAATATTCCATAATTTCCCTATAATTTGGTCTTATCACTTCAGTTAATTCATCCATTTAATCCCCATCTGAAATTTCTAAATTACTTTTTGTTTCACAGTTATACATTTCTATGTTCTGTTTTATACATATATATTTTGGTTAATATTTATTTATTTTAATATCTAAATACCATATTTAATGTTTCATAAAGCTTACTTACAATAATAGCTGTATAAATTATCCAGGCCTATTCATTTTTACTTTCCCACCACACTCTTAAAACCAAGCATCTCTGTTTACCTTCTGCCGGTCATATCTCTTTACACAGCCTAGCACCACGATGCGTTGAAGCAATTGCAGCCGATGACGACAGATGGCGCGATCATCTGTTTGCTCCTTCGATCTCTTCCTCGTGGCGGTTCGTCACTTCATCCGGACCTTTCGAGAAGCTGGTAGTGATGTTTAGGGAAGGAAGGTGTGTGATAGGTCGTTTACCCAGAGATGCTTGCTTATATACAACAACTCGTGGTTCTCTCATTAGCTTTGTGTTTTAATTCCTTTTGTGTGTATGTGGCAAGGCAATGTTGACATAGTAATGCCGCCGGTAGATAGAAAGCCGGCTAGTGTTGGTAAAGTTCAATTTTAAAGGATGTCCTATAATATTTAAATATGTAATTGTTTTTCAAGATGCTTTTAAATCTAAGGAACATTTAGTGTCTAGTGAAAGCTGGTTGGTGATGTTAAAGGATACATCTGGAAGTTTTATGCATTCTCTCCTCTTGTTGACAAAGTTGCCTTTCCTGAAAGACAGAGTGAGAAAAATGGCGTCCGTTACCTAGTGTATCTAAAACACCGGTGGCAACACGTTTTGCTAATATTTCGGTTTATGATTTAATTAGTTTATTTTATTAGTTTTCTGTTCAACGCTGTTATTCCTTCTCCTTATTATGTTTTAAACCAACTTCATATATACTGCCATCAGGCAGGTTTTAGGAAGTTGTGTTAGTATCTTTGTATACTGTTAAAGGAGGGGAAGGTGAAATACACAGAGAACTTTCGTAAGTAAATTTGCATATATTTTTATTTAGTTTTTCTTGAAATGGTTTTATTATATTTTTGGCTTTATTTAATTGAGTTTAAAACTGGTTTAAGTTTCTATAAAGTTTTAGTTCATTTTAGTTTATGACAGTTGTTTTTCCCTCTCAGTTTTTAACATCATGTTTAAGTCTCTAGTTTCTGTCTTTTACTCTTAAGGTCTTTCAAATACTGTGACGGACTTCATCATGTTTAAGAGTTCAGATAAAGATCCGATTTAATTTGTTTGATACTTTTGCTTCGATGCTTTCGGTATGCTAATGACGGTACGCGTGGTATATCGGAGGTTTTCATGAGGCGAGGTTTGAGATAGATGGCTGAGACTTGTTTTGCATTTTGGATTTGATGCTTTCAGTGTGTTAATGACGGTACGCGTGGTACATCGGGAGTTTTTCATGAGACGAGGTGCAAAACAAAACACAGATTAACGATCTTTTAAGATGGTTTATATTTAAATGAGAGAGGGATAATAAAGGTCAATTTTATGTTTATATTTTGTTAAGTTAAAGTTAATTAAGTTGATTAAATTAAAGTTAATATAATTTGAAGTTATAGTATTAAATTAAATCAAATTAAAGTTTACATTTTTCTAAAGATAAGTATATTTAATTATGAATTGAATTTAAATAAAAATAACTTTCTTTTAAAAACTTTTCCTAGGCTTCAGTTCATATTAAAGATAAAGTTTAAAGTATATTTTTATTTACATAGTTTATTGAATTTGTATTTTTGTCTTTTTGATTTTATTTCTGTTTTTATTTAATAAACGTTTAGTTGTTTTTAAAACAGTTTGTCTTTATTTAGAGACACAATCCACCTGTTACTTTACAGCTTTTTCTCATATTTAATTTGGGCAATCGATCGTCAGCATATACGCTCCATTTAGCGTTTATACTTTGCATCCTGTTTTAATGTATTAGTGATTACTTTCGTAATTACTATACTAACAAAGAAGAAAGTGTTGCACGATTGTGCTCATTTAAATAACTGAGGTAAAATTAGGAGAAATTGCGTATTTTGCATAAAAAACTACGAATAATACGAACTCTTAGCTTGTGTAAGTCATATAAATCCAAACAAAATGCAAAAACTATTGTTGAATTTGTACAGGCTATAATCCTTCTAATATTAAAAAGTGAAATAATTAAGTCAGTATAACAAATTCACGGGACAAAAACACGGCTTTTGGACCCTGATCCTTTATATATACAACACACATAGGTATACCTTATCTATAACAGTTTAATAGTAGCATAATATCCTTTTATGTTTTAAGTAAATCATCTAAATTTGTTTGCAACAGTTTTTTTTTATTTAAATTACTAGCTGACCCGCCCGGCATTGCCTGAGCCCTTGAACAGAAATCTGGCCACGGTCTACGATGGCTTCGGAACTGTATACCCGGCATGCTCGTACGCTCTAGAAAATCTTTTATTTCCCCCTACCACCGCCAGGGGAGTATTCTGTTCTAAACAAACCTCTTTCCGAACGAACTTCTGAGACAGGTCCCCGCTGCCTACTTTACTGTATAGTAGGCGCACTACAAAATTGAGCTGGTTTCGAGAAGATTGGAACATTATTAGCCCAGTTATTGCAATAAGGTGCAGTTAGAGAAAATAACCTTGAGTGAGGTGCCGAGGGGAGGGGATGTTCGAGTGTCCTTCAGAAAATGACTAATTAGGAGGCCCACTATGCATGCATAAAAATTCGTTCGTTTTGTTAAGCTAGGAATTTAATTACAAATTTGGCTTAAACTCTTATTTGTAAATAGTGGTAACTGCTACTCATAAATTTAGTTTAATGTTATAAAGGGTGACTATTAAATTAATTATAATGTTTGAAATTACTTGCGTTGAAATCGGAAAGATAGTTGCTGAGATATGGAAACGGAGCAGAGTTACAGAAAAAACCTTGAAGGATGGGTCGGGAGGGGGGGGGAGGGTAGTTTAAGTGGCCTTCAGCAAATAACTAATTAGAAGGATCACAATACATCTTTAAAGATTGATTCATTTGATTAAGCTAGGAACTTAATTTGAAATTTGGCTTAGACTATTATTCGGAAATTCTGGTAACTGCTTTCTAGAAATACACCTTGAAGCTTAAATGTAATTAGACCCTTGCCCCTCTTCATTCCCACAAATATAAAAAAGAATCTGTTAAATAAAGTTTTCTGTATTAACAATCTCCATCATAATAATAAATGTCATGTAAAAAAAAAAACTTAAACCTGACTAATTGTCATGAAGAAAAATGTGCCTGAAAAATATTTCAATCAGGGGGACGTATGTGTAATTTGTCATGTGCAGGTGGGGCGACATTCGCATGGCTCTACGCTCATAACTTCAATCCATATTGACACTATTTAGTTAGAAATCCTTATTTATGCATCGCTACTCTGGTTTATTTAATTACTTCTGTGAAGAATCGATGCAACCAACCAATTCAAGAGAAAAAAAGCGTATTTTTTATCAGTTTTTTGCATAAATTTAAAAAAATTACCAACCAAATTTTTCAAAAATCACATAGTCAGATACAGAATATTTTTTTACATATGCTCAGAAATTTTAAAATTGATATCTCAATTAGTTTTCTTCAAATTCGCCAATTAGTAAAATAATTTCGAATTCGTTCATTTCCGCTTCCAAATCCAATGCGCCGGTTTGTTTCTTTCGCCATTTTGATCTAAAAGATGATATTTTAGAAGCGTTGGTTAATGAGAATCTAATTAATATCTAGGCTAATTATCAAAATATTAAAATTCTGAGGCTCAGGTGCACATGGCCAGATCTTGGACTATCCATACCTAAATTTACAGACTTCTCGGTGCGCTAAATTTTCCTAGCCATCGCCAACAGACACACACACACACACAGAGCGAAACTTTCTTTTATTAGTACAGATTTTGAATTTTTATCAAGAAACTATAATGAAATTAATAGGAATGTGTAAATCTATGCAGAGAAAAGAAATAAATACATGCACAGAATACAAATAGTATTAATAAAAAAAAAATCTGATTTAAACCAAATAAATCTGTTTGTTTTTTTCATTAAAAAAAAAAAAAAAAAAAAAAAAAAAAAAAATGTGATTTTTAGCAACCCTGCCTTAAATACAATGAAAGTAGAAAACATACTGTCTATATATTACTGTTTTAATATCCCTTGTTGCTATCTATACATTGGAAATATTTCATTGTGCTTATTTTCACTTCATAAATCAGTTCATCTAATATATTAGTTAATAAATGCTATAACACTTTGATTTTTTTCTATGTTTTCATACTAGACGACACAGATAATCTGCAGGCCCTTGTATTGATTTGATTACAGGTCCTTAAGAATGCTATTAGAAAATAAACTTGTGAAATAATTACTTTTTGTAAAGTAATACATATTTGCTTAAAATTTAAACATCACTATCACTACCAGCTGTCTTGAAAAGGACTGACTGTTTTTAAAATTCAATAACTGGCAATCAGTAGCAGATATTAAAGAAATTCTTGCAGGAGAGTAAAGTATAATGTTGAGTTTTTTTACTGCAATTCCCGGTTTTAATTTCAAATAGCAGAGATAAATGACACTCAAAGCAATAGGTGCACAATCAAGACCAAAACTGAACTACATAAACATTGATGCGAAAAAATGAGGTTAAATATATGGAATGGATCTCATTCGCCAGTACAATCTTGTTCTTTGGTATTGGGGAATGAGACCAACTCCGTATGTTTGATCTTCTTCTTTCGAATCAATTCTGAGTGATTTCTGTCTCACCTCGATTGGATGTCTATTGCTCACACCACCATCTGTTGCTGGTAATTCAAACTAAAATGGCAACTTTGATATCCCTAAACAGATATTTCTAAAATATTCAACACGTATTTTTCCGTTTTCCAATCTGATATATATTTCTCGAGTTATTTGACCATTTCCAGACTTTTCAATGGTAATGAATCTCACTGCATTTTACTCAATTACAGCACCCTCTATGATTTTCCGAAAAAAATGTTAAATACAAAAGTTATGTGTTTTTTCCTGTAGAATCTGCAATAAAAATGGGGGGGGGTTATCATTTAAGATTTCAAAGTTTCCCCCCTCAGGAGGCTGACTGAGTTGGCGGGGCAGCTTTTGATATTTCTAAATAGATTTTTCAAAAATATTGAACACATATTTTCCGTTTTTCAATCTGATGTATATTTCTCGAGTTATTTGACAGTTTCCTGACTTTTCAGACTGTGTTTTTATTGTAGATTGTATTGATATTCCTGTATTGTTGTCCCTTTGTTTGTATAACTTTTTGAAGACACTCTAAGTTTGCAAACATGTAATTAATGTGGATTAAAATACCAGGTTAATGTTTTCATTAATTTTTATTTATTCGTTTTCAGATATCTTTCTGAAATATATGAGGAGCTTCAATTATTTTGTTTCTCAGTGAAGAAAGTTCCAGTTACTAACTTCAGTTACTACTCCAGAAAGTTCCAGTTACCAGTGCTAAAAGAAAATCCCTAAAAGTATATTTTGAAGAATACTAATATTTTATTTTCGTACTTTTATGTGCTGATAAGTGAAGAAATATATCCATTTATTACTGAAACTTATTAAAGTTGAGTAAAGTTGAACAAAATTAGAAGTTAGGAATCTCTGTAATTTTCATTTACTATATTGAAAGAATATCCCCTGCTCTTCTAAAAAAGATTCAATTTTCTAAAGGCAATTAGATGCTTGCTCTAAACAATAATTCTGAAATTTGATGAGCCTCAATTATTTTGTTTACCAATGAAGAAAATTCCAGTGACTCTTGCTAAAGGAAAATCTCAAAAAGTACAAGAACGTTAATATTTTATTTTAGTACTTTTACATATCCATAACTAAAGGAATTTATGAATTTATTATTGAAATTTATTATTAGTGAATAAAGTTTAATAAAACTGATTTAGGAATTCTGTGAATTTTAGAAAATTTCTTTTATTACTCTGAAAGAATCTCCCCTACCTTTAGACTTTTAGGCATCGGTATGTGAATGATTTTATCAATTTATTATTTAAATATATTTTTGGAAAACTATTAAGTTTAATAAAATTTAGAATTTTTCGTTTACTACATTGAAATAATCCCCCCACCCACCCACACACCCCGTCCTAAAAAAAAAAGTAAAATTCAAAATGCAGTTAAATTCTCACTCTAAGGAACAATTCTATGTTTGCACATTATGCAACAAAAGTTTTTCTCACAAACAAACTTTGAATCAACACATGCGTTTTCATTCCACAGGAAATCTCTATTTCTGTGATGTATGTGGAAAGGGTTTTTTTCAAAAAGCTGCCTTAAAAGTACATATGCGTGTTCATAGCAAAGAGAAGCCATTTGTTTGTTATATCTGCAATAAAAGTTTCTCTCAAAAAAGTAGTTTAAATTATCATCACACCACTCATGTGAAAGAGAAACCTTACAAGTGTGAAGTGTGCAGCAAAGCATTTGTCATAAAATATCATTTACAAGTACATTTTCGTACGCACACTAATGAAAGACCCTATGTTTGTGATGTGTGCAATAAGGGATTTACTCGGAAGGATATCTTAAGTGGACACATGCGTACTCATTCGCATTCTAGAAGACAAAAATTCAAAGGAACTGTTTATGTTTGTAAGATATGTAATAAAACATTTCATCAAGAGTCACGTTTTATTAATCATTCTCATATTCACCCCATCATGTTTGGAAAAATTGAATGTGAATGAAATAGATCAACATAAAATAAATAAATCTTATGTGAAACTGATGATGAATACTTATGTGAAATAGAAACTTTATAAGTGTGAAGTTTGCAGCAGAGCGTTTGCCAAAAAATCTCATTTAAAAAATGCATCTTCGAATACACACTAATGAAAAATCCTATGTTTGCTATGTGTGCAATAAAGGATGTCTTACATATACAAATGCATACTCATTCCAAAGGGAATACTGATGTTTGTAAGATGTGTAATAAAACACTTAATCAAGAGACAAGTTTTATTAATCATTTTCATGTTCTTGCCATTATGTTTGGAAAATTGAATGTGATTTAAATATATCATGATACAGTAAATGGAGCAATCATTTGTAATATATTTACTCAAATAATAGACAAACCTTATTTGTATAGTGTAAAAATAACTTTTTCTTTCACTTGATTTTCAAATTCCAGTTTTATTAGTGATTAAAGTGTTCATGCCATCATGTTTGAGATAATTGTGTGTGAAAGAAATATATCATGATAAAATAAAATGTGCAGTCATCTGTTTATATGTAACAACATGCAAATATTATGTATACACTACTGAAAACTGCTCGGTATT
Organism: Maratus michaelseni; assembly: GCA_963931845.1. Classification (NCBI taxonomy): domain Eukaryota; kingdom Metazoa; phylum Arthropoda; class Arachnida; order Araneae; family Salticidae; genus Maratus; species Maratus michaelseni. The sequence continues at coordinate 379,188,117 of OZ007590.1, read as the reverse complement.
TTTTCCTTATCAGGGCACAAACTTATCTCATATTGCTTCAATCACCATCATTGATATTGTGGCCATTTCCATCATTTCTAAATGGTTTTTCAGAAATCAACACCTGATATTTTAATACACTGAATTATGATGAAAATTTCAGACACTCCTAATTGCACACATTTAATAATAAATACAGTTTTAATAACAAATTAAATCATTTTATTATAACATGTCTATGCTAATATGTCATACAAATTGCAACATAATTTCTGCTAATCTGTATAATATATGAAACCTTTAAATCAGGGTTGTTTAATTTAAATCAGCTTGGTTTAAATCGAATGACTTAAAAAAAATCTGATTTAAATCAGTATTTTTAGCATTGATATTTACAAGCTGAATAATGATCCAATTAATCATTTGTGTTCAAATAAATGTCATCATTCATGTCAGATTAAAAATTGTACTGTTTAATAATGTTAAATAAAACTTTTATAAATTGAAAATAATTATTTTATGAAAGTAAATGCAACATTGCATTCAAAATATTTTTTATCCATAGTGCATACCAAAATAAATACTGATAAATGTTCTCTCATTTTTAAACTTTTGTCTTTCCTAGATGATCACTTCGTTTTTTGCAAGTTAGATGCTGAAGCTAAAGTTAAATATATTCAATATAAAAGTATTTAATATAATAGTATTTTCAGTGAAAAGTTACTTCCTCGAAAGTAGATTATTCACAATTCACAAGTTTGTTCAATGTTTAGTTGCTTAGACCTGCAAATTACAATATCCTGTGTGTTGATGGTTGATGTATTGATCATATAATATGATCAATACAAGGACTAAATTGTAACAGAATAAATATTTAGACTGTTTGTGTAACATAGAATTATAGAATTCCAGTTTCATGTTTCTTCAATAAATGAAAATATTTTAATCCCTTTGACTGATCCCTTTCCCCTTTCCTTTTGCTTACTGCAATCGATAATATAAGATAAGTTATTATACCTTATTTCTAAGCTAAACAGTCATTTCTGCTGTTAAGTAACCATGATTGATTCCTGAAATTGTCAATGGCTGAAGGCTGGATAACACTTGACGATTGATAGCTTCATACTTTTAGTTATGTGATTACCTTGCGTCTTGTAATCATCAATATAGTATAGTGTGAAACACAAGTTGTGACAAGAATATCATTTATTAATACCAGGTACAGTACAGAGAGCTTTTGAATATATTGATACATAAGAAAAATGGCTGGCAGAAAGAAAGATCCAATGTGGCTTTATTTTACCGGAGGGGGGGGGGGGGGACTATTTCTAGAAAAGGTATGAAAACCATGTAGTGTAAAAATGGTGGAGATTGTGGCAAAAAAAAAGAAAGAAAAGAAACTTACAGTTTATGTGATATAGATGACATCAGTGAATCTGAATCAATTGAAATGCACATTATATATTTAGCATTCATTGCTGCATTTATTATGTGATTATATATTATATATATTATTGGAGTAATACCTTCATGATAAATATAACTTAAATAACTAGAAATTTATACTCGCAACACACATAGGTATATCTTATCTATAACAATTTAATATTTGAATAATATGATTTTAAGTTTTAAGTAAATCATCTGAATTTGTTTGCAACATTTTTTTTTAATTTAAATTATTTTTTATTTTTTATTTAGGAACTATAATGAAATTAATAGAAATGTGTAAATCTATGCAGAGAAAATAAATAAATACATGCATAGAACACAAATAATATTAATAAATAAATCTGTTTTAAACCAAATAAATCTGATTTTTTTTTATTAAACAAAAAAATTCATGATTTTTATCAATCTTGCATTAAATATCATAAAGGGAAAAACATACTGTCTTATATTACTGTTTTAAATCCCTTGTTTCTATCTATACACTGGAAACGTTTCATTGTGTTTATTTTCACTTCATAAATCAGTTCATCTAATATATTAGAAAAAAATGGTATAACACTTTGAATTTTTATGTTTTCATACTAGACGACAGAGAGAATCTGCAGACCTTTGTACTGATTTGATTACTGGTCCTTAAGAATGCTATTCGAAAATAAACTTGTGAAATAATTACTTTTTGTAAAGTAACACATATATGCTTAGAATTGAAACATCACTATCACTACCGGCTGGCCTGAAAAGGACTGACTGATTTTAAAATTCAATAACTGGCAAATGGTAGCAGATATTAAAGAAATTCTTGCAGGAGAGTAATGTATGATAGCATTTTTTTACTGCAATTCCTGGTTTTAATTTCAAATAGCAGCGATAAATGGCACTGAAAGCAATAGGTGCTCAATCAAGGCCAAAATTGAAATCGACCAACATTGATGCGAAAAAAGGAGGTTAAATATAAAGAATAGGTCTCATTCACCTGTGCAATCTTGTTCTTTGGTATTGGGGAATGAGATCCACCTCCTTCCTTCGAATCAATGCTGAGTGATTTCTGCCTCTACCTCGGTTGGATGTCTATTGCTCACAGCACCATCTATTGCTGGTAATTCGAACTAAAATGGCAACTTTGATATCCCTAAATAGATTATTCTAAAATATTGAACACGTATTTTTCTGTTTTTCAACCCATTGTATATTTTTCGAGTTATTTGACCATTTCTGCTCCAAAAAAAATTTTAAATATAAAAGTTATGTATTTTTCCTTGTAGAATCCAAATCTGCAATAAAAATGGTGGTGGTGTGTGTGTGTGTGTGTGTTTGGGGGGGGGGGTTATCATTTAAGATTTCAAAGTACCCCCTCCCCCCTTCCCCAGGCAGCAGAGCTGGCAAGGCAACTTTTGATATCCCCTAAATAGATTTTTCAAAAATATTGAACACTTGTTTTCTGTTTTTCAATCCAATGTATATTTCTTGAGTTATTCGACTGTTTCCAGTCTTTTCAGACACCCTCTATGTTTTTTTTGTTTTTTTTTTGTAGATTGTATACATATTCCAGTATTGTTGTTCCTTTGTTGTGTAATTTTTTGAAGACACTCTAAATTTGCAAACATGTTATTAATGTAGATTAAAATACCAGGTTAATGTTTTCATTAATTTTTATTTATTCGTTTTCAGATATCTTTCTGAAATATATGAGGAGCAACGATTATTATGTTTATCAGTGAAGGTAGTTGCAAAGACTCTTGCTAAAAGAAAATCCTTAACAGTCTACTTTGTAGAATATTAATATTTTATCTTCGCACTTTTGCATGCTGATTAGTGAAGAAATTTCTCAATTTATTACTGAAAATTATCATTAATGGATAAAATTAGAACTTAGGAATCTCTGGAATTTTCATTTACTACATTGAAAGACTCTCCCCTGCTCTTCTAAAAAAGATTCAATTTTCAAAAGGCAATTAGATGCTTGCTCTAAAAAACAACTCTGAAATTTGAGGAGTCTCGATATATTTTTGGCAAATTAGTAAGTTTAATAAAATTAGGAATTTTCTTTTACTACATTGAAAGAATATCTCCCCCACCCTCCTAAAAAAAGTAACATTCAAAATGCAGTTAAATTCTCACTCTAAGAAACAATTCTATGTTTGCACATTATGCAACAAAAGTTTTGCTCACAAACAAACTTTGAATCATCACATGCGTTTCCATTCCAAGAAAAATCTTTATTTCTGTGAAGTATGCGGAAGGGGTTTTTCTCAAAAACAAGTCTTAAAAGTACATATGCGCGTTCACAGCAAAGAGAAGCCATTTGTTTGTCATATCTGCAATAAAAGTTTCTCACAACAAAGTATTTTAAATTATCATCACAACACTCATGTGAATGAGAAACTTCACAAGTGCCAAGTGTGCAGCAAAGCATTTGCCAATAAATCTCATTTAAAAGTACATCTTCGATTGCACACTAATGAAAAACCCTATGTTTGTGATGTGTGCAATAAGGGATTTGCTCGAAAGGATGTCTTACTTGGACATTTGCGTACTCATTCGAAAGGAAATACGTATGTTTGCAAGATGTGTAATAAAACATTTCATCGAGAGACAACTTTTATTAATCATTCTCATGTTCATGCTATCATGTTTGGAAAAATTGAATGTGAATGAAATACATCAACATAAATAAATTGAATCTCATGGGAAAGTCATGATGAATACTTATGTGAAATAGAAACTTTGCAAGTGTGAAGTGTGCTGTAGAATGTTTGCCATAAAATCTTATTAAAAATCACATCTTCAAATCCACACTAATTTTTAACCCTATGTTTGTGGTGTGTCAGTAAGGATTTGCGGGAAAGGATATACCATATATGAAATAAATTCTCATGTTTATGAGATGTGTAGTAAAACATTTAATCGAGAGATAAGTTTTGTTAATCATTTCCATATTCATGCCATCATGTTTGGAAATTTGAATGTGAATTAAATACGTCATCATAAAATAAACTGATTGTGAAATAATTCAGTTGGAAAAATTGAATGTGAATTAAATATGTCATCGTGAAATAAACTGAGCTATCATCTGTATATATTTACTCAAATAACAGAAAAAGCTTATTTTTATAGGATAAAAACAGTTTTCTTTCACATGATTTTCAAATTCCAGCTTCATTATGTTCATGCTATCGTGTTTGGAAAAAATGAGTGTGAATGAAATACATCATGATAAAATAAATTGTGCAGTCATCTGTATATATGTATTCAAATAAAAGACAAATCTTATGTATACACTACTACAAACTATTTGGTACTTTTCCTTAGCAGGGCACAAACTTAAAGGCTACTTCACTCATGCAAGAACATCTGTTCACTAATGTTAATCCTATGGGACAGTTCTTTTAAAATATCTCGTTTGCATTTCAGTATTTTTAAACTTTTTTTTTTTGGGGGGGGGAGGGGGGGGGCATTGAATAGCTGAGGTTGATCTCTACAATCACCATTTTTTACTTGTTTTTTTTTTTTTGTAGGTTTTTTTATGGGGATACTTTTATTTTCAGAACTGGTTTCAAAAGTGAAAGTTGAAAATTTTCTATGAAAAAAAATATATATGTTTGTGTCTACTTTGTTGTTATTTAATTTAAAATACAAAATTGGTAATATCTCTTTCACTGAGTCCTCACAGATATCCTCACTTCAGTAATTTGTACAAGTGCTACCCCCCCCCTCTACTACCCCTTTCTGCTACCCTGGTTTCATACTTAATTTTTTTTCCCTTGATTTTGTGCAGCTTGTTTATTGCTATTAAATTTTACAACAATTTATTGAATATATTATCGCACTTAAAAAAAAAAAAAAAAAATCAAATCTGAATTTTCCAAAAAGGGGGGCAAAATGCTGATGAGAATATTTGTGCCTTGCTAATGTGAAAACACCAAATAGTTTTCATTCACATTGCTTTTAAAATTTTGATTTTGAAATATTTCATAAAGCATTGCTTTTGATTGTTTTAATAATCTTGTTTGATTTGCTTGATTATCTTTCCATTAAAATTTAATGGAAACTTCATTTATCATGTTCTAAAATATAAGAAAAGTAATCAAATGTAACTCGAGTCATTAAAAATTAAACAATGTTTTGATGTAAACTGTATATATGACTTTAAATTGTAATAAAGTGTTTTTAAATACAATCTTATTTGCTGTTAATTCCTTTTCACATTTTAGGAATATCGGACCATATTTGTCTTTTTTTCCTCAACAAAATGTATCTATGTTACTTCAGAGCTGTAACAACAAAGTCAAAGGGGGGGGGGGGGGGGGGGCTTTGAATTTTTCTGTTGGGCTTATTGACAGCTTGTCTTTTTACCTCTATTTTAATGATAGATATTCATATTTTATTTACTTTTTTATTTATTTGTGAAATTTTAAATTCATTTTTCAATTTAATTATGGAATATTATATGGAAATAAACAAATTCTGAATTATTTACATTGTTTTAAATGCAAACAATTTAATCTTATGTAATTAGGTTGCATGTATATTCATGCTAGAAAATTATTTTAAAAACCGTAAAAATTCAGTAAATTGAGATACAGTTTTCAAATAAATTGTATTTGAAAAAAAAAAAAATCTAATTATTAATGTAAAAATTGAAATTGTACAATATTTAGAAGTTAAAAAAATTCCAGTGTATTTATTGGTCAGGCCATTGCTACCATTAATATGATGTCAGCTTTACTCATAGACATGGTTTTACTTTATAATGTAGATTAGGAATTTTTTCTTCATTATTATTCTACTTAATAAATAATATGCATGCTACTAAATAAGCAAGAAATATAAAATATTTTTCGAACGTATGTACCTTTATGTTACATTAAGCATCAAAATAATCACTTGTTTTTTAGTTGTTTGAAATCAACATGTTGAACAATGCATGTATTCATTTTTCTATATTCACAAACATTTCATAATTATTACCTGCCTAAAAAAAACACTGTCTAAGTCCTAACAAGCATTCAGCAGCTTGTTTCAAGGTCTTGGGCTTATTTCATTTTTTTTCTTTTCTGTATCTGAAAGTTCTATCTCATTTCTCATTGGTAACATTGCTAATAAGTGCATCATTATCTGATACAGTAGCCCCTCATTATAGTGCACCTAACGGGAGACAAGAAAAAAGCATGATATATCAAGGCTGGATATACCGACATTAGTGAAAATTAGAGAAAATGATAACCTACAAATAAATTTTTAATATTTGTTTTCAAAAAAGTAGTTTACACGCATATTACAATTTTCCCAAATAAATTAATGATACAAAATTACACTTGCATTACATAAAGTTACTTAAAATGCATTTTAGGTGGAACCAGGGCTTTACAAAGTTGATAAAATCTGGTAGCCAGCAAAAAATTCTAGTCGCCAGAAAAAAATATCCCCTCCCCTTCGTCCGTCATTGATTTTCCAAAACCCAAAAGGTTTTTTTATAAATTAATTGAGAAAAAATAATAACAAGCAAATTATTAGTTACATATAGTTTAGAAAGATAATATCTAAATTTTCTCATGAAACCTATCAAAATGATATATATCTGAAAAAATAAATATATAAATAAATAAATAAAATAAAAAGGCTGTACTTTTGTGCAAGGGAACACAATTTTTTTACACAATTTTGTAAAACAATTTTTTGCTTATTTTCCTGTTGAAGTCAGACAAATTATTCTGATTTTATTATTTTAAAATTTTCAGTTGGTGAAACACCGCCAGATTAAACAACTTTGTCGCCAAATGAAAAAACTTGGTTGCCAGTGGCGAGCTGGCGACCGCATTTGTCAAGCCCTGGGTGGAACATTTATTTTCACGGGGAAGACATGAAAAAAGAGAGATATATCCAAATGAGCGATATATCGAGGGGCTGCTGTATTTTCTCTGTGCAGATGACATTATATTTAAAAAGTCTTGGAATGAAATTTCTGTCAGTTGCGGGTGTCTTATGCCAAAGTTCATGTATGAGAAACGCTTCACTGATATTGTGGGATGTGTTGTCATGGAGTTTGTTGTGTATGACTTTTTCTTTAATTAAGTCTGCATGCATAAACATTATTTTATGCACTGATTGACAAATGCACCAATCAGTGCATTGCATTAAGAATATCATTCTCGTAAGCATATTCCCATTCCAAACCAAGGATTACTTTTTGCAAAAGCACCCTTTTATATTTTTGCTTGAATGTATGCTATTGAAACTAAGCATTACTCTTTGCAAAAGCACACTTTTATATTTTTACTTGAAACTATTGGTTATGCTTTGTCTGATTGGTTGTAAAAATGAAGTTGCATTTGGTGGGAGATACTCCACACTGAGTGCCTGAAGACCAGAGACTTATATATGTGCAGTACAATTGTCCACAATTAAGATAACTTAGTGCTTCGCTAGCTAAAAAATGGCCATTTTTAGTATGTTTCTCTAGTCATCCCGGCCTTGATGTTATAATATTATGCAACAGGAAGCTTTAGGATATTTTTGGAACTTGCGCAAAGTACCCGAGCTTTAGATACATTCCAAATAGAGAACAAAGGCAATTTTTTTGACCCAGTAATGTTGGTTGCAATCAAAACTGTAAGTCTGTATTTAGCTTTCTTACCTCCAATACATTTATTTCCTTTAAATAATAATGTTTCGATTGTCATCTTTCGAAACTAAGTAAGCAAAGCTTTTTCCAAATCCGGGTGTTTTGATTCTTGAAAATATTTTCAAGAGGGAGCATTTTTATTGTTTCTGTTTATAGCTCCTAAGATTTTCTCTTATATTCAACCTCTCGACTAGCAAGACTTCAAAGATTGAGTTGTCCCGATCAAATAATAATAGAAGAAGCAAGCATGCTCTTTTAAATTAAAGTCATCACCCCTTCAACAACTATGGTCTCGCCCCTCCCCCCTCCCTACCTCTAGCAATACTGTGCTTATTGAATTAGAGGCACATGAACAGTCACCGTCCCCAGCACATTCTATTTTCTATATGTTGTTCGACATTATCATACTTCTTAGAATTTTTTGACCTGTTGGCCTAAAAGTAGTTGAAAGTTTATTTAACATTGATATTGAGTTTTGATGCACTAAACTGATTTCACAAAAGAGAAATTTTCGTGATTTGTAGTTCATAAATGGCAGTGAAAAATTACATTGTATTTATGGGAGTGTATTTGGTACCATTCACTAGTTCCTAAAATCATGAGATTCATAAAAAGAGGTTTATAAAAACAAGGGTTTATGCTTATTCTCTTGCTATGTATTACTATGCTTATATCATTTACTCAAGAAATTGATAAGCTTTTTTAATGTTGAAAAGATATTTTTTTTAATAAAATTTATTAAAAATCATTATGTTTGTATTTCAATATTCATTCATACATTAATAAAGATAATGCATTTTGTATCTGTAAAAGAAAAAAATAAACAATGACTTATTTATACAGATTTACACAAAGTTTTATAATCTGCACATTTTTTATCCGAAGCTTTGCGTATTAGGGGGAGCTGTCTGTATATTAAATTGTTAAAATAACTACTCTTCAATTTTGATGCTTAATAAGCATTAAAAATTTCTTTTTAAATTACTTGCTTAATTATTAGAATTTCTCTTAACGCTTCTGTAGATATGCTCAAAATTATATGTAATTTTCTTAATAATTTCTAATAAGCAATGTCATAAATAATGTTATTTGTTATTCTTAACATGTATACATAAAATTAAGGAATTGTCTTTAATGATGTTATTTAAAAAGAAATTTTTCTGCTTATTTAAGCATCAGTACCTGTGTGACTAGAGTTTCCCTCGGGACAAATGAGAAAAACTCCTCCTGTCTTTCTGGGGAAACTTTTGTTATCAGTTCCAAAGCTAATGGGCAAATTTATAACCCTTTATAACTCAAAAATCCTGATTTGAAAATCATTTACTTGGATGTGAGAAAACATCATTTTATAATATTCATAAAAATAAAAATATATATATCAGCTAAAAGGTGCTTTTCCCACACCTGCAACAAATAGAGAAGCATCTCCGTCAACGAGTTTCAATCCTCAGTTGAACAAGCTGACCACAGACTGCAGATTTTATATATTCAAGAAGGGAACCCTATTGATTAGCATTGCTTGCGTTGATCACATGAATGTTTGGCACTTCAAATAAAATGTGTTTTTGTATGTTTTCGGCATATGTCCAATTGTACAGCGTCATCTGTCGGTGATTTCTGGAACAATTTATATCATGTAATCAGTTTCCCCATGTTTTCAAAATTATGAATACAAAATTTGAAGCTTATACATTGGGTAGTTCAGTATATGGAGATATCAGAGTAGAGATGTTTTAATTCTGGCCAGCCTGTATAAAATACAAATGGTTATTTCATTCTACTGCTTACACTGCAAATTTCCAGCACACATTTGGAACACTTTATGTAAAAATAAGTGCTTCAGTTACCTTAATGTGTATTGAATGTGTTCCAAATATGCTCCGCTATAAAGAGTGTGTTCTGAAAGTGTACCGAAAATGTTCTGCTCAGGATATCTGTTAAATCTAAACTTAGGAACACATTTGAGAACAGATTGGGAGCACATTTGGGCACACTTGTGAAATCATCGCTTTCAAAAAGTGTGCTGAACAAAAGAAGTGTTCTCAGAAGTATTCTAAAAACTGTTTCAAAAAGTGCAATTCAAAGTGTTTAAAAACAATAATAAAATAAGTGTTCTGAAAAATGTATAAAGATTTGCAGTGTATAACTTGAAGTTTACTGTATGGATTTTGATTTAACTTGCACTGTTAGTTAGATAATTTTTCAAGGAAGACTTTAGTATGTAACACATCATTCTACGTTGTTTAGTTACAGAGCTATGAGGGGAATTCAACAATCAGGTGAACCCGATTATGAAAGATTAGCCTTTTTTGAAAGTTTGACTGGGTGGATTTTAAGGAGATTTGCATTGTTAGGTAGATAAATTTTCAGGGTTGGTTTTAGAATATTGCATATCCATCTACGTTGCTTAGTTATATAATTATGGGGGAAAGGTCTATAATCTGTTGAACCCGATTATAAAAGATTAGCCTTTTTGAAATGTTCTGCTGGATGGATTTAGTTAGTTTGCCTGTACTGTTAGTTAGCTAACAGTACAGGGATGATTTTAGTATATTGCATATCGGTTTAGCGTGTTTTATCCAAATCTTATACTCTAAATGATCAACTAAAAGAGTTTGTCCCTCACATCTCACATTTTGCCTACACATTAAGAAAAATAATAGCTCAATGGCTTGGTATCGTTTACTGCGTAAGGAGTAAAGGTCCATGCTGCTTTAAAGCTGTTCTCAAATCAAAACTGGCTACTATACGACATATTTTTAAATTCATTTTCGTTCGGAAACTCATAAAATGAACAGGTGTGGTTATTCAGAAACTATGCAATCAAAACACGTTTTTCATTTTTTGGTAAAGGCAGAAGATCTTTCAGAAAACACTGCCAAATTTGACGTTTTCAACCGGATTCCCGATACTTGAACGCTAGAATTGGGAAAAACATTTTTGTCACATGACACAAATTGCTTATAACTCCATAGGTAATTTATTTATCAAAAAATGGAAAACTCATTTCGATTCCAAATCGTTTCACTAGTCAAGCATGCCAATTTTATATTCGTTTGCGTCACAAAATGTGTCGGAAAGTTCTGCGCAGGTCATTTGAGAACCACCTTAAAACACAGCATCAAATTCACCAATATATTTCGTTTGATTCAAGGTTCATTTGGAAAAACCGACCAGCCTAGTGAACAAAGCCTGCTAGTAAACTATAAAAAAATAATCAGATGCGTTTCGAAAATAAGTGGCAGCAAAACAAACTGCTTCTTTAAATCCCAAAGATATTTAGTTTCTGTGGTTTCGAAAGAAGTTTCTGAAGCGGTTAGTGTATTTTTTCGTTCGTAGTTATACTTTCCTGGATTAAGAAACATTTGTTTTTCTTTCAGTGTATCCACTGTAAAAAAAAATCTGTTTAATTTACAGAAAAAAACTGTCAGCCTTGAAGCCAGTAAAAATCTATTTTACGAAAATATTCTATGTTTATTAGAAAAATTCTGTTATTTTAGCAGATTTTGCTTGTAAATTCTTAATAAATACAGATTATGTCTGGAAAATACATAGCTTTTTTAAGTGATCTTGGCTGACCGGTTTAGTTTCGCCAAATCAACAAATCATTCTTGACCGTGTGATTGTATAAGCATGTTCAAGCATGCACGAAATTAAAGTAAAATAGGTATCGTCTAAAATAATTTTTTCTTCTAAACCAAATGATTAAACATGATTTGGAATAGGAATAAGCGGGCTTTCTAGATACACTTTTTCTACATCATATGGCTTAAAAATCAGAAAGAATGCATGTGAAACATTTCCTGATATAGCAGAAACATTTATGAAACTTTAGTGTAATAGAGTTAGCCACTCTCAATTTTGGGAACATTTTCTATATCTTTAGAAGCCATTTGGAGAAAAAGAGAAAACCTTACTAAAACAATATGTTTCTGGATTATAAAAATGTTTCTGGGAAAAAAAAAAACCCTCTTCATTAATTTCGGAAACCTTTTTTCTTTCTAAGGTTTCTGACTGTTCTGCCAAATGTTTCTGAAGGTAAAGGAAAGGCCTTTTTCCAGAATTGTGGGTATCTAATTGATTATATTGAATTTCTACAAACGTTTATTTCATATGAGAAAACATTCATGCAGTTGTTTAATGGATAGAGATTTAAATCATGCTGATTGTACGATTTTGTCTTGTATATTTAATTGGTTCTGAAACTATGTAGAAAAAGGCATATGTTTCTTAATCGAGAAAAATATAATGTAACCACAAACGAAAATATATAATAAGCTGTTCCGAGTTATACCCACCATTCTGCAAAGCGTTCCGTTATCTTTAGAAACCCCAGAAAGCAATAGACTTTTGAAATTTGAAGAAGCATTTATTAAAACAAAGTTTCTTTTCCTTCGAAGGATTTTCAGAAACGTTTCCGAATAGTTTTTATAGTGCATCAATCGGTTTCACAACCCAAAATATAGGTTTTTTGGATGCTATCAATTCTCAAGTAACCATTTTCATGTTCAACAAACATATTTTAGCGACAAACAGGATCAATTAACAGCAATAATATTAACGTTAAAAAAATACATATTATTTTGTTAATCCTGCATGTATAAATTCAATTACGCAGCTGAAGATATTTAATCGAGAATTAACAATATCCAAAAACCGATATTCCTGTTTGAGAAAACTGATGAATACACTCTAAAAACGACTCGGAAACGTTTTCGAAAATCGGTGGCACCAAATGAAACTTTGTTTTCATAGATTCTCTTCAAATCGAAAAATCGTTTCTGAGGCTTCTAATGATACGAAACACTTTTCAGAATGGTGGGTAATTCAGAAGAGGTTATTGTATATTTTCGCAGGTTAAGGCACATTTGTCTTGTTTTTTCACAGTGTATGATAGAGTTCATTTATGAGAGAGACGAGGATCTTTTATTCGCTATAAATGATAAAAATTAAATTTTGTTCTGTGTACGTATATAGGGAGATAAGTTTGGTAAATTTCCACATAACTCTTAAAATAGAGAGTATTTTAAGCGATAATATATTCGATTTAGAGGGAAAATATGCAGAAGTTATCCGGTCTAAGATACAATATCTTTTCCCTGAACATATTTTTATCATTGTTTGGATAACTATTATCTACTACTATCACCTGAAGTAAGTAGAGTAGTTTCCAAAAATCAGTAGCAGCAAAAGAATCTTTGTTGTCATAAATGCTTCTTCAAATCTCGAAAGTCTATTTGTTTCTGAGGTTTCTAAAAATAGAGATCAGAAGTAACAGTTTTTCTAAAAAATGAATATGAAGACTTTGGATTATCGAAGTTCCGTTTATTCCACAATAGATGTGATTATTAATTGATCGCAAAACCGTAGTTCTGTTCTTTAACCATTAAATGGAGAGGAAAAAAAAATATATACTTCCATATATCGAATATATGGAACAAACGAAAAATTCAGTTTATTTAAACATCAAGAGTGAAGTACGAAATCTAAAACTTTAATTGCCTAAATTTAGTCTATTTGACCACAGTTCTTAAACAATCACAGGCAAAATAAAATAAAATAAATATCAATCAAAATAAAATTTACAAGCAGAATATCATTTAATTTTATTTTAACAACATGATTAACATATGCTGAAAAAAAATTATGAATACGAAGACTTTGGATTATTGTAGTTCAATTTAATCCACAATAGATTTCGAACTATCGAATAATTTTTGCTCCAAAGAAATATCATGTCGCTTTTCTTTAAGGTTGTTTTCCAGCTGGAAACTTTCTAACACATTCCTGAAATCATTTTTATTCGTAAACGCATAAAACTGGCAGGTGTACTTATTCGGAACCTACGAAATCGAATAGCGTTTTCATTTTCAGATAAAGTCACAGGATCTTTCAAAAAATTATTTCAAATTTGATTTTTTTGAGCCGATTTACCAGACGCGACAACTCGAGTATGACAACCATGAGACAGCAATTGCTTATAATTGAAGACAAATATAATGTATTTATTGAAAAATTAAAAACGTTATTCGATTTCAAATCGCTTCAGCAGTCATATCTGCAAATTACATACCTGTACGATTAAAAACGAACCCGAGACTATGTCAGAAATGTTAGCGTTGTTGAGTGGGGGTAAAATAGTTTTTTTCTGCAATATATGAGTGTATTTTCAGATGTTTAACTTATTTTCACTAAATATATTTTTTATAACAGTATACCAACAGATTTGTTGCTGATAACACCTACAATTTCATTACATTATGTCCGTATAATAGACCATTAAACTATCGGAAAATGATGAGTTAAGATTTTGGGGGACTCAAATTCAATTTGTACCAAAAAAAGCTATCAAACTAATTTTGACCAAAGAAAGACTTGGTATTTCCTAACAGTGACAGATGCCATTATTGTTAACATACGTAATGGATGATGTTATGTTAACCCTTAACAGCTGTTAGCAGTTTCACAGACCGCTGCTTTTTTTTTCATTTTTCACACTTTAAATTGTAAATTTCAGTACTGCGAAACTATAAGTACTGCGAAATTTTGTTTCGTTTAGAGCACTAGTACTATCGCTGGAGACTTTTCAGCAGGTGAATTTTAGTTATAATAGTCCTGTACTGAAAATTTAGTACAGAAACAGTATCCTATGAGTGAATCGAGCCTTTTATTTATCTGTCGATCAAGCGACTCACAGTATAGGTATGCGACAATTTTTGTCACAACAGTGAAGGTTTAATAGAATCGTACATTTCTACAAAAACTCGTAAAATGCCCAATTGGTGGTCGTCAAATTGAATTTCTTTCACACTGCTAGTTTTTGAACTAGTTAACATATTTCCGGCAATGCGATGCAGTTTAATTTAATAACAAAACAAATGATGTAGTTTGTACTTTTCGTTTTTTACCAAAGGTTTGACTTTTCTTATAAACCGAACTATATCCAAACCAACACCCAAATTGAATATTTTCCATTATGAACTACAAAAATGAATTCCTACAAAGATATATTTCCACAGCAATAATAATTTAAATCATCGACAATTGTTATCACTAGTGATATATGAAATTTGCTTACGTTATGTCACTATAATATTAGCGACAAAATTATAGAAACATCCAAAAATTAAAGGTTTTGAACATCTATATTCAATTTGTTGCGCAATAAACGTGGAATTTATTTTCACGACAGAACTGTTTAAGTTATCCTATCAATAAAAGAAGATTTCAACACCGTTAACATTTTTTATTTTATGATGTTACGTTAATGTATAACCATAGCCTTACGTAAAATATTGGAAAACATCAAATTGTGGAATATTAGAAATTGAATTTTTCACACGTTAAGGTTTTTCATGTAACTAACACGTTTTTATCAATGAAGTATCCCTGGATATTTTTCAAACATTGATAGTTAAATTTAATTTACCGTTAACATCTATTAATTTCATGATGTTATGCTAATAGCACAGGCTATACAAAATTTCGCAAAATACCAAATGGTGCCAAGGGATGCTCAAATCAAACTTTCTAGCTAGTTTATGACCTAGCCAACAGATTTCTACTATTGAGATATCACTAGAGTTGTCTAACTAATGCGAATAACATAGGCTGCAATAAATTTCAAATAATTTCAAAATGGCGGCCGCTAAAAATTGAAATTTCATATGCTTCAAAATAGGCGTTAATGTCTTAACAATTTTATTAAACGGACTCGTTCGATAAGCTTTTGCTTTTTAGGTTACCTCAGAATTGTTCCAGTTCTTGAAACTTCGTTTTACTGTATTTTTTTAATAGAAATATTAGTTTGAACTTCAATTACTAAGCAAATATAGTAGAGATAAATTCAAATACATGCGGAATTTATCCTAAAAACTATGATAAAAATGTCTTATTTACTTTTTAAGCGTTTTTTAATGCCATAATCTTTCGTATAAAACTATTTATATCTATTAAAAAACATCGCGTGAGAAAAAATATTATTTTTTAATTTCACGTTTCAACGAAATTCCAATATGGCGTCCATATAAAGCTCGAGAGATATTAAAATGTTTTTTTAAATCTGGAAATGTTACAAAGTTTATTTACAAATATCTGTGCAAAAGATTTCATAAAAACAAATGCACATTATCATTTTTTACTTTTTGAGCAGTAATTTATTGAAATTTTGTAAATTTTTAAGCATTTTATAGTTGAATTTTGCCCATATGCTTTATAACGGTAAGTAATTAGTAACGAAGACTATTAAGCAATTATTTCAACTGTTTTAAGATATAATGGTAATTTAAAAATGAAAATTGCAAAAGTTAACCCTTTACAGGACGAAAAATTTTGAAATCGCTCAACATCTAAAAGGGAAAAAGTCAGAAAATCCATATTTACGTGTACACAATAGGGGGCAAATTGTCTGTTATATAATCAACTGCAAACGATTATTTTCAATAATATACTAGCCTAATTATAGTGAAATGATAATTTATCACAAAAAACTGGGCTATTTTCAACGCAGATGCTTCGATTCGATGTTAAAATACATAATTTTATTTGTATATAGCCATGATTTCAACGGCGAAATAAAGTATGTTATAACTTGTAATATAAAGCAAAATTGTGTGACAAATAACAATAGCAGGCTATTATTTAACTAAATTTTGTCCAATAAATGTGTATAAATCTTAATTGAGTGGAAAAATTACTTTTTAAGATGCATTCTCTATCTTAATTTAATTTGGCGCATTTATAATTTGAATTTGGTCGCCATTCTATCCGATTGGCGACCTTTTTCACGCTGATTTTCACGGCAAACATAGCTGTGACGTCATGATGAGATAGCACGTGAAATTGTGTTTTATGACGTAACTCGAGATATCCAATCAGAGTGCAATGATAATGACGTAATATAGTGATCGCCAATCAAAAAGGTCGAAACGAACTGTCGATCCGAAGCCGGCTATAAATAGATCGACATTTCTTCTCACTAATCATTTCAAGCTAAAACTCTGACATTGTCGTTTGGGATTTTTAAGAGTTAATTTGTTGCATTTAGCTGTTATAATATCGCCAAAGATCTTCGTATTTTCTTCGCCAAGTTTGAAAACGTAAGAAATTTTGAATTTCTATTTTTAAATGTTTATTAATTTATTAATTTATGTATTTATTTCAGGTTTTGAAGCATGTTCGCGTATTTTTTGTTTTTTAAGTAGAATTTAAAAAATAATAACTAGAATAAATTATAAATATTTCTTTTTTGATATTTTTTTCAGCGAATGAAATTTTAGGATTTAAATTTGAGCGAAATTTTGTGACACTAGATTCAAATACAATTTTAATAGTAATGAAATTAAATTAAATAATTCAATTGGTATTAAAACTTTTGCTATTTAAAAGTTGAACTAGACTAGAATATATACTTAAAAAAAGAATCGATATTTGTGCGTCTTTCTGAACCTCGCTTTTAACAAGCGCATAAAATACTATGGAGACACTAAAAGCAGGAAGTGATATTTTGCTATATGCATAGCATTTGTAAGATATAAACTTTTAATGTGAATTAATGGCATTTTTTTAGAAAACTTAAATAGTTAACGAATGCTAATTAGTCAAAAGCTAAATTTTGCGTTAATATTTTTGTTTTGATTTGATTCTTTTAAAGCCACTCTAGATGAGGGAATCGCTTTCAGAAGGACATCTAGAGTGATGGTCTTTCTTGATTATTATGACCTATACTCATGCTATACTTGACGATGTCGACAGGGCGATCTTTCCTTACTTTAATGTATATATGTAGATTAGAAAATATATTATTTTATAGCATGATGCTACATGGATAGGTACTTCTTTTTTTATAAAAGTGTTTAGCATTTTTTTTTTAATGTCATTGGCCCAGTTCGGGCTTAAGAAATTGAGATTTTTTGCCAAATGATAAAAAGAGCTATGAAAACATAACGGATATCTGCTATTATGCTTGTTTATGCATCTATTAAAGATGGTTTCTGATTATACAAATTACTTCTGTGTTAGTAGCTTCAGCATGTAAATGCATATCTTATTAATAACACATTGGATAACTACTGAATCAATTGTTTATGCGTATATGAAACAGTGAACAGGTTGCGAAAAACTATTTGTGAAAACTTTTCTTCCGTAATCATGACTTCTAATAAAAGGCTGTTATGTTATCTCTCTATTAAGCATTTCGTACATTGCTTAATTTAATCAGTATTTTTACTTAATTTTACTTATTTGTAAATACTGCAATGTTGTCAAGATGTTTTGTCATTTTTATGAGAGCATTATATGGTAAGTTTTTTTAGTCAAGTTTAATTAGATAGGGGTAAAAGTAAGGTGTGTAAATATTGTAAAAAATTATCTCCAATGCGACATTTAAAAATGTCTATTGGTTCTGTATTAAATGCAATGCATTATATTATGTATAATAATGTATTATGTATAATAATTATATTATGTATATAATGTATAATATTTTGAATAAAATGTTTAGTTTTTCAAACTGGTGTGTTTTTTCAGTAACTTAAATTTTATTAAACGATGGGCAAAAAGATCGGCACGGTATTAAACTGTTTTATTTTTTATTTACTACATGATAATTTTTCATAATCGGTGTCAAGTCAAAATTGACCAGATTTGGCAGTATACATTATACGCAGTCTTGAAACCATGGCGTGATTTTTTTTTTCACTATTTGCTTTTTAGAGCGTGGTTGTGAAAACTTTTGTATAAAAGTGTCTGGTACTGGTACTTTTCGGTTATAGCGACCTCCGAAAATGAATCGCCAAATTATAAAGCAATATGGAATGATAATAATATATGATGTATATATAATATTTTGTGACGTCCAGTTAATGTCATGTATATGAGGGATGTAATATGTAAATAATATGTATATATTGACGTAATATGCCACATATATGAGTGTTTGAAGTACTTATATATGCGTATACATGAAATCCGAAAGCTGTGCGTAATGTAATACGAAAACTGAGTTCCCGGGAAGGTCATCCCTTGTTCTGGTTAATCTTCCATAATCGGATCGAACGCCACCTGGCGTATTTCAGCTTGTGTAGTTTTGCGCAACAGAGTGCGTTTTTTGTGGTAAACTATCTAGTTCCATAAATTTTAAACCAAGTTGTTGCCGGTAATACTCATGTTTGATTCTTACTTTTCCCATGTCGCTCTATTATGGAAGATTAACCTTATTTGCCGCCAACCATTGACGTAGACACCGATCATGGAAGATTAAAAAAAATAGCACATTACAATTTTTTAAAAATATATATTTGAGGGGGTTAGAATAACAGTGGAGTAAGTCAATATTTAGTAATTTGAGAAATGAAGGATTTTGTGAAACTTGTCGTAATGCCGTTGCATTGGGTGGTCCAACTTGCTTTGCCCTCTAGCGACTCCCTAAGTGAACTATGACTTATTTGGCTGTCGCACTGAACAGAAATTAATATAAGTTCAGTGAAAATGTGGTTATCTAGATTTACAAATTTTTTGACTTACTCCACTGTCATTCTAACCCCCTCATTTATCCTTTGTATAGAAATAGAATATCTATACTATTATATAAAGAGGAAACGGTGACTGACTGACTCATCAACGCTCAGCCGAAACTACTAAAGTCAGGGTCACGCAATTTGGACTGTAGATTGCTGTTATGGCCTAGGCAAGCAATAAGAAGGGATTTTTAAAAATCCCCCCCCCCCTCCCGAAGGGGGTTCGAATGTTTTTGGTCATTTTGCCATATCTCTGCAGCAGTTATAGGTAGGAGCGTGAAAATCAGGAAAACAATTCTACTAAAAAATGATTAAACACCTATTTCAGCGATTTCAGAAATTCCCCAGAAGGGGGTAAAAGGGGGGTGGTCCAATGTTTTAGGTCATTTCGCCATATCTCTGCAGCAGTTATAGGTAGGAGCGCGAAAATCAGGAAAACAAATATACTAAAAAATGATTAAACACCTATTTCAGCGATTTCAGAAATTTCAGCCAGATGGGGGTTAAAGGGAGGTGGTCGAATGTTTTAGGTCATTGCGCCATATCTCAGCTGCAGTTATAGGTAGGAGCACATAAATCAGGAAAATAAATAATTCCCCACCCGAGGGGTTAAAGGGGGGTAGTCGAATGTTTTAGGTCTTTTCGCCATATATCAGCAGCAGTTATAGGTAGGAGCGCAAAAATCAGGAAAACAAATCTACTAAAAAATGATTAAACATGTATTTCAGCGATTTTAGAAATTCCCCCCCCCCGAAGGGGTTAAAGGGGGGTGGTTGAATGTTTTAGGTCATTTCGCCATATCTCAACCAGCAAATATAGATAGGAGCGCGAAAATCAGGAAAACAAATCTACTAAAAAAATGATTAAACACGCATTTCAACGATTTTAGAAATTCCCTCCTGAAGGTGGTTAAAGGGGGTGGTCAAATGTTTTAAGTCATTTCGCAATATCTCAGCAGCAGTTTTATGTAGGAGCGCGAAATTAAAGAAAACAAATCTACTAAAAATTGGTTAAACATGTATTTCAGCGATTTTAGAAATTTCCCCCCATAAGGGGTTAAAGGGGTATTCAAAAGTTTTGGGTCATTTCGCCATATCTCAGCAGCAGATTTAGGTTGGAGCGTGATATTCAGGAAAACACATCTCCTAAAAATGGATAAACACGCATTTCAGTGATTTTAGAAATTCCCCCCGAAGGGTTTTAAAGGGGGTGGTTTCGAAAAATTAAGAACATTTCGCCATATCTCAGCAGCTGTTTTATGTAAGATGCGCGAAATTCAGGAAAACAAATCTACTAAACAAATGATTAAACACGTATTTTAGTGAATTTAGAAATCCCCCCCCCCCCTGAAAGTGGTTAAAGGGGATTCGAAAGTTTTAGGTCATTTCGCCATATCTCAGCAACAGTTTTTGGTAGAAGCGCGAAATTCAGGAAAACAAATGTACTAAAAAAAATTACATTGTCTACCCGTGCAAGGCCGGGACGGGCCGCTAGTTCATACATAAAGTGCATACCGTGGTAATCAGTACCAGGTAATGCAATCAAGGGGAAGGGGAATAAAGGAAATATCTCTTGGCGCAATTGCTTTGTGGAGATACTTGCATACTATATGGACTCCTGTAATTTTTATCGCCAAATTTAAATTGTAAAATCGTAATACATTTAATTTTACCATACTTAGATATAATGTTCTTATTATTGCCTCTCAAAAAACATATACTGTAATAAAATTTTGGGGGTCGGGGAAGAAAGTGCCAAGCCACATTTTTGGTAAAATAAATCTAACACTGTAATCTGTTGATTAATATTATAAATTACAATATCCAACATATAATTTGTGTCTAATGTCACTTGGTGGCAGCCTATGTGACAGGTTTCGTTTTTGCGCCAGATGTTAACGCCCCCAATGAAGATAGCTAATTTACAAAAAACGTAATAGTAATATCATTAAAGTAATGTCATATTGTTACTCAGAATATCTCAAATGGAGAAAAAACTTTGTTATATATCTTGATTTGAGTATTTGATCCAATTTTCAAATTGAAATATCTCAGAAGTTCAAAAATGTGGCTTGGCCCCGACCCCTTCAATTGGTTAGCATTGTTATAATGTCTGGGTGAATCTATTTGGTTAGGAAAATTAGTTGAACCCATGTAGTACATATGTGCAATCTTCGTTGTTTTGGAGGCAGCATCACATCTTTGAAACCCATTTTAGCGCCGACGATTTTGGTATATAATGATTGATTAGGTATGACACAGATAACCAGGCATATGCCACACCAATGGGGAGTTTTCAATAGAAACATGGCACATTCCGACGCAATGTGAAATGAATGGCAACCCAATTACTGATGTTACTCCCACTCGAAAGCATCATCAGTAATCGAGATGCCATTCATTTTATTATACTGCAGCGAATCGCGGGATGTTGCTATGGCAACATTTTCCGCTGGTGTGCCAGCTCACTGGTGATTTCGTTATCTGTATCATCTAATCTATATCATATATATACCAAAATCGTCGACACTAAAATTGATTGCAAAAAGGTGACGCTGCTTTCCGGACTACACCACGCGATAACTTGCCACATGAACCTGAAAGAGTTCTCGATGGTGCGGGGAAAGAAAGTTGTTAATATACACAAATGATGTAGACAATGCATTATTTAACTAATAGCTAGATATTTCTATTTGGTAGCTCGGTTGATTGTCACCTTAATTAACGAATACATTCATCTAAATTTGCTTTACGACTCATCGGCTAATGTATCGCGGGAGGATCGTACCAAGTATTTTGAGGATGAAGTTTTATAGAATTATATAAGAAATCACTGATTAACATTAAAATAAAAATATGTAGGCTAAAAGTGATGACAGTAAACATAAAAGCTTATAAAAAAAACCCTTTTAAATAAACAGACGTACTAGTTTCGTACACGCAATCGATGACCTTCTCAAGATCAGTAATGATAAAGAAAAACACTTTATTTTTATTAACACTTTCCAACCTAGTTGAAAAGTGTTTATGACTTCGGTTTGTCTGGCCGTCTGTCCGTGCTCTAACTCCCGTAAATATGCTCGGATTGCCCTGCAATTTTTATATGTTATTGTCGTTATCTATAGCCTGTTCCCTATTTAAATTGAAGTGTGTAGCACTTTTTTTTTACAGGGACACTCAAAAGAATTCCGTTACATTACGGTCTATGGGGAAAAATCATTTACGGTTTATTTTAATGATGTTACACAATTTCAAACACATTGTAATTGATATATATCACTAAGGTGCATTACAAGAAGCTTAATATGGAATAGGGTGTGCATAGCACTTATAGTTACTTTACAGGGACAGTCAAAAGAATTCCGTTACATTACGTCTTATGGAGAAAAATAGTTTGCGGTTTGATTAAATAATGTTTCACTATGTTAAACGCATTGGAATTTATGTATATCACTAAGGTGCATTACAAGAGGCTTACTACAGAATATTGTGTATATAGCAGTCATCGTTCATTTACAAGGACACAGAAGAATTCTCTACTGTCTGTTAATAATAATTCCTGGAAGTGCGTTTTAAGGTGCTGAACGCGATTTTAAATTTAACTCACTTTTTGTCTATTACTTAGTGTGTATAAATTCTGTAGATCATATACAGTGCAGCACAAAAGTTCGCGAACACATTTCCGTTTATTGACAGAAACTCCAGAAGGATAATTTTAAACAGTGCTACGCGTTTCCTAACTAAACTAAAATTTAGCATCCTATGTAGTATATTTACAAATCGATAGATCCTATACAGATCTGAATAAAAGTATTCGGATATTTTTCCAAATATTGAATATGTTGGAAATTCCTGAAATTACGTTTTTAAATATGTTTTGCGTTTTCCAAATTATTTACTTAGATGTTATCTTTCAGCTTATTAAACGGTAATGATTTGTAAAATTATTTTGGAAGCGTTGGAAAATGTTACATAATCTATGCTTGACGCATGATTTTTCGTTCTTGTTTTTTATGACTACTGATCTTGAGATGGTCACCCTTTCGCCGCAATTAATTTTTCTTCAGAGACCACAGTATAACGGAATACTTTTGAGTTATTACCCTGCACACTTAAGCAAAAAGTAAGCGCTACATGTGACATATTCTATAGTAAACATCTTCTAGCGCCCTGAATAATGTATATAAATTTCATTATGTTTCAAATAGTGTAACACCATTAAAATACCACCACAAATGATTTTCTCCAACGGAATACTTCTGAGTACCCCTGTAAATGAAATATAAATGCTACACACTTCATTTTCAATAACAAACATCCTATGGTAAGCCTTAATAATGTATATCAACTAACGTGGCAATCCCAGTATATTTACGCGAGTTAGAGCACGGACGAACAAACCCAATTCATAAAAAACACTTTTCAACTATGTTGGAAAGTGCAAAAAATTCCACTTGCGTTAAATCAGAATTGCACAAATGAACCATTCGGCTGCTACGGATCTGATTACGAAAGATTAACTTTAAGATGCTATACTTTGGCGGTAAACGGAAATGAATGGCGATTTTTTGGCCTGGTTTGGTAACTCAGCAATTTTTGCTTCGTGTGGCAACCTAGGGTTTTATAATAAATTATGTGTGTTTTATAATAAAATTAAATGTGCGTATAACTAAATATAATCTGGGGGAAAAAATGTGTAGCGCCAAAGTAAAATGTTGCCAACTCCGGTCCGTCTGCGACACCTGTTCAGCTCGGAATTGTCATTGTTACTTTCTTCTATTTTTACAAGAAGAAAGTATTGGATTCATGAAAATTTTCGACTTCCGGTTTTCGACGGATTTATACGTTTTAGAAGGTCCTGAACACGATTTGACTATTTTTAGAAAATGTCTGTCTGCATGTGACAAAAATTTTGTGGGCGCTCTATCTCAAGAACTAATGCTTGGAATTTAATAAAACTTTATATTCAGTTAGTCCCTGATATAAATGGGTGCTGATTAATTTTTGGTAAAAATCCCCCGGCAGGTGGCGCTGCTATGCAGCCTTTTTCGCGATTTCCGCAATAGCTCTATCTCAAGAACTAATGCTCGAAATTGAATAAAATTTTATGTTCAGTTAGTCCCTGATATAAATTGGTGCCGATTAGTTTTTGGTAAAAATCGCCCAGCAGGTGCCGCTACTATGCAGCATTTTGCAGGATTTACACGATTTTAGCGATAGTCACGTCTCAAGAAATAATGCACGGAATTTAATAAAACTTGAGTTTCAGTTAGACCTTGATATAAATTGGTGCTGATTCTTTTTAGTGTATGCGAAAACAGCGTGAGATAGATGAAAGTTTTGGGATTGACACATCCGACTAGTTATTTTATATCTTTAACTTGATTTTGTATAAATTCATATTTCGAATGAAAAAATAGCGAAAAAATACTGATAATTAGTGATGAAAGTGCCCGTAAGAAAACATTTTCTTCTTTTTAGGGGCGTTCGTAATTATATACATATGTAGCAGGTATAGTCATCGTCTGGTCCGTCCGTCTGTCCGCATATAACAGCGCAAAACTACCCAGCCGAATGGTTTAAGATTTAATATATAGAATCATTGCAGAATTTTGTCGAGTCATTTTAAATTTTATGAAAATCGAATCGAAACTTAAAAGGATATTAGTAAAAGTTTTCTTCATTCTATTAACTCTTTTCCTACATAATCTATATAATAAAAGCGCAAGCATATGTATCTGAGGAAAACAAATACGGGCTGACCATTTTTTAATGCCAAACCGCCCTTTTAATTCAAATTTTTTTTTTCGAATAAAATTGCACAAAAGCTATATTTTTAGAAAGATCGTTCAAAAAAATTGTTTGCTTGAGGTTTAAGAGATGAGTTACATTAAAAAATGTATAGATTCTGAGATAACTTCAGTTAAAATTAGCTTAACAGCCCAGTATTTATTCCAATATCCATTAAAGTAAAATAAACACAAGAGATTCGTCCATCGTGAATCATAGAAATGTTAAACCATGGAAGTAATCATTCGCAAAACCAGAATCTCCGTGGTGAATTTTGCAGCGCTATCTGGTGTCGAAAAAAAAATTCGCATCTGTAAACGTGGCATACGTGGTAAGAGAAAAGAAAGGCATGCTCATTTCGTTCCTAACAGACGATATAATTCATTTCACTGAAATAATTCCGAAGATTTTTTTTACATTGTAAAACTAGTTGTAGTAAGAACGCACTTCATTTGTCACGTTTAACATACAATTTCCAACTTGTTTCACATGGGTCGTTTCACAGTTTAAAAAAAAAAAAAAATAGCTTTTGTTGTCCAAACCCTTTGAAATTTTTAATGGTTATAAATATAAAGGTTTTACAACCCGTGTAAAACTTACGTCAGAAATATTGTTACTGTTTGTAAAATAAATATGTTTTCTTCTCCCTTTTTTTTGGTTTTCGCGTCGGGTCCGTTAACATAAAAGAAAAATTGTTTTTGTCGTCTGAACTCTCTGAAATTTTAGTCGTTTATAAATAACTGTTTCCAAGTCCTCTAATATAAAATTATGTGAAAACATATGCAATATGCATATTAAAGAGTGAAAACATTACCCGAGCCGAGCGTGACCGCGTTGAAACACCCCGTTATTATCAGTTTTCGTCGAAATTTTCTCAGATTTTACTTTTTTTTTTAATATTTCTTCTCGTCCGAACGTTTCGAAATTGTTGTAGGTGATGTAAATCTGGTCTACTGAGATGCTCTAAAAAGATTGTGTCGAAATACGAACGTTTAGTAACTTTTATAGCCTAAGAAAAAAAATCGTCTCGTGAAGCGCGAAATGACCTGCGTTCGCCGGTATTTTTGAAAGGGTTAAAATTCGTATTTTTTAAAACTAATTATGCCGTGAATTAGAAGAAGGCTTCGCCTTTCAGAACATATATTTGGTTTGTCTGTATCTCTAAAATTGCGCTCTTGAGGGGCGTTGTCGTAAGATGGAAAACGACCCTTTTTCAAAAATGTTTTTCAAAGGGTTAACATAATTTTTTTTTTTCGAATTGACTGCAGCATTTGAGACGTAAGAGTGAGATCTTTCAGAATATGTTTTTCGTTTTTAAATAAACGAAATGGTTTAGTCGATATAGAACTTAAAACAGAATTGTGAAATAAACGCATTCTTCATTCTCATTCGCTGTCGTAAATCGGGTTTTGAGCATGCGCGAGTGCTGACAGCCGGCTCGCAAAGAAATAAACAGATGAGTTATTGATCAGTTTTTAATTAATATCTTGGTTAATTCATAAAATTCTGAGACCCAGGTGCATCAGGAGAGGTCTTGCATTATCCTCACCTTAATTTTCAGACTTCTAGGTGCGCTAGATTTCGCTAGCCATCGTAGGCAGACACACACACACACACATACAGAAAAACTTTCTTTTATTAGCATAAATAGTCTGGGAGGCAGAGTTCTTTTTTTGCAGCAAATTTTCGCGTAAATGATTTGTATATTTGATTGCTATAGATGACGATGTTACAGATAATGAATCTGCCAGCCTGTTGTTAAACCAACGAAGGATGTTGCACAATCCACTGCTGAGCGAAATGGATGGTATCTCGATTATGGATGATTGCGACTCTAGTCGGGTAACATCCGTAATCGGGATACCATTCATTTCGCTCAGCAGCGGCCTGGTGCTATGTTGCTGTGGTATTGCTAGTGCGCTATATAGCTGAAAAGCAGTTCTGTTATATCTACACAACCTATAATCTATCTTATAAACTAAAATCGTCGATACTGAAATGGATTGCAAAAAATTGGACGCTGCTTTCCCGACTATAAGTTGAATTGTTTAAAAGGTATGTCGCATCAGAATAAACTCGAAGTTGTCTTTTTTTTTATTTATTTAAATGTATTTATATATTAGTATATGCGTTTTGTGACATGAGTCGTGATCAGAGTTGAATATTCGCCGAATGGAGCATATACCAAAAGGAACAAAACTTGTTTTTTACAGTGTGTCTTTTCTTATCGTTGACCAAATGCTAATTCCTAAACTGGTTAGATTTAGAATTTAGAGATATACGCTCTAAAAAAAGACAATTGTTTCTTAATCTATGAAAATAAAATATAACCACGAGCGAAAATATACAATAATCCTCTTCCGAGTTACCCACGATTCCGAAAAGCGTTCTTTTTCTTTAGAAACCGCAGAGACTAATATTTTCGAGATTTAAAGAAACATTTATTTTTATAAATGAAACCAAGTATATTTTACAGCCACAGATTTCCCGAATAGTTTTTATAGTTTATTTATTAATCAGTTTTCTCAAACCGGAATATAGGTTTTTACGATGTTATTCCTTTCATGTTCAACAAACGCATGATAAATTAACGCCATTAATAATTATTAGATTTTATCTATATATTTAAAACGAAAAGCACATTCTGTCAAAGTTCCACACGAATATCCTCTCTTTGCGCATGCGTCAACGTTTTTTTTAAGGCTTCTTCCCTCAGAAACGGGAAACCTGACTGATTAGCCTGTGTAGCCTAGGGGGATTGAAAAGGGTCGATTGAAAACGGATAGAGGTGTACCATTGCATTGAAAACACAACCTTCTAATACATTTTTGCTCCAAGGTAGAAAGCTACAGCTTTTTTTTTTTTTTTTCCCAATTCCTACTATTAGCTCACACTCTCTATATATTTATATATCTTGTTCAAATTTTCAATCTTTAATAAAATATTTTCTATTCATCCACTCAAGTTCAAATACATTTTTTTAAACTTGTAGTGGGTGACACTGAATGTTAATACAGTTTTTTTTCAAATATTCATTAATTAATTAAATTAAATTAATTAATTTTAGTTTTATATGGGAGAAAAAAAATTCCATTGTTTTCATAAATGAAATGAAAGATTTTCCTCAAATTAGTGATGCCACAAAAGTAAAATACGGCAATGATGATTATAAAAAAAATGTTCAATAAAGATAACGCGGGACATTAATGCTGCACGGGTTTATTTTATTTATGATTAAAAAGTAGGAATTGACTTAATTTTTTTTTATATTACTTGTTTTTAAATAACTGATGTTTTCACTACTAAATATGCATATTTTTTCGCAAAAATTTTAAAGAGAGCTTGCATACAGTTATATTTATAACCGATTGAAATGTCAGAGAGTTCTGAAGATGAGAACTATTTTTTTATTGCTATGTTAAAGGAGCCGACGCGAAAACAAACAAACAAACAAAAAAGCGAGAAGAAAACATTTCGTTTACAACTAGATAACACTATTTTTCACGAAATTTTTACACGGGCTGTAAAACCGTTTTATTTATCACCCATAAAGATTTCAAAGAGTTCGGAGAGAAAGAACTTTTTATTTTAAAACTATGAAACGACCCGACCCTACGTAAAAAAAAAAAAAAAAAAAACAGAAAATGAGTGCTTTTATCACTAAATATCAATATTTTTCGCGAATTTTTCATCTTAAGATATAATTTCATAAAAAATCGGTTTAAAAATATAAAATAATAAAAACATGTTTTTTTTTTTTGTTGTTTTCACGGGCCCGGGCAACGCCGGGTGGGGGTCAGCTATAGTAATGTATTAAATCAATTTTCTCAACCCGGAATATAGATTTTTAGGAGGCTATCCATTCTCAATCAACCATTTTCAGCTGAGTTGCGTAACTAAATTTATACATGCAAGAGCAAAACGATAATATTAATTTTAATGTTAATGCTGTTTATCTATACCATGCTTCTCTGTGAAATATGTTTGCTGAGCATGAAAATGTTTACTTGAATTGACAACATCAAAAACTATATTCCGGGTTAAGGAAACCGATTAATACACAATAATTAATACACTCAGAAACACTTCCGAAAGTCTGACAAATACAAGAACTAATGCACGGAATTTAATAAAACTTTAGATTCCGTTAGACCTTGATATAAATGAGTGCTAATTAGTTTCTGGTCTAAATCGCGCAACAGGTGGCGCTGCTATGCTACAATTTTCACGATAGCTGTATCTCAATGAACCAATACACAGAATTTCATCAAACTTCAGATTCTGTTAGACCTTGACATAAATAAACGTTTGTTATGTTTAGGTGTAAACAGCTCAACAGGTGGCGCTGCTATGCCACTTTTTCCATGATTTTCACGATAGCTATATCTCAAGAACTATTGCACAGAATTCCATCAAACTTCAAATTCCATTAGACGTTGACATAAGTTGTTATTCATTGGGTTTTGGTGTAAATCTCCCACCAGATGGCACTTCCTCAGCATTTACACGATTTTAGCGATAGTTATATCTCAAGAACTAATGCACGGAATTTAATAAAACTTTATATTGAGTTAGAAATTGTTATAAATTTTGGTTAATTCGTTTTTTATGTATGTGAAACTTGTATGAGATACAAGAAAGTTTTGAAATTGGCACATCCGACTAGCTTTTTTTTTTTTCCCCGTCAATACACTCTTTTATAAGCATTCCATGTTTATCTTGAAACTCACGCCTCATTTCATGGCTTACAATTCTTGATTTTTACAAAAAAAAAAATAATCCCTTATAATACATAATTTGGCGTGAGCATAGAACCTGATTATAGAAAATTCACCGCTTTTTTTACGTTTGGTCGAAAGCGCGGACTAGTGAATCTATTTAAAAAAAATTACAATTTTTGCTCTGTTTCTTTTTTAAGATATGGTAACGGGAAATAAAAAAAAAAAAGCATCTGAACTATCTTTTTTGGATTTCTACATTGCTTTCTCAACGTATAATCATAATTTATTTAACATGACACTATTAATTGATCAAAACGTATTTTCTAAAAAAAAATATATTACTCTCTTTATTTTTATTATCTCTAACTTTAGAAGAAAGTACAGGATTGGTGAAAATTTTCGAAAGGTTTTCGACGAGAAGGTCCCGAACACAACTGTTTTTAGAAAATATCTATTTATCTGTGCCTATATGTGACACAAAGTTTTAGGGGCGTTCTATCTCAAAAACTAATGCACCGAATTTAATCAAATGTCAGATTCAGTTAGACTTTGACATAAATTGGTGTAAATCGCCAACAGGTGGCTCTGCTATGCTGCATTTTTCACGATTTCATGTCTCAGGAATTACGCAGAATTTCACCAAACTTGAATGCTTTTCTGTTAGACCTTGATATAAATAGATTCTTATTGCATTTGAGTGTATACCGCATAACAGGTGTCGCTTTTATGCTATCTTTTTCCCGATAGATATATCTCAAAAACGAATAGATTGTCACTTGATTTCTGTTGCAGACGATTTGATTTATATAGAAGAAAGTTTTGTGATAGCCACAACATACTGTGCTGTCCTCTAAAAAAAAAATCTATTTTTTGAAATTTTCTCTATATAAAGTCTAATAAAGAATGCAAAAAAAGTAAACATGGCTAAATTTTTACTTCATTTTATCACTTTATTACAAAGTGGCAGCCAGTTAAGCAAGAATTTGAAAAAACTTTCCAAAACATAACCCATGTTAACTGAAAAAAACCCACACCTGACATAATAAGCTGAAAATGAAGCTTTTTATTTACATATTAAGGATTTAACATAAAAACAATTAAAAATTTATGTAGATCATTCTGAAATTCTATTATAACAAGAAAATCTGTAAAAATAAAGTTCATGTTTTCCCAGAATTCTGCAATTGTTAGTTTAAACTATTTTAAAACTAAATAAGCACTTGGGTATTTTGTGGTATATTACTCCTTGGGTATTTTTTAACTATTTTAATTATTCTTATGGTGCATAAAAACAGAACAAAACAAATAAATTGACTTTAGTGAAATATTTGATGAAGTATTAGGGTGTTTTTTTTTTTTTTTAGGAAACATGTCACTCTTTTTTTATTTTTTTTAGCACAATACTAGTTTATACATATTTTCTCTTTGATGCTGTTTGAAATATTTCGTTGTTGCAACTTCACGGCCAGTTAGTCTTTTTTTGGCGAGCGTGGGTTTTGGTGCATCATTAAATCCACTGTTGTTGTAACTCCATACACAATTGAACCCTAAAGAGCATTTGGCGATTGATCATCTGTGGTGGGCTGATGGAAAACTGCCTCAAAATAAATTAATAATTTATAATTAAGTTCTAAGGAGAAAAAAAATGTTGTATTTTCATCGGAAATACATCTTTGCACATAATTTTTATGGTTCTAGACTATCAGGAAGGGAGTGAAAAATCGATTACAAAATTCCATGTTTACATACAAAAACTAAGTAAAAAAAAAAAAAAAAGTGGGTAAGTGTGATCGAAGATCGCTCAAAGGGTTTCGTTTAATATTACTTTAAAAACACTTCATCCTTTCTTTAATAAATTCAAACAACTTTCATTTAGAAAAAAAAGTCATGTTTTTTATAAAGTAAAAATTTACCGGTCTATATATATATATATTTTTTTTTTTCCAATATCTAAACCAGCCGGATAGCGGGCTATCTAATTTGTTACACGAATTTGCAACACTAGTTTCACGAATTTTTGACACTATTATATTCTGTCATAATAATATCCGTCATACGGACTAAATGCAATATTTTAAAAAATAATTTCAAAATTAAATAAATTGTACACCTTCAAAATGTTAAAATATGCGAATATTTCCATAATCTGATTTTTATCCCGATTAAACATGTTTCTCAAACTCGTATATTTACTATTCTCTATTATTTATATTGATACTCGCTTTGTATTATTCTCAAACAT
This sequence comes from Maratus michaelseni, assembly GCA_963931845.1. NCBI lineage: Eukaryota > Metazoa > Arthropoda > Arachnida > Araneae > Salticidae > Maratus > Maratus michaelseni. The sequence goes on along the minus strand of OZ007590.1, from coordinate 379,155,796 downwards.
TTGAAAAATTAGTTAAACTTTCCATATGATGTCAGATTTTCTTTTTAATTATCTAATGACGTGATATTAATCTGCTTTGTGTACTTACACATCTCATACTCCTTGTATTATTGAGAAATCTTAGACATTTTACGTTTTATTACGACTATGACGTCAATCAATTTTATTTCATATTTATCTTTTTTTCAATTGGTGAAACTTTTTATTTCATTTTCATTTTTCGCGTGAAAATCGTCTGATAGAAAATTAATTATTGTAGAAGGAATTTCATTGTGGATTTTTAATTTTTGGCATCGGCTATAAGGAAAAATAGTTAAATTTAATGGTACAAGGCTGTTAGAATTTTGGTTTTTTATCTCTATTTATTAAAATAATACGAATTTTTCAAATTTTAATATTTTGGGCTCTTCACAGCTGATATTCGGATTTATACACAAAGTTTCAACTCTGTAAGTTACACAGTTTTCGAGAATGGCTCTGTGACGGACAGACAACGGAGCGGGAGTAATAGGGTTTCGTGAGATGAACGAAACCCTAAAAAGTTGGAAATTGTACGTTAACGTGACAAATGAGGTGCGTTGGCAGTTTTATATAGGAGCATGAAATTCAGGAAAACAAATCTACTAAAAAAATAGTTAAACACGTATTTGAGCGATTTTAGAAATTCACCCACTAAGGGCGTTAAATATCGGATATGAACCCGATTATGGAAGATTAGATGAATAAGACAACTATTGCTGATTTTTGATTAGATATTTTGCATAAGACATTTTTGAAAGGGATTTTTTTTTTTTAAAGTTATTTATAAAGATGAGGGATTTAGTATGATTGCGTCAAAATAACATAAGATTTTTTTCTGATTGTCATTTTGACGGTTTATGGACGCGATTGCATTATTGTGATCGGTGTATTTTTAGGATGTTACATTTTTGCTTATGTTACCCGGAAGGCCAAGGTTAACTCGGCAAAGCCAAGTGGTTCTGCTATATTAAAATTAATTTATTAGTTTCATTATGTATATAAATAGAAAACGAATTATTTATCACATTTTTACAAACTTTTATTTAAAGTTTAGAATTTGTAATTAGTGCAATTTTGTCTCACTGCCGCTTTTATTAGATTTAGAACAATTTTTTAAAATTATCTACTCATCCGTACCCTACATAATAGTCGACACATTATCCACCCGGACGAAGCTGGTATTCAATAAAACAATAATCAATTATTTGTATGATCATTATTAGAGAAAACAAATACAATAATACACAAGCATCAAATTTGAATATAATTTCTAATCAATTTCTTTCTTTGCTATAGGTTGCTGATATTTATCTAGCTGGTCAATTAGTCATGGCTGTGTCAAGCACCTGCGTCTCCTTCGAGTCCTTCTTCGCTCCTCACCATGATCAGGTAAGTATGGATGATGTTAGTATTGATGAATGGTGTCCTAATGCGAATTTCTATTTAGGACGAGCTGCATCCTGGAGTACTGGCATGGACTACTATGAAGAAGTAGCTGAGGAGGAGGAGGAAGCTGAGGAGGATGAACCAGCTCAAGAAGGAGCTGATCAAGTAAGTACGGCTTCTCCCCAACCATCCCAGAGTTGGTGGAAGAAGTCGAAGGTAAGTTGGTGGCGAAAGGCCTTGGCCTTTTGCTGTTGTTGCTACGAGGCCGAGTTTTAATACAGTAAAATTTAAAGATTGCAATCATTAATCCCTATATAATCTCATGTCAAAGGTTGCAATTTTTTTATCAACTGTATTTAAAAATCAGTTTTAATACATTTTTAAATTTTCGGTCTATTTTTTGAAATATTGGAAATCATTTTAATTGCTAAAAATAGATACATGTAAGTCCATTAGTCGCTTGAAAGACTCTGTGTTTTTTATTAATGACTTTACAACTTTTTTTCCCTCCATTAACAGAACAGCTTGCATAGATTGTATGATAATAATATGTTTAATTAGAAAAAAAAACTTAGCTACAGAGCAGCGAGTAATTGAGAAATCAAGTTGGTATTTTTCCGCTATAAGGATGCCAATATAACTGAATTAAGTTGCATTTTTTATAGCCAAATTCGGTGATCTTTTTATTTCTCTTTGTGTATTGCTATACTTTGACATCTTTTGTACACCATTTTTTCTTTTAAGAATAACTAACAGTTATTTTTTTAAAGAAATTATTATTATTAAAAGAAAAATTTATTTTACGGGATAAAGTTAAAAATATAAAGACAGTATAGCATAATCAACTGTTAAAATAAATAAAAAAATACATGATTTAGCATAAGTTAGATATTTTAAAAATAAGTAACACATATTGTCTCATATGAATGCTGGTTAGTGGGCTTGCATGTATCTTTCTAAATTTGCTTTTCGGATGGTTAATAGTTTTTGTCGGCCTCATAGCATATTTTTTCTTATTTGATATTTATATTATTATATTATGATTTAATTTATATATATGATTCATTACTTAAGCGGCCCTTTCTGTATATACTAAATTTTCTTAAAGAGTTTTGAAGTATCCATTTTTAAATTAATTCATTTGGCCATTTTCATATATATAAATTACTTTTTCTAAGTATGCATGTAGTATTTTTAAGTATATATAAATACATGATAAAACTATCTATTTGGCACCTTAATATTTAAATTAATCCCAGTTACAATAGTACAAAAGTGACAATCAAACACATAACAGAAATTAAAAAACAGACACATAAAATCAAAACCAAACAGAAACAACAACAAAAAAACCAATAAAAATAAAATAAAAACAAAACAAAAACAAATAAAAACAAATAAAATAAAAACAAATAAAAAACAAAACAAAAACGATAAAAAATAAACCAAAAACACACAAAAGACAACTAAAAAGCAAAACAAAAAATAAAAAGTGTTAGCAATTTAAAACTTTACAAATGAATCGTTGGTTCTGAAATCTGGTTTCTCTCTCAAACATCGTACAGCCCACCACCATCGGGTTGTAATATGGCTCTCTTCTCTAACCTCATATAACCCACTGTCATCGGGTTATTATGTGGTTGCTCTTTCCCTCTAAACATCTCTAAAGCCCACCGTCATCGGGTAATAATCTGGCAGTTCCATCCATACAGCCCACCGTCATCGGGTAATAATCTGGCAGTTCCATCCATACAGCCCACCGTCATCGGGTAATAATCTGGTTTCTCTCTCAAACATCGTACAGCCCACCACCATCGGGTTGTAATATGGCTCTCTTCTCTAACCTCATATAACCCACTGTCATCGGGTTATTGTGTGGTTGCTTTTTCCCTCTAAACATCTCTAAAGCCTACCGTCATCGGGTAATAATCTGGCAGTTCCATCCATACAGCCCACCGTCATCGGGTAATAATCTGGCAGTTCCATCCATACAGCCCACCGTCATCGGGTAATAATCTGGCAGTTCCATCCATACAGTCCTACATCATCGGGATTCACCCAAGTGTTCAATAGTGTAAAGTATTGACATCCTTTTTTTTCGGGGGGAAGGGGGGGGGGAGAGGGAGATAAATCAATTTCTCATAGTTCACTTGTCTTTATGAGAAATTGATACTCATAATTATTTACAAATTATAGTAATTGGGAAAGATTTTTTTTTGTTTTAATGGGAAGTTATATTGCTATATTTAGCTTCGTGCGCGTGAAAAAGAAGCACAGCTGGCCAATTCATCACGTTTCTTCATTACATTTTTAAGTTTCTCAAAAAAAAATCGAAATCAGCTCTAACTAGCAGCTAGTTTAAAAAATAGATTGTAACAGAGTATAATTGAAGTATTGCCAAAATAGTAATGCTACAAATACATTTTAATTGATAAAATATTACTTAGTCACATTCTCTAGCATCGAACTTCGCTCATAAGCACAGAATAAAAGATGATGTTAATAAGAACTAATATGGCAGTCTTATAGTCAGGTGATTAAGTCTCAAGTATTTATTTTGAGTTTAAGGCAAAAATCTTGAGTTTTTGAAATGAAAAACTTAGAAATTTAATGAAAAATGTAACGAAATTTATATTTTATGATATTCAGTTATAATATTTTGTAAAACATCGTTTCATGTGCATAGATGATTTTAAAAGAAAGTTTTAGTATGAACGTGCAGGGTCATCTGATGATAAATTGAACTTCTAATCTGTAAAAGTTCTAAAATACATTTTTTTTTTTAAATTATTTAAACAACTTTTATAGTAGTCATGGACAATATAGCAAAAATATGTTTCATTTTTATTACGAAAACAGTGCAAAAGGGAATATAAATAACCAAAAACCAGGCAGAATTAGTAAATTTTTTTGTTCCTTTTATATTAATTGCACATTAAATCGTGGTATCGAATTTAAGGATCTTCCAAAATATTAATTTACTTTCTGGAATTTTAAATACTTTTTGTCACACCACCATTAGATAAATATCAAAGCTTGAGACAGCCAATTGGTCAGTTCTGCTGTAGGGGGGTGGGGGGACCTCTCTGACCGAGACTCCACTTTGACGTAGTAGAGAGGCTTGAGGGTGCCACTTTAAATCATGGTGAATCTATGGTAAAATCCGAAAAAAAAATTATTATTGAAAAGCACCATCATATAATGGAAAACAATTGGTCATGAGAATTAACTTTCATATCAGTAAATACCTTCCAAGTATTTCTGAGACTGCTAAGTTATGCAATTCAGACGATTTGATCGAATAATCATATGAGTAAAAATGAAGTGGCACCTGAACCAAGAGAGTCTCAGAAATTAAAATTTTGCTGGGCATAATAGGGATAATTTCTTTTTTGTGATTTTTTTTGCTCGTTAGTTATTATTATTATTATTGACAATTTGTACCTCCCTAGAATTTTTAGGACAACTTTCACCAGTGGAATTCGAACTAATTTAAGTTGTGAACTAAATGATTATGCAAATATAGCAAAAATGGCCAGTGAATATTAAATCAGCTTAGCTAACAACTTTCCAGTATTTTTCTAAGTCAAAAAACATTTCTGGTAATTTCAGAAAATGTACTTAATAAAATATTATAATAATTTGCCTTGTTTCTATGCGCTACCCACTTGATTCCATTTAATGATTAAAATTTCTGGTTCAAAGTACGAAATCGGTATCAACTTCAGTTTACTCAACATATTTTGAACAACAATTTTTGAACAACAAGTCCCTTTGGTTCAGTCGGAAATGTAATATTTTTTTTCAGTTTAAGGTATGTACATCAGGATTTAAAAAAACAAAACGTACAACTATGTTCAGAAAATCAAAGAGAGTCACTCCAGTTTTTTTTTTTCAATTGTTTTTCCGCATTTAGCTTCTAAATAAGATAAATACAGTAGATTCCAGTTATCTGGGTAAAAATGTAAAGAACATAATGGAAACGTATCATTAAATTTACTTCTGATATTTGGGACTTTCACTTTATTAACAGGAATCTACTGTATAATGCAATTTTAATGTACTACACACTCCTTACAAGTTATGTTAAATACAAAACTGAAGCAACAATGAAGTGTCAAGATTAAGTTTGGAAAGTCACAAAATGCATCTGGTTATAGCAGCAAGTGTTAATGAGATAGCAACACATTCATTAGTTCACCAAGAAGACAACGGATCAAGCTAAACTTGCATGTGGTGATTTTTTGAAAGAATTATGGAACAAAAAATGATGTGGACTTTGAAGGTGCATTGGGATTAATGCAGATTTTCTGAGTTTGAATAAATTGTATATACAGGGTGTCCACTCTCAGCTGTGCCCAATGGCTAATTCCTAAAAGTCTCAGGCATATAGTTCCAATTACAGAAACGATTTAAATGAGGTAAATAAGTATTTTAAAAGGATTTGGGTCAATGAAAACATTTTTTAAAAAGTTACGATATTTAAATTTTTATATGCTCACCATGCACTATAAGTTATATTTAGTAAAAATATCTTATTACATTAAGAAGTAAGACAAAAAAGTCCCATTATTCTAAGATTAAAACTGACCGAGTAATAGCTGTTTAAAGTTGAAGTATTTTTTTTGCCACGAAATAGGGGTCATTCACAAATTTACTAGAAATATAAATAATCTTCAGATAACAATAAAATAATAATAATAGTTGAGTGTAAAATTAACATTACGATATAAATTTCAAATCTATTTTCATTCTGGTATATTAAAGAAAAATATACAACTTGTACTAAAAATATTAAAAACATAACAGAAAAAAAAAACTGATTAAAAAAAAAAAAATTGAAATGATGCTAAGCACTAGTATCAAAATAAAAATGTTTAGAAAATGATGCATATTTTAAAATACTATTAGATAATCTAATCTAAAACTTAATAAAAATTAAAGTTATCTTAAAACTTGCTCAAAATGACTTCTAACGGCTGCAATGCACAAATGCACACGTGAAATAAATCCTTCTAATACTTTAAGCCCTTTGTGTACGATCCCTTGAAGCTTGGCCCAACTCATCTGTGTTTAGATAGACGCAGAAAACTGGTATAAGTCATGGAATTCAAAGTTTCATAACTCGGTGAATTTTAGTGTTAGACAAATAGAACTTTTTTTGTCTGATTTGTTAGTGTAATAGAATTTTTTTTTTTATTTATAAAATATCACTTGTAGAACGAAGGGACCGTATAAAAAATTTAATTTCGTAACTTTTTAAGAAATGTTTTTAATGATCCAAAAAACTTTTAAAATAATTGTTTACCTCATTTAAAACATTTTTGTAATTGGAACTACATGTCTATGATTAATGGTTTAGGAAATAGCCATTGAACACCGTTGAAAGTAAACACCCTGTATATGAATCATTTGAAAGAATATGCAAAATGTACCTAATAAATAATGTAATCTGAATTTATTTATTCTTTTATTTTATGATTTAGAAATTTAGTTTAATTAGGAAAAAAAAAAAGATTTTAAAAAATCAATTTTAGACAGTCAAAATTTTTGACAAATTATACATAAATTCAGTCAAATGAGTGACTTTACATAAATGTGAAACAACAATGATACTCCCCTGTTTATAAGGGCCTTGGCTATATAGACAAAATAGTCTTGGCAAGAGAAGGACATTTTTTTTACTCATACTTTCTGGCAACCTATTTATAGTTTCATACACACAAGCAATTTTTTTCGATATTTATACAATTTATTTAACTATATTTTGCAATTTATTTACACAATTTATCTGACATTATATAGAAATAGAAATAATTTATCTAACGCATGTAATCCGAAGCAATTTTCTTGAACAAGTGTAATAAGCTCATCTGTTTTGTTTTCATAGCTGCTTATATCATTTGGCAATAAAGCTCACTTTTTAAAGTCTGGATTGTGCCATGGCCCCTATAACAGGTAAATACCACAATAAGAAATGACTGCTTTAGATTGTGAAATTTTAATAAGTGAAAGCAGTAGAACAATACAAATTTAAAATGTCCTTGTAACATGTACTGTTAGGAAAAGCTAGTTACTCAATTCTTTGTTTTAAGAATTCAGCTCATTTTACTGTAACACGAAGGTAAAATGCATATAGAACTTGATTATAGAAGATTCCCAGTTAGTTTTCATCAATACTGAATTTGAATGGGAATTTCGAAAAATTAGTCAGCTATTGCCAAATTGACAATTTTTGTAGCCAAACTTGGTGATATTTTGCCAAGTACTGCTAAGCTTGGCAAGAATTTGACACTGTTTATAATATTACAAAAATTAATATTGTTGATAGTTATTCATCAACCATCAACTATCAATAACTGATATGACTATGCAGTTTTAACTGTATGAGGGTAGCGACAAAAGTTACAATGATGAAGGTAAATTTGTGAGAAACCACGTTTTCTAAAACTCGTAAATGAAACTGATTATGGAAAAATCAGTCATTCTACAATTTCAAACTACTATGCCTCAGCCATTTTTTAAGATAGAGGCAAAGCAAAAAATGTTTGTATAAAATGTTAGTATAGTTTTTCAATTGATAGGCAATTAGAAAAAATATGTAACTATACAGGAGGTGATCTCTAGAAAAGGTGCACGGTTCACACTCACTCAAAAAAATATGTAGCATTTTTCGTAGCAGCAAAAAAAATTAATTTTGTAGTTGCCAAATTCATTTTTATAGCAGCGAAAAATCAGTTTTTGTAACAAAAAACAAATTTTGTAGTAAGGTAAAATAATACAGAGTTCACATGAACAGGAAAGTATATTATTTAAATGTAGTACAGTAAAAAAGAATTATTGAAGCTGCAAAAATTTTTTTATTTTCACTTCTATTTTCCAAAAGTTTTTTCATTTTTTAATCTAATTTTCTAATTTAAAAAATCTTTAATAAGGAATAATTTAATTCATGCAAAACACTTCATGGGTCGTAGAAATAGGCACTGCAGGACTCATGCTGCTGACTGAAAACTCCTGGTATACATGATAATAAAGATAGAAGTTCCTGTGCATGTGTGTGTCTGTGTGATAAAGAGACCGCAGCAATATTAACACCGCTTCCTCGTCTTCGAGTATTCATGAATACTAACTAACGTTGTGAATTCTCCCAGTCTAAACCGCGATATTAAACAACAGTTCCTTGGCTACAGTATTCATGAATACTAACGGTGTGAATTCTCACAGCGGAAAAAGGTTTTTAAAAAGAAGAAAGGGTGATATTTTCGGTATTTATGCGACGGGCAATAAATATTGTAGATGCTTATTTACGGATTTTGTCAGCGACCACCAATAGTGAATGATATATTGTTTTTATGGTATTAACGGTGCAAACAAACTGCTAGCGCATGCGTTGAATTCCGCATCGTTCGGTGGTAATTTTGTATTTAAATTTTCAAAACCATTAAGCATTATTATATATTTTATTTGCAACAGTGGAAATGAATATTATGCAATTTTAACACAGTGTTCAATCTTAATAGAATAAAGTGAGTTGAAATGTTTTTTTCCCTATTTTTAAACAGATTCCCCCAACACTCTTCCCTACAAATGAGATATTAAAAAACAGTTTACGCGAGGGTGCAGCAAACAAGAAAAGATATATTTCTTCATGATTATAAGTTGTAATCATGAAGGGGGAGGGGGGGGGGAGGTGCATTATCATGGGCTCCAGGAAGGGAGGACAATTACCCCTTCCTGAGTTTTGAAATTTAATTCTGTGAATTTTGATGTGGAAAAAAAATACTTATCTCCAAGTGGCATGATTAATTATGCATTAACAGAAGAAAATACTAAGAAATTTGCGTCAGAGGGATATGCCTTGCTGAAACTTTCATACAACACAAGTTTTTAATTATTTTATTTTGTGTTTATGTGTTGAAAAATTATCTTCCCTGACGAAAAAGAGGTAAAAAAAAAAAAGAGATTGATATTTTTGTTTGTTAAATTTCTGTATTGCATGATGCGGACTAGTAGCACACCTGTTTCAATATCTTGCACCTCCCGGTGTTTCGTTGGCATTCATGGCATTATGGTATTCAGAGGGGGAGGGGGTTGCACTTTCAGGATATAAATTTATGGAAAATGTGGGAACTCTAGAAGGTGGGGCTCAGTTTCACCTCTGAATTGACACTGACTGTAATGCTAAAGTAAAAATAAATTCTGTTTAGATATCTTACATGATAGATAATGTTTCTCTGAAGTGTTTATTTCGGTTATTTGGGATCTTGAATGTATCAGTACAAGAAATTGCTGATTGTTTTAATGTAATACGAGCAGAGAAGACCGAGCTATGTTCGGTCAAAATTAGCTTTGAGTTCAGATATCATGACCCATGACCAAAATGACCCATTAATCAAATTTTCTCGAACATGTGACCTAGTACAACAGTCTTCTCGTGCCCAAAAACAATAAGAGGCAAAATTTAGTCTAAATAGTCTGAGCCGTTTTTAAGATAAAATAGCTTGACCAATAATGACCCACTAATCAAATTTTCTCGAGCATGTGACCTCGACCAACAGTCTTCTCGTGCCCAAAAACAATAGGAGGCAAAATTTAGTGTAAATAGACTGAGCCGTTTTTTAGATAAAATTAGCTTGACCCATAATGACCCACTAATTGAATTTTCTCAAACGACCTAGCCCAACAGTCTTCTCGTGCCCGAAAACCATAGGATGCAAAATTTAGTGTAAATAGTCTGAGCCGTTTTTTAGATAAAATTAGCTTGATCCACAGTGACTCAAAAATGACCCACTAATTGAATTTTCTCGGACATGTGACCTGGCGCAACGATTTTGTCATGCCCGAAATTCGTAGGATACAAAATTTAATCAAAATCGTTAGAGCCGTTTTTTAGATAAAATTAACGTGACCCGGGTTGACCCAAAAATGACCCACTAATCGAAAGTTCTCGAACATGTGACCTAGCCCAATAGTCTTCTCGTGCCCGAAAATGGCACGATACAAAATTTAGTCAAAATCGTTTGAACCGTTTTTTAGATAGAATTAGCTTGACCCTGACCCAAAATGACCCACTAATCGAATTTTCTCGAACACGTGACCTAGCTCAATGGTTTTCTGGTGCCCCCAAACGGTAGTATACAAAATTTCGTCAAAATATTTAGAGCCGTTTTTAAGATAAAATTTGCATATATATATATAACCACATACACACACAAGATTTGCTCATATTAGAATATACGATATGCTGTTAAGTTTATTATATTATAAATTTAGTGAAGGAAGGGATGAAGCTAACCAATAATTACAACTAGCAAACCGAAAATATTTGTTTGACTTTTTGCAATAACCAGTCTCATTCCTTTGTTAGAGATTTCATAAGAAGCTAAAAATGCATAAAGTGCAAATTGGCGAGTAATAAACTTATTTTACGTTATTCATAGATATTTCTTTTTTTATGCCAGTAATGGTCTCTAAAAGACATTATTTATAGTAATCACTCTAATAATGGAATATGGTGGTATTTAAAATTTCCATTTTTGGTGCCAGATGAGGTTTTAGTTGCTACGGTCCCTAAAAGGCGAAATTTTAATTCATCGCTAAGAACAATATTTTTTAAATATATCTAAATTTTAACCAAATATTTTTCCTATTTCCCGTCAGTTTGATTTTAGCGATTTCAGCGCTCACCCTACTTCGCTTTTGTATAAAGCCGAACAGAACTGACCCCCCCCCCCCCTCGATATCACGATATATCTCAATATTGAAATTGAGATATCGCCCAGGCCTAGCGGAGAGGTACAGACCAGTTTTATGGGGAGGAGGAGACTGGCAATTAAAAATATATTATATTCATAATCTCATTCTCTAGCATCGAACTTTGCAAAATTTAGTACTAGTAGTCTAATTTTTCGGATAAAGATTGTGAAAAAAAGTGTTGCTGTCAATGGCTACCTTAGATATCCAAATTTTGTTGGCTCAGGAACCTTAGATACCCAAATTTGAAAGCTCTGTAATCTGTTAGTAATCCAATTTTGAAGGCCTGGGAATCTATTAGAAACCAAGAGTTAGCGGAGAGGTACGGGCCAGTTTTATGGGGAGGAGGAGACTGGCAATTAAACAAATATTATATTCATAATATCATTATCTAGCATCAAACTTTGCAAAATTTAGTACTAGTAATCCAAATGTTCAGATAAAGATTGTGAAAAAAAAAATGTTTTGCAGTTAATGTTAAACATGTATTTTGAGTTTAGAATGAAATTTTTCTTGTTTAAATAATAATGAAAACTTTAATATTAGAAATCGAAATTCTGCGATATTATATTACATAATTGCACTTTTTCCCATCTTTCCGGTAAAAGACCGATTCCTCGGTGGAAGAATGGCTTGTCTCTTGAGACTATCCATAAATTGAGCCATTTTTGGACATCTTCAAAGGAACTAAAGCATTTTTAAGAAAGGTGATTCTGCATGGATCAAACAAGTGGTAATCCAAAGGAGCAAGGCCTGGGAATAAGGCGGGTGAGGGTAGCACATCCCATCCAAGCATCTCTAGTGTTTCCTTTACTGTACTTGAGATATTGGGCTGATTGTTGTTGTGCTGGAAAAATCACCTTGTGTCTTCTGGCGTATTCCGGTCGTTTTGATTTCAATTCATGGTTCCGCTTTACAAGTTGTTCTCGGTAATGATCCCCAGTAATGGTTTGACTAGTTTTAAATAGCTCTGAATAGATGACCTCCTTCTGATCCCACCAAATACAAGTTTAATACCTTCGAATAATGGATATTTGGCTTTGTTATTGATGTGAATGGTTGGGCAGGATGGCATTATGATTTTTTTGTGCTTGGGATTATGTATCCATTTTTCATCCCCAGTAAGAATACGATGCCAAAAATCCATCCTTCTTTGCCGTTGAAGCAGCAGCTCACATGTGCAAAAACGTCTTTCGATGTTCCTAGGCCTCAATTCGTATGACACCCAATTTCCTTTCTTTCGAACCACTTTCATTAACTTAAAACATTTCGAGACGGCCTTTAAGTGTTTAATATTAATCTGCATCCAGCGATACCTCCAATTCTAAGTCTGCAAACTTTTTTCGGTTGGCTAGGGTGCTTCTTGTTATCCAATTCCAAATTGCCATCTTTGAATCGTTGAAACCAATACTCACACGTCGAAATCGATGGAGCACAATTCCCGTAAGCTTCAGTCAGCAAATGGAAACTTGTAGCTGTAGATTTTTTCAAATGGAATTAAAAATGTAATGCTTCCCGCACATCTGTTGTTTACACTTCAAATAAATGAAATATACTGATTCTTAAAGCCTAATGACAGCGTTTTCATATGCCATTGACTGTCATAACATCAGACATTTACCGGTGCTATTTACAGTTTACGCCATCTGTTGTCAATCCTTTAAAATTAAGCAAGTTTAGTACCCAATATTTTGCAAGAGCTTTAATACAACTGATATGGTTGATAATTCCTCCTCATTCCTAAAATAAAAATCAATGAAATAGAACAAGTATTTTGAATGAAAATATGTTTATATATGAAAATGATGGATGGATACAAATAAAGTGTTTTTTCTTTTTCAGTCCACAAATTTAAATATTTAACAAAAAATGTTTAAAGCACAAAATTGCTGAAATACAGATAAAATATGTTGATCAATATCACTTGTGAACAGCAGAGATTCTAATGTATCCACAAACTTGAATACTTGTTCATGATGCTAAAAGAGATAAAAACAAATAAATGAATAAAGCAAAATATATTTTCCTGAAATATTTTTTATTTTTACAATATATGCAGAAATCACATGGTATACATAAGATGAATCTATAATTATTTACTGTTAAATTAAAAGAAATTTAAATCCGTACTTGCCAACCTTGCGTGAAACTGTTCAATTTGACCAAAGTCAAATAATTTTGCTTAAGAAATAAAACAAAATATGTACTATGTAGATACATTTAATTAAATAAATTTGTTAATTAAAAACGTGATTATTCGACTTGGGTGAAATTAAGTAGTTTTATGTGAGGTTGGCAAGCATGCAGCTGTTCAACATGAACAGTGTTCATATTTACTCGCATTTTACAAGTACATCCTAGAAAACTATCAAAATATGACTGACAAATTTTAGGCTACTTGGCTAACTTAAGGCTGACAAATTTACCTGGCAATGGCGTTCCTACCTCAAAAATAATAAAAATGCTCTTTCGGAAAACACAGTAAAACTTCTATTATCGATCACTCATGTAACTGCCACTTACTATTTATTCCCCAGTCACTAGAAATAAAACATGACAAACAGATTATAAATCATTTTGTCATTATGTGTTGATTTATTCTGATATATATCAACTGGAAAATGATTCTATAAGCATATTGGAGAAAGCTTCTGAATGCTTTCTAACTGCACTGAATGGTTCCTTTATATAATGTACTAATATGAGAGATAAGGAGCTATATAAGTATAATAAATTTACAATTCTAATCTTGATTAGTATGTATTATATATAGAAAAAAAATCCTGCATTAAAATTTAATCTTTGTGTTTCATCATCCCAATTGTGGGTATGTGTGTGTGTGAGAGGGAGGAGGGGGAGGGAGGCAGACATTTCCATTATCTGTACAATTAATTCTCTTATCTGTCACAGCAATGGTTCCATGACCAGCAGGTAATCAAAGTTTTACTGTATTTCAAGGTTAATGTTTACTTTCACAAATCCCATTTTCTTTACCACCAATAATAAAAACAATTGAAAAATGCTGAATTGCTTTAGTTGGAAAAGGAAAAGTCTTTCAAAAATCCCAGCTGTACCCTTTATATAAAAAGAATTGACCAGTTTCAATTTAAAAAAAAATTCTTTAATATTCTGTATATTACACTTGTTGACTTCAAAATACTCCCCTTAAAAATAATGATTTTTTTTCCGACAGGTTTAACAATACAATGTTCAAACATGGCAATCAAATGGCTCCATCACATACTAATTTTTCTTTGTTAGTGTCACTGTTGAGGTGGATATGTAGAGTCTATTGTTTAATATAAAAAATATATTTACTCTTTATATAAAACATGGTCATCATAAAACATCATTAAAAAAATTGTTAAAACAATGAATAATGACAGTGAAGGGTTTGAATATTCGATACACAAATTTTCAGGCATGAAAAGCAAGGCCAAAAAAAAAAAAAAAAAAATTGTTGGACCTCAAATAGAACAACTATTTCAAGATCCTGCTTCAAAAATAAACTGAATGCTGTCGAGAAAGTAGCATGGGATGCTTTCGAAAAAGTATGAAAAAATTGTTTGGGAAACATAGTCTCAAAATTATAGTATATATAAATAGAGAGTTGTTTGGAGTATCTACTCTCCTCATTTAACCCCTTCGCAACGAGCGTCCTTTACAGAATTTTTAATCTGCGTCGATTCAAATCAGAAAAAGTCTCCTTGAAAAAATTGTTTGGTGCTGCCATCTATGTCATGAAATTGTAACTGAAAAGTGTTGCTGTATATAAGGAGCATCTGTACTAGAATTTATTTTTATTATTATTGGATGCAGAGAGGAGAATATATGTCCCTCATAACTATTAATATTTTTTAACTATAAGAAAAAGTCAGATAAAATAAAACTGAGGTTTTGTTGTATTGCTATACTTACATGAAATGTCACATTTTTTATTCTCAGAAAATAGCGTTTTGGTGCTGCCATCTATTATATTTAATTGTAACTGAAAGTGTAGCTTCCCCACAGAAACCTAATAATAGTCTTCTAATACTATCTTTGCTCTGAGAGCTTCCCAGTCTGCAGTGTTGAATTCAGAATGTAGCTTTCTTTATAATGCTAAGAGTCAGAGACTGGTTAAAGCAGGAGTGCTTAACGGGTTGACACCTGGCAACGGGGCGAGATTCGCATGCTCTCTGCTTGGCGAAGATGTGTTTGATAAATTTATTAGCCGACGTGGCTTCAGAGCGTTTTGTTGCCTTAATTGCTTTTTCTTATTTGGCCGGTTGCTAATTGATGAGGCGGTTCAGCACTGTGCAGTGTACCGAAGTCATGTCGGACGGATGTGAGACGATGGGATATTTACTAATTCCTGGCTGCATCGCTCACCCATACGCCATACCATCGCTATTCCAGTTGGTCTCGTAATTTTGAACCTTGATCTGGTGACGAGACCTTCACCTGACTAGACACCCACAGAGGTGTAATTCACAGGGACTAATTGATAAGAGGGATTATTATTTCTAGAGGATTGCTAGGGATTATTATTGCTATTATTGATAGAGGGGATTATTATTGCTAAATGATTTTGGATGAGACGGTTCAGCACTGCGCAGTGTAGCGAAGTCATGCCGGACGGATGTGAGATGATGGGATATTTACTAATTCCTCGCTGCATCGCTCACCCATACGCCATACCATCGCTACTCGAGTTGGTCTCGTAATTTAGAACCTTGATCTGGGGACGAGACCTTCACCTGACTACACACCCACAGAGGTGCAATTCACAGGGAACTTGGAGGACTTTACACCCACGGCGAATTTTACATGCACCGGGCGCCATTAGCGTACATGGTCGCCGCGTCTGAAAAGGAATGGGGTTAGACATTTAACACTTTTAATACTAGAAACTAAGTGCTACTTTTAGACTTTAAATACTATTACTTTACTTGGTTGTTTGTCTTAATTTACCTATAGTTCTACCCTATGATAATTTTAACTGAAATTAATTATTCTACAGAGTTGCTTATTCCTACAGGGGGGACATTATATGCATAGTTTACTAAATTAAGAGAGGGGTTGGACCATCGGTGTATATTATCTATATATAAATTAATATTTATAATTTATATAACTTAGATAAATCTAAAGATGGGAGGGGAGGGATAAATGGCTATATACTAACTAAATATAATTAATTATAAATGTTTATAACTAGCATTAACTTAGCTGGGGAGGTGCTAAAAAGCTTAATTTAAGTTAAAAATTGCTAATAAAAACTGCTTAACTAATTAATACGTATTAAAAATTAGAGGGGATACTAAAGTTACCTGACAGTTTACAGGGGGGGGGGGGACGAATTTGTGTTTTATTCCTTAACTAAAAACTTTAATTTATTTCTAATTCTAAAAAATTACTACTAACCACCTTTATTATTTATTTGCACTTTCAGTTATTCTATACCTACTAACATTGTTATTTAGAATATAGCTGGTGTTTTAATCTCCTTTCGTGCGACATTGCCTGTTTCTTCTTTACAGTGTTTGATTTTTGCCATTTATATTGGCTTGTCTCTGTCATGGTGGTTTGTCGTTGTCATGGTTATCGCCGCTTTTATGAGCTAGTCTCTTTTTTGCATTTGTTTACTTTCTGTTAGGTTTTTTTGCCACTTTTATAGGCTGGACCCTGTTGAGCTACACTGCAAAAAAATAAATAAATAAATAAATAAATAAATATTTTACAGTATAATACTGACATCCCAGCAGCCAGTATTATACTGTAAAATCAACAATTTTTTTTGCAGTGTATGTTCGTCATTGTCTTTATCTTGTTGTCACTATCTTGTACTGGTGTTGTTTGTCACTTTGTTGGAATTGGTCATATTACGGATTTTTCGCTGTTTTTTTTTTCGTCTTTTTTGGTAATTTGTCATATTGCGACTTTTGTCGGTGGTAGTTGTCACTATCTTTGTAGTTGCACACTGTTGCATTTTGTCACTTATATATTTTTCACTTTTCTTCTCTTGCTTCATTGCACTGCGGTATTTATAATTTTTATTTCTTCGTGAATGCGCTTAATGAGATCAGTCGATTGAATCCTTATGGCTGTTATCTCTACCAGGCTTTGTGTGCAACTTAGGTGGTTAGCTATTTGAAAACTTGGCGCACTAATGGGGTGGGGCTTGTTCCATGGCCGTTAGTCCGTCTTTTGCCTATGAGGCTGAATCACTATATGAAGCACAATTTATTTATGATTGCTTTTTAGTTGCCGGTATGCATTTTGCTTTGCACCTCTTGCTTTGTTGCACTTTTTGTTGATTTACTCTCCACCTTTTTAGTAATTTTACAGTCCTTCATAGACGACTTCCACTCCTCACTAGCACTGAAAAAAAGAACGATTTTTTTTTGGCGTAGCAAAAAAGTTCCCTTGCTACTTTTTTTTTTTTTTTTTAAGCATTAAATTATACTTACCAAAGGAGGGTACCTTTTAGGGTGAGAAATGCAAGTCAGGAATCTCGCTGCTCGGAAGGCGTGTTAGTGTGATATAAGATCAACATTTTCTATTAACCATCTGATCACTGCTCTTCCTTTTCTTTGAACATGTTTATTGTTCGCTTGTTGGTTATGCCATAGTTTTTGGTTGTTTTGTGTGATATGGATCAGATGGAGCGATTGGGTTAGTGGGCAAGATGTGAGATAGTGTTTGGGGGTTCCGAATCCCCCGCATGAGCAATTTGTTTGTTCTTTACGCGTGAATCTTTGTAGGTAGGCCGGGAATGCTCCATGACCTGAGTATATTTGACTTAGTAGATTGCAGCTGATGATTCGGCGAGAGTCTACTTTTGGGAAGTATTCATATGTCGTCCTGCCCGTGTCCTCATAATCCCACTCGAACTGCCGTTGCTTGGTTGTTAGTTCTTTTAATTTTCTTTTAGGTTTGATATTGGTTTCTGCAAGTGATATGGGATTTCTTTTGTTTGGTTTTCTGCTGCCTTTTTCGCTAATTCGTCGGCATCCTCGTTCCCTTGGATGCCGACATGTGCTTTTACCCAGCTAATTTTGAATTTTTGATTTGAATCTTTTGCTGTTTTCTGTATGTTATCTATCAGTTTTGTTACGTTGAATGGTTTGCTGAGTGGTTGAATGGCTGAAATGCAGATGATGCAGTCCGTGCAAATGTGTGCCTGTATTCCTTCCCTGTGCTGTTTCCCCATTCTGCTGCTTTGAGTATAGCAAGTAGCTCGACTTGAAAAACACTGTTATGCTTCCTTAATGGTGCTAACCGTGTTTTTATTTTTTAATGCTACGAATGCCGAACCCGTAGCACCTGTTTCCAATGTTGATATATCTGTGTAGATTACTGAGTTTTTAATGTTGTAGCCTATTCTATGTTCTATTGTAATTGGGTATGTTTCTCATACATTGACCTTTTTTACGTAGTCTGTTTGTTTTATTATTGTTTCATGTATTTCTGCTGTTTCTCTAAGTCGCGATATTCTGCCTTAAACTGCCTCATATTTAGCTTGGAGGTGTATGGGAATCAGGCCAGCTAGTACCTGAAGAGCCGCAGTGAGAGCGGTTTTATACGATCTAATTATGTCCAGCTAGAAGTGTCTTTGACAAGTTGTTAATACCTTTTTGGTTCAGTTTATGCGCTCATATGGGGGCCGCGTAGGTCAGTGTTTTCTCAGCTACTGTTCTATGCCAGGTTTTTATGAATCCTATTTTGAACATGTCCATGTTTCAAAAATGAGTATGAACTGTCCTCTATGTGCTCAGTTTTGAGTATGTCCATGTTTCAATATTCTGAGTATTTCTGGTATTTCAGAATTGAAAGCATTTTGTTTGAAACAAAAAGTTTCATAATAATAGGAAAACATCGATTTACTCAGATTTGAAAGTGTCATCTTTCTCGGTGCATAACATATTTGAAAACCCAACTTCAGCAATTACCATCTACAGTCAGAAAAATATCCGAATTCTTTTGTGAAGCCCTGTATAAGATCTTTATATTTGTATATATACTACATAGTATGCTAAAATTTAATTCGATATTAGGAAACAGATAACACAGTTGAAAATTCCCCTTCAGCAATTTCCACCCATAACAAAAATGTTCTAGAATTCTTTTGTGCAGTCCTGTATTTGAACTATAGAATTGAAAGCACACAGTTATACACACCAAGTAATACACACCAAGTAATACACACCAGTTATACACACCAAGTAATATGCAGAAAAACCAGTTACATGTAAAATCGTATACCACAACTTAAAACGCATTTTCAGCAGCTCATAGACAGTGCTGCAACGTAATTCTTTTGCATATCCCTGTAAATAAACTACAAATGCTATATACACACCTTGTTATACATTAAGCATCTTGTTGTTCAACTCAGTGATGTATATCAGTTTCAATATATTTGAAATAGTGTAATACCATTAAAATACATTGAAAACCTCCATAGATTTTAATGTAACGGAATTCTTTTGAGTGTCCCTGTAAATGAACGATATGTGCTATAAAATCCCTGTTCTACAGTAAGTGTCTTGTGGTGAAACTCAGTGATAATTTCAATAAGTATGAAATAGTATAACTTCATTAAAATACATTTACTGAGAAAATTGACACTTTCAAATCTGAGTAAAACGATGGTTTCATTTTGTTTTGAAAATTTTTGTTTTAAATAGGACCGAACCAATGCTTTCAATTCTGAAATACCAGAAAGACTCAGAATATTGAAACATGGACATACTCAAAACTGATTAGAATCAGTTCAAACTGATTTTTGAAACATGGAAATACTCAAAAATGAGGACCTAGAAGTCAGTTCATTCTCATTTATGAAACATGGATATACTTAAATAAAAGCACATGTTGTTTTATTCTTGAGTGTGTGCATGTTTTCAGAAAGGAGTCTATACATGTTTCAAAATTGAGTCATTTTGATTCGGAGCCATTTTGACTATGCGACATACTCAGATTTGAGTATTTCTTGATCAGTTTTGAAAATGTCGTTTTTAGAGTGTTGTAGACGATTTTCCCCCATGGACCATAATGCAACGGAATTCTTTTGAGTGTCCCTGTAAACGAATTATAAATGAACCTACACACTTCATTTTCTATAGCGAACATTCCATAGTAAACCTCGATAACATATATCAATTGCGTGACAATCTGAGTATATTTACGCGAGTTAGAGCACGTCCAGACAAACCGAAGTCTTAAGCAATTTTCAGCTATGTTAGAAAGTGTTAAAATTTGAGAACAATCTTGAAGGTAAAACTCGCTAATCCGTGCATCATGGAGCAACATCCGGATCTTAATTTGTTTAACGTAGCAAGCTTTACACAACTGTGATAAGCATATCACAGTAAGCATCTTTTAGAGAAACTCAGCGATGTATAGCAAATACAATTATGTTTGAAACAGTGTAACACCATTAAAATACATTGAAAACGATTTTCCCCCATAGATTGTAATGTAACGGAATTCTTTTGAGTGTCCCGGTAAAAGAACCATAAATGCAATGTTTCATTTTCAATAGCTAACATTTTAAATGATTTTTTTTTCTTTTTGCATTGGATAGCTGAGGTCAATCTCTATGCAGGTCCTTTTACACTTTTTCGATTTTGTTTACAAGTTTTTTCTTTTTATTTATTGAGATGCTTTTACTTTCGGACGTCGTAAACCTTAATAACATATATTAATTACATCGCAATCCGTGTATATTTACGGAAGTTAGAGCACGGGCAGACAAACCGAAGTCTTAAAAGGTTACTTCACTCACGCGAAAACACCCGCTCGCTAATGTTAATCCTATGGAGGGAAATATTTTAAGATATCTCGTTTGCAATTCAATATTTTTAAATATATATATATATATTGCATTGGATAGTTGAGGTCGATCTCTATGCAGGCCCTTTTTTACTTTTTTTCGATTTTGATTACAAGTTTTTTTTATTAAGGGGTCTCAGGATTCTTAAATCTTCAAAATTTTCGAAATTTTAATTTTTTTAGATGTTAAACTCCTATTTTTTCTGAACATTGATATAATTGTTTCCTTTAAATTCCCATTAGAATAGAAGTTATGGCTTTTAGAACAAGCCATAACTTATTTTATAAAACCCACTCAATAGCCGAAGCGGCGTTTGCGAAATTTTGAAATCATTTCTCTCCAAATGACGTTTTTGGGCATAACGCGCAGGATATTTTAAAAACTTCTGAATACTTTTTCATGAAATTTTCAAAACATATGTTTCATGTTAGCCTCTAATAACTAAACCTAAAATTTCCTTTTTATTGTACAAAAAAATATTTTTTTAAGTGATTATACTGTTGAAATTTTCAAAATTTTGTATTAGCTAAATAGAATTTGGTATTAAAAATAAAAAAATGCTTTAAGTACAAATTTATTTAGGTTCACGGTAATTATTTTAACCTCTTAAGACCCTAAGTTAAAATAATAGTACAAATACGCGTTCTTTGCTTTTAAACAAACAAAATGACATATATATGACAAAAAATATATATTTTTGAAATCTATTGTTTTAAGGGGCTTGTAATTTAGGTTCACAAATATGAACATAAAATTACTAGCCCCCCAAAAAATATCAATTTAACTATCAATAACATAAAATTACAAAATAAAAAAAATAACAGCTTTAAATAAGTGAATAACCTGCAAATTCTTAAATTTTTTTATTATAAAGCTTTTAAGTTAAAGAATTGTGAAAATTACCTATTATCTTGGATGCACTGTTTCGAAAGCATTTTGCAAACTCATGTTAAAATAACATTTATTTTATAAGGAAATCGACATCGGTGCTGCCATTTATTGGTTTCAT
Organism: Maratus michaelseni; assembly: GCA_963931845.1. Classification (NCBI taxonomy): domain Eukaryota; kingdom Metazoa; phylum Arthropoda; class Arachnida; order Araneae; family Salticidae; genus Maratus; species Maratus michaelseni. Next base: position 379,133,807 of record OZ007590.1, on the reverse strand, counting down.
TTTAAAGCAAAAGTATTCAACTTTCTAAAAGTGAAGTTAAAATGTAAAAATATCAATCCTTTTAGTTTTTATGAGCAAAAGAATCTAGGTACCCATTTGGGTACTTCAGGACTCAAGAGGATAATCTGAAGTACAAGTAGGCAAAAAAATTTCATTCTAGTTGCAAAAATTATTCTTTTTAATCCTGCGCGTAATTTGTTATACCAATTAATTATCTGCTCGTCAAAGATCTAACAATTTGGAGTCCCCTATAAATGCTAATTCTGCATCTTGAATTTTTTTTAAATTCATAAAATGAAAGAACATACTTATATATTTCATCCCAATAAAAATTGTTTTTTAAAATAATATACATTTTAAGATATTAAATGTTGAAAATGGTCTTTTTTTTTTCAATTTTAAGAGTCCTGAGACCCCTTAAGATACTTTCACTTTCGGAACTGGTTTCGAAAGTAAAAGTATCCTGAATTAAAAAAAACTGCAACAAAAATCGAAAGAAGTAAAAAAGGATCTGCATAGAGATCGACCTCAGCTATCCAATGGAAAAAAATATATAAATCATTTACAAATATTGAAATGCAAACGAAATATCTTAAAATATTTCCTCCATAGGATTAACATTACCGAGCTGCTGTTTTCGCCTCTTAAACAATTTTCAACTGTGTTGGAAATTCTTAAAATTTTGGAACAATCTTAAAGGTAAAATTCACTGATCCTTGCATCATGGACTGTTTAGGAGAGCAACATCCGGATCTTAATCCGTTTAACAACTTACCCTTACACAACTGTGATAAACATAAAGCAAAACAGCTAATTCAGAATTAACATTTTTTTAAAACAGTTTCCAAGCTCTAACATCCTGTTTGTTCACCGTGAAATCCATATCTCTAAATGAGATGTATTTATTATTAACAAACAAATTTCAGTAAGCCCAGAGATATTTCTGACAGTTAAGACAGTCAAAGGGTTTTAGATGTCAGAAAATTAAGATAAGAATTGGGTATATAATGTTCTGGCGAACTTCAATGTATACTTATTTACGAGATTTAGTGTTTGTATATCTCAAAGTTGACTAAATACATTCAAAACTCAGTGCCATCATGAGGACCTTTGTTTTTTACATTCTCATCATATCCTTAATAGGAGGTAAGTATAAAAAATAAGTTATTTTTTAATTTACGCATTTTTATTTTATAATAGCAGAACCCGTGTATTTGCACTCGTAGTTGCTGAAATATGCCAAGTGGTATTTGTATATCTATTTTTGTTAGAAGAAATTATGCTGCTACGGATAGTGCGAAAATTACTAATTAAGACACATTTTCAGTAAACTTTATTCCTTTACAACATTAGGCGCACGTGAGACTTAAATTAATTAGGAAATCTAAAAATTAATTACAAATAGATAGTAACTTAGAATGTATACTCATTTCATTTTGAAATTCTGAATTTTTTAGAAACCGTTTCTTAGTATGTTGGTTATTTTTAGAATTTTCTTCTAAATTTTTAAAAACTGTTCTGTGGGAGTATTTGCGTCTCTAAAGTAAACAGTCATGTAAAATTTCAAGTTTCTGTCTCATAACAATATCAGATTAATTATAGTTTAGAATGTTTTTAGAACGTTTCCCTCATATACATTTTAAAAGTTAACCCCATGCAAAATTCAAATCTTCTTGAATCTTCTATAGCAACTATATCACAGAAATCGAAATTTTAGAACGTTTTTTGATTTTGCACACTTTTGAGTTTCTAAATTTTTTAAACGTTTTCTGTCGTTGTTTTTAGAACATTTACCGCTCATTTCACCCATTTAAATTTCGAATATTTTTAGAAACCGTTTTTAGCGGACACTTACATCTTAAAAATAATCACCATGCCAAACTTCAAGTTTCTAGCCCTAGAAGCATCACAAAAATTGTAATTTTAGAACGTTTTTTGCTTCTGCATCCTTATATCAAATTTTGTAAAAACTGTTCTGTGCAAGCATTTACGTCTTAAAAATAACAGACATATCAAATTTTAAGTTTCTATCTCTAACACTTCTAAATAAACCGTAATTTAAAACGTTTTCAACACATTTCACATCTTTAAACTTCTAATTTTTTATAAACTGTTTATACCGAATATCAGCATCTTAAATGTAACTACTATACTAAATTTCAAGTTTCTGAACCTAAAAATTCCAACTAAATCGTAATTTAGAATGTGTTTAGAATGTTTTCCACTCATTACGTCCTTTTAAATTTCGAATTTCTTAGAAGCCGTTCCTAGTCAGCATTTACATCTTAAAATTAACCGCCATGCCAAATTCCAAACTTCTATGCCAACTGTATCACATAAATCACAAGTTTAGAGCATTTTTTGCTCCTGCACGCTTTTAAATTTCGAATTTTTTGAAAACTGTTATAGGCAACCCTTTATAAATCGTAATTGAGGATCTTTTTAGAGTGCTCTCCGCTCATTGCACCCTTTTAAATTTCGCATTTTTTAAAACTGTTCTCATTTATATCTTAAAGTAACTACCATGTTAAATTCCAACCTTCTATACCAACTGTATCACAGAAATCGTAATTTTTGAACTTTTTTGATCCTGCACACTTTTAAGTTTCTAAATTTTTAAAAGTGTTCAGTGGGTTCATTTACGTCTCTAAAGTAACAGTCATGTCTCAAGTTTCTGGCCCTAACAATATTTGATAATTGATAGTTTATAATGTTTTTAGAACGTTTACCGCTCATTTCACCCTTTTAGATTCCGAATATTTTAGAAACCGTTTGTAGCGGGCACTTATATCTTAAAAATAATCACCATGCCAATTTTCAAGTTTCTAGCCCCAGAAGCATCCAAAAATTGCAATTTTAGAACATTTTTTGCTTCTGCATCCTTTTAAATTTCGAATTTTGTAAAAACTTTTCTGTGCGAGCATTTACGTTTTAAAAATAACAGACATGTCAAATTTTAAGTTTCTATCTCTAACACTTTTAAATAAACCGTAATTTAGAATGCTTTCCGCTCATTTCACACCTTTAAATTTCGAATTTTTAATAAACTGTTTATACCGAGCATCTGTATCTTAAAAGTAACTACTACATTTCAAGTTTCTAACTCTAACAATTCGAACTAAATCGTAATTTAGAACGTTTTCCACTCACTTCATCCTTTTAAAATTCGAATTTCTTAGAAACCGTTCTTAGTGCTCATTTACATCTTAAAATAACCACCATGCCAAATACCAAGCTTCTATACGAATTGTATCAGATAAATCACAATTTTAGAACATTTTTTGCTTCTGCATCCTTTTAAATTTCGAATTTTGTAAGAACTTTTCTGTGCGAGCATTTACGTTTTAAAAATAACAGACATGACAAATTTTAAGTTTCTATCTCTAACACTTTTAAATAAACCGTAATTTAGAATGTTTTCCGCTCATTTCACACCTTTAAATTTCGAATTTTTAATAAACTGTTTATACCGAGCATCTGTATCTTAAAAGTAACTACTAAATTTCAAGTTTCTAACTCTAACAATTCGAACTAAATCGTAATTTAGAACGTTTTCCACTCACTTCATCCTTTTAAAATTCGAATTTCTTAGAAACCGTTCTTAGTGCTCATTTACATCTTAAAATAACCACCATGCCAAATTCCAAGCTTCTATACGAATTCACCCAGAAAAAAGTTTTGTTGAATCAACAAAAATTTGTTTGCCCCAACGAAACTTTTTGTTTAAATATGGGTCAATGGAAATTTCGTTTGAATCAACAAAAAAAATATTGTTGATTTTTTTTGTAATTCCAAAAAAAAAAAAAAAATGTATCGTCAGCAAAAAAATGTTTTGTTAATTCAAGTAAAATGGTTCAATTTTACTTGAATTAACAAAATTATTTTTGTTACATAGATATATGCTATGTGTTATTTTAACAATCTATTTTCTTTTTTCAACAAACTATATTTTGTTTGTTTAATCAATAAAATATGTTATATTACGAACTTGTTTTGTTTATACTACAAAAACATTTGTTAACAACCAATAACAAGTTTGAACCAATCTACATATGCAATTTTAACTATTTTTTAATTCATTTTCAATAAAATATGTTATATTACGAACTTGTTTTGTTTATACTACAAAAACATTTGTTAACAACCAATAACAAGTTTGAACCAATCTACATATGCAATTTTAACTATTTTTTAATTCATTTTCAACAGTGAATTACGCTTGTAAACCTTGAACAAATAACAAGTGAATTTTATCCGGCTTTTTTTCAAGCGCAAACCGAGAGAATGAAAATTGCCCATGCCGGGAGTCGATCCCGGGTGCTCAGAACAGCAGCCTGACGCTTTACCACTGCGCTACCAGTAACGATATCTGAGTTCGGCATTTCTCACACTTATATATGTCGGAACGGCTGCAATCGCAGCACAAGATGTAATGTCATAAGGAGCACGCAAATTTCTGCGGCAAACATGAGACGACGGTACAAAGCACAGCATACGGCAACACATAGTTAATTTTTTATTCATTTTCAGCAGTGAATTACGCCTGTAAAAAGCAGGATAAAAATTTCCTTGTTATTATTCAAAGATTACAGGCGTATTGGACTGCTGAAAATGAGATAGAGCTATTGCAGAAATCACGAAAAATGCAACATAGCAGCGCCACCTGTTGCGCGATTTAAAGTAAAAAGTAATCAGCAACAATTTATATCAGAAAGTAACTGAATAAAAGGTTTTATTAAATTCCGTGCATTAGTTCTTGAGATAAAAACAGCGAAATCGCGTTCAGGACAACCGGAAATCGAAAATTTTCATGAATACAATTCTTTCTTCTTGCAAAGATAGAAGCCGGTAATAAATGGGACAGGGGGATTTTTAAAACTACCTTTGTCCGTCCCAGTGAAAAAAAGTTTTAATTACCCCAAAATTATGTTAATCATGTAATTATATAGCTATATAAGTCAAATAAATCAAGTTACGTAAGAGAGATATGGCTACTACACAAGAATTTAATTTTTTCAAAAATAAAAAAATTTTGCTGGAATTACAAAAATATTGTAAAATTAAAAGAAACAAATTTTGTTAGTTCAAGTAAAATTGGTGAAATTTTGTTAAAATTTTGTACGAGTGTTAACAATATTTTTTTGTCCAAGCAACAAAACCAATTTTTTTACTTGAACTAAAAATTTGACTAAAACAACCAAAATGTACTCAACAAAACAGGTTTTGTTGTTTTAATCAATTCCTTTTTCTGGGTGTTGTATCAGATAAATCACAATTTTAGAACATTTTTTGCTTCTGCATCCTTTTAAATTTCAAATTTTGTAAAAACTTTTCTGTGCGAGCATTTTACGTTTTAAAAATAATAGACATGTCAAATTTTAAGTTTCTATCTCTAACACTTTTAAATAAACCGTAATTTAGAATGCTTTCCGCTCATTTCACACCTTTAAATTTCGAATTTTTAATAAACTGTTTATACCGAGCATCTGTATCTTAAAAGTAACTACTAAATTTCAAGTTTCTAACTCTAACAATTCGAACTAAATCGTAATTTAGAATGTTTTCCACTCACTTCATCCTTTTAAAATTCGAATTTCTTAGAAACCGTTCTTAGTGCTCATTTACATCTTAAAATAACCACCATGCCAAATTCCAAGCTTCTATACGAATTGTATCAGATAAATCACAATTTTAGAACATTTTTTGCTCCTGCATCCTTTTAAATTTCGAATTTTTAGAAAACTGTTCGGGGCAAACTGGTTTTGGCTCGAAAAGTTCAAATCCACAAAAAGTTTTACTCTTTTTTAATAGTTTTTAAAGTAATTATCTTCAACTCATCGGAAGTGATGGAAGAAGTCGTTAATAGGTTTTCAGGTTTTCTGCAGCATATTCTTTTCTGCCGTCTAAATTACTCCTAGAACTGCTCGGCGAGTAGATAAATCTGTATATAATATTAATATATACAGGGTGTTCGAAAACTCTTTCCCTGATCACACAAAAAAAACCTGTTCATATCCGCTCTATATAAGATAGACATGTGAAACTTGTGCTAAAATGTTGGAAAACTAACCAAGTTATTTTTATTGCGCGGTTTCGTAACGTGGCTGTAGTGTAGCAGGATCACTGTCCAGGAAACTGGACCACGTACCGAGAACTGGCTGACCATCAACCTCTGTTGAAAAGATGGAAGAAGTGAAGTAGTATTTTGTGCGCTGTTTGTTCTAAGCAATTAGTGCGTATAGCCTCACGTGAATTACAGCTCTCAAAAGGGTCTCGTTATACCAGAGGACACACTGAGCTTTTTCCTGATTTGTAAACAATTCCTGTTTCCTGGACACTGACACTGCTAGCTGCACTACAGCCACGTTACGGAAACCTGCAACAAAAAAAACGTGGTTGGTTTTCCAATATTTTGGCATCAGTTTTACTTGTATGCCCTATATAGAGAGGATATAAATATATTTTGTAACCAGGGAAAAACTTTTCGGACTCCCTGTATATCTATCACAAAAATGATACATTTTAACCCTTAAATGCATAATTTTTTCTTTTAGAATTGTGTTTTTTATACTTATATTAAGGATTAGACACCAGAAATTTTAAGATAGATTTTTTGATTTTTACAGGATTAATATTTCTACATAAATATAGTGGTGGCGAAGAACTTGATTTATTTATTAAAATTTAAATAAAAAGTGATGCAAATGTGCACCACTATGCATTTAAAGGTTAACTTATACCAGTTTTATTTAATAAACCAATCGTTTTGTATTTTTTTATTATTATTATTCAGATATACAGAGTGATTCGCTACCACACGTACAAACTTTGAGGCGTGGTACAGCTCACTAAAAGGAACATTTTTTGTATAGGAAAGCTGGGTTGCAATCCATTTATTCAGTGATAAATACAGGGTGTCTCATTGCAAGTCTGACTCGAGTTTTCGTTTATATAGCTTTAACTATAATGAAAGTATTTTACCGATATTTTCAAACAGACATACTTTGTTTTCGATGAAATGCGATAACGTCCGAAGAATTCCTGGAAATTCAGTTGCGATCTGCATCCAAACAACACTGACCTAGGCACTTCGTAATTTGGAATGTAAGCTCACAGTACATATAGGTCCCTCACCTAATTACAGTGGACTTCCTGTGATATTTATCACATTTCACATAAAGTATGTAGCGAATCACCCTTACCTACTCCTCTTACTTACCTTACCTCTGCCTACTTTAATTTAATAAAATACCTTTCTATAGAAAGGTATTTTATTAAATTAAAGTAGGCAGCGCACTTCTTTTTGTCGCGGAGGTATAATGTTCCCAGTATAATTATTTAGTGTTAACTTTCTCCTTTACCAATTATAGGTGTGTTTTGTGCTAGGCTTCCAAGACAAGCCCCACCCGCTCCTATTTCCGCTGATGAGGCCGCTGGTCTCGATGGTCCACCTGCAGGCATCAGCACACAGTAAGTACAATGTCTTAGCATTCGTTTTTTTTATACCCTCAGTTAATTAAAAAAAAAAAAAAATTAAGCTTTAACACCACTTTGACACCTTAAAATTTAAGGACATCTCCGGAAATTATTATTATTTTTTAAATAAAAATCCATTTACACTAATTTATTATACATATATTAAAGGAGAAAACTGTATTTTATTTTTTTATTATTTATTTATTTATTTATTTATTTATTTTTGAGTTGATATGTTAAACAAGAACGAAAAATCGTGCAGCAGACTTGTTAGACTATGATATGAAACACTCTCCAATACTATCAAAATATTGTTAAGAAGCTAAATTTTTTCATATAATGAAATGAAATAACTATATAAACAATTTAAAAAGCACATAATGCAGAAAAAAAATCTATTTTCCGCAACTGCGGTCAATAACTGGTACTGTATAAAAATGTTTTGTGCAGCACTTTTTATGATTTTTATACATGACATATAGTGTAACTAATGTTTATATCAGCTGAAACTAAATACTCTTTTATGATATTTATCATCCATGATGACTGTGTATTCATATCTTTTTGTGCAGCCATGCATATGGATTTATTTATATTACATTGTTCTAACACAATCCCATAGATCAGGTGAAAATGCACTTTTAAGAAATTCCTTCCATAGACGTTAATTCGAATTCTTTTGGGTAAACCTGTATTTATAAAATTTTTCACATCACATATTATAACAAAATGTAACTCTTCTAGAAGACACGTAACACAACTGAAAACGCACTTCCAGTAATTACATCCACAGACTTCCAACGCATTTCGATTTCTTTTGCACAGCCCTGTATGTGAATCTATTTATATTCTACAAGCATATATACTACTAAAATATAGTTGAGCTGGGGAATGCATCACAGTTAAAACACACTTTAAGCAATTCATGCCCATGGATATTAATACTTACGAATTTTTTTTTATGCAGCCCATTGATCAGAGGACACACAATCAATTTGTACACATCACGTATAATACACGAACATTTAGTTAAGCTTAAAAATAGGGGAAGATCGGGTAGCCTTGGACACTTGGATAAATTGCAAATAAAAAACAAATGAATGAAATTTCTGTCTTTATTTTATACTTAAAATAAAGTTACGAACTTCTTTAATGATTTTAAATTAAACATCGCTAATAATATCGAATCATTTAACGAAATATACTGAAAATAGGTTGGCCTTATTTTTTTGGCGTCACAAGAAACAGTGGGTAGCCCCGGACACATTAATCAATGGTGTCCCAACCATTTTTTGGCCTTACAAACATCACAATTATAATAAAAATCCGATGCATCTATATAAACACAATCTTCATGGGCCCAGTCTTTGCATTCCTGGCACTGAATCCAGTCTTCTTCAAATGTTTCTCCGTATAGGATGCATTCTGTCTCGTTTTTTCGAAAAATTATTGACGAAAACAAAACATTCAATCACGACTAACTTACTCGGCGCCCACGTCGCAATTAAACTGCATTTGTTTCGACTCTAGATGGCGTTCATTTACAATAACTCTTTATTTACGCAACGCTTTGAATTTCTTAGAAATTGAAATGTCCGCGGCTATCCGACTTTCCCCCGACTTTCAACAGTTTTTTCTCTGTAAAATCAAGATTTTTCTTATACAGTGTACCACTTGTTAATATTTTAAACATATGCTACAAAGAGGAAAATAAATCAATAGAATTTACAACAAGCTTTCCATTCAATTTTTCCGAAATTTAATGTTTGTTACACGACATCATCTTGTACTAAGCTCTTCAATTATTTTGAACTAATACAGTTTTTTTTTTTAATTAAATTATTATTTATTCTCATGAATATTTTATTATTTATTGATAATTTTAACTGTCTGAAAATCTTCTTTTGTCCCTCCCATGATATTTGATTTGCTACGCCACTGTTTAATTGTATTTTATACAAAAGTCGGAAGTATACAGTTTTCGTAAATATAATATTTTCGAAAAATAAAAAATATCCGATATTTTAATATACATGTGACATTTTTAATATAGTCAACTTATTGATGACTATAAGTTTTTTCAGAATATATATTAGAAACTAAAACATATTGCACTTAGCATGAAAACTTAATAAAAAATATTCTAAATGTATTTTTTTTTTCTTTCGTTTTTTCTTCTTTCTTATATTTTTTATTTACTCATGTAACAAAACTGAAGATCAACTAACTGAAAACAGACACAATTTGCTTTTTACCCTCAAGTATTAAGAAAATTGTAATTTTAAATTCAAAATAATTTGTTTTTATTGAAAAATTGGAAAATAAATGTAAGCTTGTCTATTTTTTTCATTCCCTAACCTGCTGTACATTATAAACTGAACTAAACAAAAACCAGAAAATATTCTTTCTAATGAAGCTGTAAACAACTTATCTAAATTAAACAGTTTATATTTCAATAGCTGTTTTAAGTAAATATTGTCCCACATAGTTATTGGTTCTACATTTAAAAATTCAGCTTCAAAACTTAAAGCTTAGGAGACTTTTTGGCTGAGAAGTTATTGCTAGAGCAAAAGTTATTTATCTTACAGAACGACAAAGTTAATAATAATGGGGAAAAAATTACACTTGTTTTGACTTAAAATATCAAAAATATTATGCACAATGATGTTTTGAAAATATAAAAAATATAAAAATATCAAACATCATGATATTTTGAAAATAAATATCAAAATATCAAACATCATGATATTTTGAAAATAAATATCAAAATATCAAACATCATGATATTTTGAAAATAAATATCAAAATATCAAACATCATGATATTTTGAAAATAAATATCAAATATGAAACTATCAAACATCATGATATTTTGAAAATAAATAACAAATATGAAACTATCAAACATCGTGATATTTTGAAAATAAATATCAAATAGGAAAATATCAGACATCACGATATTTTGAAAATAAATAACAAATATGAAATTATCAAACATTGCGATATTTTGAAAATAAATATCAAATATGAAAATACCAAACATCACGATATTTTGAAAATAAATACCAAATATGAAAAAATCAAACATCGTGATATTTTGAAAATAAATATCAAATTTGAAAATGCCAAACATCGTGATATTTTGAAAATAAATATCAAACATGATGATATTTTGAAAATAAATATCGGATATATATCAGGATACATATCACGATACATATCCATTGATATATATCACGATAGATATCCATTGATATATATCACGATACATATCCATTGATAAATATCACCGAACACTAGAAGTAGATGAAATGTTTTATTAATGATAATTTTATGTCATTCAGGGACTACTCCGGCGTAACAGGATATGCGGACGCGAAAGGAAATATGCTCAACGACATGAAAAACCAGGCCGGTATGGGAGTTCCTATGCCTGATACCAAGAAAATTGAGGACGTAAGCCAAATTTACCATTTTATTTATAATTTTTTTAATACGCTTTTATCAATTAATACACTGTAAAAAAAAGACAAATGTATCTTAACCTATAAAAATATATTATAACCACAAACGAAAATATACAATACTTCTTTCGAATTACCCATGATTCCGAAAAGCCTTCTTCATCTTTTGAAACTTCAAAAACCAAAATCTTTTCGAGATTTACAGAAGCAATTGCAAAAATAAAGATGATTTTGCTTCCACTGATTTTCGGAAACGTTTCCGACTAGTTTTATTGTGTATTAAACAGGTTTTTCTTTCAAATCGGGATATCGGGTTTTAGAGTACTATCAATTCTCAATAATATATTTTTAATTGCGTAATTGTATTTTTACATGCAAGAGACATAAAGTAATATTAATTTTAATATTGATGTCTATGCTGTTAATTTATCTTGTTTGTCTGTAGAACATGGCTGGTTGAGCATCAAAATGCTTATACATAAGAATTCATAGCGTCCGAAAAACTCATATTCAGTTTTGATTGAAACTGATTAATTCATTATAAAAACTACTCAGTTTCAGAAAATCAATGGCAGCAAATGAAACTTCGTTTTTATAAATGCTGCTTAAAAACTCGAATATATATAGAGATTTCTGATGTTTATTAAGATAAAGATTGCGTTTCGGAATCGTGGGTTCTTATACGTTAAGAAAACAATTTAGAAATCATAAATTAAGTTTAAATAATGATTTTTTTTCTTGTTGCAATATTTAAAAAAAGAACAGACTATTTTTTTTTTGTAAATTCACTAGTTCGCACTCTCGTACCAAATAGCAATCAAAGCAGTGAATTTTCCATAATCGGGGCCTACGCCAAATTCACATATTTTAATGGAATTCTTTTGGAACAACATGAAAAGTCTATGTGTAACAAAAACCTACTTGAAACAGAAAAATTTCATGATCATCTTGAAAAGAATGAAAGGAAAGGTATACCAAGGAATAGTATATAAAAGATATAAAATGGTATATATATATATATAAGGAAAGGTTTACCTTATAAGAAAGGATATACCAGTCTAAAACAGGAATTATTCCTTGTGATTCTACTTAAGCCGGTTTTAATGTCTTTATTAAGTAATTAATTGTAATAAAGTATAATTATTTGCAAGTTCCCAAACTACGAAGAACCAAGAATGTACCAAATGACGATTGCTTGCTATTAAAAAATAAATAAATAAATAAAATAAAAATAAAAAAAAGAAAGTAGTTGGCACATTTTGTCAAACTTTTAAAGTTAATGTACATATTTTCTAAAAGATAATTTTATATTATGTATTATATATTGAAAAATAAGTCATCAAATCAGGCGTGATTTTTAAGTTAAACATTGAATGCTTATAAAAAAAGTGTTTTTTTTTTTAATAAGTTATTTTTACTTGTTTTATGAAATTAAGATGTTTATATATGTTTAACACCCATATATATATATATGGGTGTATCATGGGTGTATATATCATTTATTAGGACTACATTTTTAATTTGTAGATTGACAGGGCTCTTTGCTATCGGGATTTCAGTGTATGTGGTCAGTTTCTTATGTTTCAATGGTTAGATTTTACTTAAAGTTTAATATATATATATATATATATATATATATAACAAATTATTTTCATATTATTTCTTTCTATTTTTTGTTAGTTTTTAAGGAAAAATATTGTAACATTTGATACTTACGTAAAATGTCTTCAGTAAAAAAATAAATAAATAAGTAAATAAACAAATAAATAAAAGATTGTTTACTAAACATTTTTTTCAATAACTATACAAGTTCAGTTATTAAAAATGTAATGAACTGCAATCTAAGTCATAAAATAAAAAACTTCCACAGACATATCTATTCAAACGATCACCTTAATGATATTTCTACATTTTCTGTATGTTAATTGTAAAAATAACTGTTAAATTTCAGAAAATTCTCGGATATTTAAACCGATAGTTTATTACGGCACCATCAAATAAGTACACTGTTAAAAAAAAAAGCAAGTTGGAAATTGCATGGCAAACGTGACAAACGATGTAAGTTCGTTCTATAACTAGTTTTATAAAAAATTCAGATCTTGGTGCAATATAGCTGTTGCACTCTTATGCAAAAATGCACGAATACAAAATTTATATTATGTGCAGATTTTCATATTATATAGATATTAATTTTATTTTATGAAATTAAGTTTCAGTACACTTTTATAAACAATTAATTACAATTCTGTTACATTAAAATTATACTATGCGCGAGTATCCAATATACAAGACAATGTAAAAAAAAAAAAAAAAAAAAAAAAAAATCATCGTTATTATTTCACTGAAAAAAGGAATTATATCGTCTGTTATTATGAAAGGTTTAATTTCCGTAATAAAATAAGTGCATTTTAAGTTGGCAACATTTTATATTTTGTTGACATTTACCGAAAATTCCAATGGGAAATTTAAGCTCGCTTTGAAAATTTCAGAACTTAAAATCCATATTTATACTCTTTTTCCACTAATATATATTTCTCCGGAAACATCTATCCAAAAAACTGTCAGTAGATTATAAGATTGCTATAAGTAAACAATTTTAGTATACAAATTCGGTTTTTAAATTCAGTAATACAGAAATAATAGATCTAATTCACCCAGTTAACGTTATTGATCATAACATCTGGTCTGATATCTGAATCATCATCTCAACAGATTAAATCGCAGGTAATGGGAACTCCAGTAAACGCTGGATACGTGATTACACTAGAATTACCTTTGATTTAGTCGGTTGAGCTGATTCAGATGCGATGATCAATAAGGTTAACTGGGTGAATTAGATCCGCCAGATTTTTCCGGGATTGCTCAGTTGGTAGAGCATTGGCAGCTTCAGCCAAGAAATCCCGGGTTCAAAAACTGGCCCGGATTTTTTCGCCCAGTTGGGAAAATTGCAACTTATATGTTTTCTGCAGATATTCAACAAAACGTCAATAGAATCAAAAGGATCCGGTCTTTATCCTTAATTTAATGAACAATGAATGTTGATTTAAAAGAAAGAACTTACGTATTTGTCGACAAAACGATTGATGTTATTACATTTATAAATAAATGTGCAGTTTTTATTTATTTATTTTAAATATTTTATTTGTATTAAGTTTATTGATAGATTTTTATGTAGCATTTTTCTTTTTAATTTTTTTTACAGATCCTTAAGATGACTATGTTTTAAGAAATCGACGAACTCATCCTCAATGATGTCTAGACAACCGATTGAACAAAATACATCTTTAACATTTCGAACTCGAATTTTTATCTGGTGCCCATTTCAAATTGTTGATGGACTGTCTATCTTAAATCGCTATCAGTGCTTTTTAATCATATGCAGTTTAATAAAATAATTGTGGACTTTTTAAATTATTGTTATTCTCCTTTGTTTGTATATGAAATTTTCTATTGTCCATTTTTTTTAAATAAAAAAATTTGCAAATACTATACGTTTCATTCTATTTATGATTTTTGTTTCACATTTCCTATACATACTCATCGATTAACCGCCTAACAGTTTCATTTTTCAGCTATGTTATCAAAAATAAGCGCTTTTTTTTGGATAAATAATTTTATATTGAAGTCTATTTTATAAATTCAAAGCAGCAATCAAAATTGTTACAAGTATTGGATTTACTAATTTATGTTTATTTTTATTACAGAAAAAAAAAAAAAAACGAAATTTTTATTGGCAAATCAATTGACTAGTGTCCAAAATATAGTGCCCGAGTATATTCGGGAAAAACTGTTAAGTTGTTAATCTTAAATAACTCCTATCTCTGAGCGGACAAACAGTGATTTTGTTGTGCTCGTTTTTCTTCCGAAATGCATTGTAAAAAAAAAAACAAAAAAAAAAACACAAATGTTTCGTAATCTAGAAAAATATAATTTAATCACAAACGACAATTTACTATAACCTCTTTCGAGTTACCTACAATTCTGAAAAGCGTTCTTTATCTTTAGAACCCTCAGAAATCAATAGATTAAGAGATTTAAAGAAACATTTATATATATTTTTTTTAAAAAAAGGTTATTTTGCCGCCACGGATTTTCAGTAACTTTCCCAAATAGTTTTTAGAAAGTATTAATAAAACACCAAATGAAATAAATTAAGACAGACTTGAGCACACTTAAAAAATAAAATTTATAAAAAATATACTTAAAAACAAATAAAAATACAATTTGTAAACGTTTCGCCAAGCGACACGCAAGGCATCATCAGTACAAAAAATCCATTGCATAGCAAACGACTGAACAAATCCAGAACAGTTAAAGTTAGTTATTTTAAAAACAGACAATATTCACTAGGGACAGAATGAGCTTCATTCAAAGTCTGCGATCGCAATTGAGTGAACCAACCTTCAAGGAGTAATCTACCATGATAGCTGTTGCAACCCGATTTCAAAATACTGGCGTTCGCAATTAGCGGGATGTGATTCGTTTGAAGTGAATGCTGGACAATGTTTGAATTCAAATTACCATTTTTTAAAGCACCAGTATGTTCTTTTAGGCGAATTTCCAATGATCTACTTGTTTCACCAATGTAAACACTATTGCAATCTTTACATTGAATAATATAAACAACACCGGGTAATTTAGACTTATCATATTGAAATTTATGCTTATTGAAAAAGGAACTCACTTTATTAATTGGTTTAAAAGAAACCCCAATATTGAATGATTTTAGAATGCCAGAAATTTTATCAGAAATGTTCTTATAATAGGGGATACAGATAAAATATTTTGGTTTACTACGCTGAAAAGGTGTGTGTGTGTGTGTGTGGGGGGGGGGGGGGAGGGGGGGGGTAGAATTCACAAAATTTAAAGTATTTTTAAAGATTTTTTTAACAAGACCAATAGGATAGCTATTATTAACCAAAACGCGATAAATTTTACATTACAATTCAGACGTTAAATGTATATATATACTGCATAGTTGCCAACCTCCCGATTTTTTGAATACCAGTAAAATCATACAAAAATTTTCGGTTTATTAAATAGCAGAAATTGCACTATTTAATAAAACAAATATTTTTTTATAAAAATACTGGTGGGAAAAAAAATCGGGAGGTTGGCAACTATGAACTGCAAAGTATTAATAAGTTTTCTCAAACCGAAATGGTTCCTCGGATGCTATCCATTCTCAAATAAACATTTTCATGTTCAAAAATTATGTTTAACAGACAAACATGATAACTTAACAGCATCAACATTAATATTAAAATGAATATTATTTTGTTATTCTTACATGTGTAAATTAAATTACGCAGCTGAAAATGTATTATTCAGAAATAATAACATCCTAAAAAACGATATAAACTGATTAATACATTATAAAAACTATGCTAAAACATTTCCGAAACTCAGTGACAGCAAAGTAAACTTTGTTTTTATAAATGTTACTTTAAATCTCGAAAATATGAGGGTTTCTGAGATTTCTAAAGAATGCTTTTCGGAATCGTGGGTAACTGGGAAGAGATTATTGTACATTTTCGAACTTGGTTATATTATATTTTCGTAGATTAAGAAAAAGTTCTCTTTTTTTACAGTTTGTTAAATAAAAGTCTATGAAATAACTAAGAAACTACTGGTAATCATTTATCTTATGTAAATTTACAGTGAGCTGAAAAACGAGATTCTGTAAAAAACTTAAACTATTTTATAAATGTACCGAGGACCAGGGATGGCAAACTTTTTTATTTTACGTGAGTTTGCCAAAAATTTACAAACAATATCTATCATTCTATCAGTATTGTAACATGCAAAATTTTACATAAAAAATTTATTGAAGCAAAGGCTTCTTATTGTAAACACCGGTTAATAAAATCGGTCGCTTTCATGCATGAAGTAGACTAAGGAAAAATATTAAATTTTCGGGTTTTTTTATATTGGAATCATCTATTAATTTAATGAAATTTTGATTCAAAAATATGATCCAATAAAGCGAAAAATACTGTAATAACGGAAAAATTTATTTTCTTTTGAGTAATTTTTAACTTATTATAAATAATGCAAGAACCAACTTACAATAATCAAAGTTTCATTAAAAATAAGTATTAATAATTTAGAAATGAGATTTTTGCTGTTGTACATTCGATGAGAGAAATACTTTATATCTTATTCATATATATTTATATTTTTTTCAATGTACGTAGCGAAATTAAGTCTATTTGCCATTTTATTGCAGAGCTGCCAACCCACCGGACTTTTTAGCTCAACTAATAATAATTGTAATAGTAATTTTTGTCGTATTCAGTCGCAGACATTCTGCATTAAATTTCTATTCAAAACAGTGTTTGCTATTGCACAGACTGGCTTATAAAATTTATCTGAAGAAATAAAGCTTTATGTATTCTTACAGCAAGGCAAAATAGTTATAACATGGCAATAGTTATCTGTACGTTGTTAAATAAAATTTAATAATGAATTTATCTGAATTACATACTGAATATAAATTAAACTAAGAAAGAAGACATATTCGAGAAATGTGGACGAGAGTGGACGGTATTTTACATATTTAATTACAATTCACGAACACAATACATAACATCACAACATCAATCAATACATACAGAGACTAATTACAGCAGAAATAGGCAAAAACAAATCGATGGCGTTACCGTACAGACAGCTTTTCAAATTTTAGTGCTGCCATCTAGAGACAATTAACTGAAATACAAACACCATAATCTGCATAATGATTTATCAAAAGCATATTTATCGTGTGGCAGGAAATTTTTGACACTTACCACCTGGGACACGCGTGCCGTAGGTACGCATGCCATAGGTTAGTTCATTTTATGTCACATATATAAATAATAGACAAGCTATCTAATTAATTATAAAACACCGAAAATAATAAAAATATATAATTTATAAAATAATATGCATTGTGTCCCTTCTAATCGTTGACCAATAGCTAATTTCTATAAAGTGTTAGTTTTAGAGGTATAGTTCCAATAGCAAAATAATTTCAAGTGTTCTTCTCCATCATAATAAAGAATCATTTACGTAAAGATAGTTATTTTTGTAAAAGTTGCGAAATTTAAATTTTCGCACGAGTCCCTGGGTCCTATATCTAGAAAAACATTCAAAATGCTCTATTAACAAGTGAATGAATGCGTCTTTCCGTTTTCAGTGCTCGAAAATATATGAAATTCAAAGTTTTAGTCGTACAAAAATGATTTTGTTTTGTTTTCTTTTACTTGTTATATAATGGAGAATATTTTTCCAACTTATTCGAATCAGCGCCCGTAAAAATGCAAAATTTGTAAATGTTACAAAAATAGCTATTGCGAAATAAATGATTTTTAATAGGATGGAAAACAGCACTTGAAACAGTTTTGCAGCTTGAAGCATCATAGCTCTAAAAAAAAAGCAGTTTAGTAATTATCATGGGCGCCCATATGAGTGATTTTAGATAGGAACTGAGAAAATTTATTTTTAGAGTAGCAAACCTTTTAGCAATTGTACAGTAAGGCAATAACTAAAAATCATGCGTCAAGCATATATTATGAAACGTTTTCC
The DNA here is from genome assembly GCA_963931845.1 of Maratus michaelseni. Taxonomy (NCBI): domain Eukaryota; kingdom Metazoa; phylum Arthropoda; class Arachnida; order Araneae; family Salticidae; genus Maratus; species Maratus michaelseni. Next base: position 379,115,299 of record OZ007590.1, on the reverse strand, counting down.
AACACATTCCGATAAATCTGACAAAACTTCACCATTTTATAAGGTGAAAGATGATGTCTAAGTTAACAAATGAAAAAATGAAATGAAATCACCCTCTCGTGGAGATCCAGTCGTTAAGCATAAGAAACGTTTCTCTATGAGGGGAAATGTTTATTGAAAATTCATATTGTAGACTACAGATGTTGAATATTGCATTAGAGATTAAAATAAAATTAGTACAAAGTTAGTTTTTACAATACTGGTTGAGATCACAACATTTCTTACAAAAAAAAAAGTGATATAAGAAAAAGCATAAAAGAAAGTAATTAGAAAATGTATGAAAAGAATACTTAATCATAACACAACTAGTAATTTTGCATGGTTCAAACAATAAGCTGAAATAGAAACAGTATGAGTACAAAAATGTAATCAGTATGTTAACTATAATATACAAACTACAAAAACAAAATATATTCTATTAAAAAGTACTTTATAAATGTAGGAAAAAGGATCACAGATCCTTTTTAATAAAGGAGAAATATTCATTCAGAATGTTGTAATTTTCTTTTAGTTTATCATAGTTTAAAGGATCAAACAGAGTTATATTCAGATTTTGTCTCACTGTGACATTTTTATTGAAATTGAAAGTATGTCTCATTAGAGAACAATTACCATATATGTAATGTAGAACCATTTCTGAGCTTTTTTGGCATATACATGTTAGAGAGGAGCGTTTTCCTATTTTATTTAAAAAGGAGGGGAAGCTACCGTGTCCACTGATGTAGTAAGCTATGACTGTTTTTTTTTTTTTTTTTTTTGCAAATAAAGTTCAGATCCACTTTTCGTAAAATTTCATAAGTATCACGGCCTTTTAATGAATATGACCAATATTGCTGCCAATCTGTGACTATTTTTAGTGTAACAAATAATTTGACTTTTGAAACTGGGAATAAGAGAGTTTTCTTCTCGTTGTAACGATCATTTGTGATAGCACCTTTTGCCAGTAAATCTGCTCGTTCATTACCCTCTGTTCCAGCGTGCGATTTGGTCCGTGCAATTGTTACTTGTTTTTTGGGAATTGACAATAAAATTCTATATATTTTAGTTATTAAATAATTTCATGGAAATACTAGTTCGAGGGCTTCTAGTGATAAGCGGCTATCCGTTAAGATGAGGAGATTTTTATATTGTGAAAATGCGAACACAATTTTACACTCAATCCATTTTACACTCAGTTTATTGAGTGTAAAATGGACTTCAATTCTGCTTGATAAATTGAGTTCTGGTTATGTAGTCTGATTACATAATCGTAAATATATGTATTCTGGTAGTTTACTGTAAACACTTATGCAGTACCTTGCTCCATGAGGGAGCCATCTGTGTAAATTTTTAAGTCATAGTTATTTAACGTTGTTGTGGAAATTTCATCAAGTATGTCTAAATTATTTAATTGATTGTAATTTGGGAAATTGTAAGTTTTCTATTTTAGCATTAGATTGGTTAATTTGTATATTTTACCTTTATCATTCAAGATTCTTCATCCTTCTTCTACTTGGTAGCAATTATAGTCAAGAGTCAACGTAATATCTATTGAAGGAATGCCAGTTAGAACGCATAATGCGTCAGTGGAGATACTCCTGTATACCTTTACTAAATTTAATAGAGCGGTTCTCTGTATTGATTTAAATCTCCGTGTTCCGTGGCGATTTAAATCAGGAAACCAAACGTCATACCCACAAGTAATCTGTTTAAAAACTACCGTTTTATATCATATTTTCAAAATATCCGGGTTGATTCCGTAATAAAAAAATTAAATCTTTTGAAACCAAGTATGAAGTTTGAAATTTTAGATTTCACATAAGTTAGATGGTCTAGCCATTTAAATTTAGAATCTAATACTAAACCTAAATAAGTTAAGTCCTTCGTAATATTTATTCTAATGTTTTGCAATTTGAATATAGGTTTCATGCGAGTCAAAAGATATCTACCAAATAACATTGCTTTAGTTTTTTGAGTTGAGATTTGTAAATTTAGAGAGCTGTATAGATCAGAAAAGATTGTGATTCTTGAATTTTCTGTTTCTTCGAGTTCCTTTCTGGTATTCCCCGTTGTTATAATAATAAAATCATCAGCGTAAGCTAAGTATTAGGGATTATTTACTGTAATACTGTTTTATGATGTAATCCGCAACCAGAAGCCAGAGGAGGGGATCCAGACACGAACCCTGAGAGCATCCTTTGTATGCTTGAAACCATTCTATAAATTTAAATCGATTAACACCTATAAAATGATTAGAAATGTAGTTTTTTAGTATACATTTTAAATAGGGTGGGAGAGGCGATCTTTCAATGATATCTGAAATAATGTGCCAGTCAATGCTATCAAAAGATCCCTCTATGTCGAATGATACAATGCCACAATATTTTTTAGAGGCAAGTGATGCCGTGATTTTAGATTTTAAAAGGTTTGCTGCGTCGACAGTACTTCTTCCTTCTCGGAAACCGAATTGACCATTATCTAGGTATGATATGCTTTCTAATAATGGCATTACACTTGTTTTTATCAATCTTTCGAAAAGTTTTCCCAACATTGGTAGTAAAGTTATTGAGCGATAGGATTTTTCATGTTGGGGATCTTTATTATTTTATCTAAAGAATATAACCAGACCTTTTTTCCATACATCTGGAAAACGACCTAGTTGGAAGCATTTATTATATAAGTTCAGCATCAGATCAGGGAATTTTTTTATTAGGTTCTTTACTACTCTTGTGTCAATTAGATCGTAACCTGGTGCTTTATTGTTATCTTGCTTTTGTGAGCAGTATTTGAGTTCTCTTCGTGAAATCTGGTGTATTGATTTATCCTGTGATGTTAAAAACTGGTCATTGGTGAATGTGTGGATGTTATTTGGAATATGTGTTCCAAAGTGGAGGTCTACTAAGTGTAGTTGAATTTCATGAAATGTATCCGACTGTGTTGAAGTTTCCAGTACTGAGTGGATTCAGTCCGTGTTTTTCAGGTATTTTTGTTTTAGAAGTTTAAATGCTGTGCCGAATATACTATTTGTTGTCGAGCAAAATGTTTTCCATGATGTTAATTTGGCCTTTTTAATATCTTGTTTATAAAGTGCTCTTGCCTTATTATATTCTGTTCTATATATAATGTTGTCTGGTTGGTGTCTACTTCTGTTATACAATGCGGTAAGCCTGTTACGCTGAACTCTTAGTTTGTCTGTGTACCAGTTGATGTTTAAGTTTTAGGATTGTTTTTCCTTTTTTAGTGGTCAGTCCATTATGAAAGTTATGATTTCTTGAAAATCTTTCACCCAGTTTTTTAAATCTTGTGGAGTTGTAATTTCATCCATAGCAAGTTGCAGATTGTTGGCGTAGTTCTTTAATATGCTGTTGAAGTGTTTGAAGTTTGTATATTTCGTCTTATAACGACACTGATTTCACAGAGTAGGTTCAGCATTGATTATATGTTATATATAGACGATCGCTCAAGGAATTGTGACTTTCATCCACTTGCCATGAATCTAATAGATTTCTTTAAGAAAGGCCGCAGAGTGTTAGATCGGGTGTCCCCGATTTGTTGTTTTGATGATAAGTGAATTCAGTATTTGTTTCGTTGAGTATATATAGATCTTTTAGTGAAATGTAGTCCAATAGTATCTCGCCCCCTTATGCTATTTTTCTTATATCCCCATGCTTGTAGGTGTGCATTAAAATTACCCCCGAGTATCAGATTGTTGCAATTTGTAATCTCTTGTGATCATGATAAAAAAAATCTTCTTCGAGATTTCCTGATGGGGGTGAATACTGAGAGCCAAACTTTAAATAGTGAGATGATGTATTTAATGTTTATAAATATACTGTTATCTGTTTTCAGTGTTCAGAGTCTGAATGTGGATGAGGAGTGGATTGGTTATTAATATGCCAGCTGTGTTTTTGAGGGAATGATAGAATGCACATCCCAAAGGGAGGCCTGTAAAAACGTTTTTAGTTTTGTGATAGTCTTGGATGCAATATTTAGCAATATCTATTTGATTGTCTCGGATATAAGTTAATAATTCTGTATTGGCAATTTTACAGTTGTTAAGGTTTTCTTGAACTATTTTGATTCCTTTCATGTCAGAAGATGGTGAGGTTTGAGTAGCTTGAATTGGAGGAAATTTTTGAACGATTTGCGAAGAAACGTTTATTGACGGGAAGACGAAAAACTATTATTTAATGAACGATTTCTGTAGGAGTAGAGGTCTTGAAAAACATAACATTGAGTAGAGCCTGAACTGTGGTTATAATCGTAACGTTTTCCAGAAGGATCTGTTGAATTATAACAATTTATGCATTTGTGAAGCTTTGTATTATTTTTATGATTACAGGAGGATGAATTGTGATTTTTTATACAAAATGAACAAATCTCTTTTCTTCGACATCTGTCCTTGCTATGACCAAATAATTGGCAACGTTCACACCTCATTAGTGGTGCATAGGGTGCAATTTTGCATGACAAGAAACCGACCAACAGACGATTTTGATTTAATAATTTAAGTGCTACGTGTTCTTCCGACTCCAAGACTAATTTATATGTTTTTGTGTATCCTTCGATAAGATTTTGCGAATATTTTGCGTAAAGTCATAGTTCAATTCAGTGCTGATTTTCTTTAAGATTTCTTCCTGTGGTATTTCTTTTGGAATACCCAGAATTATGATCTTCTTTCCTTTTCTACTAGCAGTTTTGACTCTATTAGATCTTGAATATTCTTATTTTCATCGATCTTATCGAGTATTAAATCGACTTCCCGATCAGATCGTACGATTAAGGTGTTTCTATCACGGGAAAGAGTAAGTAGATTTTGGGCAGATCATTTGTAGCGTTTGTTTAATATATCTCGGATTTTAAGCATAGGCCTTTTTGTAGAAAGCTTTATTTGAATTAGGATTGCTGATTTAGAGTAGCGCGGTGCTTATTTGCTACAATTTTCGCATAGGAATGAATAGGTGGAAAAGCTGAGTATGGTTGGACTAATTTTTGATCCACTGTGTGTGATTCTATTTTATCTCTTGGGATTATTAAGTTTTCTCTTATTGTTTTGTACATTTCCAGAATTGTGGTTATTTCATCCGTTTTTTGACGTATAATTACTTCCTTTTCTTCAACAGTTTTTAACAATAATTCATTTATTTCTTGCAGTTGTGCATAATCCAATAACATTGATTTTCCATCCATTAATTCTGATCGTCTTGTTCCGTCCTGTACTTTTCTTTCCTTTCCTTCTTTCCATTCTGCCAATTGAGCCTCCAGGACTACCACTTTTGAATGAAGTTCGCTAATGATCGTCTCTTTTATTTTATTATCCGAATTTTGTCTGTCTATTTTGTTTTCTTTCTCTATAAATTTGTTATTTTCATTAGTTTCGACTTTTGTGGCTAATGCATATCAGATGTTGTTATATGTGATTTATCTTTCTCCTCTACAATATCTACATGCTGTTACTGAGTTGCATTCCTTTAATTGTGCATTTACTTTTTTGAGGTTTGTTATTCATCCATTAAGATTTTCTATTTCTTTGTTTTGTTCTTCAATAGTTCCTTCTAACTGACGTATTCTTTCTATGAGAAAATCCTTATGCAATTGTGCCACAGTCGAGCTTCCTATTTCTCTACTTTTACGAAATTTGTGATATTTATTTAAAATATCCTCTGTAGACATACTCTCTAATTGAGAACGCAATTGTGTTAGAACAGTTTGAGATTTCACGGGAGTTGATTTGAAGTGTGACATTTTATTTTGTTTGATGGTGTTTGAGGCTTTTCTGGGGTTGAAGGTAGAGAAATTTGATATTTTACTTAAGATATGTTAAGTTTAGAACTTGATTTTTCAAGATTAAATTAATACCAAACTTAATAGGGAAAGGAGCATCACTAGAGCCGTCTATATGTCATAGAAGAAAAGGGATATAGAAAGATAATAGCAAAAACCGGTAGTCGTAGGTACCGAAAATGAGTAAAATAAAATAATTTTGAAATAAATGGGCACATTATTGATAAATGAAATAAAATGAAAACAAAATGTGATAGAGATAGATAAAAACAGCCAAACTAGAAAAAGGGACGCCAAAACCTTCCGTGCAGACTGTTTTAAAAAGTAATAATCAGTACTCTATATTCAATTAAGGACACATCTTATTAAACTTCAAATATAGTAGAAGCAATAAACAATAGTAATGTATCTGACAATCCTCGCTTATTCCTTCAAAATATCTGTATCATTCTTCACAATATCAAAAATTCATTCTCCTCTAAATGTTCCTTCTTCATTATCCTTAAACAATATTAAAGCTACCATTGCTAAGAGTTGCCTCTTTAATTCAGACGATTTCCGCATGCTTCCGTATTACTCTTCCAAACTTCCTGATTGTAATAATTGGCTCATTTTTATTTCACAACCTATCTCAAAGATGCTAGGGTCGGCTCTTTTCTTAGGTCCTACCCAATATAGGGTCAGAACCTACACAACTAAGTGGTTTCTAAAGTACGGAGAAACAAAAAAAATTCTTTTAGTATAATTTAAAAAAAAAAAAATTGCATTTACCACTTTGCTTATAATATTAAAACATATTACATAAGCAAATCTAATGACAGCGTACAATAATTTCATTTTCTCAAGTATAGGATTTTTCTTGTAAAGATGTAATTACACTCAAAACGTTATTAAAATAGAAATCTGAACTGACTCCAATTTCTATGAAAACGACACATTAGGCTAGTGTGAAAGTAAAAAAAAAAAAAAAAAAAAAAAAAAAAAAACAAGAAAGAAAAATCATGCGTCCAGCATAGATTATGGAACACTTTCCAACACATCCAGAAAACTGTAACTAAAATTCACCGATTAATAAGGTAAAAGAAGATATGTAAGTAAACAGTTTAGAAAACATATACCACATTAAAAAACACAGTTTTCGAAATTACCTTTCATTGCAAAAAAAGTGGTCGAATTATTTTGTTCAGCCCTGTATATGATCTGTAGATTTGGATATGTAATACACAGCATGATAAAATTTAGTTCAGTTTGAAAATTCACATTTAAAAATTTTCGCCAATCGATGGAAATGCACTCGAAATCTTTTGTACATCTCTGTATATCGTCTAAACACTTTTAATTCAGGTAAAAAACACATAAGGAAACTTAAAACTCACTTCCAGCAATTACCAACCATGAACGGCAATCGACAATGTATTTTGTTCTTTGCGTAGCCCTGTATATAAATTTACTTATATTCCACAAACATATTAGTCTACTAAATATTGTTCAGCAAGAAAATGCGTAATACAATTAAAAAGTACTCTTAAGCAACTCACTCCCATAGTGCTTAATACTTATGTATACCCTTGTGTAGCCCTGTATATGATCAACCAAATTTATACACACTACGTAATATGGAAAAAAATAGTTAAACTTAAAAACGCAAACCAAACTTGAAAACGCACTTATCACACACAGACTGTAATTATCGCACGTATACTGTAACCGAATTTTTTTGTATGTCCCTGTAACTGAACGATAAACGCAATGCACACCATACTTTTAACAGAGCAATTTATAGTGCACCTCAGTAATGCGAGGAATTTTCATTATTTCGAAATAGTAAAACATCATTAAATTACACAGCAGACTATTTTTCCCCGTAGAACAATGTGTAACAGAATTCTTTTGCTTGACCCTGTAAATGAATAATAAATGTTTTGTACCCCATATTCTACAAAAAGCATGTTTTAAAGCGCTTCATAAATATATATCAATTTCATTATGTTTCAAATAGCGTAGCGTCATCAAAATGCACTTGAAACGATTATTTCCCATTGACTTTAATGTAACGGAATACATTTGACTGTCCCTGTAAAAAAAAACTATAAATGCTACACCCTTCATTTGAAATAGGGAACATGCTGTAGTAGCGACAATAACATATAAAAATTTCAGGACAATCCGAGCATATTTACGCGAGTTAGAGCACGGACAGACGGCAGACAAACCGAAGTCATAAACACTTTTCAACCAGGTTGGAAAGTGTTAAAAAGGAGACCAAATTTAAGAGCAGGGATACTTTTTTGAATAGGGGTTTTCAACCTTTTACGCTCGAGGGTCATATTTATAAATTCTTAAAGTTTTGCGGGCCACCCATAATTCAATTAAATAATGTAGGCAGAAAATGTATATATGCCTACTTTTAAAGACCAGTAGCGTGTTTTATATGCCGAGTGTCTAAAATGGCCTGAGGGAATTTAAAATTCAATCACTTGCAAATGGTGACAGATATTAAACAAATTATTCCAGGAGGGTTGTGTAAGATGTCAGGAGATTTTTTTTACTCTGATTCCTGGTTTTAGTTCGAATTACCAGCAATAGATGGCGCTGCGAGCAATAGACGTCCAATCAAGTCAGAAACAAAAATCACCCAGCATTGATGCGACGGAAAGATGTTAAATATATGGAGTGGATCCCTAATCGGACCATAAGAACAAGACTGTATTGGTGAATGAGACCCACTCACCACTCCATATATTTAACCTCCTTCCTTCAATGCTGGATTTTAGTTTTGGACTTGATTGAACTCCTTTTGCTTTTAGCGTCATCTATCGTTGCTATTTGAAACTAGAACCGAGAATCGCAGTAAAAAAACTCCCGACATCATACATTACTCTCCTGCAAGAACTTTTTAAATATCTGTTACCGTTTGCAGATTATTAAATTTTAAAATCAGTCAGTATATTTTAGAACATCCCGGTAGGTCTTGAGGAACTGGAGAATTCTCATTTTCTTCTTTATCCATAAAAAAAAAAACTTTATTTATATTGCACACAATATTTAAGTTTAACACCAGAAATTCTATACAATTACTTGTTTTAGTAATAATAGTAGTAATAGTTCCTAGAAATAAATCAAGAAATCATTAGCATTCTAGAAAGCAAAAAATGCTAGCAATACAGTACTATAATGATATATAAGGAAGCAACACATTTATTCCATCGGGAGCTGTGTGCAGTCAGGTCTCAAGAAGTTCCAGCTTTTTACGGCACGAAAGAATCAAATTCACTTCCGGCATTTGAGTTGGTGTGAAGAAAAAATGTATGGATTTTTTTTTCCTATTTCTTGATCACTTTTTATATAAATAAGAGATTTGCTACGGATACCAAATTTTACGCTTTTTTTTAAATTAAAAAAAATATTTTGAACTAGAAATTGTACTCAATAAATGAAATTACATAAATGCCACATAAAAACAAGAAGAATTTTATTAAATCAATTTTCTGGTTCAAAACAAGTTTATTTGATGCGAAAAAAGCAAAAATTTAGGCAGCTACCGACTTGCGCTTCGGAAATCTTTCTAAATTTTCGCTGAAAACATTTCATTCTTTATTTTCGAAATAACACGGCGGACCACTAAAATATCCTCGGCGGGCTATCAGTGGTCGCGAGACACCGATTGAAGACTCTTACCTTAGAACTTATCGAGTGATGAAGAATTTTGAATAGGATGAAGGCATTTAGTTAAAAGCTAGATCACGACGGAAGAACATTTTGCACGCTAATGATTAACGTCGCGTCGTCTGATGCAAGTTGCAGCTTTTCATCCGAAATACAACCTGGAAGTTATTACAAAAACTAAAAACGTAAACGTAATACTTTCGTCTTTTGATAGACTATTGGTAGGATTTTGAAAGGTTGGTTATTTTAAATGTTAAAACTCAACATTTAAATGGCCCTTAAACATCCCAGGCTTCACTCATATTAAAATTTAGCTATAGTTATCAGTAGAAAAATACTTTTTGATTATGATTATCTCTGTGTTTAAGCGCGTAGTTCAATTACATGTCTGTTAAATTTGTGTTTTACTTGTTTTATTTTAATTAATTATTTATTTATTGATGAAATTTTAATTTCGTCATGGAATATTAGCCGGAAACAAATATACTGAACTATTTATATTGTTTTATGTGAAACGACTTAATCATCGGGAATTGCGGTACACGCGATTAGAGATTAGATTTTTTAAAAATTATGCTAAACGATAAAAAAATCAGTCAATTGAGATACAGTTTTCAAACAAATTGAATTTGAAAGTACATTTTGACCCTTTATTCGTTGGTGTAAAAATTGAAATTGTGCCATGTTTAAAAGTTAATAAATTTGCTAAAATGTGAAACTGTTTGCTCATGTTGTTGCCGCCGTTGTTACGATGTCAGTATTACTCTCGAACAGGTAATGAATCAACTTTGTAATAAAGCTGTGGCATTAGTATTAGCGTAAATGCTTTTTCAAGAGAAAACATCATGCTTTTAAAAACTTCATGCTTGAAAATTAGTTCAAAAACTAAAAATAAGTTTTTATAAAACAGTTTTCGGCCACATTGTATTTGAAAGAAAAATTTTCATCTCTATTCGATGTTGTAAAAATTTAAGTTGTAGGATGCGTATGTAAGTTAATACATTTTCGATAAAAGCAAAATTAATTACATAGATCGTTGCCATCGTGAATGTGACGTCAGCGTTACTCATGGACATGTTTTTGCTTTATAATATAGCTGTTATAGTTTTATAATATAGCTGTTTGCTTTATATTATAGATGCTTTATAAAATAGCAATTTTTCTGCTTCTTATTATACTGTATATAGATTATGTCTTTCTGGAAGTGTTAGAACATTTAAACATTGAAAAAAAAAATCTAAATTTGTTTTAAAAACATCTAAATATTGTTTAAGTCATTAGGTATAAGTTCCAAAATTCGAGATTCGTTACAAAATCACCTTCATCTATCTTTTTGCACAACCTTGCATACTGCAACATCCTGTTTCTTTTACCTTGAATTCTGTATCTATCTAAGAGAAAGATTTATATGACTATTATACAATTTGTACATGGTGTTCGTTTTAAGAATTTCGCAAAGACGTCAAGAGAAATGATAAGAAAAGAATATTTAAGTTCCATTCATGGTTACTTTAAACTGGATAAATTTACAATTGTACTTTGCATCGAACAAGAGAGCTCCAACTCAATTTCAACATGAAATTCATCTTCGTTTACGTTTTCATTTTCGCTTTGGTTGGAGGTGAGTTTGAATTTTTTTATTAACTTTTAACTGCTATTAGCGGCCTCACAAGCCGCGGCTTTATTTCATTTTTTTTTTTTTTTTTTTTTTTTTTTTTACAGTTTAACTTGTAATTTTAGATTTAACTATAGCTACTAGTAAAATTTTGTTTCATTTGAGCCCTAGTAATATCGCTAGAGACTTTTGAATATAGGTCTTTTTTTTATTATAGGTAATTTTGATTATATAAAAAATGAAAATAAAGTTTAGTATAGAAATAGTATCCTATAAGTTATTCGAGCCTTTTATTCATCTTTCGACCAAGCGGTAACAGAGATCGCTCATAGTAGCTTATGCAACAATTTCTGTGACAGTAATTGAGAGACTACAGTAGTTAAGCGAAGAAACTCACAAGCTAATATTAAGCCTATGGGAAGGCTAGTTTCAAATTTCTCGCTCGCATTTTAATTTTTTTAATTAAAAAAAATTTTTTTTAATTAATTAATTAATTTATTTTTTTGCATAGGATAGTTTAGGTCGGTCTCTAACGTAGTGCGATTTTAGTTTTTTGATTTTGGTTAAAGTTTTTTAATAAGCGGTCATTTTCAATTTTGGAACCGGTTCTGAAAGTGAAAGTAAAAGTACCCTTATATAAATAAACTGGAACCAAAATCGAAAAAGTAAAAACGCACAACGTTTAGAGATCGACCTCAGCTATTCTAAGCAAAAAAAAAAATAAAATAAAATAAAATAAATAAATAAGAAAATAAGAAAAAAAATCTTTTAAAAATATTAAAATGTAAGCAAGAAATTTGAAAAAAAAAAACCACTCCCATAGGTTTAACATTAGTGTGCGAGTGTCTTTGCGGGATTAGTGTAGACTCTTAGAGGTTAATCGACGTCTAACAAATAACAAAGGTGGTTAGGATATCTAAGTAATAAACAACTTGGAAAACGCATAACATATTTGCAAGCCCAATTTAAGAAATTACCATCTATAGCCGTTAAAATAACCGCATTCTTTTCTGCAGCCTTGTATGTGATCTATAGATTTGTCTATATACTACACAGCATGCCAAAATTTTATTCAGTTAGAAAACGCATAAAACAGCTGAAAATTCTGTTTCAAAAATCTCCGTCATTAAGCGGTAATGCTCACGAATTACTTTGTGCAGTTCTATATATAACTATAGAATTTATACAAATCAAGTAATACGCAAAGACAAAAATAGCTAAATTTAAATGCACATACCACAGTTGAAAAAGCACTTCCAGCAATTATCATTTATAGACAGTTTTCTAACCGAAATCTTTTGTGCCAACCTGTAAATGATCGATAAATGATATGTACACCATACAGTAAACCTCTTGTAGAGCACCTTAGTGATGTACTTCAATTGAAATATGTTTGAAATAGTGTAACATGATTAAAATACACCGCAACCGATTTCCCCCCATAGACCATAATGTAACGTCATTCTTTTGAATGTTCCTGTAAACGAACTATAAGTGCTACACACTTCCTTTTCAACACCGAACATGCCATGGTAAACACCAATAACATATATAAATTACACGGAAATCCGACCATATTTACGCGAGTTAGAGCACGGCCAGACGGCCAGACAAACAGAATTCATCAACACTTTTCAACTATGTTGGAAAGTGTTAAAAATGATTTTATTTTGTAAATACCTGTATATGAAATTTTTATTATAAAATAAGACGCCGCAAATTTTGAAAACTTTTCTTTGAAACACATTTCTCTAATTTGTGGCTGGTAGGTTTTTGCAATTGGCTAGTAGAAAATCAGACTTGCCAGTAGTGTTTCAAAATAGTTATGTTAGAAAAAATGGGGCAAGGAGACAAAATAAACGGGACGGGAGCTTCTAAATCGGACATAAAATACCGTAAATGATATGAAATCGGAACCAGTCTATAACGGAATCTTGTCTTAAACGTGACAAAATCATGTTCCTTACGAAAGAGATGCCATACTATTAACCTGTTAAGAAGGAAACCTGTCTATAAAATGGCATCTTTCTCCGGACATTTGAAACTCCGTCTTAGTAGGTTTTGTTTTACTAAATAAACAAGTAATTAATCTTATATGGTAAAATCTTCGAAAGTGGAATCCTAAGAGTCCAAACAAATTTCGTTTTGGAAAAGTTTCTGGTTGTAAAGTTACAGTTGTGTGTGTAGTATTTGTTCAGTAGAGACTGTGGTTTTTTTACGTTTAAGACAGCATTCTGCTATAAAAAAATTCTTTATAAACTTTTGAATGTATCAAAATCACCAAAGATGTGTAATACCACATTTTTTTTTTTTTTTTTTTTTTTTTTGTTCTCCGTGTGTTATCAATGTTATTATTATTATTATTAACAGCAACTGCAAGAAATTATTTCCAGAGTTACATTAAATATTGTATTTCCTATCACATAAAAACTAAAATTAGTGCATTTTGCAATAATTGTTCACAGGATAATTCCATGTAACACTTACCCTAAAAGGCATTACGTAAATGTTTTTGTCAATATTATATAATTCAATTTGTGGCAACAACGCGTTTCTAAATGGTGCTTCTTCATTTATATAGCTTGGTAGTGTTAATATATATATTATATAACAACTGCATTTAATTTATCATTGCAGGTGGACTTTGCGGAAGATTACGCAGGCAGGCCCCTCCATCTGCTGTGGATAATGCCGCGGATGCTGGTTCCGTGGATGATGCCGAGGTTGGCGGAGAAACTCCCCCTCCTCCCCCGTAAGTATAACATTTGTCTGCTGTACGCCTGACTAATTGTAGGGTATGCGTAATTAATACACCTATGATGCCTCAAATTGACGACTTACCAATGTTCATTCTGCCTGAATATTCATTGCCAATAATGATAAAAGTAATCAAACATGCTCTAACTCTGAACAGTTTAGGTTACCAATCTAGGAACGTACATTTTCAATACTAAATTCTGTAAAATAAATTGCTAATTAAGGGTATAATTTTTTTCAATTGAAATAAATAAAACATTTAAAATCAAATATATAATAAAACTAAAATAAACAACACATTAATATCACATAATAAAATCAATTACAGTAGACGTTTCAAGCTCTATACAAGTTTCTCATCAGTATACAAATGTCAATCGAAAATCAAAACTGTTATTTACATATATTTACTTCCAACATTATGCATTTAAAATATTAAATCATCATAGGGAGTATATGTGACAGTAGGACCACATATTCTGGTGGTATTGTAGATGCTACACTGCAAATCTTTATACATTTTTCGGAACACTTTTTAGAACACTTATTTTGTCACTGTTTTTAGTACACTTTGAAGCACACTTTCTAGCGCACTTTTTGAAAGCGATGATTTCACAAGTGTGCCCAAATGTGCTTCCAATCTATTCTCAAATGTGTTCCCAAGTTTAGATTTAACAAATATCCTGATCAGAACACTTACGGTACACTTTCGGAATACTTTATTTATAGTGGATCATATTCGGTACATATTCCAGTATTAGTACACATTAAGGTAACTGAAGCGCACTTTTTGGAACAGTTTTAAGAATACTCCTGAGAACAATTCTTTTGTTCAAGCACACTTTCTAGCGCACTTTTTGAAAACGATGATTTCACAAGTGTGCCCAAATGTGCTCCCAATCTATTCTCAAATGTGTTCCCAAATTTAGATTTAACAAATATCCTGATCAGAACACTTACGGTACACTTTCGGAACACTTTGTTTATAGTGGATCATATTCGGAACACATTTCAGTATTAGTACACATTAAGGTAACTGAAGCGCACTTTTTGGAACAGTTTTTAGAATACTTCTGAGAACAATTATTTTGTTAAATCACACTTTATAGCGCACTTTTTGAAAGCGATGATTTCACAAGTGTGCCCAAATGTGCTCCCAATCTATTCTCAAATGTGTTCCCAAATTTAGATTTAACAAATATCCTGCTCAGAACACTTTCGGAACACTTTCTTTGTAGCGGAGCATATTCGGAACACATTTCAGTACACATTGAGGTAACTGAAACACTTTTTTTAAATCAAAGTGTTTCATATTTGTCCCCAATGTGTGCTGGGAATTTGCAATGTACCTGTAAAATTTGTACTTATGAGGGGTTTGTATATAATGCTTCAAACGTCTACTATATTTTATTTTATTATGTAATATTAATGTGTTGTTTTTTAGTTTTATTCAATGTCTTTTTTATTTTAAAAATTTGATTCAGACGTAATATGTTGGATTATTTGAAGTCTTTATATTGATCTGATCTAATATCATGTGAGTATTCTCCGAAACCATGCAAGAGATTTTATTAAAATTGCATTTTTTTTATTAATCACACTTATTTCATAACCAAGATGTCCACGGACCTGACGTTTGTTTTCATAAATTGTTTGTAACACACCAAATATTAGACTAAACTGAATGCTGCTGCTGAATTAAGTTTTTTGTAGTTAATATTACATATAGTTCCATTTAATTTGACTGTTTAATAATCCTTACCTGGTCTTTATCTTGACCCCGGAACTAATGCTGTGATCTTTACGTTCATCATTCTTTCAAAGTTATTTATAAAAAGTTTTTTTTTTTTCATGGATTTTGCTGGCAGCTTATTGCTTCATTCAAAGTTTCCTTTTTTTTACACTAAAATTTTCCACTGCTGACTTCTTTTGAGCTCTTTAGCAAGTAGTATTAATTTTCAATTGATAGACATGATTCAATTTCTTGTGACATTAGTTATTTATCAAATATAATTAAAAATAAACAAGATTACCTCTTGAAATTGAATTTGAAGTTAGTTTTATAAAGGACTGGATTAAAAATAAATAATGAATCATGTAAAAAAGAAAAATATGTATATTATTTATTAATTTATTAGTATTCTGTATACACTTTATATTTACTTATCTTTAAATTGGAGATGTGGTCAGATTTTGTTGCTAGAACTTGTTTGCTGTATTTTGAATTGAAAGGTATTATATATATATATATATATATATATATATATATATATATATATATTCAAAAGACAACGGACAAGTTCTCTCTCTCTCTCTCTCTCTATATATATATATATATATAAATATATGTGTGTGTGCATATATAATACTTTTGAATTCAAAAGACAACGAACAAGTTCTATATATATATATATATATATATATATATATATATGTGTGTGTGTGTGTGTGGGTGTGTGCATATATATTTGAATTCAAAAGACAACGAACAAGTTCTATATCTATATATGTATATATATATATGTGTGTGTGTGTGTGTATATATAATACTTTTGAATTCAAAAGACAACGAACAAGTTATATATATATATATATATATATATATATATATATATATATATATATATATATATATATGAAAAACAAAAATGAAAAACAAAAGCTTATTTACATGAGCTGCTTGTTATGCACGAGATTTTATCCGAGATTTACTCAGTCCAAAAAATAAGTCTCGAGATAAATCTCAGTAGCGAGATTTTTTAGGATTTTCTTAAAATTCTCTGTCATGATTGGAAATATGCTGCTTTTTATATAAGTACTAAAGGAATCCTTACTAAATCTGAAAGGAAATACTTAGAACAATATATCATCTTTTCTTGGTATTAATTTAATATATGTCTTTACTTTTCATTCAGAACTGAAGTTTTAAGTTCATTCTGTTTTAAAATTTGATGACCCTTGTGGCCTTCTCCATGGTTAATGCTCCAATACCTACTTTTTTTATGTTAAGAAAATATTTCGTAATTAAAGGTTTTACGAATGCATTAATGATTCGCTTTTGCTATATTTAATTCGCAATCATTACCTAGAAATTAAAACAACATTAAAAAATGTAGTGTAGCATCAAAAGCTTCCCTGCAGAAGGATATGAAGTGATTGTAATAATTAATTTTATAAGAAATAAAGGGTGTCCCAAAAGTTCGTTCACTATGTGTAAACATGTAAAACTTCCTTATTATGTTATCTCTACTTTATGTAAAATGTGTTTAGAATTCATATTTTTATTCTACTGTATATCTAATAAATAACAGTTTCATTCTATTATAAAATCAACTAAAAATAATTACGTATTATTTGAAATTTTATTTGTTATGTTGTAGGAGCACGGCTGATAAATTAAACGGCGTTGTTGCCCTCATGCTCTTAGACATGCAGAACAAAGCTGCTCTGGGTGAACCTGTGGACCCCAAGGATGTAGATAAGGTAAGTCCATGTCAGATAGCTTTCGTAAGAGGTACTACCTATTACATTCTCCCCTATGTTGGAATTTCTGAAACATTTTTGCAGATCTACGCCGATCCTGACTCCTAGAACCCAAAACCACCTCCAGTTCAAAACTTTATCTATCTACCTATCTATCTATATCACTTTTTTATGGATACGATAACTTCAATAATTCTGCACAAATATTTTCCAAACTGTCACATATAATCAAGGGGCATAAAATCTCGGTCAAGCTCGTTAATGGGTAAAACTGGACCATAGGGGGGGGGGGGGGGGCAATGTTTTTTTTCTTTCTTTCTTTTTCTTTTTCTTTTCTTTTCTTTTTTTGTGAAAATAGAAAAAAAAACATAACTTCTTAATTATGATATATACATATCGAATCCGTTTAAAGTTATTATTACTTCTAGGGAAAGGGCCAAAAATTTATGTATGACAGATTTTTGATATCATTAAAAATGGCCTCAAAGGGATGAGGGTTTAAGAAGAAAAAAAAAATCATAACTTCGTCAATTCCCAAGATATCAAATCCGCTTGAATTTATTATAAATCTTCTTAATATTATCTACAACTTTCATATTCACAAGTTTTTTATAAGACTAACTCTTACACACACACACACACAAAAAAAAAAAACCTGCCGGCTCCGCCTACATCCACAGATAGATTTCGAAGTGGGTGTTCCCAACTGCCGCATCATAGCAAAAGGTCCTTCTTCTGCAAAACCCAATAAACAGGCGACTCACGGTCTGCGTCTTCGAAATCTACCTGTGCCTGTAGGCCGAGCCGTCAGGGATTTTTTAATGTAAGAGTCCATTGATTTTGGAAATGAAGCAAGTTTTTTTTATGTTATTGCTAGATATTTAATAGTTTGCATTTGAAAGAGTTTAAAATTATTCGTAAGCAGTAGATATATTTTATACTAGCCTGATCCGTGCGGCGTTGCCCTGTCCTCATCTCATTATCTATTTCGTACCCTTGCTGTTTATAGAATTTCCTTTTGAGTACTCACATGTTCAGAAATTAGCATTTTGTGTTTGTTGCTTAAGTTTTGCACACTATAGTGCAGTTAATATGAAAAGCTTCATCACCTTCAATAAATTTCGAAACTTTATTTAAATACATAATTGATATTTCTCATATAAAAAATGATTTTTGATGTTGTTAGTGGACAATCTATAAAAATACACATCTATCTACTATAAAATACAAACTGAAATTTCGTTCCGACGTTTTATAACTCGAGTTCTGCTGAATGGAATTTGCACTGTTCGATAGATAATTTTTCAGGGAAGGTTTTAGTACATAACGTATCATTCTCCATAGATTAGTTATAGAATTATGATGGGAAGGATATTCTGTTATTTTGGACGAAAAGGTTACCATTGGACATTTTTTGGCGACCATTAACGTTGGTGAAAGAATTGAAACTGCTATATCATTTAGAAACAAACACCTCAAATAATAAAAGAAAAAACTTACTAATTTTATTTAAAAGAAAAAAAAGAAAAACAGTTTTGATGAGAAATAATGTTATAAAACTAAAATATTTAATTTATACATGAAAGGAAATGTTCGTAATGCTTAAAAAATTATTCAATGTGAAATGTTGCAATTGAAACCATATTTGGCGATGTTTCGTTTGCGTCTGATTAAGAAAAACGCATATGAAAATTTGATTAGATAAAATCTGAGTAACAATTTTGTTTTTGATTTGTTCTTCTTTTTAAAATTTTATTTTTATTTTTATCTATCTCCTGTATCATGTGACTCACAGAAGAAACTAGCAGAGGCAATTATATAAATTTGACTGTATTTCTGAGTGAGTTACATGTTATTTGTTTATTTACGATTGTGATTTTACTTTTGTTGCCAAACAATTTTATTTTAAGCCAAAAAAGTGTAAGCATGACATCGGTCAGGGTGATGATAAAAAAATGGTGTTTTTTTCCCTTTTTTTTTTTTGGTTTTTTTTTTTTTTTTGGTATTCAAATGTAAATTATATAAATAACAGTTAATATTATAAAAATTGAGTCAAATATTTAAATTTTAGTGTAAACGTCTGCCACACACAAATTACTGACACACATTTGAAAAAAATTTCAACATTCATTTCGTTTTAGTTTTCTTTGCATATCTTTTTTTTCTTTTTGAATCTTTTAAAAAGATATTGGATAAATCTTCTGTAATCGAGCCACCGCCAATTGGCGTATGTACTATATTCTCGGAAAATTTTCTTATATTTGAAGTGGACTTTGGACGGCGAATCCGATTGCAGAAGATTATATACAATTTGTACTCAGAGATTTGTAAATTTATGTTTTTTCATTATGAAGCAAACGGAATAAAGAAAATTTAATATTATATATTTTTTATCTGCAGTAATTTTACTATCACTAAACAAGCAATGCTTGCAATGTACGAAAAAAACTTTGAAATGCCAGTTGTGGCCAAGTAACAATATTTGCTTGTTTATCATTTTAGCCTAATAAGAAAAAAAGTACCTGGAATTTAGATTAGATAAAATTTTGATCATCACAAAGTAATTTTGGCTAACGCACAGCCCTAGCCACTAAACTTAGTGACAAATTAACGATCATTTCATTATGGGGTTTATTTAGACAACAGACTGAAGAATAATCTAATCTTTAAAAAAAAAATAAAAGATCCGTGTTTATTATGCTCATTGAAAAAAAAAACTTCGTTTTTTTTTTATTGGTGAAAGATCTATAATTCAGTCAACAGCAATTTGATATTATTTAATGGAACGTAGTTTGGCACTTAATTAACTTCGTTTTGTAGCTAACTCAGGTATATTTGTAACTATATCAAAACAACTCCTTTAGTTTTGGTCGTAGAAATGTACAATTTTTACTGTTCTGCTTATCATTACACGGAAACGTTTTATTATATTAATATATTAATATATATTTATAATAAATATATTATATAAATATATTTATTATATTAATATAACTTATAGAATCCATATGTACCGTATAAAAATTTAAAAAGTGCAACATTTTGAAAATTAATGGCAGTACTATTTGGCACTTGAAATCTGTTTTATGTTTTCTTTAAAAATTACTTGTTTTCCTTTAGGTTCTCAAGCTCAGCATGGTCATTGGTATTGTTGGAGGAGAACTCAGCGAATCCAACCAGCAAGCACTTAACGATCTCCTAACTGCTCCTGCTGCAGACCCTGCTGCTCCTGAAGAAGCTGCTGCCCCTGAGGAAGCCGCTGCTCCTGCCGTATAAACAATAAATTGGACTTTTACAGAAGCTCTCGAGTTAAAAAAAAGCATCTCATTCTCCCATTCATTGAAAAAACGTTATGGGCCAAAAACTCCCACCTGAGAACTCGAAATCAGAACGTTTTACGTACTCGATGAATGAGTTCCTTGCAATTGTAACGTTTATTCTTTGACTTAACATCGGAGCTTTGTACATGAGTTTGTTTTTAGAGCATTGATCGCTTTGCAAATGATTAAATTATTGCATTTATTAAAAAAAAAATAGTTGTCTGTTTATTTATCTGTCATTGTTTTGAACCAATTTATTGAATTATATTTAAGATAATGTCATTACATCTGACACCCATTTTTCAAAATAAAGAAAAAACGACTATAATGCTGATTGTTTCAAATATATCAGTATTATATAAAAAGACCAATTCCATTTGTTAATTATTTTGATGAAATTTTTTAATTTTTTTTTTTAATTTTAAGAAAAAATACTGCAATATATTTGATATTTACCAAAAGTGTCCTCACGACAAAAATAATGATAGTTTACTAACTTTTTCAATAAATATACACTTTGGGCCACTAAGAAACTAACGGATCCTGTCGTATAACCAATAGATTGGACTTTTACTGAAGCTCTTGAGTTAAAATAAAAAAAAGCACCTCATTCTTTATTATTGAAAAAACGTTATGTACCGAAAAATCTCACTCGAGAACTCAAAAGCGGAACGTTTTACGTACTCCATGAACGAGTTCCTTGTAGTTGTAACGTTTATTCTTTGACTTAAACATCGGAGCTTTGTACATGAGGTTGTACAAAGGTCTTTGTAAAAAGACAAGCATTTGATCGTTTTCAAAATGATTAAATTATTGCATTTATAAGAAACAGTTGTCTGTTTGTTAATGTTTTATTATTTTATGTCAATAGTAAGAATACTTTTGGAAGGTTCCTCTATTTTTATATACATAAAAAATCCAAAATAAGGTCTAAAAAATGCAATTAAATCTCATTTAAAGAAATTACATTGCAAATAACTGTGTCAAGGGGGAAAAAATTATAATGCCGACTATTTATTTACAATTCTCAGACCAAATTAAAGAAGTTATGCTAAATTTTATGAGGCTCTAATTATACTAAATTTTAAGTGACTTTACATAAAAACCTTCTCGTGAAAGTGATATTTTATCATTGAAACTGTTGAATAACTTTTGACACGTTTTCAACTTTTTTGTTTAATACATAACATAATAGATTGTTATTTTCTTTTAAGTTTTAAGAAACTCAAGAGAAACACCAATTAAAAAAAAATACTTTAAAAAAGAGAACAATATTATTCCACAATTTTTTCATTCTCGCCAAAACTTTACTCACTGGGACTGAATTATATTGCTAAAGAATCAAGTTTTTTTTTTTTTTTTTTTAAAGAATTTTCACATCATATTTCCAGTTCAAAAGTTCTTTTAATTTACAGTTCAGGGAGAGCCCAAAATAACTGCTTATCCTATTTAATCACTATTTTACCAAAGGTCTAGAATCATAAGCCTATGTGATTATTTTGCATCATGTCCTATTATAAATTAAAGTTGTAGAAAGAAAGTATGAAAGAAAAAAATACTGGAACGTTGTCAAAAATTTTACGTGTAAGGAATTGTTACTAACAAGGGGAAAAGTGTACATTCATACAGAAAAAAATATATTTAATTAAATGACAGAATGTCTTTTTTGTTTTAAAACAATTAAACATTAAGGAATTAAGCATTTAAGGAATTTTGTATTGGCATATGCGTATTATTTTGGGACATGCTGGGAAAAGTCACGAAAATATCAATTTTACAATTTTTTTGCCTAATATGTATTTAGGCATGCCTGGTCATATATACCTGGTATATTATACTCTGGCAAAATTACGTAAAGATCTGATGATTATAAATATGCGAAAAAAGGCTTTTAATTACTGCATCCATTTCTCTTTGAGTGTATTGGAAGTTTAATCTTTAAATTCCTTTTTATCAGTTCGAGTTATTTTTTGGAATTGTACAACTTTTAAAATGCTTAAACGTCAACAGATATCTAAGAAACAACATATATATATATTTACATAATCGAAAAGGTTATATTCAATAAAATTACGGATCGGTTTTGCAATAGATTAATACAAATTTTTTTAATGTAAAATCTGCAGACATTCGTGTTCTTCGCTCAATGTTAGCAAAGATAAGTGTGATATGAAATCTCACAATGTTTAAATCATGTTATATTTTTATTTCTTTCGGCCTTTCACGTCGATATTATTTGGATTCAATTCCGTATTTATTTTTACGCGAGCGTTTCTTATCAGGCATCGTTCGGCGGCCGTATTGCGCTTTTGCCGATGTGTTCGCTCTCTGCCTTCTCCTCGTATTGTGATGACGTCATCGAAGCGCCGTCTTTCCCCCTCTTGTGACGTACGCATCAGGTAGCTGTAAAAGGAGGCTCATTTTTCGAAGGCGTGGTTTATTTGACGATTGCTGGCGCAAATTAAAATAAATGTTTTTAAATGAATTGTTCGGATTTGTTAATTAAGATATTGTCTAATTTTTAAAATTCTCTAATAGATTTAAGTCTTGTCGTCCGGATACTTATGGTGTCCTCGTTTCTTACTATAAATTAAAAATTTCGTTAATTTTAAATCAGAATCTGTTTTGTTGATGAACTGTCATGATGTAGTTTTCGATTCAAAAAGATCGCGGGCCCTGCCTGCCTGCGGCCGACAATGCGTGGTCCGGCGAAATTCTACGACGATGTCTCCTTGTCTGAATTTATTGCCTGAGGGCGCGTAAAAGTTTTAATTGAAATTCTCATCTTTAAAATCTGGATTAATGCTGCATTTTAATTTTTAAAGACATTTCTTCGAGTGGAAAAGATCATTTTTATCGGCCAACGTTTTTATTAAAATAAAAAGGTGACCAACGGGTGAAGGCCTCTTTCTTCTCTTCCAAAAAGAATGAATAAAGATATTTGATTATATCGTTAACAAGGCTCCTCTTCATTTGTTTTCAGCTGACACCATCCAAGTAAGAAGTTTCTTTTCCTTTTATTTTTAACCACTGCTTGACCAAAAAGAACGTTAAGGGGTCTAGCGAATACAACGCAATATTTTAAATAAAGAACTTCATAACTATTTAATATATAACTACACCTTCATCTACATCAAGTAATATTATTTATACCACAATAAGGACGTTTTATTTTATTCTCATAAACTAATGGGGTTATAGGAAAATCAGTTCCTAAAGTAAACAAGTTGGAAATTGTACGTCAAAAGTGACAAATGAGGTGCGTTCGTTACTATAACTAGTTTTATAAATATTCAGATCTTATTCAATAACTGTTGCACTCTTGCAAAAATGCGAATACAAAATTTATTTTAGTTGCAGATTTTCATATTGTAGATATTAATTTTATTTTATGAAATTAAGTTTCAATACACTTTTACAAACAATTCATTGCAATTCTGTTACATTAAAATAGTTAGTTCCGCTTTTGCGGGAACTAATCATCAGCATCAATTTACACAAGGATAGAACTTCATATGAAATTTTCATCATATTCTACGCAGAAGTTCACAAGTTGGAGCTCCCTCAAAATTTATGTCACATAAAAACAGACTCACGGACAGACGTTTTGCGGGAACTAATCATCAGCATCAATTTACACAAGGATAGAACTTCATATGAAATTTTCATCATATTCTACGCAGAAGTTCACAAGTTGGAGCTCCCTCAAAATTTATGTCACATAAAAACAGACTCACGGACAGACGTTTTCTAAAAAAAAGTAAAATCGTGTACAGAACCTTCTAAAACGTATAAACCCGTCGAAAATCTGGATGTCCAACTTT
Source organism: Maratus michaelseni (assembly GCA_963931845.1). Lineage (NCBI taxonomy): Eukaryota > Metazoa > Arthropoda > Arachnida > Araneae > Salticidae > Maratus > Maratus michaelseni. The sequence goes on along the minus strand of OZ007590.1, from coordinate 379,090,832 downwards.
TTCACGAATCCAGTATTTTCTTCTTGTATAGACAAAGGAAAGTAAAATGTGTAAAAATATTCAAAATTGAATGAGTTTAATTGTTTTATCTGTACAAATATAGTTTTTTTTTTTTTGGTTTTGTTTTTTTTTAAATTTAAGATGATTCATAATGTTATTTATTAGCATAATAATTACTTGCATTACCCATTAAAACATACATTAATTTATTTTAAAACACATCCTAGAGCAGTGTACATGTCCAAAAACTTCAAAAAACGCTTTTAAAATTACACTAAAACTAGTCAGTAGAGGATAGAGTGAACTCAGACAGAACAGATATAAACTTGAATAAATGAACCTCTGCAATAGCCAGATTAAACAACAAATCTTCAGCCAGTTATAATATTCTAAGCTACGCATTACAGAGGGAAGCCATAGAAATATTTACGTCAAACTCAAAAACATGCAATGATATGATGCACGCAAAAATCGATAACAGATGGCGCCATATGTTATTAAGAAAAGGAAAAATGAGGGTTTTCAACGGATTGACTGACGAGGAAAAATACATAGCATCAGTAACTGAAGATGCCTCAGGAACAAGAGGTGAAAATATTTTTGTAACTTTTAACATATTGACTAGTTCTAGTGTAATTTTAAAAGTGTTTTTTTAATCGTTTGGATATGTACAACTGCTCTTTGGTGTGTTTTAAAATAAATTCATGTCTGTTTTAATGGGTAGTACAAGTAATTATTACGTACAACGGATTGACTGACGAGGAAAAAACATAACATCAGTAACTGACGATGCCTCATGAACAAGGGATGAAAATATTTTTACAACTGTTAACATATTGACTAGTTTTAGTGTAATTTTAAAAGTGTTTTTTGAAGCTTTTGGACATGTATACTGCTCTTTGGTGTGTTTTAAAATAAATTAATGTATGTTTTAATGGGTAGTACAAGCAATTATTAGTTATTACGTACAAATATAATTGGTTTTACCTTTAGTTGATTCTTTTGGATCGTCGTTGAATATATATTGAATATCTCCTCATTTTTCCAGTTTAGAGAATATCCTATTAAAAATTTTCGTTTGACTATGTAAAATAAAATTTAAAAAAATAACTCGGCGGAAAAAATATCAATCACATTATAGCCGAATTAAATCTTTAAAACGCGAAATAATTAATTAATATACCCTACTAGTGACTGCGCCCGCGCGAAACAAATTTATGAAAAACCCACAAAACTGCACTGGTAATAAAAAATAAAGTTTTGGTCGTAGAAGAATGTAGTTTTTACTTATTAGATCATGGAGAAAGTTTTTCTAATTATAACTTATAGGACTCAGGGACCGCAAAAAAAAAAAAAAAAAAAAAAAAAAAAATATTGTTATATATAAATATCCATATGATGAAAAACAACATTTGAAACATTTTTGAAATTGAAACTATACCTCTGAAACTAACGGTTTAGGAATTAGCTATTGGTCAACGATAAGAAGGGACACCCTATAAAATTTGTCATTATTAATTTTGAACACAATTTTTACACATAATTATTAAAACTTAAAAACATACAAAAGTCATGTCAGATGAAATAGCAAAAATTAGCTAGCTACAAAATCCTTATGAAAATTATTAAAATTGAGCTCAACATCATTTCAAGTGGTCTTTATCGATCTTAAAGTCTATTTTAGTAGCGGAGTCAGAAATAAAAAATGCGATATTACTTCTGAAACTTTTATAAACCTGGAGCTGTTCTACATATAAGACGATGGGTTGGATAAAAAAAAAGGAGGAACATAAAAAAAAGAGAAGGATTTCTGTTAATTTACTTAATGTGTGACAATGTATCACAAAATACTCGTTCTATAAAGGGGAAAAATGGATTAGTTCCAAGCATTACCATCTTTGCAGTGTTGCTATAACATCGATCTATTTTACGCAATCAAGGAGATGACATATGGTGTAAAATTTATATTATTACACGTTACATAGCGATAGTCTAGTTTTAGGGAATTTACTGATTAGTATTGATAGTAGAAAAAAAAGTCGCAGTGACAAATTTTATTAATCGACTTAAAAACTAGTCGGATGTGCCAATCCCAAAACTTTCTTCTATCTCACACAGGTTTCGCATACATTAAAAAGAATCAGCACCAATTTATATCAAGGTCTAACTGAATCTAAAGTTTTATTAAATTCCGTGCATTAGTTCTTGAGATATGACTATTGCTAAAATCGTGTAAATCCTGCAAAATGTAGCATAGCAACGCCACCTGTTGGGAGATTTAGACCAAAACTTAACAACAAGAACTTATGTCAACGTCTAACTGAAGCTGAAGTTTGATGAAAATCCGTACATTAGTTCTTGAGATATAGTTATCGTGACAATAATCAAAAAGTAGCATAGCAGCGCCATCTGTTGGGCTATTTACACCAAAACGTAAGCAGCATCTATTTATGTCAAGGTCTAACAGAATCTGAAGTTTGATGAAATTCCGAGCTCTAGTTCTTGAGATATAGCTATAGCAAAAATTAGGAACAAAGTGGTATAGCAGTGCCACCTGTTGTGATATATACACCAAAACGTAATCAACGTCTATTTATGTCAAGGTCTAACTGAATCTGAAGTTTGATGAAACTAAGTGCATTAGTTCTTGAGATAGAGCTAATGCGGAAATTGTTAAAAATGCAGCATAGCAGCGTCACCTGTTGGGCGGTTTTCACCAAAAACTAATTAGCGCCAATTTATATAAGGGACTAACTGAATATAAAGTTTTATTAAATTTCGTGCATTAGTTCTTGAAATAGAGCGCCCAAAAAATTTTTGTCCCATACAGACAGACAGATAAACAGAGTCACAGACTCACAGACAGACATTTTCTAAAAACAGTCAAATCGTGTTCAGGACTTTCTAAAACGTATAAATCCGTTGAAAACCGGGAGTCGAAAATTATCATGAATCCAATACTTTTTTCTTGTAAAGATAGAAGAAAGTAAAAAGAGGAGTTTCTCAATTCGGCGCGTATTTATTTATTTATTTTAGATGTATGTTCACTGATAACTCCGAAACTACGCGACAGATTCATGTTTTTTTGTTTAATTGAAAGCGGATACTCTCGAATAATAGTGATAGAGAAAAAAGTTGAAGTGATCATTTTTACTTTCTTCTATATACATATGAAGAAAACATTGGAATCTTGAAATTTTTCGACTTCCATTTTTTAAAAGATTTACACGCTATGGATGCCATGAACACGATTTGACTGTTTTTTGGAAAACGTCTGTCTGTCTGTAGTAACACAAATTTTGTGGGATTTCAAGAAGACTTCTTTTGTCACAAAAAATTCGTTACTTTGACAAGTTTTGTGTGACACAAACCGACTCCGATTAGAGTCATGCATCTGGTCGAGTAACTCGATTTTACCTTAACCCGACCCTAGTCTAACAGGTCAGGTCATTTTTCGGTGGATTTGTAAATTTTGGGATGTCCTGGACACGATTTGGCTATTTTTGGAAATTGCCCATCTGTCTGTCAGTTTGACGTGTGTGACACAAATTTTGTGGCCGTTTTATCTCAAGAATTAATGTACGGAATTTAATCAAACGACAGATTCAGTTAGACCTTGACATAAATTGGTGCTGATAAGGTTTGTGTGTTTATTGGTCAACAGGTGATGCGGCTATGCTGTGTTTGTTACGATTTCCGCATAGCTATATTTTAAGAATTAAAGATGAAAGATGAAACAACACCGACAAACTGGCGATAAATCACAATTAAATAATGAAACTTTTTATGAATCACCTAAAGAAATTAGAACTAAATCACAGAATTTCATCAAACTGCGTATTCTGTTAAACCTTGATGTAAATAGATGCTGATTGAATTTTGACTTTGACCACTTAACAGGGGGCGCTGCTATCCAATGATTAATAGTGACGCTGAATGTAAAGAGATTGGACATTGGAGCACCGGGAAATTTGAGAAATCCGCCATTTTAGTTCCAACTTCAGCATTTGTCATCATTGCGCTGTGAAGGATTTTTGGTTCATACAACTTTAAAAAAAATCACATCCAACCATACAGCAACTTTCGTAGTTTACTGTCGATCTAACATTTTAAGAAGTAATAAGTTGTTTGCTATTTTAAGAAGTAAGTAAATTAAAAACTGTCTATTAAATTGATTTAAAACAAGCCAAACTTTGAAGCATAATTCAAGCAATTTGGCTTTTTAAATATTCCTTTCTCAATTAAAATGCTTGGCACCTATCTGTACCGCACACATTTCACAATTTAATAGGTCGGCGCCCACCTGAGGGTTCAGTTTCTAGTTTTTAAGAGATTTTTGGTGAGAGGGATGTGTGGGAGACAATTTTTAATCACGTGACCACGTAGGGATTTAGTCACTATGACGTGAAACGTTCGACACTGTACATTTATTCATTTAAACTTTGTAATACATACACTAAATGCTCATTTATCCAGAAAGAGGAGAGAATTGTTTATTTAAGATTGAGAAATCTGTAGTTGACGAATTATTTAACTTATATCATTATTTTACTGAATAATTTTATTACTACTAATTTTAATACATTATTTATTCAAGAATATTTTATAATTAGATGTGTTTGGATTATCATCTGCAGTAAATGAAAAAAAAAATTTCATTGCACTTCAGTAGATGATAAAAGAGAGTTCTACATCAGAGGCGTACGAAGCGTAGGCTCAAGGTTGAAGGAAGGTCACCGGAAGGGACAGGTGTGGGCACCGGAAGTTGTGCGGGCTGTGAAGGTCACCGGAAGTCGCAGGTGTGGATAACAAACATGTTGAGACAGGAAACCGGAAGGAATTTGGAGATAAGGACAGGATGAGATGTGTTTTTTCTAAAAATGGTTTTGAACAAGTTCTTTCTTGACAGGGAAATTTTTTTTAATTTTTTTAATTGTGGACCTACCATAACCACCCGCTATGAAAACAATTCATAACGCCACAATTATTATTTTTCCCATCTGCATATCCTTTTCCACCAGTCATCTGCGAGAGACCTGTAACGAAATAAAAGAAAGAAAAAGAAAACATTTTACTTAAACAATTTATGTACATTGAATGAGAAAAAAAGAAATAAATATAGTTACCACGTCTTTAGGTGACCATGTTTGGATCCGCAGGGTGTTCTAAGCAGAAACCTTCTGTTTGGACAAGCAGAAACCTTGTGTTTGAACTTGCATGATGTTCTAAGCAGAAACCTTCTGTTTGGACCCGCAGGGTGTTCAGCTAAGTCATTCGCAGCAAATTTTAAGCATAGCAAAAGTTTTTAAAAATAATAGTTCTTAGTTATGCACCACGAAATCAGTAGTTCTTGATTATACACCATGAAAATAATAGTTTTTAGTTATACACCACGAAAATAATAGTTCTTAGTTATACACTATGAAAATGATAGTTCTTGATTATGCACCATACATAAGTTCTTGGTTATGTAGCATAAATAAATTCAGTTCTTGAAGAAAATTGAAAGTTTTTGGTTATGCAGCATAAATAAATAAATTCAGTTTCCTGAAGAAAATTAAAAGTTATTTTGAAGAAACATTATATTTTGAAGAAACATTTTTTCTTGAAGAAAATTGAAAGTTCTTCTTTTGAAGAATTTTTTTTTATTTTGAAGAAAGAAAGAAATTTTTTTTTATTTTTATGAATTGTACCCATTCGTCCACCCGCCATGTTTTTCATGGCGCTACAATTCATTTGGGGAGAAAATTTTTTAAACCACCCGATGCATTTTATACACGGCCACTATATTCGAAGACTTTTGATGACCACAGTTTTTCAAAGACTTGAGAAGAAGAAGAGAAGAAGAAGAAGAGAAGATTTTTATTATTGAGCACCCTTTTGTATTCTCGCCCACAGCTGATAGCACCTTTAAATTAACTTTGAAAAAATATATCTTGTATAGAATATTGCACCCCAGTTGATGAAACATTTTATCTTGACTTGAATAAAATCTTGATTTTTGAAAAATGATTTGACTTGAATAAAATCTTGATTTTTATCTTGAATTAAGTCTTGATTGGAAGTAAGAAGTTTGATTTTTGAAAATCTTGAAGAAAAAAAAATGTATGGTTTTTGATGAAAAAATAATTATTTTGGAATTTTATAGTGGCCGTGCGCGAGCGTATGGATACCATCTTCTAAAATATAACGCTTGTCATCAAAAGCTGACAAAGCGATTTTGTTAACTTGAGTTGTGTGAAGATGATGTCGCTCGCATTGAATTCGATATTGTATCTTTCTCGTCGATTGGAGACTCTCTAAGCAGGTCTTATAATGATTATGTTTGATTTTATTTTTTACGACGCTTTTGGCCACCCCCTTTGCAATTTTTTTCTCCCCATCGGCCGACATGATGGAATACATCTTGGCTCGTAGACCGATAAATTCATGAATCGGTCTACTGTTGAGCTCGTCTTTAAATTTTCCGATCACCTTCTTATTTTTGTTATCAAATAAGGGGTGATCTTTTGGATAATCAGATGTATCCAACATGTCGGAAAATGCCTGCATATCCGTGTATATATTTCGAGTACGTATTTCATACGTTAGAGAGTCCGTGTCCGTGAACAGAAGCGTCGATTTATTTTGATATTTTTTCTTTATAACGTTGTAATGAAAATTATACATGAGAATCTTGATCAGCTCCAATATAACAAACCCTACATAAATGGGTTTATTTAATGTGAGGGTTTGCTTTAACCTTTCAACTGCAACTAAATTGTGGTCAAAAGGAAGAAACCTTTTGAAGGTAGGAGCTGAGACAAGTTTTTTTACTTTCTGTTCACAGTTCACTAGCTGTACATCTTTGTGCCTTCGAATATTCTCCAATGACTTGCCATATACCGCATTATTCATAAGTTTAAAAAAATCTTTGGCAAAGGGGGACTTTGCTTTTTTTCGTTGCTCGGTATTAAAATCTATATAATCTTTCAGCCACGGCTTTTGTTGGAATTTAAATATTTTATGTACAGCTAGTAACTGGAGGCCTTGCTGTAAATAAAATTTTAAATTTTTATAATATGTAACATATTTTTTTTTATCTTTTAAATTGGGGACTAATTTCGTGACTGGGCAGTATTTATTTCCATGCAGAGCGTCGATAGAAAAAGGAGAGAGATCTTCATATTTGATTTCCATTTTTTCGGGCGCCAGTGGATAACAGTTGTGGTCGTCGTGAAGCTGCTGGGGGTATTCAAGATCAACTTCGAGAATATAACCCACTGGACTATTTTCGGGAAGTTCAAGTATCTCTTTCACAGAGATAGTCTCTTCAGAGACCCACTCAAACTCCCCGCATGGCAGAGATTGGCTCATGGCCCACCCATACAAATTATTGGCATCAAGGTACATGATATAATTATCATTTTCGCCCCCTTCGCCATTGCCAATAACTTCATTTTTAGCTTGGGCCCAACGCTTCGTTATAACCGAAATACCCCCTCGAATACCTTGCTCGATGAACAGATGCATATTTATATCTGTGAGCAATTCAAGGGGTTGATTTGTCATTTTCAAACAACTCTGCCATGCTAGCCCAGGGGCTGTTAACAGGTGCACACAGTCGATATTATAAAATTCCAAGCATATTTTTCTAAAGTTTTCGAAGACATCTGATAACTGAAGAACATCCACTTGAACATAGAGATTATGATACTCGCCCATTGTTTTTATATTGAAAGATTTCCATGCATTTTGTGCATGTTGATAATCTTGATTAGAAATTTTTTCACCAGTTAAAGTACTGGTGAAAGCATCGGGTGGTGGCAGCTCGCTTTCCTCAAACTTTTGAAAATTATCCATATATTCATAAGGATAAATTCCCTTTCTGAGTAACAGATCAGTATTGTGAGGAAAGTGCTGTTTTAAAGCATGAAATTTATCATGTTCTAAATTATTGACTAATTTTTCTAAGGAGGTGGCCATAAATGCGAAACTATGAATAAATGTGAGTGACACTCTGCACTTGTTAATTTTCTTTGACAAAGAGAAGGAGATATATTTTTCCATCGTAGATGGAATGACGGAAAATTCGTGATCGTCAATACTGCCCAGTTGCTGCATAAGTAAATGCCCGTCGTAATGTTTCAGGTTGTGAAACACGACGGGAATCTTTTTTTGAAGTCTGAACTTCAAATTGCAGCTATTATGCAAGGCCCCCCCGATAGCGACCGTTTAGATGATCATGGTCGCGAATTTTGTCCCCATTGAATGCTTTTTTGCAAAGATAACATTGCGTGGCTGACTGGAAATTTTCTTCATCTTGAGGTGTCATCTTGATAGGTACAATAATCGTTAACGGAATGGCAAGTGCTTTTTCTTCTTCTAATAAAGCATTTAAAAAGTGGCTAACAGCGTTGGGCCCGCGATAGACTGTGATACGCTTAGTGGGTTCTCCATTTGGACCAATGATTAGATAGGCATACCGACATGCTTCATGTTCAGCCACTTTTTTAGTTTGACTTTGTGTGTGCACCTGATCCATGCCGACAATCAAAGATTCAAAGTCGGCATATATGATGTAGGGGACCGGATGACAGTAATGATAATTATTAAATTGGAGAATATGGTCCCCCTCTTCCGGCATTCGAATTTTTTGCGGGGCATGCTTCTTGCATAAGGGCGTATGCTGTTTTAATAAGTCATCACGACAAAATCGATGCAAGCATCGATAACAATAATGACAAGCCCCATAATGTTTTGTAAGATCCCCCAGCAGCCGTGAGAAGCTTCGAATGAGACAATAATGTTTTTTTTCTTCGTTGCTGATAAGTAATAAATTAATGCAGTCTTCGTCTTCTCTATCAGACACATATAAGGGAAAAACTTCCTCTTCGAAGCCAAAGACGTTGATTCGAATGTCATTCAATTCTTCGATTTTGGCTATTTTGCATAACGGAATGGGGCATTCAATATTTCCTAATTTGATCTCATGTTCATGAGGTTCATAATTGCTGACTCTATTAACATTTTCATTGTATGGAAACGGATATTTGTGGGCGAGAATAGACCAAACAAAGCACTTATTATTATCTTTTTCATTTTTAATGTTTAAAACGGCCCTTTTCTTATATATTTTCGGAGGAAGTTCGATATAAGTGCTAGCAGCGAGGGGGTGGTACTTGGCCATACAAAGTTCCAATTTCTCTATACGTTCTAGGGTCCAACCAGAACCCATTTGAACAAATGACTCGAATGACTTTTGTATCTTAGCAAAAGCTTGCTGCATATTACTTGTAATAGAAAAATCGGCCAGCTCAATCATGACATTCGAACGAAAGTGTGCTTTGATGGTCTCGAAATCCCCCTCTTGTGTTATTTTGGATAGAATAACATGGGCCACAAGATACCATTTTAGGGCACGCTTTTCGCTTAATTGGAACTGGATTTCTTCCTCCAACAGAGGTGCCGTTTGCGTAAAAAATGCATTAAAGTCATGCTCATTCTCTTCGTTGGACTCAAACGTCACGATTGAGAACACATTTAAGGCGTCATAACTTTTATGTAAGCGAGACTTTTTACTACGGGGTGCATTATTATTTAAACTTTTACGTTTTGAAGAGTGTGCATGCGTGGTGCGCTGGTGCAACGTAAGATCTTTTTTAAGATCAAATTCTGCACTGCATTGATTGCAGGACACTTTTTCATGTATGTCTGTTTAAATTACTCTTTCGAGTGAACGATTTGCTACAAATCTCACAGGTGAAAGGTTTCTCACCGCTATGGGCTTTCAAATGCCTAGTGAGATCGCAATTGCGTGCAAATGACTTGTTGCATTGAGGGCAAGTCTGAAAAGATTAAAAAAAGCCCCAGTTTAATTTTAAAAAGGAATTTTGAACAAACATTTTTCAATTGAAACTTAAAAAACAACATTTACAAACCTCGTTAAACATATCTTTTTAGAATAATTTTTTCCCCATTACAATACATCGTTTACAAACTTTATTAATCATTTATTCTTTTTCAGAATTTAAATAATAAAATTTTAAAAACTTATAAAATAAATCGTTTACGATTCCTATTAAATACATTATTTTTCAAACTTTAAAAAATAATTTTTTCACCCCCTCGTTCACAAACCCCATTAAACATATATATTTTTAAAGAAATTTTCATTATGAAAACAATCTATTTTTAAAATTGTAACTAACAAAACTTTTTGAAAAAAAAAATAATAAAAATAACTAACCTTGTTTGCATTGCTCATGTCTGTACTGGTAGAAGGCACAGAGGTCACAGATGATAAGAAGTGTTGTAGAGAGGAGTCACCCACACTCTGCAAATTGTTAAAAAATGTTGGAGGCAAATCTTGTAAGATTTCTTCGATGAGAGGTGTTTCCATAACACTCTACAAAACAAACACGTTCATATTTAAAAAATGTCACGCACACTTACTACTCTATTTTAAATCATAAAGGCATAAATGTCAACTTTGACAGCATTTTCTTTAAATGCGTCTATCTTTACCGAAAAATGGAAAACGTGTTTCAATGACAAAGTTTATCGATTAAAAGATTTATGGAAACAAATTTAAACTATTCGCATACAATTTTCTAGAAAAGTATCCACCTTTATGAAAAAATGAAAAACGCGTTTCGATGACAAAGTTTCTCAATAAGACTATCTGCTTTTTCCAACAAAAATATTTCAAAGTTTATGAAAACAATAAAGAGAGTACTTTATCAAAAAATGTTACGATTGTTAATCTATTTGAATATTAAATGGGGGAAATTTTATCACATATACACAAATATTTCAAAGTTTTTTGTAAACAGAAAACTTTAAAGAAAAAATATGTTACAATTGCTAATCTATTTCAATAGTAAAAGCTTAAGTTAGAAATTTTATCATACAACTATTTCAAAGTTTCTGTAAACAGAAAAAGAAAAAATGCATTGCGATTGTTAATCTCTTTCATTCTTAAAAGATTTTTTTTTTTTTTTCGAACACATGCAAATATTTCAAAATTTTTATAATTAGAAATAGATTAAACCATTTTTAAATAGTAGAAAAGTTAGATTAATTTTTTATTTAAGAAGTGTCGAAAATATTCTTTTTAAGTATAAAGTATTGAAATAGCTTTTAAAATATCACAACAATAAATAATTTAAAATATCATAGTAGAAAAAGTAAAACTAAATTTGGATTAAGAACAGACGAAAATATTCTTTTAAAATATTAAACATTCAAATGGCTTTTAAAAAATCACAACAATAAATAATTTTAAACCATTTACTATACTATTCTGTTAAATTACTAATCTTTTTTAAAGATAATAGTTTAAACAAACATAATAATAATTAACTTACTTCAAAATCCTCTAACGCAGAATGTAAATCTTGAGTTGAATTATCCATAGCTAAGTCGAAATAATCCTTCAGCACAAGTAAAATAACACTAGTCACAAAGCAAATTCTAAAATAAGAATGACTTGATTTGGGAAGTGAGTTCTTCTTTATCTATTTAGACCGGAAGTTGAAACACTCCCCTTTTATCTCTCATTGGTCGAAACATTTTCTCTTATCAATTCTTATCAACCAATGAAATTTAAACATGCCTCCCTCCCTCAATTTCTTATCAGCTTGATTACGTCATCATTCGATGGTATTTTCTAGAACAAATCATGATTGCATCACTAACCAGGATTCTCGAATATTCTTAAGAAACCTTATTTCCGCTTTAAAATATAAGTTTTATCAACAAGGTAATTTCCTGTGTTAACTAAAAAACAAAGGTGTATCTTATCGTAATATTTCTAATAATCAAAACAGGAAGTGTAAGACATTCTGGATGTGTGTGTTTTATCATCAAGTCAATTTCCTGTGTGTTTAACATGGTTAAAGACTAATGTTATATTAAGAAACATAGGGTCAGTTTCTAATTAAAAAAACAGGAAGTCAGACAGGTGTTTATCATCAAGCTTCTTTCCTGTGTTATCTGTAAAATAAAGGTGTAGCTTATCGTAATGTTTCTAATTAACAAAACAGGAAGTCAGGCAGGTGTTTATCAACACGGTTCTTTCCTGTGTTTAAAATTAGCAAAATAGTAATGTTATCTGAACAAACATAAGCTGAGTTTCTTGAATGTTCATAATTAAAATAGGAAATAGAATCATTCATTATTTGCGTGATTTCCCATAACTAAGAGGATTAAAAACTAATGTTATCTTAATTATTTACTTACATGACCTAAAATTTGATAACACATAGGGTTTTGCTTTTATTTAGATAATTCTTATCGATTTGTGAAGAAAGTCTCGTTTCTGATTAATGAATGTACTTTTCATTTTTGATAACATGGTAAAGTTTAAACACAACTAGTATTTTGAGACAATTTCTTGTTTCGTAAGTGTTAGAATAATTTTTTTTTTTCTATTTATGTTGTGAAAATAACTTTACAAATAGAAAATATTTAAATAGAAATCTATTTTAAACGTAGTATAATAAATACTAATTTTTTTATAGTGTTTAAAATTAATCTGGTTAAATTAAATTTTAATCTAATTACATCATGAAAATAACTATATAAATATAAGAGAAAAATTAGAATATAATTAAAATCTATTTTAAATAAGTTTAAGCTAATCTTTTCTAGTAAGTTTATGCTAAGGATTTGTAAACATCAGACATGTCCAAACAAGAAAAGTAAACAAAACAATGACTCACCTAATTTAACGTGCCACACAAAAACAAGTCTGGACAAGTTTAGACCAATACCGAGGCTAACGAAACAGAAAGGCTACCGCGGTACTTTATGCGTATCTTTTTTTACAGACCGCGAGAGTCACGTGATGCTCGAATCGACCAATGCAGGTGTAAGGAAAGAGCATCACGTCACTCTACCGGTCTGTAAAAAAAGATAAGTGGAATGCACCGCGGTAGCCTGTCTTTTTCGTTAGCCTCGACCAATACGTAATGACGTCACCCAACACGTCTAAACAAGAAACAGACAACTGCTAGCGAGGAAAAGGGAAGGAAGAATAACAGAGCGAGTATATTTAAAGTTTATTTTTATCTCAAACCGGAAATGACGCCATACACCGCAAGACGGGTAGCGCCTCTAGCGGCGATGGCAGCGCCCCCTACTAAAGATAAGGTTGTAAGGTTAGTTGTGTGAAGATCAACAGCCAGAGTGGATGTGTTTTTAAGGGTAAGTGTCGAATTTTCTTATTTTATTTGTTTTTATGTAAACTCGTTACAGAAAATACACAAAGGATACATTTCAATTCAGTTTTATTAAAATAAAGTTGACCATGTAGGTTTCAGTAATACATTAGGTTTCGTAACAGATCTATTTTTGGGTTTTACAAAATTCATTCGAGGGGATACATTTTTAGGCTTGTCCTTTAAGGCTTCTAATGATAAATATTCATTTTTTATCGTGTTGGAGGGTACTCCCATTTCACGAAGAGCCCTTAAAAATTCTGTTGATGGTTTCACAGGTGGCTTCTTGCTAACATTAAAAATAAAATGAAACAGTTCAGCCAAGTTTGCATTTTCCAGGGTGTTTCCATTATACATAATATTTCCAGCCGGATCCCATTTCATTTTGCTTGATTTCAGAAACTTGAGTAAATTACTAGCATGTTTCTTCATGTGTTTGGGCACTGAATTTATCACAAATTCGTCGTAAGCAGTCTCTTGGGTTGTTTCCGTCTTGTGAGGGGATTCTAGTTTAGCATGTTCCGTCTTAACAGGTTCCGTCTTAACAGGTTTCGTCTCAACAGGTTCCACTTCAGGTTCCGTCTTGTGAGGTTCATCTTCCTCAAATGGCTTCGATCTCCAAGGAACATTAAATTCTTGTAAATTCATTTTCCGTTTTAACAGTTCATAGTACATTTGTACTTTTTCATAATCGGGTCGTGCACTGTTGAGTATTTTAGACATGGCTGCATCAAACTCTGTCATTTGCTTTTTAGTAGGCACATTTCGAGTCAACTCTTCTTCTGGCACGAGGGCATATTTAGTGGCGAACTCCATTGATAAGTCCCGTTAACACACTCAACGCAGCTGGTATTAAAATATTTAAAAATCCTCCGTTTTGAATAATCAGTTTCTTTTTTTGAAACAGAGGACTTTTCTTTATGCTAATTTTTCTAAGTGTAGTTTTATATTTCTTTAAAGTCTTTTTCTGATATTTGGATAAAGGTATATTTCCGTTCAACACATTCAACGAACATTCGCAGATAGCTTTTTCCGATCGAGAAGGTAAATTTTTTTAAAGTTGTCGACGTAAAGCTTTTGGACATGTATGAATCAATTCCAAGTCGCGACGTTGTTTCTCCGTCACTGTCATGATCGCAACTGAATTAATATGTAAATGACTTTCTTTTTAAACCCTTTTTCGGGGCATACACATACTGCGTTTGTCCGGGTAAGATTTGTGTTCTTAAGCGCATGTGTTCATCCGTTTCATTTCTTAAATCCACGAGTAAATATGAGAACGGTTTTTTAGTGGCGTCTTCAAAAACTTCTTGAAAAAATTTACTTTGACTTGGGTATAACTGACGACCTAAATGAATAATTTGACTCATGTCACGACGATTTTTAAACAGAAATAAATATTGACTGTTGAGTGAAACACCTCTCATTGCTTTACCTTTGTGAAACAAATTTTGCGTGATAAATAAAACACTAATATTTAAATGGTGACTTCCCTTTGTATAAAGATAGGTGAGTCGTTCGTCATCACCACATTCCGCCATTAAATCATCTAAAATAATAAGGGAATCTGTCCCTAAATACTTGCGATAATCTGCTGGAAAACCTTCCACAAAAGTTACATTTTCTATTTCGTCAAATAGCTTTTGATGAATTCCGTAAAACCAGACGACTTTGTCGGGAGGCGGGTTAAACGTACGGTTCCTTTCTGCTAACAAATCGCGTAAAAACCAACTTTTACCGACTCGAGTGGGACCGGATAAAAGCATCGTACAAGGGTGTTGAAAACGTGGAAACTCCATCGCTAATAAACAGACACTCATTAGAACACACTTTAAATAATCACAGACACAGGGGTTTCCAGTTTACACAGACATTTATTGATAAAAATGAGCATAGATGCCAAAACGTTTGGCTACAAAATTATAAACTCGTCGGTCATTCGCAGATCTTCTGTGACAAATTAGGATAAAAATTGTTTCAAAGTTTTACCTCTACATCGAGAAAAAAGATAAAAGATACAATATTGCCCGCAGACGGCAGTTACATGGGTTTGTAAAACAAGCGGATTAAACTTGACTCGTGAAAAACGTTGTACATATAGTTTGCTATAGGTCCTTGAAAAAAGGTAGGCTTATTTCCGTATGAATCGAAAAATTCAACTCGATGAGGCAAAGTCATAAAAAAGGCTACCCAATGGCTTCCGGGTTCTGTAGACGCGTCCCCATTGCAGATAAAACAGGCAGGATAGTTCTCGATTCTTGTAGGCAGTTGATCACTTGGAAACACACCCAAAAAATAATTTCGAGTAACAGGGTCTTCTGTAAAAATCTTCTCAATTTGCAGTGAATTCATTTAGTTGGGAAAGTCGCAGATCACGTGACGTGATTTGCTAATTTCGATAATGTTTTCAAATTCAGCGTAAATGAACATGGTCGTTGTTTTTTCTAAGGCTTCGGCAAACTTAATTTCGATGCGTAAATTACCTTGTTGTTGTAAATTTAAATGAGGTCCGTCACATAAATCGGGACTTAAATCGAATACATATAAGGTATGTCCGTTAGCGAAGTCTTCACGTGTTAAATAATTCCCAGCGTCTTGATGAAAACCAGAGAATAGACGATGATAAGCTCTTATATAATTGTTATTCTTGAAATCCAATTCCAAAGGCTTGCTCGGTACAGGTTGTCCGTCCACATAAACACTTAAAAAGTTGATGTTGTGATGGTGAAAGTAAAAGGGATTTAAATCATATTGTCCCGTATAAGCACTGTTATCTAAAAGTCCAATAATAATACGTTTCGGCATGGTTCCTAAAAACACATTATCTTGCATAAACGACTTACTACCGGTCGATATTGAATAAGTCTTACACAGAACTCGATCGATGGGATATTTCGCAGTTGTTTTTTCCAAGGCTTTGGCATGACCCAATAACACACCAGGACTGACTTTCACTTTCCGAATGAAAAGAGAGGCATGTTCTAAAATCACTTTATAGTCGTGGAAGGGTCGAGCAGCATCTTTCTTCACCATCAAACAAAACTCGGGTTTGCTTCGAGTCATTTTAATTTTCATATCACCATATTCAGTAATAGGCGATTTTGTTGAAAAATATCAGAATGTAAAGGACCAATCATATCCAAGTCCAGGGTTTGCGTTGCTAGTGAGATCCGATGTTGCTAAATTCTCGTCTTTGTAAAAACACTTGCAGCTCAACAAAGTTTTTTTAGCATCTTCACTATAGTGCACTAACGATTCGAGGTATGCACGAAAGGGGTATGTATTATTGGAAGAGGAGATGCAACGGTCGTTGGCACTCACATCCACTTGTTGAAAAACTGAATCTAAAGAATTATTGATAAAGGCAACCGGTTCACCGGCAGGTAGATCCGTTCCGTCGGATTTCACAATTTTCGCTTTCACATGAATGTAAGAAGCAGATAAATCCGAGTAATCTTCACCGGTTCCTGAGATAAGAAATTCTACAGGTCCCCCATCGCGAATATTAGCGAGAGGGTGATATTCAACGTAATATCCTTTTTCAATAGCCGTTTGCGTGGGTGGTATTAAAATAGGTCCAATTCCGATTTGGCACAGGCAGGAGAATCTCGGTGAATAAGTCCAGTCATCTTTAGCCGAAAATATCGTGTACTTTCGCTCTCTTGACTTTGTGTTGAGTGACTACTTTAGCGGGTCGCTTTCTCTTTTTATATTGGCGACCGGAACCAATCATCGTTTTCACTTTCGTAGCCGCTTTATCTGTTAAGTTTTTTTCCAGCTTCTTTAAATCGTCGTTTGGCAGCTATTTTAATGTTCTCGCCTCGGGATAGGTCGTTGAGTACATCTACACCTGTATGAAACAATTGTTTTCCTACGGCTTTCGCCCCCGACTTGAAAAGGGGTACCGCAGCACGAAAGAGAGACCGAAACAATCCGCCGAATCCATAACCTCTTTGTAAAGGGGCGCCTTGGTAATAGTTTAAACCATGTCCTAACTGCTGCGTATAATAATCTTCAAAAGATTTCGCACAACACTGGTAGGGAACCAACATCACGAGAGATATTTTTGTCGAAAGTGAAGTTTCACATACGGCCGCCCACGTTCAAATGGCGTTAATTCCCCCATGTGCGTCCTTATAACAATTTCTAAAGAGTCGAATGATTTTCGACTGATTGGCATGTAATGCGGGCGATCAAAGGTCGCACAAATCACTTCTCCGTCTTTTCCAGTTACGTGCACGATTCGTAACAAGGAGGCTAACACGTCACCGACAATTTGCGGTTCCACAATATCCGAATAAATCATCAACACTCTATAATGAGCACACGGATCTGCTACATACGAACTCGTAACAGTTTGTTCTACATTTCCATCTAAGGATTCAATTTCAGACGGTTCGAATCCCAACATCTGTGCCAGTCCGTTTTCCAAAATCACTTTAGCCTTTTCTCGCACGTTGATAGTCACTCTCTTCGTAACGTTATTATAGGTGAACGAAATGTTTTTTTCAATGTCTTTAATAGAGATGGCTTTCAAAATATCTGGTACCGTCTCGTAAAATCCTGGGGGGATGCGTCTACCAATAGTCTTTCCATCGTTCAAGTCAAATCCAATCAGATTGGTCGTACTATTCACATTATACCAGGTATGCGGGTAAATAAATTCCACGAGACCCATTTCCCATTCTCCTCTTAATTCGATAGGGGCGGGTAATCGAGTAACAAAATGTGAAATTTTATTCTCAGGAAAATAATTCCTAGAACTGTCCGAGGGTAATGTCAAGTAGAACGACATGTTGCTAAATGC
The DNA here is from genome assembly GCA_963931845.1 of Maratus michaelseni. Classification (NCBI taxonomy): domain Eukaryota; kingdom Metazoa; phylum Arthropoda; class Arachnida; order Araneae; family Salticidae; genus Maratus; species Maratus michaelseni. The sequence continues at coordinate 379,072,823 of OZ007590.1, read as the reverse complement.
GCTTTCAACCTTCTTGCACTCCCTTATAAGGAAGATAAATCAGACGAGGGAATCCATTGATTAAATTTGTTTGAATATCCTTTATATTTCACATGATATTCCACTCGGCCTTTACGGGTACGTTTCTCTAAAATCTTTTCAATTGTATAAGTGTCTTTCATTTGGACTTTTTGAAGTTTTTGGGGATAAAAGGTGCCTTGGATGGGTTCGTCCATCAAATCCTTAATTCGATAGACAGGAGGATCTCTTGTGACACACTCTGTCACTATAAACAGTTCTTCCGTCCAATTGGTTTCGTATCCTTTTTCAAAGGTCAGTTTCTGTTTCGAAACCCGCACCACATCACCCGGTTGAAACACACAAGGTTTTCTTTTCACATTTTCCAAGTTTCCATACAAAGTAAACCAGACATCGCTTTCGTTCTCGGGTGTTACTTCTGCTGGGGTTCTTTTGATACTCGAATGATAGGTATGGTTATAACTATCCACTAATGAGTCTAACACATCGATATAACGATAAGTATGGTTGTGGGTAAAATATTTCCACATTTTAGTTTTCAGGGTACGATTAAAGCGTTCGACGACCGAAGCTTTCGTATTATTATGCGTCGTAAAAAATCGAACACCTTCTTGTTTTAATAATCTTTGCAAAAGCTGGTTCTTAAATTCCTGTCCAGCATCCGATTGAAGCGCCTTGGGTTTTCTCGTTACAAAAATAGTTTGAAACGCTTTCACAACTTCTTCTCCTCGTTTCGTTTTTAAGGGAATTACCCACGCATATTTAGAGAGAATGTCTATACACGTAAGTAGGTAACGAAACCCTTGATTGTACTTTTGTAAACTGATGAGATCCACCAGATCGGTCTGCCATTATTGATCCATCGAATACACAATCACTCGATTCGTCGGAAAATGTCTTCGAACCGGTTTGTGAAGCGTGTATGAGTCGTCTCCGCTTAACCATTTCTGTATCGTCTTCTTCTTGACTTTGCCTTTGGCAGCAAGATACAAGGCATTTACACCACCAAAACTTGCTGCGTGACTTGGAATCGGATAAATCGCCTTCATTACAACATAAAATTTTGTTACGTGATACGTTAATATTGAATCGCATCATATCGAAACAGATAAATTTTCCGTTTCATTTAAATTCAGTATAAAATCCACTTTAAATTTTTCGCTACCGGTAAACCCATAAATCAACGAATACACAATGCAAATTGTTATATACAGACACACAACACTCAACACTTCCTCTCTCGAAGTCATGTTCACAAATGATACATCATACACATGTCACACCCTTTTAAACACTTAAAATCACATTTCCCACCAACCATAAAAACTTTTATAAAATTAAAAAAAAAACTTTTATGAAATTAAAAAAATGTAAAAAACTAAATTTTTTTCCCTCTCAAGAAAGAATCTAATTAAAACCCTTTTTATAGAAAAGAAAAATTCATATTAAACTTTTATAAAGTCAGAAAGTCTTATCACATTTCACTTCCTGATCCCTTCCGGTCTTACTTACGGAATTACTTCCTGTCTAAAGATACTTGTTTCAACCTGTGTATTATCAACATCTGTCATTTCCTATGACCTTGCGAGGTTAGCACATCTGGTGTAGAACATCCGAACGTTATCTTCTAATTTTTTTCTTTCTTACTTACGGAATCACTTCCTGTATAAACATGTCTGTTATCACCACCTGTCGCTTCCGCTAACCTTGAGAGTTTAGCACATCTGGTGTAGAAAAATTTTCCCTGTCAAGAAATAACCTGGTCAAAACCCATAAAAAATACGTCTCATCCTGTCCTTATCTCCAAATTCCTTCTGGTTTCCTGTCTCAACATGTTTGTTATCCACACCTGCGACTTCCGGTGACCTTCACAGCCCGCACAACTTCCGGTGCCCACACCTGTCCCTTCCGGTGACCTTCCTTCAACCTTGAGCCTACGCCTCGTACGCCTCTGATGTAGAACTCTCTTTTATCATCTACTCACTTCAGAAGGTTTTCCTTTTGTTTTTATTTATCCTTAAATTTTTATCGTAGATTGTTGGATCAAAATAAACCTCCCCCTCCCCCAGCCAGCTGCGGATTCCTATTACGTAATGCGAGCTCGGGAAAATGGTTTATTTTAATGTTGCATATTACAGGATAATAATAATTCTTGAGCCTATCAAGAGCAGCATCTGTTACTCATCTTAGTCGCAAAGTTAAATTACAATTCTCATGTCTCATTATAGATGTTGCAAAGTTACAAAATAATAAGAAATAAACTTATAAATTATATTCAAACAAAAAAATATTGTTTTCTTTATTTTTTAAATTGAGAAAAATAAGTTCATCAAATGCAAATTTTAAGATTATAAAATCAGAATTATTTGACTGACCTACACAGGAAAATGGATAAAAAAAATTGGTTGGATCAAAGTAACCCTCTCACCAGCCAGCTGCTGATTCCTATTACATAATGCGAGCTCGGGAAAATGGTTTATTTTGAATATTACATCATAATAATAACTCTTGAGTCTATTAAGAGCAGCATCTGTTCCTCATCTTAATCACAATGTTAAATTAAAGTTATCATGTATCATTATAGATGTTGCAAAGTGACAAAGTATTAACCCCTTCGCGACGAGCGTCCTTTACAGAATTTTTAATCCTTTACCACCGGTTTTTTTTAACAGAATTTTTCACCTAATTGAATCGCAGAAATGCTAAGATTTAATGAGGCAAATCTATACTAATAAAATAAAGTTTTGCTCTGTGTGTGTGTGTGTGTGTGTGTGTGTGTGTCTGTTGGCGATGGCTAGGAAAATCTAGCCCACCTAGAAGGCTGGAAATTTAGAGTTAGGTAGTCCAAACCCTCTCCTGGTGCAACATTACATCAGAATTTTAATATTTTAATTACTTTCTGAAATATTAATTAAAATGCACTAAGAACTCTCATTAAAAATACGCTTTTTTTCATCGGTTGGTTGGTTGTGTAGAATATCTTCTCAGAACACATTAAATAAATCAGAGTAACGATGCATAGATAAGGACTTATAACGAAATAGTGCCAACATTGATTGCAGTTACCTGCATATAGCCAAGCTAATGCTGCGCCATCTACTCACGGCAAATTACATAAACGCCACCTGTTTAAGACATTTACAGGCACGTTTTTCTTCATTATAATTATCTGGGTTTAAGGTTTTTTTAAAACACGACATATATTATTATGATAGAGACTATTATTACAGAAAACTTTATTTAACAGATTATTTGTTATATATTTGCGGGAATGGCGAGGGGTAGGGGTCTAATTACATTTAACAATTTTAACCCGTATAGCGTTTAATTGTAGTTTTATATACAGAATACCGCTATTTTAAATCTCAGTTTCTCAGTAATATCTCAGTAATATCTCAGTAATAATGATTCGAACTTCTCCATTTAGTTCCATTTTTACTAAATTATCGTAAAAACCAGCATTCATTGCTTCAAGGTGTATTTCTAAAAAGCAATTACCAGTATTTCCGAATAATAGCCTAAGCCAAATTTCAAATTAAGTTCCTAGCTTAACCAAATGAATCTTTAAAGATGTATAGTGATCCTCCTAATTAGTTATTTGCTGAAGGTCACTTGAACATCCCCCCCCTCCGGGGCCCTCCTTCAAAGTTTTCTCTAACTATTTCCCGTTTCCATATCTCAGCAACTATCTTTCCGATTTCAACGCAAGTGATTCCAAACATTATAATTAACTTAATGGTTACCCTTTATAACATTAAACTAAATTTATGAGTAGTGGTTACCACTATCTATATATATATTTGTCTTACGTGGCGCGAAAATAGGGCTGAATTTGTAACTTATGGTTTGGCAACAACTGTATTTTCCAGAGCTCAGACCAATGAACAGACTAGATTGTGTTAGATCAGCTCCGCCTCCATCTAATATGGCGGTCAGTGTGAGGGCAGTGGAACTATAGAATGAAACTCGAACTAGCAATTATTAAAAATAAAATAACATGTACGTAATCCACAGCATCTGAGACGAGTCCTCATTTTAATTATGAGCAATATCGTTAATTCCAAATGAATTCTCAACTCTTATTTAGAATTCATTTACGAATTTCACTCACTCAAAAGACGGAGAAAAAAAATCAACTGTCTAGATATCACCTGCCGCCATCTGTTGCTGTATTGATGAAGTAAAAAATAATTAATTTTGTAAAAATCTATAATCAATTAGAACAATAAAATGTCGAACGAAATTTAAACAATGACAAACAAACTATCTTCCTATCACGTAGTTTTTTTTTTTCTAATGAATTTAAGTCGTGCTGTACAAAAGATCCTTTTTTCATAATATTTAAATGATTTACATGCTCATTAGTAGCGCCAACTAAATGCATTTTCAGTTGTGTTTTCAATGGAGAATTACTTTTTTACATTAAATAAATTGTCAATTTCATATGTTCAAATGTTTTATGGTAGAATTTATTCCGGCTAGAATTGCTGAAAAAAAGGGGTGAGCGAGCGAAGCGAGCTGTGACCGCGTAGCGGTCTCAATGTGAATTGCTTCGCAATTCACGGGGGGTTGGCGAGCGTTAGCGAGTAGGGGGCTGAGCCCCCTAGTTTAGGAATAATAGTTTAAGCCAAATTCGTAATTAAGTTTCTAGCTTAACCAAACGAACGAAATTTTAAAGATGCATAGTGATCCACCTAATTAGTCATTTGCTGAAAGGAACTTGAACATCACCTCTCCCCCCCTCCCCTCTTTCAAAGTTTTTCCTCTAACTATGCCCTGTTTCCGTATCTCCGCAACTATATTTCCGATTTCTACGCAACTGATTCCAAACATTATAATTAACTCAATAGTAACCTTCTATAACATTAAAGTAAATTTATGAGTAGCGGTTACCACTATTTCTGAATTATAGTTTAAGCCAAATTTCTAATTAAGTTCCTAGCTTAACCAAACGAACGAATTTTTAAAGATGCATAGTGGTTGTCCTAATTAGTCATTTGCTGAACGGCACTTGAACATCCCCTCACCCCCCCCCCCGACCCCTCCTTCAAGGTTTTTTACCCAACTATGCCCCGTTTCCATATCTCAGCAACTATCTTTCCGATTTGAACGCAAGTGATTCCAAACATTATAATTAACTTAATAGACACCCTTTATAATATTAAACTTAATTTATGAGTAGAGGCTACCACTATTTCTGAATAATAGTTTAAGCCAAATTTGTAATTAAGTTTCTAGCTTAACCAAACGAACGAATTTTTAAAGATGCATAGTGGTCCTCCTAATTAGTCATTTGCTGAAGGGAACTTGAACATCCTCCCCCCCCCCTCCCCCTGGTCCCTCCTTCAAAGTTATTTCTCTAACTATGCCCCGTTTTCTTATCTCCGCAACTACTTTCCGATTTCAACGCAACTGATTCCAAACATAATTAACTCAATAGTCACCTTCTATAACATTAAAGTAAATTTATGAGTAGCGGTTACCACTATTTCCGAAGAATAATTTAAGGCAAATTTGTAATTAAGTTCCTAGCTTAAGCAAACGAACGAATTTTTAAAGATGCATCGTAGTCCTCCTAATTAGTCATTTCTGAAGGACACTTGAACATCCCCTTCACCCGGCGCCTCACTCATGATTATTTTCTGTAACTGTGCCTTATTTCAATAACTCGGCATATAATGTTCCCATCTTCTCGAAACCAGCTCGATTTTGTCGCACGCCTACTATACAGTACCGTAGGCAACGTTAACCTGTCTCAGAGGTTCTTTCCGAAAGAGATTGCTCCCCTGTCGGTGGGGGAAATAAAAGATTTTCCGGAGCGTGCGAGCGTGCCCGGTATACGGTGTCGAAGCCATCGGAAACCTTGGCCAGAGTTTCGTTTTTTAAAAGATTTGAGTTTATTACATGGGCTCGGGCAACGCCGGGCGGATCAGCTAGTCTTACAATAAAAAATAACTGGTGGGAATAATCGAGGATTCTGAGCATCTTTTGCGTCACGTATACATGTCGCTCGTCCCCAAGGGGTTAAGAAATAAACTTAGAAATTATATTCAAACAAAAAATATTGTTTTCTTTATTTTTTTTAATGTGAGAAAAATAAGTTCATCAAATGCAAATTTTAAAATTTTAAAATCAGAACTATTTGACTGACTTCAACAGGAAAATAGACAAAAAAATTGTTTTCTTGCTTCACTATTTTACCGATGCCCTCATCAGATATATTTTGTTGCACTCAATTATCTGGACATTTGAAGCGTTCGGCAAATAAAAAGCATGAATAATGATCAGCATTTCCCGAACATGCCGGTCAATCAACTCTTTACATTCTTCACTCGTTTTCTTTTCAGAGATATATAACTTTGATAAATTTTCTTAGAACTTAGTTTGTGTTATCTTTATAAATTATGTATTATTTTAAATTATGTAACTAATAATTCTAAACTATGCTTGTTGTTGTTTTCTCACAATTAATTCATAAAAAGTGTTGTGCTTTTTGAAAATCAATAATGGCGAGGAAAGGGAGGGGGTGAAATATTTTTGAATAGCGCCTGAAATTTTTTACTTTTTTTTTTGTATGTTATACTAAAAAAATGCAAATCTTCTTTTGCCTCCGCTGTGAGATCTAGCATTTTTCAGTTGTGTTCTTATCTCTTGCGGTTAAGCGATATTATCTATCATGTATATCTATACTTATTTCTGTTGAACGAGGGTTTAATCGGGCTAGGTTCATCCGGGTCCTAATGTATTTAATACCATTAAGGTAATAAAATTTATATTGCTCCTACTAGTTTTATTGCAATATGCGGCATTACAGAATTCTGAGATTTGAAATCTAAGCATACACCACTTATATGAAGGTAATCTTCAAATAGATCTAAAATGCATATTATAAAATCATAATGTAATGCAATACAGTGGCGCGTGAAAAGAAAAAAAACTTCATAAAAATATCTACTACTTTTTTTCTCGTATTGCCAAAGCTCCGCGTTAGAACGTTTTATTGGTGGTAGTAAATTTCAAAATAGCAACGAATTAGGAGGAATCTTTGCAAAAGTAAGAAGCAAGGTCTCTTTAAAGCTGATAACAAATAGAAGATTATAAAAGTGTTGATTCTTCCTAAACACTTTCTACATATATCCTATTAGTGTAGTGACAAAAAAAAAAGAGCTGACGGAGATATCCAGAGATGCATTTTAGCTGGACCGCGCTATTTGTGGTAATCTGTTTTTCAGGTGAGTGAATATTGTTGTGATTGTAAACATGATTACCACTTAAGATCGAAAGTTCTGCTACATAGCTAAGATTTAGTTAAAGATGCAAGGTTTGACAACTTAAAACCCATTAACGCGCGCGATGACATTCCTTCTTTTTTATTTTACTTAAAAAAAAAAAAAAAAAAAAAAAAAAAAAAATTAAACTTAATAATGGGACCCCATATTAGAGTCCTGCATTGGGTGACCTAATTTTACACGAACCCGACCTGACCCGTTTCGGGTTAATATGCTAATTGTTGTTTTTGAGGATCAGGTTCTGGTCGAGTTGACGGATTCGGATCGGTTTCGGGTTGGATTTTGACTCTTTTGGGTCAGGCTCTGTTAGATCGGATTTTTCCAAAGAAAACCCTGTATATTTTTCAAATGTGAAAAACTATACATTTACTATTAATAAGTGCATGTGTGTTCATTTTTATATAAAAAAGTAAAATTGATATTAGAGATATAATTTTAGACTATTTTTCCATAATTGTATTAAAATATAGATTAATTTTCTATCACTTCGGGTTCGGGTTTGAATACTTCGGGTTTGGGTTGGATTTTGGGTTGAAGAATTTTTTTGTCGGGTTCAGTTCTGGTTTTTGGTTGACTTTAAGCTGAATGTTCGGGTTCGTGTGAACCCGTGCAGAACTCTACCCGAAATATACTCCAAATGGAATTTTAAAACATCTAGCGCCACCCCCTGTAGAAAAGGGATCCCTGATGTTTTTAAGGGAGAAGGAGTGGGGGGGGGGGGTGGAAACTATACCACCTAGGGATTGCAGAAAGAAACAAAACTTATAATTCATACAATTAATATCAGCATATTTGCTAACCTTCTGTTATATTCCAAATTAAAAAAAAACATATATGGTACCATAAAATTTATTTTAAAAGTTTTTAACATGATGACTTGTTTCTATGTCGTACTTATTTGATTTCATTTCTTAAATAAAATTTCTGATTCAAAATATGTATTTCGACTTTAAAAAAAACTGTAGGTTGGCAGCTGTGTATCAGTAATTATCAAATTCACGAATTTTACCTAAAGTCAAAAATTCTTAAAAAATGAACACCATTTCCGATTTCCAAAAATCAGAATTTCATTCAAAAGCTACTGGTGCTACACAAAAATTCCATTTGTGTAGCATTGGAAAAATTCCATTTGTATAGCTTTATGACTAATATTGTTAAAATCTTCATAACGATTATTTGAAAGGAAGTTTTTCTATGGATAAAAGGTTTTTTTTATTAGATATCTTTCAACTATTCATTAAATTTAGTAATGAAAAAATGCATGAAAATGCGTCATCATGGCAAGAAATCACGCACATTAAGCGTCTACACTAATCATGCGACGAATCTCGCAAGCTAATGTTAAACCTATGGGAGCGTTCATTTCAAGTTTCTCGTTTCCGTTTCAATATTTTAAAATGATTTTATTTTGCACAGGATAGTTGAAGTCGATCTCTAACAGGGTCTTTTTTACTTTATCGATTTTGGTTGCAGATTTTGTTATTTTTTTTAATGAGGCGACATTCTATTTCTAAACCAGTTTTAAAAATGTCTCTTTTGTTAAATCCATGCCCTTTCTTTCTTAACCTTAGAAGAGCAATCAAAAAAGTTAGCTTACCACAGTTTCTTTGGAATAGAAAGCCCAGAGAAATAATTTATGGCTCTTGTAATAATCAGCCTATACTCCCCTAAAGGATCGACCAGACTGCGTTCAGCCTCAGCGGAACTTTTCGTGTGGTCAGACGCTCTCTTTGAAGTTTTTAACCTTCTGTCACTAGTATAAAGGTCAGAGATCAGCGGAGGAGATCCCTGACATGTTTATCACAGCCTCTTTCATTCGTTGAGCCCCCCCTTTCTTTTGTTGGTGACCACAGAACCTTTGGTAAAGTCACTGTAATATTTTGCCCCTGATCGAAAACTGACTTGTTTTCTATAGCTTCAGTCAATTTTGTTGACTTCCGAAAAACTGTCAGTTTAAGGTTTAATAATGTTCTCTATTATCGACAAACACGGCCTGACGAGGCCTGGAAAGAATGAATTTCAAGCCTGGCCCGTGCCAGACCTCTTAGTTCGAGCCATGTATAATTTATCAACGCTTTTATGGAAGTTTCGCATCAAACTAAGAATTTTACATGTTTCAGTCTGTTTACGCTAATGGCGTCCGGTGCATGTAAAATCCACCGTGGGTGTAACGTTCTCCAAGTCACCTGTGAATTACACCTCTGGGGGTGCCTAGTCTGGTGAAGGTCTCGTCACCAGATCAAGGTTCTAAATTACGAGACCAACTCGAGTAGCGATGGCATGACGTATAGATGAGCGCTGCAGCGAGGAAATAGTAAATATCCCAGCATCTCACATCCGTCCGGCATGACTTCGCTACACTGCGCAGTGCTGAGCCGCCTCATCAAAAATCAATTAGCAACCGGCCAACTAAGAAAAAGCAATTAAAGCAACAAGACGTACTGAAGTCACGTTGGCCTATAGATTTAACAAACACATCTTCGCCAAACGGAGAGCAGGCGAATCATAGCCCCGTTGCCAGATATCAACTCGTTAATCTAGGCAAAAGCCTGGCAGGTAGGGGCCGGGTCAGCGGTCTAAAGAAAAAAAAAAGTCCTCCAATATAGATAATCTTAAGTTCTTATTTAATTTGATTCAGAGAAGTTTTTTAAATGAAAAAAGTTTTAAAATACTTTTTGAGTGCAATATTTGACCGATTTTTATTATTAATTTAGCGTTTTACTTTGATGATTCTGTTTTCATTGAAATTTCAGGTATCCAGTGTCTCATATTACCCTCTCAATTTGAAGAAGAAATCGACAACATCAGTGATTCTTCCGATGACATTATGTAAGTAGCTTGTTTTTCTTAATGATTGCAAAAACAAACGTGAACTGATCCCTTAATTACTGTCTTACGGCTGGAAAGTTGACCAACTTAATCCCCTTGACTTACTATATGCAGGGTGTCTCAAAAAGGTTGAAAGGATTTTAATATTTTAACTGTTGAAAATACGTTGGCAATGTAAATTGCAAAAGTGTTCACAATAAGGTAGGTATTAAGATTGTGGCGATGAAGTAGTCCGGACCGGATCAGGGCTTTATACATTTGATAAAATCTGGTGGCCAGCAAAAAAATTCTACTCACCAGTAAAACTAGTCGTTGCGGGGCCTCCGTAATACTTACCCATCATGGATATGCATAATATAAAATATGAAAATAAAACATGTGTAAACTATTTATAAAATGCATTGCCATTCGAATAAAATCGTGGCTTGATGACGTCCTAAACTTTAAATGCTGAATTGCTGAATTACGTAAAAGAAACATCCTTATAACTCCAAAATTGATAGTCATATTAACTAACGGTTTACTGCGTCGGATGAAGCGTCTCATTTCCAATTAAAATATATATTTGAATTGAAATTTGAATGAAATACACTGCCATGAAAAATCGAAGAATGTGGAAAATAGGATTGCAAATATCTCGGCAACTCATTATCCGATCGACTTCATTCTGTATGCAAAATTTATGTATTTTTTATTGTCTTTTATATCCACTCCTTAAAATAAACAATTTCGAAAATTTGTATATACCTTTTATCAGAACAAATATTTCGAGAGTCCGAAAAAAATAGTTCCGGATAATCGAAGTTTCTGAAATTCAATAGGCTTCTTTCCATTATTACATACAAAGTGCATACCAAATTTCAAGTCTCTATCTCAATTTGTTCGGGAGATAGAGCGTTTACAGACACAGACACACACAGAAATTTTTTTTCTAAAAATATGTTTTTCGGAATCTTCAGTGTCTGAAGCGTTTAAATCAGTCATTTTTTTTTTCGATTTTCAAAACGATTACAAAACTTACCCTAAACTACGTATGATGAGTAAGTAAAACATTTATCCCCCCCCCCCCAACTCCCCCGCTCCCACATTTCATGTCATTGATTTTCAAAAACACAAAAAAGTTTTTATGAATTAATTGAGAAAAAAAAATAGATTAGTACATTATTTAGGAAGATACTAATAATATACACTAAATTTTCTGATGAAACTTATCAAAATGATGTATCTCTTGAAAAAAAAAAAAAAAAAAGTACTATAAATGCAGAATTAACCAGAATGTTCGGAAAATACTGACTACCTAATGCTTCAAATGTCCGGATACTTGAGTGCTGCAAAATTTGTCTGATACTGGGAGGAATCGATGAAACAGTGAAGCAGGAAAACAATTTTTTGCCTATGTCCCTGTCGAAATCGGTCAAAAAATTATGATTTAAATATTTTAAAATTTGCATTTCATGAGACTATTTTTACTAAAAAGTTAAAAATATTTTTTGTTCGAATATATAGTTTCTAAGTTTATTTCTCAATATTGGGGGAAGAGAAAAAATGCCATTTGTGCTCATCTCTTAAGTCAATTTTTATACAAAAAAAAAGCTTGCTTTTATTTTGGTGAATTTTTGCTTTTGTTTTTATAGCTTGGTCACCAGATTGGAAAAAAAAAAAAAAAGTGCCCAGTTAAACTGATGGTCACAGGCTATTCACACTAATTGTATATTACACTCTTATTTCAAGCAATAATGCCCCTCGAAAAATAAACAAATCAACAATAAATTAAGGAGGGATTATCCCCCCGTTCCCCCCCTTTATACTTAACCAATGAACTCCCAAAACTAATCAGGGCAAATCATCAGAGCAAATCAATCAAGGCAATAAAACTAATCAGTAAGGGAAGCTCCTTGCCACAATGAACCTATATACAAAATTTGAAGCAAATCGGATAATTCTGCATGAAAAATCAATTTATCTAAATTAAGGAGGGGGGTTACCCTCCGTTTCCACCTTTACGCTTAACCAATGACCCCCCCCCCCCAAAGAAAAAAAATTAATCAGGAAAGCATCTTATCAGAATGAACCTATATACAAAATTTCAAGCAATTCGGATATCCTGCCTGCACTTATTAACTTATTATTGGTTTTAAAAAATCATTTCTAAATTTCGTGGATGCAGTGTGTGTAACTGTTGATAACAATGATTCAGAAATAACCAAAATCTGTAATTTTACCTCATAATTCTAGAATCACACGACCTCAGCAGCCCCTGGTGCAATCGGCAGAAGGAAATGAAACCGAACAATTGATGAAGGATGATAACCAACCGATGTCAAAGGAAAAAGAACCCTGTCCTGATCCTCAAGTGTACGGCATGAATATTGGACTACACTACATACTGGAAGATATTAAAAAGAGGTTGGTTTATGGCGATAAAGTACATCTGGAATCGTTGATAAAGGTGAGTAAGTATAGAAAATAATTTTGCTTTTCAAGCAATTTTAAAAACAATTTTGAACACTAGAACTACCGTGTTTCTTCTATACCTAGAACTTCGGGGTGGGTCCTATAGCTGACCCATGGCACGGCCTAACTCGATTTTCTCCTTCCCTTTATGAGGGAAGAGAGAATCAAGTTTGGCCGTGCCCATGGACTTTAGTGATGTTATTTTTGTTTTGTATGGGTGATATAAACACAATAAGGTTTGAGGTTTAATACAATAATTGTTAATTAATGATTAACACAATTTAGTTTCTAGAATATTACATAATATGAACTATAATGATCAGAAGATCCACCAAAGAAAATTAAAATTTATATTCTCAGAATAGATATTTTTAGATTTTGACAGCTCGTATGAAATGCAAAATAAGAAAATCTTTCGAATAATGTACATTTAATTATCCATTTGAATTTCCTAATAATGTTCCTAAAGATTAATAAGATTACCAGATTAATAAACGGAAAAACGCGTGTTCAGTATTTTAGAAAAATGGCAACTTTGATGTCCCTAAACAGATTTTTCTAAAATATTGAACACGTATTTTTCCGTTTTTCAATCGGGTGTATATATTTCTCGAGTTATTCGACCGTTTCTAGACTTTTCAATGGAAACAAATCTCACTGCATTTTACTTGATTACAGCGCCATCTACGATCTTCCGAAGAAAATGTTAAATACAAAAGTTACGTATTTTTTCCCGTAGAATCCAAATCTGCAATAAAAAAGGGGGTTTTAACCCCCTTTTTAATTAGTTTTTTAGTTTTCCCCATTTAAGATTTAAATTTTGCCAGGGGAAAGAGCTGCGGAGGGCAACTTTGATATCCCTAAATAGATTTTTCAAAAATATTGAACATGCAGTTTTCCGTTTTTCAATCCGATGAATATTTCTCGAGTTCTTCCGAGATCGACTTGATTATCGACCGTTTCCAGACTTTTAGGACACCCTGTATGTATATATATATATATATATATATATATATATAAGTCAAAACATACTTTTATTTAATACAATAAGAATGTGGGTATCAGTGGAGCGGACAGAGCTTAAGTACGATGAATAAGCTTAATTTCCTCTAATTCTCAAGTATTACATTAAACGTACTTTACTAAATTCGAAACTTAACTTACGTGGAGGAAAAATGGCTTCTTCAGTATCAATTCCCAAAGACTGACGCGTGCAACTTCTCGGCGAAAGCTGGAATGCTGGAAATACATTTCCACTTCCAAAACTACATAAAATGTCACTAACTGGCGGAATCCCGTGGATCCCAAACCTCCCTTTATTCAGAATAGTTAAATTTAAACTCTTGTTAAAGCACATTTCATAACTCGATTTCAATCTCAAGACTACGTCAGTCGCTACGGCGAAAAAATAAACTACTAGAAATGGATCACCAGAAACTGCCAAAAAGTTACCAGATTGGTTGAGACTCGGTTAATTTCTCCGTTCAAACTTTAACTTCCATATTTACACTCACCAGTTGATCACCACGACCTAATTATCATATAACCGTATAAAAAAACCCCGCGAAATTCAGATTCCGGGAGGCACAATAGCACTTGTGAAAATTAAAGAAACGGTAGATAGATGTCGCTTTCACGCACATAAGTTAATGTCGGAGGAAACGCTCACAATCAAACTAAACTCACTTTATAAGCGAGTAGCTAGCTCCCGCCATAAAACTGAAAATTACACTTTGGGAAATATATGATTTGGATGTTATTATATTATTAGTTTAATGTCTTTATAAGAAAATAACGACAGATCGGCAATAAAATTTGATTATTGAATGATTTTTGGACAAAAACTTGGCAGCTTGCTGTTGTCGAATGAATCTGTGTATGTTCAGAGTTCATGATTAGAACTCTGTGTTCTATCAGAGTTCATCTATTTACATTTTAAACAAATTCGGAAAATGTTATTTCATGCGGATCAATAATATTGAAATCTTTCAGCTCTTTAGTAATTATTATGGTAAAATTAGAAAATAAGTTGATTGAATATTCCTTACATTGCATTTTTTGTTTAAAATGAATAATGTAAAGTAAAATCGTTAAATCGATATTTATACAAGCATAACAAAAACAAAGATATTTGTACACCAGCTGTGATAATATCTTCTTATTTCACTTTTTCTGTCTATTTTTTTCGACAAAGATGGAATAATGCAGTAGCCAAAGTTAGGTGATATATATCAAAGGATATATATCCGATATTTATTTTCAAAATATCATTTTTGATATTTTCGTTATTTTCTTACATTTGATATTCATTTTCAAAGCATCATATTTTCAGACAAAACAAATGTTAATGAATCGTTCAGTTGTTATTGACCGTGTCGTTCTGTAGATAAAGAAAACTTTTCTGTCTTTTTTCGTAAAAAAAAAAAAAATATATATATATATATATATATATATATATATATATTTCCAAGCTTTACGTTTGAAGCTGAATTTTTAAACATAGAGCCAATATTTATGTTAAATAATATTTACTTAGAACAAGCCACTGAAAGATAAACTGTCTGATTTAGATAAGTTATTAACATCTTTATTTTAGAAAGGATATTTTCTGGTTTTGGTTCAGTTTAAATTGCACAACAGATTAGGGAATGGAAAAGCAGTTAAGCTTACATTTACGTTCAAAAGTTTTAATAAAAACAAATTACTTTGTATTTAAAATTTTGTTGTATAAAACAAAGTTTTCTTCATACTTAATACAAAAACCAATAGTTTGTTTTCTGATGAGTGTGTAAAGCAAATTGTGGCTGTTTTCAATTAGTTGCTCTTCAATTTTCTTACGCAGGTGAAAAAAAAAAAAAGACTTAGAATATTGTTTTATTAAGTTTTCATGCTGTGCAATATGCTTTAGTTTCTAATTTATATTAAGTCTGAAAATATTGATAACCATTAATAAGTTGACTTTTTAGAAAATTTTTATCGTATATAATCAACATATCGGATACTTTTTATATTTTCGGAAATACATCATGATATTTACGAACCCTGGTAGTAATTTTATTACATTTATTATTACAAGCAAGCAATCATATTTATAAAGTAAATTAGTCGACATTTTCATTTTGTAAATTTCGTGATTTTGATGGAATTCTAGTAAAACTTAAAAAAAAAAAGAAAAGAAAAAAGAAGAAGAAGAGAAGGAGAGAGAGAGAGAGAGAGAGAGAAAATAAAAGTTTATTGGTCGAGAGGATTTTGTGCGATATCTTGGTGAGCTTGTCATCAGTTGAATTCAGACACTTTTCTCTGAGAGAGATTTCTTTCGCTCAGGGGTGGGGACATTATTGAGTTCCGGGGGGGGGGGGGTATTGCAGTTTTTGAAGTATATACCTTTTCAACACAGTTGAAAAATGTTTATGAATTCGGTTTGTCTGTCTGTGTGTCTGTCTGCCGTCTCTTGTAAATATACTCGGATTGCCCTGAAATTCTGTATATTTTATTGATGTGTACTATAGAATGTTCGGCATTGAAAATGAAGTGTGTAGCATTTATATCTCGTTTACAGAGACACGCAAAGTAATTCCGTTACTTTTTGATCTATGGGGGAAAAATCGTTTCCGATGCATTTTAATGAAAACAATACTTTAAACATAATGAAATGGACATGCACAACTGAATGTACCCCCGGAGGAATGTACCCCCCGGGCCACACTCTGAATTGAACACCGCTTGCCATTATCGCCAAGCTAATGTTTGTTTAATTTTCTTACTCTTCGAAGAGAACATACCAGGTTTTAATGGCCGAAGAAATCAAAGCCGCCTATAAAGTATATTATTTACTTACCGTATATACTTGTGTATAAGTTGAAGAATTTTAGACAAAATTCGGCAGTTGAAATTGGGGGGTTGACTTATATACGAGAAAGTAAAATGAATAAATAAATAAAGAATATTTCACACTCCGGAAGAAGTGTGAAAGGAGTAAAATACCGGAGTCGGGTCTAGTTTGGAGAGAGTGATAAAAGCAGACAGTGGTCATTTCCCTGTGATTGACAAAAAAAAGCTCAACAATATTGTCCCTGTAATTGTTCTGACTCTTTTTCTCTTGGGATAGAATTCCTTTCAATACAGGGACATTCCTTTCAACATTTTAAACACTTTTAGAAAGAGTTCAACTTGAGAATGCTTCTAGATTTCTCTCCTAAAAGTCCTACAATACAAAGAAGTACTATATTTTAGCAGTCTAAGAAGTTTTTTACCCTTGTAAGGCTTGAATGGATTTTTCAAAGAATTTTTTTTTAAGTATCATTAAATTGATGTGAATAGGTTTCAAGATAGTTTAAGCTTCTCCAGTTTTAAAACGTTAAATTAAAATAAATAAGTCTGACAGAAAAAGTTAAAAAAAAAAATGTTTACTAATTTAATGAAAATTTATATATTTTTTTTATCCTTGATTACAAATTCTTTTTTGACATACTACCAGAAATGTGGTTCGACTTATACACGAAAATTCATTTTTTTTCAAAATTTTGCCTAAGAATTGGGGGGTCGACTTATACACTAGTCGACTTATACACGAGTATATACCTTTTCAACACAGTTGAAAAATGTTTATGAATTCGGTTTGTCTGTCTGTGTGTCTGTCTGCCGTCTCTTGTAAATATACTCGGATTGCCCTGAAATTCTGTATATGTTATTGATGTGTACTATAGAATGTTCGGCATTGAAAATGAAGCGTGTAGCATTTATATCTCGTTTACAGAGACACGCAAAGTAATTCCGTTACTTTTTGATCTATGGGGGAAAAATCGTTTCCGATGCATTTTAATGAAAACAATACTTTAAACATAATGAAATGGACATGCACAACTGAATGTACCCCCGGAGGAATGTACCCTCCGGGCCACACTCTGAATTGAACACCGCTTGCCATTATCGCCAAGCTAATGTTTGTTTAATTTTCTTACTCTTCGAAGAGAACATACCAGGTTTTAATGGCCGAAGAAATCAAAGCTGCCTATAAAGTATATTATTTACTTACCGTATATACTTGTGTATAAGTTGAAGAATTTTAGACAAAATTCGGCAGTTGAAATTGGGGGGTTGACTTATATACGAGAAAGTAAAATGAATAAATAAATAAAGAATATTTCACACTCCGGAAGAAGTGTGAAAGGAGTAAAATACCGGAGTCGGGTCTAGTTTGGAGAGAGTGATAAAAGCAGACAGTGGTCATTTCCCTGTGATTGACAAAAAAAAGCTCAACAATATTGTCCCTGTAATTGTTCTGACTCTTTTTCTCTTGGGATAGAATTCCTTTCAATACAGGGACATTCCTTTCAACATTTTAAACACTTTTAGAAAGAGTTCAACTTGGGAATGCTTCTAGATTTCTCTCCTAAAAGTCCTACAATACAAAGAAGTACTATATTTTAGCAGTCTAAGAAGTTTTTTACCCTTGTAAGGCTTGAATGGATTTTTCAAAGAATTTTTTTTTAAGTATCATTAAATTGATGTGAATAGGTTTCAAGATAGTTTAAGCTTCTCCAGTTTTAAAACGTTAAATTAAAATAAATAAGTCTGACAGAAAAAGTTTTTAAAAAAAATGTTTACTAATTTAATGAAAATTTATATATTTTTTTTATCCTTGATTACAAATTCTTTTTTGACATACTACCAGAAATGTGGTTCGACTTATACACGAAAATTCATTTTTTTTTTCAAAATTTTGCCTAAGAATTGGGGGGTCGACTTATACACGAGTATATACCTTTTCAACACAGTTGAAAAATGTTTATGAATTCGGTTTGTCTGTCTGTGTGTCTGTCTGCCGTCTCTTGTAAATATACTCGGATTGCCCTGAAATTCTGTATATGTTATTGATGTGTACTATAGAATGTTCGGCATAGAAAATGAAGTGTGTAGCATTTATATCTCGTTTACAGAGACACGTAAAGTAATTCCGTTACTTTTTGATCTATGGGGGAAAAATCGTTTCCGATGCATTTGAATGAAAACAATACTTTAAACATAATGAAATGTACATGCACAACTGAAGTAGAATAAAAGATACTTTCTCAGGAGTATAGAATAGGCATTTTTATAGTTTGTTTACAGGGATGCACAAGAGAATTCAATTACAGACTGTCTATGCTAAGAGGGAATCGTTTTAATGACGTTATGATTATTAATAATTATTTTTGTTAATGGCGTTATGAATTTTAATGACGTTATGATACTTCAAACATAATGAAATTAAAAAAGATCACACAGGTGTACTGCAACATGTTTTCTATAGACTAAGGAGTGTGAAGCACTTATCGTCATTTACAGAGACGCACAAAAGGATTCAGTTACAGAACGGACTATGATCGATTTCATTGTACGAAAAAGTGAAATTTCTTAATAACTGTTAGTGTTGGAAAGTAATCGATGCCTGATGCATGATTTTTTGTTCTTGTTAATAATAAAAGCAATTTTTATATTCTTTTTATTTAAAACATCTAATCGTAAAATTAAATCCAACTTTAGATGGTAATTTAAAACTGTTTGCGAGCAAAACATTCTTAAGGCTTTAGAAATGATTTGTTCATTGTGAGATATATACAATCGATCGATTGCTTTTCAGTTTTTCGAGAAGAATTTAAATGTAATTCTGAATTTCTAATTGAGAATTACGAACAAAAATTTAAATTCATACAATATTTCAAAGATGTATGAACTGGGGAAAATGAATTTGAAATACATAATTACATGTTATTTTCATTAACTTTTATAAGTATAAAAATACACTTTATACCAAGTAAATGGAAATATATTAATATTTATAAAATTTCAACGATACATTTTAACAAGAAAACAAAAATTCGTATTTTTGCTTTTTCCAACACACCAACGTAGCCAAATATTATGTAAAAATTAGAGGTTTGTATTCAAAATTTCAAATATTTATTACAAATTTCAATATAAAGAATTTGAGACTTTTGAGATATAATTCCTAATCGAATAGGGATTTTTTGTTTCCCCTCCCCTTCTCTGTGATAATTTAGCGGTTAAATTGTATAGGATGTTATCTTTTTTTTTTTTTTTTTGGCCGACTGTACAGTGTA
Source organism: Maratus michaelseni (assembly GCA_963931845.1). Lineage (NCBI taxonomy): Eukaryota > Metazoa > Arthropoda > Arachnida > Araneae > Salticidae > Maratus > Maratus michaelseni. The sequence continues at coordinate 379,053,130 of OZ007590.1, read as the reverse complement.
CAAGTTCATAACTCAAAGTTAAACTCAACAAAAATGTAAAAAGTATAACACTATTTAATTTTAATTGTATCATGATTATAGTTTTTTTACATTTTTTTTCTTTTTTGGTAAATTAATTTGCATTTATTGTTTCTGTTTGTATCTATTCACAAAGAAATCTAATGTAACCCACGCAATATACGAATATTGCGTGGCAATATTGGTATTAAGGCGTATATATAGCGGTATATTACAAAAAAATGTAGCCAATTCATAAACACTTTCTAACATAGTTGAAAAGTGTTTATGAATTCAGTTTGTCTGACCGTCTGTCCGTGTACTAACTCGCATAAATATATAGTCGAATTGTCATGCAATTGATATATGTTAATGAGGCTTTTACTATGTCATGTTCGTCATTGAAAATGAAGTATGTAGCGTTTATACTTCATTTACAGGAACACTCAAAAGAATTCCGTCACATTACGTTCTATGGGGAAAAATCGTTTCCAGTGTATTTTAAGGATGTTACACTATTTCAAACATGTTGAAAGAGATATATATCACTGAGGTGCACTACAAGAGGCTTACTATTGAATAGGGTGTGCATCGCATTCATCGTTCATTTATAGGGACACACAAAATAATTCGGTTACAGTATTGTCTAGAACAATAATTGTTGGAAGTAACGTTTTAAGTTGTGATAGGCGTTTTTAAATTAAACTAATTTTTTGCCTATTACATTGTGTGCATAAAGTCTATAGACAGGCAGTACAAAAGATCTCGAGTGCAATACACAGGGCTGTACAAAAGAATTTGGTTATTTTTCCGCCTATTGATGATAATCCCTGAAATTGGGGTTTTAGACATCACCTTTCACCTTATTAAACGGTAAACTTTTGTTAAGGTAATCTGCAAGTGTTAGATAGTGTTTCATAATCTATGCTTGACGCATGATTTTTCGTTCTTGGTTATGATGGTATTCATGTTCATCTGTTCAGCACATCGAATTCATTAGGAATTAGCCAATTTGCATCATTTAAAAAAGGGGAAATTTGGTCCAGAACTCCAAAAATGTTTTTTATTGTATAAAAATGGAAATAGTCAATAAATAAAAAAAATTGATTTAAATAAAAAATTGATAATTTTATTTAGTTCAGTAAAATTCACACATACGAAATCCGCAGGGGCGTGTCTGACCTTCTTACACATAAATTAGCTTTGTTCTTAATTTTTTTAAAACTAAAACTTTTAAATTAAATATTTTAATGTTTTCTCAACATTTATCTATCGTAATATAACAGCATCTATTTTCTAAATCATCATTTATATACTTTCAAATATATATATTACTTTTCTGTTACGACACATAAAAACTCTCTTTTTATGGGACACGAAGCTGATGTTTCAAAAAATCAATGCTGCTATATTACGATAGATAAATGTGGGGTAAACATAAAAATATTTAATTTAAAAGTTTGGGCTTTAAAAAAATTAAGAACAAAGCTAATTTCTATGCAAAAAGGTCAGACACGCCTCCATGGATTTGCCATTTACTGGCTTCACAGTCTACTTATAATTTTTATTAAAACATTTCTGGTTAGAATTTTATTTAAAAAAAATTGCTTGCATATATGCATTTTTGATGATATAGACAAAAAAAAAATTCCATGCATCTATGCGGTAATTATCCAAATGAGTTAAGTATTTTTATATCAAAAGCATTAACTTCATCGATGTTTGTTGCACAATGTAATCAATACTTTTTTCTTTTTCTTAGATTTTAGTTCTTACACACAAAATTGAAAAAGCTGGTGGAAGTGTGGAAGAAAACAACAAACAGGATTTGAGAAAAGCAGCTCAGCTTTATCCCGAAGCTCTGAGAGAAGCCATGAAGAGTTGAAATTCGGTTACAGCTGAAACGCATGGCGGTCACAGTATTTTCTCTTTTAAGATGGCAACAGGACCTTTGAGTTTGTCGAATCGATCAAAACATTACCATTTTCAATGTACCATAATTCAAACAATATGCAATTAAGATTTATGATTGACTTTCTGCCTATACAAAATATATTCTAATGTTACACAGAAAAATAAATGATGTATATACCAAAAATAATATTTGAATTTTTACTTTCTAAATTCATATCACTAATACGAGATTGAAAATCATTACGTGCTGCGCGCATGATAAAACTGAAAATTGTGCATATAGAAAACAATTTTTGAACAAAATAGAATCCTAACACACTTACCTCTAACTTAAAACTAAAATATACACAAAAAGTATTGTTTAAAATAAAAATAATAATAATAATAATAATAATAACTTATATTTTTCAAGTGCAAAGAATAAATAAATAAATAAATAAATAAATAAATAATAATAATAATAATAATAATAATAATAATAAATAAATAAATAAATAAATAAATAAATAAATATATCTTTTTTTTTTAAATTATTTTTAGCATGGCATATTGTGAAAAAACGCACACGTGGTAAAACTTTTTAAACTGTAGCTTATGCAGTTTGAAAGTAAAAGTGCGTGCAAACTCGAAATTTACTAATATAAGAAAACTTAATCTTACTATTAATGTTTCAATATCCATTTGCCGTCAGTTATACTCCCCGAGTTATAAATAATCATAACTCAAGGAATAATACAGATTTTTGAATGCGGATTTTTGTATGTTGATCTGAAATGTTTGAAGGATTCCGAATAGAACAGAAACGAAAATAATTTTTTTTGTGTGAAAGTTTAAAGGTCCTGCGCCCTCTTAAATTGACATTAATAAAATAAAAATATTATTAAAAATGAATGTAGAATACACAACAATAAGATTTAATTTTATTTGAATATATATGTAAAGCAACCTCAACTTTTACTATACTCTGTACAATGAGTATGTAAATAAATATAAGTAATTCAGTATGTTAATGCTTCCTTTTTTAAAAAAAAATCTAATACACCATTTTATTAAACGTAAAAGTATACATCTACAAGATATATATCTGTAATTCGAGTTCTATTATTTAGTAAAAACCTAACACAAAAACTAGCACCAAAAACTTGCAACCAAATTTTCACGAAATCTTGATGATAAATTGCCAATTTTTTTTTACATAATTAGTTTCCCTACCAACGTTGTCCAGGCACTAAAAACAGATACAATAGACTACCAATTATCCGATGCTTGATTATACGACACCTCTCACATATTTTATCATCCGACTTTCACGGAATAAAGGTTAAAAATTATTTAGATACAAAACTCACTGGCCGATTTGTTTGAAAACTCGTACAGTTATCTTGAGATGGTGGCCTATAATACATCTGCTACATCTGAGTTTAATCGAAAATGCTATTTGTGTGATCACTCGCACACATCAGACGTTATCCTAAATATACCATAAACGGACTCTGGGAACTTGAAAACGTAAGAAAGCACCAATATACACATATACATACAAAATCATTTTTTAAAATAGCAAAAACGGATACAGGGTACTACTTCAAAATATAAAGAAATGCACTGTAAAAAAAAAAAAAAAAAAATGTTTCTTTATCTACAAAATACGATACAACCACGAACGAAAATATACTATAATTTCTTCCGAGCTACCTGTGATTCCGAAAAGTTGTCTTTATCTTCAGAAACCCCAGAAAACGAAACATTTTCGAGATTTAAAGAAACACTTATAAAAACAAAGTTTCATTTGCTGTTACTGATTTTCAGAAACATTTCCTAGTAGTATTTTATAGTGTATTCATCATTTTCCTAAATCCAGAATATAGGTTTTTAGGATGATCAATTCTCAATTAAACATTTTCAGCTGCGTAATTGAATTTATATATGCAAGAGTAACAAAGTAATAGTAATTTTAATGTGAATGTTAATGCTGTTAATTTATCGTATCTCTCTGTAAGATATGTTTGTTGAACATGAAAACGTTTTACTTAAGAATTGATTTATCATCTGAAAGTCTATATAACGGGTTAAGAAAACTGATTAATACACTATAAAAACTGTGATCAGGCTGAATTTATCACATTTAAACCGATGTTCTGCATAATAGTCCTAATTAGCTAACATTACTTATTTTAACAAATAATTATTTTTAACGATTTTAATATACAGTTTTTATTATAATCTAGACTTTGATAGACCTGGAAAATTTAAAAACGAGCTGATCGTTACGATGATACTTACCCACATAAAACTTGAATATTTTGTTAATACTTTGTGTTAATTTATGAATTTTTTTAACTTGTAAACTTTTTTTTAGAAACATTGAAATTTTTTTCACTAACTTGTAATTTTTTTTTCAACTTTTCGTAATTTTTTCAACTTTTTAAAATTTTTTTGTTAAGAGGAATTTTTTTTAATTTTTGCAATTATTTTTTTTTTTTTTTTTTTTTTTTTTTTTTGCAATTTAAAAAAGTATTTTTTTTAAACTTTATGAGTTTTTTTTTTTTTGTAAATGTTTCTAGAAAACTTTAAAATTATTTTACAAACTTGTGTATTTTTTCATTCATCCGTTATTTGTTAACTTTTAAAGAAAAACATTGCAGTTTATCAGTAACTGATATATTTTATTGTTCAATAGCTGAAACACTTTGAATCTAAACGTTTTAACAACTATTTTTACACACAGTCTAATTTAACGGTAAAGAAAATGAAATCTATATTAAATATATTAAACAACCCTATACACGAAATTTAACACTAAATGAAAATACATCAATTAAAATAATTAATTAATTAAGATCGGAAACTTAATTATCTAAAGATATTAAACAATAAATTATTAGACGAATGAAAAATACAAAATTCGAAGTTATTACTTAAATATACTAACAGTTATCGGCTATGTATCACACAGAAACATTACCATCTTAAAAAACTCTGCTGAAAATTGAATTTATATTAAATAAACCTGTGTCTGAAACCTAACACTGAATGAAAATACTAATAATCAATTAAAATAATTAACAGTCACATAAAAATTTCATCTATTAGATAAAAGTTTCAACTATATCAGTTACTGAAAAACAGCAGTTTTTCTTTAAAATTTCAAAAAATTAACGGATAAATGAAAAAATATACAAGTTTGTAAATTAATTTGAAAGTTTTCTAGAAACATTTACAAATTAACAACAAAAAAAAATCACAAGCTAACAATTTTTTTTTAATTGAAAAAAAAAAAAAAAAAAAAAAAAAAAAAGGTTTTAAAAAATTACAAAAAGTTAAAAAATTAGTTAAAAAAGATTTTTAAAAAAATCATAAATTAACACAAAGTTTAACTGCTACCATAACCACCATTGTCACCTCCACTTCTCAAAATATAAAATTCTGAGGTTTGCTATAAAGAAATTTTTAACTGCAACTGTAACACGTACTATAATTAGCATAACACAAAATATAAGAATCCACGTTCAGCTTAATTTCACCATATTCAGACTCATTTTTATAATTTTATCACATTCGAAATGACTTGTATTGCGTTTTGACATTTTCTACATAGTTACCTTAATTACTATTTAACGGTAACATAACACAAAATACAAGACTCCACGTTTACTTTGATTTTATTATGTTTAGACTGATTTTTATGTTAATTTTATCACATTCAAACTGATTTTACTGCGTTATCACATTTTCGACATAGTTATCTTAATTAGCTAGCATTACTATTTAACGAATAAGTATTTTTACCAATTTTTTATACTCTCTTAAATTTTATATATTAATTAACTTTCTATATAATGTCTAAATACACCCGGGAAACACTTTACAACTTTTGTAGCGTAATCGGTAGCGCATGCGGCTGTTGCCGCAAGGTCGGTTGTTCAAACCCACCTGATAGCGTAAAGCGAAGCACTAATATTTTTACATTATTACAAATATAACTTTTTCAGTGTAATGAATAATAATTTATTATTTATTAATTACTTTTTATTACCATTAATTTTAATTTTATCACATGAAAGAAGATTTTACTAAGTATTAACCGATTTTTACCGTATCGTTATAGGAGAAACATCTTCAGGGAAGGCTCTTGATGGTAAGTGACACGAATTATCGATTTTGTACAATAAAAACCCTGAATACCTTGCATAGCCATGACGCTTATACCACGCTGGTTTCAAACCAACGAACATAGCCCCAGACTCCGCAGAAATATTCACAAGTTAAAAAATTAACAAACCTTTCTAAAAAATTCCAAAAAAAAATTCGCAAAAAGTTTTTAAACAGTTTCAAGTTAACATTTTTTTTAATTACAAAATCTCTAAAAATTACAAATGTTTAAAATAATTCACAAATTAATAAAAAATTTTTTAAAAATTCCAAAAAAATTCTAAAAAATTAGAAAAAGTTTTAAAAAAGTGACAATTTAACAAAAAATTAAAAAATTAACAAAATAATTACAAAGGTTTTAAACAATTCATAAAATGTTTAAAAAATTTCACAAATTAGCAAAAAGTTTTAAAAAATTACAAAAAAGTTTTTACAAAAATTAAAAAAAATTACAATTTAACAAAAAAATTTAAAAGATTACAAAAAGTTTTAAAAATTCACAAAAAAAAATTAAAAATTCACAATTTGTCAAAAGAATTTACAAAAATTACAAAAATGTTTAATAATTGACAAAAAGTTAATTTTTTTTACTTACAAAAATTTTAAAAAGTTACAAAAGTTTTAAAAAAGTTAAAAATTAACAACATTTTTTTTTTAAATTACAAAAATAAAAAAATTACAGGTTAGAGAAAAAAGTAATATATTTACTAATTTACTGTGAGAAGATTTAACGAAAAGAAAAAGTGTCTTCTTTGACAAGAACTTGTATTATTACGTGTTATCTTAATGTACTAACTATTGGTAGGGTGATTTTATGAAAAGCTCTGTGAACAATTTTCAACGCAGAGACTGCTTTCTCCACGGCTCTTTTTATTTTTATTACACTCCCTTAACTTGATCTTGTATAATTTTGTTTGTCAATCTAATCCTTCATTGTTAATTTCTTTAATCGATTGTTTATTTTTTTCATACGAATTTTTAACTTATAAAATCTAAATACAGTGGGCTATGCACTTGCATGCCATTTCAATTATTCTCGCTTTAAGGCGAAACATTTTTTACAAAAATTTAGGTGTTTATAACATAAGGTGTTTCCATTATATGTTTTTCTACGTTACATTTTCTTGAAAATGATCCGTTACAGATAGGAACTGTAAAAATAAAGAAATATTATCTCTTAGAATTTTTTCCTTCAGCGTTTATAGAAAAAAATGATACAATTATTTTTTATAATATATTTTCTGTAATTTACTATACTTTATTTGTACAACATAACATTCCATATACAAGTATTGACAAGCTTTTTACCACCTCTTTTTTTTTTTTTTTGTATTTGCTACAGACGATTCATCCACATCCTTAGAAAGAGGTTGTTGCCCTACAGAAACATGATGTTGTATCCTCTACATAGTAAAAAGAAATATAACTAAGACACTTAACATGTAATTAATATTGTAACAATATATTTTCAATGCTGTATTGAAACTTACTTTAACACATACCTTATAAATTTGTCTTTAAACGTTATATAAAGCGAGTAAATTTATTAACACTGTGTAGTCAAGACATCTTCTTCCAAACGTTCGCCAGCTGAAATGAAAGCTACCACCCCACTTTTCAAAATTGATATTAAAAAATAATCAATACAGATCATGTGACAATCACGCACGCTCACTTAATAAAACCTGTTATACACTACTTCGTTTAACAATTTTGCTAAGAATAAAAACATCACAACTTTTCATTTTTGCATCCTAAGTTAAGTGACGTCATACCAATGTTTTTATACTAGACATTAAAATTACCTGTTTTAAGGAAATTAATTTAATTAAAAAATTCAGATTGCACAATCAATAAAATATTTACCTTAATGGAAATAAAAATGAAACCCCATTCAGTTGTTTCAGATTTTTCCAGTTGATTACGTGACCAGTGTTGAGCAGCAGGACCACGCTTAGGCCTAATATCTCATTTTTTCGACTTCAGATGCTAAAAGTAATTTTAAACACTAGTGTAATGGTTGGTGAACTTTTATAGTCCTTCAAAGTACTAATTAGCGTTATCTAGCACTCGTTCCGGCGTTCTGTAAGCTACAGGATGCCGTTGGCAGCGCCTGTTCTACTGATCCTTCGAATGAAAAGGTCTGTAGTTTGCAGAATCTCTGGAACGGTATATGGAAGCGAATGCCACGGACCGGTTCCTTCATCTTGGGGATATGATCAGTCTCGGAGACACTTAAGTCTGGCGAATATGGGGAATAGTAGAGCACTTTCCAACCCCATCAGCAAGCAAACACATCAGCCACAGTTTGCGCAGTATGCGCTCAAGCATTTTCATTCAAAATGATGGATGTGTTCTGCCGAAACTGTCGCCATTTCTTCACCAACGCTTGTCGTAGGCTGTGTTCTAGGAACGAAGAATAGTAATGCGCATTGAAGGTCTGCCCTGAGGGTACCGAATATGTTAAGATAACATCTTAATAGTTGTACAGGAGAATCACCATAGCTCTCAGGTTGGTGGGGATCTGATGAACAAGTGATTTAGATGAAGACTCGCAATGACGCCATTCATCCAATTGCCGTTTCATTTTCGGCTCTTACTACCTCACCCATGTCTCATCCAGTGTGATGATGCGTCGTAAGAAAGAGTCTCCTTCGCACTCATAGCTCTCCAAGTAGGTACACGCTGAGTCATAACGTAGCTATTTCTGCATTTCCGTCACCACCTGAGGAATCCACCTCGACGCAATTTTTCGCTTGCCCAGGCGTTGTTTTAGAATGTGGTAAAAGTCAGATGCGCCAATTCTCTCTGTATGGCTAATGAACTAATTGTTTGGCTCCGAAGTTCCGATCCACTTCCAATAACGCGGACATAGACCCGGCTGCGCCACGTTTGACACACTTTGGCGTCCATCGTTGCTGGGTTTAACCTAGCGTGCTACCGTTCGGTAGGGTAATTTCGAGATTTCTACCAGCCTCACGAAAACCTTGAAAACACTGGCGGACTGTACGTCTTTTGTCACATTTAATTTTTAACCCTGTACGCTGTTCTTATGCTTCGAAAACATATTTCCAGCAGTACTATACAACGAATTATTTCGTACGATAGACCGGCGATGGCTAACGAAATATATCGCACATAGAGGTCTGCAAATTTGGTTCCGGATAGACGAAGCCAGTTCCGAAAGCACCCAAGATTCAGATATCGGATTTTTTGATTAATGTTTTGTTATTTTTTACTTGAACGGAAAAATTCGTGTATTTCTAGCGTAGTGAGATCGAAATATATTTTAAGTAACCCCGGTCAACAATAAGGTTATTTTAGACAGTGTTGAATTAAAGAAGTGGCGCGGACGCGACATATTCGAAATGTCTCTTCCGGAAGATGTGGGATTATATGCTTATTAATGCTCTAGAATTGCAATTTCTCTCAACAAGAATATAGAAAATAAAGAATACCACTAAGCTGAAAAAAAACTATATAAATTTATTTATGTTCCAGTGAATTATACGTATTGTGAATCAGAGCATGAAATCTCTAAAATTACCATTTTTATTTCTTTTTAAGAAAACTTTACATGTAAAGCACGGTGGAACAGTAATTATTTTTCATTCTCCTATCTGATAATATATTTAAAAGAAACATACTCTTTATCCATTATCAAAGGAATAGGGTTGCTGTTTCCTTTATGTATGACATCACGAATAAGGAGGAGTGCCTAACATTGGTTATAGCACCCGCGCCAATGGTGCCCAAATCGTGAGCCTTTCATAATATGGTTCCGAGTAGCTTGATTTTGGAATAGGCCCTCAAAGCTTTGGATTTGAGCACCTGGAATTAAGGGGGAGGAGGGGGGATCGAATTAGCTCATTTTTAAAAATGCCTTTATTAGACCTTATAATGTTCATTTGCAAGCTTGATAGATTTAATAAAGTACAAATATTTATAACGCTTAATAATCGTCTAAACCATATACAAATGTTGACAAATTGTGATTACTTAGCTTTAAATGCATATAACAGTATCCAAACAGCAAGCAAATGTGAGCAGAGAGCCCCAAAAATGAAATGCCTTGGATCCCAAATTGGGTTAATAGCGACCTACGTTATGCACGACCGATTCATGACGTTTAAAACGTCACACAGAGGGGATCATCTTTACATGGGCGATTGGTACAAAGCGGCACGCCCACCGTTTTGTGCTAATCGCTGTGTAAAGATGATCCACCACCGTGTGACGTTTCAAACGTCATGAACCGGCCCTGTATAACGTATAACGTAGGTCGCGGGTTAATTAGGCCCTGGGTAGGCAGGGTAGGCATCAGCTCTGAGAGGGACACTGTGGAGTTCCGGGGTAGGGACTACTAGACCATTAATAAGCATAAAATCCCAAATCTTCGGAAGGGGGACATTTAGAAGCTCCGGTTAGAATGTTTACCCCCCCTCCCCGGGCCGACTTTGACAGTATTTACTGAAAGAACTTCTGCCTTTATCAAAAAATGGAAAACGTATTTCGATTACAAAGTTTCTGAATAAGGACACTTGCTAATTTGATACATTTGCGAATAAAAAAGAATAAAAAAAAATCCCTGACGGCTAAGCCTACAGACACAGGTAGATTTCGAAGACACAGACCGTGAGGCGCCTGTTTGTTGGGAATTGCGGAAGAAATGACCTTTTTGCCATGATGCGGCAGTTAGAACCACCCACTTCGAAACTTAACTTGTTTGCGTGCGGAGCCGGCAGTTTTTTTTTTCCTATAAGGGTTGGTCTTATAAAAAACTTGTCAATATAAAAGTTGTAGATAATATTAAGAGGATTTATAATAAATTTAAGCGGATTTGATATCTTGTGAATGGACGAAGTTATGAATTTTTTTTCTTCTACCCCCCCCCCCCTCCCCTTTTTTTTGCCCTTGGGGCCATTTTTAATGATATTAAAAATCTGTCATACATAAATTTTCGGCCCTTTTCCTAGAAGTAATAATAACTTTAAAGGAATTCGATATGTATCATAATTAAGAAATTATGGGGTTTTTCTGTCCCCCCCCCCCCCGTTGGTTCGATTTTGCCCATTAACGAACTTGACCGAGATTTTATACCCCTTGATTTTATGTATCAGTTTGGAAGAGATTTGTGGGGAATTATTGAAGTTATCGTGTCCATAAAAAAGTGACATAGATAGATAGATAGATAGATAGATAGATAAAGTTTTGAATTGATGGTGGTTTTGGGTTCTGGGAGTCATAATCGGCGTATATCTGCAATTTTTTTTTTTCAAAATTTCCAACTTAGGGGAGAATGTAATAGGTAGTATTTCTTACGAAATCTACCTAAAAATGTGTCATAAAGTAGCCAGTTTTGATTCGAGAACAAACAGCCTTAAACAAAATACAAAAAAAGGTTTCCAAATATCTTTTTTTAATTTTCTCGAAACAAATCCTTTAAAATACACGTTTTGTTTCGACTTTGCAGATAGGTATCCCTTAGAGCACATAAATAGGGATAAATAGACAAAAAAAAGGAAGAAAAAAAATCTGTGAAAATGTTTTAAAAGTGCACAGCATTTAATCGTGCACAAAGTAAGTATGTGTAACACAAACTGCGAATGCATTTTGCTTAAAACTGTCGTAAATCACCCTATCGTTTTATTTTCAGGGTTACAGTGTGAGTTATAGAATTACGACACATTCTTAATACTGGGTCATTACATCGCAGATAACACTAACGCGGCACGTTGTCATGTACGTATCTATGCGATAATGTGGTGGTGAATTTACATAAGATATTTCTTTATGGGCATCACAACTCCTTTTAAGGAAGTACTTAGAAATTGTGGAATGTGTTCTTGTTTTCGCTGGTTGTAAGCTCTTTTTCAAACACATATTGACGATGGAATGTACAGTCAGTAAAGGAACCATCATTTTATTATGTTTAGTAGGTAAGTTTCCGAAATATTTTAATAAAAAAATATTTTTAAGACGCTTCTGAAAAATATGTTTTGCCCCGTTCAACAACGCGAAACTTCCTGACTCATTTTTAAGCATAAAAACATAATACTTGTAGTCTTAATTATTGAAGTGATTTGTAATCGGGCAATTGTTTTCATTTTCTGATAAATAAATTACATTTTGAATTATAAGCGATTGTTGTCTCAGACAGCCAGTTTCTCTCCCCTTTTTCGCGTTGTCGCGTTCGGAAATTTGGTTCAAAACGAAAACTTTAGAGACAGCATTTTCTGAAAAATCGTCTGCCTATACCGAAAAATTAAAAAAACAGTTCGATTATATAGAGTTTCTGAATAAGAGCATTTGCAGGCATGATTATTGACATGTTTTCTCGAACAGTGTTTTTTTCCTTTTTAGCACTTTCCAACCTAGTTGAAAAGTGCTTATGACTTCGGTTTGTCTGGCCGTCCGTCCGTGCTCTAACTCCCGTAAATATGCTCGGATTGCTCTGCAATTTTTATATGTTATTGTCGTTATCTATAGCATGTTCCCTATTTCAACGGAAGTGTGTAGCACTTATAGTTTTTTTACAGGGGCACTCAAAAGAATTCCGTTACATTGCGGTCTATGGGAAAAAATCATTTACGGTTTATTTAAATAAAGTTTCACTATTTTAAACGCATTGAAAATTATATATATATCACTTTATGTGCATTAGAAGAAGCTTAATATGGAATAGGGTGTGCATAGCACTTATAGTTACTTTACAGGGACATTCAAAAGAATTCCGCTACATTACGTCTATGGAGAAAAATCGTCTGCGGTTTATTTAAATAATGTTTCACTATTTTAAACGCATTGAAATTTATTTATATTACTGTAAGGTGCATTACAAGAGGCTTACTACAGAATAGTGTGTGTATAGCAGTCATCGTTCATTTACAGGGACACACAAAATAATTCTCTACTGTCTGTTAACAATAATTCCTGGAAGTGCGTTTTAAGTTACTGAACGCGATTTTAATTTTAACTCGCTTTTTGTCTATTACGTGGTGTGTATAAATTCTGTAGATCCTATACAGGGCAGCACAAAAGTTCGCGAACACATTTCCGTTTATTGACAGAAACACCAGAAGGATAATTTTAAACTGTGCTACACGTTTCCTAACTAAACTAAAATTTAGCATCCTATATAGTATATATACAAATCTATAGATCATATACAGGGCTGAATAAAAGTATTCGGATATTTTTCCGAACATTGTATCTGTTGGAAATTCATGAAATTATGTTTTTAAATAGGTTATGCGTTTTCCAAATTGTTTACTTAGATGTTATCTTTCAGCTTATTAAACGGTATGTTTTGTAAAATTATTTTGGAAGCGTTGGAAAGTGCTACATAATCTATGCTTGACGCATGGTTTTTCGTTCTTGTTTAATAAATAAATTACATTTTCAATTATAACCGATTGTTGTTTCAGGACAGCAGTTTTATTCCTCTTTCATCGCGTTCGGAAATTTGGCTCAAAATGCCAACTTTGACGACAGCAATTTCTGAAAAATCTCCTGTCTTTACTGAGAAAAGGAAAAAAAAACAGTTCGATGACATAGTTTTTGAATAAGAGCACTTGCCAATTTCATGCATTTCCGAACAAAAATGAATTTAAAAATGTGTCAGAAAGTAAGCCTGTTTGGATTTCAGAACAGTCTTAAATATTTACTTTTATCATATTTTGCCACTGTAAATACAATTGAGATTTACTGTTCTTCAGTGAATTGGGAAACTTAAAACTTCATCTTATTATAAATGAATAATACGCTTTTACTAGACCTAGACGCTAATTATGTTCATTACGTAGAAACTAGAAAGAAGTTGTGAAATTGCGAATATTTTGATAACAATTAATTTCTACAAATTTTTACTTTCTTTTATCCATAATAGAAGTAAGTATTGCAATCGAAATTTTTTTTCGACTTCTGGTTTTCGTCGGATTTACATGTTTTACGGGTCACAGATTCCGAAAAACATATTTTTACAAAATGTCTGTCTGTCCGTGTGTCCGTCCTCTTTGCATCATCGAAAAGTGTATGAAGTTATGCATAGAATTGAACCAAATTTCAGAGGTTTTGACTATCCCAGTTGGATTTGGGGATATTTCGCCGAAAGGGGGGTTGCACTGTGATATCCCCTTAAAAATTTCAAATTCAAAAAGATGTACAAAAAAATTACGAAATCCAAAAAGTTTTTCCGTTAAATGTTTTGCATGGATTCCCCCATGGATTCCGCAGCAATCTTTGTTTTTGCCTCTATCTTAAAAAATGCTGCAATATAGCAGTTTGAAATTTTAGGGTGGCAGACATTTTGAAACAGCAGGATTCCTCAATAAAAGGGTTTAATTTATGTGTTTTAGGGAACATGCTTTCTGGCAAATTTTCTGTCATACATGCTATATATTTATATTCGCCAGCGTCAAATTATCGCCAAGCTTGGCGACACGGTGAAATATCGTCAACTTTGGCAATAAAAATAGGTTGCCATAAATGAAGACAACTTGGCTATAACTGACTAATTTGGCGAAATTCTCATTCAAGTTCAATATTGACGAGAACTGGAATGAATCTTATGAATCAGGTTCCACACATTTTAGCTTCGTGTTTCCCAGTTAAATTAGCTAAAATCTTAAAACCAAGGTATAAGGAGGCTATCTTTTCCTGCCGGTACAGCGCAGAAGGACTTTTCCTAGTTATGTTGTACATCGGCTGCCCGTGCAACGAAGGGTACTTCGCATCCAGATAACCCGACGATTCGCAAGCAGCTGCTGTACAAAAGAATGACGAAAAACATTGATTTTATTAGGAATATGATAGCGAATTTTGAACTATTATCATGTATGAGATAGAAGAAGGCTTTGGGATTGGCACATCCGACTAAGTTTACTTCGCATAAGTGTAAGAAAATTATTTTAATCATGATTTGTATATTCGTGTAAGTGAACACGATAACTCCCAAACGGTACATGTGATTGAGCTCCCATTGGGCGAATATATTATAGGTCCCTCTCGTAAGAACTGTATACAATTTTGTTCAAATCAGCCGACGGATTGGGTATATTTAATCCAGTTTTAAGACATTTTCTGACCAATTCTATAGGGAAAATCTCCATGGAAATGGGATAGATTAAGATAAATATTTTGACGATGTAATCAAGCGTTTGTAGCGCCGAGGTAACGTCTCCAGTTTCAAAACGGGAGTTCCAACTTTCGAATCCAGCCGATTCCGTTATGTCAAAAATTACCTTTAATATTGTATTAGTTTTTAAATAAAAATCTAATCATTCAGTTGTAATTTATCTCTAAAGTTATTTTCCTTCTTGTTTTAGGATATGTATTTTCTGATGATGATTCAGGAAGTTCTGACAGCTCGGACTCAGAGGAATTCAGCAGGTAAGAGATTTTATGTATATAACTATATATAGTATATTATTTTTGTTATTTTAAATTTTTATCAGAATTCTTAAGATCATTCTTTTCTCTTTTGTTTTCTTTGTTTTTCAATGTATGACAATATTTGACAGTATTAGTTTATATAGAATATAAGTGTTGGGGATTAGCAGATTACACTTTTCAGAAAAAAAAGTATTTAGGTGAACATTAGTTTAGTATTTAGTCTAGTGCGACATGATTTATTAATAACATGCGAAAAGAAAAGAACTAAGCAATATTTCAATGCATAAGTGATTGGTTAATCGATGACCGTAATCCATTCAAAAATAATGTTCGCTACCCAGATGTTTCCTTAATCGATTTAATGTGGAATTTTATAGAATTTGATTAATTCCTCCGAAGCCCCCCCCCCCCAATATATATATATATATATATATAACCTCCTAGAACGTCTATTAATATGTAATAACAGTAATACATGCAAGGCGATAGTCAAGGGGGTGGAATGGATTATAAGCTAAGTCCTTCCTTTCTCTGACATTTTATAAACCTAAGTTTGTTTATCAATTTTTTTCAATTACTCTAATTTTAAGAAATTATTTCTAGTTTATAGACCAATGTTTAATATGCATTTGCAGGAAAACCATATATTTCATAAAAGAAACAATATGTATAATAAATTTAAAATTGAACCCTCGAAATATTTTTTATTTTTCTAGGATTAATTTTATAAATTTCTGCTTCTTTTTTCTGAGGATACTTTCACTTTCGAAACCGGTTCCTAAACTAAAAGTATCAAAAAAAAAAAAAATGCAATAGAAATCGAAAAAGTAAATAAGGCCTTTTTAGAGATCGACCTCAGTTTTCCAATCCAAAACAAAATATTTAAAAGTATCCAAATGCAAACGAGATATTTTAAAAGAACCCTCCCATAAATTTGACATTAGCTTGCGAGTATCTTCTCATGACTGAAGTAGCCCATTGCGTAGCCCCTTAAAAATGAGAATTAGAGGTGCCATTTTACAGTCTGTAGTTAAATAAGAGTAAATTGGGGATAAAAAAAGGGGAAAAAAAGCAAGAAAGGTTATTTTTACCAGCATAAAAATGGAGGTGATATCCTGGAAATAATTTTATGGAAGTGAAAGTGATTTTTCTAAAGTTAAAAAGATATAGAATAGTTGTTCGATTTTACTTTTCGCTATAACACTTAAAGTTTTTATAAAAAAATGACGGAAACACTTTTTTTCCCCTTAAAGCTTTGGAGTTTGGAGTATCCCTATCTAAATTTACTTTTTCCAAATTTAGATGAGAAGACTCGTTTTCAAAGCGTAAAAAATTCCAACTTTCTAAAAACTGTTCTTTTGTGATGCATGAATTATTTTGCTTACTTTTCGAACGTATAATATAAGGAAAGTATTACAATCGCGATGCATGAGTGTGTTGTGTATGAGTGAATACGATAGCTTCAAATCGGTACTTAGTACGAATAGTGTCGCCAGGTGTCCCAATTTTCAAGGGCGTAACCATTGTGCGGGAAGACGAAAGTTCCGATTTTTCATGATACACAAATTCTTTCATAATTTCTTTTATTACCACATGCTATTTGTTAGTCTGCATCAAGTGGAACTTAATACAGTAAAACCTGTGAAGACAGAACCTGTCTATAACGGACATTTTTTATAGTCCTTTCCAAAGCAATACCTTACAAATCTACCTGCCTAGACGGAAAACTTTCTAAAATGAATTCTTTGTGGTTCATATCGATTCTGTTTTTACAGGTTTTGCTCCAGTTTGTTTAGTAAAACCTGTAAAAAAACCTGTTTATAACGGAATCCTGTTTTAATAGTAAAAATGTTGTTCCAGTGATTCCGCTATCACAGGTTTCACTGTATAAGATTCTTGTGTTTATTTAGTATGATAAAACCTACTAAGAAGAAATCGGAGGGGATCAGAGAAAATTCCATTTTAAACAGGTTTTTGTCAAAACAGATAAAATTGTATAGTATTCTTATAGTAGGATAAAATAAATTTTTGCGTTTAAGGATTCCGTTATAGACAGGTTCCGTTTTAATAGGGTTTTCTGTATTTTTATGTCCCGATTTAGAAGCTACTGTCCCTTTTTTTGGTCTATCTGTCCCGCTTTTGGGATACTGCACCTAGAAACACTACTTACGACTGAGTCCACATTGGGCGAATATGCTATAGACCACAATCGCAATAACTGCATAGATTTTCGTAAAAATCGGATTAGGTATTTAAGCCATTTTGAAACCATTTTGCGTCCGATTCTACAGGGAAAATCACCAGGGAAGACATCAGACAAAGTATTAGGGATAAATATTATGTCGATGTAGTTAAGTATTATAGGGTCAGAGGTAATGTCTCTAGTTTCGAAACCGTTTTTGCCGGCTTCTAGTTCTAGTTTTTGCCGGCAGAAAGTGGTTATAACCAGTTTTAACTGGCTGTTGTGGTTTCTTACAATAATTGTAAGGAACACTGGCACACAACACTGGCAGAAATTGGCAACAACTGGCATAAACACATTTCGTGACATAATTTGAGACTTTTTTAGTAGTATTAAATTCCTTAAATACATTTTATTCCGAATAAATAACAAATAAAATATTGTGGATAGTTTAAATTAAAAATAAATAAATTTGTATTAGAAAAAATGGTAATGTAACAGATACAATTTTTGTTATAGTATGGTTGTGTAATTTTATTTATAAGCAATTATTAGAGTATTTAAAATCTCAGTTTAGAAATTAAAATAGAAAACTATATCCAATTATATTGTAGATAATCTTTAAGTTACTGCATTGTATTATCTATTTAAAAATACTCTGAAAAGTGATTTGTTAAAGTATCATAGAATTTTTTGTAAATTCCTTTTTTTTTTACTTTTAAATAGAAATTTAACTGTAAACAATAATATTAATAGTTAAACTTATACAGCATCAGATTACCATTATGAAAATTACTGTTTTCCAAGTGAAAGAAAATTAGTATTATATAAACAAAGTATATTTATATTATCATTTTGAAACTTTTTGTTACTCTGAATAACATTCATAATCTTTACTTTTAATTTTTAGCTTAATTGTTTACATATCAAATACATGTGTGAGTTATGAATCATTGCAGATTAAAGTTCTTATTAGTATTATTTTTTAGTTTCTGCCAGTTTTTGCCACTTACTGACGGAAACTAGTTTCTGCCACAACCACTGGATTTAATCACCCCGGCAGAAACTTGCCAACCCTGTT
Organism: Maratus michaelseni; assembly: GCA_963931845.1. NCBI lineage: Eukaryota > Metazoa > Arthropoda > Arachnida > Araneae > Salticidae > Maratus > Maratus michaelseni. The sequence continues at coordinate 379,034,411 of OZ007590.1, read as the reverse complement.
ATAAACGGGATATTCAGTGTTTGAATCCAGCTAATCCCATTGTATCAGAAAAGTATCTGAATCCATGTATTCTGAATCCATGTAAAATGTTCGGCAACTCGAGTGGAGTAATTTCAGTTTCTTTTTTTAACTTAGGAATTACTACTATGTAAAATAACTTCAATATATATATTTTTTTACAAAGAAACTGTAGCTTTTTTTTTTTTGAAATAATAACATTACTAGAATGTGATATTTCTAACAAATGCATATTATCCTATTAGAAACCAGTCATCTAACAACATTTCATGTAAAATAAATAAATAAATAAATGGCTATAAAACAAAATTGCAATCAGAACTTGACTTAGGAAACGGGTCCCTAGGCACAGACTAGCTAGATCCTATACGCAGCTTGTTTTATAAAAGCTTTCTATTGATATTTTTGATATCTTAATATAATGTACACTGGGGGAAAAAAAGGTGGAAATTTTGCGTTAAACGTGGCATAGGAGGTGCGTTCGTTTTATAACTAGTTTCAGAATGTAAAAAAATCATCCTTATTATTTCAGTGAAATGAATTATATCGTCTGCTATGAGCGAAATGAATATGCCTTTTTTTTTTTTCTTATTACATACAAACAAATACGATTTTTTTTTTCTAGACCAGACAGCACTGTAAAATTTACCATGAGATCTTGCTTTGCGAATGATTACGTCCATGGTTTAATATTTTTATGACTCATAATGAACGAATCTCCTGTGTTTATTGACTCTAATGCATTGAGATATTCGGCTGTTAACATAATTTCCTCCGAAGTTATCCCAGAATCTAGACATTTTTTTAATGTAACTCATCTCTCAAGCAAATAATTATTTTGAACGATCTTTCTAAAAATGTAACTTTTATTCGAGTTTGTTCGAAAAAATAATTTTTAATAAAAATGGCCACTTGCATATGGAAAAATATGTGGTTAGCCCGTATTTGTTTTCCCGATTCACATGACCTGCGCTTTTATTATATAGATTACGTATGATAGGAATTAATAGAATAAAGAAAACTTTTATTAATATATTTTTAAGTTTTGATTCGATTTTCATAAAATTTGAAATGACTCGACAAAATTCTGCAACGACTATATATTTATTAAATTTCAAACCATTTAGTTGGGTAGTTTTTGTGCTGTTATATGCGGACGGACGGACAGAAGGACGGACAGGACGACGACCATAGGTGCTATGTATTTATATAATTACGAATGCTTAAAAAGACAAATGTTTCTTAATCGTAGAAAATATAATGCATTTACGAGTGAAAATATAACCTCTTCCAGTACTCTAGATTCCGAAAAGCTTTCTTTATCTCTAGAAATATCAGATACCAATACATTTTCGAGATTTAAAGGAGCATTTATAAGAACAATATTTCCTTTGCTGCCACGGGTTTTCGAAAACGTTTTCTAGTAGTACATATTGTCCGTTAAACAGAAGTGTCCGTTATTCGGGAGTGTCACGTTGTGGAGGTTTTACTATTTACATATAAATACAAGCGTGGATTTTTTTACTATTTTACTTTTTATTAAGTCCTTTTTACACGTTCAACTTTACGGCATTTTTCTGTTTATATTCCGACAGGCGTATCTAGGGGGTGGGCTGATGGGGCTTCCGCCTCCTCCGAAATTTGTAGAAAATAACAAGTTTATTTACGAAAGCTTAGCAAAATGTAATGAAACTTTCTAAGATAAAATTTAAAATGAACCAGAAAAAAATATTCCGTTTTAAACAGGTTTTCTTCTTAGAAAGTGTGTTATTTCACTAATGCCGTGCATGTATGTGCTCCAAAATGAGCCCGAGAATGTGTTCAGCAGTGTTGAATTCAGACATTTTTCTCCGGGAGGGAATTCTGTGGCTCCGGGGGGGGGGACATGATAAAGTTCCGGGTGTGGAATTCTACTTTTTGACCATTGACAGCTTAAAATCTCAAATCTTCCGGGATAGGGGACATTTCAAAGCTCCGGGGGAATGTCCCAACCCCCCCGGGCCACCCCCTGAATTCAACACTGGTGTTGAGGGAGGTGGGGTAGATTGAGAATGCTCTTATATGATTTTAAATTTTCAGTTTATTTCAGTTTTATTTACTATTTATTAAATACCTTTTAGTAGATAATTTTCAGTATTCCGTTTTAAAAAATGCTGTATAACAATGTAATTATACTTGTAAAGGCTCAAACCTGCTTAAAATTAAAATTTCCCCTGTTCCATGCGATTTCATCTTAGCAGATTTGATTGTATAATAAATGCGTTACCTGCTAATAAAATAAAAACCTGTTTAAAGCGGAAATTTTCCCGTTTCTTGCGATTTCTTCTTAGAAACTTTTACTGTATCTTAGCCCCTTCCGAAGTGATAAGTCTAGATACGCCACTGCCGACAGGATTTTATTTAAGATTATATATTATTTTTCTACTTTTTTACTAGAAGTGATATCAAATAGACTGAGGATGAATTGAATAAAATATATTAACTTTGACCTACTTGAAAACATATTCATAGCTAGGTACAAAAAGGCTAACAAAAAAAGTATTTACATATTTCTGTTTTTGTATGAAAAATCTCTATTACAAGATGTCCATATCTGTAGTGATGCCATCTATTGAGAAAGAATGAAAATGATGGCTCTTCATTTCATCTGAAATAATAACACAGAGCTGGGATTTTCAATTAATATTTGATCGTCTGCAACAAACAGAGCCCGATCAGCTCCATGATGGGCGGGGTCTAGGGGCACTCATACTGTTTGAGGGCCCTTTGTCTCGAAATAACGCTGAATTACAAAATTAATACATTACAACCATATTGTTCAACCAGGCCCATACAGAGGGGGGGCAGAGGTAGTACAAATTACCAGGGCCCGGGTCTCCTAGGGGGCCTGGCTACGGTAGAGGTTTTTAAATAAATACCAGAACAAATTGACTGGTATTTTTCTACATAAAAATTTTAATTAAAATAACTAACAAATAATACAATTCAAAAATCAGAAGTTGATTGGATTGAATGTCTTTACCGACTGGCTAGGAGGTGGGGGTGCTCAGGAGGTATTTTACGTTCGAAATAAAATCCAGCTTTTATTAACAATCAGCAGAACGCACATAGCAAAGATGCGGGCATTTATTTATTTACGTTTTATAGAATAACTATTTTGTAAACACAATAATTAAATTTAAAATAGCGTCAGGCAATCGGCGCCTTAACTGATGAATTGAGTTAAAATTTAATTATATTTTCAAAATTTTAAATTTCCATTTAAAATCTTTACATGAAAAGGTGTTACCAATGCATCATAAACTGTAATACTACTGTAAAATACTGTAAAAGAAAAATAATAAAACTGTAAGAAAATACTAAAGATTTTCTAAAAATGTACTATGCAACATATTTATTTTGTAATACAGTAAAGGCTGTTTATAACGGAATTCTGCTGTAAACGGAGAAAAAAAATCATTATCTATCCAAAAAAATACCATGCAAAATTCCATGCGAAAAATTCCATGTCCTTTTAAGACGAAAAAACCTGTTTAAAACGGAATTTCCTGTACGTTTTCGTCTAAGCAGGTTTTATTTTATCAGGCTTATGGTGGCTCATATTGTAACTATTATCGGGGCAAGCGGTCTTTCTGTACGGCTTTGTCCTGTGTTCAACCTTATGGTGGAGTTTAAATCTTACACCATTGTTTTATGTTTTAAAAAAATGCATATATATATATTGTCTAAAATAGTTTTGTCAAAAGTAATTATTTTGCCTACTGCATTAAGTTATTAACTTATGCATGTATGACATAATATTCAATTTTTAGGAATTTCACAGGTCAAATTCATTAGCAACTACTCAGATAGTTCAGTCATGACAAATAGGTAAAATGCCTTTTTTAGTGTTAATTGTAAACAGAAATTTTCTTTAATGTGTATTTTACACAAAGAGTACGTAAAATGTATTTCAAAGCCCCCTTATTAAAGGTCCGCCATACCTTCACAAATTCAAACAAAAATAAAATAATAGTTGTTTTAAAATATCAACGTAGGATGAGTTGATAATACCATGCAAAATATGAATTTTTTAACAAAATGATCAAGAAACCAAAACATTTTTCAGCGCCACTTCATAATGGATTGACCCTAATATAAAGTATCTAACTGCAGGATTACCATTGTTGGGAATTCATTGTCCAGAACACATTAAAAAGGGAAAGGAGGGGGGAGGGGAAATACCAGATTTTATGATATCGCAACATTGGGCGTTAACCGAAAAGACGATGCTGAACAGATAATTAATATCAAGTTAAGTTAAATTAAATAAAAGATAAGTTTAATCAGAAATGCTCGTAATTGTATTATATTATTATTATTATTATTATTATTATTATTACTTTCATCCCTTCGGTGTCGATAAAATGAATACCAGGCTTGCTTGGGAACTAAACACTGAGGATCCCGCGTTAGGCTGACCAACTGACCGGGACATAATGCTCAGGGCCCACGATCAAGAAAACAGGGCTGGGCGCTGCAGGCCATAGTTCTTAATGGATTGTAGCGCTGCAGGCTTCTATTATTATTATTATTATTATTATTATTATTATTATTTTATTTCTATTACTATTATTGTTGTTATTATTTCTATTACTATATTGTTGTTATTATTATTGTTGATGTTTGTTGTTCTCTTATTGCTCTTCTTATTATTATTATCACCACAGCTATTACTATAGCTATTATTATTACTATTATTGGTGTTATTATTAATGTTATTTGTTCTTGTTATTGCTGTTACTAATAGCATTATCATCTTCACCGTAGCCAATACTACTACTATTATTATTGTTATTATTGCTATTACTGTTATTATCATCATCACCATCATCACTACAAATACTATTACTATTATTATTGTTATTATTCTTATTCCTATTATTATTATCATCATCATCATCATCATCACCATAACTACTATTACTAGTAGTGTTGTTGTCTATGTTATTGTTATTGCTGTTACTACTATTATTATCACCACCATAGCCATTACTCATACTATTATTATTGTTATTATTATTATCATAAACATCATCATCCCTATAACTGCTGTTACTATTATTATTTTTATTATTATTATCATAATCATCATCATCCCTATAACTGCTGTTACTATTATTATTGTTATTATTATCATAAACATCATCATCCCTATAACTGCTGTTACTATTATTATTGTTATTATTGCTATTACTATTATTATTATCATCATCATCGTCACCATAACTGTTATTACTATTATCATCATCACCATAATCACTATAACTACTGTTACTATTATTGTTATTATTGCTATTACTATTATTATTATCATCATCATCGTCACCATAACTGTTATTACTATTATTGTTGTTGTCTGTTGTTGTTATTGCTAATACTAATATTATTATTATTATCGTCAACACCATACATTCTCTTCTCCTGTTGTTATTACTATCATCAAAACGGTGTTATTATTATTATTGTGTTATGTATAATATTATATATGTGTGTTCTTACTTACAACCTGTTTTCAGAACACCTCCCGGCTATCTGGTGTACAAAGTAAGGGGCCTCAACACAGCTCTCTACTACATCCTCCACGCTTTACAGGAGGACCTGAAAGAGGGGGTGGAAGAAGTAGACAACAGCTTCTTCAAGAGGGTGAGAGAGAAATTCGTGATCATTTTTTTTTCTTTCAATAAACCCTAATTTATAATTAGTCGGATGTACCAATCTCAAAACTGTTTTCTATCTCATATACATGTTAGTATTTAGGAAAGCCTAATTTTTTTTTAATTATGCATTTTAGAATCTAAAAATATAGCATAGCAGCGGCACACTTGTTATATGATTTACACGAAAAACTAATCATCACCAACTTATGTCAAGGTCTAACAGAATATGAAGTGTGATGAAATTCCGTGCATTAGTTCTAAAGATATGACTATCGCTAAAATCGTGTAAATCCTGAAAAATGCAGCCTAACAGCGCCACATGTTGGGAGATTTTCACCAAAACCTAATCAGCAACAACTTATGTCAAAGTCTAACTGAATCCGAAGTTTAAGGAAAATCCGTGCATTACTTCTTCAGATAGTGCTATTGCGGAAATCGTGAAAGATGCAGCATAGCAGCGCCAGCTGTTGGGCTATTTATACCAAAAACGAATCAGCACCAATTTGTATCAAGGCCTAACTGAATCTAAAGTTTTATTAAATTCCATGCATCATAGTTCTTGAGATATGACTATTGCTAAAATCGTGTAAATTCTGAAAAAATGCAGCATAGTAGCGCCAACTGTTAAGAGGTTTACACTAAAACCTAATCAGCAACAACTTATGCCAACATCTAACTGAATCTGATGTTTGATGAAAATCCGTGCTTGAGAAATAGCTATATTGAAAATCATAAATAATGCAGCATAGCAGCGTCACCTGTTGGGCGGTATACACCATCACCTAATCAGCAATAACTTATGTCCATGTATAGATGAATCTGAAGTTTTAAGAAAATTTGCGCATTAGTTCTTGAGCTAGAGCTATTGCGGAAATCAGGAAAATTGCAGCATAGCAGTGCCACTTGCTGGGTGATTTACACCAAAAGCTAACCAGAACCCATTTATATCAAGGTCTAACTGAATCTAAAGTTTTATTAAATTCCGTGCATTAGTTTTTGAGATAGAGCGCTCACAATTTTTTTGTCACATACAGACACACCAGACACACACACAGACAGGCAGACAAACAAACTGACAGACATTTTCTAAAGATAGTCAAATCGTGTTCAAAACCTTCTAAAACGTATAAATCCGTTGAAAACCGGAAGTCAGAAATGTTCATAAATCCAATACTTTCTTCTTGTAAAGATAGAAGAAAGTAAAAAGTGTCGTGACGTTTACTTGTGTAATTTTTTTAAGAGCAGAGTTTACGAAAGGTGCGGCCTTTGCGTTATTTTATAATACATACTTTCTACTTTAAACGATTCCAAAATCGATATTGATAACTCAACCATGATTTTTACTGATAATTCCAACTACGCAATCATCACTTAACTTCCATTTTAATTAAACAATAATCATTCTGTAAAGATTATATGTGATAGAAAGTATCTATTATGCATTTAAATTTAGTACATCAGATTTATTTAAAATCATCTGACTTTATTTAAAGGGCAGACAATTATTTGAAATTTAAGCAGTGTAATTTCAAGAGTTTCGGCTGAAACATCTTGTACATTAAAATTTAGAATTTTTCTTAATTAGATTATTGTTTTTCTTTTTTCCTAGATCGATGCCGTTGCGTCTAAAATCAAATATTTCCAAGGTGAAGTTGACGAGACAAATGCTTTGATGCTCGGCGAAATTCTAAGAACACTCCCAGAATATCTGAAAACAAGTTTGGGACAGTTTGGATACAATTTCAACGAATACACAGCTACAGTGCTCTCAGACACTGCAACGACAACGGCAATCGCGACGACAATGACAGTTACAATGACAACAGATGGAAATTTGACAACTGACGGAAATGAGGCGGCAGACGGAAGTGTGACAACAGGCGGAACTATGACAACCGACGGAAATGAGACAGCAGACGGAAGTGTGACAACAGACGGAAATATGGCAATAAATGGAAATATGACAACAGATGGAAATGTGACGACAGATTTAAATATAACAACAGATGGAAATGTGACAACAGATAGAAATATGACAACAGACGATAATATAACAACAGATGGAAATTTCACAAGAGATTGAACTTGAAAAACTAGCCACTATACATTTTAGTATCATAATTTGGGGTTACTTTGATGACATTATCTGGGAGATGACATTATCTATATTATATGGGAGGCTACTTCGATCTAAAACAAAAAAAAAAAACACCTTAAATCATTGCTGGTTCTACTGTGTCGATAATATTGCATCATTCACCAATACTCTAACAGGTAACAGCACTAACTAGTAACCAGGGTATAGCAGGTAACAGCAGTAACTAGTAATTAGTAACACAGCACAGCAAGAACGGATTTAAAACATTTTATAGTTAGGTCCAAGTAGTCCCCAACTCGGCCCAAGTAACAGTACATTTTATCGTCAATTATTTTTAAATCAAACAGAATTGATGAAAGACTTTTTCATAATTTATTACCATAAAAATAAAGAAATTGTACAAATTAAAAAAAAAAAAAAATTCTGTGATATATTGTGTAGTTTCTCATTGTGACGTAAAATTCTTACCAGCTACATACTGCGAGATGACATTATCTATATTATAAAGCAAAATCATATCCGTGAGGAACTCTGACGTCATATTGACAGTGGCAACGACCTGAACAAGCAATTTGTTAATTTATAAACATCGCACAATTTTAATGTTTATTTACATAGTCGGATAGCATAAAATGTACTTTCAAATGCAATTTGTTTGAAAACTGTATCTCAATTTACTGACTTTTATAGTTTTGAAGATAATTTTAAAGCATGATTTTAAAAAATAAATAATTCAATCACGTTCAACTCACTTATGGAAGATTAACCCGTTTTCACGTAAATCAATATAAATAGTTCAGCGTTTGTTTCCGGCTAATATCCCATAACAAAATTAAAACTTCACAAGAAAATAAATCAATAAATGAAACACTAGTTTAACAGATATGTAATCTAACAAACACTAATTAAAAGCACGGAAATAATCATAATCAAAAGAATTTCGCGAAATATTCATGTGTTAGGTGATTTATTTGGTTATTAGCATATAGATAATACAAAGATGCCGTTTTTAATAAATTGCAAAACTTTATTTGAATAACCTAGTTGATAATTTGTATATAAAAATGCTGTTCATTGTTAGTGGGAAAACTAAAAAAATTTAAAAAATGTATCAGAGTTTTGAATTAAAAATGATTCTCACCTATGTCTGTATCCCAGGCAGTATGTTCTGTAACCAACCAGAAAAGCCCCTGTCTTCCCTGGTTGACATAATGTCAAATTACTATCTGCGAATGTTGTAAGAAAATTTATATTAAGATAATGTGAGAATAACAATGCACAATTTGAGAAACTGCTAAAAGTTTGTCTTCTTTCTTTTCTTTCTTTTTTGCCCCTTTATACTTCCTCACAGAAAAGGTAATATAATGAAAGGTGAGTTTTTAAAATGTGAATCTTAAGGCTGTTAGTCAGCGAGATCTCAAATTCCCCTCGCTAATGTTAAACCTATGAGTGTAGGATGCATTCGTATATTTCAAATATCACCTCATGAAATTAATATTTTTAACATCTTTTGTCGGTGTAACTCTTCTTAAAGGATGTCTATTTTTTTTTCTTAGTTTTCAAAATATTTCTAAAATATATATTTAATTTTATGTGAAGTGTTAAAATTTTAAATTCCGCTAAGATTTTAACACATAAAATTATGAATTATGCATATATTTTAAAAATAATTTGACAACTAAGAAAAAAAATAAACATTCTGCAAGAAATATACAAAAAAAAAAAAAAAAAAAGAAAGAAAGAAAGAAAGAAAAAAGAAAAGAAAAAGAAAAAAATAAACTAAAAATATTAATTTCCCGAGGAGATATTTTAAATATAGGGTAATGCGAAGTAATTTGGTGCTTAATTTTTTTTAAACTAAAATTTGAACAAACTATAGATCTTTAAAAAGATTGAAATACACAAGGTAAAACATACCTTTTCCAGGAACAAATTCATAAGAGAAAGAAGGAATTTTAGTCAGTTCTTAGTAAGTTAGAGCTATATTTTTTAACAAAAACTGGAAATACCAAATTCTCCTGGAGGTGTAAGTTGGTGTTTCATTTTTAACCACTGCCACAACACCACTCGTATATTTTAAGGTAATACAGTGCATTCCATTTGGTACCGTTAACAATGTGCTATCCAGAACACTGAATTTTTAAACCAGATAAACGCACTGTGAATTTTTCTTTCAGAGCATATGTTTTTTGAAGAGACAGTTTGAAATAGCAATTATATGAAGAATTTTAAAGAATCTGTTGAAATTCATAATGTTTTATGCTCTTTAAAAGATGTCCTTTCAAACTACGTTAACCATAAAAAATTAATACAACATGTCTAATTGAAATAAAAGTTTTAATACACACTTTTTTATACAGGGTGTTTTTTATTAAACTGACGCTATTCAGAGCCGCCGGTAGCTCGTTCTAATAACTGGATTGACATAAAATTTTATAACTGGACTAAGAAAACCATGGGAAAAAGATTCCAACGAAAAAAAAATATTAGTTCCAATCACCGCCGATAGGGGGGAATTTGGCGCTGTACATTGAAAGAAAACATCAGAAACAGACAAAATTAATAATTTGGATAAAATACCATGTTTTATTCATCATATATACTTTTCCGACGAGGAATTCGACCACATTCAATGAGACCAGCGTTCGCTTGTACCACACCTTGCATTCTTTGTACAACATTTTCGACAGCGGAGCGTAACATGTCCCATGGAATAGCCCTTACTGTATGCATTATGTTGTCTTTTAAGATACTCAGATTTGTTACTCCCCCAAGATAGACTTTCGATTTCAAATAGCCCCAGAGCCAAAAATCGCATGGAGTTAAATCCGGAGAACGGGGCGGCCAGACATATTGAAAACAACGACTGATAACGCTTTGGTCAGTGAAGTGATAGCGCAACAGCTGCTGTACTTTTACACCAATATGTGGTGGTGCACCATCCTCCATAAAAATTGTCTGATCCAGACATTGTCTCTGTTGAAGTTGGGAATGACAAAACTTGTCAGCATATTATGATATCTTTCTGCGTTAACGGTGCACGGTACTTCACTGGTCCTGTCGCAGTAATGTTCTTAAAAAAGAATGGTCCAAGGATGAATTCAGCTGTAAAGCCACACCAAACAGTGAGCTTTGGTGAATGTAACGGGCTTTCTAGAACTGTATGAGGTTGTTCCGTGGCCCAAATGGTATACAAACCGTGTAAATATTTCGTTAATGGCTGTGCACACGCGATTGATTTTTAAGAAAATTATTTTAAAAACATCAAAAAATCAGTAAATTGAGATAAAGTTTTCAAACAAATTGCATTTGAAAGTACATTTTTTCCCTTTGTTAGACAGAGTAAAAACTGAAATTTTGCGATACTTAAAAGTTAATAAATTTGCAAAAAAGCTAAATTGTTTCCTCAAGTCGATGCCACCGACGATATAACGCGAGTGTTACTCGCGGAAATGTCTTTGCTTTATAATGTAGATTTATTTATTTATTTATGAAGTTTTAATTTCGTTATGTAATATTAGCCGAAAACAAACGTTGAACTATTTATAGTGGTTTAAGTGTAAACGGGTTAATTTTCCATAAGTGGGCTTGACGTGATAGACAATAGATTAAAAAAAATATAGTAGCTGAGCCACAAAATATCAGTAAATTGAGATACAATTTTCAAACAAATTGCATTTGAAAGTAAATCCCCCCCTTCCCCGTATTCGACGGTGAAAAAATTGACTATTGTGCCATGTTTAGATAGTAATAAATTTGCTAAAAATCGAAATTGTTCGCTCATGTTGTTGTCGCCCTATGTTAGCCATACTCTATGATGTTAGCCCTACTCACGGACATGTTTTAGCTTTATAATATAGATATAGCATTAGTATTAGAGTAAACACCTTTTCAAGAACACATTTTTATCGTCCGGCAAAAGTAAAATACCAAAACTATTGAAAGAAAATTAGTAATGTTTTGTTTGCGTAAAAAACTTTTAAATAGCGTTGTAATATTATAAAACCATATTCTATTTTTAAAATTAGTATTAAAAGAGTTTCCTCATAGTTTCTCCATAAACCCGGCAAATTTTATTCAATTGGGCGATTTTTGCTGAAAATGCTTCCTAATATCAACTTTATTAGCGACAAAATCCTATTTTTTCTCCGAATTTATCGTCTGGTTTTGGACACCTGCCTGCCAAAACACCAGTTCATTGAAAATAACCGCACATAGAAAAATTCTTTTCAATTTTCACATCGTCAAATAAGAGGGAAAAATTTACTTTCAAAAGAAATTTACTTGAATACTGTAGTTCAATTTAGGGACTTTTTAAAATTATTTTCATTCATGACTTTTTAAAATCTATCTCAACAAGGATCATTTGTTTGCTTATAATAATATTGTCTTATATTCTGCTTTATGTATTTTTATGGGAAGACAAAAATCTAATCTATTATTTATAATTCCTCTAAAATTATTTTAAAACATCCAAAATAATATTTACTCAGTCAAAAGTTCATTTTGCCTGTAATCCAATTTGCGTTGCATATTTAAATATTTTAAACATTCAGCACTAACCAAACACTATTTAAAATTAATTACATTTGCAATATATCAATTTACATTTTATAAAGGAAAAAATATTTTGCATTGAGCAAAAGTCTTATTTATTAAAGAAAATCCCCTGAATTTTTATTTTTAGAACTTGGAAATTCTGCATTATTATACAGTGTGATTCAAAATTGGTATAGCGGTTACAAACGGCTATAACTATTTAAAGGAAAATAATTTTCGATAAGAACTACACAGAATGTAAAAGAAGTTCAAAATTTTGTTTACCTACTTTATAAATGTTCTATGTGACTCCCCTTGGTCACACGGACAATATCTAAGCGGTAGTCCATTTCACGCCCATACATTCTGAAGCATATGTGGAGTCACCAACGCAAGCGCATTAGAAATGCGCAATTTGTGTACTGGAATTATTTTCGGCAAAAGAAGCACATACTCAAGGTCTTTCACATAACCCCATAGAAAGAAATCGCAGGGTGTCAAATCCGGAGATCTAAGTGGCCAAGATCAGTCAGCATCTCCAATTCGACCGATGCAACACTGTGGAAGATGTTGGTTTAAAAATGTGCGAGCCTCCATACCCAGGGCTTTACAAATTTGATAAAATGTGATAGCCAGCAAAAAATCCTTGTCACCAATTCTACTACCCCCTCCCCCCCATCTCTTACCTCCGCGGTCATTGATTTTGAAAGAACAAAAAAGTTTTTTATGAATTAATTGAGAAAAAAATAATAACAAGTATAGTTTAGAATTACTAGTTACATACTTTGGAATATTACGTAATTTAGAAAGATAATATCTAAGTTTTTTAATAGGGCTTATGAAACGCTGATATATATATATATATATATATATATATATATATATAAGCTGATATATTCATGAATGTAGATGTTGACGATAAATCAAAAGTTATTTTCTACATATCTCGTAAAAAAAAAAAAAAAAAAAAAAAAAGTAAAATAAATACTGTAAAGGCTGAATTAAAAGACATGTTCAGAAAGTGCTGATTGCTGATGTGGCCGCAAAATAAATCTTTAAATCTCGAAAATATATTAGTTTTTGAAGTTTCTAAAGATAAAGAACTTTTTTGAGTAACTCGGAAGAGGTTATTGAATATTTTCGTACGCGGTTTATATTATACAGGGTGGTTAAAATTAAACTGACGGTACTCAAAGGCTCATAACTCCGGTTCTACTGATCGGATCCGAATGAAACTTCAAATATATGTTATGTAGATCATGCAGCCAAGGTTTTCGTATAAAAAACAGTTTGAAATTTCGCTACCAGATGGCGCTGTATTGCTGAAACCATATGCAAATGAGTAGCTAATGTAATTTCGCTCGATAAGTATGGTTCAAAGAAATCATTCGTTCGCAGTGAACATGCCGATGAACAAGAAGGAACACGCATTGATCGAAAATCTGCAGATAAGGCAGCTTTGTTATACATTCACAAAACGAGAATAAGTTTTCGTAATTAAAAATAAATAAATAATTCTTGGAGTATTTATTTTTTTCAATCCCTAATAAAATTTTAAGAATTTCATCACTAAAAACAGGAACGCCATTTCAAAACTTTCTTGGTGGGGAGGGGACAATAACTTATTTTGATCTTGTTTTGCATATCTGAGAAGAAACTAAGCAGTTTTATTTTTTAAATTAGCAAAATTACTCATTTTCAAAATGTTGCAATAGCAAGGCAAGTAGTTTATTTGTAATTACCAATGTCTGTACCTAAAGTGTTTATTTAATGATAATTTTTCTATTATAATCAAATTTGTTAGGTAATTTTAGCTTTTGTGTGATTTTGGAAAATATACTTTTGAGTTTGACCTATGATGGCTAGTGCATTCCGGAAAAACAAATTTCTTGGGGGGCGAGGGTGGGGGGACTGCCTCTCATGTCCTTCCCCAAATAGAGACCCTGCCTATAAACATCATAAATATGATTCAGTATTTAAAAACAAAAGGCTACGCAATTGTTACTCTGTGAAACCCTTCTTAAATGTTTGAGACGCATATTGGAGTGATGCTAAAAGCTCATTAAGATAATAAAATATCACAACACAGACTCTTCAACGGAAACGTAGGTAAAAATAGTTTTCTGGTTTTTTTTCTAAAATATACTTCGGATCAGAATAAAAAGATTCGGTTCCTCTATTAATATAGTAACCTACTTTACAACTTACAGTGTAAAGTAAAAACACTCAATAATGCTGATCTTTCTATGTGGGATGTACACTGTAAAAAATTTTCAGAAACGTTTCTGAAAGTAACGGAGACCTGTGCTGCACGATACTAACAGAAAGGTTTCTGATTCGATCAGAAAAATGTTTCGGCTAAAACACGGAACCTTTCCGATTCGTAATGAAACCTTCCTGAATATATCTGAAACCTTTCTGAATATATCGGAAATCTTTCATTACGGATCGAAAAAGTTTCTGAATATATAGGAAATCTTTCAAAATATATTGGAAAAGTTTCTGAATATATCGAAAATCTTTCATAATATATCGGAAACTTTTCTGAATGTATCTAAAACCTTTCTGAATATATCTGAAGTGTTTCTGAATATATTTTTATCTATTTTTATTATATATTATCTGAATTTTAAAAGAATACTTGAAAAGATTAGAATTTCTGTTCTTTTAAATATTCTAATCAAACTTTTTTTTATAATGATTCTTTTTTCTAGGCGAAATTATTCGGTATATTGCGTGATATTTTTCAGTTTGTATCAAAATTTTATCAAATATGTTTTAACCCTAATATTTAAGAATATTCACGCAGTGAATATTGGGGAATGGAGATATTTATCTTGTTTTTTAACAACATATCATGAAAAAAATATGGGATTCATACAGCTTCACAAATCAAGTATTTATTTTTAAAAATTAAAAAAAAAAATAGCATATATACTTAGAAAGAAAACTTTCAAAATTTTCATTAACATGAAATAGACAAACTAAAGCTATACTAATATATTTTCGATACATTTCAAATAATCTAACTCCCAGCAACATAAAATGATTAATGTATGAGCTTTCCAAAAGCAATGCAGCTTCAGAGATCTGTTTATCTGTTAATTTTTTCGGTCCTTAAAAGGTAATTTTTCATATTATAATAAGACAGTTTACAAAAATTCTCATCTTAAAACTGGGCCCTTCACAAAATTTTTCGTTCCAAAACAGTATCCTTCACACAATTCTTTGTCTTAAAAACAAGACTTTACCACCTCAAAAACTGAACTTTTCACTTTAATGATTTAAAAATAAAATCTGACCTATCACAAAACAATTGAACTTATCAAAGTGCATAGCTTTTTTATGTGTAAAGGATAGATACAAAGGAACCTGATATAACGATAATTTCAAATTCACAAAATTATGACCGGAATTTTTAAAAATATTAAAAAATACTTCAGTTTCACAATAACAGGACCCTGTGAGAAAAATCTGGACATAACCCTGAGATTAATAAAAACACCTAGGAATTTTTTTTTCAAAATTAGAATAAAATAAATAAATATAGTTTATTTACTTTAAAACGATATTTTTAAAGTCAGACAAGTCAATTTTCAATATATAGTATTGTAAAAGTTAGAGTTCTGAAACATCGTTAAATATATATATATAAACAAACACACAGTACCGCCGGCAGATATTATTCTTTAAGAGATAAAATTGCTACTAAATGGTATTTATAAACCATATTTATTGAAGCAACATTAAAAAAACTTAAAATGAGAGACAAAGGATTTGTATTTTTATATTTTAGAGTATATTTTAATAATTATCCTTCCAACTCAAAGTATCTAAATGCGCATGTAAATAGTCCTAAATGTTAGGGTTAAGACATTTGTTAAAAATATTGATATAAACTGAAAAATATCACGCCATGTATGAGATAATAATGAATATAAAACAGAATCATTATAAAAAATATTATTAGGGTATTTAAAACAGCAGAAATTCTTACCTTTTCAAATATTCCTTTTTTAAAATTCTCTTTTTGGACCGCTCGAATAACTAACATAATATTTTCCACAGCCAACAACGTGCTGCTTTAGCTTTGCCGTTAACAGGGTAAACTGGTTGAAATAGTTGAGAAGAGAAATATTTGGAATGCGCACAAACTGGTTTGCTATAGAAGAGGGTCGGTTTCAATCACCTAAACCTAAACATACGGAAAGGTTTCTGATGGTTTCAGAAAGTGAAAATAGCTCTCAGATATCCGATGGTATCAGAAACATTCCTGTTAGAATACTAAACGTTCCAAATATTTTTTACAGTGTACGAAACAAGATTAAAGCTTATCAGGGGGGGAGGGACGACATTTCATATCATTTTATTATGTTTTCTTTTAGGTAGATTTCGTAAGAAATAACTACCTATTACATTCAACCCTATGTTGGAATTTCTGGAAAAATTTTGCAGATCTACGCCGATCCTGACTCCCAGAACCCAAAACCACCCCCAGTTCAAAACTTTATCTAGCTATCTAATCTATCTATATCACTTTTTTATGGACACGATAACT
This sequence comes from Maratus michaelseni, assembly GCA_963931845.1. Taxonomy (NCBI): domain Eukaryota; kingdom Metazoa; phylum Arthropoda; class Arachnida; order Araneae; family Salticidae; genus Maratus; species Maratus michaelseni. Next base: position 379,017,499 of record OZ007590.1, on the reverse strand, counting down.
TCCATAATTCTGCACAAATCTCTTCCAAATTGTTACATAAAATCAAGGGGCATAAAATCTCGGTCAAGTTCGTTAATGGGCAAAATCGAACCAAGAGAGGGGAGGGGGGGGTGCTTTTTGTGAAAACAGGAAAAACCCATAACTTCTTAATTATGATACGTATCGAACCCGTTTAATGTTATTACTACTTCTAGGAAAAGGGCCGGAAATTTAGGTATAGCAGATTTTTCATATCATTCAAAATGGTCCCAAAAAATTAAAACAAAAATTCCTTCCCTGCTCCACTTACAGACACAGGTATATTTCGAAGTGGGCGGTCCCAACTGCCGCATCATGGCAAAAAGGTCATTTCTTCTGCAATTCTCAATAAACAGTCGCCCCACAGTCTGCGTCTTCGAAATCTACCTCTGCCTGTAGGTCGATCCGTCAGGGAATTTTTTTTTTTTTTTGGGGGGGGGGGTTAGGTGGGGGAGTTTACTTTGAAAGGGACAAACATTTCTTTTGATTTTGTTGTGGGCAGCTAAAAAGATATGATACAGTTTTATTCTCACATAATTTTTAAAATTATACAAAGTATTCATTAAGGATAATTGTGTCTCATTTAGAGAATATTACAATGCCAAGGCTTCAGAAAGTATTATGGATAATCATTAATTTATGTGCTTAAAGCAGTGGTACTCACTCTATATAAAAATAACTATTAACCCTAAATGCTCTCCCATGACGATGTTTCGTGGTTTTCATGTCTCTGAAAATCTGTTTAAAATAGCAAATTTCATATTTTTACCCAACCACTGGCAGAAATATGCCAAAAGTCACAACTCTTATTATTTTAAAATATCACTGTACAACTATGACAGAAAGACGTGAGTTCTGTTTACCAACAATTCTGAAAAAAGACTTCAAACACAAAGATAAGATAGACAAGGGATATTATCACGACTTCTTTATCTTACTAACATGTGCCAAAGCTTTAGAATTAGATAAAATATTTCTTCTTATATCGCATCAGTGAAAATTCAATTCTATTTTCAAACTGATTTTTAAAGGATTGTAAAACACTTTAACAAACTTAGACAACAGTCTTGTTTCTCACACAGAATCTGGCAAGTTTTTTTTTTTCTTTCATTTTTTTTTTTTTCAATTTGTTAATAAATAAAATTTTTATTTTGAGCCCGACCCCGTTTTGGAACTCCGGTAAAAGGAACCCCCTCTTATACCCATGGATTTTAGTTAAAAAATATAAAATCATACAAATTCGGGAATGTATGTTACCGAAATTAAAAAGTCCCCCAACATTATTAGGTAAGTTTCGGAAGATTTTAGTTTAAAAATATAAAATCATTCAACATTTTATTTTAGGTATATTTACGGGCAATGGCGGCCGGGTCAGCTTGTAGGACATAACACGGGGATTAAAACTTTTTTAAAAAATAAATCTATAGTTTTCCGTTCACATTACAGCCATCATTGTAGACCATAAGCTATTTGTCTAAATTCAACACTTTCTACCAATCCAGTTTCTGTAGCGTCTGAGGTTATATATAATGATAATAAGCACTGATGTACTTTAATACTTTCAATTTTATGTTTTGAATTAAAATGAACAATTATTAAAATCATCAGATTTATTTGTTAAATATCTCTTAAGAAATGAGCGTACGCAGGGGGTACAAGAGAGGGTCGCCCCTCTAAAACTTTGAAAATGTAAGAATATTTAGACATTTTTGGCCAAATTTAGTCTGTTTTCACCATCTTTCCACTTACCCTTAACAAAAATCCTGCGTACGCCATGATGTTAGGTATAGAGTAAAGATACAATAGATAAAAATATTTGTTTTGTTGGAAAAAAACACACACACTTTTTGTTCAATACATAATAGTTTCTACAAAAGTGATCATTTGTAAGGGAGCTGAAAAGAAATTCTTGCTTCGGCTGCCTAAAGCAGACTTTATTCAAGTGTGAAAATCACAGCGTTAAGCCTACGGCACTGAATTTCAAAACCTTCGCAAGCGGCTGATGTTTCATTTTTACCAATTAAAAGTTGTTCCAAAGAGTCCAGAGTTGACGCCAGTCACTCCAATCTAAAATCTCTACATTGAACAGCACACTGATACATATTCCAGTTTCCCATTGTTTCTCTACACTGAAAAAGAATTCTGCCACTGGCGTCTAGAAAATAAATTGTGGCTCTAGAAAAAATAGTTCCATGTCATCCTTATAAATTCTAGTTCCCTTTGGTACAGAGTTCCAGTCTCCCCTATTCAAATTCAAGAGCGTTTTCCTATATTATCGTGGTCAAACTTAATTAAAAATTTCTGCAAATAAATGTGAACACAAGAAGTTAGTTTTAGTAACTATAATTCTAGTTAATGATTTTTTTCCAGAAATCAAGTGATAGTTTCTCGCAATTCAAACGATTCATAATATAATGTATCGTTTCATTGCCTAGAAAACTATAGACTAGAAGTTCTCGATCATTTCGTCTATTCAGTTTATTTGTTTACCTTATTCACATAACTCGGAAATCTATATTTCTAGTTTAGGGATTTAGAAACTGACTACTTATTCGTTCTAGATGAAGGCGGTATATAAGTTTTATTTTAGTGTAAATTGCTTATTATGAAACTGAAAAGTGGAATAAAACAAAATGCATTAAAAAACAAGTTGGAAATTGTACGTCAAACGTGACAAATGAGGTGCGTTCGTACTATAGCTAGTTATATAAATATTCAGATCTTGATGATTTTTAATTCTGTGAAATGAATTATATCGTCTGCAGATTCATTTCTGTCATAAAAGAAGTATCTCGGTCGCTTGACGATTAAACTTCGGAAGCTCCTATAACAAGACAGCACCGATTTTTTAAAAAAAATTTCAAATTTACTTAATAAATATTTTTATTAATATCTCCTAAAGTTTTGATTCGATTTTTATAAAATTTGAAATGTCTCGACAAAATTCTGCAAAGATAATATATCTTAAATTTCAAAACATTCGGTTGGGTCGTTTTTGCGTTGTTATATGCTGACGGACGGACAGACAGACGGACGGACGGACGGACAGACGGACGGACCAAGCGACGACAATAGGTGCTACGTATTTATATAATTACGAACGCACCTAAAAAAGAAATAAAATGATTATATGTAAATTTGCCTCAGGTGTGATATACGACACATAGTTAAGAAAATATTATATATTTTAGTATAATAAAATTGAGGGTGTTTTTTCTTTTTGAAGTATTTTCTGCTTAACTGAAATCTTTGTCTTCTTTACTACTTCGGCGCCTGTGTTCGCCGCACACATTGCACACTGGTTCGGCGTGCCCCTGATATTTATATATAAATTTAAAAGAATTAAACGTGCTCTAAATTGTCCTAGATAATTCCATACTTACACAAAGTCTACAATCTATAATTTTACTTAATTACATGACAGGGAAAAAAAAAGAAATGGCTAACGGAATAACATTAGCATCTAAAATAATAAATTTTATTCTCTCTTAGTCATTAAATGGGAATGTTATTAACGGATTTATTGAAAATTACGGAAAACTTCCTGTTAATTGCGGAATTTCAATTGCATAAAAATACGAAAACTGTGCTGGCAACTGGATTGCCAGTATATTTGATATATTTCACGATAAAAAGACATGGGATTCTTTTTCACCCTGCTCATCTATTTAAATAATAGTGTCTTTACTTGCATGGAGCCAACAGTAATCAACAGTAAAAACAACTATACTCAATAATGCTCATCTTTCTATGTGGAACGTACGAAACAAGATTAGTCCTATGTATTAAGGATACGTAAGCGTATTAATTACGAAGTTTTTTATAACACGAAAATGATAGATGAAAAAAAAAAGGTTGGGGAGAAATGCCTAATGGAATAACATAAGCATACAAAAGAATAATCTTTATTCTGTCTTCATTTTGCCATCGGAGTGTGTTTTTTCTCGCGAACATCTTCCGCATTCCTCGCAGCTGATTCAAAAATAGAACATTGATAGACAGCTTTGGATTAATAGTAATGTACGTGTTCTCACATTTATGCAAATATTGAAATGAAATCGTTAGATTAGTTCAAAATGAGTTATTTGTCGAAGAATTAGAAGTTACAGTTCATAGTTTTATGTATATTTTTAATTATTATTCTAATCAGTTTCTAAGCATATTAATGCTTAATTTTTTTTTGTTAAAAAAAAATCACACCTATATATGTATCAATGAACTAATCTTTGCAAAAAAAAAAAAAAAAAAAAAAAAGAGTTTTTTATTTTATTTATTTATATATTTCTTTAAATATGCATAAAAAAATAATTCAAACTTTTATTTGTCATGTTTATTCGATTAACAAATGAAATTTTAGATAAACTGTAAAACAAAGGCATATGTTTGTTAATCTAGGATAATATAATATAAACTCAAGTGAAAATATACAATCACATGTTCAGAGTTATCTACGATTCCGAAAAGCGTTCTTTAACTTTAGAAACCTCAGAAACAAATGTTATTTTCGAGATTTAAAGAAGCATTTATAAAGAACAAAGTTACTTTTGATGCAACTGATTTTCAGAAATATTTCCGAGTAGTTTTTTTTTTTTTTTTATAATGTATTAATCCGTTTTTTTCAAACAGGGATATAGTTTTTTCGGATGCTAATCCATTCTCAAGTAAATATTTTCATGTTCAACAGACATGTTTAACAGACATGTTTTACAGACATGTTTTTACAGACAAACATGCTACATGAATAGCATTAACATTAACATTAAAAGTATTTTGTTACTCTTGCATGTATGAATTCAATTACGCAGATGAAAATGTTTAATTGAGAATGGATAACATCCCAAAAACCGATATTCCGGATTGGGAAAACTGTTAATATACAAAGCACATTCGCATTTTTCAAAAATAATTCAAATCTTTTTGTAAGGAATTGAATACATCATCTGGTACATTTTCGTGAAATTGAAATTAATGTCTAATTGTTTTAAACATTTCGATCATGTCATCGTGTGTAGGTTTAAGAAGACATTCAGAAGAATAGTTGTCGGACGGCTTCGTTAAATAGAAGTTTTGCTTCGCTATACAGAAGTTATTTTACACGTAATTTTTTTTTAAGTTCAAAGTACCGGAAATAAGTTTTTTAAATAGAAGTTCGTTAAATAGAAAGTTCGTTAAATAGAGGTTCTACTGTATTTCTTAACTCTCTCATCATCAACTGTTATCTTAAATATCAGTTCGGCAAACTTTCATCATTCATTAACTGAAACGAACACTTTGAGCAAAGTTGTTGACTTAGAACAATGTAATAATAAGTCCGTTTCCCATCTGACTTAATTACTTTACCATCAGTCTTCAGAAAAGAATGTTAAGTGAGGGACTTCGAAGCCAGACTGTTTCCCACATGCTCTGCCTGATTTGAGTATCCAAAATCAACTTGTATTTAAACGCCTTTTGCATACTGGATTAGCCCGTGACAGGTCAAATAGGGTCCGCCGACCAAGTTGTGAATACAGAGGGAGTTTTTTATGAGCTTTACATTATCGGCAATGTATAATTTAATAGGAAGGATTCACTCGTTTGAATACAATGGTTTTCTTCGCTAATTATAGGTGAAAGTAATACTAAATGCCTGTGTTACGGGTTTGTTTGATTTGATTGTGAATTGCTGTTTGTATAAGAACGAGTTTGAATCAATTATCATATAGTCCGAAACATAACGCGCAAGTACGATGCGAGACTGCACTTTTCTATTTTTAGGTATAGTCGCCGTAGTACGCGCAACTACTGTTTAAGGCTGTATTTTTCTGTGTTTAGGCATATTCGCCGTAGTACGCGCAAGTACGATTTGAGACTGCAATTTTCTATTTTTAGGTATAGTCGCCGTAGTACGCGCAAGTATGATGAGAGACTGCATTTGTCTATTTTTAGGTATAGTCGGCGTATTATACGCAACTATTTATTTGAGACTGTATTTTTCTATTTTTAGGTATAGTCGCCGTATTATGCGCAACTACTATTTGAGACTGCAATTTTCTGTGTTGAGGTATATTCGCTGTATTACGCGCACCTACGATTTGAGACAGTATTTTTCTTTTTTGGGTATATTCGTCGTATTACACGCACCTACTATTTGAGACTGTATAATTCTATTTTGAGGTATATTTGTCGTATTACGCGCACTCCTTAAAAAAGAAAAGAAAAAAGAAAAAAAAAAAGAAACCTTCATGAGATATGTAGCATTAAAATACAATAAAGAATATTAAAACAAGTATAATGACTAGCACAAAAACATAAGGAAAATAAGTAAATGCGAAGTGGGGACATACGCTACTGCCAAGCCTATGCAAGTCCGCTGAAAGTTCTATAATCGGGTTCATAGGCAAACAGCATATTTTTTCTTGCATGCTTTGTATTAAACATTATATGTATACACATTTTTGCATATATATATATTTTTTTTAATTAACAATATTGGAACAAATTTTTTAACATAAACATTCAATTTTCTGTAACTTTTTAAATTTTTTAGGAATACTTACATCAGAAATACAGCAAAATAATACTAAAAGAATTATCTTGAACATTTGACATGTTTGCTAAAATCATACATTTATTGTATATTAATTAGCATCACATATCATTTAAAAATCATACATGATATTAAAAATTATGTTTCATTTCGAAATTTAGATTTTTTTCTTTTAAAAAAAATTCTTTTCCTGCAAAAATATTTTTTGAAAATATTTTGCAAAGGTTAAGTAAAAGTATGACATATTTACGCATAAACAGCATTTCTTTATGAAATTAGTTCTACTATTAAATAATGAAATTTCATTACAAAACCAAGTATAATCTCCCTGTAAAATTATTCTTTTATTTCTATAAATATGAGAGTTTTGTTAGGGAAAAATAATATAAAACCTACAAGTTTTGTCCGCAAAATCAGGAAATTTTTTTCCTTACAATAATAATTCATTTCTGCATATATTACAGTTTTTAAGCATAAAATACAGATTTTTCTCGTATAGTTTACAGATATTTTCTGTAAAATCACAATATATTGTCTTTTAAAATGACCGTTTATTTCTGTAAATATAAAAATACTTGACTGTTAAAAAGCAGAAAAAGTTTGTAAAAAATACAGATTTTTCGCGCAGGATCTACAGGTTTTTCTTTAAAATCACAACATATTTTTGTTAATGTAACTATTTATTTCCGTAAATACAACAACATTTAAGTATTAAAAAATTTAAAACCTATAGGTTTTCTCAGTGAAATCACGATATATATAACTATTAAATTAACAGGTTATTTCTGTAAATGTAACAGTATTTAACTGTTAAAAAAAACAGAGAAAGTACGCAAAAATACAGGTTTTACTAGTAAAAGTTGCAGGGTTTCTCTGTAAAATCACGATATATAACTGTTAAAATACCAGTTTATTTATGTAAATGTAACAGTATTTAACTGTTAAAAAACAGAAAGTTCCTTAAAAAATTACAGCTTTATTTATGTGAAATAAACAGTTTTTTATTCAAAATTCTGTATAACCTTTGATGATTATTCCGAATTTTTAGAAAATCCAGCTACTTTCAGAAACGCTTAATTTTAACTTTAAACTAACGTTATTATTGTTATCGTTAATAATATTATTTTCGATGAAATATGATGAGAAACGACTTCTTTAAACTAGTCGTTGTGGGCCACCGTATAATATTTACCTATCATGGATATTCATAATATAAAATATGAAAATAAAACATGTGTAAACTCTTTATAAAATGCATTGAAATCGAATACGAACCTTGGCTTGAAGACGCCATAAACTTTAAATACTCTATAACTCTAAAATTGATAATCATATTAACAAACGGTTTACTGCGTCGAATGAAGCGTCTCATTTCCAATTACAATATCTTTGAATAGAAATTTGAATGAAATACAGGGTCATGAAAAATCGAAGAGTGTGGTAAATAGGATTACAAATATCTCAGTAACTTCTTATCCGATCGACTTCATTCTTTATGCAAAATTTATGTATTTTTATTGTCTTTTATATTCACTCCTTAAAATAAACAATTTTGAAAATATTTATATACCTTTTATCAGAACGAATAGTTCGAGAGTCCGTAAAAAATAGTTCCGGATAATCGAGGTTACTGAACTTCAATAAGCTTCTTTCCATTATTACATACTATAAGTACATACCAAATTTCAAGTCTCTATCTCAATTTGTTCGGGAGACAGAGCGTTTACGAACACACACACGGCATGTTTTTTTTAATAAAAATATGTTTTTCGGAATCTACAGTGTCTGAAGCGTGGAATTCCGTCAAAAAATTATTTTTCGATTTTCAAAACGATTACAAGATTTACCCTATACTACGTATGATGGGTAAGTAAAAAAAAAAAATCCAGGTACTTTCAGAAATTATTATTATTATCATTAATAATATTCTTTTCGCTGAAAGATGATGAGAAACGACTTCTAGGTTTAGATCTATTTCACTTCAACGCTTTTTTACAAAAGGAATTAACTTCACTAAGTTAATATCGTAGCAAAACATCAAAACATGTCTTAAAGCGAAATGCTGAATAATGTAATCACACAATAAAGTTCCGGATTGATAAACGTATTACAAAGCAAACTATCATTTACTCAAACTTTTCAACTTATTAAATTCAATAAACGTCGAGAGGAAAAGATTGAAACTTGAAACAATGGTACGTTGGAAATGTATTTCTTCTCTGCAAATATTTTATGGCTATGTCGAGTGAATTGGATAGGTTTGCTAGTGAATTTAATTTACTTTTGTAATATTTATGCAGGATGTCAATTCTTATATTTGACCATTACATAATTCCTAAATTGTTAGTTTTAAAGATAAAGTTTCAATAGCAAAAATGTTTCAGATATTCTTTTTCATCCTATGAAATTCCATTTAATAGTTTATTAAGTCGCTAAATTAAAATTTTTATGCGCCCCCTCGCGGTTCTACATGTTATATTAATAGTTAAACATTCAAAACCCTTAATTTATTCTTTAACATATTTTATTGTTTTTTTTTTTAATAAAGCCTATTTCAAATAATCGTATATATTATTTCTCCTGTCAACATCCCTTTTTCTAAGAAAATACGAAACGCAGAACGACGAATGAGATAGCATATGAAAGGATTTTGAACAGGCTTCTGACATAGCACACTTAACATTTCGTTAAAACATGTACTTTCATTAAAAATCGCAAGTAATTAAAATTTAAATCGGCATTTTTTTTTTCATAAATGAAATGACAGATGTTTCTCAAATTAGTGTTGCCACAAAAATAAAATATCTCAACTATGATTATAAAAAAATAAGTAGTACAAGAAAGATAAAGTGGGACATTGTTGCTGCACGGTTTTATTACTTACCCATCATACGTAGTACAGGATAAGTCTTGCAATACTTTTAAAAATCGAAAAATTATTTTTGACGGATTTACACGTTATATAAGATACTGGAGATTCCAAAAAACATACTTTTAGGGGTAAAAAATTGCCGTCCGTCTGTCTGTGCGTCTGTAAACGCTCTATCTCCCGAACAAATTGAGATAGATAACTGAAATTTGGTATGTAATAATGGGAAGAAGCCTTACTGAAATTGAGTAACCTGGATTATCCGGAACTATTTTTTTCGGACACTTGAAATATTCGTTCTGATAAAAGGTATATAAAAATTTTCGAAATTGCTTATTTTAAGAAGTGAATATAAAATACAATTAAAAAAAAACATCAATTTTGCATAAGTCGATCGGAATATGCGTTGCCGAGATATTTGGAATCCTATTTTCAACTCTCTTCGATTTTTCGGGGCACTGTATTTCATCCAGATTTCAATTCAAAGATATATTTTAATTGGAAATGAGACGCTTAATCCGACGCAATAAAACGTTAATTAATATGATTATCATTTTTGGGGTTATAAGGATGTTTCTTTTACACCATTCAGTAATATAGAGCATTTAAATTTTATGACATCATCAAGCCACAATTTTATTCGAATTGCAATGCATTTTATAAATAGTTTACACATGTATTATTTTCATATTTTATATTATGCATATCCATGATCGGTAAGTATTATGGTGGCCCCCAACTACTAGTTTTATGTTTATGATAAAAAAGCAAAATTGAAATTCAAATGCACAATTTATTTTTCTTTGTCCCATGTTTTTTTTTTCTTTTCTTTCCGAAACAGATGATGTCACCCTCTAACGCAGTTAAAATACGACTAATATATATATATATATATATATATATATATATTTTTTTTTTTTTTTTTTTTTTAGCCTCTTCTATCTTCGGTCAGTTTTTACTGGAACTTTGATGGAATAAACGAGATGATATTCTAGCTTAACTAATTTTGTTTTCAGATATTTTTAGTCCTTAATTTACCTTTAGAAAATTAAACTTGCATCTAAAAAATATTAGATATTGCTAAAAGATATTAGACTGCAGTGCGAAATCTTCGCACGGGTCCACTGGTTACCTTTTATTTAACACTTTTCAACATAGTTGAAAATTGTTTATGAATTCGGTTTATCTGTCTGGTCCGCGTAAATATACTCGGATTGACATGTAATTTTTATAGTTTAATGGGGTTCACTATAGAATGTATGGCTTTTGCAAATGAAGTATGTAGAATTTATATTTCGTTTACAGGGGACGCAAAAAAGAATTTCGCCATATCATGGTCTATGGGAAAAAATCGTTTGCTGTGCATTTTATTTAAATTGTTCATTTAGATATCACGTTTCATTGTATACAAAAAAAAATAAAATTATTTAATTTAAATTACCAGTTACCAGCAAGTTGTTAAATATTATTTAAAAACTTGCCAAAACTTTATTATTTTCCTTTTAACAAGCTGTTCTCTATTTGAAGGACGGTGGTACAATATACCGCTATAAATTGTGTGCAGATATTTTGACCATATATTTTGCATATATTTTGATTGTGTGCATATAAAATGACCGTAACTATTGCTAATAACTGCATTTCTTCACATTACCAATAGTTATGTTCACTTTAGCACGTTTAACCACGTTGCTGCATCCTAAAGTCTCTTACTGACGTGAGGGAATGCAGTTACTTAACTCTCTATTTTTAATATTTTACTAAGAGCGCACAACATTTTTATTTTTAGATATATTGTACATTTTGATGTATTTTATAATAAATGCAAAGAAGAAAGTGTTGCACGATTGCGCTCACATAAATATTGAGGTAAAATTAGAAGAAATGGCGTACTTTTCATCAAAAACTAATAATAATAAGAACTTTGAGCTTGTGTAAGTCATATAAATCTGAACAAAAAGCAAAAACTATTGTTGAAATCGTACAGGATAAACCTTCTAATATTAAAAAGTGAAATAATTAAATGAGTATAACAAAATCGAAATTTAGTCTTATTTCATGGGCCAAAAACACGGCTTATGCACACTGATCCTTTATAAACATTCACTTTTTTTTTCTTTACTTTCTTGACATATATGCCAGTATTCAGAAAGTCGCGTGGAGTCACATCAGGTTTTATACGGACACAGTCAAGAATAGGGTGCATGGGACGGGACTCACGTGCATAGTTACGCCACTGCCCAAAACTCTGTTTATTTTTAAATACTAACTATTTGAAAAAAAAAACATAAATAACAAAACAAAACCACTTAATACAATGAAACCGTTACTCAGTTTAATTACAGCAATGACCGTTTTAAATACAATTTGAAAAGACCGAAAAACACTTTTCCCTATTCCTATTGATTTACTAAGAAAACGAAAGAGAAAAAAAAAATACAACAATAATCGACAAGAGAGCTTTTCTCACCAACAAGGGATGTGTGCATTCGCACTCTTAATAATGAATTAGGAATCTTTTAATCGAAAAGTCATCCCCAAGAGGCGATTTTTGAAAAGGAAAAATGCGCTCCAGAAAGAATATCTTCCATTTGGCTGCGTCATCTGCCTTTCATCTATCAGCCGCCGTCACCTTCTAGCCGCTTGGGCGTTTCCTGACGATTTGCGATCAATTTTTGCCCTGTTAAAGGCTCCAAAGCACACACCTTCCTGCATGCCCATATCCTCGCCTTAATTCTGAAGAAATTCAACATTTGCAATTGCCTCGTTCGATTCAGTTTTCACAAGGCAGTTTGTCCTCTTCCCTCACCCCTTTTTACTTGTGCATGTCGTTACATATTGACGACTCCGGATGTAACCTTGAATATGTTTAATGGATTTTTAAGTCGACCTACTTTTTGACTTGATTTGTCCCAGAAGATGGAAGAGATATGGTTTAGGGAAATCTGTGGATAGATTAATTAATGTACAGAATAGACGACTAAATAATGAAATTTTTGTATCATTTGGGATAGGGTGTAAAGAATATTTAATGTAATTAATTTTTTTTTTTTTGTATTTGTTACAATGGTGTAAGTAATTATAACTGAAAATGTATTGTACAAGTTTTTCGCTTAATTATTCAAAACTTGCCGATTAATTATTATACAGGGTAAGTCAAAATGATTGCCCTGATTATAAATATGTATTTTATAAGTAGACATGCGGTTATTTGCACACAAAGTAAGGTAAAGCAAGGTTTTGCTTATGCTACGTGAGTAGCCATTTGTCACATTGTATTTGAAAACACTAGGTTTCTCCCTTTTCAGCAACTTTGAAGAAGAAGTTTCACCGCAGATCTTATTAATATAATCATTCTATATCATTGATTTAAATATTGTACCATACATATATATTTTGCCTCAGTAACATCATCTAAAATTCTATCAACTACTTAACCGAATTTCTTCCCGTTTGGTATCGTAAGGTAAAATTTACCGAAAAGACCCAAATAGGGTGTCAAAATTAGGTGTTCTTGAAAATTTCAGAATGAAGACGAACCCCCCTTTTCCGTATATGTTTTTTTGTAACATAAGTTGAATAAAGAAATAATTTCCAGTCGAATGAATATTTCCGTTATTTCTGTGACAATTTGGAGATTAGAATGTTCTCCTTTTTTTTATTTATTTTGGCCGACTGTACATTTCACAATGCATTTTACTACCAAATGGACTGATAAATTCAAATTAGTTTTTAAAGTGTCTTTTTTTAAATAAAATACTGCATAATTAGTTGCAAACTTTAATATACAGGTGGAACACAAAGTCTTGCCTTGATTATCAATATTTATTGTGCGAAAACTACTGTAATTAGACACAGGGTTGTTTGGATACATTGTAAGTACTGTTATAAAGTTTTTAATAAGATCACATACTTTGTGAAATTTCAACCTGTGCCTCCTTCGTAGGTCGCCAACGCGGTTTTCTAGTGCTCGCCAAGTGTTCGCTTCAACCAATGGTTTGAGTAAACTCTTATTTTTTTTCAAGATGGAGCACAACTCACTGGGGATCCATAGTTCGCGAGTTTCTACACGAAAAACTTCCGGGCCGGTGGATTGGAAGGGATGGACCAATACCATGGCCTCCACGCTCTCCTGACAATACTCCTCTTGATTATTTCTTTTGGGGCTTTATGAAAGACAGAGTCTTTGCCACACCAGTTGCTGACGTTGAAGAACTGAAAGCTATAGGATAACAGATTATGTGTTTACTATTACAGAAGATATGTTAGCGAACACTTGGCAAGAGCTAGAATACCGCGTTGGCAACCTACCAAGGAGGCACAGGTTGAAATTCCATGAAGTATGTTGTTTTATTAGAAACTTTATAGCAGTACTTGCAATGTATCCAAACAACCATGTGTCTAATTACAGTAGTTTTAGCACAATAAATATTGATAATCAAGGCAAGACTTTGGGATCCCCTTGTATATTATATTCGCAATTATTTATGAAGTATTTTATTTAAAAAAAAATAATTTATTTGGATTTATTTGGGAGTAAAATACATTGTCAGATGTACAGACGGCCAAAAGGGGAAAAAAGAAAGAGAACATCCCATACATTTTAATTAGAGATCGACCGAAATTTCGGTTTCGGTTTCGGAGCAAAATCGGAGTTTCGCCGAATATTCGGTTTCGGTTTCGGAGCAAAACCGGAGTTTCGTCAAATATTCGTTTTCGGCGAAACTGCTGCCAAAATTTCGACGTGACCGAAACTCGACCGAAACTATCTGCATTTCAAAATCTCGTTCCTTCTTTCGGAAATTTTCAACTTTACTCATTGGTATGAGTTGTATCGGCTCCAATGAGACACTGTTTATTGCTGTGAACTCCACTGTTTATCATTATCCGTCATGACGGATTCATGATGCGAGTGTAAATTATAAAACAAGCAATGCACGTGTCACTAAACTTAAAAGACGCAAAAGATTAAATATTCATTATTGATTTTTTTTACATTATTTAACTACATTGTTAATTAATTATTGATAAATGCCTATAACTATTGGTTGTTATAAAATAATTTAATATAAAAGTTGCATTATTTATGTTTCATTTTTATTTGAAACGTATACACACACATTGTACATTTGTTTGTTAGAAATGTGATTCAAGACACGTATAATTAATAAATTAATTAGTAACGTAATTAGTTATTATTAAGTAATTACTAATTATTTGTTATTAATTAATTTATTAATTAATAATTGTATGCAGTTATGTATGCGCAAATCCGTTTTAAATTTTCCTTACACTTTCGGTTTCGGCTGAAGTGGAAAGATCATTGAAATTCGGTTTCGGTTTCGGTCTTAAAAACCTGTTTTGGTCAATCTCTAATTTTAATCTCCAAATTGTCACAGAAATAACGGAAATAGTCAACTGGAAATTATGTCTTTTTTCAGTTTATGTTTTTAGAAATGTCAACGGGGATAGGGGGCTGTCTCCATACTAAAATTGTACTAAACTCGGAAATTTTCAATACAAACACCTAATTTTGACATCATATTTGGGGGCTTTTCGGTAATTTTTTACTTAGGATACCAAACAAGAAGTCATCCGTTCAAGCAGTTTATAGAAGTGTTAGATGTTGTTGCTGAGGCAACAGATTTGTAGGATATAATATTTAAACTAATAATATGGAATGATTAAATTAATAAGATCTGCGGTGAAACTTTTTTCTTCAAAATGAAAATTGTGTCTTGTATTTAATTTTTTATGTTGATTTCATGAAACATATTCAATATATTCTTTCACATGTACAGTTTTGGCGCTAATCGAGAATTTCAATCTTGGTTGGTAAATAATAAATTTAGTCATAAAATCATTAGAATCTCTAATTGGTACTAAATAAATTCTATTATAAAGACACCAGATATCAATCAACATGATAAAAGACTTATGTTCGTTACTGCAAATGAAGAAACGTAGTGTTTTCAAGTGCAGTGTGGCAAATGGCTTGATAAAACCTTTTTGTACCCTTGTTTTAACCTTAAAAACCGTTGAGGCAACATTGTTCTAACCATGCTTGCTACGCGGAAAGACTACCTTACAATTGAGACGATATACAGAGTGAGTATGAAGTATTTTGAAAAAATATTGCGCAAAAACTATTATAGTTTGACATATAGCTAATTTTGTAAATTGTAAATACAGAAATCTAGTTAGGGCAATTACGTTAGTAAATTTCAACGTGCTTCTTTTTTCTTAAACGCCTACCACTCCTTGGAAGTCACTAACACAATCTTTAAATTTTCCATACCATTGATTTATGCTGTTGATTTTCTGTCCATTGTGCGTGCGCTTTGCTCTAGGAGCATCTCCTTCTGAAAAAGCGAGAGAGTTCAGTAAAACGTGATGGCGGCGCCTAAAAAAGTCGTCAGCTATAAGAGTGATCTGGACTAATGCCGGTCATAATACAAATAACAGAAATAATTACATCTATGTGAATTAATGTTTAATTGCGTTATCATAGTGTAAAGTCCAACGTGTTCCTTTGTAACAATTTCCAACAAAATTGAAAAGTGTTTATAGATTCGGTCTGTCTGTCTGTCTGGCCGTGCTCTAACCCACGTAAAAATTCTCGGATTGTCATGCAACTGATATGTGTTATTGAGGTTTCCTATGCATGTTCGGTATCGAAAATGAAGTGTGTAGCATTTGTAGTTAATTTACAGGGCCACTCAAAATAATTATTTACATTTCGGCCTATGGTGAAAAATCGTTTGCGGTATATTTAGTAATGTTGCTGTATTTCAAACATAATTGAATTTCATATATATCACTTAGGTGCATTACAAGATGCTTACTATAGATGTTGGAATACATAGCATTTATCTTTCATTTACAGGGACCCACAAAATAATTCGGTTACCGTACTGACTATGAACAATAATTGCTAGAAGTGCATTTTCAGTTGTGTTACGTGTTTTTGTATGTAACTATTTTTTTTTGTATATTAATTGGTGCTTATAAATTCTATAGATCCTATACAGGGCTGCACAAAATATCTCGAGTACATTGCCATTCATTTACGGAAATTGACGAATGGGAGTTTTCAACAGCGTTATGCATTTCCTAACTGAACTAAATTTTAACATACTATGTAGTATATATATACAAATCTAATTATCCTATACAGGGCTGGCTGCACAGAAAAAATCGGATATTTTTCCGAGTATTACTGAAATTGGGTTTTTAAATATTTTAGCATTTTCCAACTTGTTTACTTAGATATCATCTTTCACCTTATTAATCTACGAAGTTTTGTTACACTATTCTGAACGTGTTGGAAAGTGTTTCATAATCTATGCTTAACGCATGTTCTTTTTTCGTTCTTGTTTTTTAAGGCATACTACTCCTTGAAGGTCACTAACACTACAAGTTTCTTGCTTTATGTTTTTCACATCTACAGGACTGCATCCACAGTCAAAACTCCAGTTGAACAAAAACGGGTTGTCTAAGTTTCATCATCGAAAAAAATTATTTTTTGACTTTCGCTTATGGGCTAATTGAAATATATTCTGAGATTAAAAAAAAAAAAAAAAAAAAACATCAAGAACAGATCTATGGAATATTACAATTTTTACATTAATATCGCCAACTGTTATTTCTTGCTAACGTTTTGTAATCGGGGAGAAACCTTCTGCTCATATATAAACATACTACGAGGGTTATTTAAAGTAAGCACCGTTTTGAAATTCCGGCGTTGCGGCGCTGCGGTCGGCATTCCGTGATGGCGCTGTTTACCTTCATCTGTTGGCAAGCCACAGGCGCCATTACGGAAACAATCAACCGTGTAAATGTTTGTTTTTGAGTATTTAAATTGGTTCCGCCGATTGAGAATCCTGTCGCTTGTGAAATAGAGATGTGTCATTTGTCAAGGAACGATTCCAAAGGAACGACTCCGGCAGGGAAATTGAAGGAACGATTCCAGTCTTTAAAAAGGAATCGGTTCTTTTTGGAACGATTCTTCGAAATCGGTCCATAATGTACAGACTCCAAAAAAGACCGAGTCCTCGGAATCGATCGAGAATGTACCGACTCCGAAAAGGACCGATTCCTCGGAATCGATCCAGAATGCACCAACTCCGAAAATGACCCATTCCTCGGAATCAATCCAAAATGTACCTATTCCGGAAAGGAACGATTCCTAGGAATCGGTCCAAAATGTACCGACTTCAAAAAAGACTGAGTGCTCGAAATCGATCCAGAATGTAAGGAATCCGAAAAGGACCTATTCCTCGGAATCGATCCAAAATTTACCGATAACAAAAAATCCATTCTTGTGCGTCCAAAACTCCCCGAGTTTTGATACTTTGAATTTTATGAAATTTCAGAGCTGTCGAAGCTAAAAATAGGTCCCAGGGGCCGTATAAAAATTTAAAAATGTAACTTCTTCAAAATGAATACCAGGACTATTTCATCAACATAATTTTAAACTTTTCCAATTGGCATTGCTTGCGTATCTGCAACAGGTTAAAAATTAAAGTGTGTTTCAATATTTTGGGGACATCCTGTATATCCTCCAGAATCTCTTGTATCCGCTTCTTGTCCAGCTGATGTAAAAGTTTTCAGGGTAGCCTAGTTTGTTGTGGAACATATACATGTAACTCTGAAAACAGCCTATGAGATAGTAACACACACGTATATGGAAATTATACGAAGTGTGAGTATACATAAAATAAACAGAAAACACCATAAATAAATGGAAGTAGGGAGTTTTAAAAATTCCTTAACAGTCGATTAATGATAATAATTTAGATATTCTTCTAATGGCCTTGTCAGACAATGACAAAGCAGCCAACTGTTCCGCAGAATGCGGGACAATCCCAGAATAGTAATTATTACCCCACAATCTTTTTCAGAATGCCCCCGAAAATATCAAATGAGTTCCACAAACCGCGTGTTCTCGCGAATAAATAAATTACATATTTATTCGTATAATGAGCAAAAGTAATTGTAAATATTATAAAGAATAATATACATCAGGTAAAAAATTTAAGCGCATTCGAATCTTTTTGGGACACTCTATATACTGCAACTTAAGCCATTTTGTCTTTTATTACTCTGTTAACTACAATACAATGAAAACTGAAACTCGTAACTTAAACATTGACGAATTTTTCTACTAATTAGCAACATTATAATAGATACCAGACTCAACCATCCTATATGAATTTTGAATGATGAAACCGAATCTTTTTTCGGAATTCCTTAACCCTGAATCATATACTGACGTCTCCATGGGGAATATAGCTAATAAATAATCTGCAATAAAAATATCGCGCTAAAACCTACGGAAATCTATTCTTTAAATAAGAAATATTCTTAATTATATTTCTCAGGGTTTTCATTCTTACAAGAATTTAAACCAAAAGAAAGATACCATAGGGCCCGCTAAAATTTAAAAGAATTTTCTAAATATTAAAAATTCTGAATATTTAGAATCTATCACGGTTATGTGGGATATGCTTTCGAACCCATGGAAATCGGGCAGGAAGTACAAACAAACCCTTGGTAAAACCTTTTTTTAATCTTAAAAACCCTTGAGACAACGTTGTTCTAAGCTTACGTGCTGCGCGGGAAAAATGTGGAACAGGGAGAAAAAGAAAGCGGAACGACTTTATTTCAATCAAAAACATTATACAGGGTGAGTAAAAAGTCTTTTTCAGATTAAAAAATATTGTTTATTTTTGTAAATCGTAAATACAGTAATAAAACTTGTAATAAGACGAATAGACGCTTTCAGTCGTGACGTTAGTCATGACGTTTTGCTTGGAAACTGACTCCAAACAAATGGTCTCTACGTTGTATTTTCTATTATGTTTGTATATTATAGCTATATATGACGGCAAAGTGTTTTAATACATTATGCATGCAGTGGTAACATTTTCTACGATTTATATTTAATAAGAAATGAAACATAGCAACCGTTTGTTTGGAGTCAGTATGCAACAAAAACGTCATGACTGACGTCACTCTAAAAGCGTCTATTACTTTATTAAACTTCCCGGTGCGCCTTTTTTGTAGTTCAGAGAATGTTAGTCCAAGGTATAGCGTCTAGAAGCTATATAATGTAGCAACCGGCTATTCTAGTAATGTCTTTAAAAGTGCTAAAACATTAAAGTCATAAATGTCGAACGAAGCTTAACGATAAATGTCGTACCGATGAACATCTGGTAGCTAAAGCGTAAACATTGTATAAGTATAGGATCTAGAAGATATTTGTACAATGTTTGCGTTTGAGCTGCTTCGCTGCGATCGACATTTATCGGCTTCAATTTTTTAGCATTTTTTGGAATTGTCGGTGGCCATACTATATTTTTTAGATGCTGTACTCTAGACCTCTCATTTCTTGGAAAGCCACCAACACAACCAGTTTCTTTAAACTTTTGATACCATTGCTTTATGCTTTTGATGCTCTTCGTTCAAGAGAAAAGCTCTAAAAAGATCTTCGATGGAAAGAACGGGCGTTATTAGATTTTTTTTTTACCTTTAGCAAGCTATGAAAAACCTTAAGAATTAATATAATGTACATCTTATTTTTTACTTAGACAATAAAGATTTTGACATAGATCTAGCCTATCTGTGTGATTTACCTAGAGTTACAAAGGCTAGAAAAAACCCGGTTTAAACTTGGAAATAAACCGGGTTTTTGGGGAATAAACTTGGTTTTTTGGGAATAAACCAGGTCTTTTGGGAAAAAACCTGGGAATAAACCGGGTCTATTGGAAATAAATCTGGGAATAAACCAGATTTTTGCAACTCTAGATTTTTCTGAATTTTTAAACTGTTAATTTACTTTGTGAAAAACAAACCTTACATAATAAAGAAAAGCTCGACATAGCTGAACTCCGACATTAGAAACACCTAAAACGGCGAAAAAAAACCCGCAGATCTATGTATGTCTTGAATATTTCTTGATTTTTATTCAAAAACTATAAATTTTCTTGAACAGCTTGACTAAAGCTTTTTAGGATGTTAAAAAGACTGACAAAGGTTAAACAAAAATGAAGTAGAAACATTAGTATGTATTAAAAGTAGACATATTTTTTTATTTCAAATAAATTATTCAAATTTCAGCATAGCAAAAATATATACAGCAGTCTTTCATTTTTCCAAATGCATTTAAAACTTTTGCCATTTTCTTAATGAATAACGGCAAGAAATGTCCAAATAAAGTTCCAAAATGTTCTACAGCATAAGTGAATAATATTGCACAAAATGGTAAGACAGTCATTTATTAGATTATTGAAATTAATCTAAACTGCTATTTGTGAAATGCATGCCATACTGGTGATAAAGACGATGATCTTGTTTACAAACTGTAATATATATATAAAGGACTATCACAACCGATGCAGGTTACAGAGGGGGAATTGGAACAAAAAGTGAAGAAAAAATAGCTGTTCACTTGGCTAGTCCAAACTTACACAAAAACACAAATGTTAAAAATGTATATGTTTAAAAATGATGAAACAAAGAGCTTGCTAACTAACAACTACATCAATAAAAGTGAAACTAAAGTAAATCTATGCGAAGTCTAGAAATAGCCTGGCAGTAGAAAAAAGAATTAAAATATCCAAAAAGTTGCAGTTATTAAAACTTTTTCAACCATCTTGGACTGTCTTTAGATATGATTCCTCCACATTACCCACACAGCAAAAGTAGGTAACACCTTTGGTAAGAATTGCTGCTTAATCATCAACAGCAGCTTCAGAAAATGCAAACTTCTGAACATTTAGGGCACTTTTTATAAGTAGTAGCCTTATCGTTTTCCCAAATACTTTTCAAATTGCTTTCTTCAACGCATAATGGTGGCAGGCCGGTGGAAATCATCGATGTTTTCGTCTACTTTATCCGGAGTTGAGATGAATGTTGGCTTCTCATCGCTGTAGTGCACGCCGCCGGAAGGAGCAAGGGCAGGATTCTCATACATACCCTTCCAAGCTCTACGTTCTTCTTCGTGTGTGTAATAATGTGCGATATGACGACGGTAGACGATAATAATGATGAGGATGATGCACACGATGAATACAATGATAGAAACAGCAACGATAAGACCCACTTGGGATGTATAAGCTAAATACTGTCGATCATATATGGCATTTAGACAAAATAATTCATCCACGGGAATTGTATGCACATATCTTCCGACTCTCTCAGGCGGCTGGTGACATCTGAGACAATTATTAGACGTGCAGTTCTGTTCCAAGAAATTAGATTCATTCAACCACTGCAGAAGAGGTCTCAAAGCACACGATGAACAGTCGAAGGGATTTCCATAAACATTCAGGGATTGGAATGTTGTTAAGTTTGACAAAGTCTGCAAGAAAGGTTTGGAAACACCTGATAGAAGATTATAGGACAAATCCAATAGTTCCAGATTTTCTAGCGGTATCAAAAACATTGGGATAAGATGATTTAAGCTGTTTCTCGACAAATTTAAGAATTTTAAATTCCCGTTATGAAGGAAAGTGCCAGGGAATAGGGTATTAATCAATAGATTAGATGCCTGTAAATGCTTCAGAGATTTCAAAGGAGAGATGAGAAACGCAAAAGCCTGATTTCCAAGATCATTGTAACTGATGTTCAAAATTTCCAGTGACTCTGACAGCGGTTCAAAAGAATACTTTAAAACATATTCCAGGCGATTATGTGACATATCCAGGAATTCCACAGATGAATTAGTAAACGCCCGTTCAGACAAAGATGATAGATCATTCCGGGAGAGTCCAAGCACACGCAATCTTTGCCCGTGAAACGTGCCCTCAGTGATGCTTGTCAGTAAGTTTCCATCGAGATAGAGGTATGCGAGATTGGTCAGATGTCGATATTCAGCTGGAGCGAGGGATGCTATAAGATTGTCGGTTAAGTCAAGCACTTCAAGCACTGGCAATTTCTGATAAATTATTGGATGTAGGTGTGTCAGACGACATCTGGATAATTTAAGAACTTTCAGTTTTTTGACATCTTGCAAATTCTCTGGTTCTATACTGCCTATGGTGTTTCCGCTTAAGTCTAGTTCTTCAAGGTGTGATAAGAGGTAGAAAAATCTGAAAAGAAAAAAGAAATATTTTATAATAAGCTTCACTTAATTAAAAAATCAGTTGTTTTAGGCATTTAAAATGTTCAAACATTTTCAAATCTTCTGTTTATTTTTTATGTACAGATATAAGTATGAATTTCTAATATGCTCCAATTGTAATTGGGGGAAAGATACAAATTTTAGTATTTAAAAAATATACATGCTACCTTGAACTTTTGCAATTTTTGTAGACTTTTGGCTTTTTTTTTTCTTAAGATTTTTCTAGTTTAAGTTATGTTGTAAAGAGAGAGGTGAGAATTGTGGCTTAGTTATTTGAATGTCTAGTCTATAACATGATGCAAAAATTAATTTTTTGCGTAGTATTTTTTTTTTTTTTGAAAGGAAATACCTTTACATATTTTTAATACACATAAAATATAAATAAGAAACCGCTGTAATTTATAGTCAAATTTACTGTATAATTTGTTGATTTGGGGCTCTTCATTTTACCTTTATTAAACATTTTATGCGGAGCATTAATGACAAACAAAATTGATATTTTTCATATTTTTTTTTCTATTATTAACTATTACTTAACATTTTTGTATTTCCATTATAGCGTTATATTCATTCCAAAACATATAAAAGGAATTTCAACAACTTCAGTTCAGTATAAATGACTGTGGTGAGATATTATCATTTTTAAAAAATTTGTTTAAACGATAATCATTTAAGATTTGTGAAAATTGGGTAGAGCGTTTGAAATTACTGCTCTCAGGCATTTGATAACAACAAAATTATATAGTGAAAAAAATAAAACCTCATGCAAATTCTACGAAAGTCTGTTTTCTACAAAAGACACATCTTTGGTGTGTTTTTTCGATGTTAAAAATTGTATGCACTTTGAATATATTTGATTCACTATCTTTTCCATTTATAAAATAGTATAGCATCTATTTATTAGATTTGTCAATCCATTATTTAGAATACTTCTATGGAAATCGACACATTGATAGAGCGTTTTTCTGATAAATTAAAAACGGCACTCGTCTTCAAATTTTATAGATCACATAATAGTTTCAGTTTTCATTGCACAATAAACTTCAGAATTTACTTCTCATATTTTACAAAGATACAAAGATAATTTTGAAAGTAATAAGTAAATATGAAATCTTTAATGATAAAAGGTCTATGAAGATAAGTTTTTCATTATGCATATATCGTATAGCTTTAGGTAATTATTTTTTTAAATATTTAATAATATCTGATGCATTGCTCAGTTTGTAGCACATGTAGTTGTCCTGCATCCGATCAGGTAACCGTATTTTACACAACACCCGACCCGATTCGCGGTTTGGGTCGGGTTGATGCTAATTTGTCATGTTTCGGGTCAGCTTGACTTTAAATGTTTAGGATTCGGGACGGTTTCGGCTTGGGATTTGACTCCTGTGGGTCGGATTCGGGTTCCCCCTTCCCCCCCCCCCCTCCCCCCGATTTTTCAAAAAAAAAAATCGAGTATTTCTTTTAAATGGAAAAAACTATATATTTGAACATTAATGAGTATATATATGTTTCAATGGTTAATTTTTGCAATAAGTTTATATATATATATATATATATACATTAATGTTCATTTTACAACATAAAGGATAAAATTGATATTAAAGATATAATTGTAGACTATTTTTCCATTATTGTATTAAATTAGGGATTATTTTTCTTCATTTCGGGTTCGGGTTAAAGTATTTCGGGTTCGGTTTGAAGTATGTCGGGATTCGGTCGGCTTTTGAGTTGACTTAAAATAGTATTTTCCGCTTCAAGTCCAATTAATCCGACCCGCGCAAAACTCCAACATGTATAAAAATATATTGAAAATTGATAAAACAGATATTTCAAACATTATTACACTTAAAATTGAAAACAAAAGGAACACTGAGTGTTCACTTTTTATTTACGAATCATCTCACTATTAAAAATTAAAATTGAAAATTAGAGCTGTGTTTAATACACAGCTTAGTCTACAGATATTAAAAAGCTGTCAAAGTATCTACCACGTCTATAGGTTTTGCGAAAGAATCTTGGCATTATTTTTAAATAAACAACTGAAGATAAAAATGCCTGTAATAATTCATTGAAATAAAATGCCTGTAACGTGTTTGTTCTGTTATAAATTTCTTTCTAATAAAAATAAATAAATAAAAAATCGATTGAATTGATAATCTAAGAAGAATTGACAATCACTGAAAACCTTTTTGAAGTAATACGGTTAGCTTATCAATCATAATTTCTTTAAAAAAAAACTTCTACTATTCACCATAAATAACAATCAACCTCTTTAAAAATTGCTTTAATCTATAATTCAGTTATACCGTATAGTTTATAGATGATGCGAAAATGAGCTTTCCTTTCGCCATTATACTACATATGTCGTTATTTTTTTCTATTTTTATTTTATTGAATTTTTTACTCCTTTAAATAAAACAACCGAGATACATTAAAATTTGTTCACAGAGAAGAACTCGTGTTCCTTCTAAACCATATGCTGAACGCTACAAGCATTTTTAAAGAATCATCAAGAAGGCATTGTGTAACACGGGAAAAAACATCTATTATACCAAAGAAAAAAAGAGGGGAAAGGGGAAAAATTTAAATTTTATTTACTTGCAAAATAACCGACGTTTATGCATGCAACACAAAATAGACTTAGCTTTAAAAATAAATAAATAAAAAAGGTGCTCATTTTTATAAATATGTTTATGAAAATTGCATCATAAAGTTAATGAGTATGGAGCATAAGTTAAAAGCCCCCATCTTATCAATTCACGATGATGGAAAATGTTTTTTTTTTCTTTTTCGAAATACACTAAAAATTTATATACTGTTCATGTCATTTTGTTTCGTACTTTTCACAGGGCACATAAGAAAAGATTTAAGTGGCGGAAAATTGATTGAAGTTTAATAGTGGTATAGGAAGTTTGTAATTAATTTAGTAATTAATTTATATTACTTCTTTTTGCACTTATTTATTTATGTTTTAGAGAAATAAAAAATTTTCTTTAAAAAAAAAAAAAAAAAAAAAGAAAAGAAAAAAAAAAAAGTTATAACATTATACGACAAAGTAATTCTTGAAAAATTAGTTTTAGCCACAATTTTGAAGCCCTAGCGTAAAATTTTGTTATAACTTGTTCGTTTGTTTGTTTTTTAGGTGTAGTTTGTAGAGAATTTATTTTTGAGTCAATATTACTTCTTTCTACTGTTTATTACGCTGTTTTTCGATTAAAGCTGAAAAAAAAAAATTGGACAAATTATAATTATAATTCGAAACACATAAAAAATTATCATAAAATTTTGTTATAACTTGTTCGTTTGTTTGTTTTTTAGGTGTAGTTTGTAGAGAATTTAATTTTCTTTATTTAAAGAAAAGAAATATGTAAATCCGTTAATTTCTTCAAAAGTGATCGTGGAAAAACTGCTGAAAAACAGTATTTCCAGATAATTGAGTTTAAAGTTTTGCTTTCATAGATATCGCTGGTCTGCGCGTCTCCACGTTTACTATCGTAATTTCAGGAATTTTCTTATCGGACGAACTCTACACGACATTTTGAACGATTCAAACATTCTAAAAATAAAATATTACATTTTTTTTCGTTATTTTGACCCTTCCTGGTTCCCATATAATAGAGTAATATCAAAAACAACACGAGTACATATGAAATATATCCATAATTAAACGACCCTATTTTAAAGTTATCTATAGAAGAAAATGTTCTTCAGAATGTTGTGACATTTTGTGAAGGACATAATAAAGAAATAGAAATTTGTTTGAGCAAAAAAGAAAAAAAAGGTTCAAAATTTTGCCGCCAGAGGACTTATTTAATGAATTACACATTTAGCATACATTTACGTAACTCGTGATAATCCAACAACTTTACCTGATCTTAAACACAGCATTTCACGATATGTTCTCACCATTTCCAAGAACACACTGCGGTCAACTGTGGAACATGCTATCTTACGATTCCAGATGGTAGTTGAAAATAATGACCGTCATGGAACATGCTTTGTTGTAATAAAAATTTTAAACTATCGTAAATGTATGCTAAATGTGTAATCCATTATAAACGCCCTCTGGTGGCGAAATTTTGAACTATTTTTTCGCTGAAACAAATTCCCACACTTTTATTATCTATATTTATCCTTTATTATCCTTTTATTATGTCCTCCACAGAATTTCACAACTTTATGAACAATAGTTTCGTTGTTGTTGTTGTTCGCGTGTCAGAGAAAGTGCCAAGGCACTTCTCGGAAAGAAGGGGTGCCAGAGCCTCAAGAGAGGTTGGACTTTTAGAGCTGGTCTCCTAATTTTGAACCAATTCCAGATGAGAGACCTGCACCTGGATTGACACCCCCAGAAGTAACGCTTATACTAAATTTGGAGGACATTGGAAATAGTTTCGTTTGTAGAAAACTTTAAAATAGGGCATTGAATTATGGACACCCTGAACATAAACCACGAGTAGCTCAAAATCGGGATTTAAAACTGGCCGCTTTTGTGTCATAAATTTTTATTAGCTTATTATTTTTTAAACTACTAAACATACTCATGTAACTTGAAACAAAAAAAATTGTGTAATTTATCTTTATTGTAAAAGATTTCGGTTTCCGCTGTAATTTTTACAGCGTTAATGAAAACACCAAACATTGTTCCGAATTTTTCATTATGTACAGTAAAATTACGTGAAATTGGATAAAATTAGAAGATATGTAAATAAACTATCGTAAATACAAATATGAAAATTATAATAAAAGTAATAAATATTAAAAGTATAGTTATTTATAAAAGCAAAATACAAACATAATATTTTTAAAAATCTTAAAAGTGATTAAAAAAAGCCTAATATATATATATTTAAAATTGAAGATTATATTTTTTAATACAGAAATTGGGGGAGGGGGGGGCATAAATATTGTCAGAGGTATAAAATATTGCCTATTGTTTTAACTGTGTCTTATTGCCTTAACTCAGAATAATTTATTAGAAGAAAAATTTAAAACAGATTATATCAGCATATTGACCAGTCGAGATCATATTTAACTTTTGAATTACAGTCCTGCACGTGTCGGGTTGCACCCGACCCGAACACAAAAATTCGGCTTAAAGTCAACCCGAAACCGACACATTTTAACCCGAACCTGAACTGGAAGAAAATTAAAAGTAATTTACATTTATGTCTCAAATATCAATTTTATCATTTTTGTATAAAAATCAACATATATATACTTATTAATATTCAAAGATATATATTTTTTTTTCAATGGAAAAATATTCTGGACATTCTTTGAAAAAATCCGGTCAACCCGAATCAAACCCGAAAGAACCAAAACTCGTCCCGAAACCGATCCACCACCCAAAAACATTTAAAGTCAACCGGACCCGAATCCGACTCACAATGAAAAACATTAACGTCAACCTGACAAGACCCGAACCGCTGGTTGAGTCGAGTTCGGGTAAAATCGGGTTATCAGACCCGATGCCAAACTCTATTTTGAATACAAAAAAAAAAAAAAAAAAAAAAAAAAAATAGAGCGTATTAAAATTTTCTCATAAAAAAAGAAAAAAAACCCTTTAAAATTGAAAGTTAAAAAAAATAATAAATATTAAAAAATGAAATAGAATCCTGGACATATTGAAATGCACCTGATCTTTTAATCAATTTAACTTAACTTGATATTAATTTTAGATTCAACATAAAACGAAAATCTGTTATTTCGTTGACAGATTTTAATTAAGCGTCAAAGTGATGTTTATATGATTTTTTTTTAAATTTGTAATCTGTTCTGGGTAATCAATTACCGATTATGGTAACTCTGCCACTAGATACTTTACATTACTGCAAAGTATATTGCAAAGTATATTGCAAAGCGTATTTGACGTATGTAAGACGCAAATATTACGTATATATCGACGTGAATGGCGCATATATGAGTGTTTGCAGCATATATAAGCTTGGCGATGATCTTGACGAAATCGTAACTGCAACCTTGTCATCATCGTAGTTGTGGGGGCCGCTATGACAAAGAAAGTATCCTGATTTCATTCAAAAGCACATCCCCCCGCCCCCTTATTCGATGATGTAAAAATTTAAATTATGCGATTTTTAGATGTTAGGTATAAGAAATTAAAGTGAAATGCCTGGCACAGGTCGTTGCCACCATAGTTATACATTTCTAAAATTAGCAACTTAATTTTTGGCTGTCGTCTAGAAGTGGACTACGATTTTTTGATGACGACAGAAAAGTCAGTATGCACGGTAGCGTATTACTGCTTATTTTACTGTTTATTACTGTTAATTTTACGGTATAATACTGGCAGCTGGGGTGCCAGTATTATATTGTAAAATCAACACTTTTTTCTTTTTCTTTTGCAGTGTAATGAAAGATATAGAATTTTATGACTACTAATAAAGAAAAAGACGGTAAAAATCCTCCTATAACATACGTTGCTCATTACAAACAGATTCCAAGAAGCATCAGATAAATAAATAATTCGGTTGTAAGAAGGAAAAATCCATCCATCATAATGCTAAAAAAAATGCTGCACTTGAATTTTAATTCATTCGCAAAATACCTAAAATTTGTCCGCATAATACAAAAATAACTCATCTTAAAAAAAAAAAAAAAAAAAAAAAAAAAAAAAATGGACGCCCTTTTTTTTTTAATACACTTATGAAAATTACATCATAAAGTTAATGACTGTGCAGTAGAAAAGTTTAGCCTCTATATTTTATCAACACGCAGCGGTGAAAAATTTTTTTTCCTCCCGTGGCATAAGACTTGCTTATTATCCTTCTCATTTTCTTACTTATCATCTTTTTTCTTTTGTTATTGTTCAGTAAAAGGATGAAAGATATTTGACCATAAATAATTCAATATCATGTGTCTGGAAATTGATTATTTCTGCAGTTCAATTTTATACAGTGTGTCATAATTTTTCATATTTATAATATGTTTCTGTAAAAATGAAATTTTTTTTTTAAAGATTAATATTAAGTTTGAGATTAGACTTAGCAGAAAAAAATTCCAGATCTGTTTTTATTTTACATTCTAATAAAAATAGATTTTAAAAAAAAATAATTGTTTTTTCCTATAAAGTTAGTTTCCGCATTATACACGCACTTTGAAATATCTCTCTGTGTGTGTGTGTTTCTGAACTTCTACGAAATTCTGTAAAATGAAATTATATTTTAAATAATTTGCCAAATTCAATGCACTTTATAAGTAAATAAATTACCAATGAAGATAAATTTTAAATGGTTTTCACAGAAGAGATGCAAGTTTCTTATTCGTTAAAATAAAAATAATTCTGAAAAAATATATGTAATCCTACAAATTTAGTTTTCGCAGCATACACTTTAAAATATGTGTGTGTCTGTGGTTCTAAACTCCAGCGAAATTCAATAACATGAAATTATACTTTAAATAATCTGCCTTATTCAATGCACTTTAAATCCATAAATAAATTCCCTGGTCGGCATTAAAATCCTCCCTGTAACAATAATGATTATTTCTGACAGATTTAACGATACAATGTTCAAATATGGCAATCAAATTGCTGCATCACGTACCATTTTTTTTCTTATTTAGTGGGGGATCGTCTTTAAAATTAAAATAGTTTCTTTTAAAATATAGATAAGATGCTAAGTGATACAAATAGAAACAGCAAAAGGCTTATAAAAACCTTTTAATGATCGACATATGTTTCAACGCTCATACGGCGCCATTTTCAAGATAGATAACGATAGATAAAAAAATATTCTCGCAATTTTATGAAAATAAACTTGTAAACATGAATCACGAGATCATATATGTAAAAAAAGCAGGTGCTTCAAGTAGCCAACTGTAAACGTGAAAATTAATATTTCGTTATTGCTTTTTTAAAACTGAAAAGTATCTCGTGCCAAATTTTAGGTAATTCAAATGAGGCAGATTCATTGCAAATACACTGCTCAAAAAAATTAGGGGAGCAAGCAAATAAAAGAAGAGAACCGTGCTAGACAGGCATGCATGGGTATAAAATGGAGAGTACACGTGTATCAATGCGCAATACAGAAAATGAGATGCAAAAAAAAAATTGTAAGGGAGTTTTAATTCTTTGAAAGGATGGAAAGAACATGAAAAGATGGTTTAGGGCAACAATTTGGTTACATGTAAATTACAAAAAAAAAGTATTGTTTAGTAATGATGCAAGTTGTTTAATACGGCGTGTGGTCCCCTCTAACATCTAAGACTGCTGCACACCTGTTTTCCATGGATGTGATGAGGTTATCGATAAGACTTTGAGGAATACTGTTCCACTCTTCAAAAATTGCAATCTCCTTGTCCCAGACAATAAAATAAAGCCTTCGTCTTGCTGCAATGCGTCGTCCGAGTGTGTCCCAAACATGCTCGATCGGATTCAGGTCAGGAAAGCATGCTGGCAATTCCATACGCTGTATTGTTTCAGTTTCAACCATGTTCTCCAACAGACGAGCTGTATCCGGTCAGGCATTATCATGCATGAAAATAAAGGAATCACCATGGGTGAAGCGTAAGGTATGACATGAGGTCTCAGTATCTTGTCTGTATACCTTTTGGCCGTCAAAGCGTCATTCCAAATGATATGCAGGTCCGTACGTCCACCTATGCTGATTCCAGCTTATACCATCAACCCAACTTGTCTGTAATGTGATCTGTCACGAACAAATGTGGGGTTATTTCGAGTGCCCCTTTCCCTCCATACAAAATCACGTCGAGTGTCACACTCCAGACTGAATAGGAAAGCAGCATTTGACTCCAATCCGTTGCCTTCGATCTTGATGTTCAGCAGCCCAACTTCTTCCGGCCGCACAGTGGCTTGTGGTCAACGTAATACAGATCATTGGCCTACGTGCATAGAGACCACCCTGATGAAGCATATTTCGCAGTGTTTGGCTGGAAACCCGTCGTCGTGTTGCCAAAAGCTACCATGTTTGCAACTGAGTATCATCCCCCTTTCTGTCTCGACGAGCTGTTAACAGGATATATCGGTCATCAGTTGCTGTGGTGCACGTGGTCGACCTTGCCCTGGTCGACATTTAACATTTCCTGTTTCTTGCAATAGATTCCACAGCCTTACAAGGACTTTTCTTGCAACTCCAACAGCGTCCGCTACACTTCGTTGTGTTTGCCCGGATTCAAGTCTATCTCTAATACGCCAAGCCATGGATTCCGGTAAATCACGTTATTGTGACATTTTCAAATCCCCCTTTCTCAAAACAAAAGCTGAGCAATTGAATTTCGCAACTGAGACAGTGAAACAGACATTTCTGCGAAATCCTGATTTCTTCACCTATCTCCTTTTTCTGGTTTTTGACGTCATGAACTTTGATTTGCATATGAAGTTTTATTTTTCTGTTTTGAGCTATGCTTTAAATTATAGATGTTTTAATTTAAGTTACTTATTGGTGTAAGTATTTGTGTAATTTCGTTAAAACCATGTGCTCCTCTAATTGTTTTGAGCAGTGTATGTACCTAAATATTTGCAATGAATACGCCTCATTTGAATTACCTAAAATTTGGCACGAGGTACTTTTCAGTTACGCATTTATAGATTTCTATTGATTCACGGATAATAGATGGGAAATAGAGTCTTGATGGATAAATTATGTTACTATTTTTAAAATAAATTTTTAATGTTTCGGTTATATGTATGAAACGTATGTCGATCATTAAAAGGTTTTATAAGCCTTTTGTTGTTTCTATTTGTATCACTTAAGCATCTTATCTATATTTTAATTATAATTAGTGATCTTATTCTGTGATTATGCAGTTTTCCTTTACTAAAATATTAGCGCTAAACGTGTGTTATTCTTTTATTTTTCGATTATCCTGCCCCCCCCCCCCTCTTTTTTTCTCCCCAGCCTCTTTTGAAAAAGATTTCCACAATCTTCTGCAATTCAACGATCAAAATTTGGGTATATTTAATCTCAAATGATACTGAGGGAATTTACGTAGCTTCACTGTTGAGAGGAACAAGAATACTCTATTGTTTAATTTTATACACTGTAAAAAAAATAACAATAATAATGTAAATCTACAAAACTAGTTTTTGTAAAGCTAGAGAAATCTGTATGCTTACTAAAATTTTATCTGTATTTAGTAACAGTTCAAAAAATTTTTTGTTGTTTGTTGCAGTTACATAAAAAGTTCTTAGGCATCCCAGTTTCCTAGAAAATTCATAGTAACCACAAAGATTTTTTTTTTTTACAGTGTAATTAACTAAATAACTAATTACCATTGATAACTGAGTTACAACAAGGTTTCATAAATTTCTATTTATTTTTATTTTTTCTAATGGGAATGGGACAGTCTAGCAAGAGATACGCACGCCTGTGTAAAAACACGGCCACTGCAAGAAGAAAATACTCCTGGTACGAAAAATGTCGCACGCCAGGTAATAAGAAAAAAAAATATGTTTACCTACTCTGTATGTGAATCATGATCTTATAAAACAATTTCTTAAAGCAGTGATAAAGATGGTGAATAATTTGAATATTTGATAGACAAATTTACACGCATGAGTAAGGCCAAAATAAAAGAAGGCGTTTTGGTTGGACCTCAAATAGAACAACTATTTAAAGACCCTACTTCAAAAAATGTCAATAAAATAGTACAAAAAGCACTTTTGAAAGAGTATGTAAAAATTGTTTGGCAAACAAAGTCTCAAAATTATAAAAAAAATTGTGGAGAGTCCTCAATTAGAGAATTGGGATGCAATATGTCCCCAAATTTGCACTTCTTACATTCTGAAATGGACTTTTGTTCGGATGATATGGGAGTTTTGTTTTTTATAAACATGGAGAAATGTTTCACAAGAATTTAGTAGAAATGGAAAAGACAAACAGCGGCAAGTGGAAATAAAAAATGTTAGCAAATACCTGCTGGAAACTTGTATATGGAGGACACACACATACAAAAGAAAAAAGAAAGAAAGAAAGAAAAAAGAAATACAAGAGAAAAATGTGAACGAAATCAATTTTTCATGATAGACTGTATTCCTTTCTTAACAAAGATAATGAAAATAAATCATTTTTCAGGTTTTCATTGTTTTATAGCATGGTCGATCAATGTATTAAAGGATCAGGGTTCATAAGCGTGTTTTTGGCCCATGAAATAAGACTGAAACTCGATTTTGTTATACTGACTTAATTATTTCACTTTTTAATATTAGAAGGTTTATCCTGTACGATTTCAACAATATTTTTTGCATTTTGTTCGGATTTATATAACTTACACAAGCTCAAAGTTCGTATTATTCGTAGTTTTTGATGAATACGCAATTTCACCTAATTTTACCTCAATTATTTATATGAGCGCAGTCGTGTAACACTTTCTTCTTTACATATATTATAAAATACATCAAAATGTACAATATATGTAAAAAAAAGTGTTGCAAAGCTGCGCTCATAATAAAATATTAAAAAATATATTAAAAATTGAGGTAAAATTAGGAGAAATTCCATAAATTTTCATCAAAAACTACGAATAATACGAACTTTGAGCTGGTGTAAGTTATGTAAATCCGAACAAAATGCAAAAAATATTGTTAAGTATAAAGCTTATTGTATAGTATAAAGCTTCTAATCTTAAAAAGTGAAATAATTAAGTCAATATAACAAAATCGAGTTTTAGTCTTATTTCATGGGCCAAAAACACGTCTTATGGACTCTTTACTTATGAAACTTTAATTTTAAAACTGTCTCCCTGAAAACGGTACGTGAAGAAGTAATTTCGATGACATATTTAGAATAAAAAATATCAAATAAATAAAGTTTTTTTTTCCCTTAGGGAGAGAAGATAAATTTAATTTTGCAGGGTAGTAATTATCATAGAAAATCTATTTTAAATGTGTTTCATAGAAGCGGTGTAAGTTTCTTATTGATTAAAATAAAATTCTTCTTCTTCTTCTTTTAATTCAACAAATTTAGTTTCCGCATCATTGCATGCATTTTGAAATATGTGTGTGGTTTGTGGTTTTGAACTCCAACGAAATTTTTAAAAAATGAAATTACATTTAAATAATTTTCTCATAGTCAGTGCACTTTAAATCCGTAAGCAAATTACCGATCTATTTTAAAGGTGTTTCATAGAAGCGGTAAACTACACTAAACAAGTAACATACACTAAAGTGTAAATTTCTTACTAATTAAAATCCAACATATTTCTCTCTCTCTTTAAAAAAAAATCCTACACAATTAGTTTCCGCATCGTACATGCATTTTGAAATATGTGTATGTCTGTAGTTCTGAACTTCCCCGAAATTTAGAAAAATGAAATTATATTTAAAATAATTTAACATATTCAATTCACTTTACATTGGTAAATAAATTACCAATAAAGACATATTTTAAACGTGTTTCATAGACGTGTGGTAAGTTTCTTATTTAAAAAAAAAAAAAAAAAAAAAAAAAACTTTTCTTTTTTTTCTTTAAAGATCTAAGGAAAAACTAAGGAAGATGATTATTAACAAGTAAATCCTTTACATTTAGCTCTAAAATATCAGTTTAAACGTATATATTACAATTTTCTTTGTAAAATTAGCGGTAGAGATTTATTGTATGCACTTGTTGCAATCGATGTATATATAATCCATGATAAATCACTTTACAATTTTCTTGACAAAATTTGCGGTAGAGACTTATTGTATACACTTGTTTAAAACGATATATATAATCCATGATAAATCAGTATGCCATAAAAATATAAATGAAAGCAGGCCAATAGTGTTAAACACTGATTCGATACACCCGCCATACGATATAATTCGTTAAGCTTGAAAAGTTCGCCTATTCTTCTTAAAACTATTCGAAGAAAATATTTCCAAATTTTAAATAAACATTTATTAAACAATTTCTCTCGAAATATATAGGTAATACGTAAATCGTGTAATATTTGTATGAAGTATATTTATATTTATCGACTATGCAATTTTAAAGTTCGTATTGAAGTAATTATATTTTCATATATTTATAATTATGTTTATAATGCGTGCTTATATTTGATCGTACTATGTACTTGTTTAAGGTACAATTCTACATAAGGTATAACGTCTTACTTACGACGCCTGAAAAATAACTAAGTTTATTTTATTTATTTATTTATTTTTTTTTGGGGGGGGGACTTATTTATTGGATTGAAAAATGGTTTGAAGGTATTTATTATATCAATCTATAACATCATTAACATATTTTGTTTTATTATTAAAAATTAAATTCGGATTTAAATCGCACAAAAAAAAATTATAATTCGAAGCTCGTCCGCGAGGGACTACAAAGTAGTATATACTATAGAAAAGCATGAAAGTTTCAACCAAATCGGTCGATCCAATTTCGAGTTCTACCTGTTACCGATTTGTAAAACAGAGTTTCGAGAAAAACAGATTTAACTTTTACAACGTTTTTAAACAAACGTAGATAACAGTGACAATTTTCAATTTACATAAAATCATCTATACCAGGCTCATATAATGAACGAATTACGTTTCTTCAGCACATAATCCGCTAAAAATGAGTCTATTCACTGCAACACCAAAAAGCCGATAAATTTTGAACCAAAACGCGTTTCGAAAAAACTGTTTTACTATAAAGTTTTTTGAGGGTTTATGAGTTAAAAAAAAAAAAAAAAATCGATTTTTTTTTTTCCTTTTTTTTTTTTTTTTTTTTTTTAAGTTAAGTTATAACATGCTTCAAGAAATTCAAACTAAGCATAATATGACACTTTTAAAAATCAGATATCAGCAGAAAATCAGCAGTCAAAAATCACACTTATGAGATTTTGGCCCATATGTTACCGTCTTCGCGACAGTTTATCGGAAGTACTGTTTGTGTACTGTTTGTGTACGATTGAGTACTATTGGTACTTCCGACTACTATGGTGTTCGCTCACATACACATACACGCACACACAAATCCTGATTACAATATTTTTCTTATAGTATGCGATCGAAAAGTTCAAAAATATATAAAAAAATAATGTTTTTTTCAGGCGCCGTTAAGTACAGCATTAAAAAAAAAAAAAAAAAACACGGGATGGTTCAGGTTATCATTTTTGAATAGATTTTTTTTTTTTTTTTAAACACTGAAGCATTTATGTTATGCAACAACTTTCATATTTCTACCAGAAGCCGGTTTCGCAATGTTTGTGAAAGGTTAATTAACAGGCTTTATAATTAAAAATGCACCCCGACTTCTACCTCACTGATCCGTAGTTCCTGCTAAGATGATGATGATGATGCATACATGAAATTTGATAATTTTGGACGACATCCCACATTGAAGGAATTTAAGAATTCCATTCCGTTACTACTTGATATAATGGACTGCTAATGCTTTTAGCATTCCGTGAACTTATAATTTATGAAAAATCGAAAACATTTCCACACAAAAAAAAGGAATATGGGGACAAAATGTAGGTAACATTTTCACGGCTAAAACTTTTTTTTTATTTTGCTCTCCTGTGCTCAGTATACAAAGTGTCCCCAAAAGATTGAAACGTGTTTTCACTTTTTACCTGTTGGAGATACTTAGTTTTTTATTTTTGAGTGCATAAAATAATAAATATTTGTTTTCAGAAATTGCAAAAAAATATTTATACAAAAAATTTAATATTTTTTTTAAGACTATTTCTTTCTGCGAAAATCATATTTTCAAAATTTTGGCTCGTAACAAAAACTCCTGAAGACAATTTAATCAACGTGTAATAGAAAATAATTTTACGAAATTTCACGACTTTATCTTTTATAGATATTTAGACATATCAATTTAAATCGGATGAATCTTGATAAATATTTAATGAAATTGGTTTATTTAAAGTATTAAATATTTCCTAGACAATCACAGATACTACAATTAAAAAAAAATTACAGGTTATCGCCAAAAGATTGAAACGCACTTTAATTTCCTATCTTTTGGAGATGCAATGTAAATTGCAAAAGTGTTCAAAAGAAAGTAGGATTTAAGATAGCGTTGATGAAGTCGTCGTGCCATTAATTCTCAACGAGTTACACTTTTTAAATTTAAAAAGAAACTTTAAAAAGAAGCGTGTTAGCAGAAATCATGTGAGAAACTTAATAAATACTATATATATATATATAAAATATTTTTAACTTTATTTATTCGTATTTTTTCTCCTGCAAATGTAAGGTGAAAGTGTTCAATTTTTCATATTTTGAGTTAATATGTTAAAAAATAAAAAATATATCCTTATAATTTCAGGATAAAATAAATAATTTATCCAATACAATAAATATATCTGACGTGCAATAAATACCCAATGAATACAGATTTTATTTTTATTTTTTTACGTGAAGTAATATAAGTTAAATACATACAAATTTAATTTTCATTAAAAAGAAAATCCCATGAAAAATCCATTCGGGATATTCGAAAATGTGTTCATGAATATTTGATAGAGAGGAAGAAACATTGCACGCTTCTTGTCAAAAAAAATTCCCCTGACTTATGAAAAATGTTGTTAAGTTCGAGTGGAGAAGGAAAATATTGCAGGAGTTCTTTTTTTTTTTCTTTCCTAGCCCTGTTGTCGTATATGCAGGTATTTGTTTTTCGATAAGGTTTTCTTTTTTTTACTACCCTACTTTCTTATTACAACTTATGAGAAAAGTGGTGACATCTGGTAAAATAAGCAAAGAACATGCAATATATGAATCAGGATATCGATTTCAGAAAATCAAGTCAATGTAACCTTTGCAAAATTACCTACGGGAAATATAGTAGCAAAGAAAAGCTGTGAAACATTGAATAAAATAAAATCAGATATAGCAAAACTTTTTAAAACTCAAAAAACAAAATAAAATAAATCTAATAAATTAACCCATTCTCTGCGGTAATTAACGTTTTATTACATAATATACGTTTTACAACTTTTGCTTTATGCTAATATTTTTTAAAATTTAGGCTATACTATTGACAAGACTGAAAAAAAAAATACCTTTATTAGTTTAAGCAAAATAAAACGATGAAAAAATACACCATCACCAAAAAATTAGATGTACTCAGTTATTGATAAAACAAAAAAATAAAAGTATGAAAAAAAATCCTCTCAAAAGTTGATGTCGTTATAGCGCATTTATCTTAGCTTTCCTTTAATATAACAGTATTAAAATCTTTTTTAAATTGAAATATTGATTTCAAAAATCTCGAGAAATACAGTAACATCCCCTGACCTTAGAAAATAAAAAAATTAGACAATGCTGTAACTTTAGAAAATATTAGATGTAAAGGTAATCTAAAATTCACCAGATTTCATGCCTATGATATTAAAGGAAATAAAAGCTATATTTACATAAGAATGTATGTCAGCAAACTTTTTTATTTGTTATCATGCAATCTTCTGCCCTGTTTTTGTTCTTTATTTAAACAGGTTTGTTCGCTTTAATTGTCTGAAAATGGCTAACTACTAGAAAATATGAATTTTTAAACCTCATAGATGTTAAATATAGAGGTACTAAATTAGAGGTACTTTCAGGGATATAAATATGTATCGTGACCAATAGCGAATTTTTCGAACGTATTCTATATTAGCTAATTAGCTGTTTTCCAACTAGCTAAATGCAGTTCAAAATAATAATAATAATAATAATAATCACCGAGAAACTGACACCAAACAATTAAACTGGAAAACTTTGATACAGAAACTATAAAAATATTTAAAAACACTCTGGAATAGTTTCGGATCATATAAAACTTATCCTTCCTGAGGTGAAAAGCCGCACGTGGTTTGAAGGCAATCATACAAGCTAAAGAAAATAGCCAAGAATTCGATGTTAAGGAGGAAGGTAAAATAATCCACTGCAAGGATAGTTACGAAGGGACTACTAGATAAAAAGAACAGATAAAGTTGGGAGTGTTTAAAAGGTAGCTAAAGAAAAGGACAAACAATAAAGAAAAGTTAATTTTGATTATGAAATTATTATTAATAATAATTAAATAATTAATAATTACAATAAAATTAGCTTCTTTAAGTTTTCTTTACCCTAATCCCTAACCCTCTCCCCTTAGAATCCTGCATCGGGTCAGGTAACCTGATTTTACCGGAACCGAGCCGACACGTGGTCCGGGTAGGTTTAACGCTATTTTTTTCGTTGCAAGTCGGGTTCGAGTTGACTTTAATAGTTTCGAGTTGAGATTTGACTCTTGCGGATTGAGTTCCGGTTGAACCAATTAAAAAAAATATTTTTTTTCTAGATAAATATATATATATATATATATATTTGAACATTAATAAGTATATACATACTCATTTTTCAACTTAAAAGATAAAATTGATATTAGAGATATAATTATAGACTATTTTTCATTAGTATTCTTCCATTTCAAATTTGGGTTAAAATATTTCGGATTCGGGTCGTGTTCCAGTCGGGTTTCAAATTGACGAAATATTTTTTGTCGGGTATCAGGTTGATCCCCAAATAGAATTTTTGGGTGCGTTTCTGGTATAATCCGACCCGTATAAGATTCCCCCCCCCCCTCCCGGCGCACTTTATTATGTGTATTTTATATATTGAACTTCTTCCCCACCTTTCCCTTTTAATAACATCCCCCCCTCCTCCCATCCCAACTTATATTTTTAGTTATTTAATTCTTCACCTTTTGTATTTGCCTTTAAACGACGTAAGGTTTTCCACTTGCGGTTGGATCAATTTCATATTGATCAGAAGCGGAACCTTGACGCTTTTAATATTTTTATGGTGTTCTTCAGCAAAATTTCTATTTTAATTAATACGTTTAGCTAGTTTGCCAATTTTAATTCTGGTGAGAATTCTCTTTCTGGTGAGATTTTAGTTCCTTCCGGTATATTAAATGTCTAAAAGGTGTTGATGACGTTGCAAAAAATCTGGTTGTCGATGAGGTCTAAATCCTGCAGATTCTTCAAGCCACTGAAATCCAATTATCTGAGGAAGGCACAATATAAGACCCATTATCCGGAATTCCAAAATACTGAAGGGCCCAAAATTACAGAAAAATTTTCATTCAAAATTTTTTTGAATTTGTACATTTTTACATAATTACACAAAAAGATCGCTAGTTATAATTAAAGTATAGATAAAACTGTTAAGTGATACAAAGAAAAACACGAAACATCTTGCGATAGACGACCGCAAATTTCATCAATCAATCGAGTGTGAAATAGTGAATTCTGTCGTTCGGTTGCGAAAAAAAATTGAGAATTTCATCAGACAATTGCAGAAAATTATCGTGAATTTCGTGAAGTGTTGCAGAATAAACTTGAAAATTCCGTCAATCGATCGAGCAAATAATCGCAATTTTTATCCAATGGTCGCGGGAAAAGAAAATTGCGAATTTTGCCAAACGATTCCGGAAAATAAAGCGTGAATTTCATCAAGAGGCTGCGGGAAATAATCGTGAAATTTGGGGGGATTGCGGGGAGATTCCAAATTTCGAGAGGACCCAAAATCCGGAAAACCTTCAATCCCGAGGTTTCCGGATAATAGATCCTGTACTGTATTGAGTTATGGGAAAAATCCAATACAAGAAGCCGCCTGCCTGGTGGCCAAAAGGAATTGTCCATCGATGGCAGAAACCCCTGAGTTTTTTACGTGGACCACTTCCAGATTGTTGAATGTAAAAAATGTCTGTCCAAATGTCACGTTATTGAAGGCATCGAGTATAAATCATTACTTATTTTAGTGATTGCAACACCCAAATACAAATAACTATTTTGCGATTTGAAGAAATTTTTCTGTTCTTTGGCGAAATTTCGGTTTTTTAATTGAATAACTTAAAAAAAAAATTATGCTTACTTTTGCGGAGTTTCGAAATTTAATC
Organism: Maratus michaelseni; assembly: GCA_963931845.1. Taxonomy (NCBI): domain Eukaryota; kingdom Metazoa; phylum Arthropoda; class Arachnida; order Araneae; family Salticidae; genus Maratus; species Maratus michaelseni. The sequence goes on along the minus strand of OZ007590.1, from coordinate 378,976,139 downwards.
AAGAGAAATATATAGGCCAATTCACGTATTTTTTTTAGAGTATACACCCGATTCTATTGCTATTTTGAAAAACGATAAATCCCCAAAATTTGAGTAAAAAACATCGACTTTTTATAAAAACAAAACTATATCTTACCTAGGCACTAAATTCTGAAGTTTGTTTCTGGCGAGATTCAACTTCTTCAGGTTTATTAAATGTCTAAACGGGGCTGATGGCGTTGCAAAAATCTCGTTGTCACTGAGGTTTAACTCCTGGAGATTCTTCAAGCCATTGAAATCGGATTCTCTGAGGAAGCTGATCGAGTTATGGCTGAGATCCAGTACCAGAAGTCTCCTACCCGGCCAAAAGGAACTGTCACCTATGGCAGGAACCCATGAGTTACTTATCTGGACTACTTCCAGATTGTTGAATTTAAGGAATATCCGACCAATTGTGATGTTATTGGAGGCATGAGGTGGGGCGTCGACAATCAACACGTGGGTATTGATGTCCATTTCTGATACAGGAATGACTTGCATGTCGCCGCTAGTGCAATAGACTGTCTTCTTGCCCGACTTCAGAGAACAGGTGCACACCTTAGGACATCGGCCAGTAACTTCAGTGACGCAGAGGATAAAACACAAGAAAGTTGTGACGTACCAGATATCCATGTTCTGGAAAAGAAATGATAAATGTATTAAAAAAAAGATGCAGTTGTATCCGAAAATAAAGATCTCATTTTTGATGAAGATTGGATGCAATGCTAAACACATTATTTAAAGGAAATTTTTTGGTAATATTTTTCAAAACATGATTATAGTTAATGTAAATTTCAAAGTGTGGCCATACACAGTGAACTGATTGAGTAAGCATTGGACATGTACTACACCTGAATTCAAGTTGATGTTTTTGATATTATACATATTTTGCAAAAGAGTTTAAAAACTAAGGATTAAAGAGAAATTAATGTACCTGAATGAACAGATAAAAGCAACAGAAAGATAAATTAATTGATCACTTAAAAAGATTCGTACGGTAGGGTATGCAAATACACAGAGCATAATCTACAATGGAATGTGACAAAGATACAAAGCATAACGAGGTCGGTGTTGATAAATACGAAACTACATAAATAATCACTGCAAAAAATATTGATTCCTTCATTTGCTATGCAAGAAATTGGATCAGTGTTTCCAAGGTGTGGATTATTTTTATTCAAAATTCAGAAACTTCCCTTCAACATTTCAGTGGAAGTTATTGCACAATGCATATATAGTTTAACCGACGTCATCTTATCGTTCCATTATTTGTAAATACAACATCTATTCTTGTAGAAGTATGACTTTATCCGTGGACCGAATCATTTGCAGATTGGGGGAAAGTCAAAATGCAACTACTGTGAACTGTAAAAAATAATCTGTTGATTTTATAGAAAAAAAGTCATTTTACGGAAATAATCTGTATACTTATTACGATCTTACGGGCAAAATCTGTAAAAATAACAGAGTTCTTAACCAATTCAGATTAATTCCATAATAAAAAAAAAAACAGTTTTTTTTATTAGCGTCGTAGTTGACAGTATTTTTCTGTGAAATCAACAGATTTTTTTTTTCTTTTTACAGCGTGGTTTAAGAGTTCGATATCGGACATAAAATCAATCTTGTATTACGCAAAGAGGGTTTCTTTATTGGTAAAGAAAATTATGATATAAAGCAACACATGAAACATCACAGAGTGCTGGTTACTTATCTCAAACTGCTGCAAAGACCGATTTACTGTTTAGGATATATCCTTTGCAGTGATTTGAAATCCACTTAAATCTTGAGATTTTGGTTTGATTAGCTCATATGGATAAGAAATGTGGCTCTTGCAAAACCAATTAAACTTAAATTATACAAAACTGTTTATACTTTTCTCTCCCAAGCACATTTGTAACATAATAAAGAAGATTAATATGATACAAAGTATCGTTTTTAAGATTAAAATCATTCAATATTATTTTCACAAGTTTGCGAATATTTTAAAATAAATTAAAATAGTAATGATAGCCTTACTTTTACAAAAAGGAACTATCATGAAATTCAACTAGTTTAACAAGACAGAAAACTGTGGCAGAAACTCAAAAACACATACATTGCATTCACTTGAATTTATCTTTAAGTGTTAAAATAAATTTAACTTTTTTAAAATCAAATTAATGAGCTTGGAAATGAAAATGAGATGAGACTTGGCATTGAATATAGAAGTAATATGTATGAAACAACATTTAGACCACCAGAAGATTTACTAAAGTTGCAAACCAGTTTTAGAAAAAACAAGCTTATACCCATTAGTGAAAACCATAGTAGAATTTTGCTCACACAGTTGGTCATTAAGCGGTTTGTAGCTCTAGTTTTATCGACCAATAGAATGACAGAAAAAGAAAAGAAAAAAGCCAATAGTGATAAAACGGATCGAACCCACAGTTTTATTGACCAGTTGAATTGCAGGAAAGTGATCAAAGCTATTTAATTCTATCCTACAAATCTACTGGTCAATAAAACTATAGCTTCAGTTCGCTTCTCCATTAATAGGTGCTTTCCTATATTTTCCTATAATATTGATTTTTGTTAATTCTTTCTTGGAATTATATTGGTCAATTACATAATAATTTCAATCCGCTTCTCCACAATTGGGTGTTTTACTTTCTTTCTCTGCAACGCTATCGTCCAATAAAACTATGGCTTCAATTCGCTTCTCTTACTGTACATGCCGAAATTCAAATTAATTTATCACTAGTGATGTAAATTTGTACCGAAACGGGTCTACAATTTTAGTAAGTATTCTAGTGCTCCTAGCTTTGTTCTAGATATGGCTGTAAACTAATAAATCTGTTTTTAACATTTTGCAAAGTAGTTGAAAAGTGCTTATGAATTCGGTTTGTCTGTATGTCTGTCTATGATGTTTACTATAAATTGTTTGGTATTGAAAATGAAGTGTCTAGCAAGTACAGCTCGTTTACAAGGACACACAAAAGAATTCCGTTACATTATAATCTATGGGTCAAAAATCATTTCCGATGCATTTTTGTGACGTTATAATACTTCAAACATAATGAAATTGATATGAAAACCTCAGATGGAGAAAATACATACTTTCTTAGAAGTATAGAATAAGTATAATTTATAGTTCGGGTACAGGTACGCATTAAAAATTCCATTACATTATGATCTACGGGGGGAAATTGTTTGCGATGCATTTTAATGATGTTATGATACTTGAAACATAACGAAATATGAAAGGATCATTGAGATACACAACAACATGTTTTCTATAGTTTTGGATAGCATTTTAAACTGAAAAAGAATGGATGAATTGCAAAGTTCTGAGTTCCTATCAAATCATACCCATTAAATCTATTTATACTAAGAAATTTTTCCATAGAAAATTTCTCACGCCTTGCATTCAGAATATTTCAAATTTTAATTGCTAAAAAGGCGTATAGCCAACATAGCGAAAAATGATTCGATAATTATTCAATTATCGATGCTGGATTCTCTTTAGTTTCGTGTTTGCCCTAGGGTTGGTGGCTCACGGAAAAATATTCCATCCTGTGCTGCGATTGTAGCCTTGCCAACATGCGATAGTGAGAAGTGCCAGGCTGGGTATCGTTCCAAGTGGTTCAGTTGGTATAATGCCATTACGCTATACTGATGACCCGGGTTCGAGTCTCGGCTTGCATACTTTTTCACTATGTTGGCTATAAGTATTTTAAGCAATTTGAAATTTGAAATATTACATACCCATTAGTTTTTCATTTCTTATCTTTTTCAATAAAAACTACATAAAATAATCACTGCAAAAACTGTTGATACCTCTATTTTCTATGCAAGTTATTGGACCAGTGCTTCCAAGATGGAGAATATCTTTATTCAAAATATTTATTAATATTTCATAGAATAGTAATCTTCGCTGTATTTAAGGGCAGAAATTCCATTATTAAACAAAGCTAAGATTAATAGTAGGAAAAAGTATTAGATATTTTGAAGAGAAAAAGTTCGCCCACAATGGGAACACCAGGTTTAATCACGCGACTCAAAAAATGCGTACGCCACGTGTCATTTCTTAGAAAATTGCATATACGTTTTAACCCCTAACTTTAATGTGTTTTTTTTTTCTTTCTTTCTTTTACTCTTTCCTTATTGACTTGACTTATATGCACTTACTTTTTTGTGTTTCACGATGTTTAGCGGTGAAAGTCTGAAGTTACGCCCAGGAAGTCGTACACGTGCGCTTTGATTCGGCTTCATTCATAGCAGTCCAAGCGTGTCATGGGAATCTATGTATCATCGCAGGTTCTGAAGAAGGCGTGAATTTTCTTCCTATAATAATGAAAAAAAAAAAAATGAAAGAAAAACCGAATGTTAGTATTATATGTTATGTCATTTACATGTGTATAGTATGAATTTACATCAGTAGAACATATTTCTATCATGTGGTATACTGAATTCCGCATACACTTTTAAAAATACAGTTCAATATTTCACCAAGAAATTGGTGAAATCTAACTGAAATTTAGCTGCAACCAAGATATTGGTGCTAAGTTTCACCAGTTTAGTGATGCTTTCACATAGTAGATCGGGAACTCGGGTGTAAAACATGATAACATTACATTTTTGAAAAAAGACATTTGTGATTTTCATGTAAAATTATTTTACTGCGTTTTTACATCCTTGGAAAAAAAAAGAAAGAAAAAGTACAAGGTTTATTTATTAGTTAATATATGCCATCACAAACAAAGATAAAGTTTAGGTAAGTGAGTGAGTTTTTGTTATTAAAACAAAGCTCAATAAAAAAAAATATCAGATAAAAAAAGGTGTACATAATTAACTGAGTCTTAACAAATGAGCTATTTTAGAAGAAACAATTATAATAGGATTTATTTATTTTTAAACCTTGTTTTATACCCGAGTCCTACAAATATCTGTTATAATATACAAAACTTGAAATAAAAAATCGAAAATCTAAAATTTTTACCTAGAAGAAAAAAAAACTAAAGGTGTCCACACAAAAAAATATCATATTTTTGCTTTTTTAGCTTAAAAAATACTTTTAAGAGTTTTATAATAAGATGACGCAAACAGCAGTTAAATGCGCTATTCATATCAAAAGATGTAACCCTTTTCATTTTGTAGTGTCGGTGATTATCTAAGTACTACTTCATGCGAATCTATGTGTATAATCACAGATTTTGAAAAAGGCGTGAAATTTCTTTCTATCTATCTATTTATCTATCTATCTATATATATATATATATATATATATATATATATATATATATATATATATATATATTAATGAAAAGGAAAGGAGGGAAAATCAAACGCTACTATCGCATGTTACGTTAATTTAAAAATATATGCAATTTCGAAATTATTATTATTTTTTTTTAAATGAGATGTAACATATCATTTTTTAACAGAAATCGATTTCTAGAAGCTTTGAATGTGTAAATCAATAATTACAGCTCATTCCACGTAAAAAGCTACCGCATTGCAATCTGTTTTGTAATAATTAAAAAGTAATGTTAAAACGTTAGGAGTTGCGCAATTTTAAACATGCATAATTCCTAAACTAATTGACTGAATGAATTTCTGTTTGGTATCCTAAGGTAAAATTTACCAAAGAATCCAAATTCGACGTCAAAGTTAAGCATTAGTATTAAAAATTTTAAAGTTTGTCGTGATTTCTATACGTAAAAGACCCCTAAGCAAAATGTAACTATAGCATTAACACACCTGCCAACTTGCAACGTTTAAACTTACAATGTATTATATATAAGGGTGTATATAAGGATTTAGGTCAAATTGTAAGGTTGTAAGGATGACAGGTAAGATAGTAAGGTTTTTTGGTAGAACTTAAAATGATTCTTCAAATATGCTACTTATTGAGTAAAATAATAAAACTGATGCACACATTGTGTTTATGATGTTACAAAGATGAGTGTGATTAGCAATATGATATGTCACGGCGACCAATTAGTAATTCACAATACGTTATTCTATGCCGGCGAATAATTAATTATTCATGCTATATATTTTAAAAATTTCTCGCAACAATGCTGGATGCAAAATTATAATTGAAGTTTTGGAACTTTTTTAATTAGAAATTTGTTGAATTTTTTTTCCACCTCTAAAATATTTTTATGATTAAACGTACGTGAGAAGATTGCTATGAAGAAATGTATGACAAAGAATTGTTGGGTAAAGCCAAATCAGTCTATTTAAAGTATATCAAAAAAGAATTATCAGTGCTGATATTATTTGGATTATATCTTTGACTTTCTTTTTTAACTTAGACATTTACTCGTTTCATATTTTGTATTTATCAGTAAATTTTGTATCAAACCATATATTACCTTATCAGATGCCTTCTTAAGCATCTTTTACTATATATATATATATTTAAAGATGCACAGTGAAGTATACATCGGGAAAATTGTAAGGTTTTTTGAATAGACATGTTGGCAGGTGTGCATTAATTATAGACGTTATTACTAATTGATCGGTACCAATCACATTTTTATACGATGATTTGCGGCATCGTTGCGGAGTGTAGTGCATTTTTTTAATTTATTTTCCAAGACTGTACAATTAATGAACTAAAAATGCATCTGATAATGTCCTCTCGATTATCCGACGATTTTGAATTCCGACCTACTCCTGTTCCCGTGAGTGTCGGTTGGTTGGTTGATTTATGACGGCCGATTATCTACACGAGGGATATAGACCCTAAGGGGGGAGTGCCCTTCGTGGCAGTCTTTCTAAGGGATCCTAACCCATATTTAAGGCAAGGTTCGAAGAAAACCACGGAAAGCTGCAAACGGTTAGGTCGACGGGCGCGACAGGGGTTTGAACCCAGCACCTCCCGTCTACCAGCTTTGAGAGCAGAACATCTCAGCCACTGGTGGTGCCACTGGTGAGTGTCGGATAATCGGAAGTCAAAAAATCAAATACTGTATATACTCACGTATAAACTGACCCCCAAAATCGAGGTGAAAACAGGTTTAATATCAATAATTCAGAAGGGTTTTCTAAGCCTTATTTAAACCCATTTAATTCTAAATTATTTAAGGCGAAGAAAACTATTGTAAAGTATTGGTAATAAGCCTGCTTTCATCTCGAATTTGAGGGTCGGCTTTCGCCTATGGTGATGTTTTTTTATTGTACTAATAGTTTTATTTCCGTTCAAGTCCGTTCTATATACATAAGTCTGTGTATATTTCGTTCGTAAAACGCCAAAAAATCATTAATCACGAAGCTTACCTGCCCGCTTCTTATATTTAACTTGCAGGGTCGTAACGATACCCACGGGATAAAACTCCGGCAATAATGCATGGAAATGTCCATTCTAAGGGGTCACGTTTTTATTGGAACAACCGAAAATATTAGCTTACGTTGAAGGTTGCCTACAAAAAAATCTTTAAAGCATACAGAAACATTTTTTTTTCTCACGATTGGAATTAAGCAAGTCGCAATCAGTGCCAAATCCATATTAATCCCTTGAGACAAGAAGGGGGGATTTTTGATTCGACTTATAAGGCATAAATGAACTGCACGCACCCTTTTTTATTCGTATTGGATCAATATGTATTAAAAATCCAAGAGCGTAACAGCAAGTTACGGCTTACGGTAGCATCCCCCCCTTTTTTTTCAGTAGCCCGAATTACTGTTTGTTATACCTGTCTTTCGCAGCACACTAAAACCATTTATTCAGTTTTATTAAATATGGCAACAATAAATATAGGTAAAATAAATCTATTGGTAAAGTAAAATCGATTAAAAATGCAACATACAGTGCTGAAATATTTTTATTAAAAATAAATAAATAAAAAGATAAAAAATAAATGCTAAAATACTCTAATGCACTAAGTAAAATCGGCAATTAATACATTAAGTAAAATCGATTAAAAATGCAACATACAGTGTTTATAAAAAGCATTAAAGTGCTAAAATAATATAATATATTAAGTAAAATCGATTAAAAATGCAACATACAGTGTTGAAATATTTTTATAAAAAAATAAAATACAATAAAGAAATAATAAATGCTAAAATACTCTAATGCATTAAGTAAAATCGATAATTAATACATTAAGTAAAATCGATTAAAAAGGCAACATGCAGTGTTTATAAAAAGCAGTAAAATGTTAAAACAATCTAATATATTAAGTAAAATCGATTAGAAAGGCAATATACAGTGTTTATAAAAACCATTAAAATGCTAAAATAATCTAATATATTAAGTAAAATCAATTAAAAGTGCAACATACAGTGTTGAAATATTTTTATAAAAATAAAATAAAATAAAATAAAATAAAATAAATAATGCTAAAATACTCTAATGCATTAAGTAAAATCGATAATTAATACATTAAGTAAAATCGATTAAATGGGCAATATACAGAGTTAAAATACACTGCTCAAAACAATTAAAAGATATTGCAGTTTTAGGTGGATTTTGTATCTGGGAAACTTTTTAGCTGATTGATACATGGTCGACAGACGTAGTAGGTTATATGAGAATAAATTACACATGTTTGGCAGAAAAAAAATGCATTTTATTGCGCATTTGTGTACAAAAGGAAAAAAACACAATTTGTGCATATGAGAAAAAAAGAATAAGAAAAGGTGTTTTCTTCAAAGAAAATCATTTTCAGTAGGGGGTATGGTTTCCACGGGCGGCCAGCAACGTTGAACACCTTTGAGGCATGGACTCAATGAGGCTATTAATGACGAGTTGGGGTATTCTGCCCCACTCTTCCAGAAGAGCTCTTTCCAGTTCTTGGAGAGTTTGTGAGGGTTGTTGGCGGCCAGAAACTCGTCTTCCTAGAGCGTCCCAAACGTGCTCGATTGGATTCATGTCTGGAGAACACGCTGGCCATTCCATTCGAACGATTCCTTCCTCGAAAAGGAAATCCTCCACCAGGTTTGCACGATGTGGCCTGCAGTTATCGTCCATTAAAATGAAGTTATCTCCGATTGCTGCAGCTTAAGGGACTACAATAGGTCTGAGGATCTCATCCCTATATCGGCGACCAGTCAGAGCTCCATCTCGAATGATGTAGAGGTCAGTGCGCCCGTCAATGGAGATGCCACCATACACCAACACTCCTCCACCGCCAAATCTGACACTGTCGTGCACGAACGCAGGATTATTCCTACTGCCACGGTCCCTCCAGATGAAAATACGCCTATTATCCGGATGCACAGAAAAACGGGACTCGTCAGAAAACAGAATATTGCTCCATTCATTTCTCCTCCAGTTGGCATGCTCGGTTGCCCACTCCCTGCGGTCGCGACGATGCCTTGATGTTAATCTAACACATACCATCGGTCGGCGAGCATACAGACCTACAGCATGGAGCCGGTTTCGGACAGTCTGAGTTGAAATCGTGGTGCCTGTAGCCGAGCGAAGGTGTTGTTGGAGAAGAGTAGCGTTCATGTTTCGGTGTCTCCGAGCTGTTAACGCTAAATACCGATCTTCATTGGGCGTTGTTGCCCGTCTACGACCTTGCCCTGGTCTTCGGCCTGCACATCCACTCTCCAAAAAACGGTTCCAGATCCTGGAAATGACACTTTGTGACACTCCAATGGCTTGCGCTACTTCGGCTTGAGTTTGGCCCCCTTCTAACCTACCAACAATTCTCCAAGCTTCTGAATCTGTCAAATGACTTCGCTGAGGCATCGTACTCATCGAAACAAAGCAATCACTGAATGCCGATCATCCTTGTCTTCATTCTCTTTTATCCAGTTGAAAGTCAAACTTCATTCGCTGCCGCTGAAGCGACGTTTTTGACGTCGAACTCAAAATTTGCATACTCCACAGTTTGAAAACCAGAAAAATTTGCATTTGTGATTCTCTTCTTCTATTTTCGGCAAAAAAAATTTCGTTTATATCTTTATTTTATATAAAACTTCAAATATCCTTTAATTGTTTTGAGCAGTGTATTTTATAAAAAAGCATTAAATGCTAAAATAAATCTAATTCATTAACTTTTTGATTTCAGGTTTGGTACACCGTACGTCCCGTCCCAACTTCCACCGACTTTTTTTTTTTTTTTTAATCCTTTTCGTACCACTTTTGTAAAATAATCTCTGTCATACAATTTTACTAGAATATTTTCAGTAGATAACTATTACAAAGAAAAAAAATTATGAGTTGTGGGTACGCTTGAATATAATAATAGTCGTCAGTCCTTATCCGCAATGGAAAGATTAAGTAAAATCGATCAAAAAGGAAATATACAGTGTTCAAATACAATTTTTATTTTTATTTAAAAAACAAAAACAATAAATACTAAAATAATCTAATGTATTAAGTAAAATCGATAATTACTGAATTAAGTAAAATGGATTGATTGAAAACGCATTAGAAAGTGTTCAAATATGTTTATAAAAAAGCATTAAATGCTAAAATATTCTAATGCATTAAATAAAGTCGATTAAAAAAGCAACGTATGATGTTCAAATATTTTTGTTAAAGAAAATCATTAAATGCTAAAATAATCTAATGCATTAATTAAAATAGATAATTAATGAATTGACTAAAACAGATAATTAATGCATTAAGTAAAATCGATTAAAAAGGCAACATACAATGTTCAAAAATGTTTATGAAAAATCATTAAATACTAGAATAATTTAATTAATTAATTAAAATCGATGATTAAGGAATTAAGCAAAACAGATAATTAATAAATTAAGTAAAATCGATTAAAAGGCAACATATAATGTTCAATTACCTTTATAAAAAGCATTAAATTGTAAAATAATTTGATCCATTAAGTAAAATCGATTACAAAGGTAAGATACATTGTTCAAAAATGTTTATGAAGAAGCATTAAATGCTAAAATAATTTAATGCATTAACTGAAATCGACAATTAATGCATTGAGTAAAATTGATAATTAATGCATTAAGTAAAATCGAATTTCTACAAATCTGTAAAATTAACGGTTTAGAAATTAACTATTGGTCAACGATAAGAAGCGATACCCTGTATAGAGGGTATCGATTGATCGTCATCAATCGTCAATTGAGCTATAGATCAATCCAAAAAAACACTAAAACAATGACGGGTCTTTTCTTTTTAAATCTGTGTTCTTTTTATGTCTCAAAGAAAATTTCAATTCACAGGAAATGTAAAATCAGCAATTCTCCCGTTTTCCAGAAACGAATGAATAAATAAACAGACTAGGAATCTCTTTTCTGCTTCAAATTTCTTATGGGTCCGTTGTGAGTTGAGAAAATCTTATTGAAGCATTCTTGGAACTTTTGGAATGTGAATAACAATTCTATATGTGAATCAAATTCTAACTTTTCGTGTCTCATTGAATGCATCAGATAAAACAACAATAACAAAAATACGGGTTACAACGTTTTTTGAATAAAGTTATAAAGCAGTACCACAACTTTTGACATCTTTGCATTCATAAATTCATGTCAGTGTAGAAAAAATAAATAATTGACTGACTACTATATTATCAACAAGTAAAATACTTATTAGATGTAATTTTATCCTTAATATACTAATAATTAAGCAAAAATTACGATATTTCAGTGTAAGGTTATTGTTTCAAAAGTTAAACAAGAAAAGAAGTAAGAATTTATTTTATTTAAATTATGAATTTATATTTAATTTATTATTTATTTTACTTTTATTATTTATTTATTTTACTGTCGGATAATTCATTAACAGCTTTCTGACAAATTTTATAAAATTTTAATATTAATTATTATTGGATTATAATCGTTATTTGATTAATAACGTTTTCAGTTGCAACTTTACCCATATGCAACTTACTTTATGTTTTTAAAAAAACTTTTTGAGTTGCAATTTACGAATATATAATAATAATTTTCGACCTATTTTTACATCAAAAGTTATGAGGTAAAGGGAACCGAGACAATCATCTGTGGACACCCTGTATTTTATTTCATTGGTGATAAATACACAATAGAGAAATCATTGTTTGAAGTTAAGCGTGTTGGTCATTCAATTCTTCAATTCCTTTCGCCAATGTAAAACGTATGAATGAGGAAAAATTCGTATTCGTAAAAAAAAAATTCGTATTTTTAAAATATCTGATCAGGAATTTTTTTTTCTGTAACACTCTTTTTGAAGGATGTATTTTTCATTTTTAGTTGATAAAATATTTGTAAAATATTTACTTAATTTTATTGAAGTTGTCTGACTTTGACTTCCAGTTCGTCAGCTTTGCTAAGATTTTAACCCCTTCAGGGGCAAAGTACTCTTGTAGCTAAAATATTGAAATGATTGATTGACATCAGGATTCACGAACGAATTTATTTTAAAATAAGTAAAAGCTTTTCCTCACGTACCTTATAAATTCAAAATTTAATTATAAAATTCTGGTGTCATTGTGGCATTTTGGGATTAAAATTAAGTGGTATATATAATATACCGTGCCCTTCAAGGGGTTAACACATAAAATATTAAATTAAGTTTATATTAAGTTGTCTGGAAAATTCGCGCTGGTTGGAAAAAATCAATTCGTACCGGAAAATTATATCAATTAATGTTCAGACATTAATTCCGAAATCTAATCTATAATAATTATCCGGCAGAATTTTCCGGTACTAATTGATTTTCCCAACCGGCACGAATTTTCCGAACAACCCAATATATATCTTAGAAATATTTCGTCAACCAAAAAAGAAAAGACATCCTTTAAGAAAAGTGCACAGAAAAAAGAAGTTAAAAATATTAATTTCCTGAGGATATATTTTAAAACTTGAAGAGGGGGATTTAAAACTGGAGAGGGAAATTAGAAGAGCTGGCTGACTAACACCTTAAAGAGTAACTTTTAAAACATTATTTTAATATTTTAAACGTAACATCACTCAAACTACAAAATATGTTTCTCAATCTTGACTAAGTTTCCGAACACATTTCAACTTATGTTCGGATTAGAGTGAAACCCCCTGTATTTTTGAGTGAATAAATATTTTATGTTAGAAAAATGTTTATTGTAAACATGCCCGACTATCCCTAGTGTAATTTTAAATCATCCCGTATAAAGAAAATTTCAGTTCCCCGTTAATGTAAAATCAGCAATTCACCGCGTATTCCCCAAACCCCCAAACGTATGAATAAATAAACGGAATGGGAACAATTTATAGCTTCAAATTTCTTATCCTATGGTAGAGTCCTACATCGGGTCGGATGACCTAATTTTACCCGAACCCGATCGCGGTTAGGGTCGGGTTCACTTTTCCGGTTCGGATCTGTTTCAGGTTGAGTTTTGATTCTTTCGGGTTTATTTCGGGTTGAGTTTTGATTCATTCGGGTCGGTTTCATGTTGAGTTTTGATTGTTTCGGATTGAGTTTTGTTCGTTCGGGATTGTTTCGAGTTGAGTTTTGTTTTTTTCGGGTCGGGGTACTCATGATGGCTATATGTATTTCAAATTTATTCAGGTCATTTTTCTTATTACTTGTTAAAAGAACCAAAAAAATTTGAAATGACGAAATAATTTTTTTTAAAATTATTTTTATAATGTTGAACCTTTAATAATGTCGTGCAGTTAGGAAAATTCCTAAAATTACGTTCTTATAAGCCGAAAACTTTAAACTCAGTTAGCTCGAAACACTGTTTTTCAGCGGATTTCTCACGATCACTTTTGAAGAAATTAACGGATTTACATATTTCTTTTCTTTATATAAATAAAATTAAATTCTCTTACAAATTATACATAAAAAATAAACAAACAAATAAACAAGTTAAAACAAAAGTATGATAGATTTTTATGGATTTTGAATTTTTTATTATAATTTAAATTTTTTCTATTTTTTTATTTTCTTCTATCTTTACAAGAAAGTATTGGATTCATAAAATTTTCGATTTCCGGTTTTCAACGGATTTGTACGTTATAGAAGGTCCTGAACACGATTTAAAAAATGTTTTTAACAAATGTTTGTCGATGAGTTTCTCTGTATGTGACAAAAATTTTGTAGGTGCTCTATCTCAAGAACTAATGCACGGAATTTAATAAAACTTTAGATTCAGTTAGACTTTGATATAAATTGGTGCTGATTCGTTTTTAGTGCATGTGAAACCTGCATGAGATCGAAGAAAGTTTTGGGATTGACATATCCGATTAGTTTTTCTTATTATGTTTTATTAAGAAAATAACAATAGTGCTTATCCATAGTGCTATCCGATAGTGCTTATCCATAAAAAATTTATATTACGTCTTAATTTTGCATAGAGAAACATGAGAGGAATAAAGAATTAGAAATGTTAGAAAATCTAGTATAGCTCAATCTTAAAAACGATAACAATGACTATGAAAAAATCTGCAGTTCCACACGTTTTCTGGGAACGAAAGAATAAACAACTTCAATTTCTTATATGGGCCTTTAGTGAGTACAGAAAACAGAGTTGGAGAATTCTTGGGACTTGGAATATGTGATGTGTGAATAAAATTTTAAACTTTTCGTGTCTCATTGACAGCATCAGAAAAAAACTCAATAAAGGTGCGGGTTACGACGTTTTGTGAATAAAGAGTAATTCAGCATGGATAGAACAGTTTTTTTCCCCCTTCGACGCATATATAAGGATTCACAAGAAGGGTTTTTTGTTTTTTTATTAGCTCAATATCTCAATGAAGTGAAGCCTTTCTGCAACAATATTTTGAAGATAACATATTGTCTCGATATAGAATAATAATACTTCTTTTTCCAAAAAAGTTACTGTCGATATCACTGACATAAATTTGCTTCTTTCTTTATTAATATTAATATCACTTGGTGAAGATAATAAACTCTTCCCAGATTATTTAAAACTGATAGCATGCATATGAACCCTTTTGAGTTAAGGCTAAAAAATCGAAAGTTATTTTTTAATACTTTACAATATCGTTGAAAAGTGTTTATATATATATGTAGTATATATATTTTCGCGAATCTTTTTATATAAGTTTTAGAGTTTTTTAAAGTTTCTTTGTGCTTTCTCCTTAAAGTATAAGTTTGGAGTTTTTATTCATAAAACCTGCAGTAACTTTGTAACAAGTGATTGTATCGACTTGTGAATAATGTCATTCGATTCAGAATTAAAAAATACATGGTAAACAATACCGCACTTGACACATTTAATAAAAGTCGAATTTTTCTCCCTGAATTAAAATTTTCCTTCCCCCCCCCTCCCCCGAAACCATAGTAACAACTTTATTTTTTGGGGGGTCACTTCTAGTGTCAAAACGAAGTTCTTCCCAAACTTTCGTGTTCACCAGTTGCTGTTATAAAACCTTATTATATCTCTACTAAAGTATAAATTTCGACTTTTTATTCATAAAAATTTCTGAAACTTTGTAACAAACGTTCGCATAGACTTGCGGATGGTGTCATTGGATTCAGAATTAAAAAATACATACTAAACGATACACTCATTTGACCTACTTAAAAAAATTTGAGTCCCCCCCCCCCCCCTCGTGAGTTAAAAAGCCCCTCTTTTGTCCCGCCCCAAAAAAGAAAAAAAACGTGGTAAAACAACTTTATTTTTTGGGGTCTCATCAGATTTTTATTTATAGGACCAAAACAAAGTTTCGCCTAATTTTTAAGTGAAAATGTTTCTGAAAACCCCTATTTTGCCTGTACTATTATTATAGCAAGATGAACGACGATGCTGCAAATTTGATTTTAATCTGGATCAAAATAAAAAATCCTAGTCATTCAAGTTTAGCTTGAATGACTGCGGGCTTTCGTTTCATTCGAGGTTCATTTGGGGAAAACTTTCTAGCGAAGCCCTGCTAGTATATTAATAAGGACATCAATACAGAGTTTAAATTGCGCCGGAGCCCACCGGAGTCCAGCTCCGGCACTTCTCTGCTTTTAATAAATATTTAAATATTGGTCGAAATTCACCGGATCCCACAAATACTAGGCTCCGGAGCCTAGTGCAAGCACTTTCGAAAAACCGAAGTCTAAATTTCCATTTCCTGTTCCTCCCATATCGAAGCTTTTGCATTCTTTTCTATTAAAACACTATATCTGATTTTTAAGGACTCCTCACGAAAGACTGTTATACGGAAGGAATCGATTATAGTTTAAAATATGCACCTTTTATAGGAAATTGAAAAACTTTGTTCGATTCTTCAGCATATAAATATTAATTTTTGAAAATTTCATTCATTTTTTCATAAAAATGCATAGCTGCGAACTATTCTTTTTTTTGTGTTAACACTATTTTCGAATCACAATCCTTACTTTATTGAATCGCAGAATTCTGCGATTAATTAACATTAAAATTAGGCAAAGATTTCTATTCGGCCAGAGTGATAACTAAAAAGTGGAATAACTGACAGCTAAGTAAATGCAGATAGATGTATTTAAAATTTTTATTTTGCTAAAGAAAAACATATTGCTTTAAATTTTGCAAATGCATATGATCTATGAAATATAAATATGCAGATGGGAGTGACGGTGGAGGGGGTGGGGGCACGTTACGGGTGTTAGTACTGCAGAATATTAGGGCTCCGGTACTTTTTTGTTAGAAATTAAGCCCTGCATCAATATTTTGCATTTTTTAAACATGACACTATACCGATATTAAAAAACTAAAAATGGACTCAATGGGGTAATAACATTTACTGAGAATAATTATTTGTGAATTATTGAATAACACCTTACGGAAAAGAACAATAAATTATCCAGCTTGTGCTGAATAGAATAAAAAAAGCAAGAAAAAAAAACACCCGTTTAAATGGGCGTGTTACGAGTTCATATATGTTTTAAGAACAAGCAACCATTACGAGTAAAACTAGTTTAAGCTAACAAAACATAGAAAAAAGTACTTGATTTCAATGTTATTCTGCAACGGCATGATCAAGGTCCATAAATATTACAGACTGTTTGTAAGATTTCCCATCCATGTAATCTATAAAGGTGCTCGAGAACTGAATCAGAATAATAATTATGATTCGATAACATCAGGAAATGAATCAACTCTTACAAAATGTATGACTTTGTTATAAATGTATTATAAATTGTTATAAAATTACCATGTGAGCAGTTGAGTTCTTAGTGTTTTGTTAAAAACCATTTGTTGTATATTTGCATGACTAAGTACTAAGTCATATACGTCAGTGCATTTAGCAATATTGGATTAATGGTATTTTCTAACGTATTCTAATAATTGGTTAAGTTCCATAGTGTCAGTCATCTTGTGATTTTTTTTATTTGCAAAATGTTTTATTAAATACATATATTCATCGAAAAAAAGGGGAGAGAAATTTAGAAGGTAAATTAACCATGTCACTATACCTTTTCCACGCATATTACAAAACGTACAACGATGAATGAGATATCATTCTAAAGGTTTTTTAATGGGCTTTTGACATTCACATTTTGTAAAAAACACTTTGTTTGATTGAAAATCATTATTAATTAATAATTAATTAAATAACATATAAGTAAATAATCTCAAAGATTTCAGTGCGAAAGCCTCGCACTGGTATTTATTAAATTCGCTATTTTCAAATTAAATTAATTTTTAGTTAATTTATATGTTTATAACCAATTTATTTTTAAATTAAATAATTTCAATTAATATTTTTTATGAATTTCATTCTTTAAATTAAATTAACATTTTATTAATAATTTTGTACTGTCTCTGATTTCTCTGCTAAATATTGTTTAGATGTATTATGTATAATGTACTATTTACTTGTATTATGCACATGTAATTATATATGTTTATTTTATGAGCTATAGAAGGAGCTACTGTTTATGAATAGAGTTTTAATGATCTCGAAGCCGCAGCGGTCGTCGGACGTATTAAACACCTCGGTCCACCCGAATGCGCGGGTCGAAGTTTTAAACTTATTGAATTTAGCTTTTAATTTTTTCCGGTGACATCTTCTGTGATTGGGTCTTCCACCGTTTTGGTGTCAAGTGTTGAAAAGGTGAAAGGGATTTCCTGGGACACGCACGCGCCGCCTGCTCTGCGAAGTAGCGGTGTTCTTTTATAAAATAATGATATAGAAGCCTTAAATAATGATTATCTTTAATAAAAGTGGTATAATAATCTCGGACGCACGCGTGCCGTCTATTCTACGAATTCGCGATGGTAGTTTAATACATCCGATGACCGCTGCGGCTTCGAGATCATTACAGCTACTGCCGAGAATTCGCACAGCATGCGCGTCCCAGAAGATCGTTTACACATTTTCAACACTTGACACTGAAACGGTGGCAGATCCGATCACGGAAGATGTCACCCGAAAAATATTTAAGCGAAATTCAAGAAGTTTAAGACATCGACCAGCGGGATTGGGTGTGCTGGGGCGTTCAATACGTCTGACGACAGATGCGACTTCGAGATCGTTATAATCGTATGTAATTTTTCTTATCAACTTAGACAGAGGTTATTATTGCACATAGTGCGATACATTATTTTTATATGAATTTTTTTCTCTAAAGGCCTATACCAACCATGAATCTTGCTATAGATTTTTTTAAATAAAAATAATTTTATAACTTTGTAGTTTTAGCAGTGTATTTTTTTCATCCTTGTTCTAGACAGAAATAGGATTTAAACTCTGAAAACGCCGAAAAAATATTCATCCCATAAAACTGTATAAAACTTATAGTAGCGTAGCCGTGGGGATATCCCCCCCCCTCCCCCCACTAATTTCTACTCTCAGTGCACCATTGGGCACCTAATGCACGCTGGTTTTACAATCAAAACAACTAATTTTTAACAATTTCCAACATAGTTGAAAAGTATTTATCAATTTGGTTTGTCTGTCCGTATTCTAACTCGCGTAAATATTCATGGATTGCCACGCAATTGATATATGTTATTGAAGTTTAGTATGTTATGTTCGGTATTGAAAATGAAGTGTGTGACATTTATAGTTCATTTACAGGGACTCTCAAAAGAATTCCGTTACAGTACGACCTATCGTGTAAAATCGTTTGCGGTGTATTTTAATGATGTTAATATATTTCAAACATGTTGAAATTGATATATATCACTGAGGTGCATTACAAGATGCTTACTATAGATTATGGAGTGCATAGCATTCATCGTTCGTTTACAGGGACACACAAAACCATTCGGTACAGTTACAGTACTGTCTCTGAACAATACTTGCTGGAAACGTTTTTTTATGTTGGGGCTCGCGCTTTTAACTTTAACTTTTTTTTTTCTGTTTTCGCGTATTGCTTTGTGTGTATAAATTATATAGATCCTATAGAGGGCTGCACAAAAGATGTCGAGTATATTATCGTTCATTGGTCGAAATTGCAGAATGGAAATTTTCAACTGTGCTGTACGTTTTCTAACTGAACTAAATTTTAGCATACTATGTATAGCATACATACAAATCTATTGGTCATATATAGGGCTGCACAAAAAAAAAAAAAAATCGGATATTTTTCCAATTATTAATGATAATTACTGAAACCGGGTTTTCAAATATTATGTTATGTGTTTTTCAAATTTTGTACTAAGATATCACCTTTTACCTTATTAATCGCTTAAGTTTTGTTACAGTATTCTAAATGTGATAAATAAAATATTTCATAATCTATGCTTAACGCATGATTTATCGTTCTTGTTTAACTTTCTCGAGACTTTTTCTATAAAAATATCACTCAAGAAACATGAATTTCTAAAAATGTCAAATGTCTATTATTTCAAAAGTGAAAGATTTTACATTAAAAATGAAACTATTGCACATCAAAATAAAATAGGTTATCTTCAATATAAAAAATATGATACATAAAATTTAATATTAAAATACACATATATATGAAATCTATAAATATTATAATGTGATGTAAAAACAAAGATAGAAATAATTTTTTTTCTAACCTATAATCATATTCATTACCCGTTATAACTTTATAATTGGGTGTATATTGGTGTAACATTATAATCGTCTTTGTTAATTTTCATAATAGTTTTATCAAAGAGAACTTCTTTTAATTCCATTATTTGTTCTCTCCAAATTTAAAAAATGTACATAAAGTGGAAAGTGGGTGATTAGCATATAAATATAATTACGTATAAACTTAATCACTGAGAAATCAATAAAATATGGAAATCATTTTTAAGCAACAATTAATAAATTACCTAAACAGTTTCATAAGTTCTTTGATTTACATTAATATCATTTTTTTATAATCACATTATATTGCTTACCATTGTTAAATATTTCATGTAGTGTTAATCATTGAAACTATTAAATTAATTATTAACTATAGAATAACACACTTTGCAAATGAGGCCTGAACTATCGATAATAACTATTCGAGAAAACATTACCAGCTTGAAGAAAACACTGCACATAATATTCATACTTGTCATCTGAGAAATTATTTATAAAGCGTTCTGAACTATTTTATATATATATATATATAAATATTGTCAACGATGCTAAAAATTATATTTCCAATTTCACATAATATTGCTTAATGTTATTCACATATCATCAGCTGTCTTAAAAATTTTTGAGGAGTCATAGAACATTAAATAAGCCAAAAATTCTATTAAAATATATATTAAAGAGCAATATTTTTTTAACATTTAAAAAAATTATATTATAACAGAATCACATAAAAAAATTCTGAAACTTAAATTAGATTATGACTAAAAATTCATCATCTGATGTTCTCTATAAACTTGTACTTTTTTTTATGTTCGCAGAATATCTAAAGAACTATTGAATATACTCACAAGAGATTTACAGGTTATAGATTTCTATTTCTGTTTTAAAACCAAATCTTTTTTTTTTCTTTTTTTTCAAACAATTCCACACGTAAAATATTGTATAGTTTCTTTTTAATTTCTTATTGTTAGTTGAATGTTTTTATTTGCTTTTACTAATAATATATTCTTAAATTGCATGTACATAAGTTGTAACAATGGAAATATTTCTTTGAAAATATTTATGAACAATAAATGTCGGAAAAACTAATAGAAAATCCGTAATTTATTGTATTCAGAAAAACACCCCGTCCTGGCCTATGCAAAAATCAATGATTTCAGGTTCGGCGCGACTCAATTTCTAGAAAAGGAAAAAAAAATTCTTAACATACAATTAAGATACTTTTACAGACTACTGCAGACATATTTATGCAAAAATTTTACAGTGTACTATTTCAGACTAGAAGTCAGCCAGCTATAAATACAGAATAGCAATATTAATGATTACTTAAACTCTTATACTATTACATTTCTCATTAAATAAATAATGTAATTTAGAATAAAAGAAAAAAAAAGTTAAAAGTATCATAAATTTTAAAGCTGTACACAATAAAAAAAAGTAGAGCTTTGAAATTATTTATCTGTAATTTATCAAAGTATATAATTTCCAAAGATTCCATTAAAAAATGTTCATTATCACGATTATTTTTACAAAAAAAAAAAAAAAAAAAAAAAAAGAAGGCTGCCCGATACGTCCTGAGATTTATTGTCCAGGTCCGGTCCAGTCCGAGTATGTAGAAAAGATGTAAGCCTGAGCCCGACACGGCCCAAGTCTGCTGAAAAAATTAAGCCCGCTCTCAAACACGGTGTAATTGCCCTATACAGATCTCTATTCTACGCTAGACATGTGAAATTTTTGTATTTATGTTGTCAAAATACCATTGGCTTGTGCAGCACATTTGTTACTTATTCTCAGTCCAGCCAGATCCATTCAAAATTGTTCATATTTCGTCGGCCCGATTGACTTTTTTTCTATCTACCCGGCTAGCCCATTTAATTTTGTTTTTGGCCCAGTCCAGGCCCGTTTATTTTTTTATCAGCTAAGCCCGGGCCGTTATTTTTTTATTATTATTCCGTCCCAGCCCAGCCCATCTGAGAGTGTGTCTTCCTTTTGCCGGACCTCGGGCCAGGCCCGGACCCGTGCAGGTCTTTACATGCGGCTAATACGAAAGTACAAAAAAATGGTTTTGATATATTTGCTGGGCAATCTAATAAAATATATTAAATCTAAAAACTCTCTTAAAGTTTCCAATTAAAAACGATTTTCTACATTCAGAATACAGTTCAGTATATACATATCGGGCATTTTTAACGGTTTGAATTGACTGATATTAATAACAGCATAAACTTACCTTACATGTGAGGCATCAATATTAACAGTAGTCACTCAACAAAATATTATTTTCAGCAGCAGTAAACATTTCCGGTAATACACAAACACCGCAACACAGACAGAAAAACCGCTCCGATAAACTTGCATTGCATCGTCTCAATCTCATCTCTCGCTGTCCCGAAATGATCCGCAATCCTCACGTTCTCTCTCTGGGAGGGCGGGGACTCATTGCACACGCGACTTTCGACTACGCTAACGACGGGTTTTCTATCATCATCTGTCCTAGTCCATCCTTACCTGACCACGAGGTCGGACCGAATGACGTGACAGGAAGTCCGCCCAATCAGGGAGAGAGATGGAAGGAGATAAGGACATGATGCCCGTTTTATTTTTGGTTTTTGTTTTCGCTAAATGCTCTCTTTTGTTATTCGTCTTTTTTTTTTTTTTTTTTTTTGTTATTGCTCCAATCTGGGTAAAATGATGTAGGAATAAAAGGTTAATGACGGCAAAATGCCGGGATAAGTAAGTACTTTAGGAATATGTAGGTAATTTTTTTTTTTCGGGTTTTCTGATTTGTAGAATTAATTACAGAGAATGTTTTCAGATGAACAACTCTTTTTATTATTGTCAGTGATGTATAAAAATTTGTTAAATAGTGCTAATAATTATTTATCGAATTTAGGAAAATTGTACTTCGTAAAACATTTGTCCTTGTTGGAAAACTGTTGTACATTTGTGTAGGATAAGAGATTAATGGTGGCAAAATGCAGAGATAAGTAAGTATATATATATATATATATATATATATATATATATATACAGGGTGTCCACGTATAACCTGACCGACCTTTACTTTCGCAACCGTTGGTCCTAGATGCATACTTCCAGTTACAAAAATGGTTTAAATAAGGTAAAGAATTATTTTTAAAGTTAATTGGGTCAAGAAAAACATTTATTAAACAATTACGAAAGTTAAATTTTTATACGGTCCCCCGGTCCTATAGGTGATATTTAGTAAAAATTTACTGCGACACTAACAAGTCAGATAAAAAAAGTCCCATTCATCTACGATTAAAACTGACCGAATAATAGCTGTTTAAAGTTGGAGTACATTTTTTGTTGCGAAATAGGGGTCATTCACAAATCTAGTAGAAATATAAATAATCGTCAGATATATCAAAAAACTAGTTGAGAGCAAAATTAACATTGCAATCTAATATAAATGGGAAATCTATTATCATTCTGACATATTAATGCAAAATATACAATTTGTATTGAACATATAAGAGGATAAAAATAACAGAATTTTTGTTAAATAAAAGGATGAAAAACAACAGCCCAATTAAGATTTTAAAGTACTGTTAGATTACACTGTCTTTCAAATTTTGGGTTGTGCCATGTTTTTTAGCTTTTGCAAATTGATTCTAAGTATTTTTAGCGCTGAATCCGAAAATGACCTTCATTTTAAACCATCACGTCAGGATTTCTCTCAAATCAAAAATTTCAAAGTTAAAAAGCTCAAAGTTAAAATTGATCCCCCCTCCCCTCCCAACCTCATCGGACCCTTGAGCTATTTAGTTGTAAAAAACCTAGTATAAGCCAAAAAATTGAATAAATTATTGAATTAAATGAAATTAAACTGAATAAAAAAGTCTTACATCTATTTTATAGTATCAGATTTTTCGCTATTTTTTAACCTTGAAATTTACGATTTGCGAAAAATCTTGACATGATGGTTAAAAGTGAAGGTAAATTTTTTATTCAGCGTTAAAAAATACATAAAACGTAATTATAAAAGGTAAAAAACACAATCATCGCAGGTTTATGTTATCTAATCTAAAACTTTTTCTTAAACTTGTTGACGGTAATCTATCCGAATTATTTGTGTTATCCTCTAATATGAGTATTATTAAGATGGTAAGCGTCGAAAACCATAATAATATTACATTGTCATCGGATTTAAGTCAGTCTGTAAAATTTAACTTCGATCGGACATTTGAAAGTGAGTTAAAGTTCGAGTACAAATTTTAAACTGGAAAGACGATCGTTGCAAATTAAATAAAACCTTATGAAAATAATATAATTTTTGTTAAAATAAATCATAGCCTCAAATCCTTACAAAATAAAACATATGTTAAAATACAATTGTTTAACTAATCTGAAACTTAACTAATAAAATATAAGTCAATCGTAATAGTTGCACGATTTCTTTAAAAGTGCAGATACCTTGAAATATGTTTAAGCACTTTATATAAGACCCCTGAAAGCACGGACGAAATCATCTGTTTTGAGATGCAAAAAAGTGGTATAAGTCATGCATTTCAAAGTTTCATAATTCGGTCAATTTTATTGTTAGATGAGTGGGACTTTTTTTTATCTTACTTTTTAGTGTCACAGTAAATTTTTACTAAATATTACTTATAGGACCTGGGGACTGTATAAAAATTTAAATTTCGTAATTTTTTAATAAATGTTTTTCTTTACCCAAATCGCTTTTAAAATAATTCTTTACCTTATTTAAATCATTTTTGTAATTGGAAGTTATGCATCTAGGACCAACGGTTGCGAAAATAAAGGTCGGTCAGGTTATACGTGGACACCCTGTATATATTTATCAAGCACTCTAATTTGAAGAATTGATTACAGGAAACATTTAGAGTTTTTTTTTTATCGTGTACTCCAATTTGAAAAATTAATTACATGGAATGTTTTTTAGATGAACAACTCTTTTTATTATTTCTCTGTGATGTATAATAAAAAAAACAATAGTACTAATAAATATTTATCGAATTTAGGAAAATTGTACTTCGTAAAACATTTGCCCTTGTTGGAAAAATGTTGTACATAGGTGTAGAAATAAGAGGTTAATGGTGGCAAAATGCAGAGATAAGTAAGTATATATATATTTTTTATCAAGCACTCTAATTTGAAGAATTGATTACAAGAAATATTTAGTTTTTTTTTTTTTTTATCGTGTACTTCAATTTAAAGAATTAATTACATGGAATGTTTTTTAGATGAACAACTCTTTTTATTATTTCTCTGTGATGTATATATATTTTTAAAAAATAGTACTAATAAATATTTATCGAATTTAGGAAAATTGTACTTCGTAAAACATTTGCCCTTTACTTCAACTTCAGTCTTTTAGTAAGACGTTGTACATAGGTGTAGGAAAAAGAGGTTAATGGCGGCATTTTGCCGAGATAAGTATCTTTTTTGTTGTTGTTGTTGTTTATCATGCACTGTATTTTGAAGAATTGATTACAGGAAACAATTAGAGTTTTTTTTTTTTTTTTTTTTTCGTGTACTGTAATTTGAAGAATTATTTACATGGAATTTTTTGATGAACAATTATTTTTAATATTTCTCTGCGATGTATAAAAGTTTGTTAAATAGTACTAATAATTATTTATCAAGTTTAGGAAAATTGTACTTCGTAAAACATTCTCCCTTTTTTACAACTCCAGTCTTGGTAAAATGTTGTACACAAGCCTGGGAATAAAATGTTAACGTTGGCAAAATGCCGAGATAAGAAAGTACGCTGGAGATATGTAGTTTTTTTTTTTTTTTAGCGTGTATTCTATTTGAAGAATTAATTACAGAGAATCTTTGTAGGTATGAACAACCTTTTTTATTTCTTTGTGATGTATAAAAATCTGTTAAATAACTAGTACTAATAAATATAATAAATATTTATTGAATTTAGGAAAATTATACTTCGTAAAACATTTGCCTCTTTTTACAACTCCAATCTTGATAAAATGTGGTACTTACGCCTGCGAATAAAATTTTAATGGTGGTAAAATGACGGGATAAGTAAGTACTTTAGGAATATGTAGGTACTTTTTTTTTCTTTATTATACTCTAACTTGAAGAATTAATTACAGAATGTTTTTAGATGAACAGCTATTTTTATTATTTCTCTGTGATGTATAAAAATTTGTTAAATAGTACTAATAATTGTTTATCGAATTCGGGAAATTGCACTTCGTAAAACATTCGGCCATTTTTACAACTCCAATCTTGGTAAAATGTTGTACATAGGTCTAGGAATAAAAGTTAATGGTGCAAAATTCCAAGTTAAGCATAAATATGCTAGATATATGTAGGGTTTTTTTTTTTTTTTTTTTTTTTTTTTTTTTTAAATCATATACACTAATTTGAATAATTTATTACAGGAAATATTTTTAGAGAGACAACAAGGGGGGATAATAGCTTGTTAAAAAATCAATTGAGCATCATTTAAATTTAACAAATATATCGAACGCAACGAATAGAGAAAAACTACACTTAACAAAATATTTTTGCATTATTCGTCTTTTTATTACTAAGTTTGCTATATTATTATTATTATTTGTTAAATAGTACTAATAAATATTTCGAATACATTGAAGCTATTTTCGTTTTTTTGCCGAAATAGTTTGCGGTTATTAAAATCCTGAAGGAGAGAAAAAAAAAAACCACGCACACGTTCACATAAATTCTGCACAAAACTGTCGTATAAAAAAGATGCCAGTTATACTGGAGATGAGTTTGGGTTCTTTTTTCGGACTCCGAGCCCAAAGATTGTGAAATCCGAGCTCGAAAAATTTTTGTGTCATTAGTGCCCGATCCCGATACCGAAAGCACGCTGTGGAAAATTGTTAATAACGATTTAAAATTGTTTCGAGACTAATTTTCTCATTTAAAAATATCTTCTTATATAAAAATAAGTATTAATCTTAAAATACCCCTCATGACAACGTTTCGTGATATTCAACTGCCTGAAAATCAAAATTTGTTATTTATGCCCAAATACTGGCAGAAATTTGCAAAAACCACATAACTTATTATTTTAAAATATCGTTGTACAACTATGACAGAAAGGCATGTCAGTTTTGCATATGCTTTAATTAAATTCTGCTTCTGGAACAAACATAGACCTGATTTATGGTTAAATATTTTCCCATTTATTGAGGATTCAACGTGATCAAACATGGCTGCGTTTAATGCTTTAGGGAGGAAAAAGTTGTCAAAAATATTTGCCTATTGTTGACAAATGACGTGTCAAAAATAGTTGTCTATTGTAGACAAATGAAGTGTCAAAAATGGCGACGTTTCAGATGTCTGAAATTCAGAAGCAAATAAGTGTCTTAAAAATTAAGACACTTTAAAGTGTCTCCCTTTTGAACCATCCGTTTCAGACATTTCAGTTTACAGTGCAGTAAATCTGTGAAAAGGCTTCAAACAGAAAGTGATTTGTGCATAAATAAAATGTCCAATTTGAGTCCGAAGCGAGCCCGGACATTGGTATAAAAATCGGGACCGAACTCGTTTCGGGCCAGAGCTCGGTCTCCGGCTGAGCCCGCCTCATCTCTATGCTAATCGATTGAGAATAATTTCTACCATTACGTAGTATGCATGTATATGAATTATTCCACCCGGACTATTATGTATATTTTTAAAAGAGCACCCTGGCACGTAATTAAAATATGGAAAGAAATATAGATTTCAATTTAAAAATAAATTTCACTGACGATATACTTGCTCCTAATTAAATTAATACATCTGTTGCAGTAGATTAAAATTTTGCTATCACATTGTTTACTGTGTTAAGTATATATATATATCTACCATGAGATTAGATTAAATATACAATATGTAGGAATTAGAAAGTGTAAATATAAAACAACAATAAAGGTCGCTCAACTACTAATCTTCAAAATAATGAATTGGTAAAGGGAAGTAACTGAGTGAAAGGAAGATATTCGTCACACCGAAAAAGTTATCACCATCCCCAATAAAACAAATGATAAGATGCTAAGATTATGGTAACGAAGATTTAAATTTATACTTGAAGGATTAAATCAAGTAATTAAGTGGGATGGCTGACTTTACCAGATAGTAGTAGTCCAAAAATAGCGATATTGTGTTTCGTCTCCATAACTCTGTTTATTTTTAAATAATTCTAATGAACTTTACTGCGCTTTTTAATTCAAGAAAAGTGAATGAGCAGTTTTGTTCAGGTTAATCGGTTTGTTTTGCTAGAATGAAAGGTTACAGCTCAATGAACTTTGATCCGTCAATATAACACTTAGTTTGAGCGTAACAGTTCGTGACAGCGCAGCGTCATCTATCAGTGACATTTGGAACTCAAACAATAAATAAATTTTTGACTTCACGCAATAATCTGTTGCAAGAATAACTTCATGCGCTGTTCCCGTTTGCTTGTTCTTGAATTTTAAAAACGTTCAGACAGTTTAGGACGCCTTGTAAGTCAGTAATGTTTAATGTAAGATAGATGTTAGTATATAAGGTAATGCACCTATGAAAGTCAAAAATGTATCAAGTATGGAGATAATGTAATAAATATGGAGTAGTCAGAATAGTGTTGCCATAACCACATTTAAAAAAAAGACAAATGTTTCCTAATCTTACGAAAATATACTAATAACCACGAACAAAAATATACAATAACCTCTTCCGAGTTATCCATCATTCCAAAAAGCGTTCTTTAACTTTAGAAACCTTGGAAACCAATATATTTTTTAGATTTCATTTAGGGGAAGGTGGCCTAAAATGATCCCCTTAAGGAAAAAACTTGTGTAAAATAACATAACTGCTTAAATAAAACTTTGGCCCTTTGCTAGTATGTTTTACACTATATTTTGCTTTATAAATATATTTTAATAATATGTTAAACCCAAATTGAGTAATGAAAGAATAGATTTTTTAAAAAGTGTCTAAAGCATCATTTTACCCTCACCAAAGGGCAAAATGATCCTTCATTTAAAAATAATTGTAAATTGTTTATTATCGGCAAAACAAAGGATATAAGAGTAATGATGACGATACATAACTGTAATTCACATCTAAAAACATACTCTATTAAGTAAACCAAGTCATATTTCTGTACATGAAAGACTGTACATCTAAATAAACATGAAAGTTAGTGCTTATCTTATAACAGATGTTATAAAACCCCTTTTTTTTTCAAAGAATGTTATTCAGACGCGTAAATGCTGCGATCAATAATGCATACCGCCATTGCTTCTTCTTCACTTATCACAACTAGTTTATGTGTTACCCTGTAGATAGCGCGACCTGTCTGGAAGAAAGCTTATGTGGATCGTTTTGCCCGTTAGGATCATTTTAGACCACCTTCCCCTAAGCATTCGTAAACACAAAGTTTATTTTGGTGCCAATGATTTTCGGAAACGTTTCCGAACAGTTTTTATAGTGTATTAATCATTTTTCTGAATCTGGAATCTAGGTTTTTCGGTTGCTATCCATTCTGGGGTAAACATTTTCATGTCCAACAAACAGGTTTTACAAACAAACATGATAAATTAACAGGATTAACATTAATATTAAAATGAATATTATTTTGCTACTCTTGCATGTATAATAAATTCAATTACGCAGCTGCAAATGTTTCATTGAGAAAGGACAGCATCCTGAAAGCCGATATTGAGACTGAGTAATACACTATAAAAACTACTCGTAAACGTTTCCGAAATTCAGTGGCAATAAAATAAATTTTGTTTTTATGGATGCTTAAATTATAGTAAAAAAATATATTGGTTTCTGAAGTTTCTAAAGATAAAGACCGCTTTTTGGAATCATGAATAACTCAGAAGAGGTTCCTGTGTTGTTTGGGAAGTCCAGAGGTTTGTTCGTGGCTATACAGGGTGTCCCATATAAATGATTGTCCCGGTTTCCTTACCTTATAACTTTTGATTTAAGAATAGGACGAAAAATCTTATTACATATTCGTAAATTACAACTCAAAAAGTTTTTTTTAATAACGCAAACAAAATTACATATTAGGTAAAGTTGAAACTCAAAACGCTATATTATAATCAAATAATATTAAAATTTTATGAAATTTATCAAAAAATTATTAATGAATTATGTAAATATCTATCCATCTAACTCTGTACTATTCATTCATTAACAGCTTTTTGATAAATTTGATGAAATGTTAATATTAATTATTATTTGATTATAATCGTTATTGAATTATTATTGTTTTGAGTTGCAACTTTACCCATATGTAACTTTGTTTGTGTTATTAAAGAAACTTTTCGAGTTCTAATTTACGAATATGTAATAACAATTTTCGTCATATTCTTAAATAAAAAATTATGAGGTAAGAAAACCGGGACAATCAGTTATGGACACCATGTAATTATACAAGATTGAAAAACACGTGTCTCTTTTTACAGTGCAGATTGGCAAAAAAGCGGGACACAAAGATGCTAAAATCGAGACTTTTGAATCGGGATATACAAATATAACACAGTTTTCTTTTATCACATTACATTTATGTGAATTAAACAACATCCAAAGGATACAGCGGGAAGTTAATTAAACATAGCTCTACTCTTGAGTATTTATCAAACACTTTTTTTGCCAATCAGATGTTACAAAAGATATTTAATAAACAATATCTTTCAAAACAAGCTACGTTTTTAGTTGCAAAAAAAACAAAAACAAAAACAAAAAAACATAAACTGTTTTTTAAACATTGGCAAGTGTTACCTTATTGTTAAATAAATTTTCACCGATTGTATAACGTCAACGTACATAATAAACACCAGAGGCTCCATTCAACGCAGGCTTTCCTGGTAAAAGAACACAGGTACAAATCAATTTTTTTTTTAACGAAAACGAATTTTTTTATTACATTTATATATATTTTTAGATTACCCCCTAATAATACTAAAAAACATTTTTATATGAAAAATATCAATTATACATTCAAATACAATTATAAAACATTAAAAAAAAAAAAAAAGAAAAAAAAGAAAGAAAGAAAGGGAAGTCGGGCTTTTTTCGTAATTCAAATAAAATAAAAATAAAATGTAAGAAAACTGGGTTGAAAAGGAAAAAAATGGAATGCAGCAGGTGAAAATATAAGATGAAAATATTAGGTTAGTCTCTTTATCTTTTACTTGTTGGTTTTCACACCAGCTGCGTACTGTACTAGCTCTAAAATGATTATAGTCTGCATGTTTAATGTCAATGACTTTCGCAGATTTGCAAGAAGTAAGATACAAAATTTTAAAGAACAAGGTTTTATTATAATCTTTCTAATTCAAAGAGTTAAATAGTTTAACTGGAATTGGGAAGCTTGAATGAAAGCATGTGTATTTCTATAATACACATTCATTTGTATTATTAATTCATTCGGAATTTGCATTATAGTCCAGGGGAAATGTACATGTTACCTTACAAAAGGTCGGGTAGAAGATTTTATTTTTCCGACTAGTATAGAATGAGGCCAGCATCGAAAAACCGAATTATCCAACAAAATTTCCTAAGGGAGAATTTTCTGTGGCCAAAAGACAACAAAAATTTGGGACTTTTTTTGTTGTTTTTTAAATAGCTCCGAACCCGTTGTCGCAGCGTATTATTTGTCAATTACAATGTTAAAGAAGACAAAATTTTCTACAACTTTCATACATACAACTTTTTTATACACTCAATAGCAAGCGCAGTACGACATTTCAAAAATAGGACATTTTTTTCAAATTCCTTAAAAACCTTGAAAAACGTACTTTTGTTCCGATGATTCAAATGTTCCCCACGGATATAATGATGTATGTCAACTTCTACATATTCACAGCAGAAAATTATCTATTATTTTCACACCCTCTTCTTCATTTTTATCACATCAGACATATTTTATATTCCATAAACCTATATAATTTAGCAAGTAGGGGAGAGTGTGGATGACTAAGACAATTTTAATATTTAGACAGTAACTTTAAGGGTATATACAATTGTTAATTTTAAAGTATTGTGTAAAAGAATATTTCATCATTTAGTAACTTATTGGCACGACAGTTTCAATAAAAAAAAATCTTGTTTAATTTTAATATTTATTTTTATAATGCATACATATTGTTCATTTTATTCCATAAACATTTCATTCTATAGTACAATGGTGTATTTTATTTACCAATTATTGATGACATATGTTTTAATTTTTTACTGTTTTAAGTATAGCAACCATTGGATTGTAGTTCCATATAAAAGGAGGGACTTAAAAAATGAATATATATTATGTAACAAATACTTGTACCTTATAAAATGTCTACAATAAAAATGACAACAGATTATTTCATTAACTAATATTATGCATTTATATCTCTTTTAAAATTTTAAAATTCTATCAATAAAATATTTGAGATCACTATTTTCATAAAAATGTTCAAAATATTAGTTTTAGTAAATATTTTCAATATTTTTCCACTTTTATTATATAAATATAACAGGAGATTATAATATTTTAGCGTGCAAAAATATATAAAATTTTAAGATTTTATCTATTAAATGCTTTAAAGCTCAAACAGAGAAACTTAATTTGGTTGTTGAAAAATACACTTTGTGAAATATTCTAATCTTCTGTAATATGTACTGTTTTGAAACTATATCTGTTGAATGATCTCAGTGCTACCATTTATCAAATACAATACCAAGTTATTTATGAATGTAGATCATATAAACATTTTTGTTGTTACATTCATCCCCTATCTCATTCAAGTCCACTTCCCCTACACAATAAAGTAAAGTACGCAATATGACTGCATAGGCTAAATGAAAAAATGTATTTTATTAATAATAATTTATACCGGATATTTAACAATATTTTTGTCTCTTTGATGGGACTGTTGTAGGATTATTAGCATTCAGTTATCCTGAATAGATCCTTTATATCCTGTTATCCTTTATATCAGGATCATGTTCGTCTAGAGCAGGTGTTCCCAAACTTTTAGACTGTCGTACCACTAAATCGAAGTTTATACTTCCGCGTACCACCAGGTAACAAACGTAAAGCTAATATAGAAATACCTTGAAAAAGGAACCTGCCTCAAACGAAATATATCCTCGGTCTTTCGTGTTTCCGTCATAGCAGATTTTACTGTATTTAAAAATGAATGATTACATTTCTAAATTGGTACTAAGATTGACTGCTTTGTAATAACATTCAAATAAAAAGTAGTATCACCATTAAATTTTAATAATGCACACAATATATAAAAAAACTTTTGCATGGGGTTTATTTTAAATTGTTCCTAAAGAATCATATTTAATTATAAGTTAATAAAAAAAAAATTCATATTTCGGACATTTTAAAGGTTACCTGACCCCTTAAGATTAAAATTTAATTTCCAGCTCTTTGTCTATAAGATATCATGTTACCAGTAAACCGGTCTTTGCTTTGATACAATGTGAAATTTTGATTAATTAAATTTTAAGTGATATGATCAATTAAATTTTGTTTTAAGTCAATTATAATGTAATCAAATTTTGAATTTTTAAATTGAAGATTACACCGGAAATTAAACAAAAATTAATAAACTAGTTCATGTCTCCTTGACTTTATCATATTTAATGCGTTTTCATCTTCTTGAAAATGAGCTCCAACATCTTACCGAAATTGTGGCATAATTAAAAGGCAAAACTTGCAAAACATCTTATAAGGGTTGTTAGGAATAAAAGTTCCCAGCTCTTGATATATCAGACATCACAGCCAATGTATAGATTATTTTTTAATATAATGACACATTTTGATTAATTAATTTTTAAAGTGTTGTGATCAGTTGAATTTCGATTTAATTAAATTGTGATGCGTTGTCAAATGTTTTTTATTTAAATTGCAAGATTATATCGGTAGTTAAAACAAAATAGTAATAATAATAAACCAGTTCATGTAACCTTGACCTTGTCATATTCAATGTATCTTTATCTTCCTAAAGATAAACTTTAACATCCTATCAAAATGATGGCATATTTAAAAAGGCAAAACTTGCTAAGAAATTCTGCACCATTCGTAAGACTTGTTAGGATTAGAATTGAGATTAGAATATTTCTTAGCAAAGTTATCTCATTATAGAGATAACATCACAATTCTTCCCTTTGGCTAGTCGATAGACGTGTGAATTTTTTTTTTATTACTTACTGTTATTGTTTTATAAAGCAAGTTCCGCAGCCATTTAGTAACATTTTTCTCTCCCGATTCACGCTTTACTTGACAATGAAGAAGTGCAAGAAACATGACAGGAAGTCTTTCCAAAACATATACAGAGACTGAGAAACAAAAATGTCTCTGAAATTTGTTTTATTTTGTTATATTCTTATTATAAGATCTATTGGTTTAGCAAGATTTAAAATATATAAATCTTTTTCTATGTAATCACTTTGTAAGATTGCAAGTTCGAGATGATAATTGATAGCATTCGAAATATTTATATTCCGGGTTGAGAACACAGACAATTACACTATAACAGCTACTCTCGGAAACGTTTCCGAAAATCAGTGGTAGCAAAAGAAACTGTTTTATAAATGCTTTTTTAAATCTCGAAAATATATTGGTTTCTGGTCTTATCGTCTAAAGAAAAAAACGTTTCTCGGAATCGTGGGTAACTCGTAAGAGGTCATTGCATATTTTCGTTTCCTGGTTATATACGACTTTCGTGGATTAAGGAACATTTGTCAGTGTAGCTTATACGACTGTTAAAAAACAACCATTCGTAATTTAGAATTAATCACACGGCTATTCACAATAATAAGGCATAATGAAATGTATATAACATTGTACTATTAAAAGTTTCCATATAATGACCATTAATTCATCACCAGTGAATCTTTAACAAAGGTTGCAAGTCCAAACAATAAAAATATAAATGATTAGGCGCAGGTGCTAACTGCGGCATCCCTGACAACCTGCCACACGTCACTGATCATATAAGGCGCGCGGGACATATGATATTTGTGGCAAATAGAACCATCTGTTTGACAAGAAGGGCTAGGAATGATTGAAGTCATAAATATTATTGTGGGAGAATGAAATAGGGGGCTTTACTGCCCTCTTTCTGAGATGACTCAGTGTTGTAAAGCTGCGTCATTAATTGTGGGTGGCAGGGATACATTAAAACGTTAAAAGTGACCAAAAGCGGACTCAGAGTTTATTTTTAATCTATTTTCATATGATTTGGCTCGTAAAACGTCAAATTGCTTAAGGGGAATAACTTCCTAAGTACAAATGGTTGCTTTTACAATTTTTCGAAATTTGTTATAATTTTTATTTTGTAAAATTGATTTAAAATATACAATGAAACGGGAAATGAATGATATAGAATCATTTATACATATTTTTATTCAAAATTATTATCGTCTTAGCCTAATTTTTAATACACTATATAATATTATTTTTAAATAATATTCTGTTCGCTAAAATATCTCTTTAGTCTACAACCTCAAATGTTATTTCCTTTCCTCTATAAAAATGCTATCTTTAATTCGGTATGTACGTTAAAAATCTATTTTTGATTCCAACTGCGGTTATATCAGTAGATGTAATGTAATGTTTTACAGCAATGGCGGATCTAAGGGGGAGCGATGCCCCCCCCCCCCCCTTGAGCTGAAAAGGAGTAGGTGGCCGGGACCGAGCCTTTTTTTCTGGAGACTCGGGCCTGGACCGGGCCTCGCTTTTGCTGGAGACTGGGGCCGGACCAGACTTCTTTTTTTTTCGGGGCTTAAATTTTATTCTTTCTAGAGGTCTGCACGGGCCGAAATTTTAAGGCCAGCATAAAAGCAGAAAATGGGGCCAGCGTAAAAGCGGAAAATTCGGCTCAGTTGCGACCAACGGCGAATCGATTGCACCCCGAACCTTACGCTAATACAAGGTCTGCAAACTGACATCAGAGGTCTGTGCGGGAAAAGGTCTGTCCCAAAGAAAAATCTTGAGCAAATTTTCATTTACGAAACTCGGACCTTTCTGTTCTCCACTCTTTCTTGTCCGGGTATTCCTTTTTTCGGTAGACTTAAGCCGAGCCGGGCTAGACTTTTTTTTTTCCGGGACGAGTTTGGCATGGAACTCATTCTTCCTAGAGATTTGCCAGAGCCGAAATTTCCAGACTCGGGCCCGGCCGTCTATAAAAATTTTATGGGCGCTGTATCTCAAGAACTAATGCGCGGAATTTATTGAAAATTCGTATTCAGCTAAACCTTGACATAATTTGGTGCTGATGATATTTTGGTTTAAATTACTCAACAGGTGGTGCTGCTATGCTGCATTTTTCGTAATTTCCGCGATAGCTATATCTCAAGAATTAACGCACAGGATTTCATTAAACTTTAGATTATGTTTGACCATGGCATAAATAGATCTTTATTAGAATTGGGTGTATACGGCCCAACAGATGTCGCCATTATGATCTGCTTTTCACGATTTCCGCGTTAGGTATATCACAAGAACGAATAGATTGTCACTTAATTTTATTGCAGACGATTTGATTTAAATAGAAGAAAGTTTTGTGATAGCCACGACATACTAGTATTAATTTGTTTTCGTAAAAATTGTAGTGAAGCTGTGCATTTATTTAGCATAATTTTTAGAAATTTAATTTGGTGTAATAAATCAAAGAGATATATATTTAACTAGTCGGGTGTGCCAATCCCAAAACTTTCTTCCATCTCATACATGTTAATACTTCAAAATTCGCTATCACAGAATTCTGTTTTATGTCAGCTGCTTGCGAAACGCCGGGTTACGTTCGCAGCATGAACATCCGATGTTAAACTACAAAATATTACACAAAAATCGCTAACACAGCGCCCCTTTCCGGCAGAATATCCCCAAATGTAAGTACGACCTGCTAGCCATAGACAAAAAACTATAAATGAAATTTGGTTTAATTCTATCCACAACTTCATACACTTTTGATAGTACAAAGAGAACACACACAAGCACAGAGAGACATTTTGTAAAAACATATTTTTCGGATCCCTTTCTGTGTAAATCCTGCGAAAACCGGAAGTCGAAAAAAATTTCAATTACAATACTTTCTTCTGTTTTATATAGAAGAAAGTAAGGATGTACTTTTTTTCTTTGTAGAGCTTATTTTTATTATTTGTTTTTATGATTTGTTTCTTTAATTCTAAACTAATTTTAATATTATTAATTAATACACATCTGAATGTAATTGTATAATTCAAATATTTAATGAGTGTTTATATACACATTTATCTAACTGTCATTAATATTGTTGTCATTCTGTATTCCACAAATTTCGAACACAATCTGAAAAAAAAAATCTGCACACAAGTAAGTGGGCGTAATGAATAATTTTAATTGTAGAATAATGTTGCTTCAGAAATATCGACATGCTTTGTAGACATTAAGTCTGTCGGTGAAGTACAGATTAAGTTTTTGTATGGGCAGATCCGATCTTGGGGCAAACTTTTAGCTTTTACACTCGAGCGGGTCGAGCCGAGCTCGGGTTTTTATACCGTTATATCACAATGAACCTATATACAAAATTTGAGGAAAATTGGATAATTCTCCATCATAAAAAACCCATTTATCTAAATTAAGGGGAGTTAGCCCCCGTATCCCCCCTTTATACTTAACCAATGAACCCCCAAAACTAATCAAGGAAGCGCCTTATCACAATGAACCTATATACAAAATTTGAAGAAAATAGGATAATTCTGCATAAAAAACCCATTTATCTAAATTAAGGGGGGTTAGCTCCCGTATTCCCCCTTTATACTTAACCAATGAACCCCCAAAACTAATAAGGGAAGCGCCTTATCACAATGAACTTATAAACAAATTTTGGAGCAAAACGATTATTTCTATCAAGAGTTATTGCGTTATGTGCATACATACATACGTACGTGTAACAAACAGAACAGGAGGGCACATTAGCTCTCAGGCTTTGATAAGCCTGTGAGCTAAAATGAAAAAAAAAAACATATATATATATAGCTCTTTTTGTAGATGGGGAAAACGTTATAATCCGCGTAAAATGCACGCATTCCAAGAATTAACTAATCAAATTATTTTAAACTTCGGCTACATTAAAACTTATTACTGCATCATTAAAGTAACAGAATTTCAACGAATTAGTATCTTATTATTGCAGAAAGTCTGGACAAATTTAAAATAGAGGCAGGAAAAATTATCTGTAATTGTATGTATAAAATTTTACGATATTGCTTTCCTAGATATAAAATTTAATGATACTGCCTAATGTTCGTATAAAAAACTGAACTATTTGAGCGATTTTATATAATAAATGAACGTTTATTGAAGAAACTTAGTTAATGTTGTGATTTTAAATTCTCATTTTTTTAAAAAATTCATTTTGTATTTTTATTACATTTTTTTATATTAATGATTAGCTAACTATAACGCTAAATGGCAAAACTTTTAATTTAGATAGAGGTTAAACAAGGGAATTAGATTAGAATACTTCTCATCGTCGGAATATTATTCAACGGCAGCTTACGGCAATGTATAATACAGGGGGATCCATAATCACGTAC
This sequence comes from Maratus michaelseni, assembly GCA_963931845.1. Taxonomy (NCBI): domain Eukaryota; kingdom Metazoa; phylum Arthropoda; class Arachnida; order Araneae; family Salticidae; genus Maratus; species Maratus michaelseni. The sequence goes on along the minus strand of OZ007590.1, from coordinate 378,937,727 downwards.
TTAATTCCATGCGGTTATTTTTACTGAAACATGCATTGTTGTACTAATGATATAAATTACACCTGATTATACTCACATTAATATTTATAAATTTTCAGTGCGCAAAATCTTCATTCTACCAGATCTGAAATTATTGGCCAAATATATAAAATACGAAATATTTTCACATTACAAAAATGACGTCATTAAAAAAGTGCACACCGCCCACTGAATATTACGCCTGAGCGCTGACACAAAAATTGATGCAGTCGTAGGCGGAAATTTTTCAGCGTGTACGTACGGTCCCTTGAAATTCAATACCAATAATTTATAAAAGTTTTCTCCGCCTTATTTGTCTGAGATTCGATAAGTCAAAGAAAACTTTTAGAAAATACTGGGGTGTAAAATTAGGGGACCGTACAAAGGTTTTACAAAATCGGCCCACGAGCGCCGCCATTTCTGTGTCAGCGCTCAGGCCTAGTATTCAGGGGCGGTGACGTGCATTTCCATTGAGAAAACTGCAACGTTTTACCATAATTGCATCAAAATCACGTAATTTTGTAAATGTTATTTTCGTAATTTACATTTAAATAACATTTTGACAATGTGATTAGATCTTTATTAAAAGAAATTCTAATAAAAAATCTTTTTTGGCATAATCGCCTTGTCTTACATGGCGCGGTTTTGCCGTTAGCTGGCTGTTGTCAAAGCGACCTTTGAATTTCCTGATTGAATGAAGATGATGTTATAGTATCTTGACGTTATATGACGTTATATGACGTATATGACGTTATAGGGACGGTACAGATGACGTAAACTTGATAATTCAATTGTTACTTTCGAAAGTATTATTCTTAACTTCTTGTATGGAAAATATATTATGAGTTTAAAGTCCTTTGATGTCCTTTTTATGATAATAGTATTTTATTTAAAGTATATTTATCTTAACAATATAATAAATTATAGAAAATGTAATATAATTAATGAAAATGTAACTAAAGAAATGCATAATTATGTTGTTAAATTAACACAAACTTCATGATTTTCATTAAAATGAAACCGGTTCTCTATGAGAATATTGAAAATTGGCTCTAGATTATAATTGCTGGGGAAACTGTATTATTTATCTAAAGTTTATATACCTTAAAATCTATGTTGGATTAAATACCTTTATGTGAATGTGCTCCCTAATAAACTTATTTTAATCCCCCCCCCCACCCTGATTCCTGAACTTGATTTATTATTTGAATTAAGCATCGTAACTTTTCAAAATCAATATTATAAATCTTTCTAAATGTATAAAATAAAATCAGATTATTTTTCTTTTTATTGCAAAATCGAAAAATTCCAAGCAATGCAAATGCAACGCCCATATAATGTATATAAACTAAAACCTATACCACATAATATTGCTACTACAGTAGAACTCCAATTATCCGAACTCCGACTATCCGAATCGCTGATTATCCGAATCGCTTTCAGAATTTCAGAAAAAAAAATTAAGACTGAAACGTACTGCGATTCGCAAAATAATGATTCTGTCTACGTGCGCTATATTGTCCTTCCCTCCGAAAATCTAGTGTAGGCGCAGCATCTAGTGTAGGGCAACATTATTGGAATGATGAGTCACCGTCTCAAAGTGCAGTTCGATTATTGGCTGTCGTCCGTCGCCAGGTGTTCGGTCCGGCCCACCTGGGTTTCAAATTCTAAATGACGACGAACTTATTGAAAGTGTAAGAGAAGAAAGTGTCGAGGAAGAAGATGATCTTAATGTAGAAGTTGAAGCAGACACGGGACCACCAGCTAGTAAAGCATTTGCCGGCCTTGAAACTGTGTTGAAGTGGATGGAGCGTCAGCCTGAGTGTGACATACATACTGTATAGCACTTGTAAGTACGCTTAACATGTAAAAGTGTTGCCTTTCATTTAATTAATTAAATGATCTTTTTCTTTAAAAATAGTTTTTTCTCCCATTTTAAACATATATACAGTAATTAATTCAAATAGACTCTTCTTTTCGGAAAAAATCCAATTATCCGAATTTTTGATTATCCGAATGGGGTCCGGTCCCAATTGATTCGGATAATTGGAGTTCTACTGTATTTAACTTTCATTCATTGTAGGATCTTGTACGAACACCTGAAGGGAAAAACTCAATCTGGATTATCAAAACAGGATTGGACATTTCTCCTCTATTGACACACGTGATTTTGATTTTACGTAACTTATGATTTCTCTGTTGGCGAAAACAAAACTGAAATAGTCAACCAGCAAATGATAAATCAATTTTCCTCACCGACTCCCTTTAAAAAAAAATAGTATTTAGGGGCCGTCCACAAATGATGTCACGCTTGGACGGGGGGAAGGGGGTTCATGAAATTGTGACAGTTTGTGACAAAAAGGTGGGAGGGCGTAAGAAGAAGTGTGACATCACACATTTTGGTTAAAATTAAATCCTTTAAAATCAGCAGATTAAATTTTGAAGTTATTTTGAAATTACCAGAATTTGAGGGTATTTTTTAATCGGGGCTAAAACAACTTTCATGTGATTTGTTTTCGCTTGATCTCCTTTCTTTTCAAAAAAATATATTAATATTTTATTACTAATTGTATTACTCTATTGTATATTAATTATGTTTTCTGTTGTAAACCTTAATCTTGTTTCATACAAATTAGTACACGAATCATTTTTATTGTTATGCTCACAAATGTCATTAGTTAAAGTTTAAAAATAAAATTTGAAATAGGATCTATAACGTGTGCTTTGTTTCTGAACTGCGAGTATATGTCTATGTAATATAGCGTGACATGTGACAAGGGGGGGGGGGAGGTTGAAGGGAGGCGGGTCGAAAATATTGAAAAAAAAGTGTGACATCATTTATGGACAGCCCCTTAGGAGCATTTAACACCTATTTTATTCTAAAGCGATGAATTAACTTCCCGGCTAACAGGAAAAAAGACTACATAAGAATTATCTATCGAATCTATTGGACCCATATGCAGATTGTAGCGACGACGCCATCTCTCGCAACAACAACTGAACAACTTTGACGAACAGTATATGATAAGTCACTGCACGAAGCAATTGAGCTAGCCGTTTGCTTGGTGTTACGCCGCTCGTCTCCTGTTTAGAGGTCCCAAGTTCAATCCCAGCCAGCGACATTCCTGACTTCTACATTGGTGACACGGAAACAAATACGCAATCATCACAATAGATGGCAGCACACACGAATTCACCCCCAGCATGCAAGCCTCTCAGCAAATAGATAAAGAGTGCAAGCCGACGTCTTCTTCACCGGGGGTGGAGTGTGTAACCAAAGAGCTTATAAGTGAGTTGTTTGGTGTAGCGACGTCATATCTCGCAACAACAACTGAACAACAACTTCGACGAGCATTATGAGATGAGTCACTGGTATGAAACAATTGATTTTACTTGATGCTACGGCGCTCGTCTCCTGTTCAGAGAACTCGGCTTTAATCCCAGTCAACGCATTCTTGACTTCTAACGCACAAATGAACTAAGATTGCTTTTGACTTCAATGAACCCGTCTTGATTCGAAAAGTTAATTGAATCAACGACAAACATCAGTATAAAGTAATGGTTCTCAACAGGTGTGCCACAAGACACTGGGATACCTTGCAGCGAAATTTTCAGTAAAGTTATATGAAGCTGCTAGGAACTAACAAAAGAACTTTAAAGATATACAATTTTGTATTTTATGTATTTTATTTTATGTATTTAACAACGTATATTAAACACCTTCTAATATATTTTGACTAAATTTATTCTCAATTTATTCATGTAACGCATATACATTCTTCACGGGCCATTATTAGGGGACTTCGTTTTTTCGTATATTTCATTTTCAAACACACACAGTATTAAATATACAGAATATTTCAATATACATTCTAAAAGATCGTTAAATTATCTTCAGCATCAAACACAGACTGTAAAATCCAATCTATAATTTACGCTGGTTTCATTAGAAAATTTACTTACTGTTTTTAACAACGACGTGCAAAACGATTCATTACTTCAAAAATGACGACGAAGCCGGTATCGGTTGTGGTTGAAACTATCCGCACGTTTCAATAATGCATAAACTGTCAGGTATGTGCTGCCATATGTCGGTCCGAGACCATTCTCTACAAAATATAAGCTGATGGCCTTATTAAGGGTACGCCTTATTTGGTAAAAGTACTACCTTATATGTATAATAAATTAGTGTAAATGTATTGTAGAAACACTTTGCATTTCTTTTTTAAAAAAATACCGATAAAGTGTTACATTTCTTGGAGTTAAAATGGAATTTTCCCTTTAAGGTTATATTACTCTGGGAAAAGTTAATATGAATGAAATTTTACAAAAACTCACATATTTTACGCATCTTCTACTTTTGAAACCAAATAAATGGTAAAGAAGTAGCTAAAATATACTGGGTTGTCCGGAAAGTTCGTGCCGGTTTGGAAAATCAATTCGTACCGGAAAATTCTATCATTCAATTATTAGACATTGATTCCGATATCTAACGTCTAATAATTAACGGGCAGTACTTTCTGGTACGAATTGATTTTCCTAACCAAACACGAACGTTCCGGACAACCCAATACAAGTAAATATTGTATATTGCTTCTTGTATTACTTGACATTAGATTGCTTCTAGAAATCTCCTCTTCTCTAAATTTAATAAGAGTGAGAGAGGCGTGTATGCCAAATGCATTCTAAACAAACAGTAATACGCAGAGCTATCAAATTTACCATTAAGATGGAGATAATATATCCCTGGGCTTTGGATAAGATATAGCCCTGCTAAATCGGGTCCAGTAACTCTATTTTACCCGAACCTGAGCTGCGTTATCATTATGCAAGGTGTCCATAAATGATTGCCCCGGTTCCCTTACCTCATAACTTTTGATTTAAGAACATGACGAAAAATATTATTACATATTTGTAAATTACGACTCAAAAAGTTTTTTTAATAACATAATTCAAGTTATATCTGGGTAAAGTTGCAACTCAAAACACTATTAATCAAATAGCGAGTATAATCAAACAGTAATTAACATTAACATTTTATCAAATTTATAAAAAAAAATGAATATTAATGAATTATGTAATATCTATCTAACTTTGTACTCATAATTCATTAACAGCTTTTTGATAAATTTGATAAAATATAATTTAATATTAAATATGATTTGATTATAATCGTTTTTATGGATTAACAGCGTCTTGAGTTGCAACTTTACCCATATGTAACTTGAATTGTGTTATTGAAAAAAACTTTTTAAGTTGTAATTTACGAATATGTAAAAATATTTTTCGTCATATTCTTAAATCAAAAGTTATTATTAAAATTCATAAATATACAAATAAATGTAAATATATTGCTTGAAGGTGCGTAAAAACGTACGTAAAAACATTTAAAAGCACATTAAAGTTCTTTTAAAATCAAAACGTTTTCAACCGAACTTACTCGTTCATCATCAGTGAAAAACTAATTGTTAAGTTGAGTTGTTGTCTCTTCGCGTCTTCTAGCTTGCCCGGAACAAACCATTTTACTTCAAGGGTTTGGAATATAATGTGGGAGTGGAAAGGTCATTCAGCATTTTAAAAACAATGGTGATGACCGAGTAAGTTCGGTTGAAAACGTTTCAATGTGCTTTTAAATGTTTTTATGTATGTTTTTACGCACCTTCAAGCAATATATTTACATTTATCTGTATCTTTATGAATTTTTATTATTAAACAAGGTGAATTTGCACTGAAATTTTAACTGTTTATTCAAAAGTTATGAGTTGAGGAAACCGGGACAATCATTTATGGACACCCCGTATTATTTTAAATTTTAAATTATCCATTACATGCGCGATATAACCAGTCTTTTCTTTCTTTTTTTTTCTAAATATTAGATCTTTACCAAGACTTAGGTCTGTCTTCGACAATATTGATTAAGTGATAAACATCAATTTATAACTTTTTTTTTCCCCCGAGAAAACTAATTGAAACTTGAAAGATAGATAATTCAGGCTCAAAAAAGACTACTCTACCCTCCAATAATAACCAAATAATGATAGACATGACGCACGTATGCTACAATGAATTTTCTCCTTTTTTTAAAGCGATATTCATTTGCCTGAAGGACAATAATTAATATTCTTTAAATAAGTTATCTAAGACCATCAGTAGACAATAAAAAAAAAATACGCTAAACACAAACCGAACATATTTCTCCCGTACAGCATCTGCACAAAATACGCTGTCAGAAATGTTGCACCTTGAATAATGTAAAATATCTGAAACTTAGAAGTTAACTTCTCAATGTTTCTTTGCCTTAGTTTATCAAAATGCTAATACTAATAAATATCATGATTAGTCACATTATATTTAATTATGCCATCATAAATTTAATTCTGCTTTATACGTTGCAATAATCATTTGCTAAAAAACAATAATTAATATTCCTTTAAATAATCTATCTAACACCGGAAGGCAATAAATATCAAAAATATATTGCACCTTGAATAAAATATGATAAAATTAAAGATTATTATTATTATTATTATTATTATTATTATTATTATCTTTTTTAGATCAATTCTTTGAACGAACAGATCAAGCCTCGAAAATGCATTGGTTGGACTATAAACGTCAACTTATATTTTATAATTTTAATGTAAAATATCTGAAACTTAGAAGTTAATTTCTCGAGGATTGTTCTGCCTTAGTTAATCAAGTTACTAATACTAATAAATATCATGATTAGAGACATTTATATGTAATTATATGCCATCATAAATTGAGCTTTATACGTAGCAATAATCATTTGCTAAAAAACGACAATTAATATTCCTTTAAATAACCTATCTAACACAGAAGGCAATAAATATAAAAAACATACAAAACACGAACCTGTTCAATGCCTGCACAAAAATGCGTTGTCGAAAAGAATGGACCTCGAATGAATATTATCCTACCAATGTTTGATCTATTCAGTCAAAAATTTAACCTGAAGAAGATGATTTAAAAAGAAAGCTTTAATTCTGTCATATTTCATTCAAGGTGCAATATTTTCGAAAGCGCAATTCGGGCAGACGATGAACGGGTAATATGTTCGGTTTGTGTGTGGCGTATTTGTTTTTATTGCCTATACTGGTGCAGCTATATTAGCTTATTTTAAATATATAAATTCGTCCTTCAGCAAATGAATATCGCTGAATAGATCAATACTCCAAAAACACTTGTTTGACTAATAAAGCATCAGTTTATGTTTCTAATTTTCGTGTAAAATATCTGAAACTTTGAAGTGATATAATACCTCTTCAAGGCCTGTTCTGCCCTAGTTAATCAAGATAATTCTTGTAAATATCACGAATAGTGACATTTTGTATAATTATGCTACCATGAATTAAGTTCCACTTTATTTGGTGCAACATTCATTAGCTGAAGAACAATAATTAATATTCTTTAAAATAATATATCTAACACCAGTAGACAATAAAAGCAAAAAATCCAAACATATAAAACACAAACTGAACATATTACCCATTCAATGTGTCCAAAAAAAAAAAAAAAAATGCTTTTTAGAAAAGAATGAACCTTGAATAAAATATCACAGAATTAAAGATTTTTTTTATAATATTCATCATAACATGTTCTTACCTGAATAGATCAATCTTCGAAAAACATTGGCTAAATGTTCCATGTAATATCTTCTTCAGGTCAAATGTTTGACTGAATAGTTCAAACATTGGTAGAATAATAAGTGACACTTTATATTTTCTGATTTCTGCGTAAAATATCTGAAAATCTTGAACTGATGAATATGATAAAAAAAAAATCTTTAACTCCGTCATTTTCATCCGAGGTCCATTCTTTTCGACAACGCATTTTTGTGCAGACATTGAACAGGTTCGTGTTTTGTATGTTTTTTATATTTATTGCCTTCTGGTGTTAGATAGGTTATTCAAAGGAATATTAATTATTGTTTTATAGCAAATAATTATTGCTACCTATAAAGCAGAATTAAATTTATGATGGCATAATTCCATATAATGTCACTAATTATGATATTTATTAGTGTTAGTATTTTGATAAACTAAGACAGAACAATCCTCGAAACACATTGGTTAGATAATAAAAGGTCGGTTTATATTTTCAAATTTTCGTGAAAAATGTTTATACTTTGAAGTAATGTAATACCTCTTCAAGGCCTGTTCTGCCCTATTTAATCCAGCTAATGCTAGTAAATGTCATGATTAGTGACATTATGTATATAATTATGCAACCACGAATTAAGTTCCTTTTTATTTGTAGTAACATTCATTTGGTGAAGAACCATAATTTATATTCTTTAAAATGATCTATCTAACACCAGTAGTTAATAAAAACTAAGAAACCAAACATATAGAATACGAATCGAACATATTACCTATTCAATGTTTGCAGTGAATGCGTTGTCGAAAAGAATGGACCTCGAATGAAATATGACAGAATTAAAGGAGGTTTTTTTTATGACATTCATCACATCAAGTTTTTGCCTGAATTGATCAATCCTCGAAAAACATTGGTTGGATAATAAAGCGTCGGTTTATGCTTTCTAATTTTCGCGTGAAAAATCTGAAACTTTGAAATTATATAATACCCCTTCAAGGCCTGTCCTGTCCTAATTAATCAAGATAATGCTAGTAAATATCATGAATTGTGACATTATGTATAATTATGCTACCATGCATTAAGCTCTCCTTTATTTGCAGCAATATTCATTTGCTGAAGAACAGTAATTAATATTCTTTAAAATAATCTATATCTAATAACACCAGTAGGCAATAAAAACCAAAACACAAAACACGAACCGAACATATTACCCGTTCAGTGTCTGCTCAAAATATGTTGTCGAAAAGAATGGACCTTGAATAAAATATGACAGAATTAAAGATTTACTTTATCATCTTCATCAGATGAAGCGGACAAGCAAAATACAGAACAGAATAAGCAAACAGGAGGCGCCCTCGAACTTTCGCCGGAAAAGCCGGCGGGCGAAAGTCGCGTGCCGTCAGCCGGACAGACAATGGACATCAGGGCTATTTCCTTATCACCTGTAATCGAATTTTCATGCTCTACTAGATGCGAGGGTTAGTTGCAGAAGACCTGTCGTGATTTTAACCTGTAATTACACATCCACCAGAATCTCTTGTATCCGTTTCTTGTCCAGAAAGGCAATGGTTTTTAAGAAGGCCCAATTTGTCATGTAAAGATCTACATGCAATTCTGATCTGAACAGCATCCTATGGAAATGGTAATACACACGCATGGACTTATATGAAGTGTGAGTATGCATATTTAAACTGAAAAAAAGAAATTATAAATATACTAAAAGCCGAATGATAATAATAGTTTAGGTACTTTACTAATGACCCATTTAGGTAATGGTATCCAAACGCTGATCCAAAGGAGAGGTCATGGGGGTCATTTTTTTAAAAATTTGTTCCAACATAGGGTTCATGGGGTTTGTTCCAACATAGTTGAAAAGTGTTTATGAATTCGGTTTGTCTGTCCGTCTGTCAAAGCTCTAACTCCCGTAAATATAGCCGGATTGACATATAGTCATTGAGATTTACTATGGCATGTTCGGTATTGAAAATGAAGTATGTAGCATTCATAGTTCATTTACAGTGATACTCAAAAGAAATCCGTTACATTATGGTATATGGGGAAAAATCGCTTGCAGTGTTTTAATGATGTTAGATTGTTAGAAACATTGAAATTCATATATATCGATGAAGTGCATAACAAGATACAGTTGAATAAGGTGCGCATAGCATTTATCATTCATATAGAGGGACACACAAAAGTGTTCTGTTACAGTACTGTCTATGAGCGATAATTGCTGGAAATGGGTTTTCATTTGTGGTAAGCGCGTTTAAATTTAACTGATTTTTTTTTCCATATTACTCGGTGTCTATAAATTATATACATCATATACAGGGTTGCATAAAAGAATTCTCCGTACATTTCCGTTTATTGACGAAAATTAATAAAAGGGAAATTGCAACTATGTTAAGCGTTTCCTAACTGAACTAAATATTAGCATACAAATATATACAAATCTATAGATCATATACAGGGATTCACAAAAGAATTTGAATTATTTTCCGACTATAGATGGTAATTGGCGAAATTGAGTTCTCAATTTTATTATGCATTTTCCAAATTGTTCACTTAGATCTTATATTTCGCTTTATTAAACTCAGAAGTTTTGTTAGAGTAATATTCGGAATATGTCGGAAAGTGTTTTATAATCTATGCTTGACGCATGATTTTTCTTTCTTGTTTATTTTACCCGCACATAATAATGCTAATCTTTCTGATGCAGTCACAATGTTATTTTAATGCAGAAATGCATTAAAATTTCAATCATTATTACTTAAGCACAAAAATATCAAACGTTTTCCATTTTCCTATAAATGTGGTACATCTTCAATTGTATCCAATTGTTCGACAACATTTCCATGACTCTCGAGCCCCGAAAATTGGCTTAAATTCAGAACTTTAAGAACATTTTCTATTTAAAATTCATTTATAAGAAAATTAGAAAATTGGTATATCTGAATAGAACTTGCAAATTTTATGCATTTACGAATGAATATAGATTCGGGTATATGTCAGAAAATAACCAATTTGGAATTAATATATAAAAATTGCTTATGAAGACAAGAACCCCTCCTGTCCGCAAAAAGAGAGACATTACCTCCCCCACCCACACACACACACACCCCTCTAAATGAAGGACTAGATTCACGGTATCAACATACCAATTCCTTTCTCTAGAAATTACGATTTTGCAATTATTTCTACACGCTTGAATAAAAATACGTTAAAATAAATAAAAATAGGATAAAAAATTAAATTAAAAATTAAATGGTAGGTGTATTAATAAAGTCATATACGTTTTAAGCTTTTTGAATGAACTCTTCCGAAAGTTTATGACCTATCGTGTTTTTAAACTGCAATTATACAATGTCCAAAATCCGTTGCTTCCGCTTGTTGTCCGGTTGAAACAGAAGTTTTTAAGAAGGTCCAATTTGTCAAGGAAGATATACATGCAATTCTTAATAGCATCTTATGAGATGGTAATACACACGCATGCAATTATATGGAGTGTGAGTATGCATTATATAAACTGAAAAAAAAACTAAAAAATATACTAAAAACCGAATGATGATAATGATTAAAATATTTTTCTAATGAATCCATTTAGGTAATGGTATCATCATACCAATTCCCTTCTCTAGAAATTACGATTTTGCAATTATTTCAACACGGTTGAATAAAAAATATTAAAATAAATAAATAAAGGTAAAAATTTAAAATTATATGATAGGTGTATTCATAAATAAATTCATTAAAATTTTAAGCCGCCTCTTTTTTTTTTTCGCGTGAATGATTGCTTTTGACCTATCTATCGTGTCTTTAAACTGTAATTATAATGTCCAAAATCCGTTGAATCCGCTTGTTGACCGTCTGAAACAGAAGTTTTTAAAAAGGACCAATTTTGTCAAGGAAGATAATCATGAAACTCTTAATTACATCTTATGAGATAGTAATACACACGCACAGGATTCGTAATTATCATGATATTTTCGAAAACATCAAAATATTTTTAATACATATCTTCTATTATCAAAATAGTACAATTTATTGATGATTATAAATATTTTCTGGTTTAATATAAATTAGAAACTAAAACGTATTGCACTTAACATGAAAATTTAATAAAACAATATTCAAAATGTATTATTATTATTTTTTAATAACAAATTTGAATTTTAACTGATTGAAAACAGACACAATTTTGTGTCATCAACAAACAAATTGCTTTTTACTCTCACAGAATACAAACAAATAGTATTTAGTATTAAGGATCAAGAAAACTTTATGTTTCATAAAATGAAATTTTAAATACAAAATAATTTGTTTTTATTGAAAAATTTGAACATAAATGTAAGCTTGTTTGGTTTTTTCACTCCCTAGCCTGTTGTGCAATTTAAAATGAACTAAACCAAAAACAGAACAGATTCTTCCGAATGAAGTTGTAAATAACTTATTATATGAATTAGACAGTTTATCTTTCAATGGCCGTTATAAACAAAATGTAAAGCTTGAGAAAGTTTTTTCTTTTTGACTAAAAAAGCACTGCTATGAAGCAAAAGTTCTTTATTACTTACCCATCATACGTAGTATAAGGGTAAATCTTGCAATCGTTTTGAAAATGGAAAAAAAAAATTTCGACGGATTTCCATGCTTCAGACACTGGAGATTCCGAAAAACATATTTTTAGAAAAACAATTTTGCCGTCCGTCTGTCTGTAAATGCTCTATCTCCCGAACAAATTGAGATAGAGACGTGAAATTTGGTATGTACTTTGTATGTAATAATGGGAAGAGACTTATTGAATTTCAGTAACCTCGATTATCCGGAACTATTTTTTTCGGACTCTCGAAATATTCGTTCTGATAAAAGGTATGTAAAAAAAATCGAAATTGTTTATTTCAAGGAGTGAATACAAAAGACAATAAAAAAACAAATTTTGCATAAAGAATGAAGGTGATCGGATAATGAGTTGCCAAGATATTGGTAATCCTATTTTCCACACTCTTCGATTGTTCATGACCCTGTATTTCATTCACATTTCAATTGAAAGACATATTTTAATTGGAAATGAGACGCTTAATCTGACGCAGTAAATTGTTAGTTAATAGGTTTAAAATTTTTGGAGTTATGAGGGTTTATTTTTTACGCAGTTCTGTAGTAGAGCCTTTAAAGTTTAGGACGTCATCAAGCCACGATTTTATTCGAATTGCAATGCATTTTATAAGTAGTTTACACATGTTTTATTTTCATATTTTATACTATGCATATCATGATGGATAAGTATTACGGTGTCCCCCAACGACTAGTTTACAGAACGACACAGTCAATAGCAGTTGAAAAATCCATTTACACTTGTTCTGACTGGAAATATTAAAAATATCATGCACAGTATTTAAAAAATAGGTATCAAATATATGAAAATATCGAAAATATTAACAACATGATATTTTGAAACTAGGTATATCGGATATATATCATGATATATCATTGATATGTATCACTGAACCTTGTACTTGTATGGAATAAAACAGACTGCGAGTATACATATATAAAGAAAAATAAATGAAATGTGTGTTTAAAAATAGTATTAATCTCCAATGATGATAATGCTTAAGATAATTCTCCTAACGACCCAGTCAGGTAATGATATAGAGTCTCAGTGTTGCTAAGTTGGGGAATATTTTTTATTCAAAGCACCTACCACTATTTCAGACTAGTTATCTTAGCTTGACAGGCATACAGTATTAAATAAAGCGAAAATTACAAGTAGGAAAAAATGGTAGCTTTCTTGAATAAAAAAGTCTCCAGTCTGGGAATAGCTAGAGCGTCTGCAATCTGTTTTGAAACGATTACAAATGAATTAAACATTACGAGTTGCAAACTTTAAACTTTCATAAATCTGAAACTAATTGACAGAATGACTTCCGGTTTTGTATCCAATTTTATCGGAAAAGCCAAATATGATCTCGAAATTAGACCTTCGTACTGAAAATTTCAGAGTTTGGTATACAATTTCAATATAAAGACGACCGTTGGGCATTTTTTTTTTTTTTTTTTTTTTTTAACATATATTGGAAAAAAAAATCCAGTCGAATGGCTATATCTCCTTTTTACAGGACAAATCCTAGTGTGAAATGTGTAGGGTGTTCTTTTTCTTATCTGGCTGGGGTAAAGGTATTTCAGGGGGTCCCATTTGTCATGTGAAATATACATACAATTCTCAAAAACTACCTATTCTATGGTAATACAAACGCATAGAATTATGTAGAGTCCAAACATACCTATATAAACAGAAGATGAAATTAAAATGCACTAAATTCCGAATGATGATGATAATGATTTAGACATTTTTCTAATGATGAGTCAGTCAGGTAATGATACCATCATATAGCATTTCTCTCTTCTTAGAAATTATGACTTTAGAATTATTTCTACATTCTAAAAGATAAAAAAAACTTCAAAGAAATTAAAAATTAAATGGTACGTATATTAATAGGTAAATTCATCGAGATTTTGAAATCCTCCCCCCCCCCCCCCCATACTGTAAGTTTAAAGTCTCTCATGTTTTTAAACTATAATTAAATATCCTCTAGAATCTGCTTAAAAATATTTTCTCTGACGTACAAGTTGTGGGTACAAAAGATTATGGTACATGCGTATTTGAAAATTAAAATCACGGCACGTCTTAAATTTAAAGAGGAATTTATTTATGTACAGCAAAAAAACTGTAACCGTTTTTTTAGGCTCAGAAGCAAAAGGTTTTCAACACGGCCCAATTTGTCATGGAAGATATACACGCAACTCTTATTAACAATGTATAAAATGGTATAAGTACACACGCATGTTATTATATAAAGTGTGAGTATGCATAAATAAACAGAAAATAACATGAAATGAGGTTAGCTTTAAAAAGTATATTAAAAGAACAATGGTGATAATGATTTGGTTATTTCCCTAATGACTCAGACAGTTAATGATATCATCACCATAGCGTTTCCCACCTCCCAAAAATATGATATTGCAAACATTTGTGCAACCTTGATTTTAAAATATGTACAAAAAAGAAAAGAAAAGAAAAAGGGAAATTAATAGGTATAGTGATCAAGATTTCACAATTTGTTTTCTTTACATAAATCAATCCCCCTTAAATTTAAGACGTGCTGTGATTTTAATTTGTAACTAACGCATGTACCATAATCTTTTGTATCCACAACTTGTACGTCTGAGAAAAAATTTTTAAGCTATAATGCTCCGATGACTCCTGAAAAATCTCTATTTATTTATTTATTTAAACACTATACATCGGAATGATAATTGGTTTTAAGGTACTTATTATACGAACTTTAACACCACTAACATATATATTGTTTAATTATTAAAAATCAAAATGGGAGCGCTGCGCTGGAGCTATGGCAACACGGTAATGCCAAAAATGTAGCCCTGAGCGGCTAGCAGCACAGGTACTCCCCAAATAAATACTGTAAAAAAAAAAAAAAAAAAAACACGTGAATATACAAGATATTTTCCGTAAAATTTTACGGAGAAGTTTCATTTTTCCAAAACAATAGTACAATTTCCGTAAATGACATTAGTTCCGTAAAGGAGATTTCAAATACGTAAATATGCAGAAAGTTTTCCGTAAAATTAATGGATTTTTTCCGTATTTCTTTCAAAACAGTACACTGTCCGTATTTCTTCCAAAATAGTGCAATTTCCGTAAATAGCGTTTAGAGGTTTGCGTACAGAAATTGCCTTGTTTGAAATGCGAATTAAGTTTTTTTGTATTTACTGGACTTCTTCAAGGATTCAGGCCTGACCCGGCTCGACACGCAGCCCCATTCTAACCGGGCCATCACTGGATAATTTTTTGTGAAAATAATAGTAATATATATATTTTTTAATGACATATTTAGAAATTTGTTTTATTTTTATAAGCTACAGAAATATATTTTTTTAAATCTACTTTTTTTTCTTGATAGTGCTTCAAAATTAGGATTTTGACTCACTATTTTTTTATTTTTTTTTATTTTAACTTTTCTAACGTCAGGCAATATTGGGTTATTTAAAGGTTTCATAACATAATATCTCTGCAAGTTATCGCTATGTAAATTGGTATTAAACTAAACTGATTTGGCTTATAAATTTATGAATTAAACTATATTTATTATTTCATAAATTATAATTTTACAAAGTTTATAATATTTTCCTTAAATTTATAAAAAGAGTTAATATTTTTTCTTTACTTTTATAAAAATGAAGTTTATAATTTTATAAACATTATAATTTATATCTTTAGCGTATAATTTTATAAATTAAACTAAATTAATTTAAACTAAATCAATAAGTCCAAATTTAAACTTACCTATCACACGATCATTAATTTCGAAATTGTCCTTAAAAATCAATTTTTTGTTTTAATATTTTTAAAACTATTCATTTTAACAGAACCGTACACAAAAGTTCTCAGCATAGCTCACATATAATAATTTAATTTATTATAAAAATGTTTATTTACATAAGTTTTTAAAAATAAGAGGTAACGAAAATTTATTTTAATAGCATGTGATAAATACGTCTGCTTAAGATAATTGTTGTTTCTATTGGAATCAATAAATATATCATCACACAAATAATTTTAAAAAGTATGTATTCGGAAAAAGAAATTGTTGGTACTATTGCAAAAAGAAGGAATCATTACTCTTAATATAATGTTTTACGCATATAATGCATAATAAGTTACAATTTATCTGTTATAAGGCATCAAATAATAAAGCAAAATATTGAAAATTATGAAAAAAAAAAATATAAAAAAACATTGGAACTCTGAAAAAAATCCATGGAACTTGCAAGTTTTTGCATCATAAAAAAACAACTAAAATAAGTAACAACATATGAGAAAAATGCACATCCAGTCGTAGCGTAATGATCGAGATCGTCATTTTAGTAAACGGAAAGATTTCGGGTGCGATACTCATCAAGGCAAGGGTGCACTGCAAAAAATAACTGTTGATTTTACAGTATAAAACTGGCACCCCAGCTGCCAGTATTATACCGTAAAATTAACAGTATTAAACAGTAAAAAAAGCAGTAATACGCTGCCGCGCAAGCAGTGATACGCTACCGCGCTGTAGCGTATGACTACTTGCGCGGCAGCGTATTACTGCTTTTTTTACTGTTTAATACTGTTAATTTTACGGTATAATACTGGCAGCTGGGGTGCCAGTTTTATACTGTAAAATCAACAGTTATTTTTTGCAGTGTGGCTGTTTGCTGAAAACTCACTCAAAAATTTAAAAAAAAAAAAAAAAACGCAGAAATGTAACTATCTTTTATAAGGTTGTCCTTGAGAGAAATGACTTTTTTTTTTTTTGTCCTATAAAGTTTACTTTACGACATAAAAATTTCTAAAAAATACGGAAAATACCTGGTATAAAACGGGAATTTAAAAGCGGATATTTAAAAAACCACGGAAATTTTCCTGGAATTTACGGAATTTTTTTTCCGTTAACATACGGAAATAGTACTGGCATCCCGATTGCCAGTACAATTTCCGTTTTTTTTTCAGGGTTTTTTTTTTTTTTTTTTTTTTTTTACAGCAACCTGGAACAAAAAGGTTTCTTTCGTCTGTAAACTTGCATCGAATTTGCTAAAGAAATCATTAAAAACAGCAGATATAACAGAGTCATTAAAAGTTATTGATATTTATAAAAAATAGAAAACGTGCAAAAAATTGGTACGATTTTTTTTTTTTTTTGTATCAAAATTTGACTTCGTGCATTGTTTTGAGATAAAATATTTCATCAATCATAATAATCTTGTGGAGGAAAATGTTGAGACTGTATATCTGGTTAAAATTTGGAAGTGATCCGATTAAACTTATGAAAGTTATGCTGTAAGCGAACTTTTTGGTAACACTATGTTGCCACAGCTCCGGCACCAGCATTTTGAATTTTAATTTAAAACAATGTTAATGATTTTAAAGATTGATATAACAAATACTTTCAAACCAATTTTCATTCACATGTATAATTTCCCCCAATAAAATGTAAAAAATCAGTGGTCTTAGGAAGCCCTTCTTAAAAAGGCCCGACTTGTCATGGAGAGATGTACACGCAGTTCTGAATAGCATCCAGGGCCTGACTAATGCAGGGGCATGAGGGGGCAATTGACCCTCCCCATTTGAAAAGCTCACATGGACGGACATACTTAAGATTTGTGTTAAAGGGGAGCCAGATGGTAAAAATTGGCCAAAAGTGACCAAAATTCTTAGTTTTTCAAAGATTTAGGGGGGAGGTGGTCCTCCTCCCCTGCTTCCGTTCCCCCCAAGCTTGCCTCCTCCAACCCTTCCCCCCCCCCCGCGCGAAAAAAAAAGAACCAGTTACATCATCAGAAATCTTAGTAGTCCATTTCTTTATAGAAAAATTCATTTATTGATGTTCTCCTCGTAACAAGGCAATTAAAACCACTAATGATGACCAATTGGAGGCTTTTTTCTTTTAGATATCTTGTGCATACGTATGATATTATGACAAATAGCGAAGAATGACTAAAACATCTGTATTTACATTTCAACGGCTCGCATGAGCCCTATATATTCTTATATAAAAAAAGGGGGTGTATTCTATTATTTCTTAAAGCTGTGACCATCTTTCTTATGATACCTTGTATTACAGATGTGAATCAATAGTATCTAATACGAAATTTATGTATGAAGTTTAAAAGTTTAGTTAGTTCAGTATAATTCTAGAAAAATTTCTATAGATAGACAGAAAGGGGGGAAGAGAATAATGCCTGCCCCGGGTGCCCTATAAGTCAGGCCTAGATAACATCCTAATAGATGGTAATACACACGCAATGGAAATTATGAGTTTTAGTAAATACGTGTATTAATGTTGTGCAGGAGCGAACTCATTCAGGTGAAATTCGTGAGTTTGACTCACTTTATGTGAGTTTTGAGTAAAGTTTGATTCACTTTTTGAAAAACGAGAGAGAGTTAAATTAGACTTTAAAAAAAAATAAAAATCGTCGAGTTCTAGTCGTTACTTTTGAATGTATAATTTTTGTTACTTAGCTGAAAATGTTTATTCGAGAATTGATCGCATCCGATAAACCAATACTTCCTGTTGAGAAAACTTATTAACAAACTGTAAAAACTACTCGTTAACTTATCGGTTTTTTTCTTTGTTTTTAAAACACACAGAAAAAGAAACTTTTGTTTCACAAATGCCTCTTTAAATACAGGAAATCTGAGGATAAAGGAACGCTTTTCGAAATCGTGGATAACTCGGAAGAGGTTACGTTACATTTTCGTAAAGTTTTGCTAGATCCAGAAACATTTCTCTTTTTTAACAGTGCATACTTTTCGAATTATTAAATTATCATTTCTTCTATTATCTCCTGTATTTCCTTCCTTGTATTTCCTGTATTTATTATAGACATCCTGGTTCGAAAATAAAATCCGCCAATGACGCAGATTTCAAGAAATAATATCAGAGCAAAATCCCAGCTTCATGATTTTTTTAATGTGCGGATAAATTTACACCTACTCGAGAAAAAGTACTAAGTTCCAACATTTTTCCTGGTATTTCAAAAATATTTATTTTTAAAACCATAATTTCAACATTTAATTAAGTAAAATCATAACATAAGCATAAATGCGTTCATTTTAGCTGAAATGAATCATAATTATATTTAATATTAATATTTTTCATGATATAAATGCATTTCTCCGTATAATACATAAATACCATTTACTTGCTGAATGATTCAATATTATTAAATAAGAAAAACAACATAATTTTTATTTTCGTGCAAATTTAATCTCAATATATATTAGACTGAATCATCTTTCAAGAAGCAAATTAAGTGTTTGTTAATTATTTTTTCATTCGACTGTTGACTACGTAGTATAACTGAGGTAATTTTTTAGACAGAAGTAAACTTTTGTTATAAAAAAGATGTTTTTTTTTTTTTTTTTTGGGGGGGGGGGTATAGTTCAGATTTTATTTTCTTATATTATTAATATTATATAAATTACGTTCTCATGATAATGTTTTAAATATGATAATGATTAAATGTTTTTTTTTTTTTTTTAAATAAAGGAAAATAAAAATAAATAAAATCGTGTCTAAAAATTACGGCATTTGGGTACTGTAATTGAAATTAGCGCTTAAAACCACTGAAATTATCAGAATAATAATAAAAAAAAGTGTAGATAACGAAATTTTTAGTGATTTCATCAGGCTATTAACTTCTTGGCACGAAGCCACAATACAAAATTACCTCTTTAAAAAAATTATTTGAATATATCATTGACATATTTCATATAAAAATACTCTTTGATGTTGTTAGGGGGGCAATGTAAAACAAATTATTAAATGTAAAAAATCTATTAGCGTTTTCAATTAAAAAGAAATAAATGGTTTTCACATATATTCTCTATCCCGGGAAGCCCGGGTTCGGTGCCCTAGAACTTGTAAAAGGAGAATTTTACTTTTAAATTCAGGGATCTGTTTAGGAAAAAAATGGGTCTTTTAAAGGACCCAATCTGTCACAAAATTTTTCATTTCAAAAAAGCACCCTTCACAAAATTATTTTCCCTAAAACAGGACCCTTCACAAAATTCTTTGTCTTAAAAATAGGTTTTACACAAAATTTTTCCATCTTTAAACCAAACCATTTCACAAATTAATCATTTAAAAGTAAAATCTGACCTGTCACTTTTACATATATAAAGAAAATGTGTATTTTATATCCATATATTTTCTTAAAAATGCATAAACAAGAACCTGAATATAACGACCATTTCAAATTCACAAAATTATGATTAGATTTTTCACAAATATAAAAAGCTGTTCACAATTTCACAAAAAAAGTACAATGTGAAAAAAGTCTGGACAGACCCCTGAAATTGGTGGATAATTAATGATATGTGATGATTGGTTAATCACATCATCACTGTTCTGATACCATTTCCGGAATTTCATCCCTAGATGCTGAGTTTTTGGCTGTGTAATTTATTGGATAAATTCCAGTAGAAAAAAATCTAAACAATATATATATATATATATATATATATATTATATATATATATATTTTTTTTTTTTTTGTCAGATAACATTTTAAGTAAACGAAAACAATATTCGCATAATGGCTATAAAATATCAATTGTGTGACAAGGTAGTTTCAAAATTGAAATACTGTTGGAAGTTGGATTGAGCCAGTTCAATTTTCTGCGAACTTAAATGAGACATATGCTCATAAAATAATAATAATAATAATAATAATAATAATAATAATAATAATAATTGGTAATCTACTTTAATGATAACTAAACATCCTAGTTTCACGTTTAGAGTCACTTTCAAGTACTTTCGCTGTAAGTAACCAATGACATCAAGTTACAGTTAACAAACCATAATCGGCGTAATCTGTATGTAAACTGCTGATTTCAACCGTAACATGATGTTTTTGTTTACTTTATTATGCTCTGTAAATTGCAAAATAATGATGTGCTGAGGTCCAAGTCGTTATTAAATTTTTAATAAAGTAAGATATGTGAGTTTTGTAATTTTATTGATTTCTTAATAATACAGTCAATGAATGGATAATAAATGGTAAATGGACGCTGGAAATACTTATTTTTATATTGTAATAAACTTAACTTTTCCTGGAACATATAAAAAATCATTTAAACCTAATTTCCCATTGTCTAAGAATTACCTCCAGGGTGCCTAAACATTACTCCAAGGATTATCTAAGAATTACCTAGCATGAAACAATGCAACGATGCCTGTTTTGAGAGGCCTAATACTCATCTCAGTTTATGAATCTTGGAATTTTCTGTCAACGCTCTTCATCAGTGAGATTTCAAATTCCCTTCGCTAATGTTAAATCTATGGCCGCGTCATGCATTCGTATTTATAAAGTATCTCCTCAATAAATCAATATTTTCAACTTTTTAATACTTGGTATATAAATTGCCATTTTGACAACGTCCGCTTTTACTTATATTTATGAGTTATTATTTTCGAAAATGAATTATACTTAAAACTGAAATAGAAGCCAATTTTTATATAATTCCAATTCAGTTGCATTTCGTTAAAATAGCTAGGTATAAACCTAACATCAATTATTTTGCATCCGACTTGTTATAACAGAAATAGCATCAGTTTTTAATTAAAATATAATTTTTACTTTTTTTATTAGAGTGTAATATCTGCATATATGTTACCCCTATATTTTTAAATCCTAATAAACAAAAATTCAAATAATTTTGATTCGTTATGATCCACAATTTTTTTTTTGGAGGGGGGGGGGGGGGGGAGAGTTGTTCACATATAATGGTCACGAAATATATATTTCTTAAATAATTGGCTAGCGGATGTGAAAATGTTCCACTACCCTGATCTATATCTTCTACAAGTGTTTTAAATTTTTAAAACGGTTTCGAATAAAAAAAATTATAGACTGTCAGACTTTCTGAAAATAAAATTGTGATTCATTTATTGTGGTCACTATATATATATATATATATATATATATATATATATATATATATATATATATATTGGGGGGGGTGCTGGGTTGGCACGTCATAGTCACGAAACATATATATTTTTTAAATAATTGGCACACAGACGCGAAAAGTTTCGCTGACCCTGCTGTAGAACAACTCATATAAAAAGACCAGCCGAATATAGTGAAAATTCAGAGAGATATCCGCATAAAGGGAGCTAAATTTCAGTTGTTTTCAAAAAGTAGCTGGATAAGAAGGGATTTTCCACAAATTGTCATTTTTAATTTTTAATATTTTTATTTTCATTAATGGGTGAGTTTTTCTTGAAAAATCACCAGAATGAGCCTATTCCAAGGAAAAAAAAAAGAGTTATCTAAATCAAAGCATCCGTTACAAATCTACTCGTTGACATTCACTAAATACTAACTCCTTTGTTGGAAGTCTATTAATAAACTAGTCGGATGTACCAATCCCAAAACTTTGTTCGATCTCATACAGGTTTCACATACACCAAAAACGAATTAGCACCAATTTATATCAAGGTCTAACTGAATCTAAAGTTTGATGAAAATCCATGCATTAGTTCTTGAAATATAGCTATCATGAAAATCGCAAGAAAAGTAGCTTAGCAGCGCCACCTGTTGGGCTATTTACATCTAAACTTAATCAGCATCTATTTATGTCAAGGTCGGTCTAAACAGAATTTGAAGTTTGATGAAATTCTGTGCATTAGTTCTTGAAATATAGCTATCGTCAAAAATGATAAAAAAGTAGAATAGCAGCGCCACCTTTTAGGCTATTTACACCTAAACCTAATCAGCATCTATTTATGTCAAGGTCTTAAAAGAATCTTAAATTTGATGGAATTCTGTGCATTAGTTCTTGAGATATAGCTATCGTGAAAAACGTAGCATAGCAGCGCCACCAGTTGGACGATTTACAGCAAAAAGTAATCAGCACCAATTTAATATGAAGGTTTAACTGAATCTAAAGTTTTGTTAAATTCTGTTTAATTAATTAAATTAGTTCTTGAGATAGAGCACCCACAAAATTTTTGTCACATACAGACAGACAGACAGACAGAGTCACAGACAGACATTTTCTAAAAACAGTCAAATTGTGTTCAGCACCTTCTAAAACGTATAAATCCGTCGAAAACCGAAAATTTTCATGAATCCAATACTTTCTTCTTGTAAAGATAGAAAAAAGTAAAAATGATAATTTGTGGAAAATCCCTATCACACGGCTACTTTTCGAAGGGAAACGAAATGTATCTCACTATATCGGTGAATATCATTATGAATTTTCGAGTTATTCGACTGGTCTTTTTATATTATTTGCTGTATAGTCCATAGAGTTTACTTCCAAATCATGGAAAAAAATCTTTGTTATAGGATGAAACCCCCCGGTAACTGACACTTTAAGGATTCTTTCTTGTTCAAATCACTATTACAACAATTTAAATCTATTTTATATACTTACCTTTGTTTTTCAAAGGATAGTAGAAATATATTAAAACATTATTGTTGGCAAAATTTTGAAAAATTATACATTTTATTACTAAAATTAATTTTACTCATAAATATGATCAAAAACTCCAATAATTGAATCCATTCCAATTTTGGAAGACCAATAACTGACGCAAAGTGAACCAGTGACGGACACTTTATTTTAAATGATTAAAATGATTAAAAAAAAAAAACTTTACTCTTTATTATAAAAACAAAATACATTAATATTTATTATAAAAAGTGGGATTTAGTAAGCTGTACTGCATTATTAGTAATGCAGAGTATATAGTAAGAGTATATAACAGTAATATTTATAAACCGACATTTATGAACCAGTAACGGACATCCAGGGTCAGAAACTGGTAAAATAACTTAAATTTTAGTGGTGTTGACTACAAGATAAATTTAATTTATTATTATGCATTTTTAAACAGTTCAGATAATAGATTTCAACTTTCTTTAATATAACCAATTAACTAACACCTCTGTCAGAGACTGGTGAAATGAAATTCTTAGGAACCAATAACTGGCACCCTCCATCAAACTAAATTAAATAACCATAAACACTAAATCATGGCTCTGATATATCATATGCATGTTTAAACTAATTTCTACAAGTATAACTTTTTAAAAAAAAGTTTAGGATGGTTGCATTACAAATAGATTAGGAAAACACTTCCTTAATTTTAGAAATAAGATGGTTCCTTCAAAATGGCACTTTTTGAATTCGCAAAAGTTTCTTCCTGTAGGAATTTTTGCTACTGGTGAATAAATTGACTACAAAATAAAAATAAGTGTCTCATTTACCCCAGATGACAGTACTTTTCAGAATTTTACAACAAAATGCTTATTTGAGTTAGATTTTCTCTCAAGTGTCAGTGTCTGGTTAGGTGTCAATAACTGGGGGTTTCACCCTATTTCCTGCATACGTTGTTAAAAATTATTTCATACAACTGCTAGTCCCTAGTCTTCAAGAGAAACGGCTGTGGCACACGGACAGACTGACACAAAATTAATTAAACGCACTAATCGGGACAAACTTGTACATTACTCACATTCAGTTTTTTTTTTCTAATATTTTACATTTAAAACTAATTTGTAATAAAATTTACTTTTAAGCAGAACTAATATAAACTAGCATAAAAATAGCTCTCTTAAAAGAAGTTTAAATTATAGTACTGTTTAATTTACCTTTCTTGCAAACATATTATGATTAAAATTTAATCCTATATAGCCAGCGATACTAAATTAGTAAATCATAACAAGATTAAACTGAACCACTAATGAAACCAGTTTTCTACTTTAAGCAATAGATATAGAAGAAAAACAGGGAAAAAAAGGAAGAAAGGAAAAAAAAAGAAAAATAACACACTTTTTATTTTGCTTTTCTTTAAAAAAAAAAATAAAAAATAAAAGATACGGAAAAGAAAGATTTTTTTTTCTATACTGCAAATATTACTTTACATTATTGTAACAAAGAAGTACTTATTCAGTCACGTGTTAATAGAATTAAAACAAAAGCTTTTATTTTTAATTACACTATTTATTTATTTATTTATTTTATTTTCTATTTTTAAGTGTTTAAAATATTTCGTTGTTGCAGTTTCGTAGCCAGTTGGCCTATTTCAGTGAGCGTAGTTTGGCACATTATTAACTCCATTGTATACAATTGTAACTCTACATACTATGTGGAAATTTATCACTTGCGCCGGATAATGACAAAATGACTTAAAATTAATTAATTTATTTACAATTAAGTTCTAAAAATATTAAAATGTTGTATTGTCATCGGGCACACACATATGTACATTTTTTTTCTTTAATTCTAGCCTATCAGTGAAGTGAGTGAAAAATCGGTGACAAAATTCCATACTAGAACGATAAATCATGCGTTAAGAACAGATTATGAAACACTTTCCAACACATTCAGAATACTGAAACAAAACTTCATAGATTAATAAGGTGAAACGTGACATCTAAGTAAACAATTTTGGAAAGCACACAACATATTTGAAAAGACATTTTCAGTAATTATCATTAATAATCGGGAAAAGTATCCGATTTTTTTTGTGCAGCCCTGTATATGATCAATAGATTTGCACATATGCTACATAGTATGCTAATATTTAGTTCAGTTAGGAAACTGACAGCACAGTTGAAAATTTCCATTCGGCAATTTCGGTCAATGAACGATAATGCACTCGACCTCTTTTGTGCAGCCCTGTATATGGTCTATTTTATTTATACACAGTACACACATAGCAATATGCAAAACAATAGTTACATTTAAAAACGCGTGCTACAACTGAAAACGCCCTTACAGCAATCATTGTTCACAGACAGAATTCTTGTGTGTGTCCATGTAAATGAATGATGAGTGCTATGCACTCCATAATCTATAGAAAGCATCTTGTAATGCACCCAGTGTTGAATTCAGGGGTGGCCCGGGTGCCCCCCCCCCCGGAACATTGAAATGTCCCCCCCCCCCCAGAAGATTTGAGGTTTTATGCTTTTAATGGTTAAAAACTGCAATTTCACCCCGGAACTCTGTAATCCCCCCCCCCCTCCCAGAGCCACAGAAATCCCTCAGGGAAAAAAGTGTCTGAATTCAATACTGGTGATGCACCTCAGTGATACATATCGATTTCAACATGTTTGAAATATATTAACACCATTAAAATTCACTGCAAAAAACGATTTTTCCCCATAGGCCGTAATGTAACGGAATTCTTTTGAGTGTCCCTGTAAGTGAACTATAGATGCTACACACATTCAATTTCAATACCGAACATGCCATAGTAAACCTGAATAACATATATCAATTGCATGGCAATCCGTGTATATTTATGAGAGTTAGAGCACGGACAGACAGACAGACAGACAAACCGAATTCATAAAAACTTTTCAACGTCGTTGGAAAGTGTTAAAAAGAGTGTAAAAAGAAATATGTCTGAAAATTATTTAAACTATCTAAAGATTTCTAAATTGTTTTTTCAAAGATTAATTAAAATTAATATATTTCCCTTTTAATTACGTGGTTGGGGCATCAAACGTCTCCAGCGACTTTTTTTTAAAATTCTATTCGTACCGCTTTTTGAAAACTAATCTTTGCCATTCACCTATAGTAAAATATTTCATGTAATATCTACTACGAACATAATTTTTGTAAATTGTGGTGCGCTTGACTATAAAAAATAATCTATCCTGCCCGTAATCAAAAAGTTTAATTGACAATTAACTTCTGAAAATATGAAAATACGGTATTGTCATTTGGAACATCACAACTAAACATAATTTGTAAAACTCTAGCTCATCAGGAAGTGAGTTTTACATACAATGAACCAAATTACATTAAATAAAAACGCAAAAAAAGAGATAAAACTTTTTATATGAGAGAAGGTGTTGAGAAATATACCTACTTCTCTTAAACAATTAAATTTCCCAGTTAGCATCTTATGACGGTTACCCAATTATTTTAACACCCAATTATACTACTACAGTATACTACCCAGTTATTATTGTAACTTACTACCCAGTTATTATTGTACACAATTGAACATAGTTTCTAGAACTCTAGCTCATCAGGAAGCGAGTTTTAGATACAATGAACCAAATTAAATTAAATAAAAGCATGGTAAAAAGAGAAAAAAACTTTTTATATGAAGGAAGGTGTTAGGAAATCTACCGCTTCGTTTCTTTAAAAATTTAATTTGCCAGTTAGCAGCTTATGACGGCTACCCTGTTATTTCAAATAAACTTAAACCGACAATGAATAATTTTCGAATTAATGGTTTCCCGTAAAATCATCTTCAAATTTAAATATGTAAAAAATTAATAAAACATTATTCATTACACGCTGTCTTTGTTACGGCTAACCTACTTTATGAAATTCAATTTACTTCGCTTAAACTTACTTCGTTGAATCCAACTGCGCATATATTTATAATTTAATAAATAATATTACATTTGAAACTGTTTTTAATTAATAATGTGGGAAGTAGTTGCACGAAGTAATTTTAAGTATATTTAATTATACAATACAAGGGTTTAATCTCATTGTGTATTTTAGTATTTTGACCTTATTTACTTGAAAAGCAAGTAATGAATTTGAACATTTTTAAATAAATCAATAAATGCTTCGTAGAAAAGATTTATAGCTATTTATTTTCAACAATTGCGTATTTAGATTTCAATAGGCGAATAATGATCTAGATATACAGTAGTTATAAATCGACTATTATTTTATTTATATGGATAAAAAAAGCAGTAAAATGGTGAAAAAGAAGTAGAATTGAAAATGTTTTTATTCAAATAGACAGGTAAAGTAGTTCAGCAATTTATTGGTCAATAGTAATTAGAGCGAAATGATAGAGAAGATTTTCTATTATATCTTTAATGCAAATGGGAATTTTATTCTGGCTTCTTACATAACTTAAGTTCTGCTGAATTGATTTTGGGATGGAATTTACATTGTTAGATAATTTTTCAGGGAAGGTTTTAATATGCAGCGTGTCCGAGAAAGGTCTAACATTCTAAACATTAATAACAAAAATACTCACAAGTGAAATGAAATGCAGTTTTCTGCAAAAGAAAGAAGAAATATAAGAGTTTTTTTTACAGTACCTTCAATGTAGATGTACGCTGAAAAAAAAATCATTTTGCAGTATAAGCTGGGATGCCAGTATTATACTGTAAAATCAACATTTTGAGTCTCAACAATAAATTTCGCCCCCGTATAGTGAAGCCCAACAGTCTGCACCTGTGATCGTAACGCTCATGATATATATCATGTATTATATATCACAATACACAGGGTGTCCGAAAAGTCTTCCCCTGATTACAAAATGTATTCATACCCGCTATATATAAGATAGACATGTGAAACTGGTGCCAAAATGTTGGAAAACTAACCAAGTTTTTTGCTGCAGGTCACCGTACCGTGGCTGTAGTGTAGCAGTGTCAGTGTTCAGGAAACGGGTCAATGTAACAAGGCAGCTTGGGCTGCACATTCTCCAGACATAACCCCATTATTTATTTTCTATGATCTTATATCAAGGACATGTCCTTGACCCTTGCAGGCCAAGCTGTCATTGGAAAACCTGTAACCCTTTTGTTACAGGTTTTCGTAACGTGGCTGTAGTGTAGCAGTGTTAATGCCAGGGCAACTTGCCCTGCACGTTCTCCAGACATAGACCCATTAAATTTTTGTATGATGTTATGTCAACGACATGTCCTTGATACCTGCAGGCCAAGCTGTTCTGGACACTGACATCCCTACACTAGAACCACGTTACGGAAACCTACAACAGAAGAACTTGGTTAGTTTTCTAACACTTTGGCACCAGTTTTACGTATCTATCTTATATATAGTGGATATGAATACATTTTGTAATCAGGGTAATACTTTTCGTACACCCTGTATATCATGATGCTATATATCTTGATATACGTATCAAGTATGGCTCATATTTCTTGAAATTGCCATATGAAGATGCAATTTGGAGATGTTTGAATATGAAAATATCTGATTATTTTTTTAAATATAACATTAATAACGCGAAAATTAATAAGGAGATATTTTGATACTTGATTAGAATTGGGTCATTTCCTCCTAAAGACTCCACTTTGAACACTTTTCTTTCCATGAACATGTTTCAAAACGGCTCACTGTCTAATTAAAATGTCCTTCCTTCCCAAATGAACTCGTGTTTCAATTCTCTTTAGAGATAACTCTTATAATTCGCTAATAAATCGCGA
The DNA here is from genome assembly GCA_963931845.1 of Maratus michaelseni. Taxonomy (NCBI): domain Eukaryota; kingdom Metazoa; phylum Arthropoda; class Arachnida; order Araneae; family Salticidae; genus Maratus; species Maratus michaelseni. The sequence continues at coordinate 378,908,306 of OZ007590.1, read as the reverse complement.
GGAAAATGCAGAAAAATTAATGCTATTTAGATAGTAAAAGTTTTTCAGTTGCTGGGAAAGTGAGTGATTTGTGAGTTTTTGAGGTTAAATTTAAAAGGATTATTAGTTCTAGTCAGCCTTTGTTACAGGTTTTTAAATTTATTCTTCAATGAGTGTAAGTTGTCGATTGAAATAATTTAGAACATTTATTTATACAATAAAACCTCCGAATAACGGACACCTCGGCAGAGCAGAATTAGTCCACTATTGAGAGGTGTCTGCTATTCAGAGGTAGAAATGTACAAATGTATAAGGTTTTGGGGATCGAAAAAGTGTCCGCTAAACAGAGGTGTCCGTTATAAATGTTTTACTGTTTATAGTAGCAACAATTATGCTGATATATAGGGACTGAACGTTTTTAAAATTCAATAAAACGGTAAGCTACTGCAATATCGAAATAGTAAAATAGTAAAATGTACCTGAATATCGTATGATAAAACTTCTTAAATATCAAATAGTAACCGATATCTGAATACGAAAAAAGGAGAAAATAAATAAAATATCCATTCTTAAGTATTATAAAAAGAAATTAGTACTTTAAAAATAATTGTAAAAGTTTAGTTCACCCACCTATTTAAAAAAAAAAAAAAAAATGGAAGGTACGTAACTATACGTAACATGTTAAAATTTCTAAAATATCAAATAGTACTGACGTAAAAATGCGAAAAAAGGCGAAAATAAATAAAATATTCATTATTAAATATTATCAAAATAAATAGAAAAAAAAAATATTAGTAATTTAAAAAAAATTTTTTTTTTTTTAGTTCATCCATCTATTTTAAAATAATAATAATAATAATCAAAATAGGAAAAGCTACATAAATATACATATCGGACGATAAAATTTCTGAAATACCAAACAATACTGATACAAGAACACATAAAAAATGGGAAAATAAATAAAATATCCATTCTTAAATATTATCAAAATAAGGTGTAGTAATAGATTAACAATCATTTAAAAATAGCTGTAAATCACTCAAACAGTTAAAATAAATCAAATTAGTAAAACACATAGAAATATATATTAATCGCAAGGTAAAACTTCTAAATTAATAAAGATACGGAAAAAAGAAAATAATAATAAAATACCCATTCTCAAATACTGTAAAAATAAGAGAGAGAAAAATGCTATTTTAACAATAATTTAAAACAAAAACCGTGGCGAATGGAAATAGACAGAGCTCTACGCACGCGTACCGTGTTCAGTAAGTAATGTAAACTGGTAGAATATGAAAAGGAAAAAAATAAATAAAATATCCAATCTTAGGGCTGTTATATTAAAAAAAAGAATTCTTCCCCCCTTTCAATAACAAGAAATTTTCTGACTCATTTTTAAACATAAAAACGTGATATTTGCTGGCATGAGGTGATTTTTAATCAAACGGGTTGATTTTTCATTTTTCGATAAATGAATTACATTTTGAGTTATAAGTGATTATTGTCTCAGGAAAGCAGTTCTTTTTCTCTTTTCCTGCGCTTTCGCGTCAGGAAATTCGGTTCAACATGTCAAATTTGCCAGCATTCTCTGAAAAAAAATCTTTGCATTTGCCAAAAAAAAAAAAAAAAAAAAAAAAACGAAAAAAAAAAATAAATAAATAAATAAAAAGTCAGTTCGATTTGTTTCTGAATAAGAGCATCTGCAAATTAGATGCATTTGCGAACAAAAATGAATTGAAAAATGTGTCAGAGACAGTTTGGATTTCAGAACAGCCTTAAAAAATATCAAGGAAAAACAGCAATAATTAGAAAACTAGTATGCCATGGCTATTACAAAACTTTCTTCTGTATAAATCGGATCAATTAAATGATTTAAATAGTACAAGAAATTACATCGATTTATCAAATAGGTTTTTTTACACAATGTATTCCCATATTCAGGATACTAAGAGTGAAAAGTTTCGTTCAATTCTGTGCATTTAAACTGGTGATAGAAGCATCGCCTATTTCGAACAAATCCTCGAATTCCGACATCCCCTCTTAGATGACCGCAACCAAAATTGAAATTGAATGACAATCTATTCCTATCACGAGGATTCTAAATTTTATGTGTTACGCACATAAACTGGGGATATAAGCATCGCCTAAATCGAACAAATCATCTATTTGCTTCAGCCCCTCTTGGGGGATTTTGCCCAAAAAAATAATCAGCACCCATTCACATAAGGTAGAACTTCATATTAAATGTCATCCTATCTTCTATGCAGTAGTTCAGTAGTTCTTGAGTTAGAGCGCCCACGAAAGTTGTGCCACATACAGACGGACAGACAAACTCGCGGACAGACATTTTCTAAAAACATTCAAATCGTATTCCGGACTTTTTAAAAAGTATAAATTCATCGAAACCGGAAGTCGAAATTACTTTCTTCTTGCATAGAATAGGAGAAAATACAAACAGAGCAATTTTTTTTATCAATAATAATAACGTAATCAATGGTATTTTGTTATTAAAGCATGGAATGAACTTGCAAGCGACATTAAATAATGTAAATTGATAAAATATAAATGCATCCTGTTAGAAAAAAAAAAAGAAAAAAGTATTAAAATAGAAAAAAAAACATATTTATCAAATGATGCAACGTCTAAAATAGCTTTTATGAAAAAAAAAAATACTGCCATAACGATACGGTAGAAAAAAAAAACATATAATAATAATAATAATAATAATAATAAACTGAAAATTATTCATCCGTCATAGAATATGAAACACTTTCCAACACTAACAGAATATTATTCAGACATTTAATTTTTTTTCTTACGATGAAATGAGATATCTAAATAAGCAATTGAAAAAAAATACACAACTCAGTAAAAATCTATTTTCAGCATTTGCTTTCCACACTCGAAATCTTTCGTGCAACCCTGTATATATTTAGAGAATTTGAAAATAAAACGTAATGCACTAAAAATTACATAAAATTGCTCATCACAGCGGAAAGAGCCCTTCTAGAAATTACAAATCATAGTCAGTCCTTTAACTGAATTCTCTTGTGCGTCTCTGTACATGAACGATGAATCCTACGCACTCCATAATCTATAGAAATAAGTTGTATTGAACCTTAGTGATCCTTTTAAATTGAATTATGCGTTTCAAGTATCATAACATGTTGAAAATGCTTTTCCCCATAGATCATAATGTAAGGGAACTATTTTGTACGTCTCTGTAATTGAACTATAAATGCTACTAAATGTATACTCCGGTAGAAGCATGCTGTAGTCCACCTCATTAATGCATATTCATTTCGTTATGTTTCAAATGTCGCAAAATCCATAAAATGCGCCGAAAACGATTTTTCCTTTTAGACCATAATGTAATGGAATTCTTTTGCGTGTCCCTGTAAATGAGCTATTAATGCTACCCACTTCATTTTCAATATCGAACATTCTATAGTCAAATTAAATAATGTGAAAAAATTTCATGACAATCCGAGTAGATTTATGAGAGTTAGAGCACGGCCAGACGGAGAGGCAGACAAATCGAATAACGAAACACTTTTGAACTATGTTGGAAAGTGTTAAATAGGTACACTGAAAAAAAAAAAAAAAAGAAAGAAAGAAAGTGTTGATTTCGCAGTATAATACTGACATTCCAGTTGCTAGTATTATACCGTAAAATTAACAGTAATAAACAGTAAAATAAGCAGTAATAAGCTACCGCGCATGCAAGGCAGCGTATTACTGCTTATTTTACTGTTTATTAGTGTTAATTTTACGGTATAATACTAGCAGCTGGAATGTTAGTATTATACTGTGAAATTAACACTTTTTTCTTTTGCAGTGTATTAAATGGGAAAAAATAAGACATATATTTATCACATGATACAACTTCTAAAATAGCTTCTAAGAAAAACAAATTTACTGCCATAACGATACGGGGAAAAAAAGAACAATAATGATTTTAAACAATGAATGGATATTTTATTATTTAGCGCAGAATTCTCTCGTTAAATATAGAAAAGTCTCCATTATATCGTTTAAAACGAAAGACAAGAAAAAAGTCCGATATAATGGAGGACATTAAAATAAATTAAAAAGTTGATAACTTACAAGAATTAGTTTTAAGTTGTCTCCAAAACATTGGTTTACAATGCTTATTACAATTTTCTTGTTAAAATTAATAAAATTAAGGAGAATTGCATTTTTATTATAATGACGCATACAAAAAATTACTTTAGAAAATGCACCTAAGATAGAATTTATATTTCTGTAGAGGCACGAAAAAAGAGCGATATATCCGAACGGGCAATATAATGAAGCGCGATATAAGGGGGGAATTTCTGCAATATCAAAATAAGGCAGAAACGAGATTGGGTAAAACAAACAGACACTTTAATAATTATTAACAAGTTGGAAATGACACGTCAAACATGACAAATGATACGTTCGAAGTTCGTACTTTAACTAGTTTTATAAATCTGGTTTTATAAATATTCAGATCTTGGTGCAATAGCTGTTGCACTCTTATGCAAAATTGCACGAATATAAAATTTATTTTAAGTGCAGATTTTCATATGATAGATATTAATTTTATTTTATGAAATTAAGTTCAATACACTTTTACAAACAATTTAATTACAATGCTGTTACATTAAAATTATACTATACGCAAATATCCAATACAAGACAATGGGAAAACAAATCATCGTTATTATTTCACTGAAATGAATTATATCGTCTGCTATTATGATAGAATTCATTTCCGTAATAAAATAAGCACATTTTAAGTTGGCAACATTTTATCTTTTGTTGACATTTACGGAAAACTGCAGTGGGAAACTTAAGCCTAGCTCAGATATTTTCAGAACTTGAAATCCATATTTTGACTCTTTTTCCGTTTAATATCTACTTCTCCGGAAAAATCTCTCAAAAAAACTGTTGGTAGATCATATAGGACTGCTATAATTAAACAATTTTAGTATACAAATTCGGTTTTTAAATTCAGTAATACGAAAATAATAGGACGTAATTACCATAGCAATCTAGAATCATGACCTATCATGAGATATCATTGAATTAATTACGTATGATAGAATTTAATAGAAAGGAGAAAACTTTTATTAATATATATTTTAAGTTTTGATTCGATTTTCATAAAATTTGAAATGACTCGACAAAATTCTGCAACGATTATTTATATTAAATTTTAAACCATTCCGTTGGGTTGTTTTTGCGCTGTTACATGCGGACAGACGGACGGACCAGACGGCGGCTATAGGTGCTACGTATTTATATAATTACGAACGCACATAAAAATAAAATTTGTAACTCACCGAAGAGTGGAAAGTATAACTCAAGCTAACTACAATCGCAGTATGATCGGTAAGTAATGCAAATAATGTATGCCGGTAAAATAAAAAGGCTTTCAATTAAAACTAGTCGTTGGGGGCCACCGTAATACTTACCCATCATGGATATGCATAATGTAAAATATTAAAATAAAAATGTGTAAACTACTTATAAAATGCATTGCAATTCAAATAAAATCGTGGCTTGATGACGTCACAAACTTTAAAGGCTCGATTACTGAATTGCTTGAAAGAGGTTTTTCCTTATAACTCCAAAAATAATAATCCTATTAACTAGCGGTTTATTGCATCTGATTAAGCGTCAAATTTCCAATTAAAATATATCTTTGAAGTGAAATTTGGATGAAATACAGGGTCATGAAAAATCGAAGAGTGTGGAAAATAGGATTCCAAATATCTCGGCAACTAATTATCCGATCGACTTCATGCTTTATGTAAAATTTATGTTTTTTTATTGTCTTTTATATTCATTTCTTAAAATAAACAATTTCGAAAATTTTTATGTACCTTTTATCAGAACGAATATTTCGAGGGTCCGAATAAAATAGTTCCGGTTAATCGAGGTTAATGAAATGAAATAGGCTTCTTTCCATTATTACATACTAAGTACATACCAAATTGCAAGTCTCTATCTCAATTTTTTCGGGAGATAGAGCGTTTACAGAGACACACACACACATACACACAGACACACAGACGGACGGCAAAATTTTTTTTCTAAAAATATGTTTTTCGGAATCTCCAGTGTCTGAAACGTGTAAATCCGTCAAAAATTTTTTTTCGATTTTCAAAACGATTACAAGACTTACCCTATACTACGTATGATGGGTAAGTAAAAATGAATCAAAACAGAAAGACGTATAGAACACTTAACATGCGATAAAATTTTTAAAATGACAAATTTTACTGACAGGATACCGAAAAAGAAAAAATACAGTAAACACTTATTCTTAAATAAAACAGCTCAACTGTCAAACATGCCGAAAGACCAAAAAATAATAATAATAATAATAATAATAATAAAAATTTGAAAGAAAATAACCAAAGGTATTAAAAAATTAAGAAAAATGATAGCTTAACATTAATTTGCTTACATTTGTCTCAAAAACATTAACTTATACATGTATCATAATTTTATGAATCGTATTAATGATAGATGTTTAACATTTATTGTAATTGACACAAAAGTAAAGTTATTTAAAAAGTGTTGTATTTTTACGGGAAATACGAAAAAATAGCAATATAACGCAGCGTAATAATGGGGTATAATGCAGAATTACTGCATTACCAAAATACGGGGGGGGGGGGGGTAGTAATACTTCAACAATAATTAATAAATATACACTTTAAAACAATACACTTTAAAACACGCAACACGCAACACGCAGACGGTTTTATAAACAATTCAAGGTTCATCTTAAAAATCAGGTCTAATTTCATGACTGCGTTCGAAATAATTTCTGTTACAACTTGTGGATTTGGCGTGGATTCCGATAATGGAAAATTCACTGAATTTATTTATGTTTGGTACAAAACTCAAACTAATTAATTTTTTTTCTTTGCTCATTTTCTTTTTAAGATATGGCAGCAGGAAAGGAAAAATATTTTTTACATCACTGCAAATATTATATTATTATAACAAACAAACATTTATGATAAAGTCACGTTGGAAATAAATTTAAACATTTTAAATTTTTACTCAGTAATTTTATTTTTATTTTTATTTTGCTACAGAGGGGAAAAAACATTATTTAAACTATCTATGTATGATTTCTAATTCGTTTTAACAACGTCTAATCATAATTTAATTAAATGAATCTAATTATTGATAATTAAGTACTGAAAATATGAAAATATCGTATTGTCATCGGGGAAAGACAGTGAAAATGGATTAAAAAAATTCCATCTTTACATGCTTGAACCAAATTAAGAGAAATAAACGCGTATATAAAAAGAACAAACGTAACCGGTGAATGAAGAGAAACAGAGCCAACTATACAAGTGGTTCGATAAAATAAAGTAAAGCGACAAAATATAAACGATTAAAAAAATTAATCAAAATTGGAAAACACATAGAAAAATACTTATCGCACGATAAAATTTTGAAATAACAAAATATTACTGTCATAAAAATACAAAAATAATGGCAAAATGTACAAAAAAATTTTTCAGCTTGTCCCCAATGGAACCTTGCGCCATAAAACCCTGTACAACCAGGGACGCCATTTCAGAACTTTCTTGGGGGGGGCAAAGTTTGTTTTTAAGGTAGTGGAGTTCGGGGGCGGGGAGGGCGCAACCTCTCCGAACGAGAAACGTTTACTGAATCATATATACAGAGACAGCAATACTTCTAATACGGAATCTAAAGCGACCTCTGAAAAATTCCGTTTTAGAGAGGTTTTTGTCTTAGCAAGTAGACTTTTAAAATATTATGAAAGTTTTCAGTTATAGACAGGTACCGTTTTTTACAGGTATTCTTTAAGAATCTTAAAACCTCCTTTCTATAAAGCACTTCTGCAGAGCATAGGTGTATTACAGTGAAACCTGTCTATAACATAATTCTTTCTCAAACGGGAAAAAGCATCAAGTTTCGACGAAAAAAACGCCATACAATTATACTTGCTAAGATGGAGACCTGTCTAAAATAAAGCTTTTTTACAGTCCTTTTCAACTCCTTCTTTGCAGGTTTTACTGCAGAGGCACCATTTCATGAGTTTCTTGGGGAGGGTGACAAAGTTTTTTTATAGACAGGGGTTTAAATATCGTGCAGGATTGCACAAAATAGAAATAGGCCCCCACAATAATAGATGCAGTGTGAGATTTTGCCTTCTTATCCTAACTTCTTTCACAAACATGTGATTCTTCAGCAAATATATTTTTAATTTTAGTGGTAGTCAGCAAATTTTTCTTCTTTTTTTACGCAAAAGCAATTCGTCAACCGATCGCGATAAACATCGCGAATTTTACGAATTGGAATTAGAAAAAATTGTTAATTGGTCGCGGAAAAAATCGTTAATTTTTTGAGACGACCGTGGAAAAATATTGTGAATTTCGCCAAAGATCACTGAAACAAATAGAAATTTTCGTCAATCGGTCGCGGAAAAAAATCGCGAAATTAGTATGACTATTGCGGAAAAATATCGCGAAATATGTCAAAGGATTGAACAAAAAAAATCACGAATTTAGTCAAAGAATCGCGCAAAAAAGGGGAATTTCGTCAAAGATAGCGCAAAAAAAATATCTACTTTTGTCAGTCGGTTGAGGAAAATGACTTCCGAATTCCAACAAACGATCGTAAACGAACAAACGATCGAGTCGCGAATTGCGAAAATAAATAGCGAATTTCGTCGATCAGTTGCCAAAAAAAATTTCGAAATTTGACAAATTGGGGAAAAAATTCGTCAACGATCGGAATTTCGTCAAAGATTGTGCAAAAACATGACAATTTTTGTCAATCAGTTGCGGAAAAAGACTCCCGAATTTCAACAAACGATGGTAGAAAAGAGTCGCGAATTTCGTCAAAAGATGGCGAAAACAAATAGCGAATTTCGTCGATCGGTTGAAAAAAAATGTCGCAAATTTGGATAAATGGTCGAAAAAATCAATTCCGTCAATGATTCACAGAAAATAGCAAATTTTGGAAAATTATCACAAAAAAAAAAAAAAAAAAAAAAACAATTACGAAAGTCATGATTTTCAATCGGTCACGAGATAATCAGCACACGAACACCATCAAGAAGTTACGAAATTTGTAAATGTTGTAATCCATATGTATAAGAAATTTTTCATTAATGGTTTTCTGTCAGTAAAAATTTTCCGCAATCATTTTCTGCCTTCCTCTTCAGACTATGATCTAAATTCCATACAATTCAGAAATTGCAAAACCCTTGGTCTCAGGTCCCTTGCTCCTGCATTGGGTGGGGCAACACGATCCAATCTGCAGTACGAATCGAGCCGGGTTGATGCGGCTTATTTTAGTTGCGGGTCAGGTTGACTTCAAACATTTGACTACGGTTGGAACATATATGTCCCAGTAGACAATTTTTTATTCTATTAGTACGACTTTTTGAAATCTGTCATACACTTATATTAGGTTATTTTCGAGAGAAATCTGTCACAAGGAATTTTTTGGAAATTGTAGAACAATTGGATGCATAATTAATAGTCAAACCTGGCCCGATATCAAAGGGTTAATTGTTTCAGGTTCAAGTTGGGTTTTCACTCTTTTGAGTCGGGTTCGTGTTGCCCGAGTTTTCAAAGAAATCCTAAATATTTTCAGATGAAAAAAAAATTATTAGAGATATAACTGTAGTCTACTTTTCCAAATCGTATTGAAATATGTATATGGATTAATTTTATTTCTTTTCGAGTGGGGTTGGGGTCAATGAAAAATTTCTGGACGTTTCCGGGTTTACTGGAAATTACAGTCCTGCATCGGCTACCTGAAATGCATTTCGTTTTGGATGTAGTTGATTCAATTTTTTTTTTTTTTTTTTTTTTGTAGGTTGAGTTAATTTTATACTATTCGAGTTATGCTTTGACTCTTTCGAATCGGGTTCGAGATGAACCGATTATACAAAAGGATGTTCTGAATAATTTTCAAATGAAAAAACTATAGTATATATGAATATTAATGGGTGTATATATGTGTTATTTTATGTATATAAAAGGTAAACTTGTAGATTACTTTTCCATAAACGTATTAAAATATATACATTCATTTTCTTTCACTTCGGGTTCAGGTATGAATGTTTTGAATTCGGCTTGAAGTCTGTCGGGTTAAAGTCAGAATTCGGGTCGGTTACAACCAAATCTGGACAGGACTCTAGTGTCAGGCTGTGGAGATTTTTAAGAGCATACTGTATATATATATTGAAATTGAATACTCCTCCCCCATCCCCCCACCCCCGAAAAAAAAATTAAAAATTCCCCTTTAATTTTTGGCTAAAGAGAGAATTTATCACTAAAATTCTAGCCTTGGGGGTGACGAGTTTCCTTTTAATCATGCTGTACACAGCTTAGAAGCAATTCATAGAATTTTTTCCTCACATATATTTCTAAAACTAGCCAAAATACTCATTAATGATAAATGTCTCACTTATAGAATGTTGCAATAGCAAGGCTTTAGAAAATATTTCAATATTAAAGTGTTTATTACTTTCTTCTATATTTAGAAGAAAAAGGTATTGGATTTATGAAAATTTACCACTTCCGGTTTCCGACGGATTTATACGTTTTAAAAGGTCCTGAACACAATTGGACTGTTTTCAGAAAATGTCTGTCTGTATATGACAAAAATTTTGTGGGCGCTGTATCCCAAGAACTAATGCATGGAATTTGATAAAACTTTATATTCAGTTAGACATTTATATAAATGGGTGGTGATTAGTTTTTGGTGTAAATCGCCCAATAGATGGCTCTTCTAGGCTACATTTTTCATGATTTTTACGATAGCTATATCTGAAGAACTATTGCACAGAAGTTCACCAAACTTCAGATTCCGTTAGACCTTGACAAAAATGGACGTTGATTATGATTTGGTATAAATAGCCCAGCAGGTGGAGCTGCTATGCAACATTTTGCATGATTTTCACGATAGCTATATTCCCAGAACTAACGCACATAATTTAATAAAACTTTAGATTCAGTTAGACCTTAATATAAATTGGTGCTGATTTGTTTTTGGTGTATGTGAAACCTGTATGAGATAGAAAAAAGTTTTGCGATTGGCACATCAGACTAGTTTTTTTTTTTTTTATTGTAATCAAATCACTGAAATCTGACGTTATTTTAGCTTTTGATCATATTTAGATTTTTTTTTGTCTAACCTGTGATAACTGATAAATTTTCTGAAATTTCAAATTCTTTGGGGGGGGGGGCGGTTGCCCCCCCCAGCCCCCCCGAAATGGCGCCCCTGTGTACAACCAACCAACCGATTCTTAATTATTATTAAGCAGTAAGGTATTACGGCAAATTCCAAATTATTATTAAAATAAGGAAGATAAGTGAAACTAAAAAAAAAATCTAAATAATCTAAAATAATCTAAAAATAAATAAAACTGTAACTCACTCAATTGTTAAAATATCAATACAAATCGAAAATATATTGAAATATATTTATTAAGCGATAGAAATTCTAGAAAAAGAAATATTACTCCAATAATATTCCGAAAACAAGCGACATGACATTACTTAACCGAGCCAATCTTCAAATATGTAGTTCATCTTACTTAATCAATCATGAAAACAATCGATCGTCAGCTGTCGCGACAGCAGTGGATGCGGTCTCGGGAGTCGCAATGTCCTCCAGTCAAAGGGAAATGAATGGAAACCCAATTACAAAAAATCACCACTGGTGGCGGTAATATCCAGTAATCTAGTCTGCCGTAATCGAATCGCCATTCATTTATCTTTGACTAATGGATCTCACGACTTCCAAAACCATATCCACTGCTATCGCGATAGCTGGAGGTTGTTTTCATGATTAAGGCGGGGCTAGTTGAGCTTAAGCCGAAAGATAGGCCTCCTTGTCCAGTTTGACCTTGACCTTGATTAAATGAGATCAATTGTATATTTGAAGATCAGCTTGTATAAAAAGGGGAAGAAAAAATGCCGATAACTCCTGGACTGTAAAAATACCAGAAAGAAAAAAAGAAAGAAAAGGAAAATAAATACTTATTCTTAAGTGTTATCAAAATAAAAGAAAAATAAAGTGACAGTTTAAAAATAATTATATATTCGAAGATCAGCTTGTATAAAATAGTTAAGTAAAAAACGTCGCTGGCTCCTGAACTATAAAGTACGAGGGAGAAAAAAAAAAAAAGAAAAAAAAAGAAAGTAAGGAAGGAAGGAAGAAAAGGAAAGAAAATGAAAAAAAAAAGGAAGGAAGAGAAAAGAAAAGAAAATGAAAACGAAAAAAAAAGGAAGGAAGAAAAAGAAAGGAAATGAAAAAGAAAAAAAGGAAGGAAGAAAAAGAAAGGAAACTAAAAAGAAAAAAAAGAAGGAGGAAGGAAGGAAAGGAAAGAAAATGAAAGAGAAATATTATTTAATGTTAGCAAAATAAAGCAAAAAGGAAATGACAGTTTAAAAATAATTAAAAAATAAACAAATCTGTAGTTCAAACACATATTAAAAAAAGAAGCAAAATAGAAAGAGGTATAGAAATATATACTTATCATAAGATAAAACTAAAATTACACATAATACCGCCATAAAGATACGAAAAGAAGGGGGAAATGTAAACAATATCTATCTTTAATTATTATGGAAATAAATGTGGGGAATGATACTTTAACAATAATTATTTAAAAAAAAACTATAACCCTTTCAGCCAATTAAAAACTATTCAAAATAGAAAAGCGCACAGAAATAAAATTATCACAAGATTAAACTTCTAATATAACAAAAATCTCTGTAATACAGATACGAAAACAAAAGGAAAAATTAATAAAATGTCCATTCTAAAATATTGTTAAAATAAAGTGATATACTTCAACAATAATTAAAAGGAAAATCCGTAACTTATCGGTGAAAGGAAAGAAACGGCGCTAACTACATGCGCGCACTTGTCCGTTAAATAATGTAAATTAGTGTAAAAATAAAGTATTTCAATTTAAAAACGAATTAAAATAAAAAAGATACAAGAGTATCACAGGATAAAACTTCTAAAAGGTCCATCTAAAATTACTGCCATAAAGATACGGGAAAAAGAATAATATTCATTTAAAAATATTTTTCCAATAAGAGACAAAATAATAATAATAATAATAATGTAATCATTGATGTTTTGTTATGAAGACATGGAATAAACTTGCGCTAGGTAAATATTGTAAGTCGGTAAAATAAGGATTACGAAAAAAAAAATTTAAAGAAAATGAAAAGAAATAGTTATTTTTAAATGTTATCAAAATAAAGGAAAAAGAAAGTGACAATTTAAAAATAATTATATATTTGAAAATCAGCTTGTATAAAATAGTTAAGTAAAAAATGTCGATGGCACCTGGACTATAAAGGTATGAGAAAAAAAAGAGAAAGAAAGAAAAGGAAAGAAAATGAAAGAAATAGTTATTCTTAAACGTTATCAAAGTAAAGGAAAAATAAAGTGACAATTTAAAAAGAATTAAATAGTTTAAAAAATCTGTAGTTTACTCATTTATTAGAAAAGCGAATCAAAATAAGAAAAGGTATTAGAAAGATACTTATCACACAATAAAACTTCTAATATAACACATATTACTGCCATAAAGATAGGAAAACAGGAGAAATTGTATAAAATATCCATCCTTAAATATTATGGAAATAAGGGGGGAAAAGGAAAGTGATAGTTTAACATTAATTAAATAATAATAATAATGATAATAATAATAATAATAAAACCTATAACATTTTCAACCAATTAAAACAATTAAAAATAGGAAAGTGCGCAAATAGAAATAAAATTATCGTAAGATGAAGCTACTAGAATATAATAAACATATCTGTCATAAAGATACGTAATTAAAAAGGGGAAAAAGGAATAAAATATCCATTCTTAAATATTGTTAAAATAAAGGAAAACATAAAGTTATACTTCAACAATAATAAAAAAAAAAAAAAATCCGTAACTTATCGATGAAAGGAAAGAAACGGTATGAACTAACATACGTACCGTGGCCGATAAGTAATGTAAATTAGTAGAATATAAAGGATTTCAATTGAAAACGAATTAAAATATAAAAATATATAGAAGTACCGCAAGATAAAACTTCTAAAGGGACAAATATTATTGCCATAGGCATACACACACACACACACACACACACAAAAAGGGAGAGAATAAAATCTCTATTTTTTAAATATTTTCCCAATGAAGCACAAAAAGAAAACGATGCCTCAAAAATAATTATTAATAATCTAATCATTGATGTTTTGTTATGAAAACATGGAACAAACTTGCGCTCGATAAATATTGGAAGACGTTAAAATAAGAATTTCTATCTATATTTCTATTGTTAGTTCTGAATCAAAATAGAAAAAAGTGTAAAAATAGATTTATCGCGCAATAAAATTTCAATAATTATTAATAACGTAATCATTGGTGTTTTGTTACGAAAACATGGAATAAACTTACGCTCGGTAAATATTGTAAGCCTGTAAAATAAGGATTTCTATATTTATTTCATATTGTAAAAGTGAATCAAAATAGGAAAAAAGATAAAAAGAGATTTATCACACAATAAAATTTCTTCAATTACAATTAACCATGATGATAAGCATGTGAAAAAAGAAAAAATTAATAAATTATCCATTTTTTAAATATTATCAAAAGAAGGCATATTTCCTTGAACACCGGCATAACGAAATACAGGGAGAGGCAAGATATTGAAATAGATTTGCTTTTTTCTAACAGATCTGCAGCCTGGATCAGGTTTTATATATTTAAAGAATATAAACATAAAATTTATGTGTTAGAACACTCCCTACCATGCAAATCAATTTCTAAACGTACCAATATTTCTTTTAAACCAATAAGAAATGTATCAATTAAAATATATTAAATATTCAGAAAAAAGGCTTATATACAAATATTTTTCAAACAACAGAATACAAACAGTTCTTTTTTCATAAGGGCTGTCTGCTCCCTGAACCCCCTTCTCTATTTACATAAATTTTATAAACATAAACATAAAAATAAACTACAACTAAAATTTGTCATCCAAGGGGGAAGGAGGGGGGGCTCTGCCCTCTGGTGAAATATCTTTAGTTTCCTTTTTCTCTTAGTGTTTAATTATTTTAAGTTACTTAGAATGGAAATTTTTTTACTTTTTTTTTTTATCTCCAGATAAAAAGAAGAATTCAAAAATCAAGGGAGGGGCAATAATGTCCCTCCTCTGCCCTCATTTGCCGGCGCCTGTGGATACTTTAGCAATAATTAAAAAAAGAAAATCCGTAACTCACCGGAGAATGGAAATAAAACAGAGCTAACTACGCACGCAACTTGCACGGATGAGGATCACATTCCATCTGAGGAGGATACCACCAGCCCAGTCTGTCTAAATCGAAGAGGGCGCGGCCATCTAAGTTTGATCAGAGGATTTCGCCTCTTTTACCTTTCGGGATAGTCGCCAGAAAACTTTTAACATCCAGGCAAAAGAAAGATTTGAATAAATACAAGTGAATTTGTTACACGTTTTTATCGACATTCTAAAGGAGAAGACGTATTATTTACATATGCCATGACATTTAATTAATTTTTTTCTTAAATTACTTAACTTTTTAGAAATCTGGTTTTTACAGTTATAGAATACGCTTGCAAGAAAAGCACGCATCAAACACACAAAATAAATAAAAAAAATCATTCAAGTGCAAGTACAACTCGCGCTCAAAGGGTTCCGTACAATAAACTTATTAATTAATATTTATTAATTAACACTAGAACTACCATGAGCCGTCATGTTGACGGTTACCAAATTAATATATTCCGATTCGAACCAGAAATTTTTTTTTTAAATAAATTAAATATAAAACTTACAGAAATACGTTAAAGGAATAAGTTAAGTAGTTTTAAATAAAATTTCTGGTATGAAATAATTAAAAAAAAAACTTGAGTAAAATTTCCGGTAGTTCTAGTGTTAATAAACTCCTAATACGCCTAATTTTTTTCATAATTTTAGTTTCAGTAGATTCAGAAATAGGAGGGGGGGGGGGACATATCTTTCCTGTATGCTTTCGACGGTATCTCTGATAATATAATACCTAAAATTAAAACAAATGTATTTTTAAGTTCAATGATACGAGATCTAACGAACGATACACTACACGATACATAAAAAAAAAAAAAAAAAAAAAAAAAAAAAATCAAGTAACTTAATTAATATCTCGGCTAATTAACTACAATTTTTTTCCAATATTCATATCAGATATCCTTGAATAATTTTGCGTCGATAGATATTTCGCGCGCCCATCAACACCCCCGCTGACCGCCCAAAAAGTAAAGTTTGTGTGAAAAATACGTTTTTTTTCAAAAACTATGTTATATGGGAAATTCGGTATAGTTTTCATGCAAGGTTTAAATAAATTCCTACTACTCTATTTTTTTTCATAATTTTAGTTTCAGTACGTTCGAAAAAGAGGGGAGGGGAACATATATTTGCGGTGCATTTTCGACGATATCTCCGAAAATATAATACCTAAAATGAAAAAAAAAAATATTTTTTTTTTTAATTCGGTATTACGAGATATTTCACACGATACTCCATACGATAGACAAAATAAAACTTTTTTTTTTCAAGTAACTTAATTAGCCCCGTAAATTTTTCCTAAACATATTTGTGAATGGCTAATAGTCTGAAAATAGGTGGATAAAAAGGCTTTATATCTTTCCCAAGTTTGAACTTTCCACGTCCCATAGTATACCAGAAAAAGAGCTCTGACAGACGGGCAGACAGACACAGGCATTATCTTATAATGTTTCGTTTTTACTTTTTAAATACAAAACCATAAAAGTTTTAAACTGTGAGGAAAGTAAAGTTTTAAATTTTTCTTAATTTTTTTTTTTTTTTAAATATTAAAATTTTTCCACAATAATTACACGTTTTCTTGATTATATCATTTTTCTTTATAAAACCATTTCGCAATATGCCAAAAAGATACTATAAAATAGTACTAAAATTTAAAAAAAAAAATAAAAAAATAGTTCAAAGGGCTTGTTCCTTTAAAATGGAATTAAAACTGATTATTAAGAATAATTAATTTTGAATTTTAAAGAAAATTACATTTATTACAAAATTAGAGAAAGAATCTGACATAGTGTTGACAGATATCCCAATTTAGGCGATATGTCCCGGGTTATATAACTTGTCCCGCGTGTTCACTGCGCGGAACGCTAAAACTCTCGATTTTTTCAGGATGCACAAGTTCTTTTAAATTACTTTTCCTACCATGCTATTCGTTTACGGTAGAAACATTGGAAGGTGGAAGGAGAATTTTCGACTGTGTTGTGTGTTTTCTTGTTAAACTAAATTGTAGCATAATATATAGGATATCTACAAATCTATAGATTATATACAGGGTTGCTCAAAAGAATTGGAATAGTTTTGTTGCTATTGCCTGTAATTCCAGAAATCTGGTTTTAAATGTGTTTCGCGTTTTCTGAAATGTTTACTTAAGTATTTTATTTACCTTATTAAACAGCGAAAGTTTGTAAAAGTATTCTGGAAGTGTTGGAAAGTGCTTCATAATCTATGCTTGATACATGAGTTTACTTTCTTGTTTATATAGAATGTGGCATGTATAAATTCTGTTGATCATATACAGGGTAAGTATTTGTGACTATGGGAGTGAATTGCTTATGGGTAGTTTTAAATTGTGTTGCGCATTTTCCTGCTGAACTATATTTAGTAGACTAATAGAGGTTTGTTTAATATAAATAAATTCATATTCGTTTATGATTGGTAATTGCTGGAAGTTGCGTTTTAAGTTGCCTTATGGGTTTTTTACCTGGAATTAAATATTAGCTGAATATGTAATGTGTACAAATGTCGTTACATGATATGCAGAGCTGTACAAAATTATTAGAGTGCATTTCCACCGATTGGAGAAAATTGCTAAATGTGAATTTTCAAACTGAACTAATTTTTTCATGCTATGTAGTATATATTCAAATCTTATAGATCATATACAGGACTGCACAAAATAATTCGACTACTTTTTTTGACTACGGAGAGTAATTGATAAAACTAGATTTTTAAATGTGTTATTCGTTTTCTAAAGTATTTACTTACATATCTTCTTTCAGCTTATTTAACGATGAAGTTTTGTTAAAGTTTTTTGGATGTGTTGTAAAGTGTTTTATAATATATGCTTGACGCATGATTTTTTATTCTCGTTTTAATTTTATTTTAGCACTGTTATTTTTGCATTCTTTTTCGTATTTTTTTATGATTTCAGCCATAAAAATGGCTGTCATTTCATGTTACTGCACGTCAGGAAAAACCCTGCGCCTCAGCAACAACTCTAAGTGTCCACATTCTCGTCATGTGGCGTGGAAAATGAGTCACTGTAACGTCAATATGTCCCATTTTGTGACGGTGCGAAAATGACTCAAAAATCGGTCACGGTATAGTGGTGAATTCACAGTGGAGTGACTTCACAGTGGAGTGACTTCACAGTGGAGTGACTTCACAGTGGTATCCCGAAGTTACGGTCATGCCAGACTTACAAAGTGACGAATTTAGTTCTCACATATAGTACATACAGTGATGATATTTTTTATTATCAATTAAGTTATCAATTATCGTCTAACTGTGACATTCGTGTGACTATAGATGACATCGATTAGCTGTGCTATTGTAGTTGCTTCAATTATACTGAAATTGTGCTTTTAAAAGTAATCACACCTTCAAGATTTTTCTTTTTTAAATATAAGACGAAAGTATTTTTTTTTTATTAAACAACACCAGGGTGTTTTTTTAACTGAATGAAAAACTATCAAATAAAGTAAATGTTTCCAATGAATATGTTTTTGTTAAATAGCTTTTAAACATTTTTTTTAAAAAGAGGACATACATTAAAAACAAGTGGAGAATGGATATTTCTTGATTTTTTATTCGTTTGTTTCAGTTCAGTGATTTTCCTTTTGGATTTTAAATTGTTTAATTATTTTTAGATTTTTTTTTTTAAACTGCATTAAGTCATTTGTCTTCCAGTGTTTTTTTTTTTTTTTTTTTTTTTTTTTTGCATTGCACTTGATATATAGAGAATATATCTGACAAACTTAGCATGAATTCTATTGTAAATGTCTGAATATGTTTAACTAATATTTCTTAAACAAGTTGTTCGTAAAAAGAAGTATATGTGCATACCTTACCTTTAACTTTTCTACCTTTTATTTCATTTCACTATTCTAAATTATTTATTGATATATATATATGATAAATTATTTATTGATATGATTTATTTATCATTTATTGGTTGTCTAATTATTCATAGTTTTCTTTTACTTATACAATTGTTGTCTTCCACTGTTTTTTATTTTCTTTTTGCCTCTTTTTCTTTCCGAAGACAAAGTATAAGGAAATTACATGGTTAACATAAATGAATGACCGGATTTAAAAATTTATATTTCCAAATCTAATACACATATTACAATAAGTAATGTATGAAAATAAAGAAAAAACATTCCAAGGTTTTTTTTTCGTTGCTCAAAGATGGATAGGACGTACGGGTAACGATGATTTATCCTTATTCACATGGCCACCAAAATCCCCGGATCTTACGCCGTGCGATTTTTTTTATTTTGTGTGTGTGTGGGGAGGGATTTACATCAATATATAATAATAATACCAATAATAATAATAATAATATATATTATATATAGTGTATATATATATATATATAATATGTAAAAACGCATGGCTAATAAATATTAAAAAAAAGTGGGCAATTTGATTTACACAAACGTTTGATATTACACATTTTATAATGGACTGCGATGTGATATTTTTATATGTATATTAATTTAGTTATATTTACATATTCATTATTTAATTAATTTAAATGAATTTATATTCATTAATATTAAGAATGTTTTTGATCTAATGCATTTAGATTAATGCCTACGGTGGACAATATCATATTAACTTCTAATATAATGTATACTTTTCTAAAGTGTTAATATAATACATGTTTTAATTTTTATTAAACGTTCTACCCTTACCACTTATATCAAGAGTATTTAATTTTTAACTTTGTATGAAAAAACATTATATGTTACTAATTCATTTCAATATTTAATTAATATTATTTTTAAATCCTTTGTATCTTAATTCAAATATTAAGTATTTTAATTTAATTTAATTTATGTGACGTTGCATTTTTGGCACAGCTATTTAATAGTTACTATGTCATTTCATGGTACATATATTTTTGTTGCTTTAATTATTAATTTTTCCATCTTCCATCTCATTTTTAACATAGAATTATTCATTAATACATCCATTACTTTAATGTAATTGGATATTCTATTTATTATTTATTAATTAATTTCATTTATTTATTATTTAATTAATTGCTATCATCTTTAGATAGTATATGGTTCAATTTTTAAATATTAATTTTCATCCAATGCTATTTTTATTCTGCGTATATTCACTTTTTACCCTAATAGATGGCAGCACCATGGTTTATGTTGCTTTACAATAATATTCATATTATTCTAACACATATTCTGGCAACATGGTAAATCATTTTCCAAAACTAAATTTGGCAACATGTAAATATTTTTGCAATTAATTCCCTCTGTTTGATTGTGTTCATGTGTGGTTCATGTGGTGCACAGGTATCTTTTTTAATCCAAATGGATTATGTACTTTATGACTCTATTTCAAGTTTTATCTGTATATTATAGGTATGGTTTCTTTCCTTTTTAATATTTATTGTATTTATTTTTTATTTTTTCACAGGTGTGATTCATTGTTTATGAGTGGTAGTCCCAAAATTATATTCTTTAGCAATGTTATGGCTAATATGATGATGAAACCACTCATTTTATTTGTGGTATTTAGGCATTTGGGACTTGATAATTCTGTCTAAATTCCACGAATTTCATTTCATTCATTCAATTTCATTTATTCAATTTTTAATTTAATTTCTTCTTCTTTTAAATAAGTTTTTGGTATCTATATTCAGTGTGTCGGGGAATACTTTCAATGTCAACTAATTATTACATACTTAATCATTATTTCATAGTTTCAGTTGGTGTTATGGTAATGTTTCATTTATGGTTATATATATATATATATATATATATATATATATATATATATATATATATAATCCAGTGGAGTAACTCCATATTTTTTCCGCATAGCATATATCTGTCAAATGTCTTTAAACGTAAGATGAATGCTATAAACGACAGCTGAATCATAAAATTTCTGTACTTTATACCAAGTTAATTAAATATTGAAAGAGGTGAAAAATATATTATGTGTCCTATTCATAAATTTTAAATGCACGACTTTCAATCTTTCAACATTAAGTATAAGGTTAGCAGGAATGTAATTTGTTAAATGATTTTCGACGCTTAATTGTTTACCAAAATATTAAAAAAAATATATATTAATTGCTCGTAGTGTTTATTTTTAAGACAGTATTTATTGATGTTTACTTTTTAGCTTGGTAAACAATACATAATTAAATAAGTTAGTAACCCTAATTTGAGACAATCTTCATTTTTGCGCTGAAAAATCAATCTTCTGGAAATTCCTTAGGTGAAACTTTTAAAAAGAATGATTATATTTTTTGTACTTGAAATCTCTTTTAGGAAATGATTCAGAATATAAAACTTATGCTTGTGTTAAAGAGAGAGAGAGAGAAAATCTACTAAGTTTTCCCATTTATGCCTGAATTTACCTTTCAATAGCAAATATATATATATATATATATATATAATATTTTAAAGCAGATATATAATATAACGATAAAACATAATAACCAACATTGCCTAAAAAACAGTTTTCAGCGTATTAATAAAATAAATAATATCAATCCAGTAAAATTAATAAAAACATTAGATTTTAATGATTTATTTAATAACATTGATATAAAAGACTTACATAAAACAATGTGTATATTATTTAAAGAATTTAAATCTCAATTAAAAGATCATATTTCCGTAAATTTTTTTTAAACTTTACTAAATTTTACAATGCATAATAATTACATCATATATGACAATATTATTTATAAACAATGCCAGGGAATACCGCAGGGTGGGACCGCTTCTAGTATTCTCTCTGACCTTTACTTATATTATTATGAAAGAAATATTGGTCCGAAAAATGATTACGTATTTTATCGCTATATTGATGACATTATCATATTTTATTTCAATGATAAAAATTGCACATCACCACTCAATTTTTATCCTAATTAGCTTACATTAAGCGAAAATGATTTGATTAATAATAATATAAATTTTCTAGACTTAAAAATTAAAATTAATGATAATTATAAATTATTTTTTGATATTTATGATAAAAGAATTGATTTTCCATTTAAAGTAAATATTTTTACCAATTTTGCTTCATGTTTACATAAATCAGTTTATAAAAATATAATTATCAATTATCTTCATCGTATAAAATATCTATGCTCAGATATAAATAAAAGCAAAAATATTAGATTTATTCGAGATCATGCAAAACTATATGGTTATCCTATTTTTTTTTTTTTTTTGATAAATTCAATTATCAACTCTTTCAAATAACATTTATTACATCATATAAATATAAACATGTTATGTAATAAATTATTGTTTTAGTGTGGGATAAAAACATAGCAAATGTTATAGCAAATTACAATAAAAACATACATCAATACAATTAAAACATATAAGGACAATAATTAAGTTGTTTGAACATTATTTACACTTTATATTGTTAATGTGATTGTGCGTTTGCCGATCACCTTTATTTTAAATGATACTAATGATCAGATTTAAAACATATATAAATACAATTAAAACATATACCATTAATACATATAAGGACAATACTTAAGATTGTTGAACATTATTTACACTTTATATAGTTACTGTGATTGTGCGTTTAGTCGATCACTTTTATATTAAGTGATTCTAATGATCAGTTATAAAAGTCTATAAAATATGCATTGTATTAAAATAACTGTAAAATAACTTATACAAAAACACATAATATTATACATATATAACATTGTTCATAACATTGTTAATTATAAATCATAAACATAACTATATGCAATATATATATATATATATGTATATATATATCTACTATATATATAAAACACAAACGGAAATTTCGTTCCGTTCCTTTATAACTGGAGTTCCACTGAATGGATTTGGATGGAACTTGCGTTGTTCGATAGATAATTTTTCAGGGAAGGTTTTAGTATATAATATATTGTTCTACGTACATTAGTTACAGAATTATGATAAAAAGTTCTGTTATTTTGGCCGAAAAGGTTACCATTGCTAATTTTTTGGCGACCATTATTGTTGCATAAAGAAATGAAAAGGCTATACATCTCGAAAATTAAAAGAAAAACTGTTGCTAATTTTATTTAAAAAAAAATAAATAAATAAAGAGAAAGAAAAGAAAAAGAGTTTTGATAACAGATAATATTATAAAACAAAAATATTTAATTTAAACATGATTGGGAATATTCGTAATGCTTAAAAAATTATTTAAGGGGCAAGATTGCTATTGAAAGAAATATTTGGCGATTTATCTTTTGTTTTTGGCAATTTTGATTTTACTTTTGACCCCAAACAATTTGATTTTAAGCCAAAAGGTTTTTTTTTTTTTTTTTTTTTTTTTTTTTTCAATTGAAATAGAAACAACTATACAACTGGAAAAATAAAAGAAAAAACTGTTACTAATTTTCTTTAGAAAAAAGAAAGAAAAGAAAAACAGTTTTAATGAGAGATTTTAAGCCAAAAGGTGTTTTTTCAAGTATACGACAGCATTTTTGCAGTATTTTTTTTGTACTTTTCGGTTAGCCGGGCGCCAGTGATAGATATATACATGTATATATACACACACATATATATACACATATATATATACTCATATATCTACACAAATACATATACATACATACATATATATACACTTATATGTATGAATATGTACATGTCTACATGTATATACATATATATTTATATAAGTACTTATATCACTGGCGCCCGGCTTACCAAAAAGTACCTTTTTTTAAATTCAAATGCAAACTATATTAATGGCAATATACTTCTATTTACTTCTACATATATGAAATTTCCTTCCGGCTGCTTATAACTCGATTCTGCTGAATGGATTTTCGTAGAACTTAAACTGTTAGATAGATAATTTTCAGGGAAGATTTTATTGGATAACCTACCGTTTTACGTAGCTTATAGAATTATTATGTGAAGTTCAACAGTTAGATCAATCCAATTATGAAATATTAACTTTTTAAAAGATTTTGCCGAATGGATTTCGATGGAACCTACACTGTTAGATAATTTTCTAGGGAAAGTTTTATTATATAACATATCATTCTATGTTGCTTAGTTCTAGAATCATAGGGCGGAGTTCTAAAATCGGGCGACCATTTTTTAAAATCAAATATTAGCCTTTTCAATATTTGATTCCGATTATGAAAGATTAGCCTTTCTGAAAAAGTTCTGCTGGACGGATTTTGATGAGAATTGTATTGTTAGTTAGATGCTATTTCAGGAATGGAGTGTACTACATATTGTTTTACGTTGCTTAGTCAAGCAGTTATGTGTGAAGTTTATATTGTCATGTGAACTCGATTTCGAAAGATTAGCCTTTTTGAAAGTTTTTACTGGGCGTATTTTTTGAGACTTGCATTGTTAAGTAGATAATTTGTAATCATAGTTTTAGTATATTTCATATCGTTCTGTTAGTTTTAGAATTATGTGGAAAAGTTCTAATATCAGAGAACCCGATTATTAAAGATTAGTCTTTATAAAAACTTCTATACTTAATGGATTTTGTTAGTTAATTTGTTTGCATTGTTAGTTTGATAATTTTTAGTGATGGTTTTAGTATATTGCATATAGTTTTATCATTCTTTAGCAAACCCTAACTGTAAATGACCAAATAAAAGAGTTAGTCCTTAACAACTAAAGTTTTGACTGCACATTAGAAAATATAGTAGCTTAATGACGTCATTTTTCAGTAATGTGGAAGGATATTCCAGGTAAATATACAGATTGCTTTCAAATACAAGGTCAAATTGAACGATATATTTCGTTTGATTCAAGGTTCATTTGTAGAAACCGACCAGCGCAGTGGGCGTAGCTTGCTAGTATATATATATATATATATATATATATATATATATATATATATATATATATATATATGTATGTATGTGTACTGCATTGCATTAAAATAATTATTATTAATTAAATTTTTTATATGATATTTACTCAATGTAAGAATCTTTGAAATACTATGTAAGATAAATTTAATTCTGGTTAAATTTAATTCATATCATAGGATTTTGTACCATGTTAATGTAAAACTACAATGATATTATTATTTTTTACTATTTATATATATTATTAAATCTATTATAATAATTTGTAAATCAAACTTAATTTTGAATAATTATTATTTCAATAGAGGGCAGCACATTACTTGTCAAATAAATGTTAATAATATTTTTAATTTACCTATAGAGGGCGCTTATAGCTTGTGTATTTAAATTTTACTTTTAAAGATTAAAATTAAATGGAAAATTTGTATATTCACAAATATAAATTTGTTTTTGAGTGTATTTATCACATAAATAAATTTGTGTGTTTTAAATCAATTTGTGTTATGGTGTAATAAATAAGGTGATATTTCAAAATATGTTCTCTCAACTTAACCTTCAAATAATTTCTCTCAACTTGACTATATCATCAAGTATATATCTTATGATGTGCGCCATGTGGTCATATTGGTATAAATTAGACCTTGTGATGCTTAAGGATTTTGGATAATTATTGTGAGTAAAATATTTTATGTATTCTTTACAAGTTTTTTATTTCCTATTTTATTATTTCCAACTGTTATCTGGTAAAAATATTTTATCTATTCTTTACAAGTTTTTATTTCCATTTTTATTATTTCCAATTGTCTTCTGGTAATAATTCAGTATACCTGGATGATTATACTGATCTTAGCATATATGCCAGTATAATTATGAAATACTGAATTATTATTTAAAACACGTGTGGGTACATCCAGGCTGAAGATTATACCAACACGTGTTTTTTTTCATATCCAATTATAATTTATATCTCTTGTTATACAATTGTCCATTATATTTAGTTCATATTTCATTTCTTAATCGATTTGCATTCACTTGATATCAACTCCAAATTATTAACGTTTTATGGTTTATTATAATTTTTTTTTCTCTCTCTCTCTCTTTTTAAAGAATCTTCATATTTTCACCCAATTACCATTGAAGCACAAGCTATGGTAAAATTATGATTGAACTTGTTAATTTATTAACTATGTGGTATTCTGTCTACACATTATTATTAATTATCTCTTTGGAGATTTAATTAGAATGTTACAAGAACTTGATATGTTTTTTGAAATTCAAAGATATTATAATTATATGTATATATATATATATATATATATATAAATTATTTAATTATTCTTAGATTTTGTTTTTACTCCATTAAGTCTTTTAATTTCTATTCCACTGCTTTTCATACTTCAACGCCAAATAAGAGTATTCTTTCAACACGTTAACAGCCATACTATTTAATGTATTAAGATACATGACTGTCATGTAGTAATTTAATTTATTAAATTACACGACTAAAATAAATCTGTGACCCCCCTCCCCCTCCCTCCTTTTTTTTCAAAATAGCGAAAATATTAGAATACTTTTACACATAGTGTTTATTTTTCAAAGAGCATTTATTGATGTTTACTTTTTAGCTTGGTAAACAATTCATAAATAAATAAGTTATAAACTTTGATTTAAAGCAATTTTTCATTTTTGCTCTAAAAAATCATTCTTCCGAAAATGCCTGAAATAAAAACTTAAAAAGAAATACCGTTCCCTTTTTTTTGTTGCGAAAATTTCCTTTTTTTTCTTAAGAAACAATTGAAAATATAAACTTATTTTTATGTTATAAAATCGGCCTAAACTTTTTCCCTTCTTGTCACAGTTTACCTTTGCAGTAGCAAAAGAAGTATTTGCAAAATAAAACTGTGTAAAACGTTTTCTTTCGACTTTGAATTTCGCGCTGGGTTGAACTCCCAAAGAAATTATAAATTGTAAAGGGAAAAATGCAGTAAGCCTTCCTTTATCAAACTAGTTATTCCATAAGAAATAAATTATAAGTAAGAAAAAAAATTAAAGACAAGCTTTTATTATAATGTACTAAAAAGGGAAAAGAAATGCTGAAACACAATCGGTCAAAATAACAACCTTTTTAAAAAGAAATTTAATTAAATTGCGAGTGATTATTTTTAAATTAGTTTCTTAAAAAAAAAAAAAAAATGGTTGTACAATTTTAAATCTAGCTTCCTAGCTCTTCCTAGTCCCTACGCAGAACTGAAAGATGGGCAATTTACCAACCATGCTACGGTTCAATCGAAGAACATCAGTTGATTTCTGAAGCAACCGATGACATTTACGTCATCACACACGTCATAACATTTATGTGATCACATACATCATGACATTTACGTACCCTTATTGGGCAAATGTTTTTGCCCCCTGAGGGGTGCCGGTAGCATATTTTAAAAATATTTTTTTACATAATATTGTACTGTCAATGAAAATACGCCACACTAACAAAAATTAGGTCAATTGTACCACAGGGGGGGGGGGGGGTGTTAAAATTGGATTGTAAGATTTGAGCTGAACGGACAGACAAACCAAGTTAAATAAATGCTTGAAAAAATAGAAAATAATCTTTAAAGCATTAAAATATCGCGTCATTTTGAGCTATTTTTTTAATTTTAATGGTTTAATTCTTTTTTCATGTTAAAATATTTAGACTATCGTATCAGACTTCTAGGTGCTGTAGATTTTCCTAGCCATCGCCGACAGACAGACACACACAGAGAGCGATTTCATCTTTTATTAGTATAGATTATCTAAATAATTCCGGTTTTATTTATAATGTGTTCTATGCATTATAACTTTAAATGCACGACTTTAGATATGCGATAAGGTTAGCAGTAAAGTAATTTGATAAATGATTTTCGACGCTTCGTTGTTTTCCAAAATATTAAAACATTTCACAGTACTTTTACACATAGTGTTTATTTTTCAGCCAATATTTATCAATGTTTACTTTTTAGTTTGGTAAACAATACATAATTAAATAAGTTACAAATCATCATAAGAGACAATCTTGTTTTTTGCGCTGAAACATCATTAATCTGAAATTGCTTTAAGTGAAAATTTAAAAAGAAAGATTACATTTTTTCTACTTGAACTCTTTTTTGGGAAATGATTCAAAATATAAAACTTACGTTTATGTTTAAAAGTGAGAGAGAGAAGAAGAGACAGAGAGAGAAAGATATCTACTAAGTTTTCCCTTTATGTCTGAGTTTACCTTTTCAATAGCATAAAAAGTTGTTGCAGAGAAAATCCAAGTATATCGTTTTTTCGGTTTTGAATTTCGTGCTAAGTTGAACTTCCGAAAGAAACTGTAAATTGTTAGAAGAAAAAATGCAGCAAGGAATTCTTTAGAACTATCAAATTAGTTACCCATAAGAAAAATTAAGGAAAAAACCTTTCAAGCATTAGAATATCGTCATTTATTAACTGTTTCTGAGTTATTTTTAAAAATTCTTTTTTTTTTTTTTTTTTCATGAAAAAATATTTTGACTATAGTATTTGTTAACAACAAGCTCCTTTATTTATATGAAAGAACTAATTGTTTTTGTTTTTGTATTTTTTAAAAAAAGCCCTCTAATTTTTGTATAGATTGTGTTACATTTTAATTATTGATTCAATTACGGAAATTAACATACTTTTAAAATTAATTGCACTTTTACGTTTTCTTATTTTTAATATAAGACGAATGAATTTACTTAAATATTTTTATCAGTATTACACTAAATTATTTTTTAACTATAGATAAAAAATTAGGAATTAGAGATATAAGCAATCGCTTCTTTTGAGTATATTTTTATCCAATATACTTTTAAAGAAATTCCTTTCTTAAACAAAAATACGGTATTCGTTATAAAATATGAAATGGTTTAAAATATAAAATACAATATGATTTTAATTTTCTTTTGTGTTTTTCTGCATTTTATTGTGTTTATTTTTTTTAATTTTTTTTTAAAATTATTTAAATAATTATTAAATAAATTAAATTATTTAAATTATTTCAGTTTTATTTATAAAGTGTTCTATGCGTTATAATTTTCAAAGCACGACTTTCAACCTTTCAACATTAAGTATAAGGTCAGCAGTAACGTAATATGATAAATGATTTTCGAAGCTTGGATGTTTTCTAAAATAATAAAACCTTTTAGAACAGTTTTACACATAGTGTTTATTTTTCAGCCAATATTTATCGATGTTTACTGTTTAGTTATTATAACTTACTTAAATAAATAATAGTTACTTAAATAAGTATATATTTATATACATAAATAAGTAAAATATTACTTAAATAAGTTGTTGCAAAGAAAATCTAAGTATATTGTTTTTTCGATAGAACTTCCGAAAGCCTAAATTGTACGAAGAAAAAAAAATGCAGTAAGGCTTTCTTTAGAACTATAAAACTAGTTCTACCATATGAAAAAAGAAACTTTCAAGCATTAGAATATCGTCATCTATTAACTGTTTATGAGTTATTAAAAAAAAAAAAAAAAATGATGTAAAAAAATTTTTGACTATCGTATTTGTTAACAACAACCTCCTTTATTTATTAAAAATACCTAAAATGTTTTGTTTTTGTTTTTGTTTAAAAAAAAAAGTGTGTAGATCACGTTGCATTTTACTTACTGATTCAATTACGAAAATTAACATACTTTTAAAAGTAATGCTAATTTCACGTTTTCTTTTTTTTTTTTAATGTAAGACGAAGGAATTTCTTAAATATTTTTATCTTTATTATACTAAAAAATTAGGAATTAGGAATTAGAATCGTTTTTTTTTTTTTTTTTTTTTTTTTTGTTTAAATATATTTTTATCGAATGTACCTTTTAACTAAATTTCTTTCTTAAACAAAAATACGGTATTCGTTATAAAATATGAAAGGCATGTGTGCTTTTTTTCTTCTTTTTTTTTTCTTTGTGTGTGTGTGTGTGTGTGTGTTTCTGAATTTTATTGTGTTTAATTTTTTTTTCAAACTTTTTTTAAAATTTTAAATTATCTAAATAATTGCAGTTTTATTTCTAATGTGCTCTATCCATTATAATTTTAAATGCACGAATTTCAACATTTAACATTAAGTATACGGTCAGCAGTAATTTGATAAATGATTTTCGACGCCTCGTTGTTTTCCAAAATAATAAAAAAAATTCAGAAAATTTTACACATAGTGTTTACTTTTCAGAGAGTATTTATCGATGCTTACTTTTTAGCTTGGTAAACAAAACATAATTAAATAAGTTATAAACCGTGATTTGAGAGAATCTTCATTTTTGTGCTGAAAAATCATTCTTCTAAAAATTATTTAAGTGAAAATTTAAAAAAGAAAGATTATCTTTTTTCTACTTGAACTCTTTTTTTTTTAGGAAATGATTTGAAACCTAAAACTTATGTATATGTTTAAAAAAAGTGAGAAAAAAGAAATCCACTAAGCTTTCCCCTTTGTGTGTGAGTTTACTTTTTCAGCAGCATAATAAGTTGTTGCAAAGAAAATCTAAGTATATCGTTTATTCGATAGAACTTCCGAAAGCAACTCTAAATTGTAAGAAGAAAAAAAAATGCAGTAAGGCTTTCTTTAGAACTATTAAACTAGTTCTAATGTAAGAAAAAAAGAAACTTTCAAGCATTAGAATATCGTCATTTATTAACTGTTTCTGAGTTATGTTTTAAAATTGTTTTTTTCAT
Source organism: Maratus michaelseni (assembly GCA_963931845.1). Taxonomy (NCBI): domain Eukaryota; kingdom Metazoa; phylum Arthropoda; class Arachnida; order Araneae; family Salticidae; genus Maratus; species Maratus michaelseni. The sequence goes on along the minus strand of OZ007590.1, from coordinate 378,877,392 downwards.
GTAATTTGTTAACAACAAATAGATCGCGTTACATTTTACTTATTGATTCAATTACGAAAATTAACAAACTTTTAAAAGTAATGTTAATTTCTCGTTTTCTTATTTTTAATATAAGACGAATTAATTTACTTAAATATTTTTATCAGTATTATACTAAAATATTTTTTAACTATAGATTAAAAAATTAGAAATTATGAATAGAAGCAATCGTTTCTTTTGAATATATTTTTATCAAACACACCTTTTAACGAAATTTCTTTCTTAAACAAAAATACGCTATTCGTTATAAAAAATGAAAGGCATATATGCTTAGTTTTCTTTTGTGTTTTTCTGCATTTTATTGTGCTTAATTCTTTTTTTTTTTCAAACTTTTTTTTAAATTTTAAATTATCTAAATAATTCCAGTTTTATTTATAATGTATTCTATGCTTTATAATTTTAAATGCAGAACTTTCAACCTTTCAACATTAAGTATAAGTTCAGCAGTAATTTAATTTGATAAATGATTTTCGACGCTTCGTTGTTTCCGAAAATATTAAAAGATTTTAGAATTCTTTTACACATAGTGTTTATTTTACAGCCAGTATTTATTGATGTTTACTTTTTAGCTTGATAAACAACACATAATTAAATAAGTTACAAACCATGATTTGAGACAATCTTCATTTTTGCGCTGAAACATCATTCATCTGAAAATTCTTTAAGTGAAATTTTAAAAAGAAAGATTACATTTTTTCTACTTGAACTCTTTTTTAGGAAATGCTTTAAAATATAAAACTTATGCTAATGTTTAAAACTAGTATATATATATATATAGATACATAGAGAGAGAGAGAGAGAGAGAGAGAATCTACTAAGCTTTCACCTTTATTTCTGAGTTTACCTTTTCAATAGCAAAATAAAGTTGGTGCAAAGAAAATCTAAGTATATCGTTTTTTCAATTTTGAATTTTTTGCTAAGTTTAACTTCCGAAAGAAATCGTAAATTGTAAAGAGGAAAAAAATGCAGTAAGGCTTTCTTTAGAACTACCAGACTAGTTCTATCATAAAAGAATTAAAAAAAAAAAAAAAAAAAAAAAACTTTCAAGCATTAGAATATTGCCATTTACTAACTGTTTCTGCGTTATTTTTATAGTTTAAATGATTTAATTCCTTTTTTCGTGTAAAAATATTTTGACTATTATATTTGTTAACAAGCTTCTTTATTTATATGAAAGAACTAAAAGGTTTTTTCTTTGTGTTTCTATTAAAAAAAAAAAAAAAAAAAAGACTGTAATCTTTGAAGTGAAAAGCAGATCGTATTACATTTTACTTATTGATTTAATTACAGAAATTAACATATTTTTTAAAGTAATTGCAATTTCATGTTTTTTCTTATTTTTAATATAAGACGAATGAATGTACTTAGATATTTTTCTGAGTATTATACTAAAGTATTTTTTAACTACATAAAATATATACGTATGCATGAATTAGGAATCGAAGCAATCGTCTCTGTTGGATATATTTTTATATAATACCTTTTAATGAAATTTCTTTCTTAAACAAAAATGCGATATTCGTTACAAAACATGAGAGGGGGTGTGCATAATCTTTTTTTGTGTGTATTCTGCATTTTATTGTGTTTCATTCTTTTTTTTTAAATTTTAAATTATCTAAATAATTCCAGTTTTATTTATACATATTAAAATTTTACATATTATAATATTATTTAATTATACATATTATAATTTTAAATGCAGGACTTTCAACCTTTCAACATTAAGTAGAGCGTTAGCAATAATATTAATTGATTTTCGACGTTTCGTTGTTTTCCAAAATATTAAAAAATTCACAACACTTTTTCAGAAATTGCTTATTTTTCAGCCAGTATTTATCGATGTTTACTTTTTAACTTGGTAAACAGTATATAATTAAATAAGTTATAAACCGTGATTTGAGACAATCTTCATTTTCGCGCTGAAAAATACTTCTAAGAATTCTTGAAGTGAAAATTAAAAAAATATTTTTTCCACTTGAACTCTTTTTAAAGAAATGATTCAAAATATAAAACTTATGTTAACTTTCTATTTAAAAAAAGAGAGAGGGAAAAAAATCTACTAAGCTTTCCCTTTTATGTCTGAGTTTACCTTTTCAATAGCAAAAAAAAAATAATAATAATAAATAAAAAATAAATAAATTAAGTTGTTGCAAAATAAAATCTAAGTATATCGTTTCTTCTATTCTGAATTTCGTGCAAAGTTGAACTTCCGAAAGTAAGGCGGAAAAAATGCAGTACAGCTTTCTTCATCAAACTGGTTATACCATAAGAAATAAATTATAAGTAATAAAAAAAAATTAAGACAAGCTTTTATTACAATGTACTAAAAAGGAAAAATATTGAAAGACAACTGATTAAAATAAATTACTTTTTAATAGAAATAAATTAACTTGCGAGGGATTATTTTTATCAGTTTCTTTTAAACAAAAATAAAATGGTTATACAATTTTAAATCTAGCTTCCTAGCAAAAAAAGAAAAAATCGATCAATATTTATACTGAGGGATCGAACCCACATCCATTCAGTACCTGCGCGGAACAGAAACGTAGGCAATTTACTCTCCATGCTACAATTCAATCGAAGAACATCAGCTTATTTCTGAAGCAATTAATGATATTTACATACCATTATTGGACAAATGTATTTGCCCCCGGAAAAGTGGCGGAAGCAAATTAATTTTTTTTTTTTACAGAATATTGTATTGTCACCGGAAATACATCACACTACCAAAAATTAGGTCAATTTTGTAGCACAGCTAGAGCCGAACGGACACACAAGTTAAAAAAATGCATGTAAAAAGAAAAAAGTTTCAAGCATTAATATATCGTCATTTATTAACTGTTTCTGAGTTTGTGATTTCTGAAATTTAAAATATATAAATAATTCTTGCTTTATTTATAGTGTGTTACATGCATTATATAATTTTAAATGCACACCTTACAACATTAAGTACAAGGTTAGCAGTAATGTATTTTGATAAATGATTTTCGACTTTTCGTTGCTTTCCAAAATATTTAAAAAATTCAGAACACTTTCTTTTAGACATAGTGTTTTTTGTTCAGCCAGTATTTATCGATGTTTACTTTTTAGCTAGGTAAACAATACATAATTAAATAAGTTACAAACCATGATTTGAGACAATCTTCATTTTTGCACTGAAACATCATTCTTCCGAAAATTACCTAAGCGAAAATTTAAAGAGAAAGATTACATTTTTTCTGCTTGAACTCTTTTTTTAGGAAAGGAGTCAAAATATAAAACTTAAGTTACTAAAAAAAAAAAAACGGTTTGATGGGATATTTTTATTTTTATTTTTATTTTTTTTTGCAGGAATGGGGGGGGGGGGGGATTTTGATTTCAAATGGGAATTTCAGGTTCGGATCAGGTTGAGTGTCGACGGAAATTCGGGTTGCGTGTCAATATAAATTAATTTGACGTGTTTGGATAGCTTTTCGGTTCGATGGAATTTTTTTTTTTTTTTTTGGTTTCGGGTCGACTTCAAACGGAATTTTCAGGCTCGGGTTGCTGTTCAATGAAATTTTTTTTGTCGGATTTGGGTTGACTTCAAATGAAATTTTTAGGTTCGGGTCGGGTTGCGTGTCAATGGAAATTAATTTTGTCGGGCTTGGATAGGGTTATGGTTCGATGTATTTTTTTGTAATGTTCGTGTCGGGTAGTGGGTGTATTTCAAAAGGAATTTTCAGGTTCGACCGGGTACAATACAACACGATATTTGAACAAACAGCTGGTCAAAATCTGGTTGACTGTGAAACAAGTGGTCATTTTTCAATTAGCCTAACACTCTCTTAGGCTCTTTACAATAAGCCTGAAAAACATCAGGCTGATTGGAGAAAAAGAGTTGATTCTCCAATTAGCCCGCGACATATATAACATTTCGTAACGCATATGGCCCAGTTATAGTTACATATGATATATATATATATATATATATATGACGCAGGTATATGTTGTATATGAAGTATATATGGCATATAAGACGTAAATAATATGTGAATAATAACGTATATGGCACATATATGAACATGCGAAGTATATATATGCGAATATATGAGGCATATATAAGGTTTGCTATGATCTTGGTGAAATCGTAACTGCAACCTTAGTTTAATCGTAATCGTGGAGGCCGCTATAACACGAAAGTGCCTTACTTTGTACCAAGTTAAGTAAATATTGATAAATACTGCAAAAGTCATGTATTATTTATCATATGTCGCGTTATTCCATTGTTACAAATATGGATATAAACATCCAAATAAAGATAAAAAAATAACGTTCGTAATTTGAAAAAATACGTGAACAGTTAGATGATGGCGTTTCAAAAAATAACTTCATAGACCGTGCAATTGTAGAATATTCTTATTTGTTTTGATAATGGCTCCGAAACATGTCAACAGTCTAATAAAACTTATTTTACTTTTTATAAGTTTTTGTTTTATGCCATTTAGCAATTAAAAAAAGTCCTATGTGTTAAATTTCTCCGCACTTCTTTGGCAACATGAAATAACAGTTATGTTTCAACGCGTTGACAGAAGTGTAATTCAATAAATGACGTTATTTCATTTTTATTTTTTCTAAATATTGAAAATGGTAGAATAATTTTACGCACAGTGATTATTTCTCAAATAGTAATTATTGATTTTTATCTTTTTAAATTGGTAAACAAAACATAATTAAGTAAATTACAATGGTCCCAAAGGATCTCATTTTTTACTACTACTCTTTTCAAACAGTAATTTTTGTGGTAGACTTTTACAACATTTGAACCAAAAATCAACCACGAAGCTTATTGTTTAGATATAGTGGTAGAAAAAAAAAACGATCATTTGAGACTCATGAAATTATAAAACAAGATTTGTAGCAATATTTATTTCTGCCTTCAAAAATGATTCTCTTCCTAAAGTGAAACCTTAAAAAGAAAAATTACTCGTTTTTATGCTTGAAATATTTTTTAGAAAATAATTCAAAGTAAAAAGGTTATTTTTATGTTTAAAAAAAAAAAAAAAAAAAAAAAAAAAAGCTTCTGAGTTGTTTTTTCCTCCTGTCTAAGTTTACCTTTTCAATGGGAAGAAGTTTTTGCAAAGTAAGGATGTGTGAATCGTTTTTTCGATTCTGAATTTCGCGCCGGGTTGAACTTTCGAAAGAAATTCTAGATTGTAAGAAGGAAAAAACACAGCACAAAAAATAAGCTTTTTCTTTTAAAACTATCGAACTAGCTACACTTGTTAATATATGTGTATATATATATATATATATATATATATATATATATATATATGTATGACGGAATCGTACATGTTTTATTTCGTGGAATCATCAGGAATAATTTGGGCCTGAAGAATCTATTCCAGATTTCATATTTCTTTCGAAACTTTCAGTTCTTTCAATATTTAATTTTTCATATCCTCATTTATTTTGGTTATTTTAATGCTTTTTTTTTTAAATTGCGAGGCATTTGTTTTTATTCATCAATTTCCATGAATAGTTGTGCCACCGATAGTTGATCCAATTTCTGTCTGGTGGTACATAATTGATCTCTATTATGATTATATGCATATATATATATAGGCCAAACATATGTATACACACACACATATATATATGTAAACTTTTTACGAAGATGATTTAATATTCCACGAGAAACTGGCAGCTGGTTAAAGATGGTGAACGATTGCAGTTAGTAACTCGAAAGTCATGGCTCGAAATGAAGGCAAACAGGAACCCAATTGGAATTTCTCCAATAACACTCAACCAGTTTCACAGATAAATCATTTATTCATAAACAACAAAAATGCTGGAACAGTTCGCACAGGCTACAGGTATAAACCTATAGCCCTCAGGCTTGACGATAACTCACTACATCATTTAATAGATCTTAAGTGGCTGTTGTGAAAGTCATTTGAACACCAGATAACAATTTGATCAGCACTTCAAAACACGACAAAAATCTGCTCTCCAAATCCCTGCAAGCGAGTTTTGTTCACTGCGTGCAAAGTTACTGAAACGACGTAACGTATGCACGAACCAATGAGTGACAGACGAAATTAAATTAAGCGAATGAGGTGCGATGGAGAAGATTTAACAAGAAAGAATCCCTATACCAGCTGCACATTGATTTTGACGTGAAAAATACCCAGCGCGCGAAGCAAAGCATGCAATTTTAAAAAATGGCTTTTAAAAATATTCGAAATGACAACAAGCGTCTCTCAGAATTTTATAGATTGGGGAGTTGATAAGAGTTACGAATGAACTTAAAGTTTTAGATTAAGATTTAGAATAAGATAATTATTAATATAAGTGTTATTACTTTTAAAAGTACATTAAATAGAAATAAATATTATTAAAAATTAAGGAAATAATGACTATGTCAGAATTTAGAATTATTTAAAGGAATGATGCGAAATAAAAATTTTAAATAACATATATATATATATATATATATATATAAGACACTATATTATATATGTTACGATAAATTGATACGTACAACTCCATTTCGGTGAAATTGAATATCAGCAGATTAATTGAAGTTTAATTGCAGTCGTCGTGGTGATACCGATTGATTTTGGTAGGGAAGCATTGGGATTTTCCACAAAAAGAAAAACAAAATTCAATCATCAAAGAGATTTTATGGTTTTCTTCGACTAGAATACAATGTAAAAAGCAGTCTTTTGTGTGTCTCTGTAAATGAAGGATAAAGGCTATGCACACCCTAACAATAAGCATCTTGTAGCGCCTCTTGTAGTACATCTCAATGATATGTATCAATTTCAATGTGTTTGAAATAGTCTAACATCATTGTAAAACATTGCAATAGATTTTTCCCCATAGGCCATAATGTACCAAAATTCTTTTGAGTGTCCCTATAAATTAGGGGTGCACAACCTTTTTAAGTGAAGGGCCACTTACAAAAATGACTGGGTTGTCAGTAGAATTTTGTTTCGAGGATGTGTGACGGGGGGGGGGGGGGGATCTAAGTCTACAATCATTATAATTTAAGAAAACATAAATTTCGAAAGGGTAGTTTTAGCCCCCTAGATTCCTTCTTTCCCAGTTGAGTTGGCAAGGACATATTAACAGTTTATGTTTGTATTTATACAAGAGATATAGCTAAGATTATTTTCAAAGGGGTGAAAATACTCCTTGATTTTATTTGAAGGAGTAAATTTAGTTTTAAAGATTTCCAGTGCCGAAAAAAATTCTGCTTTTATGAATAAAGGTGGGGAGGAGGAGAAACACATATTATTCTAAATTGTACTTCTTAACATATTCAGTCATAAAATGAGGATATAAAGTAGGGGTGCACAACCTTTATAAGAGGAGGGTCAGTCACAAAAATGACTGGATTGTCGAGAACCAACATCCGTAGGGTGGACAAATTTTTGTTTCGGGGAAGGAGGGGTATTATCGGCCTAAAAGTTCATAAAAATGCTAATTTTAAAAGGAGGGTTAGCCCCCTATACTCAACCACCTCCTTAGTCAGCATAACCCAATTCAGTTGGCAAGGATGGAAAAAACTTCCTTTTTTTCCATGCGCGATTGATATTCGTAGTTTTTTCCTAGTGATTGACAAAATTCACAATTTTTACGCGCCCGTTCGGCGAAATTTGTGATTTATAGGCACCCGATCGGCAAAATGCGTGACTTTTACGGGACTGATCAGCAAAATTTGAGATTTTTACGCGTCCGATCGGCAAAATTCGCGATTATTACGCATACGATCGGCGAAATTTACGATTTATACGCACCTGATCGACAAAATTCGCAATTTATACGCACCCTATCGGCAAAATTCCCGATTTGTACGCACCCTATCGGCAAAATTCGTGATTTTTACGGGCCTGATCGGCAAAATTCACGATTTTTACGCAGGCAATCGGCGAAATTTACGATTTATGTGCACCCAATCGGCAAAATTTGCGATTTTTACGCATACGATCGGCGAAATTTACGATTTATACGCACCTGATCGGCAAACTTCGCGATTTATATGTACTCTATCGGCAAAATTCGCGATTTTAACGGGCACGATCGGCAAAATTAACGATTTTTACGCACCCGATGGGCGAAATTCGCGATTATTACGCGTCCGATCGGCGAAGTCTGGAAAAATTCGCGGCCACAGGTTGTGCATCTCTACTATAAATGAACTGTCAATGCTACACACTTCATATTTAATACCGAACATGCCACAGTAATAACTTACCTATATCAATTACGTAGCAATTTGAGTGTATTTACGTGAGTTAGAGCGTAAGACAGACAGGCGGACAGACAAACCGAATTCATAAACACTTTTCAACTTTGTTGAAAAATGTTAAAAACGGGCGAAAAGGCATGATTTTTTTATATCTAAAGCCACAGTAGGTAATACTGTCAATCCTCCAGGGGAAAAACGTGAATGTCTGGCTTCAAGTGGAAAATTTGTTCCAAATATGTACCCAAGAACTAAAAGGAATTCCTCGAATATTGCAAACGTAAGATCTTTTAAGGTAAAAGAAAATCCTCCAAGTCAAAGTAGTGTTGCTAAATCGTTAAAATGCTCATTGTCAACTGTTAACAAAATCATTAACACTGATTTGAATTTTAAAATGGCCAAAAAACACAATGTTCATCATTTTCTCCATGACATATCGCCGAATATATAACGCGATGCAGAATTCTTTATGAGAAGCATTTATCCGGAGAAAAATGGAAAAATGTTGTTACAATAGATGAAGCTTGGGTCTATTTAAATGACTGTAATAAAAATAGATCCATTTATTATAATCAAACAGGAGAAAAAATATTAAAATATGGTTCAGTGTATCTAAAGAAAGTTTTAGCAAAGGATTTATGATTGTTGCTGACTTTGCATATAACGGAAAAGGAAAATAAATAGAGCCGAAAAAGGTTAAGATCAACTCCACGTACTATCAGAAACATACTTGACTCCCAATCTACAAAGATGAAACACCATCTCTTTACCCCTAGTGCCATCAATCTGTTGAACTACAACAAGATAAAGCAAGCAGCCACACACCACAATCCACTGTTAATTTCCTGGATAAATTTGAAACGAGAAACGGGAATCAAGGCACTGATATACCTCCTGATGTATCACCCATAGATTTTTGCATTTTTGGACTTTTAAAAAGCGCGTTACCAAAACGTCTACCTACAACCCTTCATGGACTATGGAAAGCTATTCAAGAGGAATGGGCCAAAATACATCTTCCACAACTACAAAGGGCATTATTGTCACGGAAATTAGGTTGTAGAAAGGTCAGAAAAAGGGTTACCAAATTAAACATTTAAAACACAAATATTTTATGTAAAATAGTTCTGTAAGTACCACAGAAATGTGCGTCTAAAAATGTGCGAACATATATTTATAGATTTTCTAGACTCATAAAATGGTCGAAAAAGGGTTTAAAAATAATTTCCATACCAAACTCGTAATCTGATTTGTACGAAAATGAATACAGTTTTTGCGACAATCGCCTATGTGACATATTCTCTAAATGCGAGCTCAATCGAAAAGCACAGTTTGGACACTATCATCTTCACTAGATTAATTTAAACACAATTATTCAAATTGGTAAAGAAATCATACGAGTTGTAATTTTCCAACTGGACGAAAAATGTCTGGGCCAGGATTCGAACCTGGGATCCCTTGGCTGAAGCTGCCATGCTCTGGATGAATTATGCCCTCCAGATTCGACCGGGATAGCTCAGTTGGTAGTGCATAATATAATCTTCACTCACTCATTCACACACACTCATACATCGTCTTGAAAACAACAGTACCTAAATACGTAACAATATATTAACAAACACGCATATATACACACATACATATGGAATCATTATAAAAATAGCAAAGTCGGATTCATGGAATCTCAAAATCTGAAGATATGCCAAAATTTCCATAATCGCATTTTTATCATAATTACAATACTTTCCTTTCATTATATGTGACCGGAAAGTTAAAAATGCATGAAACCAATTAATTCTTAATATGAAATAATATTAAATTTTTATTATGATGTATGAAATATTTTTAATAGATAGAAGCACTATTTCAATAAAATTCGAAAGGATTCCATTACTTTTAGAAGCCATTGTATGAACGAAATTATGCAGCGCATAAAAGAAGTACTTCCATGAAAATGAATAGGAATGAATCGAAACATAATAAAACGACGCATAAATGTAGAATTTGTATAAATGAGAAACGTATAATCAGAAATCTCTAATTTAATTGGAGAAATCTAGAGGAATTCGGAAAAAATCCGCAAGATTTACTCAATACATATTTTCCTGCTAAACACTATATTCCCCGCACATATTCTTGTTTCGTTTATTTTAGCCTTATGGATTTCCGATTTACTAGCAGAAATCAGTAAAAAAGTTATATGCTGATGGAAAGAACTTCACAATAATAACAAGCAAAAACGTATTTTTACATAATGACTACGGTGTTCTTCGTTTTGCTTCTATTATTTCAGGATAATTTTTAAAGTGATACTTATACTCGTTTTTAAAGAACTCAAAACAATAAACATAATTGAAATATGTTTCTTATATTTATATATTTATATATTTATTAAATTATCCTCCAGCAAATAAGGAATTGAACTATATTAAAAAACAAAGACTTAAAGAATGATTTAACAAATTCCAAAAAACGACGATTAGTTTAAAATATCATTTTTCTTTTCTGTGATAGCAAAAATGTTCTAAGATTGAATTTTTTAAAATATATATAACAAACATCTATATATGCTTCAGTAGATTTTAAAGGTGCATTCTAACATAATTTAATTGAAATAATTCATTTCATTGAAAAAATAGAGAAGAATTAAGAAAGTACATAAAACATTGCACAAAAACATAATAAACTGCAATTATCTATTCGCGTTGTATATTCTTCCTTGTGTAATTCATAATTATGCATTTTCGATTAACTAACAATCACAATAAAAGTTATAGAAATAGAGCTAGTATAAATAAAATAATGTTCTTAATGCATAACAAACAGAAATGTATTTTTACATAATTTCTGGCCTTCGTTTTTCTCCTATTGTTGACAGACGATTTTTCTTTTTAAGTTATAGTTTATTTAAGTTATAGGAGTATTTTCTAATATTTACATATTTGTTAATCCGTCTCTCAAATAAGGAACAACATGATGAAATATTTTAAAAATAAAAGAAGTAAAAAAAGATTTTACAAATTCCAAAGTACACTTCACTGTTAAAAATTTTCATCAAACTGTCATTCAACCGTTTTTATAGACATCGGTTATATGACCATATTATTAAGCGTTCCCATTGGTCAGAACAGAGATAAATTATGGTTATGTATCCGTTTTCTATAAATACGGTTGAATGACTGGACACTATTACAAATTTGCAGCAAACTGTCTAGTCATTCGACCGTTTTTAAAGAAAACCGTTACATAGCTGTAATTTAACTCTATTCTGACCATAATATGGGCAATAATATGGTCAGAATCTATATATATATTTGTCTTACGTGGCGCGGAAATAGGGCTGAATTTTTACCTTATCGTTGGCAACAACCGTAGTTTCCAGAGCTCAGACCAATGAACAGACAAGATTGTGTTAGCACCGCCTCCAATATAGCGGTCAGTGTCAGAGAAGTGAAACTCAAGCTAGCAATTATTAAAAATAAAATAATATGAACGTAATCCAAAGCGTCTGAGATGATTCCTCATTTTAATTATGAGTAATATTGTTAATTTCAAATGAATTCTCAACTCTTATTTAGAATTTATTTACGAATTTCACTCACACAAAAAATCGGATATAATAAAATATAAACTTTCTAGAATGACTCTGCTGCCATCTGTTGCTGTTTTATTGAAGTAAAAATAATTTATTTTGCAGAAATCTATAATCATTTAGAATAATAAAATGTCGAACGAAATTTAAACAATCATTGGTGATAAACTATCTTCCTACTTTTTTTAAAATGAATTTAAGCCGTGTTATAGGTGCAATAAGTTTTAAACTAATTATGTTTCCAAGATCCTTTTTTAATAGCATTTAAATGATTTATATGCCCATTAGTAGCATCAACTAAATGCATTTTTAGTTGTGTTTTCAACGGAGTTTTCAATTACTTTTTTACATTAAAAAATTGTCAATTTCATATGTTAAAATGATTTATTGTAGTACTTATTCCGGCTAGAATTACTATAAAAATAAAAAGGGGCGAGCGAGCGAAGCGACCTAGGACCGCGTAGCGGTCTCAACGTGAATTGCTTTGCAATTAACGGGGGGGTTGGCGAGCGTTAGCAAGTAGGTGGTTGAGCCCCCTAGTAGAATTGAATTACGGTTATGTAACCGTTTTCTTTAAAAACGGTTGAACGACTGGCCAGTTTGGTGCAAATTTTTAACAGGGAACAGTTGGCTGGCTGCAGATTTTTAACAGTGTGGTGATTAGTTTAAAATATCTTTCCCACCCCTATTACAGCAGAATATTTTCTAAAAGGGAAAATTTTTAAATGTAGCAAAACTTTTTAGGAATCAGTAAAATTTCAAATCAAAATTCAAAGTCTAACTTCATTGACTGAAAATATTGATTTAGCAATCGAAATCTAGAAGAATTCGGAAAATATAGAACAATTTACACAACACCGTATTTACTTAATAAATTGTAATTATCTATTTATGCCATATATTTTTTATTTATTTTATTATTATGGATTTTCGGTATGCCAATAATTTCAATAAAAGTTATATGCCAGGATAAAAGAAAAAAAATCACAACAAACAAAAAGGTATTTTGACACAATTGCTAGTATTCGTTTATAATCTTCAATTACCAAACGTTTTTTTTTTTTCTAAATGGTAATTTGTAAAGAATTCAAAACAATGAAGATATCTGCAGTATTTTTTTTATACGTATATACACCTTCTAAACCATCTTATAAGGAGTAAGATGACAATATATATATTCATTAAGTATGAAAAAGCAAGAAAGATATATATATATATTAGTGATAAGCAGAATGTTGTAAGGCAGATTTTTTTTCAGATGTAGCAAAACTTTATAGGTATCAGTGTATATAAAAGATAAAATTTAAATTCTAACGTAATTAGACTGAAAGATTTAATTTTATTAGAAAAGTCGACTTATTGATTTTTTTAAAATTTATTTTCTATCACTGACTATAAAAATTATAATGCTGGCATATAGAAATTAAATAGATAACAAACAAGAAGGTATTTTAAAATCATTAACAGCTAAGGTTTTTCTCTTTCTTTTGATGCCAAACAAATTTTCTAAATGATAGTTATAAAAGAAACTATTACTTAACAAAACTATCCTAATAGTTATAAAGAAAACTATTCGGAGTATTTTCTTATAATTATATATTTGTTAAATTACCTCCAAATAAGGAACTAGATGACGAAATATTGTTTAAAAAATTATAAAAAGAAAGAAAGTTATAGCAAATTCTAAAATATATTAGCGTTTAATTTAATTTTTTTTTTCTATAGTGGCAAAAAGTTCCAAGGTTGAAAATTTTCAAATATAGCAAAAATGTATAAGATTATGTGAAAATTAAAAGTAAACTTGCAAATGTAACTTAATTTGGCTGAAAGTATTAATTTAGTAAAAAAAATCTAGAGGAATTGGAAAAGTACAGCAACAATTATTCAATACTATATTATTTACTTAATAAACTGTAATTATCTATTCACACCCTAATACTCTGTTGCTTATTTTATCATTATGGATTTTCGATTTTCTAACAACCACAATAACAGTTATACGCTAATGTAAAGAAAAAAATCCTTCATAATACTTAAATAACAAACAAAACAGATATATTTACATAATGACCATTAGCGTTCTTCGTTTTCTCGTATTGTTGATAGACGATTTTTTTAAATGCTAGTTATTAGAGAATTCAAAACAGTGAAGATATTAGTAATATTTTCTGACATAATATGTATATATTTGTTAAATAACTTCGCAATGAGGAACTGTCAGTAAATATATTTTAAAAAAGAAAGAGGGATGTTACAAACAAAATACACTAATGATTAGTTTAATTATTATTATTTTTTTTTAATGACAGCAGTATATTCTAAGATTGAAATTTTTCAAATATTACAAACATTATGGGCTTCAGCACAACTAAAAAGTAAAATTCTAATTACTTGTTTTGACTAAAATTATGAATTTAATTAGAAAAATACAGGTAAATTTATAAAGCACAGTGAGATTTATTCAATAAATATTCTCTTACTAAACAGTAACTATCTATTCACCGAACATATTCTTGTTTTGTTTATTATTTTAGTCTAATGGATTTTCAATTTGCTAACGACTACTATAAAAGTTATACGTTAATTCAAGGAAAAAGATGTTCATAACTCATAACAAACAGAAAAGGTATTTTTACGTAATGGCGTTCTTCATTTTCTCCTATTGTTGTCAAAAGATTTTTTTTTCAATTATGGTTATCAGAGAACTCAAAACAATGACGATATTACGCAGATTTTCTTACATTTATATATTTATTAAATCACTTCGAAAATAAGGAACTAAATAGCAATATATATATATATATATATATATATATATATATATATATATATATATATATATATATATATATATAATTCTGTTCATTCCAACGTATGCTACCGATTAGTTGTCTTTTTTTTTATGATAGCAGAATGTTTCTTCTTCGAATATATGTTTATTTCTGCGAAGCAAGCTATTCATTTTAGGTCATTGAATCCTTACTTGTACTGAATTGCGTTTGTTCAATGTTTTTATCTATGAAATTGGATATTTCTTGTTTAATAGAATCAAAAAAGAATTCTCTGATAATAGCAATAGTTAAAAATATGAAAAATTTGAAAAGCAATTTTATCTTCTTTTGAAGCATTTTCCAGAGTCTTTGAAAATTTTTAATGGTTTAACTTATCGTCTGCACTGTAATTGTCATAAAAGTGCTTGCTGGTTGGTGGCAGAAATTGAATTTATTTAATGAGGTTAGACTAAAGCAATGGAATATAATGATAATTGATTTATATTTTATTTTCTTTATTCCAACGGGTTGCGATTGCGAGGCTATATTACATCCGGAAGGCTGATTGTTATAATAACGCTACAGTTTTACCTTTTCAAAATTTAAATACATTACTGAAAGGGAATCACGAAATTAGCCACAAAAAAAAAGGGTAAAGCATACGGTTTATTTATATTTTAAATTACGTTTGAAATAACAAGGGTTTTATTTTATTTTTTCAATAGACATTGAATGCATTTACTTGTTTCGCATCTAAGCAATTTCTGATCAAATAGATATGCAGTGAACGCTGTTTTAGCTGCAATTGCTCAGGACCGCACCCTTCATCAAACAAAGAAATAGCAGGTTAGACCAATAAAATTGAAAAACAAAAACAAAAACAAAAAACTAGTATGCAGTGGATATCACAAAACTATATGATTCTAATACATTAATTAAACAGCGGAGATGCTCACTATCAATTACGAAGTGCATTTATTCGAATTTATCACGGAGTTGCAGTGAGTAATCAGTGAATAAAGAATAGCATAGCACAACCGCGCCGCCCTTGCTGAGTATGAAAATTTAAAATTAGATCAACGTATATATTTTTACTTTCTTTTTATATAAGAAGAAAGTATTGGATTCGTGAAAAATTTTGACTTCCGGTTTTCAATGGATTTACACGTTTTATGAAGATCCTAAACACGATTTGAGAAAATGTCTGTCTGTGAGTCTGTGACTCTGTCTGTCTGTGTCACAAATTTTGTGGGCGCTCTAACTCACGAACTACTACTTAGAATTGGTATTAGACGTTCCGGCATGCCAGAGGTCAATAGCCGGAGAAATCGCCATAGATTTTGCTACTTACAGTAGTCTTTTTTGATTCTGATTATTTCAGTGTTTATGCACGTAGTTCAATTACATATCTGTTAAATTCGCAGTTTATTTATATTTGTTTATTTATTTATTGATGAAGTGTTAATTTCGTTACGGAATTATTAGCCGGAAACAAACGCTGAAATAAAGTGTTAAAGGAGTTAATTTTGCGTAATTGGGATGCTTGCGATAGTGATATATTTTTGCTTTTACATCATGCTTGAAAGCGATTTTAAAAACTATAAAAAAACCATACATATCTAATTATTAAACATATATATCTAATACATATTCTCAGATGCTGGGATTTAGTTCGTCTCATATATGCCACTAAAGATGCGTGCTCATAAATGACTTTCCATCTTGTGCTGCGAAGTTTTAGCCTTGCCTACATATAAGAGTGAGAAATGCGAGGCTGGATGTCGTACGGATTGCTCAAATGATAGAGCATCAGTGCTTTATACCAAGGGTCCTGGTTCGGTTCCCGGTCTGGACATTTTCACTCTGCTGGCTGTACGGTGCTTAGCAAGTGAAGATTCACACCCTTTGATACATTTATATTAAAAAAAAACAGTTAATTGAGTTTTCATATAAATTTCATTTGAAAGCTCATTTTTTTTCTTCTATTTGACGGTGTAAACATTGGAATTGTGCAATATTTAAAAGTTAAAAATTTTTAAGTGAAAACGAAATTGGTTGTTCAAGGCGTTGCCAACCTCGATATGACGTCAGCGTTACTCACGGGCATGTTTTTGCTTTATAATATAGATACAATTTAAAAAACAGAGGAATGTTGGAAAACTGAAATAAGATAATGAAGAAAAAAAAAATCAAAGCACATGTAGCTACTCTTTTATACAATGAATATCGTATTTAAAAAAAAAAAAAAAAAATTATAAGCTATTTAATAAAAATATATTCATGGAAAACGATTATTGTTAATTGATAGTTTTTTACTTAATTAGAAAACATTCTGGCTCTGGTAAAAAAAACCATGTATATATATTTAAATAAATTCATTAGTCTTCTATTTAAAAAGAATAAAAAACCCTGAAATTGCAATGTTTTATTTTTTACAAACCCATTAATTGCCGTAATTGAATTAGAAGTAAAATACAATACTATCTATCTTTCACTTCAAAGATTCGAGTTTTCCAATTAAAAAAAAAACTGTTCTTTCATGTTAACAAAAAATCTTGTCAATAAATATAACAGTCAAAATATTTTACATGGGAAAAAAAATCAAAAAATCACTAAACAGTTTAAAATAGACTGAGTTTAAAAAAAAATAGAAGACAATTTCCTAATGCTTTTAAAAGGGTGTCTTTTTCTTTTTTTCTTTTTCTTTTTTTAGTGGTATTACTAGTTTGATAAGTTCTACAGAAAGGTTTATTGCATTTTTTCCCCTTAAATTTTACAATTTCTTTCGAAAGTTCAACCCTGCACGAAATTCAAAATCAAAAGAAAACGTTTTTACGCAGATTTATTTTGCAAATACTTCTTTTGCTATTTATTGCAAAGGTAAACTGAGACAAGAAACAAAAAACTTTGGGCCGATTTTATAACATAAAAATGAGTTTTTTTATATTCTCATTTGTTTCCTAAGAGAAAAAAAAATCAAGTACATAAAAAAAGAATGATATTTCTTTTTTTAAGTTTTATTTCAGGCATTTTCGGATGAATGATTTTTCAGCCCAAAAATGAAGATTGTTTTAAATCACAGTTTATAAATAATTTATTTATGAATTGTTTACCACTCTAAAAAGTAAGCATCAATAAATACTCTTTGAAAAATATACGCTATGTGTAAAAGCATTCTAACATTTTCGATATTTAAAAAAAAAAAAAAAAAAAAAAAAAGTTGGAAATTGTACGTCAAACGTGACAAAAGAGGTGCGTTCGTACTGTAATTACACTGCTCAAAACAATTAAAGGATATTTGAAGTTTTATATAAAATAAAGATATAAACGAAATTTTTTTTGCTGAAAATAGAAGAAGAGAATCACAAATGCAAATTTTTCTGGTTTTCAAACTGTGGAGTATGCAAATTTTGAGTTCGGCGTCAAAAACGTCGCTTCAGCGGCAGCGAATGAAATTTGACTTTCAACTGGATAAAAGAGAATGAAGACAAGGATGATCGGCATTCAGTGATTGCTTTGTTTCGATGAGTACGATGTCGCAGCGAAGTCATTTGACAGATTCAGAAGCTTGGAGAATTGTTGGTAGGTTAGAAGGGGGCCAAACTCAAGCCGAAGTAGCGCAAGCCATTGGAGTGTCACAAAGTGTCATTTCCAGGATCTGGAACCGTTTTTTGGAGAGTGGATGTGCAGGCCGAAGACCAGGGCAAGGTCGTAGACGGGCAACAACGCCCAATGAAGATCGGTATTTAGCGTTAACAGCTCGGAGACACCGAAACATGAACGCTACTCTTCTCCAACAACACCTTCGCTCGGCTACAGGCACCACGATTTCAACTCAGACTGTCCGAAACCGGCTCCATGCTGTAGGTCTGTATGCTCGCCGACCGATGGTATGTGTTAGATTAACATCAAGGCATCGTCGCTACCGCAGGGAGTGGGCAACCGAGCATGTCAACTGGAGGAGAAATGAATGGAGCAATATTCTGTTTTCTGACGAGTCCCGTTTTTCTGTGCATCCGGATAATAGGCGTATTTTCATCTGGAGGGACCGTGGCAGTAGGAATAATCCTGCGTTCGTGCACGAAAGTGTCAGATTTGGCGGTGGAGGAGTGTTGGTGTATGGTGGCATCTCCATTGACGGGCGCACTGACCTCTACATCATTTGAGATGGAGCTCTGACTGGTCGCCGATATAGGGATGAGATCCTCAGACCTATTGTAGTTCCTTACGCTGCAGCAATCGGAGATAACTTCATTTTAATGGACGATAACTGCAGGCCACATCGTGCAAACCTGGTGGAGGATTTCCTTTTCGAGGAAGGAATCGTTCGAATGGAATGGCCAGCGTGTTCTCCAGACATGAATCCAATCGAGCACGTTTGGGACGCTCTAGGAAGACGAGTTTCTGGCCGCCAACAACCCCCACAAACTCTCCAAGAACTGGAAAGAGCTCTTCTGGAAGAGTGGGACAGAATACCCCAACTCGTCATTAATAGCCTCATTGAGTCCATGCCTCAAAGGTGTTCAACGTTGCTGGCCGCCCGTGGAAACCATACCTCCTACTGAAAATGATTTTCTTTGAAGAAAACACCTTTTCTTATTCTTTTTTTCTCATATGCACAAATTGTGTTTTTTTCCTTTTGTACACAAATGCGCAATAAAATGCATTTTTTTCTGCCAAACATGTGTAATTTATTCTCATATAACCTACTATGTCTGTCGACCATGTATCAATCAGCTAAAAAGTTTCCCAGATACAAAATCCACCTAAAACTGCAATATCCTTTAATTGTTTTGAGCAGTGTATTTCAGTGATATGAATTATATCGTCTGCTATTATGATATGATTAATTTCCGTAATAAAATAAGTACATTTTAAGATGGCAACATTTTATCTTTTGTTAACATTTACTGAAAATTTCAATGGAAATTTAAACCTAGCTTTGAAAATTTCAGAACTTGACATCCATATTTAGAAATTTTTCCATTTAATATATATTTTTGCGGAAACGTGTATCCAAAAAATTGTCGCTAGATTATAGGATTGCTATAATTAAACAATTTTAGTATACAAATTCGGTTTTTAAATTCAGTAATACGGAAATAACAAGACTCCATTTTAAATACGACCTAATCAACATGGCAACTTATAATCATTACCTATTATGGGATATCATTGAATTAATTACGTATGATAGGACTTAATAGAATGAAGAATGTGACTATAACCTGATCATGAGGTTATAAAATGACATACACGTCATATGTGACTATACCGTCATACATGTCAGATAACTTGGCGATACATCTCGGTCGCTTGATGATTAATCTTCGGAAGCTGCTTTAATAAGGAAGTACCAATTAAAAAAAAAAAAGTCCAATTACTTAATAACTATTTTTATTAATATCTTTTTAAGTTTTGATTCAATTTTCATAAAATTTGAAATGACTCGACAAAATTTTGCAACGATTATAGTATTAAATTTCAAATATAGAGAAACCAATATGAGATAGATATGTATAAAAAAATAAAACCCAAAAATCAAATAAATAAATGAATAAACCATGATAAAACAATGATATATAAAATACAATAAAGCAATGGATGTAGCTCACTATAAAAACAAAGTATATGTGTGATAAAACTTGATTGAAAATGCTTATAAACTCAGGAGCTCTTCAAATTTCCATGGACAACATAGAACTGAAAAGCTGACTATATATTTGTTCCCCTATGATAGATGCAACCAAGCCGGGCTTCCCAATTTACAGAACATACTGCCCGGTGTACAAAACATAAGTTAGGACCATTTTTTAATTATTGAAAACCATAATAGGTTTTTTTTTACTTTTATTAAATATATTGTTTTTTCATACCCACTAACAACATCAAAAAGCATTTTTGTATGAAAACATCAATTATGTATTCAAATAAGGTTTCTAAATTTATTAAAAGCGGTACTTTCGTATTAGGCGCAGGTCATTGGTCAATAGCCGGAGAAACCGCCATAGATTTTGCTACTTACAGCAGGCTTTTTGATTCTGATTATTTCAGTGTTTATGCACGTAGTTCGATTACATATCTGTTAAATTCGCGTTTTATTTATAATTATTTATTTTTTTATTCATGAAGTGTTAATTTTAGCAGGAGACAAATGCTGGGCTAAAGTGCAAAAAGAGTTCATTTGCGTAAATGGGCTGCGCGCGATAGTGATATATTTTTTGTTTTAAATCATGCTTGAAAATTATTTTTAAAACTATAATACACACACACACACACACACACACACACATATATATATATATATATATATGTTAAATAAAAATTTTATTTCGCAATATTCCTTTAAATTATTCTAAATTCTGACGTATTCATTATTTCTTAATACTATTTATTCCTATTTAATGTCCTTTTAAAATTAATAACACGTATATTAATAGTTATCTTATTCCAAATCTTAATCTAAAACTTTAAGTCCATTCGTAACTGTTATCAACTATCCAATCTATAATATTCTGAGAGACGCTAGTTTGTCATTTCGAATGTTTTTAAAAGCCAATTTTTTTTATTGCAAGGGCTCGCTTCACGCACTGCGTTTTTTATTTCAAAATCAATGCGCCACTGGGTTCAGGATTATTTCTTGTTAAAACTTCACCATCGCACGTCATTCGCTTAGCTTAATTTCTCCTCTTACTGATTGGCTCGTGCACACGTTACGTCGCTTCTGTAAATTTCCGCGCCTTTATCAAAAACAGACTGCAAGCGTTCGGAGAGCATATTTTTGTCGTATTTTGCAGTACTGACCAAAATCTTATCTGGTATTTGAACGACTTAGAATTTCTCAACAGCCCCTTAAGATCAACTTAACGATGTCGTGATTTATAGTTAAGCCTGAGGGCTTTAGAACACATCTGTGTCCTGTGGAAATTGGGCCGTCATATCTCCTGTTCCTGAATAAACTATTTATCCGGAAAACTGGCTGAGTATTATTGGAAAAATTCTCATTGGGTTCCTTCATTGTCTTACTTCCTCGCCATGATTCTTAATCGAGCGACTGAAATAATTCATCATCTTTAAACAGCTGCAAGTTTCTAGTGAGAAATTAAATCCTAGTAAAAATCTAACACACACACACACACACACACACACACACACACACACACACACACACACACACACACATACATATATATATATATATATATATATACATATATATATATATATATATATATATTATCCGATGTTGGGATTTAATTCGTCTCATATATGCCACTAAAGATGTGAGCTCATAAATGACTTTCCATCGTGTGCTGCTAAGTTTCAGATTTGACTACATGTAAGGAGTAAGAAATGAGAGGCTGGATGTCGTCCGTATAGCTCAAATGGTAGAGTATTGGTGCTCTATACCAAGGCACTATTTATATCAAGGGTCCTGGTTCGGTTTCCGGTCTGGACATTTTTCACTTTGTTGGGCGTACGCTGCGTAAGCAAGTGAAAATTCACACCCTTTGTTACATTTATAAAATAACCAGTTAATTGAGTTTTCAAGCAAATTACATTTGAAAATAACTTTTTTTATTCTATTCGACGGTGTAAAAATTGAAATTTTGCTATGTTAAAAGCGAAATAAAAGTTAAAAGCGAAAATGAATCACTGAAAGCGAAATTGGTTGTTCAGGTCATTGTCACTGTCGGTATAACGTCAGCGTTACTCATGGGGTTTTTGCTTTATAATATAGATACAATTTAAAAAACTGAAGAAAGTTTGAAAACTGAAAGAAGGTAATAAAGAAAAAAAATCAAAGCACATACAGCTACTCTTTTATACAATGAATATCATCTTCTTTTAAAAAAAAAAACAAACATTAGAAGCTATTTAATAAAAATATATTCGTGGAAAACGATTACTGTTAATTGATAGTTTTTTACTTAATTAGAAAATATTCTGGCGCTGATAAAAATATATAAATATATTTAAGTAAATCCATTAGTCTTATATTTAAAAAAAAAATCTTAAAATTGCAATTTTTTTTTTTTTTTTTACAAACCTATTAATTGCCGTAATTGAATCAAGAAGTAAAATACAATACTATCTACCTTTCACATCAAAGGTTCGAATTTTCTGATTTAAAAAAAAACTGTTCTTTCATGTTTAAAAAAGAAATCTTGTCAATAAATATAACAGTCAAAATATTTCACATAAGGTAAAAAAAATTAAAATCACTAAAACGTTTAAAAATAACTAAGAGTTTTTAAAAAAATAGAAGATAATTCCTAAAGCTTAAAAGGGTGCTTTTTTTTTCCCCCCTTCTTTAGTGGTATTACTAGTTTGACAAGTTCTACAGAGAAAAAATTATTGAATTTTTTCCCTTAAAATTTACAATTTCTTTCGAAAGTTCAACCCAGCACAAAATTCAAATTCGAAAGAAAACGTTTTTACGCAGATTTATTTTGCAAATACTTCTTTTGCTATTTATTGCAAAGGTAAACTGAGACAAGGAAAAAACTTTGGGCCGATTTTATAACATAAAAATAAGCTTTTTATATTTTCAATTGTTTCCTAAGAGAAAAAAAAAAAAAGAATTCAAGTAGAAAAAAAAAAAGATATTTTTTAAAGTTTTTATTTCAGGCATTTTCGGATGAATGATTTTTCACGCAAAAATGAAGATTACTTTAAATCACAGTTTATAAATTATTTATTTATGAATTGTTTACCAAACTAAAGAGTAAACATCAATAAATACTCTTTGAAAAATAAACACTATTGTGTAAAAGTATTCTAACATATTTGATATTTTGAAAATGAAAAGGAGGGGGAGAGTGGGGGGGGGGTCTCAGATTTCTTTTAGTCATGTAATTTAATAAATTAAATTATTATGTATTTTGTATAATGTAATTTAATAAATTAAATTACATGGCAGTCATGTATCTTAACTTAATAGTACATTAAATTACATGGCTTTTAACGTAAATGAAATCACCCCATTTTGCTTCGAGATTAAAATTATATAGTTCTGAAAAAAAAATGTATAAATGTATAAAACAATTAAACGTATTATTGCGTAAAAGAAAAACTAAGAAAAATGAGGCATTCTAAAATCTAAAATTAAATTTAAAAACACATGACAATTACTAAAAAATCAAAGCCAAAATATGCACATATACCTGTTCTTTTTTGAGGGGACTGGGTATTTTTCGACAGCTCAAAAACACGGAAATGTCACTGTTGTTTATACCCATATTGCACATTTCCTAATAAGTATATTATTAAAATATTACATTAAGAAAGGTAGAAAAGATGATAAAGATTACTTTGGCATAAATCATAATTTATTCTAGAAAAAAAAAACTGTTTAAAAGGTTATTTAAATTATAAAGTATTTTTAAGTTAAAAAAAATGCTAATATTTACTTAGATACACTTAAAAAAACTATAAGTTCACTTGCCTTGAAATCTTCAAAAATTATCCAAAACACAGTACTTGACATAATGAAATAATTAATTTGTTTATCTTTTTATTTATTTGTTTATTTTATTTTTTCCTTATTAAAAGAAGGTCATGGGGCTCCCAAGAACCCCTAATCTTCTCCCTAAACCAAGAGAGCCGAAAAACACATAAAAAACTGTATCACGCTCTCATAAAATAACAATTAATTCTGCTTCAAAATTCTTGATCTGACGTTACAGAGATGTTAACTCTCTGAACTCTTCAGATTTTGATACTATATTCGACAGCATGCAAGTTATAAATGCAAGAGTACTTCAAGGGATTACTCAAGGGATTACAAGAGATTACATATGTGCAATTAAACCGCTTAAAAATCGCCAGTGCATAAATACACTGAACATGGGGCCTCTGTTAAGGATTTCAATACACTATATTGCCAAAGGTGACCGGTCACTTGCGATTTTAGACGTTTTGTTAACTATCTAGGAAAATACATGAGAAATTAACCTGAAACTGCAGGTGTGTAAACAGTATAGTATAGGTTATATATTTCCGCGAAGATTTTTTCACGAAACCCCATAGGGGACTGTCAACAAATTGGAAAAGAACGAATATCTTTTGGATAACCCTGTAAAAACTATTGTAGCAAAGACGTTCAAACTCGAGATTATTAATAAGTGGCTTATTGTAATATACTGTGTTCATTTTTATGGGGATAGCATGTCTACTCGTAGAGAAATTAAGGTTTTTATAAAAACAGTCCCAAATTTTGCCTAGTTTTTTGCTTATAATTTGCAGAGTTTTTAATATAAAAAAGTTCTTTTTAGAAAATATGACAAACAGCATTGTACATAATACTCTGTAATCAGAATTAAAAAATAATAAAAATAGGATGAAAATTAAGCAGGTTTACTAAAACATGTTTCACTGCGCATGCGCGAATGCAATCAAAATATAATATGCATAATGTATTAGCTAAGTATATAGAGCAACTTTTGTGAAAGTCTCAAAAGCATAGCTTGAAAATTCTGAAAATTATCGTCGATAGAATATCTCGAAATCCGTTGTTCCTAAAAGGAAGCAAAAATATGAGGGGTTGTATCCAAATATAGTAGTACGTGCAATATTGTGTACGCTATCTTGGCACTAATCAACAGATATTTGATACAACCACTCATCTTAATAATATGCAGTTTCAGGTTAATTCCTCATGTATTTTTCTAGATAGTTAACAAAACGTCTAAAATCGCAAGTGACCAATCACCTTTGGCAATATAGTGTATCTTTAGTTGCTACGAGTAAGTCTTCTAGCTTCGCTGGTCTAGCGGAAGATCGTCCGGTAAAAAGGGCTTTTGTGTTAGAGTCCATTCCTCTAGAGTAGATGGACATCTAACTTTGGAAGTTAGATTAAGTACACAAATTGTACTTGGAGTCCCTCACGGCAAGCTAACCCACGAGTAGTCATAAACTTCCAGCAGATTATCTTTTAGTCTATATGTAAAGTTTCCTGTAACAGTGTTAATCCAAATTCCTATTTGTTATTTGTCTGTGTTTCGTAAATAATAATAATAATAATAATAATAATAATAATAATAATAATAATAATAATAATAAAGGTTGGAAAGAACTTTAGCTATCCTAATATTGATTTTCACGATGTCACAGAGGTACAAACATTTCAAACGGCTTCAGCCATACTTACTAATAAAAATGTGATGTAACAGACCAGATTTGTAAGTGTGCTGTAAAATTGGAAAATAGCGTGGTAAAAAATCATTTGTTCAACTATCACAAACAATTAGTGAGAGATTGGTTTAATTAAATAAATAAAAAATTATGTAAACCCAGCTTTCATTTCCTATTTTGTTTTTCTTGAGTAATTTATTCTTTTGAATTAGAAAATTGTCATTAAATTGCTTTCTGAATACAATTACTAAATTAAAGAAAAACTTGTTTCTTTTAGCATAAATGTTGGTAATCTATTTCATTTTTTTTTTAAACCTGAATTCAATTTATTCAATGTAAATGATTATTTTACACTATTGAAATGCTGACATCGTTTAATACGGATTTAGGTTAGAGCGAACGAAAAATTATCTTCTTTGGAAGTCCGCAGTAACGAGAGTTCACTGTATATGTCATAGGAATATATATATATTTCAATATTTAATTAATATTAATATTAAATCCTTAGCATATTAAATCTTATAATTTTTTATTTAAATTTGATTATAAATTAATTTACGTGATGTTGCATTTTTGGCAAAGGTATTTAATTGTGGCTATGCCATTGCTAAGTACAAATATTTATCTGAAGCATTAATCAATAATTATTAATTTCACCATTTTACATATAATTTTTTACATAGACTTTTTCATTAATACATCAATTACTTATTTTTTTTAATGTAATTGAAAATTTGTCAACACAATTTTATTTATTATTTAATTATATTTATTTTTTATTTAACTATCAGTTATCATTCTTTAGACAGTATTTGTTTTAATCTTTAACTAATAATAGTAATCAAATGCTTTTATTAAATCATAGAATATTCACTAATTTTCCATAGATGGCAGCACCTTATTAATTCATTTGAATACATGTTTGGTATTCTATTTTAAATTTTTTTAGAGGGAGCTGGTTCTATATATTGGTTTGTGTTTGGCTTTGCTGTACAATAATAATCCTTGGTCAATCATCTTTTAAAACTTATTTTGGCAACATGTACTGATTTTCTCCAATTCATTGCCTGAGTTATGTGTTGACTCCTGTTTGGATCATGTATTCTATCTGGTAACTGTTGTTTTCTTTTCCCTATATCCTTTTTAATCTTGTTGTATTTTGAACTTTACGATTATATTTCACAGTTTTTTTCTCTTTTTTAAGGGTAAGGTTTCTTTCCTTTTTAACTTTGTTTTTATTTTTTTAACTTTATGATTTTTTCACAGTTTATTTCTCTATTTTGGTGTGGTAGTCCTAAAATCATATTCTTTAGCAATGTTATGGCTAATATGAGGATGAAACCACACATTTTATTTGTGGTAATTTAGGCATTTGGGACCTGAAGATTCTGTCTAAATTCCACAAATTTCATTTTTTCCATTTTTAATTTAATTTCTTCTTTATTTCTTTTTTTTTTTTTTTTTTACTATGTATATGGAAGCTATATTCAGAGTTTTGGGGGAACACTGTTGTTGTCAATTAATTATTGCATTCTAATTCATAATTTCATAGTTTTTGTTGGTGTTTCAGTAATGTTTCACTAATGGTTATATATATATATATAAATATATATATATATATATATATATATGTATATATATATATATATATATATATATATATATATATATATATATATATATATATGGTTATGTATATATATATATATATATATATATATATATAACGATTCAATTCTGTTCTACAATTAAACAATTTAAAAAGCAAATAAAAACTAGAAAACATAAACAATAGAATGAAAAAAAATCATGGGCAGCGTAATGTTTTTTTTATAATTAATATACATTTTTTTAAAAGTTAAAAAACCTATTGAATAAAAACATATTCATCCGGAACAAATATTTTAATTGACAGTTTTTTACTTAGTTGTAAAAATACTCTGGCGCTAATTAAAATAAAAAAAAACCATTTTGTGTTATATAAAGAACTTGACATTTCGATTTCTTTTAGTTTACGTAATTGAGTCAAGGAATAAAATGCAACATGATCTACCTTTCGCATCACAGAAAAAAAAGGTTAAATTTATTAAAACTTTAAAAAACAACTTAGAATTAAACTGTTAATAAGTAGTAGAGATTCTAACGTTTAAAAATATTTTCATAAAACCAATATAACTACTGCTTCGATAGTTCTAAAGAAAAACTTACTTTTTTAAAGTACCGTATATACTCGTGTATACGTCAAAGACTTTTTGACAAAATTTAGGAGTCGAAAGTGGGGAGTCGACTTATACACAAGTTAGTAAAAACAAAAATAAATAAAGAATATTTCACACTCCGAAAGAAGTGTGAAATAGCGGAGTGAAATACTGGAGTCACCTGGTCTAGGTTGGAAAGAGAGATAAAATCAGATAATGGTCATTTCCTTGTGATTGACAAGAAATAATAATAATAATAATAATAATAATAATAAACAATAATGTCCGTGTAAATGTTCTGCACCCATTTTCTCTTGTGATAGAATTCCCTTCAATACAGGGACAGGGACATTCCTTTCAATATTTTAATCCTCTTTTTAAAAAGAGTCAACTTGAGATTGTTTCTAGATTTATCTCCTAAAAGTCCTACAACACAAAGAAGTACTATATGTTAGCAGTCTAAGAAGTTGTTTACCCTTGTAAATAAGGCTTGAATAGATTTTTCAAACATTTTTTTTTTCTTTTTAGATATCATTAAATTGATGTGAATAGGCTTCAAAATAGCTTAAGCTTCTTCAGTTGTAGATGATTATGCAGTTTTAAAACGTTGAATTTTAAAAAAAAAGTCTGATTAGAAACGTTAAAAATAAAATGTTTACTAATTTAATGAAAATTTATTTTTATTTTTTTATTTATTTTTTTTATCCTCGATTACAAATCATTTTTCAACATACTACCAGAAATGTGGTTCGACTTATACACGAAAATTCTATTTTTTCCAAAATTTTGAGTAAGAATTGGGGGGTCGACTTATACACGAGTATATACGGTATCTTACAATCTAGAATTTATGACGAAGTAGTCGAAACTGCGATAGCCGCGACCTTTCACGGTGGTTTGTAGTGTAGTGCGCTACATTTTGAAAAATGTAATCTAGAGAGTAGTGCGATACATAACACAGCTGCAATTTTTTAGGGGCTGCTTAACTCACTCGAAAACACCTGAACGCTAATGTTAATCCTATGAGAGAATTTTTTAAAAATCTCTTGGTTGCATTTCAATATTTTTAAATGATTTTTTTTTTTTCATTGGCTAGCTGAAGTCGATCGCTACAAAAGCCGTTTTTAACTTTTTTTATTTTGTTTGCCGGTTTTTCATTCTTTCTTTCTTTTTTTTTCTTTTGAGGATACTTTTACTTTCGAAAAGTACTTTCGGAAGTTTCTTATTAAAAAAAAAAAAAAAAAAAAAAAACCTTGTAAACAAAATTTATAAAGTAAAAAACGGCTTTCGCATTACGGGATCTCAACTGTCCAATGCAAAAAAAAAATAATAATAATAATAATAATTAAATTAAATATTGAAATGCAAACGAGATATTCAAACAATTTTCTCCCACAGGATTAACATTAGCGAGCGGGTGTTTTCGAGTGAGTAAAGTAGCCTCTTAACGCTACTTCAGGAAAGAAAAATGTGCCATTCTTCTAGTCACGTGAACGTAACTTTGCTTCTTTTGTGTAAAATGTGTTCTGCGCAGAAATTTGCGGATGTCAGCAACTCGGCTGCAGCATTTAGTAACGCATCGAGGCTAACGAAAAAGAAAGGCTACCGCGGTGCTTTACGCGTATATTTTTTAACAGACCGCGGGAGTCACGTGATGCTTGAATGCACCAATGCAGGTGTACGAAAAGAGCATCACGTCACTCTAGCAGTCTGTAAAAAAAGATAAGTGGAATGCACCGCGGTAGCCTGTCTTTTTCGTTAGCCTCGGTAACGCATCATATGACGTCATGGATTTTTTCATTGACACTTGCTGGTAAATCCAAGTAGCAAAATATAATTCAAAGAAATAAATTTTCTTGAAGGAAACACTTGTCTACTTACTCATTATGGAATCTTCAAGTTTTAATGTCGCATTTCTTTATTTAATTTTTATATTTATTATTTTTTTAATGATTTATTTACAAATTTATTATTATATGACCGTACGACAGTGAAAATTAATAATGAATTGCTCTGGTCGGCATATAACGAGTATAATATGTACTTTAACTAACATTTTAGACATTAACACAAAACATTTTCTTGTATGTCATCTTCGTTAATTTTGTACTGTCCTCCAGTTTTATATCGCATTCATTTTGATTGTATCCCGGCAAACGTGATATAAGGAGGACCCATTGTATTACTTAACTGTGATTTCGGCAATTTCAAGTGCAGATTGAATCCTTCAACAAAATCTGAAAGTAGCGAAGCTGCGACTACTTTTGAAAAGTAGTTTATTGTCAAAACAAATAGTTGTAGTTGTAGTTAACTATATTTTTAATAACGTAGTTGGTACAAAATTATTAAACCCATTTCATGTTTGGGGGAAAAAAAATGAGGTAGGGTGAAACCCCCAGTAAGTGACACATTAAGGATTATTCCTTGTTCAAATTACTATTACAAAAATTTAAATCTATTTTATACTTTCATTTGCTTTTGAAAGGATAGTAGAGATATATTAAAAAATTATTGTTGGCAAAAATTTTAAAAATTATACATTTTACTGTTAAAGATTAATTTTATTCATAAATAGGGTCAAAAACTCAATAACTGACACCAACCCTATTTTGAAACACCAATAATTGACACAAAGTAAACCAGTGACTGACACTTTATTTTAAAAGATTTTTGATACAGCCTAATATTTTCGTAGATTAAGAAACATTTGTATTTTTTTACAATGTATAACTAGTTGGATACACTACAAAAAAAAAATTGTTGATTTGACAGTGTAATACTGGCAGCTGGGATGCCAGTACTATACCGTAAAATCAACATTTTTTTTTTTTTTTTCTGCAGAGTTTTAATAAAAGGCTTACATTTTCTACTCCTGTTACTTACCCATCATACGTAGTATAGGGTAAGTCTTGCAATCGTTTCGAAAATCGAAAAAAAAAATTGACGGATTTACACGTTTCAGACACTGGAGATTTCGAAAAACATATTTTTAGAAAAAAAAAAAAATTGCCGTCCGTCTGTGTGTCTGTGTGCCTGTAAACGCTCTATCTCCCGAACAAATTGAAATAGAGACTTGAAATTTGGTATGTACTTAGTATGTAATAATGGGAAGAAGCTTATTGAATTTCAGTAACCTCGATTATCCGGAACTATTTTTTTCGGACTCTCGAAATATTCGTTCTGATAAAAGGTATATAAAAATTTTCCAAATTGTTTATTTTAAGAAATGAATATAAAAGACAATAAAAAACATAAATTTTGCATAAAGCATGAAGTCGATCGATCGGATAATGAGTTGCCGAGATATTTGTAATCCTATTTTCCCCACGCTTCGATTTTTCATGACCCTGTATTTCATCCAAATTTCACTTCAAAGATATATTTTAATTGGAAATTTGACGCTTAATCAGATGCGATAAACCGCTAGTTAATAGGATTATTATTTTTGGAGTTATAAGGAGGTTTCTTTCAAGCAATTCAGTAATCGAGCCTTTAAAGTTTACGACGTCATCAAGCCACGATTTTATTTGAATTCCTATGCATTTTATAAGTAGTTTACACATTTTTATTTTAATATTTTACATTATGCATATCCATGGTGGGTAAGTATTACGGTGGCCCCCAACGACTAGTTTCGTTTTATTTTCTTTACAACCTAGAATGTCTTTGAAAAGTTCAACTTAGCAGGAAATACGAAATCGAAAAAACGATTTACGCAATTTTACTTTCCAAAAAATATATTTTCTATTCAAAAGGTAAACTCAGACAAGATCTAGAAAACTTAGGAAAGATATTTTTTTAACAATTAAAAAAAGAAAAAGACAAAGAAAAAGTTTATATTTCGAATTATTTCCTAAAAAATAGTTGAAGTAGAAAAAAAAAAGTACTTTTTTCCTTAATGTTTTCACTTAAGAAATGTTCGGACGAATAATTTTTCAACGAAAAAAATGAAGAATGCTTCAAATTATGGTTTACAACTTATTTAATTATGTATTGTTTACCAAGGATAAAAAAAAGTAAACATCGAGAAAATACTTAGTTTAAAAATAAACATCATGTTTAAAAGTGTTCTAACTTTTTCAATATTTTGAAAATGGAGAGCTGCAAATCATATGTTGAGTTACATTACTGGTAAGTATTTTATTTTGTGTTTAAAGCAGGGTACTGAAAATTGTTGTACTGGACAAGGTATAAATAATGTTGGAATTTTGCCGCATCTCCCAAAATTGGATTAACTTGGTAAAAACTATTATTTAAAATAAGATTTTATGCTAAGTGCTCTGACAGATTTCCAATATCGAAAAATCTAAAAGATATGGGAAAGCACCCTTACCCACAAGCTGATCGCCACTAGCTTGTGGGTAAAGGTTATAAGCCCATTATTAAAAAGGGAAAAAAATTTTAAAAATGGTTATATAAAAGGGCGTAAAATTTTACATTTGACTAACTTTTATTCGATATCATAATAAAAAATAAATTAAATCAATAGAGGTTTAGAAATACATAAAATGGTGAATCTCTTCGAAAATCTGCTCTCATTCTATTTTTTTTTTTTTTTTTAAGTAAACTTTAAAATATAAAAAAAAAATAGCTGACGCAGAAACCCGATTTGTTTCATTTACAATGCATGAAATCGTTCGTTTTCTTTTTTCTTTTTTTCTTTTTGGAAAAGAAGGGGAAATATTTTTAAATTCTACATTTAGAAAAGATTTATATTATTAAATTTCTTATTATAAGCAAGAAATCGTGTTTAGAATGTAAATAAACTGAAATTTACGAAAATTACATTTTGAAACTTACGTGATTTTGATTCAATTACAGCAGAATGGCTTTATAAGAAAATGGCGACATACGGGCAATAACATTTTATTAATCGAGAGGCTTTTACTTGTCATTATTGCCAAGCTAATGTTTGTCAACTTGTCTAACTTATCTAAGCAAATTCGTCCAGGTGCACTGAAAAAAAATTCTGCCACTGGTATCTAGAAACTAAATTGTGGCTTTAGAAAAAATAGTTCCATGTCATCCTTATAAATTCTAGTTCCCTTTGCTGGAGAGTTCTAGTCGCCCCTATTAAAATTCAAGTGTGTTTTCCTATATTATCGTGGTCAAACTTATTCAAAAATCTCTGCAAATAAATGGGAACACAAGAGGTTAATTTTAGTAACTATAATTCTAGCTTATGAATTTATTCTAGAAACCAAGTGATAATTTCTCGCTATTCAAACGATTTATAATATAATGTTCTAGATTAATTTTGACACAATTATTCAAATTGGTAAAGAAATCATATGAGTTGTAATTTTCCAACTGGACGAAAAATGGCCAGGAAATGGCTGAAGCTGCCATGATTAAGCTCCAATAAGGTTAACTGGATGAATTACGTCCTCCAGATTCGATCAGGATGGTTCAGTTGGTAGAGCATGGCAGCTTCAGCCAAGAGATCCCAGGCTCGAATCCTGGCCCGGACATTTTTCGTTCAGTTGGAAAATTACAGCTCATATAATATAACGTATCTTTTCATAACCTATCTCAATCATTTCGTCTATTCAGTTTATTTGTTTACCTTATTCACATAACTAGGAAATCTATATTTCTAGTTTAGGGATTTAGAAAATGACTACTTATTCGTTCTAGATGAAGGCAGTATAAGTTTTCTTTCAGTGTGGTTTGGACAGAAGCTTTCAATCTGAGCATATGCATTGCATATACACTGAAAAAAATTCCTTTGATTGTCAGTACAATTTCCGTATTTTTGCGGAATTTTCGTTCTGCTACGGAATTTTCCTTGAAAATGATTTCGCGAATGTCTCAAAAAAGTATGGATTTGAGAATATCTTTGACACATAATGCTAAATTTCCATTTTCTCTAAAGCTGTGCAAAAATTTTTCCTCTAAATTCGATTTTATTATTGCACTATAAAAGAAAAAGATCCGCAAAAGTACGGTAATTGTACTGGCAAAGTACGAGAATTCGTTTTAGAGTGTAAAAATATAAAAATTCCCAAAACCTTACCGAAAGGGACAAATTAGCTAGAATTTTATCACTATTATCTGTTAAGGATATTACTTAAATCCTTATTCGCTAATTTCTGACACATTCACGAAATCATTTAACAGGGGAAAAATCCGTGAAAATACGGAAATTGTACTGGCAATCAACGGAACATATTTTTACAGTGGAACATACTTTTACATTCAAACTCCATGTTCAAAACTGTATTTTCTATCACAGTCCAATCATTTACATTTCAAACAAATTCGGAAAATATTATTTCAAACGGATCAATAATATTTAGAATCTTTCAGCTTTTAGATAGAAATTTTAGTGAATGTGAAAGTAAGTTATATAAATATTCTTTACATTACATTTTTTTTAAAGCGAATGTAAACTAAACTAGTCGTTGGAGGCCACCGTAATACATACCCATCATGGATATGCATAATATAACATATGAAAATAAAACATGTGTAAACTATTTATAAAATGCATTGCAATTCGAATAAAATCCTGGCTTAAATGACGTCATAAACTTTAAATGCTCTATGACTGAATTGCGTAAGAGAAACATCCTTATAACTCCAAAAATGTTAATCATATTAACTACGAGTTTACTGTGCCGGATTAAGCGTCTCATTTCCAATAAAATATATCTTTGAATTGAAATTTGAATGAAATACGGGGTTATGAAAAATCGAAGAGTATGGAAAATAGGATTACCAATATCTCGGCAACTCATTGCCCGATCGATTTCATTCTTTATGCAAAATTTGTTTTTTTATAGTCTTTTATATTCACTCCTTAAAATAATGAATTTCGAAAAATTTTATATACCTTTTATCAGAACGAATATTTCGAGAGTCCGTAAAAAGTAGTTCCGCATAATCGAGGTTACTGAAATTCAATAAGCTTCTTCCCATTATTACATACTAAGTACATATCGAATTTCAAGTCTCTATCTCAATTTGTTCGAGAGATAGAGCGTTTACAGACACACAAACGGACGGGATTTTTTTTTTTCTAAAAATATTTTTTTTGGAGTCTCTAGTGTCTGAAACGTGTAAATCCGTCAAATTTTTTTGTCGATTTTTAAAACGATTACAAGACTTACCCTATACTATGTATGATGGGGTGAGTAAAATCATTAATTCGATTTAGTCAAACAAAACAAATATAATAATATTTGTTCACCACATATCGCAAAGCAGACAATAACACATTATTTACCTTTTTCTTTCCCATTTTTCAAAAAATGAGCTAATTTAGTTACCATCTTTAAAGAAACTTTATTGAAAGTTACAAATATATATATATATATATATATATATATATCTCGGAAACTAATTCTAATTTTAAAATTTTGAGAGCTTATATGACATCTTCGACTCCATACGGATAACTGTTGATAATTTCATCGCGCTGTGTTCGATAGTCTAGGAATAGTAGTTGTTAAACAGAAACAGAGAGTCAGACTTTAACATTAATAGATGCAGTCAACTTTATAGAAAAATATATCCAATCTGAAATGTATCTGTAATAATTATAGTATATCGCCAATGAAAAATATGCTGGGATTGTTCTAGGACTATTGTCGGTCAATTTGATTCAATTTATTCATTTTTCTTTGCGCTCTAGTTAAAAATATTGACGTTTAAATACGTGTAAAGATAAACAAAGCAATATTTTTATATATACGCAGAAGTACAACATAACGGCTAAAAAACACAATCTGCAAATGAAAAACCAAGCTTATACACAGTCGTTTAATCACGTTAATTGACGTTCTTGATCGTTATTTTTAGGTGCGTTCGTAATTATATATAAATACACAGCATCTATAGTCGTCGTCTGGTCCGTCCGTCTGTCTGCATATAACAGCGCATATACCCAACAGAATGGTTTGAAATTTAATATCTATAATCGTTGCAGAATTTTGTCGAGTCATTTTTAATTTTATGAAAATTGAATCAAAACTTAAAAAGATATTAATAAAAGTTTTCTTCATTCAATCCTATAATACGAAATTAATTCAATGCTATCCCATGATAGGTAATGATTCTAGGCTGCCATGGCGATTACGTCCTACTTAAGATGGAATCCTATTATTTACGTATTACTGAATTGAAAAACGAGAATTTGTATACTAAAATTGTTTAATTATAAGCAATCCTATAATCTACCGACAGGTTTTTGGATAGATGTTTACGGAGAAATATATATTAAATAGAAAAAGTGTCTAAAATAGATTTCAAGTTCTGAAATTTTCAAAGCTAGGCTTAAATTTCCCATCGGAATTTTCAGTCAATATCAACAAAAGATAAAATATTACCAACCTAAAATGTACTTATTTTATTACGGAAATGAATCATATCATAATAACAGACGATATAATTCATTTTTTAGTGAAATAATAACGATGATTTATTTTTTTTTACACTGTCTTGTATTGCATATTTGCTCATAATATAATTTTAATGTAACATAATAGAAATTAATTCTTTGTAAAAGTGTATTAAAACTTAATTAATTTCCTAAAATAAAATTAATATCTATAATATGAAAATCAGCACATAAAATAAATTTTGTATTGATGCATTTTTGCATAAGAGTGCAACAGCTATTTCACCAAAATCTGAATATTTATAAAAACTAGTTATAGTACGAACGCACCTCATTTGTCACGTTTGACGTACAATTTCCAACTTGTTTAAATTGTCACTGTCTATAGATGAAATTTAAAATGACAAACGTGATAATTTAAGTAGATTTAAACACACTGGAAATGATTTTAGGACTTCAAAAGTGAGCCCAACCTTTGATAAAAAAAACGTGCCCCCGCGACTGGAAAACAAATAAAAAATACCATGTAAAGAAAATTATATGATTAATGAGTAAGATAAAAAATAATTTAAATAGAAAGACAGATAAAAAGACTGAAATATGCACACATGCAAAACAAAACAAAAAAAATATTAATGCGTAAAAAAAAAAAAAAGTTTTAATAAATATTTAAGGGGGAAAAAAACTGAGAATAATTAGAAAATTTAAAATCTAAAGAAAATCAAGAAAATTTTAAGGGAAAAAGGAAAG
The DNA here is from genome assembly GCA_963931845.1 of Maratus michaelseni. Lineage (NCBI taxonomy): Eukaryota > Metazoa > Arthropoda > Arachnida > Araneae > Salticidae > Maratus > Maratus michaelseni. The sequence goes on along the minus strand of OZ007590.1, from coordinate 378,840,350 downwards.
TGCATACATAAACATCCATACCCCTTTGAACAAATCTCTGTTTTTTTTTTGTTTGTTTGTTTTGTTTTTACAAGGAAACACATTTGGTTAAAAGCTATTCAACAAAAACATATTTATCGGAAAAGACTATTTTATATTCTTAATTGAAAGTTTTTTATTTGGGCAAAAATCTTTTTCTCTTCTTTTTTTTTTTTTTTAAGTAAGTGTTTTCATTTATCTTATATAAAAAATATAAAAGTATATAAAAGTATTTAAAAGCCCTTTAATTTCCGTAATTGAATTACGATGTAAAAGGAAATAAAATCTTGTTTTTTTTTTTTTTTCACCTTATAATTTTAAACTTTTTGAAAAGAAAAAAAAAACTTTCAGCACTTTGATGTAAAAAAAAAATAATAATAACTTTAACTAAGAGCTTAGTGATTTGCCGATAAATATAACAGACAAATTATTCTACATAAAAGAACAACTCAAACTCATTAAAGCGTTTTAAAATAAAGTAGAAACAGTTGATAAATAAGAAGAAAATCTAATGTTATATATACCATATAGGATGTTTATATATAGTCTCTATAAATATTTTAGAAATAGGTTCGAAATAGACATTAAAATATTAAAATCCCATTTTTAAATCTGTAAAGTAATTTCCAATTAAATATTTTCTAATGCTTAATGTTTAAATCTGAAGCTATTTCTTTTAAATTGTTTTCCTAGCCTGACAAATATTACTTCCCGATATTAAATTGTAAACAATTTTAAGATTAAAAGTGCAAACATCAGCGCAATTTGGAGTTGCTTGTGGTTTAGGCCTGGGGAAAACTAGGCCCAGGAATTGTACGGGTCTTGGCCACACATCAGTCAACAAAAGCTTTAATCAATTAAGCTAAATCGTCCTCTCAATTTGACACCTTCATCCTTGAGGATGTAAAGAACATGTTTGACTTCATGTTTTTCAGTGAAGATTTTATCGCGAGGACAATTAGGAAGTGGGGGGGGGGAATAATAATTTTAATAATAAAATAATATTTTCGATCATCCAAGTAACAGAAAATGTTAAAAATGGTCTGTCACTGCAGCAAATGACTATGTAGGTCCTGTTCAACATTTGTGTGCATTTCAGGGCTCGAAATGTACCGGAGAAAACCGGAACGATGTTCCGGTTCGTGAAATTATGACAAATATTGTTCCGGTTCGTGAAATTATGGTAAATATTGTTCCGGTTTGGGAAAATATTAAAACGTATTGTTCCAGTTTTATATGTATACTAGCAAAACCCGCAGCTTTGCTCGCTTAGTTGTTGATGTCAAGTAGTATTTATGTGCCTAGTTTTAATAGAGGAAATTATACTGCTAATATAATTATAGTTCAAAAATTACTAACTAAGCCACAATTTGGGTAAACTTTATTCTTATACTGCATGAGACTTACATTAATTAGAACTATTAATTCCATATAAATGGTAATTTAGAAACTTTTTTGAAAGTTTTCCGCTAATTAAAATTTTTATTTGAAATTTCGTATTTTTTAGAAACTATTCTTAGAAACGTTCACTCACATCTTAAAAGTAACCACCACGCCAAATTACAAGCTTCTATAACAACTCTATCACAAAAATCGCAATTTTAGAACGTATTTTGTTCATGCACACTTTAAATTTTCTAAATTTTGAAAAACTGTTCTATGGGTGCATTTACATCTCTAAAGTAACAGCCATGTGAAATTTCATGCTTCTCTCCCTAACATTTTCAGATAAATCATAGTTTAGAAAGCTTTTACAACATTTCCCTCTCATTTTACACTTTTAAATTTCGAAATTTTTCAGAAACCGTTCTTAGAGAGCACTGAGAACTTAAAAATAACCACTACCATGCCAAATGTCAAGTTTCTAGCCCATACGAATCACAAAAATCACAATTTTAAAACTTTTTAGCTTCTGCACCCTTTGAAATTTCTAATTTTGTAATAATTCCTTTGTTTAAACATTTATGTCTTAAAAATAACAGACAAAAAAAAATTGTTTTTATCTCTGACAATTTTGAATAAACCGTAATTTGGAACTTTTTACGCTCATTTCACTTCTTTAAATTTCGAATTTGTAATGAACAGTTTATATAGTGCATCTGCATCTTAAAAGTATAACCACTAAGACAAATTTAAAGTTTCTAACTCAAATAAATCCAACTAAATTGTAATTTAGAATGATTTTAGAACGCTTTTTATGCTCATTTCCCCTTTTAAATTTTGAATTTTTTAGAAACTGTTCTTAGCAAGCATTTATATTTTAAAAGAAACCACCATGCCAAATTCCAAGCTTCCAACTGTATCACATAAATTGCAATTTAAGAACGCTTTTTGTTCCTGTACCCTTTTAAATTTTCGAAAAAACTGTTCTGGGCGAGCATTCGCGTCATAAAGACCAGATTCACAGACCGAACACCGAGTTACATTAGGGTAACACATGGGTAATCCGAAGCGTTCAGAGACCGATATCACGTGACTTTTTCCGGGTTACCCGTAGCGTTCAGAACCGGAAATTACCCAGATTTCGGGTAACCCACATTACCTGGAGAATTTTGTTGGGTAAAGGGATCACATGGTTGGGAAATCTGATTTGTTTGTTTGCTTTATAGCTAACTGCAACTGTTAACTGTTGTTCTTTATGACTCCTACTGTACACTTGAGTCCTCATACCATTCGATTGGTCTACTAGTCCAGTAAATTTAGACCAAAAAAAGCTTCTGCCTGTAAAGTTTTGGAGAAGTTTCTTTTTCTTTCTCCCTTTATGTTTTTGGGGGTGCTGAACACGAATTTGAACTTTGCCACCTCGTAACTGGTCTGCTTAAAAAAATATAAGGGAAAAACCATGAAAAAATTGGTAGTTTTTTCGGTTTTTTCCTTGTATTCCGGAAAGGGTTAAATGTTTAAAAAATATATATATTGCACCAAATTAAACTAGAGAAAATTTCCTACATTTTCCATATACAGTTTTTTTTCTATGGTTAATAGTTTTGGCATACGAGTAAAAGGAATTTTAACGATATAATTGAAATTCCATCATCGCAGGACGAAAACGCTGAAAGTAATGTTTTTGTGAATGCAAAACGCGTGGGAGGGTGTCCTTGAAACACCCCCATGGCACCACGCACATGATATCACTCGAGCAGCAAGGCCCTACAGCAAAACTGTGGATCCAGTACTTTGATATGGTGACTATTGTCAAACAATTCATTGAATCAGAAAGAAACGGTGATTGGGATTTGCATCTTCAAACTATATACAGAATGTTGCCATACTTCCACGCCAGGGGTCATTATTTGTATACAAAGTGCTCTTACCTATATCTTCAAGATATGCATCATTTGAAGACAAAAATGACTGCTGATGACTTTGAAAAATTCACAACTGATGGGGGATTCAACATTCGCCGTACAGACAAATTCTGGTTAGGAACATGGACTGACATGACGATAGAGCAATCTTTAATGAAGACCATGAAAACAGCAGGTGGACTCACTCATGGGCGTGGGGTCAGTGAAGGAGTTTTGGCATGATGGATCATGGGTATGACGCCACTGCAACGGATATGCGAAGAAAATGAAGAGTTCAGCGGGACAGCTTTTACAACTTCTGAACAACATCTACAGATGAGAAACTCCAGTGTTGCTCGGGACAACGCTGATATGAATAAATTATTGGAATGGATTCACCAACACATTCCTTTCCGAGAAACAAATGATCTCATTTTAATACTGGTGTTGTTGGAGATGAGAGAATAAACTGTCATATGGCACAAGAAGTTTGCACTGCTGGCATATCAAGAATCATTAACAGCAATTTTCATTCCGTTACATTCAAGCGTAATGAAAGAGTGCAGCCATTAGCTGTGTTGAATAGCGCTGTCAATAGATAGGTGATTGCGATAGGTGAAGAAAAAATTCACATCAACTCGACAGCACTCCTCCAAAGAATGAGTGTAACAAAGCAATCTAACCAAGAACTTGAGGAATATTTGACTTACGAGCTCACTGCCTATCCATTGTCTCTTTTTGACGAATCCGGAATGCAAAAAACTGTCAAATCCTCTTTGTACAAGGAATTCACTCCACTCTCACCAGACATCTTTTGGGAGCAGATGTATATATGTCATAGATGGCGGGTATTTACTGCACAGAGTTTTATGGCAGGGTGGTCAATCATTTGTGTCAATTTGTGACAGCTATCTAGACTTTGTTAAGTCGAAATACGCAGCGAACCTTGATGGATGCCCAGAAAACATTACTGAAATGAGCACTAAATTTGTTGAGCGTGATAGACGATCTCGCAAAACGGTATCTAATGAGGTTGTTTTGAATGAGACTCGGTTGCCAACGGTTTCTCAGGGGAAATTTATACCAAACGACAAGAACAAAAACCGTTTAATTGCCCCGCTGATGTGTAGATTTGGCTCTGAAAATATGATTTGCAAGTAGGCAAAAGAAGACGCCGACACATTCATTATCAACACTGCTCTCAAGATGGCACCTAACCATGAGAACGTGATAGTCATTGGCGAAGATGGAGACCTTCTGGTAATCTTAATTGGACTTTGCAACTTTCCCAATGTTTATTTTCTGAAACCAGGAAAAGGGAAATGTCCTCAGTGCAGTCGACAAATTAATTTCCAAACACATCCTATTTCTATATGCCATGAGTGGATGCGATACCACTTCTGCATTGTACAGTCAAGGAAAATCAAAATACCTTCAAATTTTGAAGAAATTTTCCGACCTGCAACATGTGGTCAATATATTTAAAAACCCTTTTGCTGTAGCCGACGATGTTATTAAATCTGGGCAACTATTTCTGCTACACCTGTACGGATTCAGAGGAAAAGCAGCACCTTCCCTAAACAGCCTGAAGTACAGGTGCTACATAAAATCTGCTTTTAAGACCGCTGCAAATATTGCATTGCTCCCTTCAACAGAAGATGCAGCTCGATATCACGGTCTGCGAATTTACCACCAAGTACAGCTATGGCTAGGTAACTGTAAAAATGCTGAGGAATGGGGCTGGAATAAAACCAAGAGAGGCATCATACTCATAACAACTACCAAACCTCCCGCACCAGAAACTATTCTGCGAAAAATATCCTGAAAATACAAACAAACTGTAGTGTAAGGTGTGGCTGTAGGAAAGCAGGTTTATTTTATTCGCTCCTCTGCCTGAACTGAGATGGCCATTGTGACAATGTCAGCTCCTTCATCGCTGAAGATGACTTGGAAGCAGAAGTTGACGACCCAATACAGGATATTTTTAGTCAACTGGAGACACAACCTGAGCCATCAAGTGATGATAATGAAAAAGAAGACACTGATGGACCTCCTTTTGAAGAACATCAACCAGGCCCTTCAAAGGTTTCTCTTTTCCTCTTTTTTCCTGTTTATAATCTTCCACGTATGTTATTATTATATTAAACTGACAATGTTTATAATTGTACGTAAATCAGATTACTAGAAAAATAAAAATTGGTTCTCTCATCTATGCAGAGTGATTGTGTTTTTATATCTTTCCTAATCGCCTGATTTCAATTTATTTTCTTAGTGCTATAAAAGGTTTAAAACTTGGTAAGAAAATTTAAACATATTTGAAATGCAACCAGAAATAACTGAACAGCTTCAAATTGGTGTTTAAAATGGATGCATAGTGATTGGATCACGCTTTCGCCCTCCGATGATGGAATTTCAATTATATCACTAAAATTCCTTTTACTCGTATCCCAAAACTATACATCTTAGAAAAAAAATTGTATATGAAAAATGTAGGAAATGTTCTCTAGTTTAATTTGGTGCAATATTTTTTCAAAAAAATTCAACCCTTTCCCGAACACAAGGGAAAAACCGAAAAAACTTCGATTTTTTCATGTTTTTTCGCTTATAATTTTTAAGCAGACCAGATACGAGGTGGCAAAGTTGAAATTCGCGTTCAGCACACCCAAAAACATAAAGGAAGAAAGAGAAAAAAACTTCTCCAAAACTTTCCAGGCAGAAGCCCAGATTAACTGGACTATACCTTTAACAGGACTATGGTATAATTGGCCAACGTCAGCTAGGATGGTTCCTTCAATGTTCGTACAATCAAAATGTAATGGTAGCTTGGTTGACGGAAGTGTTTGATTGTAAACGTGCCCATATTTTTCTCAAAAGCGTTCAAAGCCGTTTTAACCCAACTTTACCCTGAGAAAATCAGGTGACGCTATTCCCCAATTATACGAGTAACCCGCGTTTCGGTCTCTGAACGCTCTCAAAATAAGACACCATCTTACACCATGTCAAATTTCAAGTTTCTATCCCTAACAAATCCACAGAAATCGTAATTTAGAACGCTTTTTGCTAATTTCACCTTTTTAAAATTTCAAGTTTTTTTAGAAACCATTCTTAGCAAGCATTTGTATCATAAAAGTTACTGCCATGCAAATTTCTAGCCTTTTCAGTATCACACAAATCGTAATTTAGAACATTTTTTTCTCCTGCAACTTTTTAAATTATAAATAAAAAAAAATAAAAAATAAAAACATGTGAAATTTCAAGATTCTATCCTTTACAATTCCATAGAAAACGTAATTTAGAATGACTTTAGAACGTTTTCCGCTCATTTCAACCTTTAAATTTCGAATTTTTACCAAACATTTACATCTTCAAAGTAATAACCATGCCAAATTCCAGGCTTCTGTACACACTGTATTACATAAATCGCAATTTTAGAACGTTTTTTGCTCCTGCACGGTTTTAAATTTCGAATTAAAAAAAAACTTTTCTGTGTGTACATTTGCGTCTAAAAGCTATGTCAAATTTCATGTTTCTATCCTTAACAATTCCATAGACATCGTAATTTAGAACGCTTTTTCCTCATTTCACACTTCTAAATTTCGAATGTTTTACAGCCTGTTCTTTAGAGAGCACATATATCTTATAAGTAACTACCATGCCAAATTTCAAGTTTCTAGCCCCAGTATCACAAAAATCGCAATTTTAAAACTTTTTTTTTACTCCATCATCCTATTGTGGGTAAGTGGCACCGACATAAAATATAGCCTGTGTTGAAGCAGTCTCTGTCACCATCAATTTGCAACCATTACTTTTGATATCGGTTCGGTAGTTACAACTTACAGAAAAAAAAACTTACTTCTTTATAATATTAGTATAGATATAGCTTACTGTGCTCTCTGTAACTTTTTTTATTTCTTAGAATCTTGAATGTATTTTTTAAATTATTTTTGTATGGCTAGGTTTGAAATAAATTTGTCTATACTTTAAAAAAATTAGTCCACAATAATTTTGAAATAGCATTCCGGTTCGTGGATTTTGCCACTTCAAGCCCTGGTGCATTTGTGTAAGCATAGCACGTATATTCGTGAAGATGTTAACCTTTCTGTGAAAACTTCAAAAGTTTATATATATATATATATATAACCATAAATGAAACATTATCATAACACCAACTTTAACAATGAAATAATGATTAAGTATGTAATAATTAGTTGTCAATGAAAGATTCCCCAACACACTGAATATGGAAACAAAAACATATTAAAAGAATAAGAAATTATATATATATATATATATATATATATATATATATATATATATATATATATATATATATATATAGCATGCAGAGTTTTCAGCCGAATTTAACACCGCTTTCCAAAAACTTGACAAAAAATCGTAGAAATAGTATATTGTGATTAAAATATTAATATATTGAATATTTGATGAGATATAGGCATTTTTATGAAATAAATTTTAACTGTGCAAGCGCGAACTACAGCAAAGATTTTTTGTCATGATTTGACAGTCAATACTATAGGGCAACTCATATAAAAAGACCAGCGAAATATCGTGAAACTCAAAAAGTTATAGCAATAATTGATAAATTGAAAAATAAGTCCCATACAATCCTATGGGACTTATTAGCTAATTTACTAGTAATTTACAGTAGCTAATTTACTCTCTAGAAAAAGGAAAAAGGCCTCGAAAAAGGAAAAATAAGTCTCATATAATCCTATGGGACTTATTAGCTAATTTACTAGTAATTTACAGTAGCTAATTTACTCTCTAGAAAAAGGAAAAGGCTTTACAAATTCCACTTGCAGCTTTACAATGACCTAAAACGTTCGACCCCCCTTTTAAGCCCCTTCGGGGGGGGGAGGGTCCAACGACCTTTCTTATTGCTTCCCTAGGTCATAACAGCAATCTACTATCCAAATTTAAAGCTTTTTAAAAGCTTTATATTTTGAGCTACTTTCAACAAAATAGTTCAAGTGTAAAAAAAAAAAACTGTAATTTTTCTTTTTAAGCTTTCGCTTCAGAAAATTTCATAAGAATGATTTTGCAGCGTAAAAATAAAGATTGTTTCAAATAATAATTTATAACTTATTTAATTATGTATTGTTTACCAGGCTGAGAAAGAAATCTGAACATCAATAAATGCTAGTTGAAAAAAGCATTTTGACATTTTCAATATCTTGAAAACAACGGAGCGCGGAAAATCATTTACTAAGTTACGCTGCTGGTAAAATTACATCAACGTTGAAAGCGCCGCGCTTAAGCTAAGGACATTAATGGATAGGGTAGATTATAAATAAATATTTTTTCTTATTCTTCAAATATTTAATTAACATGGTATAAAATATTATTTGAAGAAGACAAGGAAAAAATAATAAAATATACTCCAAAATTATCACTTCCACGGCCGTATTACCAAATAGACGGAATAGGTAATTTCCTAAAGTTGTCGTATATTTTTAAGAGCCACTATGGCCTGAGATTTCCAAACATATCTGATTTTCTCAAAATAAGTTAATTTTATCATTAATGTATTACTAATAATAAGTAGTATGTATTGCACGAGGCATTATGGAGATCTACTTTAGATATCCAACCATAATAAAGACTAAATTATAATTCATCATACATAAATGGGGCGGGGGAAATTAAAATGAAAGATGAAGGATGAAACGCATACCTGTTATAATAAATTATTCAAAAAGAAAAATATTGAAATAATTGTGAAATCTATAATAGCATTTTCAAGTCTAAATTACTATAGAGACCACAAAACATGTACGATTTCACTCTTGCGCGAGCTGTAATAAACTAAAAATGTGAAATATTTGTGCTATTGTAGATAAAAGAAATCACAAAAAACGGATGAAAAAATGAGAACAGACAAAATAAGCAATAGTTAAACCTATTTTGCGGATATAATTCAGAAGCGCGTGTATGAAACGAGACAAGAATGCCTGAATCACAAGAATACAAGATGGAACAAGCGATACAAGATGTTGCCAATGAATACACGAAGTTGTCAAACCAAAACTACAAATTCAAGATGATCTGAAGAATAAAAGAACATGAGGATTGATTGATTGAAATCCCACAAAAAGAGTGAAAAGGCAAAAAAAGAGAAGCCAGAAATACTTGAATGAGACAAATTATGATGACATCTAGTAAGATAAATTACAAATTTAAAAAATGAAAAATTGTAATTAATTCAATAATAACTATGTATTATGAATAAAAAAAGTTGATGAAACTTAAATGTTACATATTGGTGCTTGATTTAATATTAAAATGAATAAGGTGTGGGTAGGAGAAAAAAATATAAATTAATATTAAAAAGATGTTTAAACGAAAATAGTTATAAAAAATAATGCAAAAAGGGGGACGGATTATAAGAATACAAGTGTTAAACAGTTAAAGAGGACATAATATATTTATGTATATAAATGTAGGATGATGGATGAGCTATGAAGAATATTTTAACAAATGTCACATACAAATTGAAGAAGTTATTACTTATAATTAAAAAAATAATCAAATTAATACAGCGATTTAAAAAAGAGTCGAAACTATTGATTTTAGTCTGCAATGAAGAGTTACAGAATCATTTATAGTAAAAAAGGGAATTATTAATTTACCATGCATAATTATAACCCTCTATTTTTTTTCTTTTGTAACTAAACATTGCGCATTAAATATACATACAACACCACTCATCCTCCGTAGTCTAGCATATACCCTCCCAGCCTTCTAACTATTTTTTTGTATTTATATATATATATATATATATATATATATATATATATATATATATATATATAATTTAATAAATATATCTATGTACATAATTCCAGCAGGAACACAAAACACAAGCAGAAACAAGAGGAAAAACAAGACAACCAGAAACACGTCGCAGGAGGGTAATTCCCATAATGTAAGCCAGAAATGTGAAGTTTCTGTCATCAGACTAGCTATTTTAGCTTAATTTCACCCCATTCCACCCGAAACGTCGCATTACTAGAACTACTGAACACATTGAGTCAGAAAATAACACTTAAAATTGAAAGAACAGAATACATATCCAAATATATTAACAATCTCAGAAATTTGAAGAAACAAAAGTAGCAGGTCAACAGTAGAATAATGTAACAAGAACTGTATAGTTGAGAACTAGACACGGACAAATTAAATTAAAATCATTGTAAGTTAAAATCTGGTTATTCGGGAATTGAAAAGAGTTGCTCCGAGATTTGAGTTGCCTAGAGATCTCTAGATGACTTAATCCTGCTCTGATTACTTCAATCATCAATAAATTTAGTATATACAGGTGTCTCAAAATTATCAATATAAACATTTAAGAATGATATTTACACGTCATGATGAACAATTTTTGTACAGGAAACAAAAATCACAATCCCATTATTAAGTTAAAACTCACAAGGTATTTTACTCTTAACCGAGCCTAAATTTTAAATATTATTTATGAATTTACAACACAATTTAACGTATAGATTTTTTTAAAAAAGATAACAGAATGTATATATATTTTTTCAACTTGGGCCATCGAAATAAAATAACACTACGTAGTTATTAAATACGATTGCGGTTATTTTAATAATTTAATAATAACGACTATTCCGATCTGATATAAACTGAACTGCGCCGCCAGGAACCTGAGGAGTACCCGTCAGCACATCAACCGTCGCACCCGTGTCCTGAGGGACATATATCGCGCACGACCAGGATCTGCCTCCCGTATGAGCTGCGACCGGTCGGGGCAACTCCACCTGCGCATCACCCCGCGGATAGTTAGTTTTCACATATCTTTCGCACTCCCTACTTTTTAAAGAAATTTTCAGAAAAGGAAAAAAAATCGTATTTTTCACATCAAGAATATTAGACATCAAGAATATTAACAGACTGGTTGCAATGGGATTTCATAGTAACACATTTGTCCAATAATTATTTCTTGAGACTCTTTTCACTTTAATAATTACAATTGCATCCCGTTTCGGACCCGGGCTCAGCACGTCTCATCTCTAATTCATAGGCAAAACTCCCGTACTTTTCTCAGCGACTAGCTTTGGTTGTATATATATATATATATATATATAGCAAAAAAGGTGAAAAAATACGCGAGTAAATATGTTATATTAAAATTACAGTTTATCAATAAAGAATAATGCCAGACCAAATTCTTTCTTGTCTAAGAAACCTCATTTCAAAGTTGCTCTGAGTTTATAAAACATACATCATTATAAGGTTGTTTATTTTTTCTTTTTTTAAAATACATATTTCATTGTGATTATTTATTTTTCAGAAACCATTACCTGCATGCAGGAAAAATTAATCATACGCGTTCTGCAGAATTTTCATCATTTATTTTTTATATAGTAAGCATTTCTTAAATGATTCATCGGCAGCTACTTGCATAAATTGCTTCATTGATTTCGAATTAAACGCTAAATATACTAATCGATGATATTTATACCGTCATTATCGTTTTTCCACGAATAAAATGTTTTTTAATTTATCTCTTTACGTGGAATGATAACTCTCCCACTAAATTAAAAATAAATAGATCTTAAATAAAATCCTCATTTTGATTTAGTCAGCGATTTTACGAAATGACTCAATGTGTCTATTAAATATGCCTTGCAGTCCAATAGGTAATAGTCTTTATCTTAGTCCTTAAACAGCAAGCGCATTTATAAGAATAACCAATTTGCCAAGATAAATTATTCTAGTAGCAAGATATCCATTAATTCAGTACCTATGATTAAGGCATGGACCAAGTGGACCGTGTTCTGAACCCTCCCCTCCCCCCCCTCACGCTGAATTTTGAGAGCCCCCAAATTTAGTATGACATTTTTGTAAAGTTGCTATTTTATATAAGTTTCGACTAGCACTAATTATAGTCAATATTTACAAAATGACGCAATGTGTCTATTAAATATGCCATGCAGAACGATAGATAATAGTCTTTATCTTAGTCCGTAAATAGCAAGCGCATTTGTAAGAATAATTAATTTGACAAGATGAATTATTCTAGTAGCAAGATATCCACTAACTCAGGAGTTAATTAAAGCATGGGCCAAGTGGACCGTGTTCTAGGGCCTCACTGATTTTGGGGACCCCCAAATTTAGTATGCAATTTTCGTAAAGCTGATATTTTTTATCGGTTTTGACCTAGCATTAATTATAATCAATATTTCGTATTTTTTAGAGGTGGACAAGATTAAAAAGTTTAAAAATATACAGTCAAGCTCGTCTTCTTATTTTAAAAAATTCTCTACAAATTCTAAAAAAACCTCTGAGTTCGCACATTAATTTCTTGCAAGAATATCTTTTATAGTTATCATCATTTGCTTGCTGTCCTATTTTAAAACCGCCAATTCATTTTTGAACAACATATAGTTATGATACTTTTGAGCAATTTATCTGAAACATACTTATAAACAGTGCGATTTTTTTTTTCAAGATTATTCTATATTATTTCAACCAGAATTTGTCTCTGACTAATGTTTGTGACTAATATTAACATTACAAAAAAAAAAAAAAAAAAATGTGTCTGTGAGTCAAAAAAAAAAAAAAAAAAGAAAAGAAAAGAAATTGAAACACCGTAAAAAAGAAAAAGAAATCTATGTATACAGATCATTCCAGGTAACCGATTAGCTTTAAATCAAATATTGATTTTGTAATTTCTCTCTAAAAGAAAAAAAAAAAATCTTACGGAAAAGAACGATTTAATGGAAAAAAAAAAACTTTTTATTTTGCTTTAGAAAACCTTTATAATGTATTAACAAGAAGAAAGTTCAAATTTCCGCATTTATCTACATTCTTCTCAATATTATGTACGTTTACTACATTAATTCATAATGCATCACTGCATGCAGCTATTCACTACGCAATCGTTCTCACTACACAAATTTCAATAGCTGTCACAGTTTATTTGCTATTTAATTAAAAATAACTGTTGAAAAAATACGCATATTAAGGCAGTGGTCCTCACTAGACAGTGGTTCACTACACAGCGGTTCTCACTGCACAAATTTCAATAGCTGTCGTCATTTACTTTCTATACAAACTTTTGAAAAACACACATGTTAAGGCAGGATTCTCACTACAAAAATTTCAATAGCTGTCACCATTTACTTGCTACTTAATTTCTAAAAAATACTGCAGAAAAATACGCGTATTAAGGTAGTGGCTCTCACTACACAACTGTTCACTACACGGTAGTTCTCACTGCACAAATTTCAATAGCTGTCACCCTTTGCTTACAGTTGAATTAAAAACAACTATTGAAAAAATACGCATGTTAAGGCAATAGCTCTCACTACACTTTCAATAGCTGTCACAATGTACTTGATATTTAACTTTTTAAAGAAACTGTTGAAAAAATAGATATGTTAAGGCAGTGGTTCTCACTAGACAACGGTTCTCACTACACAAATTTCAATAGATGTCACCATTTACTTATTATTTAATTTAAAAAAAAAACTGTTGAAAAATTACATATGTTAAGGCCGTGGCTCTCGTCACACAGCTGTTCACTAAACGTTGGTTCTCACTATACAAATTTCAATAGTTGTCACCATTTACTTGCTATTTAATTTTTTTTTTAAACTGTTCAAAAAATAGATATGTTAAGTCAGTGGTTCTCACTAGACAACGGTTTTCACTACACAAATTTCAATAGCTGTCACCATTTACTTGTTATTTAATTTAAAAAAAACTGTTGAAAAATTACATATGTTAAGGCCGTGGCTCTCGTCACACAGCTGTTCACTAAACGTTGGTTCTCACTATACAAATTTCAATAGTTGTCACCATTTACTTGCTATTTAATTTTTCTTTTTTAAACTGTTCGAAAAATAGATATGTTAAGTCAGTGGTTCTCACTAGACAACGGTTTTCACTACACAAATTTCAATAGCTGTCACCATTTACTTGTTATTTAATTTAAAAAAAAACTGTTGAAAAATTACATATGTTAAGGCAGTGGCTCTCGCTACACAGCTGTTCACTAAACGTTGGTTCTCACTATACAAATTTCAATAGTTGTCACCATTTACTTGCTATTTAATTTTAAAAAAAAAAACTGTTCGAAAAATAGATATGTTAAGTCAGTGGTTCTCACTAGACAACGGTTTTCACTACACAAATTTCAATAGCTGTCACCATTTACTTGTTATTTAATTTAAAAAAAACTGTTGAAAAATTACATATATTAAGGCCGTGGCTCTCGTCACACAGCTGTTCACTAAACGTTGGTCTCACTATACAAATTTCAATAGTTATCACCATTTACTTGCTATTTAATTTTTTTTTTTTAAACTGTTCGAAAAATAGATATGTTAAGTCAGTGGTTCTCACTAGACAACGGTTTTCACTACACAAATTTCAATAGCTGTCACCATTTACTTGTTATTTAATTTAAAAAAAAACTGTTGAAAAATTACATATGTTCAGGCCGTGGCTCTCGTCACACAGCTGTTCACTAAACGTTGGTTCTCACTATACAAATTTCAATAGTTGTCACCATTTACTTGCTATTTAATTTTTTTTTTTAAACTGTTCGAAAAATAGATATGTTAAGTCAGTGGTTCTCACTAGACAACGGTTTTCACTACACAAATTTCAATAGCTGTCACCATTTACTTGTTATTTAATTTAAAAAAAAACTGTTGAAAAATTACATATGTTAAGGCCGTGGCTCTCGTCACACAGCTGTTCACTAAACGTTGGTTCTCACTATACAAATTTCAATAGTTGTCACCATTTACTTGCTATTTAATTTTTTTTTTAAACTGTTCGAAAAATAGATATGTTAAGTCAGTGGTTCTCACTAGACAACGGTTTTCACTACACAAATTTCAATAGCTGTCACCATTTACTTGTTATTTAATTAAAAAAAAAACTGTTGAAAAATTACATATGTTAAGGCCGTGGCTCTCGTCACACAGCTGTTCACTAAACGTTGGTTCTCACTATACAAATTTCAATAGTTGTCACCATTTACTTGCTATTTAATTTTTTTTAAAAAACTGTTCGAAAAATAGATATGTTAAGTCAGTGGTTCTCACTAGACAACGGTTTTCACTACACAAATTTCAATAGCTGTCACCATTTACTTGTTATTTAATTTAAAAAAAAAACTGTTGAAAAATTACATATGTTAAGGCCGTGGCTCTCGTCACACAGCTGTTCACTAAACGTTGGTTCTCACTATACAAATTTCAATAGTTGTCACCATTTACTTGCTATTTAATTTTTTTTTTTAAAACTGTTCGAAAAATAGATATGTTAAGTCAGTGGTTCTCACTAGACAACGGTTTTCACTACACAAATTTCAATAGCTGTCACCATTTACTTGTTATTTAATTTAAATAAAACTGTTGAAAAATTACATATGTTAAGGCCGTGGCTCTCGTCACACAGCTGTTCACTAAACGTTGGTTCTCACTATACAAATTTCAATAGTTGTCACCATTTACTTGCTATTTAATTTTTAAAAAAAAAACTGTTCGAAAAATAGATATGTTAAGTCAGTGGTTCTCACTAGACAACGGTTTTCACTACACAAATTTCAATAGCTGTCACCATTTACTTGTTATTTAATTTTAAAAAAAACTGTTGAAAAATTACATATGTTAAGGCCGTGGCTCTCGTCACACAGCTGTTCACTAAACGTTGGTTCTCACTATACAAATTTCAATAGTTGTCACCATTTACTTGCTATTTAATTTTTTTTTTTAAACTGTTCGAAAAATAGATATGTTAAGTCAGTGGTTCTCACTAGACAACGGTTTTCACTACACAAATTTCAATAGCTGTCACCATTTACTTGTTATTTAATTTTAAAAAAAAACTGTTGAAAAATTACATATGTTAAGGCCGTGGCTCTCGTCACACAGCTGTTCACTAAACGTTGGTTCTCACTATACAAATTTCAATAGTTGTCACCATTTACTTGCTATTTAATTTTTTTTTTTAAGCTGTTCGAAAAATAGATATGTTAAGTCAGTGGTTCTCACTAGACAACGGTTTTCACTACACAAATTTCAATAGCTGTCACCATTTACTTGTTATTTAATTAAAAAAAAAACTGTTGAAAAATTACATATGTTAAGGCCGTGGCTCTCGTCACACAGCTGTTCACTAAACGTTGGTTCTCACTATACAAATTTCAATAGTTGTCACTATTTACTTGCTATTTAATTTTTTTTTTTTTTTAACTGTTCGAAAAATAGATATGTTAAGTCAGTGGTTCTCACTAGACAACGGTTTTAACTACACAAATTTCAATAGCTGTCACCATTTACTTGTTATTTAATTTAAAAAAAAACTGTTGAAAAATTACATATGTTAAGGCCGTGGCTCTCGTCACACAGCTGTTCACTAAACGTTGGTTCTCACTATACAAATTTCAATAGTTGTCACCATTTACTTGCTATTTAATTTAAAAAAAAAAAACTGTTCGAAAAATAGATATGTTAAGTCAGTGGTTCTCACTAGACAACGGTTTTCACTACACAAATTTCAATAGCTGTCACCATTTACTTGTTATTTAATTTTAAAAAAAACTGTTGAAAAATTACATATGTTAAGGCAGTGGCTCTCGCTACACAGCTGTTCACTAAACGTTGGTTCTCACTATACAAATTTCAATAGCTGTTTACTTGCTATTTAATTAAAAAAAGAAAACTTGAAAAAATAGATATGTTAAGGCAGTGGTCCTCACTAGACAACGGTTCTCACTACACAAATTTCAATAGCTTTCACCGTTTATTTGCTACTTAATTTTTTAAAAACTGCAGAAAAATACAAATGATAAAACAGTTGTTCTCGCTACACAGCTGTTCACTACACAAATTTCAATAGCTATCATCCTTTACTTTCTATTTAATGATTTAAAAAACTGGGGGAAAATACGCATGTTAAGGCAATAGTTCTCACTTACACATCTATTCACTACGCAAATTTCAATAGCTGTAACCGCTTACTTGCTATTTAATTTTATAAACCATCAATTCATTTTAGACTACCCTGTATCTTAAGTCTTAAATGCTAATGATATTTTAACTAATTTTCCAATCATTCGAATGTCTGGAATTAGTTAAAGGAAAGATAATCTCCAACACTCCACTGATGTTTAAAGAAATCTCTATTACGCCATCATAGTGTTTGTAAAGCAAATCAGCCTTCGCTGTAAATTAGAGAGAGATTGAAAGATTCCTTTGAATATATCCGAGAATAATTTGAATCTCCCTAGGCAACGGCAGACGCAGTAGAAATTGAAATCTTCGAACATCCGAAATAATTAGGAAACTGTACGACTAAATGCAAATATTTGATTGAATTAACTGAGGAATTTCGAAGGGAGAAAAATCCAATTTAATTTATCGCACAATGCTGAAAGTTTTCAAGTTAATAAACAAAAGTGATCGTAATATAATAATAACAATCATGATCTTTATTATTATTATTTTATTATTGCTGTTGCTGTCATTGTTATTACATCGATCATTAATTAATATTCATGTTCATGGTTAACACACAGTCTTTCCCTGAGTATAAAATGTTGGTACCAAATAACTGTTCAAGATAGTAATGTAAAATTTTTGATTGAATACTCCTGTTCTTAAGTGAAATCTTTCGTAATCGCGTTGCACGTTCATTTTGGGAGATAGATTTAAGAAAATTCCTTTTTGCAAAAATATTTTTTTTTAAACATTAAGAATGTGTAAATTGAAATACAGTTTTCAAACAAATTGCATTTGAAAGTACATTTTTTTTAGTCGATGGTGTAAAAATTTAAACTGTGCTATGTTTAAAAATGAAAGAAAAAAATGTGTGATAAAATGAAATTGTTTGTTCAGGTCGTTACCACCACCAATATGATGTCAACGTTACTCAAGGAACATTTTTTTGCTTTATAATACAGACTTACCTTACTTTTTGTGAAATTCTATGACATCATGAAATGTGATAAAAGTAAACCATAGACACCAAATTGGTAACCTTTTATGGGCTCCAAGATCACCTACCCACCAAACGTGATTCCCACCTATTTTAGTGCGCCAAACCGGTTTTTCTCCCGCCAAAACCTGCTTGGAATTTCCGTACTCCCGATAAAACTTTATTATTGCGTCCGTATTTAATGAAATCGAAGTTGCAAAGAAAGCTATTACCACCAAAATAGATAGCCTCTAAAGCGCCAAATCCGAGCTGATCTTGGGACCAACTTCTCGATCAAATAACAATGGAATCTGTTCTCTACTAGTATCTTTGCTCTGAGAAGTGAACAATATAACGGTAAGTGAAGGAATATCTAATACTGTCAATTACATTCGAAAATATGAAAGGTCTAGTTCAGCGCTATTTGGATGTGGACGGTGGTCTCATCTACCACTACTCGTGATATCGTGCCCTTTCACACAAAGAAAGGCACGTCTGTTACAAATTCCGTTAAAATATCTTCATTGTTACAGATATAAACAAAAATCCGAGTTCGGAAAGGATTGAGGTTACCCTGTATTTTTAACTGAATAAATGGATTACGACATTGGTTTCTTATGCAAAAAATGTTTGCTGTAGTAGGCTCTACCTCCCCTTTAAGTTTTTAACATGAGTTCTGACTCATCCTGTATCTTCTATTTGCGCGATTTCCTGTTTACACAATTGAAGAACTGTGAAAAAAAATTCTATTTAGAGTCCTGCATCGGAACAAATAACCCGATTTTGCACCCGCTTCACAAGTAAAAATCAATATTTTTCGAAATTAGCATTTTCTAGTCAATAAAAGAATTTCAAGAAAATGTATGATCAATAATAAATTTCTAGAAAATCAATATTTTCTGATCAAAATTTTTCGACAGAAAATATAAATGCGACATTACAATTCAATGTTGGAAAAAAAAATGTCTCGTAAGGTTGTTATTTATGTATCCGGAATAATAAATAAAAACAAATATTTACCATTGAAAATGGTTTTAATGTTTTTCGAAATATTCTCCGCGATGATCGAAACACATGCACTTTTGCATATGTTTGAGCCAATTTTCATAGAACTTTTTCCATTCCGATTGAATTATCGCCAAAACATGCATTTTGAACGTATGAGCCCCTGCGTCTGGCATCGAAAATCGTTGACCACGTAGTTTATTCTTCACGGACGGGAACAAAAAAAATCATTGGGTGCCAAATCAGAACTTCACGGTGGATGACCTATCAATTCGATGTTTTAACAGGTCAAATATTGAGTTGTTTAGGCCGATGTGTGAGATTTCGCTTTGTCATGGTGAAAAATGATCCTGCGTCGCTGGTTAATTTTTTCTTATTTCTTCAAAGACTTCTGCCAAACAAATGGTTGTGTACCATTCAGAATTGACCGCTCTACGATTCTCTAGAGGCACTGTAACCACATGTCCATTTATCCAAAAAAACAAAAAAACAGGTGACCATTTGCTTCGAAGTACTTCTTGCGGCAACAACTTCTGTTAGATTTGACTCATCTTGAAAGAACAATACAGTCGACGGCTGTTTGCTTTCGGATTCATACGCATAGTTCCAAGATCCAGGATTCGTCACCTGTGTATACTGCTTTTGATGTAGCACGGCTGTATTTTTTGAGCATTTCTTTACACCAATCGGCACGAGCCTTTATTTGAGCGATTGTCAAATTATGTGGAATCCAACACGCACAAATCTTTTTCACGACTGAATGTACATGTAAAATCTTGTGTATGCTCTCCATAGCCCAGGGATGCCTCAGTCTCACGGTATGTCACATGATGATCTTGCTTTATCAGTTCGCGCACAGCATCGATGGTTTCTGGTACAACAACCGATTGTGGACGACCTTCTTTAACTTCGTCCTTGAACGAACGACGATCTCGATTGAATTCACTAAACCAGTGTTATACAGTGGTTTAGTGTCGAAGTGTCGAACGATCGATGCACTGTTGTTAAGATAATCCACGTCGAAAATCGCAGTAAATGATCGGACGAAAATTCTCACGAGTTAATTCCATATTTTGACTAAAATGAAATTTTTAAGTTACTAAACAACACAAATAACTTCCGTATGATAAAACGGTCTGAGTAAGGGGGACTGGGGCTTGTTGGCCCATATTTTCTTCAATAGTTTTCTTTATTTAATTTTTTTTAATTTAATTTTTTTTTTTTTTTTTAGTTTGGACAACCAGCACATCTTAAAGCATAAGCACGTAAGGGAAAAAATTGAAAAAAATTGATTAATAGTTTCTATATGAAGCTCAGAAGGACATCAAATCACTGGGCCAACCTGCACCGTCGAACGGGGTAGGTTGGTCCAAAAAATAGATTTTATTTTCGGATTGTTAATGGAAATGAAAAAACACATAACAAATCAAATGTAATTTTAATTTGGTATACAAAATATACAAAGAATAAGAAAAGATGTTTTGTTCAGCTTAACTAACTGCCATCATCGAAATCTTTCTCATCATCACAATGAATGCAAACATAAAATATCATATCCACAGTGACATATGATTTGTGTGCCCAACTATGATTCTAAAAATTAGCCGGGGCCGGGACTCGAACCTGGGTCTACAGCGTAACGTGCTGTAAATCCAGGTTCGAGTCCTGGAATAGGCTAATTTTCAACTCGTGTTGGGTATATTGTATTAATTTGTGTGTATTCAAGTATGAAATAAAAATTGTTCTTTAAATATACCTTTAATAAATTCAGACGTTAATTTATGTGCTTTAATAAATAAAGTCAATAATAAACTTCCAGAAACTATATAGTCAATAATAAAAGTCTAGAAAATAAATATTTTTCGAAAGAAATAAAAAAGTTTTAAATGCTTTATTCTAGTCAGAAAAAAAAGAAAAGAAAAGAAAAGAAAAATGTTGTCTGTTTATTGATAGATGAATATATAAAGTTAGCAAATTAGTATCTTCCAAAATACATCCAATAAAAGAATTTCAAGAAAATATTAAATAAATAATAAATTAACAGAAAATCAATATTTTTAGAGAGAGAGAAAAAATACATTTAAATATTATATTATAACTCAAAAAAGAAAAAAAAAGTCTATTTATCGATAGATGAACATGCAGCAATATTAAACGTTCCCGAAAATGCTAATGACAGGTTTCGCCGACGCAAGTTATACGATAAGGACACAAAAAATCAATTTATCTGCTTCTCCTTTTGCGATTTCGTTTCAAATATAGTTTTTTTAACTTGAATAAAAAAAGGGGAAATTCCTTTACGGTTTATCCATTTGCTTTCACATATCTAAACACGGAAATACTCTCTAAATAGAAATTTCAAAAGCAAGTATATATCTAATGGCTTATGAACAAATAACTGAAGCTGAAATAAACAACTGAAAACGCGAAAAGTGAATGAAATGTCTTTCTGCTAGCGGGTTGTTAATTAGAAAATAATGCAAATAAAGTATTGATAATGAAAACAAGACTAACAAGGAGAGGACCAAGCTTGATAATCACATATTTTGATTATTTTATATATATATATATGTTGTAGGGTAGAAGCCCCTTAGTCTCAGGTTCAACGAATTTTATACAACGCCCCTTAGTTCTCGAGAAATAGGGGATCTAATATTTTAACACAACTTAAATACTTCCTTTGTAACGAATTACTGCATTCGTCGTATCTCAGTTGTTATAGCGTCTGCTCCTTGATCCGCGGTCCCGGGTTCGAAACCGTGAAGGGCTACATTTGTTTTTCTCATTTTTTGTTTTATAAATATACTTGTAATTACGATTTAATAATCTCAATCAAAAAATTATTATCGTACATTAATTATAATGTTAACATATTTAAATTTCATTAATTAGATTTTTAAGCCATTATTAAACATTTTTCATCATATCATTTAAAGAAATTTTTTTTAATGGATCCATTATTGACTAGTAAAAATTACAAAATTGTTACAAAATCATACCTTATTTTATTAATTATAAGTTAATTCAAAGCGCAAGCTTCCGTATTACAAATTAACTAACAAATCTTTAATATGCAAAAAAAAAAAAAAAAAAAAAAAAAAAAAAAAAAAAAATGTTGTAATATAATTCTTATGCTAAATTTTAATATAATTATGCTTATTACTTTAAAAACAGAGTAGTATTATCAACGCATTGACTTCCCTGTTAAGGCAATATATAAATGATGTTTCTTTAAAATCACGAATTGACGCAATTGTTCAATATCATTGCATCGATGAAGCATATACGAAATACATTTTAAAAGTGATTAAAAAAAATGTAACTGTTTAATGATGTTTTATACAACGATTTAGTTACAAATAAAAAATAAATAGGTTACCATTATAATTAATGCACATTATTATAATTTTTAATTAGGATTATTAAATAATAATTACAAGTATAAAACAAAAAATGAGAGAAACAAACGTAGCCCGTCCCGGTCTCGAACCCGCGGTTCAAGATCAGACGCCATAACAACTGAGCTGCTACGACCAACGCAGTAATTTCGTAACAAAGTAAGTATTTAAGTTGTGTTAAAATATTAGACCCCTTATTTCTCGAGAACTAAGGGGCGTTGTATAAAATCTGTTGAACCTGAGACTAAGGGGCTTCTACCCTACAACATATATAAAAACTAGTCGTTGGGGGCCACCGTAATACTTACCCATCATGGATATGCATAATGTAAAATATTAAAATAAAAATGTGTAAACTACTTATAAAGCAATGCAAATAAAATCATGGCTTGATGACGTCACAAACTTTAAAGGCTCGATTACTGAATTGCTTGAAAGAAACATCCTTATAACTCCAAAAATAATAATCCTATTAACCAGCGGTTTATTGCATCTGATTAAGCGTCAAATTTCCAATTAAAATATATCTTTGAAGTGAAATTTGGATGAAATACAGGGTCATGAAAAATCGAAGAGTGTGGGAAATAGGATTCCAAATATCTCGGCAACTCATTATCCGATCGACTTCATGCTTTATGCAAAATTTGTTTTTTTATTGTCTTTTATATTCATTTCTTAAAATAAACAATTTCGAAAATTTTTATATATCTTTCATCAGAACGAATATTTCGAGAGTCTGAAAAAAAATTGTTCCGGTTAATCGAGGTTATTGAAATGAAATAGGCTTCTTCCCATTATTACATACTAAGTACATACCAAATTGCAAGTCTCTATCTCAATTTTTTCGGGAGATAGAGCGTTTACAGACACACACACAGACACACAGACGGACGGCAAAATTTTTTTTGTAAAAATGTGTTTTTCGGAATCTCCAGTGTCTGAAACGTGTAAATCCGTCAAAAAAAAAATTTCGATTTTCAAAACGATTACAAGACTTACCCTATACTACGTATGATGGGTAAGTAATAATTAAAATCCGATTACCAAGCTTGGTCCTCTCCTTGTAAGATGTGATACTGCCAAGACTCGGCCAATCCAAACATGTTGACTATGTTTTTAGATACTGTTGTTATATAGAAGAAAGTAAAAATTAAGTGTCACGCATAGATTATGAAACATTTTCCAGTATTTCCAGAATAATTTAACGAAAGTTCATCTTTTGATACGGAGAAAGAATACAGTCGAATTCGGTAAAAATGAGAAGAGAAGAAATTTTAAAAATCTCTGTAAATGAACGATAAATACTACCCACTTCATAATCTATAGAAATAATGTTGTAGTACACCTGAGTATGTATATCAATTTCATTATGTTTGAAGAAGTGTAACACCATTAACCTGTTAATTCGGTATGACTAAATATTTCGTCATACACGAACTACTACCGTAATATTACTTACCCATCATACGTAGTATAGTGTAAGTCTTGTAATCGTTTTGAAAATCGAAAAAAATATTTTGACGGATTTACACGTTTCAGACACTGGAGATTCTGAAAAACATATTTTTAGAAAAAAAA
Organism: Maratus michaelseni; assembly: GCA_963931845.1. Lineage (NCBI taxonomy): Eukaryota > Metazoa > Arthropoda > Arachnida > Araneae > Salticidae > Maratus > Maratus michaelseni. The sequence goes on along the minus strand of OZ007590.1, from coordinate 378,816,088 downwards.
ATTGCCGTCCGTCTGTGTGTGTGTCTGTGTGTCTGTAAACGCTCTATCTCCCGAAAAAATTGAGATAAAGACTTGCAATTTGGTATGTACTTAGTATGTAATAATGGGAAGCCTATTTCATTTTCATATATTACCTATTTCATTCATATATTCATTATTATATATTTCATTTTGCCTATCATTCATATTATTCATATTTCATTCCTATCATTCATATATTACCTATTTCATTTCAATAACCTCGATTAACCGGAACTCTTTTTTTCGGACTCTCGAAATATTCGTTCTGATAAAAGGTATATAAAAATTTTCGAAATTGTTTATTTTAAGAAATGAATATAAAAGACAATAAAAAAACACATTTTGCATAAAGCATGGAGTCGATCGGATAATGAGTTGCCGAGATATTTGGAATCCTATTTACCACACTCTTCGATTTTTCATGACCCTGTAATTCATCCAAATTTCACTTCAAAGATATATTTTAATTGAAAATTTGACGCTTAATCAGATGCAATAAACCGCTAGTTAATAGGATTATTATTTTTGGAGTTATAAGGATTTTCTTTCAAGCAATTCAGTAATCGAGCCTTTAAAGTTTGTGACGTCATCAAGCCTCGATTTTATTTGAATTGCAATGCATTTTATAAGTAGTTTACACATTTTTTATTTTAATATTTTACATTATGCATATCCATGATGAGTAAGTATTACGGTGGTCCCCAAGACTAGTTTTGAACGCATTACTTCCACCAGTACAATTTTAATAGAAATTTTCGTCTTATTAAACCGCCCTATTCATGCAGAATTACTGCCAAGAATAAGGCGGAAAATTCTATTCCTTTTTACTGGTGGAAGTGTGCCCCGTTGGAAATCAGGCATATCAGTTGGACAAAAGTTTATTCCCCGGTTAACAGGTTAAACTACACTGCAAACAATTTTTTTCATAGACCAAGATTGATGAACCGGAATTATTTTTTATTTTTATTTTATTTTATTGATAATCATTATAAATAATATATATATATATATATATTATTATTATTATTATTATTATTATTATTATTTATTTATTTATTTATTTATGTATTTATTTTATTTTATTTTATTTATTTATTTATTTATTTTATTTTATTTATTTTTATTTTTTTTTTTTTTATGGGGGTGGGGGGGGGTTAAGAAATGAAATTTTGTTTAACATGTACAGACTGTTATAAATAATACAAATATTTTTGCATGAATTTACACATTAATTTTTTTTTCTTTTTCTGTGATGTTATGCAGCGTTTTCGACAACTAACTACTTCGCCTTTTTGTATGAATTTAAAAGGTTTTATTTTTTCAAATGTATTTCAAAATATGGACACTACAATAAAATGACAAGTGGACACAATTTTGCTAAGCATATTACTAAAATTACAAAATATGGCTTAAAGCATACAATGTAAAAAAAAAAAAAAAAAAAAGACAAATGTTTCTTAATACACAAAAATATACCATAACCACTACGAAAATATACAATAACCTCTTCCGGGTCGGACCGAACAAAATATTTACTGGCCCGGTCCGGTATAAAAGACAAAAATTTTGGCCCGGCCTGACTCAATTTCTTCAATACACGCCAATATTTTTCAAGCAATATATTATCCTACAATTAACATTCTTGAAAAAGCACACTTACTTGTGCATAGATTTTATCTTCCAATTATATGTGCGCAATTTGTGGAATACAGAGTAACAATGCAGTGCATGTCAAAAGTTTAAGCACAACAACAATTTTTAGGTGAAACTTAAAATATGCACTGTCTTTCAATATCGTATTTATATGTGTTAATAAATTCAATCTTAACAACATTTACAACAAAATTATGTTTTAAAGTTTATTCGAAACCATAGAGGTTAAAAATGGGGCCAAAAACAACCGTGTCAAAAGTTTAAACACCAAATTGTTTTTTATGCAAATTTTACTAAATGACGTAAGCTGTTGCGCACGCAAATGATTTCTGGATTTAAAAGAATCACCACAGGTTGTTGTTTTTTCGTTAATACAAAATGGCAAAGTCGAAAGAATTCTCACATGTGGATGTATTAAAAATCATGAGTATATGAGAGCAAAACATAAGTCCGTTTCTGAAACTGCAACTGCTTTTAAAATATTAAAACGCAGAATTTATCAAATTTTGACTCGAGGTGAAGATTTCAAACTAAATTCGCGTTTAGGAAGACCATGAGTAACCAGCTTTCGCGAAGACCGGCGCGGCGCTTCAGAAATTTAGACTCAACTAGTAATTATTCCATTTTTCAAATTAAAAAACAGTTGGAAGCCAAATATCGAAAAATACAATTCATAGAAGAGTTTTAGAATCGGGGCACATGAAAATTTGTTTGATCGATTACCACGTTTGAAATAGCAGCACAAAGAAGCTTGATTACTGTGTTATACAGCAAAGGGTTTGCGTACTATTGACATTATACCTGAGATAAACCAAGGCGTATATTTAGTAGACAACATGGTGGTGGTTATGTAATGGTATGTAGGGGATATTTCTGTCAATGGTGAGACACGTCCCTAGCAATCATTAGTGGTCGTCAAACTCTGAAAAGTCTGAAGAGACACTTGGCAATAATGTCCTTTCTGTTGGGGAGATTTTAAGTAGAGTAGATTGGATTTTTCAACATGACAAAGCTTCAACCTATACCTCCAACTCAACGTTACAGTATAGCTTAGATGGAACATGGTATCAGTCTTGAACTGGCCAGCACTTTAGTCCTGATTTAAGCCCTGTAGAAAACGTATGGGGGTATTCTCACACGCGCAGATTACCAAAATGGTAAGCAGTATTCATCAATTAAATATACTTGAATATGCCACTGACGATACTTCGTTTGAAAACAAGACAGAAGTATTACAGAATCATTTTATCGATGATACACCGTGTATTTAAACTCATTAAACACAATAAAGTATAGTAATCGAGTATTAACTTTTTATTATTACCCTTCTATAAAAAATAAATAAATACTATGCTTAAATTTTTGACACGCTAATTTTTGTTTGATAAATTCTATGGTTTCAGATAAAATTTAAAGCATAATTGTGTTAAATATATTTTTAAAACTACAATTTGTATCGCATATGTAATGAATTTAAACTAGAGTGATTAATTAAAATTTATTTTGAAAATTGCTGTTGTGCTTAAACTTTTGACACGCACTGTAATATTAATGACCACGTAGACACTAACTTAAACTAACACTCATTAAAAAAATTGACTTAGACAATTGCATTCAAATGAAGATTCAGTAAGAAAATCGATGTAATTTAGAATTTAAAAAAAAAAAGAGGTGGTTAATTAAAGTCATGATTTGAATGTCTACAAAGAAAAAAATGTAGATTTTTAAAAATATTTCTTTTTCATTTTTTAAACCAATTTATATTTCTTGAGATTTCGTTAAACAAATGTTATTACATCACTATTAGTTTTCACAAAAGTAAATAAATAAATAACATTAATCCGGTCCAACATGGTCTCAGGGGAAAGAATAATGTCTGGGCTCGGCCCGGCCCGTATTAAAAAAAAAGCCCTGCCATAGTCTGCAGGAAAAAGGTAAGTCCCGGGCCCGCACGATCCACAAAGAATGAAAACGGAGTTCCGGTTTCGGGCCAGGCCTGGGCCCGTGCAGACCTCTACATCACGCACTTATCTGGGGAATAAACTAAAACTTTTAGGCTGCTTCTGTATTATTGCAGCTAGTCGAAGAATCAGTAGGGGAGACTTGGGAGACTTGATCCCTTTTTCAGTTTTTAATTTTTAATTTGAAAAAAAAAATTAAAAATGTTTCCAATTATTATTAAAGGCTCATGTGTCTTTAATGTTGTAGTATATATATATATATTTTTTTTTTTTTTTTGAAAAACCATTTTTAAAATAAATATAAATTATTTTCCAAAAAAGAAAAAAAGGATCAAGTCTCCCCAATTACAGGGAGACTTGATCCCTTTCGAAAGGAGACTTTATCCTTGAAACAGATGCATTGAAATGATTCAAATTAGTTGTAGAAATCAAATTTATTGTTGATTAACATATAGAAAAGGGAGAAAAACACAAAACAAACACTATATTTGATAAAAATCACTGTTTCCCATATAAATGATTATTGTAGCTAAAATTAATGATCAAAAAACATTTTCAAAGCTTTAAAAGTCAAACGTAAATGTTAAAATTGTTGCAGTTTGAAGAGTTCCACCAAGCATGACTTGTTTAGGTACATTTTTGACAGTGTTCGTCATTGCCCACAACACTAATGTTAACATTTTCTGGATAAATAAGTTGGTCGGAATTAAGTCCTCTTTTTCTTAGAAAATTGATTTTGCATTCAGATGATGAAATCTTCTTTACAATTTTTCGAAATGACTAATTTTCTTCTTTCCTAGAAATCGCACAATGACAAAGTCACTTTCATCAATTGACGAATTTTGTGGATTTTCGATCATTTCATCAGAATGTTCAAGTGAATCTGGCTTGGTTGAATCCTGAACACCACAACTGCTCTCACTTTCTGAAGATTTGGGGCTTTCATTTTTAGTGTTTTTACTTTTCTATCTTTAGATGAAATGAGGTTTTCTTGATTTATGTTTTTTATTCAGCTGGCGATCTTGTATTTCTTTTTCAATCTGTCTTTTAGTTGGTGTGCTTGTCAAAATTTTTGAAGATCCTTTATTTTCCCGTTTTGGGTAATTAAACTTTAGATATGTTTATATGTCTCCTGTCTATGTTTGTTTTAACTGTAATTGTATTACTGCTTGTTGGGATTAATGGTTGATCTGTGACGAAAGATGATAAAAAATCATCTTTTAAAAAAATATTCCTGTTTAAGGGATATATGCCAGTGATTTTAAATCCAAGATAACCATAATCTAACTAATATTGATATTGTCTAAATGCGACTTGAAAGTCACAATTAGGGGTTAATAAAATTTAACATTAATTTAGCTTAACATTGGGGACACTTGATCCCCAGGATCAAGACTCCCCATACAATGGGGATCATGTGTGCCTAATGTGCATGTGTTGAAAAAAGAATTATTAAATCAAAAGTAAAGAAACTCTATTGGATTTAAATAACGACATTTGAGCAGTAAGGAATGTTAGTAAATTATATCAATCAACTTAAGTAATTTAGTTATATTTAACAAAAAATAAGAAACATAAACTACCTACTGAAAAAGAAGTTTGATTGTAAGAAATCAGATATTTCTTTCTTACAACAAAAATAAAAATGGGTGAATGAAATTCTGTTGTCAGATCTGTTGATAAAGAATCACTTTATTAGTGTTGCCGGTTTCAGAGACTTAATTGCAGTTTTACCCTAGTTTTAGACATAGGGATCAAGTCTCCCTAGGGATCAACTCTCCCAAGTCCCCTACTAGATATTTGATATAATCTTTATTCCAACATCATACCATAATTTGAAAAAATTCTTAATGTGAACATCCTTTTAGTTCACACCCTAGGAAACATTATAAAGAAAAAATATATCAAGTTTGAAAAAAATATAAACGTTTAAAAAGATGATAACATTTTGAGTTATCATTTTTGAAAAAAGCGAGATATGCAGGGCTTCCGAAAAGTCTGGATACTCGAGAAGTATACATCGGATTGAAAAACGGAAAATATGTGTTCAATACTTTTAAAAATCTATTTAGGTATATCAAAGTTGCCCCCAACTCTGCCCCTGTGTGTGTGTGGGGGGGGGGGGGGGGGACAGAGATCAACTTTGCAATCTTAAATGATAACCCTCTCCCCCTCTTTTTTTTATTGCAGATTTGAATTCTATGGAAAAAAATACGTAACTCTGGTATTTAACATTTTCTTCGGAAAATCGTAGCTGGTGCTGTAATCGAATACAATGCAGTGAGAATCGTTTCCATTGAAAAGTCTGGAAACGGTCAAATAACTAGACAAATATAAACATAGGATTGAAAAACGAAACAATACGTGTTCCATATTTTAGAAAAATTTATTTAGGGAAATCAAAATTGCCATTTTTCTAAAATACTGAACACGTATTTTTCCGTTGTTTAATCCGATGTATATTTCTCGAGTTATTCGACCGTTTCCAGACTTTTCAATGGAAACGAATCTCACTGCATTTTGCTCGATTACAGCGCCATCTACGATTTTCCGAAGAAAATGTTATATAAAAAAGTGCATTTTTTTTCATATAATCCGAATCTGCAATAAAAAGGGGGGGGGGGAATTATCATTTAAGATTTCAAAGTTGCCCCCCTTTTCCCCAGTAGACAGAGTTGGGGGGGTGCAACTTTGATGTCATAATAGATTTTTCAAAAATATTGAACATGTATTTTCCATTTTTCAACCCGATTTATATTTCTCGAGTTATTCCAACGTTTCCTGACTTTTCGGACACCCTGTATATGAAAAAAAAAGTGATGTTGAGAAAAAAAGCATGTTTAATTAACATTACAAAACAAATGTTGCCAGACTTACATTAAAATCTTCATATCCAAACACTCTCACAAAATGTTAATTATTTTCAATATTAAAAATAAAAGTCTTTCCTAAAAAATATGGTATTTTAATTTTATTTGATATCTTTACGGGAGCTTATTTCTCGCTATTTTAATGATCAGTTCCGGTTTATGGAGCTTTACAAATTAATTAATATCTCGTTTTCTAATTGACGTAAATGAAAAATCAAAACAGTCTAAAGCTAAGTAAATGCTCTATTCCATAAATCCGATAACAGAAAATGTCATGTTTTGCAAAAACTGAACATTTCAACGTATTTGGATACATTAAAAAGAGTTTTTTTTTTTTTTTGTACACGTAGACTGATAAACAAATATACAACAAATGTAGTCTGAAAAGCAAAATCATTATTTACACAGAGGAAAAAACAATTGTAAACAGAGAGCTTTATTTGCTAAAATAAAGAGTTCTGTCTGCAAAATATATTTCTTGAATACTTAAATTCCTCAGTGTAAATGGATAAAAAAAGCAATAACTTTTCAGACTGTCAGCAAAGCAATCAAATGGTGCAATAAATACACTAATAAGTATTATAAGAAATGTTTTAAGAAAAAAGTAAAAAAGCAAATGCAACAAAACGTGACTGTAACTTAAACAAAACTATGGTAAATATTTTTGAGGTAATCTCTTAAAAATACTTTATTTTTTGCATACAGAGTAGTTTATTAATTTTTAAAAACAAGAAAGAAAAATTACGCGTACAGTATAGATTATGAAACCCTTTCCAACACATTCAGAATGCTCTAACAAAACTTAACCAGGTGAAAGATGGTGTCTAATAAGTAAACAATATGTAAAATGCTAAACACATTAAAAAACTTAATTTCAACAATTATCATCTATAGTCGGAGAAATATCCGAATTCTTTTGTGCAACTATATGATGTATAGATTTGTATATATACTACATAGTATTCCAAAAATTATCTCAGTTAGACAACGCATAACACAGTTGAAAATGCCCCTTCAGCAATTTCCGTCAATAATTGGAAATGTACCCGAATTCTTTTGTGCAGTTTTTTATATGATCTATGAATTTATACACACAAAATAATATGCAAAAAATTAGTCATAGGGGGAAAAACTGTCCTAAAATGACATACCCTAAGGAAAAAGGATTCGATTCATACAATTTTTTTCTCATGACCTTTATTTTTTACAAACTAACTTTGCGAAGTATGCAAAATGCAATGGTGCCTTTTAAAAAGTAACAAATAAAGTCACAACGCCCCAATAACAATTTATATAAAATGCTGCACTATGTCATTTTATCTACAGTGCTGAGCTGAAACAACACGCCTATAAGTTGCTATTATTTTTACTTGCATACATCACAAATTAAATTTTTTGCACACCAAGAAACACTGGCACATTCACTATGTACTAAGCACTTTAAACACTTAACACATTTCATCCACTTCTCCTTCGGTTTTGAGTGACTGAATAAATCATTACAATAAAGACAAGCATCATCATCATCGGCAGAAAGTTTCATATCTTTGTCGTCATCATTGGATGTAACAAAGCTCATTTTCTTCTTAGACTGTAGAGCTGCACGTCTTGATTGTGATTTATGTTTCTCAGCAGCTTTTGCCTTCGCTTCGGCAATATTAGGACTGCTAGTCAGAACTTTTGCATCTTCATGCTTCCTCTTGTTAGAGGATGATCTAACATGAGGTGCACAAAGGAGTGGAGATACATCAAGTGGTCTGATAAATGAAGATGATGAACTTGATAACTGAAGATGATGAACTTGATAAATGAAGATGATGAACTTGAAACTTGAAGATGCTGCCAGTTGAAAAGATACACAGGTCTTCGGAGAAACAGATGTCTGCGCTGGAATTGGAAGAGGTGACATTGAAACTGTGAAATTGATGGATTAAGTGCATCGCAAAGCTGGTATAGGCTGTTATATGCTACATAGGCTGTTATATGTAAAGTTTGAGTTGCTGTCGTTGATTTCCTTATTTTCCAGTGGACTTTTTAACACAACTGAAGCTCAGAAGCAGAAAACATGATCGGGAAAGATGTCTGGGTTCATGGGATAGATTCCAGCTTTCAAAAACCAACTGGTTTCATTTTCGACAGTGGTAGCTCTTCCATACGCTGTGTGAAAACAAACATGCCATTTGGTAATGTGTCACGACTATGACTGGATGAGTTTTCAGCCACTTTGAAATTTCTTGGTTGCAAAAGGTAATATGTGTATCGGCAAAAGTAACATCCAATGGTTGTAGACGGAGTGTGCAACGCAGCGGGAAGGATATCATTATTATGCCATTTTGTTCAGCATTAATCAAAACATCAATACTTTTATGGCTCGAATGACCATCAAGCAAAAATACGAGGATACCCAATAGGCGGTATATCATTTTACCTGCAATCGCCATATTGTATATACAGAGGCAGCATTCGAGAACACACACGTGCATTTATAAATTTTCGGATATACAGAAAATAATATAAAAAGAAATAAGTACTCATCTTCAGATATGTGATCACTCAAATGAAACAGAGATAATTAGCACCAAACAATAGTCCCAAGAAATTTCTGACGAAGGTGAAGGTGTAAACAGTTTCTTTGTAAACAATGAAAAATACAAACTTGAAACCTACGCCATTAAATGATTATCGTTGACGATCGATTTCACAACATAACCATGTATCGTTAACTCTTTGCTCGTCTCTAGCGACAATATTAAGTAACATAAGGTATGTCGTTTTACCTAAGTATGTCATTTTGGGACAGTTTCCCCTATTTAAAAACGCATAAAGCAACTGAAAACACACTTCCAGCAAAGATGTGAAAATTTTACGGGACTTTTTAGAAAAATATTTGAAACTATGCTAATAAATTTGAAACTCCTGCTAAAACCTTTGAAAACCTAGTGAGTCATTATAATCTAATCAAGAATAAAACACAGAAGGCATATTTAAAGCAATAAGCGATTAAAAGCAATTGCTGATGGTTTACGAAAGAGAAATTTCAGATAATTTAATCATCATTATTGCTCTACACAGGTTTATCCAAATGTCATTAGTCAAAAGTGAAATCGACCATAATTGCATGAATTTCGACAGGTAATAAGTACATTAACACATCATTATAATTGATGTAACAGTGACATAAAAATGATAATGATTCATATTTCGAATATCTATACTGCTGACTACTGAATAAGACCTTCTATAACTATTTGAGGGGGAAAATGTTTCCCACTAAGAGGCAAACGATACAATAATGATGCAAAAATTGTACGTGGCTTTGATTTAAAAAAATATTCGAAGCTAAGATTCTAACAATAAATATTAAAATATGTAAAATACATATTATTATTAATAAATTTGAAACTCCTACTAAAACTTTTGAAAAGCTAGTGAGTCACTATCAAGAATCTGATCAAGAATAAAAGACGCAGTCAAGAAGAATGTTTTAAAGCAATAAGCAATTAAAAGCAAATGCTGGTGATTTGCGAAAGAGAAATTTCAAATAATTTAATCATTATTGCTTTACACGGGTTTATCCAAATGTCATTAGTCAAAAGTGAAATCGACCATTGCATGAATTTCGACAGGTAGTAAGTACATTAACACATCGCTATAACTGATGTGACAGAGACAGAAAAATGATAACGATTCACATTTAGAATATCGATACTGCTGAATAGGAAGAAAATCTTCCATAATTATTCCAGGGGGGTTGGGTTTATGCTAAGAAGTAAACGATACACTAATGATGCGAAAATTTTACGGGTCTTTTTATTAAAATGTTTGAACCTAAGATTATAAAAATAAATATTAAAATATGCAAAATGCCTATTAGTAAATTCAAAACTGCTGCTAAAACATTTTAAAATGTAGTGATTTATTATCATCTAATCAAGAATAAAACACACAGTCAAAAAGAAAGTTATAAAGAAATCAGCAGTCAAAAGAAAATCCGAAAGAGAAATTTCAGATAATTTAATCATCATGGCCTTACACAGGTTTAACCAAATGTCATTAATCAAAAGTGAATTCGACAATAATTGCATGAATTTCGACAGGTGCATCATTGAAATTGATGTAATTGTGGCATAAAAATGATAACGATTCATATTTTGAATATCAATACTGCTGAGTGCTGAATCAGAAGAAAATCTTCTATAATTATTCAAGGATGGAAAGAATGGTTGATGCTAAGAGGCAAACGATACACTAATGATGCGAAAATTTTACAGTTATTTTGATTAAAATATTTGAACCTAAGATTATGACAATAAATATTAAAATATGCAAAATGCATATTAATAAATTCGAAACTGCTGCTAAAACATTTTAAAATGTAGGGATTTATCATCATCTAATCAAGAATAAAACACGCAGTCAAAGAGAAAATTTTTAAGAAATCAGGGATTAAAAGCAAATGCTGGTGGTTTACGAAAGAGAAATTTCAGATAATTTAATCATCATGGCCTTACACAGGCTTAACCGAATGTCATTAGTCAAAAGTGAAATCGATCATAATTACATGAATTTCGACAGGTAGTAAGTACATTAACACATCATTAAAATTGACGTAACAGTGACATAAAAATGATAACTATTCATGTTTAGAATACCGATACTATACTGCTAAATAAGAATAAAATCTTCGATAATTATTCGAGGGGGATAAAATGGTGCATGCTAAGAAGCAAACGGTACATTAATGACACGAAAATTTTAGGAGGCTTTTGATAAAATTATTCAAAACTAAGATTCATTGAAGCCATGCATGTTAAAATAGTATTGATTCATTTTTAGAATATCGATACTGCTGAATAAAAAGAAGATGTTCTATAATTATTTGAGTAGGGGAAATGGTTGATACTAAGAGACAAACGATACACTAATGATGTGAAATATTTACGGGGTTTTAGATAAAATTTCGAAGCTAAGGTTAATTCTAACACTAAATATTAAAATATGTAAAATATATATTATTAATAACTTCGCAACTCCTACTAAAGCCTTTAAAAACCTCATGAGTTATCATATGAGTAATCAAGAATAAAACATGCAGATTCTTAGAATAAGAATCAATGATTAAAAGCGAATGCTGGTTGGTTAAATGCATGAGAAATTTCAGATAATTTAATCATCATTGCCTTACAATAGATTTATCCAAATGTCATTTAGTCAAAAGTGAAATCGACCATAATTGCCTAAACTTTTATAGATATATTAAAACAGAAGCGATCATTGAAATCTATGTATCAGTGATATTAGAAATGATATTGATTCATTTTTAGAATATCGATAGTGTTGAATAAAAGAAGAAAATGGTGTATAATTATTCAAGGGAGGGAGGATGGTTAAGGCTAATGATACACTAATGACTTGCAAATTTGAGGGAACTTTTGATAAAAATATTCGAAGTTAAGATTAATTCAAGCAATACCATATTAAAATGATAATGATTGATTTTTAGAATATCGATATTCCTGAATAAGAAAATTTTCGAAAGTATAATTATTCCAAGAGGAAAAATGTTTGATACAAAGAGGCAGCACTAATGCAGCGAAAATTCTATGGGACTTTGGATTTAAGAAAAAAATGGAGTAATTCCACTCGACTTTCCGAACACTTTACAGAATATTAAGCGTTCATTTAAATATTAATATAGAAATAAATGAAAACTTAGAACCTAATTTTTCAACGTTGAAATATTTCCACTTGTGAAAATGACCTCATATTCAAAAGAAAACACCACTTTCATTCATAATAATATTTTTTATTAAAATCCTCGTAGAATTTTTGCATCATAACTGTACCGTTTACCTCTTAGCATCGGTCATTTTTCCCTTCGAATAATTATAGATAACTTTCTTCTTATTCAGCAATCAGCAGTGTCGGTATTCTAAATATGAATCGTTACCATATTTGAAAATTAAGTCATTATTTTAGATCCCGGTACCTCTCGCATGCTGAGCGGAGCGCTTTGCCATCTGAGCTACGCCCCCGACGAAAAGAATAGCTTTATATAACAACAGCTACATTGAGCATATAATTAAATTCATATTCATGCATACATTTACAGTGTAAGGAAAGTATTGTAATCATTGTAAAATCCCAATTACAGAAATATTTGTATTTTTTTTTTTTTTTTTTTTTTTTTTACATTTGGAGATTCCTGAATCCCTGTTAGCTATTTTTACAATGATTCCATGTGTATGTGTGCGTGTTTGGCGGTATTTGTTTTTTCTTTTACGTTTCCTGGTTCCCAGAGTCCGTTTTTGGTGATTTTTAGACGATGTCGCTATGTATGCATGTGTGTGAGTGAATACGATTATTGCGCTCACACTATGCTTTCGATTGATCTCCTATTTGGTGAATATGTTTACAGGCTACTGTCGCAATAGCTATATTCATTTTCGTAGAAATCAGCCAGTTGGTTTGTTATCTAAACCACTTTTCAACTATTACTTACCAATCATACGTAGTATAGGGTAAATCTTGTAACCGTTTTAAAAATGGAAAAAAAAATGACAGATTTACACGTTTCAGACACTGGAGATTCCGAAAAACATATTTTTAGAAAAAAAAATTGTTTTCCGTCATCTGTCTGTGTGTCTGTTAACGCTCTATTATTGAGATACAAATTGAGATACGTATTATTGAGATACAAATTGAGATAGAGACTTGAAATTTGGTATGTACTTAGTATGTAATAATGGAAAGAAGCCTATTGAATTTCAGAAACTTCGATTATCCGAAACTATTTTTTTCGGACTCTCAAAATATTCGTTCTGATTAAAAGTGTATAAAAATTTTCGAATTTTTTCATTTTAAGGAGTGAATATAAAAGACAATAAAAAACATAAATTTTGCATAAAGAATAAAGTCGATCGGATAATGAGTTGCCGAGATATTTGTAATGATATTTTCAACACTCTTCGATTTTTCATGGCCCTGTATTTTATCCAAACTTCAATTCAAAAATATATTTTAATTGGAAGTGAGACGCTTAATCCGACGCAATAAATCGTTAGTTAATATGATTGCATTTTTAGAGTTATAAGGATGTTTCGTTTACGTTTCTTTTATAATAGAGCATTTAAAGTTTAGGACGTCATAAAGCCACGATTTTATTAGAATTGCAATGCATTTTATAAGTAGTTTACACATGTTTTATTTTCCTATTTTATACTATGCATATCCATGATGGGTAAGTATTACGGTGGCCCTCAACGACTAGTTTTGAAACAAAATATCCAACTATAATAAAGAAGAAAGCTTGTGTGTTTGTGTGTTTCTCGGTTATGTTCTGAAGAGACCGCTGCACGCAGAGCTACAAAATTTGGTGAAAAGGTACCTCTAAGCATATGTAGTTTTGCACCTCGAAGCCCGATTTTGGAATTTTTGAGCAGATTTTTTTTTTTTTAATTTAAATTTTTATGTGGTTTTTAGCGTTTTTTCCGCGTTTTGGTGCAATTTTCCGCATTAGAAACAGTACACAAGCTTGGCGAAAAAAATAATTTTCATTTTAACAAAAAGGTTAAATGAGATTTTTGAAAAATGGATTTATGTGAAGACTTTTAAAATACTGCGTGAACTTACTCTCTGGTGCAGTGCAGGGGTTCCTGAACTTTTAGACTGCCACTCCACCAAATTGAAATTTATACTTACGCCATACCATCATCAGGTAATGAAAATAATGCAAACAGGGAAGGGCTAAGGGCAGAGCATTAGGTGCATGTGCCATGATACCCCAAAACTACAGTAAGCCCTAATGAAAGAATTAGTTTGCACATAGTCTAAGAAGCCCCCTTGATCAATAGCTGAACGCTGATCTTTAAAACTGTACGATTATATTACTAAAATGGTACTTACATTATTTTATTGACATCCATATATAGAGCAGTCTCATTCTATATTAATAATATGCAAAATACCATAAAGCAGTTTGGAGGTGGAGAAGAAATACAACATGTGGCCTATGGGCATGCACTTAAATACACTATTGACTAACTTCTATAGGCTAACTTGCATACTCTAATTTGACTTGTACGCTGATGCAAAGATTGTGTGAGATTTAACCGTGTGTAACATCTATATACCGGCTCAATATTTGTTAATTTTAGTCATGTCTGATTCAATCATTAATTTATTCTTGAATAATGTTTACAATTAAAAGGAAGAAAGTGCACTCTCACACAGATAAATTGTGCTAAACACAAGTAGAAATTTTGCAGCTTTCGTAGAAATCTGTGTCTATTCCCTTCCCCCTCACTCAACAAACAAAACTATGTTAATATATCTTTTTTAAAGTGCTCTCAATAATTTTTATTTTCCTGTCAGTGATGATAGAGTGTCTTCAATTTAAAAGGATTTTCTGATTTCTTTAAAAAATGTAATACATTACGTCTTTCTCTTCATTTATATAACTTGTCAATTGGGGAGTATTTTTACTATTTCCTTCAACCCAATAAAATTATACGAGAGTAGAATTGATATTGTCTTACTATTTAAAAAGCCTCTAGCAAAGGTTTCTAATCTGAAGGATTTTGTTTTGTCATGGGCTAAGAAAAGTATTTAGAGACCCAGGAAGCTCTTAATTAATTCCACTTAACTTTAGAAGGTTTGCGTATGAGTGTCAGAAGGCTTACATAGTAGAACTAGTACATATACATAGCTTGTTCAAAGTCCAGTTATTTCATGGCCTTTGGCTTGAAATGCCGTAGTACCATGACCGATCACTTTATTCTCTTAGCATTGAACTATTTCCATGTCTTTGTTTCTTCCTCTTTGTGATGAGTTTTTTTCTGATTTGCTACTGACGTATAAGAAGTTTGTATCAAAAAACTTTATAAGTATAGATAAAAAACCTATTATTATCTTTGTCACACAATAAATATTTTTGTAATATATAATTTCATATACTAGATTTTCATTTTGTAATTTCAGATATTCCAATCATTGCAAAAACAAAAGAAAAAGTTGCTGCTTCACGTCAAGATATTTTTGCTGGTTTGTTGAATTTTAGTAAACATAATTATATACCTCCATTTTTGCCAGAAAATATTTGTGAATAAAAAGGGTTTTCTGCTTTTTCAGAGCAATTAGCATCTGTATCTGAACTTGCAGCTCTAAATCTCGGTCCTTTATTCAAGTCATCCCTTCCCACTGATTTAACAGAGTCAGAAACTGAATTCGTGGTGAGGTGTATTAAACATACGTTTAATGATCACATTGTACTTCAAGTAAGTTACTTTTATATCTAATTTTTGTTTTATGTACTAGACAATGGAATTTTAACTATTGAAACTTCATTTTGTGATTAATCATACATCTATAAAGCATTGTTTGCTGTCAGTATGAAAGAAATTCATTTGAATTTCTATAGTTAGGAAAGAAAGGCTCACAAGTAATTGATTTTCTCATTTTAATAATCAAGTTTCCCATTGTTTAATGTTTTTTGTTAAGAAGTACACCGTTATCACCCCCTACCCCCACTTAAGTTAAATTTTTATATGTTGTCAATAGTAATAGTTGATAAATTTAAGAAACAGATTTTGTTTTATGACATAAGTTTTGAGATTCTTAAATTTACAGCTTGCAATGTGGTGTACTTTTTTTTTCTTTTAAAAACAAACTGGAATAAATGCATGAAAAATTTCACTGGAAATTATAAATTAAGTATAATTTCAAGTGAAAATTTTTAAATGTATTTATTTCAGTCCACATACCTTAAAGTACATCACAATATTTAGAGCAAGTAGATTGTTTTAGTGCATTTCAGTTGTTATATTTTAGTTAGATATCAAATTTGATATTTTTTAGGTATCAAGTATCCGTGAAAAGAAAATATTACACCATGTATAAATTTTTTTTCTCTCTTTTTTATGAAAATGTGATTTCATTTAGAAAGCAGGCTTAAGATCTAACTAGGAGCAGATA
Organism: Maratus michaelseni; assembly: GCA_963931845.1. NCBI lineage: Eukaryota > Metazoa > Arthropoda > Arachnida > Araneae > Salticidae > Maratus > Maratus michaelseni. The sequence continues at coordinate 378,799,611 of OZ007590.1, read as the reverse complement.
TCTTACAAATGTATAGTAGTATAATCTGATAATTTAAATTTAATAGTTATGGGTGAAAAGAAGAGTAAGAATCTTATAAAATGTTTTATGAAATACATTTATCATCTGAAATAATTCATGTGACTTAATATAATTTTCCATTTCTTTAATTAAATAACCAGAACATTTAACATTTCTTAGAATTTCAGGTAGCTTCCTATACAAGGATAGCCCCACCAGTGGCTGAGAGGTTGTGCTCTCGAAGCTGGTAGACGGAAGGTGCTGGGTTCGATCCCAATCGCGCCCGTCGGCCTAATCGTTCGGAGTTTTCGTGGTTTTCTTCGAGCCGTGGATTTATACATGCGTAAATACGGATTAGGTTCCCTTAGAAAGACCCCCACGAAGGGCACTCCTCCCGGGCCTATATCCCTAGTGTAGATAATTGGCCGTCAATAATCAACCCAACCCAACCCTATACAAGGATAGCTACCTATTGCAACTGTCCGACAGAAAGCAAATCCGTAAAATTTGGATACATTTTCACTGATCATGGTCTTCAGATCCCAAAACCACTCTCTGTACAAATATTGGTATATATGCATATATAATAATTTTTGTCATGTGATAGCATTCATATTTATAAACTTATTTGGATGTGACTGAGCATGTGGTTAGAGCTTACCAAGATCTTGATTCTTTGGGCAGCTTGATCCACCATCTTGTTTCAAAATAATGGCCACTTAATTTTAAGCTCAAAAAGTATACAAAAAAAAAAAAATTAGGAATCCAGATTTTTTTTCTATTAGGCTGTGATACGAGGATTCCTGAGCATTTTTTGAATTCTTACTATAACTAGTTTCTTAAAACTAGTTAAACTAGTTATGTAAACTAATTGGATGTGCCAATCCCAAAACTTTCTTCTATCTCATACAGATTTCGCATACACTAAAAAGAAACAGCACCAATTTATATCAAGGTCTAACTGAATCTAAAGTTTTATTGAATTCCGTGCATTAGTTCTTGAGGTAGGACTATTGCTAAAATCGTGAAAAATGCTGCAAAATGCACAATAGCAGCGCCACCTGTTGGTAGATTTAGACCAAAACCTGATCAACAACAACTTATGTCAACATCTAACTGAATCTGAAGTTTGATGAAAATCCGTGCATTAGTTCTTGAGATATAGTTATCGTGATAATAATGAAAAAAGTAGCACAGCAGCGCCAACTGTTGGGATATCTACACCAAAACGTAATCAGCGTCTATTTATGTCAAGGTCTAACTGAACCTGAAGTTTGATGAAAATAAGTGCATTGGTTCTTGAGATAGAGCTATTCCGGAAATCGCAAAACATGCAGCATAGCAGCGCCACATGTCGGGCGATTTTCACTAAAAACTAATCAGCACCCATTTATATCAGGGACTAACTGAATATAAAGTTTTATTAAATTTCGTGCATTAGCTCTTGAGATAGAGCGCCCACAAAATTTTTGTCACATACAGACAGACAGACTCACAGACAGACATTTTCTAAAAACAGTCAAATCGTGTTCAGGATCTTCTAAAACGTATAAATCCGTTGAAAACCGTAAGTCGAAAATTTTCATGAATCCAATTGTACTTTCTTCTTGTAAAGACAGAAGAAAGTAAAAAATCTTATATAATATTATTAATATTATTATTAATTAATATTATTATTATTAATTATAATAATTAATATAATTAATATTATTTAATTGAAGTGAATTATATAGTCTGTTAAGAGCAAAATGAGCATGCCTTTCTTTTCTCTTATGTATGTCACGTTTACAGATGCGAATTTTTTTTTACGACATCCGATAGTGCTGCAAAATTCACCATGGAGATCTTGCTTTGCGAATGATTACCTCCATGGTTTAATATTTCTGATTCACGATGAACGAATTTCTTGCGTTTATTTACTTAATGGATATTGGGCTGTTACCCTAACTTTAACTGAAGTTATCTCAGAATCTATACATTTTTTTATGTAACTCATCTCTCATGCAAACCATTTTTTTGAACAATCTTTCTAAAAATGTAACTTTTATGCAATTTTATCCGAAAAAATAATTTTTAATAAAAAAGGCCGCCTGGCATATGAAAAAAGAAATGGTCAGCCCGTATATGTTTTCCTCAGCCATATGACTTGCGCTTTTATCATATAGATTATGTATGGTAAGAATTAATAGAATGAAGAAAACTGTTATTAATATCTTTTTAAGTTTTGATTCAATTTTCATAAAATTTTAAATGACTCGACAAAATTCTGCAACGATTATACATTTTAAATTTCAAACCATTCGGTTGGGTAGTTTTTGCACTGTTATATGCAGACAGACAGACGGACCAGATGACGACTATAGATGCTACGTATTTATGTAATTACGAACACACCTAAAAATAGTTGAGATACAGCAGTTTGTAATTCTAAGGTGGCTGCTATTTGTGAAACAAGACAGCAAATTAAAAACATGGTTTCGCACAGATGTACTTTCATTGTAGTTACTTTCATTATATGTTTAAAACAACGTAGTCATATCATAAATTGTCATGTTTAAAAGAAAAAATATATATTTGCATTCATAAAATATTAGCACACATGTGTAAAGAATAGTGTTCTCCAGTGTTAAATTCTAAGCAATACTCGTTGAAATATCTCCAAATGTAACGACAAAAATTGAAAGCAACTTGTCGAAAATTGAGAATATTCTATAATCTGGTACCATGCATTTTAGCAGCTTCGTGTTTTTGAGTAAAATTTGCTGAATTCTTAATATCAAGGAGTGAAAGGGAAAGCCACCTTTTCCTCTGAATATAGGTTGGAAGGACTTTTACTTCATTAAATTATTTGCATAATCATACAATTGAACTATTTTTTGTTATTATTATTCTGTTTATTTAGTAAGAATTTCTTCGTTTTATTATTATTAATATTTATTTTTTTATTTTCCAGTTATATTTTGATCTGTATTGTAGGATTATATCTTGCATTGCATCTTCAAAACTTTAATATTTTTGGATGGTCCTTTGACTATAGACTGATAATTTTTAATTAAATTGCATTGATAGTTCAATGCAAATGAAGTTTCATTTGAAAACAATTTAAATTGATTAAAAATATATGGGCTTTTTACATAAATATAGTGCACTCTTAAATTATAACTGTTGTGTTAACTTTTTTTTATTGTTATTTCTGTATTTGTAAGAAGAAAGTGTTGGATTTGTGAAAACTTTTGACATCTGATTTTTGATTGATTTGCACTTTCAGGATTTTCTGAATATAATTTCACTAATTTTGAACCAGTGCCTGTCTGTGTTGTGCAAATTTTGTGGGTGCTATAACTCAAGAACTAATGCACAGTATTCCATAAAACTTTGTATTTAGTTAGAACTTGACATATATAGGTGCTTATTAGATTTTAGTGTATATCATACAATAGAATAGATGGTACTGCTATACTGTGTTTATTATAATGTGTGTGATAGCTATACCTCATTATTTGTGTGACTGAATTGCACCAAACTTTAATATGTGAGATTTTTTTTTCTTTTTAAAACTAAGTGGATTTAATTTTGGTTTTGATCCATCAACAGGAAGTGCTGCTATGCTATTTCTTTTTCACAATGAACATTATAATAGCTGTACTAAATTTATGCTGGGTAGAAATTTTCTGTGTGAGATTATTAAAAATGTATTGAACCAATTTTGGCTTTGATTACTTAGCAAGGAGATACTTTTGTGCTATATTTATTCTTATTCAGTAATCACTGTAACTCAATATTCAATTTAAAGAAATGTACATCACTTCAGATTCATAGTTATTGTTGTGTATCTCTGCTCTTTAAATTAATTAAATATTAAAATTAAATTAAAGTGATATAAAGTGTCTGATAGCCACAGCATACTAGTTTTTTCTTATTTTTTAACAGTTTTATTTTAAAAGGGTTTTTGCAATTTTGATAAATGATACCTTTGTCCCTAGATTCTCATAGTTTAACTTTTTTTTTAAGTTTGATTGTACAAACTCACTACAAGATCAAGTGTTAGAAAATGTTTTTGTACAAGTAGAACCAAGTGGAGGTTTTGAAGTTGTGTGTTGCACACCTTGTTCCAAACTTTTGTATAATACTCCCGGAACTACGTATACTTGTGTGTCTATTCCTGCCGATCCCCTTGTTGGTAAGTTAATTTTAGTCATCTACAAATGAAAAGTTGTTAATTATAGTCTAATGGCATGTTGTCAGTTTCTTATAATATATTGGTCATTAGTAATTTAGTCAGAAAACCATCTTAAAAGCAACATTTTCACTCCTAGGATGAAGATTTCAAGATAATATTCATGACTGTAAATTTTGAACCACAATCTGCTTGTAAGAGCTTAACTCCCCCCCCCCCCTCCCTTCCCCTAAGATTTGTATCTGTAAAGCCTTAAACATAGTGCCATAATTGTATTAATAGCTAATGGTAGTTCTTATTGTTAAAAGTTGTTTTGCCTGTAATTAATATTATTCACTTAATGTAGCACTTTTCAGGACTAAAAATAGAAGTACTTTTTTAGGGATGAAAAGCACAGAAATTTCTTAAAGTTCAAAGTATCATAACTTGGTAAGTTTTTGTTTATAGTAATAAGGAATTTTTATCGTTTTACTTGTCGGAACGTGGATTTTTTTTTTAAATGTAATTTTAAGGACCCAGGGACTGTATAAAAATAAATTAATTTTGTATTTTAATATGAATACGTCCCTTGTAAAACAAATGTCATATTTAAAATCTGTACTTGATTTCTGTACCTTTTTTTTTAATTGGAAGCATATTTTATCATCAGCAGTTTAAGATATAATGCTCTAATCTCTATTTTGAATCCCCTGGTTATAACTTATTATAACTGTATGTGTCTTCGTGTAGAAAATCATAACTAAATTGTTGTCTGAAAGTTTAATAGTTTTGTTTCTAAGATTCTTGCTTTTATTCATTGATTTGAATCTTTTTCTTAAAAAAATATATATACAGTGGAACTTCCCTTTAACGAAGTCTCTATTTAACGAAGTTTTCTACATAACGAAATTTTGTGCAGAACTTTGACTTTGAACACCATTAACATGTAAATTAATCTCCATATTACGAAAAATATATTCTATATAACGAAGTTTATTCCACTTTTGTACGTGTACGGATTTCAAACTAAGAGGTTACTGTTGCGATGGATATGCGAATTTATTTCAGCGTATTGTATGGAAATGAGCACATTTAAATAATTTCCATTCTGCTTGGTGCTAAATAAAACAATTTTTTTCGCACTAAGAAAAACCCTTGTTATCATTACTCTCCCACACTGAGACTCCAGCGCTGACAGTTGGGGATAGTGAAAATCCCCTCTTTGCATTTAATGATATAGAAGATACAGTGACGCAATGGCGTCAGATGCATTGAAGCAAAAAATATCAATTAGAGTCAGACAGTTACCATTCTGAGCTTCCATTGCTGATAGACAGTTGCTTTGTACATCCACAAGAATGTGCTTTAAAATGCAAATCGAAGAACATCAAAGTTATTTTTGTTCTTGCCAATACAACCTCTAAACTTCAGCCGTTAGTCTAAGAGGAATAATGAAAAATCTTGAAGTACATTATCGAAAAAGACAGAAAAAAGACAATGTAGTGAAAACTGAAAACATTGGTTTGAGAACGTGTATATCAGAGCTGATGAAAGCTGGAGCCAAAGATTGGAAATGTGACGTGATTTCGTTGACCGTACACAACTGTTTTGTAAAAGACAGCTTCATAATTGAAACTGAATCAAAAGCTTCTGAATCCAATACCTGTTTGTCATATCTGAAGGGAAAATTTCATGAATTTAAGTTTATTTCTATTTAACGAATTTTCTTTATAACGAAGTTTTTAAGTGTAACGATGAGACTTCGTTAAATGGAAGTTTCACTATATATATATATATATATATATATATATATGTTATATAAAAATTTTATTTCCTTCGCATTTATTTCGCATTATTCCTTTAAATTAGTCTAACTTCTGACATAGTCATTATTTCCTTAATTCTTAATAATATTTATTCCTATTTAATGTCCTTTTAAAAGTAATAACCCGTATATTAATAATTATCTTATTCCAAATCTTAATCTAAAACTTTAAGTTCATTCGTAGCTTTTATCAACTCCCCAATCTATAAAATTCTGAGAGACGCGTGTTGCCATTTCGAATGTTTTTAAAAAGCCTTTTTTTTTTATTCCATGCTTTGCTTCGCGCGCTGGGTATTTTTCACGTCAAAATCAATGCGCATCTACGATGGGGATTCTTTCGTGTTAAATCTTCTCCCTCGCACCTCATTCGCTTAGCTTAAATTCGCCTCTCACTCATTGGATCGTGCGCTCGTTACGTCGTTGTCAGTAACCCTACGCGCGATTAACAAAACTGACTTGCAAGCTTTTGGAGAGGAGATTTCTGTCGTGTTTGAAGTGCTGACCAAATGGTTATCTGGTGTTTAACTGACTTAGATTTTCATAACAGCTTTTTAAGATCTACTAAATGATGTAGTGAGCCATCGTCAAGCCTGAGGGATAAGTTCATACCGGATGCTGTGGGAACTGTTACTTGCATCGCTCCTGTTCATTAATAAAAGATTTATCTGGAAATTGGCTGCTCCTTATTGAAGAAACTCTTGTGGTGTCTCATCATTGCCTAACCTCCTCGCCATGACTCTTGATATCGACTGCAAACATTCTACATCTTTAACAACTGCCACTTTCTCGTGGAATATTAAATCATCTTCGTAAAAATTTCACACATATATATACATATAGTATCCAGTCATATGGATCACTAAATAAGCAGATTGATATCAGGAGATAAATAATTACATTTTTTAGAAATGAAAGTATTTTTAATTTAAAACTGCATGTATCCGTTCTTAAAAATGCAATTTCGTTAAAATTCTTCTTTAAACCAACATTAAAATTTATGTTTAATTGGAATTTTCAAAGTTCATAATTCGATAACTGTACATTGATATTTTACACATACTATAAATAATACTATATTTCTCTATTCTCATATTCTAAGGAAATCTAATAAATCCACTTGTATCTTAGAAACATTGTTGAATTGGGGGTGAAGTGTATTGGTTTGGTGTGAAGCCAAAAATGCAACCCTAAAGTCGGCCCAAACAACTGGCAGCTTGCTTTGAAAACCTCTCCCGTCCAATGAATTTAACTCTTTTCCATGTGCAACCTCTCTTTGTCCAATGAATTCTCTTGTTTGGGCCGAAAGATTTGAGCGATAACTGGATTCATATTACAAGCCGTTTTCACGGTATCGTTCATGCCTATTATCCTTTTCAGTCTGTGATTATTAACCCCTTGAAGGGCGGTGGGATGTTATATATCCCACTTACTTTTAATCCCCAAAGGCCACAATGGCAACGGAATTCCGGAATAAACATTTGTTTTTATATTGTACGTAACAAAATGCTTTTGCATATTTTCATACACATTCAGTTTTCCACTACAGCAAAACAGATAACTTTTGGATATGTCCAAGTAATACCTCTAAGTGTACGTAAGGTCCTTTTTTTATTATTCACAAGCTTAAGCTTAGAAATAACTGAATAAAAATGTTTTATTTATCTGTGGATATTTATCTGTTCTATAACCAGTTTTAAAGTACCTTGATTACCATGATAATTTAAATGTGATCATTTATTTTACTTTATGAAAATAATTTTACTTTTCAGTGATTGGTACATTTAGTTGTACTCTGAAGTACATTGTTAAAGATTGTGATCCAAACAGTGGAGAACCAGATGATGATGAAGGATATGAAGTTGAATATGTTGTAAGTTTTCAGCGATTTGTCATCATTGTGTGTAATTGTAAGATTTTTAGTATGGGAAACTCATTTTTGAAAATACATTTAATAAAACATTTAACACGAGTAATAAGCTGTTACAGAATTAGCAAATATTATTAGTTTTTGTTAATTTATTTTCCTCTTGGTGTTTTTTGTGTAGTAGATTTTTATGTTATGTGAAAGTATTTCTGGCATACAATATATTTTTTTTCGTCGATAAAAAAAAATAATTTATGAAAATGAATTAAACATTTAATTAAAAAAAAATATGTTGTGAAGCTCAGAGTTTGTTTTAAAATTTTTAAAGGGCCTACAATACTCTATATATTTTTAAAAAATCAGTTTTCTATTTCTGGCTTATTCTCATCCCTTAATCTTTAATTTTGTACCCAATAAAATATATATAAATAAATAAATAATAACACATTTAAAATTTAAAATTATTGTGTTTAAATTTAACTCTACTATTAAGCCATAAGTTTACAGTATTTTTTTATGACAAGAGTCTTGTGCTTTCACAAATTGTTACTCTAAAACAGTCTCAGTTAAATTTTTAAAAAATGCAATTGTAAAAACTTTTGGGTTATAGCAAGATTTCCATATTTATAATAAGATCTAAAACCTGAGAGAGGTAGATCTGTAGAACACAATTTTAATAATTTTATACATAAATTTTAAAAAGGATCAGGGTGATTAAGCCGTGTTTTTGGCCCATGAAATAAGACAAAACTCGATTTTGTTATACTGACTTAATTATTTCACTTTTTAATATTAGAAGGTTTATCCTGTGTGATTTCAACAATATTTTTTGCATTTTGTTCGGATTTATATAACTTAAACAAGCTCAAAGTTAGTATTATTCGTAGTTTTTGATGAAAAATAACGCAATTTCTCTTAATTTTACCTCAATTATTTATATGAGCGCCATCATGCAACACTTTCTTCTTTACATATATTATAAAATACATCAAAATGTGCAATATATGTAAAAATAAAAGTGTTGCAAAGCTGCGCTCATAGTAAAATATTAAAAAATATAATAAAAATTGAGGTAAAATTAAGAGAAATTGCGTATTTTTCATCAAAAACTACGAATAATACGAACTTTGAGCTTGTGTAAGTTATATAAATCCGAACAAAATGCAAACAATATTGTTGAAATCGTACAGGATAAACCTTCTAATATTAAAAAGTGAAATAATTAAGTCAGTATAACAAAATCGAATTTCAGTCTTATTTCATGGGCCAAAAACACGGCTTATAGACCCTGATCCTTTAGCTCTTAATTTTTGTTTTAACAAATGCTTGGAAATTCTTCATTGACATTATACTTTGGAGCAGTTCATGTGTATGAATGATTTGTATCCAAGTACGGTTTAACTTCTATTTTACAAAATTCTCTGTTTAACAAAATAAATTTTTCTCTGGAACCACTATTTAAAAAAAAAAAAAAAAAAAAAAAAAAAAAAAAAAAAAAAAGGAAATTTTTTTAAGTAAAGAACATGAAATATAACAATCTATGTTATATGTTATTTAACCTTCTATGTTGTGTTATTTTCTAATTAATAAATCTTTTACCAACCAAAATTCCAATTTCCAAAATTAAAAGTTCTAATCATCTTCAATCTACCAAGGAAACCATTTTAGGAAAATTCTTTAATCATCATAATACCCCATTGGAACCTTCTACTTACAAGCATCCTAGACCAGGAGGTGGCAGCACAATCAATCACCTCATCGAGTTCACGGCTAAAATTCCAGAATTAGTTAAAACTTGATTCGCATATTAAAACGCAATCGGTCTGCCAATTTATATCTTGGTGGAAAACCAGATTTTAGCGGTTGGCTCGTAGGTTTACCATTGTGTGTTCCTGCTCCAGTCCTCCATGTTTTCACACCTTTGGATGCAGGAAAACACAATGGTAAACCTACGAGTCAAGAACTAAAATCGGGTTTTAAGGTGTTTTCCACCAAAATATGACTTGGCAGACCGATTGCGTTTTAATATGCGAATCAAGTTTTAACTAATTCTGGAATTTCAGCCGTGAACTCGATGAGGTGATTGTCTGTGCTGCAGCCTCCCGGTCTATCTGTGGACCTACTTGGTAGAAAGAACTGGTGGAGAAAAAGACTCCTTCCTCATTTATGGAAGTTCTTAATGTTAATGATGCGTCGCTACCATGTCAAACTATCGAATATGAAAAAAAAATGCATTTGTCATTACTTTTAAATCCAATGAGCTGATTGTCACCACTAAATTTTAATACTATTCTTAACCAGGGTTACCAGACTGTTTTTTTTATTCCGAAATTTCGAATCCATGCCAGAAATTTCAAACAGAATTTTTTGCTTTATTTAATGATAAATTTTTCGTCATTGCTTAAAGTAATTTTTTTCTCAAAATTTCTGGTATGAATTCGGAATCTCTGAATAAAAAAGAAGGCCAAACTGGCAACCCTGTTCTGCACAGAAATGTTATTAATTTTTTTACTAGGCAAAGAAAGATAAAGATCTCTAATAAAATTTAGAGGTGACAATTTTTAAAAGTAATGAAGAATGCATTTTTTCATATTCGATAGTTTGACATGGTAGTGACGATATGGTCACCTTCAAATTTTCATCAGGTAATGAACTTACAAAATTAATATATTTTAGTACTGGAGAAACGTTAACCCTTTATTTACCATCTATACTTTTTAAAGTACCATTAAAAGAAACTTGTTATAAAATTAATACATTTATTGTCAGTAATGCAAGTTAGTATGAGATGAGTTTTAGACACTTTACTTTATCATCTTCCAAAGCATTATTCACTGCATGAAGCAAAAACATTTTTAATGGATATTTCCTTTTTCCATTGTAACTGCTCATCTTTTTTTTTATGTTGAAAGACATTCAGCTGAAAGTTTCACTTCTGAAAAATGTCTATGTTTATATGTAAGGGCATTAGTTTTGTACATTTCCTAATTCTATAATTTGCTAAAAACAATATCCTGAAGAAATGATTTGGGTAGGTAGAGTTGTAAACAGTGTATACAATCCCTGTAAATACTCATTTAGTTAATTGCATTTTAATAAATGAAATTTTTCTAAAATTTATTTACTGATTGCAGAAATCGACAAACATATATTTAAATATTCAAAAAACAAAAAAAAAAAAAAAAAGATTTTGAATGTGAAATTTTCATTAATTCACAATTTGATACATAAAGGGTTAAATGCTAATGAAGAAGAGGAAATAGTATCTCCTAAACATCCTAGAAACATTTTGAAAACATTCTAAACAATTTAATATTGGTTGCATTTCTTGGAGGGTGTTTCCAAAAATCCGTACCATTTTTTATATGCAAAAATATGCAAAACTTTGACATATTTTCTGACTCATTTTTAAAGGGAAAGGCATAAAATTGACTGGCCTGGCTATTGAGACAATTTGGAATTAAATGGGAATTAAATTCAATTTGAAATTTCCATTTTTTAATAAATAAATTACTTATCGAGTAATAAGAGATTATTGTCATATGACATGTTTTTCTCCTTACATGTGCTGTCGCACATGAAAATTCAGTTTCAAATGCCAACTCTGGCTGTATAGTTGGAAAAACCTGTACCATAAGTTGGAAAACGCCATTTGATTACATAGTTTCTGAATAAGAACGCCTGCATTTCAAGCGTTTCTGAACAAAAATGAATTCGGAAACAGGATTTGAGAACAGCCTTAATAGTAAAGTTAAAGACAAATATGAAATTTTACCCAAAAATGTTGTCCATAACTTCCAATATTCCTGTATTTGTCCATAAAACTGTGTCGAATAAACATGTTTTCAACCTGAAGATTACATAATAATTGAAATTGAATAAATGGGTCAATCGACTATTCCTGTCCCTCATCAAAATATTTAATAAATATATTGTAGTTTTTATTTGTCCTATCTTTGATTTTTTATGATAACATAAAGGACAAAACAAAAATTTTGGGGGATGGTAAGATAAAAAACAAATGTAGACATTAATAAAGCAAAAAATGGTCTTAGCTACATTAGATACAAAAGAGTGCACTGCGGGTTAGCATTTCTAAAACTTCATTTATTCATCTAATAAACATGCCATACAAAATTTTGAATTTATATCTTTTTCAAAAGAAAAAGAAAAAAAAACAGCATCGACCAAGGTCAGTGCTTGGGAGAGTGCATCGTCTATCCTCTCTCGTCTGCCTCTGCTGTGGGACCGTGTACGTTAATGGGAGCTGGTGCACGTTAAATCTGTTCGTGGCTCCAAAGTCCTCCAAGTTCTGTATAAGCGCTACCTCTGGGGGGTGCCAATCCAGATGCAGGTCTCTCATCTGGAATTGGTTCTAAATTAGGAGACCTGTTTCCATGTCAGCTATATACCAGCCAAATTGGCTAAGTAGAAAGCTGCAAAAAACAAACAAACAAACAGAAAAAAAAAAAGATTGCTTAGTTACAAAGGTTACTTTCTTTGATGTAAAGAATTCTTTATTGAGCAAAGTATCACATCGAAACTAAATGCATTTTATTAAAAAAATTTTCGATATCAAAATGTATTTATTCAACTTAGGTCAAATTACATATAGGGGAGATGGGGGATGAATGTGACATTTTCACAAAAATATTTATTTTAAATATTTTATTTAAGTTATTATCAATATTATATATCACATGTCATACATAAAGTATTTGACTACATCTTATGCACAATATTTGTTCAAGATTATTATTATACAGAAATATAAATGAAATTTAAAAAAATGTTCTTCTATGTCATAATCATCCCCACAGCAGGAATGAATGAGACACATCCATTTTCCTCCCCGTATTCAATGTTAAGGACTAAAAGCTGACAAAAATGCCTCCTTGGCAAAAGCTGAGAGATTATTAATTGTAATATGATCTCCAGGATTATTTGTTAGCCAATCATCTTGGACTCATCTCATTTATCAACCTATATAATATTTTTTAGTTAATAAATATATTTTTCAGCATCCTCTAGGGATGAATGAGACAGTTACATTCATCCCGTTTGAAATGTCCCAATCATCCCCATGATGCATATATTCAATTGTCAGCCATTTTGTCTCAAAAATTATTTTGTCACAATGGTTAATATGCATTCATTTTAATTACCAATATTGAGCCTTGAAATAAAAAACTACAACATAACTTAATTGTTTATATTGCAATTTTTTTTGTAACTTCAAATATAAAAAAAAATTACTTTTAAGCAGAGTTTTCAGGAAATGCAAATTTGACGAAAACTGAAAACAGCCATGTACTCTTGCTTTTGGTTCTGAAGCACACTATTGTAGTGAAATCTATGAAGATAGGAAGCAAATAAAAAAAAAGTTTATTGCCTGAAATATTGAGAACGTCCCATTCATCCCCCATCTCCCCTATTTACAGAAGAATGCTGGAATGTTGGCAATTATGTATTAGTAGATTTATTTTTTTATTATTATTATTCCAGCGCATTCACTTTATTACATTTTTAAAAGTAAGGTTCTTTTAGGTAGTTTCATTACAAAAAGTAAAAAACTACCTATTGCGGTCGTTCAGAAGAAAGCAATTCTGGAATATTTTCACCGATCATGACCCCTCCCCCCCCCCCTCCCCCCGACATCAAAACCTCCCTCCGTTGAAATGTTTATATATATATATATGATATCTATGTCATGCGATAGCACTCGTATTTATAAACTGTTTTAGATGAAACTAAGCGTGTGTATTAAGCTCACCAATATCTCAACCGAGTTCGTTGGCCAACTTGGTCCACCATCTTGTTTCAAAATGGCGGCCACTAAATATTTAAAACTAAAAAATCTATACAAAAAAATTCGAAATTCAAATTTATTTTTTGTTTAAGTATTACGCCTTAATACAAGGATTCCGGAGCATTTTTTGTTTTGCCTCTATCTTAAAAATTTGCTGAGATATTGCAGTTTGAAATTTTAGGGTGGCTGACATTTTGAAACATGACAACAGATTAAAACAAATCAGGGATTAATTTATGAGGTTTAATGAACGAGATTTCTCACAAATTATTATATTTCATTGTTGTAATCATTTTAGCAATCATACGCATAAAACTATATTCACATCCGTTAGCGCCAAATTCTCATTAAACTTGGCAACACTTTGTGAAATATTGCCAAATTTGGCAACCAAAAATAAGTCTCCATAATTGAAGCCAACTTGGTTGTGGTTGACTAATTTGGCAAATTTCTTATTCAAATTCAGTGTTAACGAATCTTCTGTAATCGGATTCTTTGCATTTTAGCTTGCTGCTTTCGAGTAACATTAGCTAAAACTATAAAACGAAGATATAGAAAAGCTACCTTTTCCTCCCGGTACAGGCTGGAAGGACTTTTTTTTTTATACATGCTAGCTGTATTATTTTAAAAACATTTAATTTTTTTTGCATATAGATAACTAAATAAAAAATTCTTTTTTTTTTCCATTATTATATAATTAGGTGCACCCAGGCTTCCCAAATTATAGAAATGTAGGTGAAACCTTTTTTGAAAACTAATAGATTTTTTACATTTAATATATATATATATTAAGATTTCTCATTAATAACATCAAAAAGCATATTTTATGAAAAATATCCATTGTGTTTTCAAATGAAGTTTTAACATTTATTAAAAACGTCATTTCCATATTAGCCTCAAGCCATGATTTAATAGCTGAGGAAACTGCCAAAGATGTCACTACTTACAGCAGCCTTTTTGATTCTGATAATTTCAGAGATTTAAGTGCATAGTTCGATTACATGTCTGTTAATTTTGTGTTTTATTTATATTTATTGGTGAAATTTTAATTTCATTATAGAATATTAGCCAGAAACAAATGCTGAACTATTTATATGGTTTTAAGTGCTAACGGATTCATCTTTTGTAATCAGAGTGCATGTGATGAGATATTTAAAAAAAAAAAAATCATTCTTGAAAATAATTTTAAAAACCAGAAAAATTAGTAAATTGAAATATAGTTTTCAAACAAATTGCATTTGAAAGTTTTTTTTTGTTTCTTTTTTTACCTATTTGACAATGCAAAAATTGAAGTCTTGCAAAGTTTAAAAGTTTAAAAAAATGATACATGCAGAAAGGAAAATCCTCCAAAAAAATCTATTTAAACTTGACATTTCAAAAATTGTGTTATCAAGTTTAAACAAGAACGAAAAACCATACGTCAAGCATAGATTATGTAACACTTTCCAACGCTTCCAAAATAATTTTACAAATCATTACCGTTTAATAAGCTGAAAGATAACATCTAAGTAAACAATTTGGAAAACGCATAAAATATTTAAAAACGTAATTTCAGGAATTTCCAACATATACAATATTCGGAAAAATATCCGAATACTTTTATTCAGCCTTGTATATGATCTATAGATTTGTATATATACTACATAGAATGCTAAATTTTTGTTTAGTTAGGAAACGCGTAGCACTGTTTAAAATTCTTTCAGGAGTTTCTGTCAATAAACAAAAATGTGTTCGCGAACTTTGTGCTACCCTGTATGTGATCTGCAGAATTTATACACACCAACTTTTAGACAAAAAGTGAGTTAAATTTAAAATCGCGTTCAGCAACTTTAAACGCACTTCCAGGAATTATTAACAGACAGTAGAGAATTCTTTTGTGCGTCCCTGTAAATGAACGATGACTGCTATACACACACTATTCTGTAGTAAGCCTCTTGTAATGTACCTTAGTGACATATATAAATTTCAATGCGTTTAAAATAGTGAAACATTATTTAATTAAACCGCAAACGATTTTTCTCCATAGACGTAATGTAACGGAATTCTTTTGACTGCCCCTGTAAAGTAACTATAAGTGCTATGCACAGCCTATTCCATATTAAGCTTCTTGTAATGCACCTTCGTGATACATATCAATTACAATGTGTTTGAAATTGTGCAACATCATTAAAATGAACCGCAAATGATTTTTTCCCATAGACCGTCATGTAATGGAATTCTTTTGAGTGTCCCTGTAAAAAAACTATAAGTTCTACACACTTCAATTGAAATAGGGAACATGCTATAGATAACGACAATAACATATAAAAATTGCATGGCAATCCGAGCATATTTACGGGAGTTAGAGCACGGACAGACGGCCAGACAAACCGAAGTCATAAATACTTTTCAACTAGGTTGGAAAGTGTTAAAAACGATACATTGAATGTTTCATGTGAACAGTCTGCTCACCTGCTCACATGAATGAGCAGACCATTTAATATAATACATATTACAGTATGCACCATTCAATACAATCTGCAAGAAACAAACAGTTACTGTTAATGGTTACTATAATTAATATTATCGACGATGGTACTATAATGCATTTTCCTAGCCCAGGTAATATGCAAGCACCAAAATATGTTAGTAAATATAAGATTTTATGTGAAAAAAAAAAATCTTTTGAAGCATTCTACGGTCACCCTTTTGGAACTTTGTGGTATTTCGTATAAGCCTATGTTGCATTAACACAACACTAGTTAGTACCAATCAATATTTGACGGTATTATAAACAACTTAAAGATTTCACAGGAAAAAAAAAAAAAAAAAGATTCCTAACTTCATTAAAATGTCAGAAATTTGTACAGAATATGTGTAAAGCAATAGTTAAAAGAAAACAAAACCTCTCTTTTTATAACTAGGTTGGAGACCAGCTGCATATTAAAACTCTTTACACTGATACAAACGAAACAAAATATTTTCCAGAGAATTAAGTTTTCATATCCCAAAAAATAACAAGCGAAACTTTGTCACATTTATAGATTGTTTTCCAAACGTAAAACTATGATACTTGCATTCAAGAATAATGAAATTATCTGACGTCTAATAGTTTTTTCATTTTTTGATTAACGAATTACATCTTTCGTTATAAGTGATTGTTATCTCATAACGACCTTTATTCGCTTTGAAATGCATTTTCTGAAGGATCCTCTCCTTTATCAAAAAATGGAGAAAGCTATTCGATTCCTTAGTTTCTGAATGTGAGCCCCTGCCAATCTCATGAGCGTTTACAAACAAAAATGAATGCAGGAAAGAAGCCAGTTTGGATTTGAGAATAATACCCTTTTCGCACTGGATATTTAAGATATACACACAAAGTACTATGTGTCTTAGACCGCCATTTTTGAGATGGTACCCGCCCGGAATTGAATACCTGTTCACACCGCAAAATTCATCTAGTAACTCACTGAATGTCACTGTTTCTTGAGATCTGAACAAACATACAATGTGCGCATGCACATAAGTTACAGCCAGCATCAACAGCCAATCAGTTAAAGCTAACCTCCAGAGCCAATCAAAGTGAGTGGTTGTGAGTGGTTGGCTTATCTAGCAATAGAAAGTTCGAACTCACTGAGTTTGTGGTAACTGAGTTTGTGGAACTGAGTTTGTGGAACTCCCTCAGTGAGTTCGGCGGTTTAAGATATCTTAAATATCGGAGCCTTTATCATTTTTCTAACCTACCAGTTTTAAGCACAGAAAGAAACAAGAACGAAAAATCATGCATCAGGCATGAATTATGAAAAATCTTCTAACACTAACCGTTATTAAGAAAGCTATTAAGAAATTTCATTCTTTCATACAATGAAATAAGATGTCTATAAATTAATGGAATCTTTAATATCTATTAAAGACCAAAAAAAAATGCATTTATACCCTGAACTTCGAATGGTTTCAGAAATAAAAGTTGTAAAATCACAGCAAACATTAATTTACACATTTTTTAAAATCACAGTAGTTTTTGAACTTATGAATTTAAATTAAAGTTTTATTTTGATATTTGATTTTTTGTTGTTTTTTCCTAATGTGACAGATAAATATGCATAACACCACTTTTTATCTTATTTTCGATTTCCAAAAAATAGATTTAAACGTGACCACTTCTTGGAGCGACCTTTTTTTTTTTTTTTAAATGGAACAGAGCGTGATCGCTTTAGGGAGGTTTTACTGTATATTAAGAATTTTATGGTTTTTGTAAGCGAACAAAAGCAGGATCATGGCAAATACGAGCAAAACATCTATTTATTAAATTGTGATTTCAGCAAAAAGTAGAGTAGAACGAAGAAAGAAATCCCTTTCGTATCGAACACTGTTCTCTCTCAGCGATAATATTTGGGCACCCAGATTTCTACACCCTATATCCTGATGTTTTATATCCAGGCTGACGTATTAAACACATATATAGCTCTGACATGATAATTCAAATTTAAACACCTCTTTATCAGACGCTTATTTACAGTGGAAACTAGTTATTTTTAAACAAAATCATGTTTCAACTAAACTAGTCGTTGAGGACCACCGTAATACTTACACATCATGGATATGCATAGCATAAAATACGAAAATAAGACGTGTAAACTATTTATAAAATGCATTGCAATTCGAACAGAATCGTGGCTTGATTGACGTCATAAACTTTAAATGGTCTAAGACCGAATTGCGTAAAAGAAACATCCTTATAACCCCAAAAATGATAATCCTATTAACTAACAATTTACTGTGTCGGATGAAGCGTCTCATTTCCAATTAAAATATATCTTTGAATTGAAATTGGAATAAAACACAGTGTCATGAAAAATCGAAGAATGTGGAAAATAGGATTACAAATATATCGGCAACTCATAATCCGATCGACTTCATTCTTTATGCAAAATTTATGTTCTTCTATTGTCTTTTATATTCACTCCTTAAAATAAACAATTTCGAAAACTTTTATATACCTTTTATCCGAACGAATATTTCGAGAATCTGAAAAAAATAGTTCCGGATAATCGAGGTTACTGAAATTCAACAAGCTTCTTCTCATTATTACATGCTAAGTACATGCCAAGTTTCAAGTCTCTGTCTCAATTTGTTTGGTAGATAGAGCGTTTACAGACAGACGGACGGCAAATTTTTATTTCTAAAAATGTTTTTCGGAATCTCCACTGTAAATCCGTCAAAAACATTTTTCGGTTTTTAAAACGATTACAAGATTTACCCTATACTACGTATGATGGGTATGTAAAAATGCTGGTGGAATTTTCATTATTATTTACGCTATCATAAATTATGTTAGCCATACTAATTCTTCTGCAAAGATATATGAATTTTTAAAGGGTTCTGGCTTGCATAAATGCCAGACGAAGACCATTTTTCCAAAACAAGGATTGAATTAAGATAAAGATTTGACATGGCAGTGGGCATGCTCCAAAATGGACTGCCAATACAGGCTGACTTGGTACTTTTATCAGAGGAAAGCCAACTACTACTAAGCATAATTATTCAAAGAAAAGTTACAGTATTTAGTAATGAATCATAATAGTAATGTTTTATGTTATTACCATTTTCTCTATTAAAATGTTTATTTTGAAATATTATAATATTTTCATTTGTTAATACATACATGCCAAGTCTCGTTTTTTAACTTAATTTTCAGATTATCATCTTTACATTCAAGCATTTATCTTTTTTTTTTTTTTTTTTTTTTTTTTTTTTTTTTTAAAGATTTTGTCATTATGATTAAGTCTTTTGCTAAAATATCTGTATATGTATTTTTTTCTATTTAGAAAAATCATTTTTTTTTTTAATCTCTTTTTTTTTTTTTTTTTTTTTTGTGCAATGAACTAGAAAATGTTGCTGAAATAATCTCTTTTATTCTTTTATTCTGAAATTGGCAAGTATGTTAATATGTATTTTTCTTAAAGAAAATCTCCCGATTTAATTTTTGTAAGATTTTCTTAATTTCTGATTTTGACAAATCAACATATCTATATATAAAATATTTATCTATGTACACTGTATGTGACTGTTTAACCGGAAGCAGTTGAATTCAGTGAGTGGCCCGGGGTGGGGGTGGGGTCCCAGAGCATTGAAATGTCCCCCCCCGGAAGATTTGAGATTTTATGCTTTTAATAGTTAAAAAGAGAAACCCCCAGAATACTACAATGCCCCCCCTCTCCCCGGAGCCACAGAAATCCCTCCCGGAGAAAAGTGTCTGAATTCAACACTGTCCGGAAACCAAAGAACCAGAAAACCAGTTATCGATATTCATATTTCCAATATACAGATTTCAGAATTTTTACGGAAGAAAGTGCCATACGCAGCCAATTTCACATGTGCATTGCTTGATTCATTACCACATGAATGTTATGACATGATGGATTTGAAACAGAAGCATTTATGTACAGGACAGGGTGTTTTTTTTTTTTTTTATTACACATAATTATTGTTTCTAATGAATTTCCACAAAGTACCCTCTTTCAAACTCTGATTAATCGTTGATCATGATTGGATCTTATTCTTGATCTGATTAATCTAATAAGTAATTTGAGATCAGAAACAGTGGCACACACATATTTACAAATCTGATCAAACGAATGATGTTTTGATGCCCAACATGTTATGCATAAAAACTAGTTATCCAGAATAAATCTGGTCTTGAGCATTCTGATAAATAGCTCTATCCTGCATATACTGTTTTCATTTTTAAAAACAACAGTGGCTTAGCGATAAGATAAACCATTATAAGCTCCAAGCCAAAAAGCAGCAAAATTACAAAATGCTTAGTTACGGGCTTAATCTTACATCAGTAGTAATCGATTTTTTTTAAATATAAAAATAATTTAAGTGTCAAAATGGCTGAGTCATGATTATTCTTTGATGTTGACTCATTTGAGAGCAGATGTTATATTCGAATAAAACAATATGGGAATTTTTGATATTGATATTAAGACCCATTGGAAGTGAGTTTAGAAAAAGAAGTGGAGGGAATTTAACTTTATGATGTGTAAAGTAAAATTCTATGAATGAGTAAAAAAGCAAGGGGGGAATGAGCATTGAGTTTTGACCCCTCCTCCCGTCCTCTTACACACACCCACACACATCTGATAAAGTAAATAATAAAATTTTCTTTCTTCTTCTAAAAATCTGTAGTTCTTAGTAGTAGTACTAAAATCTGTAGTGGACTTCTTCTAAAAATCTTCAAGATACTTAATATAATTCAGGGTCTATATTGATTGCCTCTTTGATTGTTTTTTTGGATTTAAGATTGTTTCAATGTGTTACACAAGATCAGAAACATTGGTTTATTTAGCAAACTTTAATATAACAGAAAAATTCGAAAAACGAATTTAAAGTGGAATGAAAGATTCACCTTGTAATTATAATCGATAAAATACACATTAAAAACATGCTTAAAAGGTGCTGAAAAAGATGTCAAAACATATTTATTTACTCCCGAGATCTTTCGAACGCAAACGTGTTCATCATCAAGGGGAACTGCTGACTGAACTGATTGCTTTCACTGTGCCATTACGTAACGGAGTTAGAACAAGGGTTAGTCTATTAATCTGTTGGGGTGTACTCACGGATTTTTCTTCATGCACCCCTACAGATTAATAGACTAACCCTTGTTCAAACTCCGTTACTTAATGGCACAGTGAAAGCAACAATTGTATGATCAGTTCAGTCAGCAGTTCCCTTCGATGGTGAATGAGTTTGCATTCGAAAGATCTCGGGAGAAAATAAATATGTTTTAACATCTTTTTTCGGCACCTATTAAGCATGTTTTTCATGTGCATTTTATCGAAACTTTAATGTGTTTTAATTATATCAGTTTGATTTTTTTTTCTATAGGAAGTGTTCATAATACCGTTGTAGTTTTTTTTTTTTTTTCCAATTCCTACTATTAGCTCACACTCTCTATATATTTATATATCTTGTTCAAATTTTCAATCGTTAATAAAATACTTTTTATTCATCCATTCAAGTTCAAATACATTTTTTAAAACGTGTACTGGATGACAATTGATGTTAATACCGTTTTTTCAAATATTAATTCATTAATTAAATTAAATTAAATAATTTTAGTTTTATATTTCATTTCTGTTCAAAAGTATAGACTCACTCCATGTTTATAGTCTCCTTCGCCTGCGCCGCCTGATCTTCGTCCGTGAAGAACCTCATTATATTTTTGCGCGTGAAGGTTTCGCTGTGAAATTTGGTAATTTTTGAAATTCAATATTTGAAAAACGGCGTAATCATTAGATTTGAAATTTATATCAAGAAAAATACAATTTTTTACCTTTCTAACGCAGTTTGTCTAACAATTTTGTGAGAAATACTTTTCGAGCTATTAATTTTTGATATTTTAGCTATTTATTTTTTATTTAATTTTTAATACATTTCAAAAATTTCTCATATAAGATATTTAGCAGGATATAAATTTAGAAATAAATACCATCAGTGGCGAAGCGTGTAGATCGCTGGAAAAAAAATTTCTTTTTGACCTAAGTAGGAATTGACTTTAAAAAATGTTTTTATATTACTTGTTTTTACTTTACTATGCCCAAATTAACAATAAAGAAGAAAACTATGATGGGATTATGAGCATTTCCTTTTAAAAAAAATTGATACTATTAAAATACATTAAAAGTTGCTAAATAAACCTGTCTTGTGTAACACATTTAAACAATCTTCATCAGTCTCGATAAGATTTTATGTGTGAGGTTTTAGTCAACTGTTTCATGCATTTAAGATTATTTTAAAAGTAAATACGGGTAAAAATAATAGGCATAATAATAAATTAATGATTTCTATACTTTCAAAAATTACTTTTTTATTTATGGTTGTATTATGTTTTAGGAATATGTCCTGCAATTTAGTAATGCATTTAATAATGATAATTGTTCAATTAAAAAAAAGTAAATAAATGTATTATGTTTTTAATTTTTATTTACACTACCCTTTCTACTTTTTATTACTTTGACTAAAGCAATAAAAGTCTTATGTTGAAAAAAACTGAAATGTGTATTGCCACAATTATTTCAATTTTACCTTGTTTTATTATATGTGATATGATTTTGCGTTGTTTATGTGTAAATTCATAGATTTGACATTTTCTAAGTTAGCTGTTCGCCGGGTTTTAGAAGCAATTACTAACTTTTTCCTGAGATTTTATGGCCAAAACTGTTTTTTTTTCTTCCAGATTTCAAGGTTTCTTCGAGGAGTTTGAACTCTGTGAAAGTATTGATATCTAATCAGCACTTGTTGTTATAACCTGATACTTTTTATAACTTTCCAAACTTCCTTGTACCCTATTGACTCATGACATTTCGACATGGCCAAAAAATTTATGTTTACCATGACTTGTGGAAGTACTGACTTTTTTTCACGATTTAATGTTAGTAGAATAGTTTTAGAAATCTTGTGTATAAAAGTTGTCAAGGAAATGTTGCTCTCTACAGTTTGTGGAACTATACAAAACCTTACAATTGAATATTTGTCTTTTTTGGAGGCTAAGCAACGAGATGAATCCATGTCTTCAGTTATTTCAGCAAGTTAAGAATTTCAGCAGGTTATCTAGAAAGGAATAATAAAAATTATATTCAAAACTTAATGTTTATTGTTTATTTTGTTTGTTGTTGTTTACAATAAGCATACAAATGATTGATTATTGTTGTACATTATGATATAATGAATTATCATTTGTAAAACATGCAACTCTGTCATGTATTATGATTTTTACTGATAGATCATAATATAATGGAATTCTTTTGTGTCTCCTTGTGTATAAATGCTACTTATACTATACCCCTGAGAAAGCATGTTCTAGTCTGCCGATGCATATCAATCTCATTGTGTATCAAATCACATAACATCCATAAAATGTGCCGTAAATGATTTCCCCCTATAGACCATAATATAACGGAATTATATTGTGTATATCCCTGTAACCGAACTATAAATGCTACACACTTCATTTTCAATACCGAACAATGTATACTAAACCTAAATAACAGATAAAAATTACATGGTAATACGAGCATATTTATCAGGGTTGCTACACCACCTGGAAAAGTCAGGGAATTAGGAAATTGGCTAAGTAAGTCAGGAAATTTCAATATTTGATACAAAATTTAGAAAAGTCTTGGAATTTGATAATTTCATCTAAATTACCTTCTTTCAAAAGTTTCCAACTTCATCCCCTTCCCCCCTCTTTCGATCCACCATTGCAAATAGCCTAACATTTTTATAACTCATCATTGCATATTTCAAAACTTATTCAAAAAAAAAAAAAAAAAAAAATTCAAGTAACAATAAATAATTAATTATCGCAAACCTCCATCTCCCTTCTGAAATGTCAGTTTCCTCTCCTTCTTTATCTTCCGTTGAAAATGAAGTTTATCTGGACATTAGGGATTTTGTCACACAGTTGCTGAAGGTGAATGATGGCTCACTATACAATTATAGTGAAACCTCCTACAACGGTAACCTCCGAATACCGGTCATGTTTGAATGTTATCGAATCTTTTTCATAGAAATAGCATTACACTAAACCTCCGAACATTGGTCACCTCACAACATTTTTTTTTAACGTTATGTTTCAACTTACAACTGAGATTGCAAAGAATGTGGAGGAGGATTTGCTTATTTAGTTAATAGTAATAGATGATGCTGAGTTAAATAATATTTTAAATAGAGCCAGAATAACCATGAAAGGCAACGAGTACGTGGATGTAGATAATTTGGCAGTTTTTTCGGGTCAATTCCATCGTAACTGACGTAACACTCGATCATCGAATTTTGTTTTCAAAACTGTGCAGAAAATTTAATAAAGCTAGATTTTTTTTTTTTTTTTTTTTTTTTACAATTTAAAATATTTCTTACTAAGGACTTAATACCCAAATGTGAAGTGGATTTAACTTCACATATTCCACTTTCTTAAAATTAATTCTTACACCCCCTTCCTTTTCTAAATTTCTCTTTCTTTAAAATTATTTTATATTTCGTGTTATAAAATCTAGCTACTCCCTGTATTTCTCTTTTATTAAGCGTTCTTTAATTCATTCGGATCTCTTTCCTCACCGCATAAATCATGTCTTTAGATAAAAAAAAAAGAGAAAAAGAATTTATTCCCATTATAATCCGCGCTTTTCTTCCAGCGTCTAAACTTTACTTACATTTTTACGCCTACACTTTGCTCGTCAAGGTTTCATTCCTTTTAACGTATTTCATTATTTTCCCAGTTGTCCAGCTGCCTTTAATGTATAATATCTCTAACGTACCAATTCTATTTTTAACGCCAGTTCTTAATTCTTTAAGCTAACCCCATGAGAAAGGACTCCATGCGGTTTTGTCTGGTTTACCAAAATTCCATATCTCCTTCTGGCGCATAAATTCATATTTTACATTCATCTCTCCCCCATAGGCTTATCATTAACGGACAGACATCACCTGTTTCTTTTCACGTTGTTCTCGCCAAAACAGTACGTTATCTGGCTAATTGCCATGTGTAATTATCGCCATCGCTGCACGGGAACCACAAAAAGAAATCATGTAACTGTAGAAATTCTCTCTCTGCTTGTCGGTGATTAAATATATGTAATTGTTCGTGCCTCCTCTCCAGTGCTCTCGGGCATTTTTATGCCTATGGATGCTTGTACCTGAACCCATGGTCAACTGCAATCTGGAATAAAAATATTTGTTTACCAAGAAACTCCTGACTTCGTATTCATCCACTCTATGTGCTCTATTTTCTGGATATTAACAAATTACTTCTTGCAGCTTAACCGACGTAAAACCACTCCGCCAATAAACTTCGTCACACCAAATACCTGGAGATTATTTCAATCTGTCTTTTAGTCACAAAAATTGTAATTCAAAATCATGTAACTGATGTAACGTAAAATAGACAAACATTTTTTCTGCCTTCATTGAAGTGTAAAAATTATCAAAACTATCCTGTTCTAAAAAGTGATTTAATGTTCTCAACAACACTAAGTAATGACAAATTATAACAGCAACTTGTTTAAATAATTTCTGAACAATAAATAAGAAAAAATGGCTATTGTGTAACTGACGTAACATTATGACTTTACAAAGACAATAATGGTTCTTAACTTAGTTTGTAAATAGTAATTTACAAAGGCTTTGTATTAGGATTTTATTATACAACATAAAAATGCCAAGCTTTCCAATCATACCCTTAAATTAAACATGTTATAATTTTTATTTCCCCCTCAAAATGAGACTTTTCTGTGGAATTGACCTTCTACATTACAGTACTGTCGAAGAACTGATAGATAACAAGGTCAATGAGAATAAAAGTGATGATGAAAATGAAGTGGAAGATAACGTGGAATTATCACAAAATTACAGCATAAAATCATATTCTGATGTTCTTTTTAGCTTCGGAGAAGTTAAAATTTTTGCATTCAATCAAAAAGAAATCTGTGGAAATGATTATGAGTTTACAGAAAGAGATATGCTTTGAAAGTTTTTACAGTTAGGAGAAAACTTCATTTGAAAGTTTGTGATGATCAGAAATTGATAAAGAGAGTAATTCCAATAGCAATCCTCAGAGCAAGTTTTTTTGGGAATGGGGATTTAGAAAATAAATTTTCACTCAATATCATCTCTACAGATACACTGCGAAGAAAAAAAAAAAAATTGCTGATTTTACAGTATAATACTGGCACCCCTAACAGTAAAATAAGCAGTAATACGCTGCCACGCCTGCGCGGTAGCGTATTACTGCTTATTTTACTGTTTATTACTGTTAATTTTACGGTATAATACTAGCAGCTGGGGTGCCAGTATTATACTGTAAAATCATTTTTTTTTTTTTTTTTTTTTTTTTTTTTTCAGTGTATTCAGGAAATGTTAGTGTTTTTGAGTGATACAATATTTATTTACCCCTAGTGTGTCCACTATGCACCACGCCGCTAGACTAGAATTTTCTTGAAATACACCTGGAAAAGTCAGGGAATTTCATTCATTCTGTATAAGTAGCAACCCTGATTTACGATAATTAGAGCACAGAGACAATTTGAATTCATAAACATTTTTAACTTTGTTGGAAAGTGATAGAAATATTGAAATCTCTCCACTTCACTAGTTCCCGAGGAAAAGGTGCATCCATATCAATTGTTTTACACGGAATTTCGCAACTGTAGTCCCCCCCCCCCCCCCCCTGTTAGCAATAATAAAGATATTTTAACGAAAATTTCAACCGACTCATTTTCCTTTGTGTGAAATAGTGTGACATTTCGGGAACTCCTGGAAGTACATTGTAATTCGATGCGTTACACCGTATGTACTGTCAGCTAACATTCTGAATTATGAAGCATGTTTGGACGTGAATGACAGCCATCTCCAGCTCTTACTATGATGCCATCCCACTTCAAATGAAACAAAGTGGAAAATTTTTCGCTAAAAATATCCATCATTGTTGAAATTATGAGTCAAGTTTGGTTTAAAAAGAGACATCTTGTATTTTTGACGTAATTGATGATTCGTGACCTTGTACAACTATTATTTGTCTTGACGTTCAATATCACTCTAAACACTTTTAAACTTGGAACTGAAACGTCCTGTACTGTAAAAAATTTGGTGTAAAGTTCTTGAGAAAATCTGAGGCACCTTTCTGCCACAGGTTTTCCCAGGAATTTTACCAAAGAAATGCCAAGAAACTTACACAAGTCAGTTACACATAAAACATATGGAACTTTACACAGATCACCGATCATTCTTTTACAATAATTCCGAAAAGTAACACAAAAGTTCAAAAGTATACCTGAGAAAACTAAGGAATGTTACACACAAAACATATGGAACGTTTTACAGTTGATCAGTAAATTCCATTTTCTCAAGTATTTCGAAAAGTTACACAACATTGTGGAAGATGTTACACCAGATTTCTCGGTATTCTCGAAGCAGCAGAAATAATCCGAGAAAATCCAGGAATGTTACACAGTAAACTTCAGGAACATTACGCAGATATTTTACAGTGTGTATACTGGTGTCCTATCTAATCTTTGACTAATATCTAATTAAGGTGCTTTTCAAAATAAATAAATTTTCCCCAGCATTTTCTCGAAGGTGTTCTGCTTTTATTGAAAAACGGAGAAAAAATTATCAATTACATCAGAACTACACTAGATACCGAGCTGGCTCATTCATTACCATGACGTCACAAATGGTGGCTGGCCGCGACCAGCGATTGGTACAAAGCCACGCGCCCATCGTTTTGTGCCAATCGCGGTATGTCTTTCTTTTTGTTGTTTCGATTTGTACCAATCGCTGGTCGCGGCCAGCCACCATTTTTGACGTCATGATAATGAATGAGCCAGCTCGGTATCTAGTGTAGCCCTGGTTACATAGTTTCTGAGTATAAGAATATCGCTAAAATCGTGTAAATCTTGAACAATGCAGCATAGCAGCACCATCTGTTGATTACGTACTGTCACAAACGCTAAAACAGAATCAACAACAACTTATGTCAAGGTCTAACAGAATCTGAAGTTTGATGAAATTCTGTGCATTAGATCTTGCGATATAGCTATCGTGAAAAATGTAGCACAGCACCGCCTCCTGTTGGGCGATTTACACCAAAAACTAATCAACACCAATTCATATCAGGAACTAACTGAATCTAAAGTTTTATTTGAAGTTCATTGCATTCGTTCTTGAGACAGAGCGCCCACAAAATTTATGTTACATAAAGACAGACAGACATTTTTTAAAAACAGTCAAATCGTGTTCAGGACCCTATAAAACGCATAAACTCCGCCGAAAACCGGAAGTTGAATTTAAAAGCATCATAACTCAAATTATTATCGTACAAAAATGTAATTTTTACTATTTTACTTCTTAAGAGGCTACTTCACTCAGACGAAACACCCGCTCGCTAATGTTAATCCCATGGGGGAAATATTTTACAATAGCTCGTTCGCATTTCACTATTTTTAAATGATTTTTACTTACCCATCATACGCAGTATAGGGTAAGTCTTGTAATAGTTTTGAAAATCGAAATTTTTTTTGACGGATTTACACGTTTCAGACACTGGAGATTCCGATAAAACATATTTTTAGAAAAAAAAATTGCCGTCCGTCTGTGTGTCCGTAAACGCTCTATCTCCCGAAAAAATTGAGATAGAGACTTGAAATTTGGTATGTGCTTAGTATGTAATAATGGGAAGAAGCCTATTTAATTTCAGTAACCTCGATTAACGGGAACTATTCTTTCGGACTCTCGAACTATTCGTTCTGATAAAAGGTCTATAAAAATTTTCGAATTTGTTTATTTTAAGGAGTGAATATAAAAGACAATAGAAAAATAACATAAATTTTGCATAAATCATGAAGTCGATCGGATAATGAGTTGCCGAGATATTTGTAATCCTATTTTCCACACTCTTCGATTTTACATGACTCTGTATTTCATCCAAATTTCAATTCAAAGATATATTTTAATTGGAAATGAGACGCTTAATGAGACGCAATAAACCGCTAGTTAATAGGATCATTATTTTTGAGTTATAAGGATGTTTCTTTTAAGCAATTCAGTAATCGAGCCTTTAAAGTTTATGACGTCATCAAGCCACGATTTTATTCGAATTGCAATGCATTTTATAAGTAGTTTACACATTTTTAATTTTAATATTTTACATTATGCATATCCATGATGGGTAAGTATTGCGGTGGCCCCGAACGACTAGTTTTTTTTTTTTGCATTGGATTGCTGAGGTGACCTCTTTGCACGCTCCTTTGTACTTTTTTCGATTTTTGTTGCAGTTTTTTTATTGCGGATACTTATACTATACCGGTTTCGAAAGTGAAAGTATCTTAATAAAAAAACTTGTAATGAAAATTGAAAAAGTAAAAAGGAGCGTGCATAGAGATTGACCTCAGCTATCCAATGCAAAAAAAAAAAAAAACTTTTAAAAATATTGAAATGCGAACGAGCTATCGTAAAATATTTCCGACATAGGATTAACATTAGCGAGAGGGTATTTTCGTCTGAGTGAAGCAGCCTCTTTTATTGGGTCCAGATTCGTATTAATAAAAACAAAATATTTTTTTCTTGACCTAAGTATGGCTTTTCATTAGGATGAAGAACAACGTTTGAAGCATTTTTGCAGCACCGTACAAATGGACAAATGTTTTCTTAATCTTGGAAAATATAATATAACCACGAACGAAAATATACAATAACTTCATCTGAGTTACCCGCGATTACCCAAAAGTACTCTTTATGTTTAGACACCAATATATTTTCGAGATTTAAAGAATCCTTTATAAAAACAAAGTTTCTTTGGTTGCCACTGATTTTCGGAAACGTTCCCGAGTAGATTTTACTGTGTATCAATCAGTTCTCAACCCGGAATGTAAGCTTTTTGGATGCTGTCAATTCAAGTAAACATTTTCATGTTCATGCAAACATGTTTCATAGAAAAGCATGTTAGATTGTCAGCATTTACATTAAACTTAATAATATCGCGTTGCTCTTGCATGTATAAATTCAGTTACCTAGTTGAAAACGATTAATTGTGAATGGATAGCACCATAAAACCTATATTCCGAGTTGAGAAAACAGATCAATTGACCCGCACAGCGTTGCCCGGGTCCGTGATAAAACCTTAAATGATCACCAAATAAAAAATACTGAAAATTAGTGATAATAGCGCTCGTAAGAAAACATAAAAAAAAAGGCTTTTGTTGTCCAAACCCTTTGAAATTTTTAATGGTTATAAATATGAAGGTTTTAAAGCCCGTATAAAAATTACGTCAAAAATATTGTAATATCTGGTTGTAAATGACATATGTTTTCATCCTGGAAAAATGACCCTTTTTCAAATTCTATAGATAGAGAACTCCCCCTCCCATTTCCCTTTCCAATCATGCTTTCAAAAACAGTGAAAGTGCCTCTCTCCCTTCCCCTTTCAATCCCCAATACCTTTTGTTCATCCCTCTCTCAAACAAAACAGGTGGAAGAATGGATGCTCCCTCCAGGAAGGGGAAATAAGAATAGAATTTAGAAAGAGTATTTCCTAGCGGTAGGGTTGTGAGCAGTGCAGGCCAATAGGCGAGCTATTCTTTCCCCAGCATTCTTGATTCTTCTTAATTCTATTTCCTGCTTTATTCAACTTTCAAAAAAAGTTGAGGCATGCGCAGTAAGGTCAGATTTGCATTGAAAAATTAAAATTTTTGCTTCTCGTTTTAATATATTAGATAAAATCTAAGAATACTAATGGTGTTAATTTATCATGTTTGTCTGCACAAAACATGTTTGTTGAACATGAAAATGTTTACTCCAGAATGGATAACATGCGAAAAACCTGTGT
The DNA here is from genome assembly GCA_963931845.1 of Maratus michaelseni. Taxonomy (NCBI): domain Eukaryota; kingdom Metazoa; phylum Arthropoda; class Arachnida; order Araneae; family Salticidae; genus Maratus; species Maratus michaelseni. Next base: position 378,768,589 of record OZ007590.1, on the reverse strand, counting down.
TCCGGTTTGAGAAAACTGTTTAATATACTGAAAAAACTGCAAACGTCTCCAGAAATCAGTGGCAGCAAAAGAAACTTTGATTTCATAAATGCTTTTTTTAAATCTCGAAAATATAGTCTCTGAGGTTTCTAAAAAAGCAGAACACTTTTCGGAATCGTGGGCAACTCGGAAGAGGGTATTGTATATTTTCGCCTTTTGTTATATTTTGTTTCGTAGATTAAGAAACGTTTTTCTATTTTTAGAGTGTATATCTCTAATTCTAACCAGTTTAGGAATGAGCTTTTGGCCAACGATAAGAAGGGACACACTTGGGAAAAACAAGTTTGTTCCTCCTCAAGATATATGCTCCATTCGGCGAATATTCAACAGTGATCACGACTCATGTCACAAAATGCATATAATATATAAATAAACAAATATAAATTAATAAAAAAGACAACTTCGAGTCCATTCTGATGCGACATATCTTTTAAACACTTTCACTTGTAGTCGGGAAAGCAGCGTCCAATTTTTTGCAATCGGATTTTAGAATCGATGATTTTAGTTTATAGGATAGATTAGGTTGTAATAGATAACTGAACTGCCAGTCTGCTACCTCACCAACATCGCACAGATCGCTACGAAGCGAAATGAATGGTATCCCGATTACAGATGTTAACCCGACAAGAGGGGCAATCCCATCCATAATTCAGATATCATCGATTTCGCTCAGCAGTGGATTGTGCAACATCCTTCGTTGGTTCGTCAGCTGGCTGGCAGTTTCAATCCGGTCATTATTAATAATGACCGCGGTTATTATTAATAATAACAACCGGTTATTATTAATAATGACCGGATTAATCATATTGACCGTAACATATATACAAATCATCGACGCTAAAATTGGGAGCAAAAAAAGGACTCCTCCCAGACTATAAATAAATAATGGTAATTCCGAACGAAACAGGTGTCGCAGACGCACCGGGTTTGGCGCCATATTATTTTGGCGCTACACATTTTTATTTAACACACACATTTAATTTAGTTTATTTCTTTATACACACGTTTAATTTTATTCTATAAAACAGATACATTTTATTTTAAAATTCTAGGTTGTCACACGAAGAAAATATCGCCAAGTTACCAAACCAGGCAAAAAATCGCCATTTTTATGCCAGAAAAAACGCCAGTGCGTCTGCAACATCTGTACTTCCTGGACCTATTCTGATGTATCTTTTAAAATTAAACTTAACGATATCATTTTTAGGTTCAAATCCAAAATGAAAATTCTTTTTTTTTTTTTTTCGCTGACAGATTTTAGTTTGCCGCCAAAGTGCGGCGTCTTAAAGTTAATCTTCCGTAATCAGATCCGCAGCATGACAGATTTTAGCTTGCCGCCAAAGCGCGGCGTCTTAAAGTTAATCTTCCGTAATCAGATCCGCAGCATGACAGATTTTAGCTTGCCGCCAAAGCGCGGCGTCTTAAAGTTAATCTTCCGTAATCAGATCCGCAGCATGACAGATTTTAGTTTTCCGCCAAAGTGCAGCGTCTTAAGGTTAATCTTCCGTAATCAGATCTGCAGCATGACAGATTTTAGCTTGCCACCAATGTGCGGCGTCTTAAAGTTAATCTTCCGTAATCAGATCCGCAGCATGACAGATTTTAGTTTTCCGCCAAAGTGCGGCGTCTTAAAGTTAATCTTCCGTAATCAGATGCGCAGCAGCCAAATGACGTATTTAGGCAAGTATATGTATATAAGTCACTGTCGCCCGTCTCACATAAAAGTACCTCTTAGTCTTCAAAGTTCTCTATACTTTCGCATTGCATGGACTTTGAAATTTTCGAAACCAACAATTATTTGCCAACTTTCGGTTACGATTTTACAATTCAAATTTGACAATTTGATGAGTTCATATACCATGCAAATACAAAAAAAAAAAAAAAAAAAAAACTAGTCGGATGTGTCAATTCCAAAACTTTCTTCTATATCACACATATTTTGCATGCACTAAAAAGAATCGGCACCAATTCATATCAAGGTCTAACTGAATCTAAAATTTTATTAAATTCCGTGCATTAGTTCTTGAGATATGACTATTGGTAAAATCGTGTAAATCCTTCAAAATGCAGCATAGCAGCGCCACCTTTTGGGAGATTTAGACCAAAACCTAATCAACAACAACTTATGTCAACGTCTAACTGAATCTCAAGTTTGATGAAAATCCGTGCATTAGTTCATAAGATAGAGCTATTGTGGAAATCGCGAAAAATTCAGCATAGCAGCGCCACCTGCGGGGCGATTTTCACAAAAAACTAATCAGCACCCATTTATATCAGAGACTAACTGAATATAAAGTTTTATTAAATTTCGTGCATTAATTCTTGAGATAGAGCGCCCACAATTTTGTCGCATACTGACAGACAGACATTTTCTAAATATGGTCAAATCGTGTTCAGGACCTTCTAAAACGTATAAATCCGTCGAAAACCGGAAGTCGAAAATTTTCATGAATCCAATACTTTCTTCTTGTAAAGACAGAAGAAAGTAAAAACAGTTAAGTGTATAACAACACTTTCGAAATCCTATTGGAAACAGCTGATATCGAAGAACCCTTTTTTTTTTTCGAGAACTGCTGAAGCGATTAATACATTTAACATAAAAAAAGTTTTAGCTATAACTAACAATAAATTAGGTAATAAAAATACATTTGTTTTGAAATCTCACAAACGAAAAAAATTACTTATTAGCGTAACTAAAATGGATTTGATTTTCTAGGAAAAAAGGAAGATCGAATTGTATCTGAATACAATACATTAAGTAAATGAAAATGAAATAAATAAAGCAAAAAACTTTGAAATCGCTTTGGTAGTTCACCGAGATAAAGGTACGCCAATAAAAGAGCTGTTTTCATTAAAATTTCGAAATTGTTGTTGTCATTTACGTAGTAGCTCCTCGAAGTGTAGTCCGTCACAAGCAGTGATTTGGATAACACCCATTACCCTTCAATGCACACTCTACCATAACATTAGGCGCAGTTAATATTGCCTTCAGACTCATTGCTGGCGATGAGAAACACTCATTTAACTAATTAGTATTTAATCTTAATATAAACATTTTTTTTTGTACTTTATTGTTATCACTAAGCAAACGGGATATACCGCCAAATTTTGTGACATATATGACGAAATAGTCATATATAGAGAATATGGCAGTTATAGCCATATATGATGTATAGCTATGACATGTGTATAAGACGTATATGGTGTATAAGTGAGCATTTGGCGTAAATACACGGCGTATCACGTATATAAAAGTTTGACGACGACGCTGGCGTAATCGTAATTGCAGGTGTCGCTATAACAAGGAAGCACTCTTTTTTTGTCTATTTCTCTTCTATAACCGGGTGCACATCAACGGTTGGCGCAAAAAGATTAATTTTCCATAATCGGGCCTCATGGAAAAAGTTGGCGTCAAACGTACGGCCAATAGTGTTAAACATCTGAATCGTTTTATTGGAAACTAGCGGCCCGTCCCGGCTTTGTACGGGGCCTCCGAGATGTCGCTGTGTGTCCTACACACACACAGGACACACATGTGTAGGACACACAGCGACATCTCGGAGGCCCCGCTTTGTACGGGTAAACAATGTAATTTTTTATTACATTCGTTTTCCTGAATTTCGCGCACCTACATAAAACAGCTGCTGAGATATGGCGAAATGTCCTAAAATTTTCAAAACCACCCCCTTTAAAACTCTTCGGGGGGGGGGGGGGATTTCTAAAATCACTGAAATGCGTGTTTATCCATTTTTTAGTAGATGTATTTTCCTGAATTTCACGCTCTTACCTAAATCCGCTGCTGAGATATGGCGAAATGACCCGAAACGTTAGAATACCCCTTTAGCCACCTTCTGGGGGAAGTTTCCAAAATCGCTGAAATATGTGTTTAACCAATTTTTTAGTAGATTTGTTTTAATTAATTTCGCCCTCCTACATAAAAGCTGAGATATGGCAAAATGACCTAAAATATTCGACCCCCCCCCCCCCCAATTTAACCGCCTTCTGGGGGGAATTTCCAAAATTGCTGAAATATGTGTTTTATTTATTTTTTAGTAGATTTGTTTTCCTGATTTTCGCGCTCCTATCTAAAACTGCTGCAGAGATATGACGAAATCATCTAAAACATTCGACACCCCCCCCCCCTTTTAACCCCCTTTGGGAGGAAATTTCTAAATTCACTGAAATACGTGTTTAATCATTTTTTTAGATTTAATTTCCTGATTTTCGTGCTCCTAGCTATAACTGCTGCCGAGATATGACGAAATGACGTAAGACATTCGACCACCACCCTTTAATCCCCTCCGGGAAGGGAAATTCTAAGATCCTCGAAATACATGTTTAATCATGTTTTTAGTAGATTTGTTTTCCTGATTTTTGTGCTCTTAACTAAAATTGCTACTGAGATACGGCAAAATGACCTAAAACATTCGACCCCCCCCCCTTTAACCCCCTCCGGGAGGGGAATTTCTAAAATTGCTTAAATAAATGTTTAATCATTTTTTAGTAGATCTGTTTTCCTGATTTTCGCGCTCCTAACCTATAACTGCTGCTGAGATATGACGAAATGACCTAAAACATTCGACCACCCCCCTTTAACCCCTTCGGGGGGATTTCTAAAATCGCTGAAATACATGTTTAATCATTTTTAGTAGATTTGTTTTCCTGATTTTCGCACTCCTACCTATAACTGCAGCTGGGATATGGCGAAATGACCTAAAACATTCGACCACACCCCTTTAACCCCCTTCTGGGGGGGAATTTTTAAAATCGCTGAAATAGGTGTTTAATCATTTTTTTAGTAGATTTGTTTTCTGGAATTTCAAGCTCCTACCTGTAACTACTGCTGAGATATGGCAAAATGACCTAAAACATTCGAACCCCCCTTTAATCCCCTTCGGGGGGGGGGGGAATTTTCAAAGATCCCTTCTTATTGCTTGCCTAGGCCATAACAGCAATCTACAGTCCAAATTGCGTGACCCTGACTTTAGTAGTTTTGGCTGGGCGTTGATGAGTCACTCAGTCGGTCACCGTTTCCTCTTTATATAATAGTATAGATAAATGCAGATACTGTTAAAGGTTGTCATAACATTAACCCATAAGTGCTGTTAGCGATCTCAAAAACCGCTGCTTTTCTAATTTTGAAAGTTTAACTTGTGATTTTCAGTTTAACTATAGATACTAGTGAAAGTTTGTTTCGTTTGAAGCCCTAGAACTATCGCTAGAGACTTCTGAATAGGTGATTTTTAATTATAATAGTCCTGTACGTAAAGTTTAGTACAGACACATTATCCTATGCGTTAATCTAGGCTTCTTTCATCTTTCGATCAAGCGGTCTCAGAGAACCCTCACAGTAGATACGCCAAGTTATACCAACTAAAATACGCCAGATCAAATTCGAACCGATTACGGAAAATTTTCACAACGGGAGAAATATGAGTAAGATAATAATCCTATAATGAATAAGGTGGCATTAAATTTGAAATTTGAGAAAAATAAAACCGGCGCGAAATCTAATGAAACGCTAAAATGCACATAGTAGCAGTGGAACTAGTTTAAGACACGGATACTTTTATATTATCCGGGCGCCAGTGATACATGTATATTCATTCTTAGGCTTAATGCTGACAATATTTGAGGAAATAACATATTTTTACTATGAATTATACTTACGATGCTCCTATAACGAATCCATAAATTATTATTCATAGTATTTCATTTTTTATTTTCATATTATTAGGTACATATGTCACAGACGCACCGGGGAATCGACAAAATGGCGATGCAACCCGGCAATTTTGGCGATATATGTACCAATTATAAAAGTACCAAAGTGAGCATTTTGTTTACTTAATGATTGTACTTTTTAGTTAAAAATATCCTGCAGTGGTTAACAGACTGCCATAATTAATACTGTCATAGTGGTAGGGGATGTATGCCGCCGTCTGTCATGTGAACATAGGCCAAAAAATATGAATAATCCATGCGTGCTTATAAAAGATTATAATTAATTGATAGGTACCGTTTAGGTACTTTTCGGTTAGCCGGGCGCCAGTGATATATGTACATATATACAGTGTCTCACAAAAGTGATGGGACACTTGTGCTTTATAAAAAGAAACTGCAATAAAATAAATAAACAAACATGCGCAAAAATTTTTTGGGTGTGTTTCATATTTAAAGTTAGTAACAATTATTACATAACATACATTTTGTCAAAATATTAAAATATTAATTTAGTAAAAATACAATTGTTCAGAACGGAGCAAAAAATGGCTCACATAAGTGATGGGACACTTACTTTTCCATCAAATATTTATCCACAAATTTTACTTTTTAAAAGGTTTTAATATTTTGTTGGATTTCCTTTTACTTTTAAAACATGATTTAATCTTTTTGTGATGGATTCGACTATTTTTTTTGTGATTTCTGGAGTGATTTTACCCCATTCTTCTTGAAGCACCGATTTTAGTTGTTGTTTTGAAGAAATGGTGTGTTTGCGAATTCTTGATTCCAATTCTTGCCAAATATTCTCTATGGGATTTAAGTCTGGAGATTGTGGTGGTGTTTTTATTATTTCAGGACAGTTATATAGCAGCCAGAGTCTAACGTTCAGAGCAGTGTGCTTGGGGTCATTGTCCTGGTAGAATTTAAAATCGTTATGAAGGTTCAATTTTCGTGCTGAAGATTTTAAATTTTGCTTTAAAATATCAATATACTTGTACTGATCCATTATACTGTCAATAAAAACAAAATTACCAACTCCAGCGGACGACATACACCCCCATACCATAACTCCTCCTCCACCATGTTTTACTGTTGGTACCAAGTTCTGTTTGCGAAGTTCTTCCCTGGGTTTTCTCCACACCAAGATTCTACCGTCAGAACCAAATGTATTAAATTTACTCTCATCAGCAAATATAACTTTATTCCAGTAATCAGAATTCTTATTTATGTTGGATTTTGCGAAAGCTAGTCTGAGTTTTCTATTCTTTTCACTTACGAAGAATTTTTTCCTGGCTACTCTACCGTGATATCCAGCAGATCGAATTACCCTTCTAATAGTTTCAGGATTAACAATTATTCCATATAATGCTTGTAAATCAGCAGCAACTTTTGAAGCACTAATTCTTGGATTTTTTTTAATATTTCGAACGATAATTCGCTTTATTCCATTGGATAGCTTTGATGGTCAGCCAGGTCTTCTTTTATCCTGAATCATATGATTCTTTTTATATCGTTTAATGATATTGAAAACTGTTGAACGACTCAAGTTAACTGTTTCAGCAGTTTTTCTAATAGATTTTCCACGTTCAATATGCAAATTAATAACTAATTTTCGAATTTCAGGCGAAGTTTCTTTTCGTTTAGCATTCATGACTACACAGAGCTAAAAAACACAAAAATTCCAAAACAAACTGGAGAGAAATACTGCAGACGATTTTATAAATTATTGCCAATTGCTTTTAAGTAAAAATAAAACCCCAAAAAATATTTTTATTGCTTATTTCAGGCGATTTTTGTTGCATATATAATGGTGTCCCATCACTTATGTGAGCTATTTTTTGCTCCGTTCTAAACATTTGTATTTTTATTAAATTAATATTTTAATATTTTGACAAAATGTATGTTATGTAATAATCTTTACTAAATTTAAGTATGAAACACACCCACAAAAAAAATGTGTACATGTTTTTTTAATTTATTTGATTAGTTTCCTTTTGTAAAGCACAAGTGTCCCATCACTTATGTGAGACACTGTAAATACATATGTATATATACATATGTATATATATATATATATATATATATATACATATATGTATATACTAGCTGTTACCCGTGACTTCGTTCACGTAACACTAAAAAAAGAATAAATGCATTAATTTAGCAAAACATTTCACTTGATAATTAACAACATATATAATTAACCAAAGCTTTATCACATTTAATAGGAGACCATACGGTATTTCTTTGCTATAGGGGCCTTGACATAACCCAGGCTTGAAAAAGTGAAATTTCATGCCAAATAATATATACAATCGCGAAAATGAAACTGCAACTAATGCAAAAAGGAGGGCCAAGTAAAATCGTGAAAATCGAGAAATTCCTCTTCGTAAAACGAAAAACAACACTGGCAGAATTCTTCTATACAACAGTGCATTTTAGATGGTATTTGGTGTACAATTTGTATATGTGTGCATTGCTAAATGGGCATTATTATATTGTTTATTTGCATAGACATATGTTATATATTTCTTACTACATTATCTTGTTTATGTATATATTAAATTAAGTGCTTCACGCTAAGTGGTGTAAATAGTGAACAAACTGCTTGTGGATTTTATACATTGATAGCTATTTTACAAAGATATAACAATCTGATGCGATTCTAAAATGTAAATAAAGGTTGCTGGAAAGTACTTTAAATTCTGCCCAATTTAACCTCGATATTTTCTCTATCGCGTCAAGAACACTATAAGCAAATAAATACCGACGACACAAATCTGATGATCTAAATTTACATATTTTTGTTAGTATATATAAGATTATTTTAATTTATTTCATGCGCTTGAAATTTTTTACGCTTTCTCTAGGGTTGGGTGTCGAATAAATGTACTTACCTGTTATTTTATTTTGCCATTTCTATTTATTCTATTTTCCATTCATTCCATTTATGGATATTGATTTAATTTACATATTCGTGTCAAAGAATATTATTTAAAGTTATTATCAGGATTAGGATAGGATACGATTAGGGTTAGGATTGGGAATAAAAATTGAACGACAATGGCATGCCCGATTCAGGTTTAAAGTATGAAACAGGATGTCTATTTACATCATGAAGCAATAAGAAAATTAGAAAATTATCGTCTAATATTTTTTAATATGTTTTACAGTCATAGTTGACATCAAAGGTGAGCGGGGAAATGATCATCTAAAATACCATTAAGTGTTTACCATGCAAAAAACAAATCTGGTTACAACAATGTATTTAATTTTGCGCCAAATTTCACTTGATAAAAAAAGGCAAATTGACTATGGACCTAATTTTAGACACCTAACCTTCCTATTCTCGGAAATTTTCTATTTATATGTAAACAAAAAAAAAATGTTTACTATATATAACGCGCTTTCACGTTTATAATGTTATGAATTGGCACAATCGGCTTGTTCAAGTTTACACAATTCGGCTGGAAGAAAAGATTCATTACTTTTTGATTTCTTCTTTGCTTTTGCATTACGCGAATTTGTCGGTAAAATCGATTTTCTTTTCGATAACATTGTTGTTTTTTACGTTTAAAAAATATTGTAATTTTACTTAAACATTGCTTTAAAATCTATGCAATATTTCTTATCCTACAATACTTTACAAAAATCTATTATGAAACAACTTTAATAAAAGCTATATTTAAAAACGACAACAAAGTTTTTCCTATTTTAAAACTAAAAGAAATGTAAAATTAAATTCCGGTTCAAAACGACGATTTACAAATGTGTTTCGATTGTGGGAAAATGCTAGAGGAAAAATGCTGTTACTTTGACACAATCATATTAAATCTTTAGCTTTTATGAGAAAAGCAACTTTCTTTTAAAAAATATACTTATTTTTATTAAGATTTTCGGATTTTCGATACGGATAATTTTGCGATGCATATCATTGACATTTGCCATCCAATATATATATATTTTTTTTTTTTTTTTTTTTTTTTACTTTTTAAAATTTAAATTAAAAATATGGCAACTTTATGTTAGCCGTGTGCAGACGATAAATTGCCAACCTATCCCATCATTTGTATAGAATTAATTAAAAATATAAATCTTTCACTCATTTCATTTAAAACACAGATCTTTAATTTACAACACATACATTTAAAATACATATATTACGTACATTTAAAATAATTCTTTTCATGTGAAAAAGAAAAAGAAAAAAATAAGAGAAATTAATCACAAATAATTTGATAACCCAAGATCATTTTATTTTAACATCAAAACAAATCTGTTTTATTTTTCTATATATGACATCATATTCGCTTCTTTTCCATACTTACTCGTATTTATGCACTTTGTATTATTATCAAATATTTGAAAACGCACGTTTTATTTCTAATATGACATCATTTCATATTCTGTTTAGTTCTTAAATAATTCCTTTTCATTTTTCACATGGATATTTTTCACGTGAAAATAAATTGTTGATTAAAAATTATTACTCAGGGGTTTTATTTCATATTGGCAACGATAAAGTATTAGCAACGGTAAAATAAATTTAACCATTTAAAAAAAAGCTGCAAAACCGGGCCCTTTGGGCCAAACCAAGCAAACCAACCAACCATTTTAAATATACGAAAAAATGTCCATTTATTCTCTATGAAAATAATGAAAATTTGAATTATTAAGAAAAATATTGAAATAAAATAAACATTAATCAGCCTATGTTCATATGAGGGTTATAATCAACTTATATTCAAAGATACAGGATAATTAAATGCTTCATTTTGACGCTGGCTTCAGCCTAACATTTGCACACAATCAGATTTATAATATTATTAGGATTAGGATATGTGTATGTATCTATATGTATACGTAGATATGTGTATATGTGTGTGTGTGTGCGTATATATATCACTGGCGCCCGGCTAACCGAAGAGTACCAAAGTTTATTTTTGCTATTTTAATTTGCTGTATAACGTCTTAAAACTTCAGTTCCTATACTTAAGTGTAGAATTAAATGTCAAATCTAGTACAAAATAAAACAAACTCTATTTTGAAAAAAAAAAAGCGTTCTACTTGAAAACGGAAGTTTTTGAATATTTTGATCTATAATACAATACAATTAATAATACGTTTAGCAATTATTCACTGGAAGGCAATTATTAAACGCAAAAAATAAATTTCTAATGAATTGTGTTTTTAATTTAATATTCGGATTACAAAAAGTAAAATTTAACTCAAATTTAAAACATAAAAGTAACCCTGATACTATTTCTTTTTTATAAAAAATGATAAAAAAATGCAAAGAATTTCTCAGTTTCTATGTATCAAGTAATAAAAAGTATATAGAAACAAACATAATACATAAAACATTAACTCTAAAAAAGAAGCCAATTTCTTACCACTTGGCGACGAAACACAGGAAAATGTAGAATCTTATAATTCGCAAAATTAGTTTTTAACAGTTTTATCTCCAACTGACACACAAGACAGTTTAGCTTGAAATGAATGCCTTACCAGATAATTTCCTCCTTATATAGCCGTAGGCCTCTATAAGCATCGCTGATTGGCTAAAATATGTCGCGTGATAAACACGCGATGTGACGTGACAAATCCCTATGTTCTGATTGGTTATTATTCCGTTACGCCACAAATGATGACGTCACATACTACGTCATCGTTACGTAATAATTTTTGGTTGCTGGAAAATTTGGCAAAGTAATGGTTGCCAAGAGGATAGATATATCAAAAATACCCGTAAAAAATACGCCAAATTAAGTTCAGGTCACAAAAATATATCTAAAATAGTATTTTAAACAAGAATTGAGATTTATACACATTCTATAGCACAGAATTTAATTAAATAAAATATTTTTAAACAATTTTCCATTGAAATTCATTAAAAAATTCATAATTTTTAATCCATGCATAAGTTTGATGTAAAAATACTGGCTATACATTAAATTTCGAGAAAAAATATAGAACTTCTACTCAATTATGTCCAAACAGAAGCAGATTCAAACAAATAACGCATTCGGTGTTTCTTTAAAGTTAATTTTTAAATGGTACATGCTTAGGCAAAATGAGTACGTTGACATTCACATTGTGAATACGCATGTTTAAATTTTTTGCTTTGCACCTTTCAAATGTTGAGGAACTTCGAGATATTTTGCACTGTAAAGGGTTAACTTTTAATATTTTCATCTTTAAAGCACTATTAAAACTTTAAAATAATTAAATAATTGCTTAATGCGCATTCATAACTAATAACTGCCCGTTACAAAGTTTGCGAGCAAATTTCAAATGTAAAATGCTTAAAATTCTCAAAATATTTCTAAATTACAGTCTAAAATGTAAAAATCGATAAAAGATACCTGTTTTCATAAAGTATTATGCTATAGATCAAGATCTCCTTATCATACTTCATATACGAAAATCCCGTTTTCAAAAGTACCTGTTATGCCTAATTTACCGTTGCAAATCATGAAAGCAAATGTCAAATTTCAAATGCTTAAATTCCCAAAATATTAATAAATTACTACCTAAAATGTGAAAATTGATAACATGCACCAGTTTAAATAAAGTTTCATGCTGTAGATATTTGTAAATAAACATTAAAATGTTTCCACATTCAAAATCATTTTAATATTACACGAGCTTTGAATTTCCGTTAAAATGCGAAATTGAAAAAGATAACTTAATTTTTAACTAAATTTACAAAAAAGATTATGGCAATCGATAAAATATTAAAATGTTTTCATGAATAATGTTGATTTTAGTATTAAATTTCAATATAAAAGCTGCAAAATAGTTTTGTTTCAACATTGTATTTCAGTGTATCGCTAGAACTTGCTTATTAAGCTAATTTTGCGCTAGTATATCAGTAAAAATACATTAAAAAGATGTTCCGACAACTGTCAAAAGTTTTGAATATTTACAAAAATCAGATCCTCATTCGTAAAAACAAGTTTAAATACGTTGAGACATATTTCAATGCGTATGAAATTTAAATTTCCTGTGGCCGCCAGTTTGAATTTTTCCAAATTTCCTTACGTTGTATGTCTATCTACGTTATTTATTCAAATGTAACGGTATCTCCTTGCTGGAAATATGTAAGCTAGTTCAAAAACTAGCATGAAAGAAGTTCAATTTCATCATTCCATGATCGCTATTTTTCCTTTTACCAAAATTTTGTATAGCTTATGTTATGGCACAAATGACTGATTTGTTACACAATTTTTTGCCAAATTTACAAATTGTTGAACATTTTACATGCTAAATATTTTCCAGATACACACTTTTAGCATCAGGTTCTATCCATTTTGTGTAATCAGGATGAAATTCTTTTTCACACCATTCACAGTTAAATACAGATTGCTTTGACATATTTTAATACAAATAATAAATATTCAATAAATTAAGCTAACAAATCTTCAGTTTCCCAATCCTACAACATTCAGTAGAGAGTTTCAGTGAAGCTGGAACTGAAAATCTCTGAGTTACAAAGAAGAACTGAAAGGGGTAGACAAAATGACTATTTACAGTACTTATGAAGAGAAAAATTTGATTTTAATGGCACTGCAATTTCAAATCCTTAGTTTTGTAAGAAACATTTTCCAAATTTTTTTCTTGGAAATTTTAAAATTTTCTAACTTTTTCGCAGAATTTTCAAGTTTCCCTGACTTTTTCTCAGAAATGGTAAATTTCCTTGACTTTTTCAGTCCATATAAATTTCCCTGACTTTTTCAGGTTATCCAGGCTTATCAGATGGCTAGACACCCTGTTAATAGTAGTGAAAATACTTTAACAAAATCCTTATACTATCCTTATAATTCATACAAAGATGAGTTTGTTGCGAGTTTTGTCAAAATATCTTCACTACTGTTAAAGTTATGAACGAAAACGCGACTTCGAATTGGAGTGAGACGCCCTGTAATTTTGACTAAATAAAATCGATTTCTGATACTGGTTTCCTATTACAATAAATGTTTGTTACAGTATCCTGTACCAATTCTTAAAGTTTGTGCCATAAATTCGGGATCAGAATAATTTGAAGAAAACGGTTATATAACCATGATTTATCTCCAATCTGATCATAATAGGATGGTCAGCTACGCTTCATAATAAGTTCAAGCAACCGTTACCTTTAAAAACGGTCGAATGATTGGGCAATTTGCTGCATATTTTTAACCCCTGAAAGGGCGGGAGTTTATTTTTTTGGACTACTTAATTTTAATCTCTAAATACCAAATCGACCAAGCCGTGCATACGCAGCAGCGTATTACTGCTTAGTTTACTGTTTATTACTGTTAATTTTACAGTATAATACTGGCAGCTGGTATGCCAGTATTATACAATAAAATCACCACTTTTTTTTTTTTTTTTTTTTTTTTTTTTTTTTTGCAGTGCAGAATTTCGGAATGAAAATTGTCCTTTTATTAAATGCGTGAAGAAAAAGGCTTTACTTATTTTCTAATAAATTTGTTGGTAAATTCTGGTGTCAGTCATTGGCAGCTTCAATGAATAGCATTGTAGAGGGATCCCGGGTTCGAATCCTGGCCCGGACTTTTTCGCCCAGTTGGGAAGATTACGCCTCATATGATTTCTTTACCAATTTGAATCTAGTGTAATCACGTTTCCAGCGTTTACTGGAGCTCCCATTACCTGTGATTTATTCACAGTTGCGTTGATCCAGATATCAGACCAAATGCTATATGATGATTAAGGTTAACGGTTAACTGGTTCAAATTGACTGAATTTGTTCAGCCATATGCGTCCGGGATTGCTCAGTAGGTAGAGCATTGGCAGCTTGAGCCAAAGGATCCCGGGTTCGAATCCTGATCCTGGTCCGGACTTTTTCGCCCAGTTGGGAAGATTATATCTCATCATATGATTTCTTTACCAATTTGAATAATTGTGTCAAAATGAATCTAACGTCATTCATTCATTCCAGCATTTTACAAATAAAAGTACTTTCCCTCTGAAAAGTTTAACAGTGTAGTCTTGTGTTGTAATCTGTGCCCACTCTCTAGTATTAGATGGGGAAATATGAATGTATACAAAATACATGTTTTGAAGAAAAAAAAAAGCTTCATTTGATATACATGCCACATGCGGAAGAAACAGGTATGTAGCTGATCAGAGTTACAATGTTCATTGAAGGGTTAAATTGTAGACGTCACCAGTAAATCTGCTGTTGTTACTGTTATGAAACTGCAGAAATAGCTACCAGAGCCTGATTATCCAAAAGACATGTGAAACACATGCTTCCCCCTCTAAAATTTAAAAGGGGCCCCCAAAACGACTGTGAAGAGGGCTCGCTAATTCCCATTTTCCCTTTTTACTTTCTTCTATCTTTTCCAGCTTTTTTTTTAAGATCTATAATTGCATTTTTATTTCCTTCAGCTTCTTTTTTACTTTCCTCTATACGCATCGAACATTTTCTCATTTGAGTGTGAGAATTACGCTAATAAATAAATTTTCTAAGTAAAACGAAAACAGTTTCTCGGATATAGGAATTGCAATTCCGTAATGCTGCGGGATCCCGCACCCAGTTCTATACCAATTTAGCATGTTTTAGGTAGATTTCGTAAGAAATACTACCTATTACATTCTCCCCTAAGTTGGAATTTTTCAAAAATTTTTGCAGATCTACGCCGATTATGACTCCCAGAAGCCAAAACCACCCCCAGTTCAAAACTTTATATATCTATCTAAGAAACCTCCCGAACTATCCCTATCTATCTATGTCACTTTTTTATGGACACAATAACTCCCATAATTCTGCACAAATCTCTTCCAAACTGATACATAAAATCAATCGGCAGAAAATCTCGGTCAAGTTCGTGAATGGGCAAAATCGAACCAGGGGGGGGGGGGGGGCTTTTTGTGAACACAGAAAAAACCCCATAACGTCTTAATTTTTATACAAATCGAATTCCTTTAAAGTTAATATTACTTCTAGGAAAAAGGCCAAAAATTTATGTATGACAGATTTTTGATTTCATTAAAAATACCCCCAAGGGGGGGGGGGGGGTAGGGGATAGGGGTTTCAGAAGAAAAAAAAATTCATAACTTCGCCAATTCTCAAGATATCAAATCCGTTTAAATTTATTGTAATTCTCCTTAAAATTATCTACAACTTTTATATTGACAAGTTTTTGATAGGACCAACTCTTACAGCAAACAAAAAAAAAATTAAAAGCAAAAAAATCCCGGCTGGCTCCGCCGATAAGCAGAGGTAAAATCAGAAAAAAAACACAACTTCTTAATTTTTATACATATTGAACACGTTTAAAGTTATTATTACTTCTAGGAAAAGGGCCAAAAACTTATGTATGACAGATTTCTGATTTCATTAAAAATGCCCCTTCGAGGGGGGGGGGGTTAATAGGGGTTTCAGAAAAAAAAATTCATAACTTCGTCAATTCCCAAGATATTAAATCCGCTTAGATTTATTATAAATCTTCTTAATATTATATACAACTTTTATACTGACAAGTTTCTTATAGGAGCAACTCTTACGGTAAAAAAAATTAAAAACAAAAAAATCCCCGCTGGCTCCGCCTACAGGCAGAGGTATATTTCGAAGTGGGTGGTCCCAACTGCCATAGCATGGCAAATAGGTCTTTCTTCTGCAATTCCCAATAAACAGGTGCCCCACGATCTGCGTCTTCGATTGGCCGCGGCGGGATTCTGTTTGTATCGGAGAAGGCAATGTTGCTCATTTAGCGCGTTCTTTCTTTCTTTCTTTTTTTTTTTTAATACCAAATAGAAAAACATGCTTTATTTAATCACAGAAAGGTTTGTCATTAAATACAGCGAATATTACTATTTGGAAATTATGGTAGTAAAAAAACGCACTAAATTGGCAAGACTAGGAGCAGGATTGCAATTAGGGGTCCTCAGCGTTACATCTGTTTACAGTTAACCTGAAACTCGACCCGAGCCCCCCCCCCTACACACACACACACACACACACACACACACACACACAAATGCATTAACCCAAAACCCAACCCGAAATAGAAAAAAAAAAAATTCTATAATTAAAATAAATATGTGGAAATTAGTCTACAATTATATCTCTAATATAAATTTATGTTGAAAATGAGCATGTAAGTACCCATTAATGTTCAAATATATAGTTTCGTCCGTCTGAAAAAATATTCTAGATAAAAATTGGGTCAATCCGAACCCGACCAGCAAGTGTCAAATCCCAACCCGGGACCGAAATAATTAAAATCAACCCGAACCGAACCCAACCCGCAATGAAAAAAAAAAAGCCATCAACCCGATATGATCCGTGTGTCAAGTTTGGATAAATTCAGGTAATTCAACCCGATGCAGGACTGTAATTGCGATCCCTATCCCTGCAATTAGAATACTGCGCGGAACTTCTGTTTAATCAACCTAAAACTCGACCCGAACTCGAGAAAAAAATATATATATATTAACCCAAAACCCGACCTGAACCGGAATTGGAAAAAATCCAATTAAAGTTATTAACAATTAATACAATTGTGGGAAAAATAGTCTCTAATATAAATTGTATATTTTACGTAGATAAATGAACATGTAAATACTCCTTAATGTTGGAATATATAGTTTTTTTCATCTGAAAAAATAGTCGAATTTTTATTTTTGGAAAAATCGGGTTAACCCGAACCTTACCCGCAAAAATGAAATCTCAACCCGAAACTGAAACAATTAAATATATTGATTCGATCCGTGGTTCGGGTTCGGATAAATTCGGGTTACCCAACCCGATGCAGGTCTGTAATTGCGATCCTTACCCAGAAACCGTATCACTTGCACTTGCAAGCCTGATAGGGAGGCTGCAGAGAAAATCTAGCATCATTTAAATCTTCTTATAGGCTGGGCTCTGATTTAATCCCTCCTTGAATTATTGAAGCCCATCGATCTATGACGCAGAGAATGGTAAATTAAGCGGGCCACACCCACGTCTCGGCCGGGATCAATCCGGTGTCATTTAATTAACCACAACAACTAAACTCCTCTCCCTCCCACGCTGTGGTCATCCAATGAATTTTGGATTTTGCAGTTTTTCTGGCCTTATGTCCCTTTCTTTCGCTAGTTTTATGAGCGATGTATATATATATATACATATTTCTAAACTGCTGATTTTATGAGCAATCTTGGAGAAATTAATATGAAAATTTTTGAAAAAAATAGCGTTTTAATTAAATTGTATGTTTACTTTACTGATTAATTTGTGTGCTGAATAAGTATAATTATGGCCACATTGATTTTGTTGTTAACTTATTAACGAATTTTTTTGTTTTCTTACTAATTTCTATTTAAATATTTGAATTTCTTTTGTTCCTTTTAAATCTGGTTGTTAATAAAACAGTCATAAAGTAAACAAAGTAAGATAAATAAATCACTTACCTTGTATATTCTCCAGGGTGTATGACATCTTTGAGTTAGTCCAAAATGATATTCTAAATTTATATTCCAATATGTGCTATTAATCCATGTAACTGCAGTAGTTATATATGACAAGAACGAAAAACCATCCGTCAAGCATAGATTATGTAACACTTTCCGACACTTCCAAAATAATTTTACAGATCTTTATCATTTATTAAGGTGAAATATGATATCTAAGTAAACAATTTGGAAAACACATAACATATTTAAAACCCAATTTCAGACCAAATACCAACAATATTTGGAAAAATATCCGAATTACTAGTGCAGCCCTGTATATGACCTATAGATTTGTATATATACTAGAACATGCTAAATTTTAATTCAAGTTAGGAAACGTGCAGCACAGTTTAAAATCCCCTTCTGGAACTTTCGCCAGAAAACAGAAATGTACTTGACAACTTTTGTACTGTCCTGTATATGATCTATAGAATTTATACACACCAAGTAATAGACAACAAATGAGTTAAATTTAAAAACGCGTTCAGCATCTGAAAACGCACTTCCAGTAATTATTGTTATCAGACAGTACAGATTTTTTTTTGTGTGTCCCTGTGAATGAACGATAAATACTATACACACAATATTCTATAGTTAGCCTCTTGTAATGCACCTTAGTGATACATGTCAATTTCAATATGTTTGAAATAATGAAGCATTATTAAAATGAACAGCAAACGACTTTACTCCATAGACCGTAATGTAACGGAATTCTTTTCAGTGTCCCTGTAAAGGAACTATAAGTACTATGCACACCCTATTCTATAGTAAGCTTTTTGTAGTGCAACTCAGTGATACATATCAATTTCAGTATGTTTGAATTGTCTAATATCATTAAAATAAACTGCAAATGATTTTTCCCCATAGATCGTAATGTAACGGAATTATTTTGAATGTCCCTGTAAAAAAACTATAAGTGCTACACACTTCATTTTCAAAACCGAACATGCCATAGTAAGCCTCAATAACATATATCAATTGCATAACAATCCAAATATATTTACGCGAGTTAGAGTACAGACAGAGAGACAGATGGCGAACAGACAGACAACCCGAATTCATAAACAATTTTCAACTATGTTGGAAAGTGTTAAAAATGGTATTATTAAGTTGACACAATATTCACTATATGACTTGAGCTTGTTTTATACGTTGTTTCACATTTTAAATATATTTAATATGAGATTAATAAAATGTTTAACATTATGAATTTACAATTACTTTTTAACGTCTATTTCATATACTATTTTATTTATCTTATTAAACAGCGAAGGTTTGTAAAAGTATTCTGGAAGTGTTGGAAAGTGCTTCATAATCTATACTTGATACATGATTTTACTTTCTTGTTTATATAGAACGTGGCATGTATAAATTCTGTTGATCATATACAGGATAAGTATTTGTGACTATGGGAGTGAATTGCTTATGGGTAGTTTTTAATTGTGTTACGCATTTTCCTGTTGAACTATATTTAGTAAGACTAATAGAACTTTGTTTAATATAAATAAATTCATATACAGGGCTACGCATAGAACAAGATATATTGTCGTTTATGATTGGTAATTGCTGGAAGTGCGTTTTAAGTTGCCTTATGGGTTTTTTAATCTGGAATTAAATATTAACTAAATATGTAGTGTGTACAAATGTCGTTACATGATATGCAGGGCTGTACAAAATTCTTAGAGTGCATTTCCACCGATTGGAGAAAATTGCTAAATGTGAATTTTCTAACTGAACTAAATTTTATCAAGCTATGTAGTATATATTCAAATCTATAGATCGTATACAGGGCTGCACAAAATAATTCGACTACTTTTTTGACTACGGAGAGTAATTGCTAAAACTAGATTTTTAAATGTGTTATGTGAGTAGAGAGAAAATGGGGCTCCGGCCTCAGGAGGTGGGCTGTGGGCACGGAGGAGGGAGGAGGGCTCCTCCTCCCGAACTGTCCTCCTCCTCCTCCTCCCGAAGTGCCCTCCTCCTCCTCCTCCCGAAGTGCCCTCCTCCTCCCAAAGTGCACCTCACACCTCCTCCCAAAGTGCAGCACCTCCTCTCAAAGTGTCCTCCTCCACCACCTAAGATAAGATAAGGGGATTAGTGTTAATTAATTTTAATTGCGAGACTTAGAAATTTTTCGAAGCCATTTTTTTTTCGCGGAGAATTTTCTACTAGAGTACGAGGTGTGTTTCAACGGATTTATTTTAGTAAATTAGAAATTTAATTAAGTTTAATTGGGGAACTTAGAAATTTTTCGAAGCAAATTTTTTTTTTTTTTTTTTTTTTTTTTATAACGAGAGTATGCAGTTTGAATAGGAGTGTATGCAGTAGAAGTGAATGAATAATTAAAAGTGGTCATTCATTAATTTTAATTGGGGAACTTAGAATTTTTTTTTAAACTAGAATAGGCTATTCAATATATATGTTAGAAATAATGATTCATGCATTAAAAAAGGTATTAAGATTTTTTTTCTTTTAAACCAAAAATAGAATTTAGAGTTAAAAATAGAATTTTTAGTTTTAAAAATTGCCAAAAAATAGAATTTTTAGTTTTAAAAGTCGCCAAAAGTAGGATTTTCAGCTGAAAGTAATCTAAGATATAAACTCTCAACTTAAATGAATTTTACCTTAAGGTGTGAGCTTTTAGCTAGAAGTGACCTAGAGTCAAAACTTCCTGGTCCCAGGAATCACCACGGGGAGGTAGATCACACAATCGATTCCCAAAAATTTGTTTGGAAGATTTTGATATCTTCCTTCTTTTTTTTTTTTTTTTTTTTTTTTTTTCTAAAGATTTTAGAATTTTTTTAAAAAACTATCTTGGAATTTTATAATTGCCGTAAGCTAGGCTACTTACTCCATCTTCTAGCAGGTAACGCTTGTCGTCAAAGGGTGACAAACACTTTTTATTCTGTTTAAGGGTGTAAAGTATGTGTGATTGCTGCCCTATTCTTGACTGTTCTTCAAAGGTTGTAGCTTGTCTTTCCAAACATTTTACATAATCTTCATGTTTCAATTTATTTTTAACTATAGATGTTGAGACCCCCTTGGCTCGCTTTTTTTCTTCTTTGGAGGCTTTAATCGAATACATTTTCGACTTTAAACCTACAAACTGATGAATAGGCACGCCTTTTAATTCTTCTTTAAATTTCCCCAAAACTTTCTTATTCGTGTCAGAATAAAGGGGGTGTTCTTGGGGGTAATCTGAAAAATTAAATCGCGACCTATTGAGAGACATCTCATTTTGTAGGTTTTCAGTCGTGATAAGATAGGTCAAAGAATCTGTGTCTGTGAAAAGCAGAATTGAACGATTTCCAGGATAAATTTGTTTGATAAATTTATAATGGAATTCGTACATGAGCACCTTTGATAGCTCTAGTATCGAAAACCCGACGTAAATAGGTCGGTTCATCAAGATACTGGGCTTCTGCCTTTCAACAGCTACGAGATTCTCATCGAATATCTTGAAATTTTTGAAGTAGGGAGAGGCGACTAGTTTCTCACATCTTCTTTCTTGATTAGATAACTCTATATTTCGCCTCTTTCTCAGATTTTCGATGCACTTGCCATAAATGCTGTTATTTAGTAATTTGAAGAAATCCTTCTCAAAGGCACTAGTTGCTTGCTTGCGTTTTTCAGTGTTAAATTCGATATATTGTTTGAGCCAAGGGGACTGTTGGAACTGGAGAACTCTGTGAATTTTCGTTAGCTTTAACCCCAATTCAATGTATAATTTAACGTTTCTATAATGATAAATATATTTGACTTTTCTCATCAAGTTGGGGATGAGTTTCGGAGTACCTCTGAACCCCTTCTGTAGAAGATTCTTTGCGTAATCAGACAGCATTTCTTCCTGTACAGTGAGTCTTTGCGGGGCAAGAGGATAGTCGTTATGGTCATCGTGAAGGGATTCAGGGTACTCAAAGTTCACCTCGAAAATATAACCTGTACTTCAGTCATCTGATATCTGTAATATGCTTTCTTCTGTGAAGTTGGTGCCATCACACCACTGGAACCCTCCATGGGGCATGTACTGGGACATCGCCCAACCGTAAAGATTGTTGGCATCCCAGTACATGATATGTGATGTTTCTTCACTAGGGACGTGATTTGGAACATCTTTATTATTGGCGGTCGCAAACCTGTGGGCGATCTGCGACACACCCTCGCGTACGCCTTCTTCAATAAAAAGCAGCATGTCCATATCGGTCAATAATTCCAACTCCACCTCAGTCATTTTCAAACAGGCCTGCCAAGACAAGCCTGGTGAAGTGACGAGGTGGGATGGGTCAATATTATAATATTGACTGCAGAGACGTCTAAAATTTTCGAATACATCGGCTAGTAGAAGCACATCGGTTTTTAAATATAGATCGTGATATTGCCCGAGATTGTTTATTCTGAAAGTATTCCATATATTTTTCGCATGTGCATAGTCTGATTCTGTAATATCTTGATTGGATAATGTGTTGTGGAAAGCAGAGGGTGGAGGAAGCTGGGTTTCTTGAAATTTTTTAAACGAATTCATATATTCATAGGGATAAATACCTTTGCGACATATAGTAGTTCAGTTCTTGTATTTTGAGCAAAGTTTTCTTTTAATATATTAAAGTCGCATTGTTTCAGATTTGATGTTAATTTGTCCAAGGAGGCCGGGAGGAAGAGCAGTGAGTCAATGAATGAGAATTGAATAGCGGAATCATATGCTTGTAATTTAAATGTGATGTAGTCTTCTATATTGGCAGCAATCACACTTATTTTCAGCTGTTTAAAGCAACCTAGCTTACGCATTATATGATGTGCATCATACTTTTTAATATTGTGAAACACGACAGGAATCACTTTACTCTGCTTGAAGTTAATATTACAAGAGGGGTGGGCAGCTCCCCTATACTTTGAAGAAATGTGATCGTGATCCCTGACGCGTTCCTTGCCCAATGGTTTTTGACATATCCAACATTCTGTGGCTTGCTGGAAAGCTTCTTCCTCTTCGTCACTGAGATTCATCGGGGCGATGGTTAATAATTTCGATGTGATTTCCTCTTTGAATTTTAGGATGGCTTCAATAAATTCTTCTGCAGCATTCTCACCACGATAAACTTCTATCTTCTTATAGGTGCGTCCGTCAGAGCCCACAATAACGCAAACCCACAACCCTCGTGACGAGCAGTCTTTACTTGGTAAGATGACTTATTGGAGGGTTCAGTAGTGTGAATGGGTACGAGCAGGGATTCGAAATCTGCATAGATGACGTAGGGCATAGGAGCTTGCAAATGGATTCCTGTAAATGAGAGTATATTTTCACCGGGTTTTGGCATTTTAATTACTTGAGGAGTGTGGTTACTGCAATAGGGCTTGTGATCTTCTAGTAATTCAGGTCTTGTGAATCCATGTAGGCAGGTATAGCAGTAATAGGCAGTACTTTTATGACCACTTCGATGTGACATGAATCTTGAAAAGTTCCTTATAAGGGTGTAATGAGTATTCTCACCATCACAAAGAAGAAGTAGGTTAATCACATCCTCGTTCGTTTTATTAGACACATATAAGATGTAAAGTTCGCCCTCCTCGTACCCGAAAATATAGATTCTTAAATCATTCATTGACTCAATTAGAGGAATCTTCTGATATGGTACTGGATAGGATATACCATTCATGTTGACTGTATCTCCGAACGGTTGGTACTTGGTTACTCTGTTGGGATGTTCCTTACGATCTAAATTTAATTGGTGTGCCAGGACGCACCAGAGAAAATATTTCTGATCTTCGAAGTTTTGGATATTAAGTATGGCTTCTTTACCTTTTAAGTCTTTTGGTAGTTGAATATAGCTGCTACCTTTCAAAGGGGAATATTTTCCCATTTTAAGTTCAAGATATGATACTTCCTTGAGAAGCCACCCGGACCCCCTTTGGACAAATTTTTCGAATGAACTGATAATTTTCCGATGTGCTTCTTCTAAATTTTCTTCAATGGAATCATTCGTAAATTGTTCGTAAGTGTCTGAGTGGAAATACGTTGAGAGTAGCACCTGCTCGCCTTCTACAGATATTTTTTCAAGTATAACCTTTATCATCACATGCCACTTGATTGCGTCCCTTTCTGCAACAGCTTCCTCCAGAGCCTCCCTTAATTCTTCACGAGCAGAGTCGAAGAAAACTGTGATGTCGTGATGGGTATCCTCATCAGAATCAATCGTGACTACTTTAAAAACATTTAAGGCTGTAGTTTCTTTTAGAGGTCTTGTACTGGATCGTGTGGTTGTCCTGGGTCGCTTCACTGAGACGTATTTGGATGTGCTGCTATGCTGCGTGCGTATATGCTGATTTAAATTTTCTTTTCTTGGGAATTTTCCTCCGCATTCAGGGCATCTATATTGAAGATTTTCATGTGATATTAAATGTCGTTTTAAGTTGTCAGCCCGGGTGAAAATTTCTTGACAAATATCGCACATAAAACAGCTTTCATCTTCTGAATGGGACTTCTTGTGGCGTAGAAAATTGTCGATTCTGGTAAAGGTTGATTGACAAATTTCGCAGGTGAATAGACTGTTAGATGACTTTGTGTGGGTAGCACGATGACGCCTCAAACTGAAGGCATTGGAGAAAGATTTTTGGCACACATCGCAAATGTGAACATCCTGAAAAGAAGAAAAAACTCTCATTTAAAATTTTATTTAATTTTTTCTAAAAAGAAAGTCCTTTAATTTTTAAAAAAAAGAAAACCCTTCATTACCCTTTATTAAACAAAACCTAAAGTTAAACAGAAAATTTATTTCAGTCTCTCAAAAACCCACCCTATTTTTTTAAATGATACTATTAAAAAAAACTCTTTAAAACTATTTAATCTTTCTCGAGGACTAACATTAAAAAAGATCTGAAAAAGAGAAAAAATATATTCAAAGAATTACCTTAGGGGACTCCACGTTTGACGGGTCTGCGACGGAAGGGCGGGCATTAGATGGGCCTGCGACTGAGACAGAAGTGTTCATATTTGTTGCACCTTCTCTTTGCTTTGTGTGAATCAGTTGGTGTCGCTTTAAGTTGTCCTTACGTGAAAACGATTTTTGACACAATTCACATACATGCTGATCCTGAAAATAAATGCATACCATAGCTTTATAAACATGGCTATTAAAAAAAGGATCTACTAATTATCAAGATTTAAACTTTAAGAATTAAACTTTATCAACATTTAAACTTTGAGCTTTAAGAATTGAACTTTGGGCTATCAAGAATTAAACTTCGAGTTATCAAGAATTAAACTTTATCTTATTAAGATTTAAACTTTGAGCGTTAAGAATTAAACTTTACGTTATCAAGATTTAAACTTTATCTTTTCAAGTTTGAAACAGGCAATTTTAAAACAACTTATAATTATTATATACTAAAAAAAACATACCTTAGGAACATCAGAATGGGGTTTTGCTGTGGTTGCTTGAACTATACTGGGCAGGTTACGCTAAAAAAAAAAGAATATACCCTATAAGATTTTACCCCAAAAAATTTAATTTAAACTTCAGTTTGTATTATAAAGTTTTAAAAAATACCTTCAGAGACTTCATATTTGATTTTTTTTCTCTCTCTCACTTCTATACATCTTCTCAACTTGGTCAATAAGATATGTTTGGTTAGATGTGAGGGAAAAATCCATATCCCACTTTAAAAGAAAATAATCGTTTACAATCTACATTTATTAAAATTTTTACTCTAATAATAATAAATAATAATAGTAATAATATACCAGAGAAGACTCTTGCGTTGAAGGTGCTGGGGTTTTTTCAGCCATTTCCTTCAGAACTCTTATTTCTATAGCGTCGATTTTGCTGGGACTGATGTTTAAATCAGTTTCCCACTAAATTAAAAAACATAAATCATTTTTGAAAAGGGTTCATCAATAACATGTTATAAAAAATTTCACATAGAATAGTGCTAGAGAATAATGACTTTGTTTATATTTTTAATTAAGTTAAAGTAAAATTTCATTCACTAAAATAACTATACATTTAGCACACATACAGATATTAATATCGAGATCAAAACAGAAAAGTAATATCTTTCTAAAAGAACAATTTTTTTTTCTAATTAGGAGTTTTTCAAGAAAATTAGTATCACAATAGATAGGTATTTGAATAGATTCAGTTAGAGAGTTTCAAAAATAAATCGTTTAGCAACCACATAACATATGGAAAACTCTTAGGTTAAAATCATTTAGGAAGGGAAAGCAATCTTATAAAAAAAATAGAGAATGATACTAAACAGTTTTTCAAAATAATTAACTTACTTGAGTTTGAATTTTTGAATTCATCGTTTATTACTTTTTCAAAAAGATTAATAGTATAAAATGCTTGGAGCACTAATTATAACGTACAGTCTCTAGGACAGCTACTATAAGAATGAACCCACATGAGCGCGCTTATCTATTTAATCAGATAAGAGAATCTTATCTATGACCTCATAGGTTTTCCCCAAGTATGACGTCATGGGATTTTCCACAATGAGTCATTATAAGATATCCTTACCAATTAACTGAATTAATGAAGATTGTTTAATTAGAATACTTAACGAGTTAAAAAATGTTAATACTGTTTTAAATATTCATGTAAAAGGAAATATACTTCAAATAAAAAGGATCTATTTTAAATATAATATTCATGGCTGACATTATAAACTAACTTTGTATTATTCTAATGAAGGTCCACACATTGGATTAAAAATTTGTAATAATAAGAAAAACTGTTTCAAATAACTTTTTCCCTACTACATATAAATTTTATAATAAACATATTTACTTGTGATAAGTATTAAAATGTATATAAAGTTCTTTTTTAAACTAGCAATTTAAAAATATAGAGTCCTAAAAAGTTTTCCATATAAATAATATCATTTCACAAAACTTTTAAAAATATTGAGAGATATTTCCACAGAATAAAATCATTTCGATATATATTTCCTAAAATTAATTATTTAGAACTAATACACTATACTGGTATGAAAATAAATTACAAGTAGCATTATTAAGGTATATACACTACTAAGGTGAAATATTTTAAATATACATTAAAAATAGTTTAAATAGGTATTAAAAATAGTTACCCTTAATAAAATCATTGCTATACTTAATCAATCTTATATATCAAAAAATAATAATATCACAGCTTAGAATATTAATTTTAAAATATACAGAGGCCTTCATAAAATTTTAAAATAGATTTTGTCATGCATTACAGTAAAATATATGCATAATCACATTTTAGAATATACGGATCCCCTTAATAAAAATTTGAAAAATAGATTTTATCATGTTTTACAGTAAAATATACCAATAAATAATGATCACAGCTTAGAACAGTAATTTTAGAATATACAGAGCCCTTCATAAAATTTGAAAATAGATTTTGTCATGCTTTATGCAAAATAAAATATACCCCTCGGGTAAAAATTATTCATGCTTTATACTAAGTAAAATATATGAATAATCACAGCTCAGAATAGTAATTTTGGAATATACAGAGCCCTTCATAAAATTTTAATTTAGTTAAGTACCTCTATTTAATATACCCCTCGGGTAAAAATTATTCATGCTTTACGGCAAGTAAAATATATAATAAAAAATAATAATATCACAGCATAGAATAGTAATTTTAGAATATACGGGAACCCTTCATAAAATTTAAAAAATAGATTTTATCCTGATTTACAGTAAAATATACCCCTCGGGTAAAAATCATTCTTGTTTTAGGCTAAGTCATTTCACAAATTATTTAATAAATTTGCTGAATTAAAATTAGTTTTGAAAGTACATTATATAATAAAAAAAATATATATTAAAATTCACTTACTTCATCATCATCAAAGTTTAAAGACATTTGCTGTTGGGTAGATGAATCCATATTATCACTTTAGAAACTCAAACACACGCCCAAGTATAAAAAAATCCAAGAGCTAAGGTTTGTAATGCTACAAGAAACGAAATCTAGAATAGACTAAAGTTTACCCCGAAAGATCTTGCTAATATACAACGCATATGATTCATAGATAAGAGGATCTGATAAGGACGAAACCGATTAGTAGTAGATAGATATGAATCATTCATAGGAAAACCCCTTAGCGATTACTCATGACAGATACGTTGTAATAAGAAATTTTAACTCATGAGCAAATAACCTTATTTAATTTTCCTAAATAATATTAATTTATTTTAATTGTAGAACTTAGACATTTTTTTGTGATTTTTTTTTCCACATAAAATATTTTTCTTTGTAAAGTTTCAATCAAGTGAAGAATGTTTCAGTGCTTTTTAACCGATACTATTTTAAGATAGTTCTTAACGCGAAAAATTCTAACACATTTGTGAACAAATATTAAATTTAAAAATATGTCAGAAAATATGTTTTTTTTTTAGAGCAATCTTAAAACCTTTTTTCTTAGTTCAAAATTACTTTTCATGACTGTTTTCTACATATCTCAAATCTGAAAAAAAGAAACACTTAAAGATATGAAATAATCACATAGAAATTATTTAGGGTAAAAAAAAATATTTTTATTCAAGCAAATGTTACAAACATTTTGTAGTTTTAAAAGACTTCATGGGAATTTACAAACAGAGTTTCTAAATAGTTTACATAAAAGTTTGAATTCAAAGTATCAAAAAATGTAGGTGTATAGTGACAAAGACAGTTTGCAGTGATATTCTTCACAAACTGATAGACATTAAAGTTTAATAATGCACTATCTCTATACAGAAGAAATTTTTCTCTTAATGAAGTATTTAAGCAGTCGTGGTCTAATTGTGATAACTGGATAATGGTACAAGCGTAACAAGTATATACTTGATTAAGAGATCTTTCTAATTCTTGGTCAAAACAAGAAAGGAAATGCTTCTTCGCACTATCCTCATTAGTATGTGTCTGAATACACTTTTTTGATTTTCGCAATACAGACATAGGAATCACTTTTACAAGAAGCATATCAATCATGCAGTCGGTAATTTCCGGAATTGCTTCACATAATTTAAAAAATTGATCTATAGATAAACGTATTCCTTCAGGTTTAAAATGAAAGCTATGTAGGTTTGCCTTGAAAATCTGTTGCAATATGCAATGTCCTTCATCGGAAAATGCTGTTAAAAGTTGATTATTGGACATGTAACTGTCTTTCACAGAATAAAAGTTGAACTTGATCATATTTTGTTGGAAATGATCAAACGTTAAAGGTGTCATTACAATGCCATTTTTGGTTGGAAACAATTCGCCGCGTGTACCTTCTTTAAAAATTCTTATATGCAGTTTCAAATTACAGTTTTTATCCATTTCAATTTGAGCACAGGTATTCCATTCAAGATTCCAAGGAATTGAGAAATATCCATCTGATTCATGAAATGTATGTGTAGACAGTTTCTCTTGAGGTCTGTTTAATGGTGAAACATGTTTAGACGCGGTAGGTGGAGAATAGTCAGCAAACAAGTCTAAATTCAGTTCAGGATCATTCATCAAGTCCAGTCTTGGCTTTTTCAAATCAAGAGGATGAACTACTAAATGTCTAAAAATGAGGCTAATTCGAACGTCTTTAATGGCAGGATCTGCTCCGATGCCGTGTGTGAATAATTCGTTGGTAGGTGGCAACATGTTGTAGAAGTATCCATGTTCTAGCTTGATAAATGTTGAGGGTACACTAGGTCTCTTGAATTCAATAGTTCTTTGAGCACCAAAACTGAGTACTGTGACAGGGAACATAGCATTTAAGCTGGATTCATTATCTTTGTGGTGACTGATATAGGTAATTCCATCCTGGTACAAATTAAGTAGCACATAGTTAAAAGTACAGGCTGTTTCTCTTTCCACTTTATCACGAAGTTCAATCATAAGTGAAGTCCAAGATTTGGAGGGCACACTTGTTCCACTGAAGGCATATCTGGTATTGGGATCTCCATAAGCTAAAACCAATCGCTTAGGTTTCACATCCTTTCCTCGCAAATGAAAAGTAGGTCTGTAGAATGGTAATGTTTTTAACTCCGTCAAATAACGATCAGCATGGGCTTTCTCTATAAAGTCACTTATATATTGGACGTTCAAGCCATTATCCGAAAAGATGATTGAAGACATTTTTACACGTTGAAAATCACTGAGCAAGCAAGTCAAGGAATAATCACGAACTAAGCAGGAACACTGAGGCAGGAACAGCTAAGCAATGATTCCACACGATATGTTCGACCTTATATAGGGGTTGTTATCTGATAATCTTATCACTGATTAGATAAGCTCGCGCATGCGTAGTGATATGCCAGGTGATGTCATGAAGGCACAGGATAGGATGATCTCACTTGTGGGGATTCCCCGTTAGATAGGATGAACAGTTTAAGCAGTGGTCAGTACAAGACATGTTTTCTTCAATTTGGTGTGTAAGTATTTTTTTCATTCATTTGTATTGTAATTCAGTTTATTGTATTTTAATCAAGTTTATTGCCTATATTTTAAACATGTATTTTATAGAAATAATGACACAGATGTAAAATCAAGATAGTTTATTCAAACAATACGCTTTTAAAAGTTTGTACATTCAGGTTACATAAAAAGTGATCACTAACAAAATCCACTATCTTTAAAAACATGGATAGTACATCATCAAAATTAACCAGCATTAAAATTATATCTCCAACCTGTTTAAATTTTTCACGGTTGTTAAATGTAAAACACGAATGCAGGCTAACACTTGGATGTCTAAAAACACATCCCGTACATTGATAAATTTCATTAAATATACTTATAATATTATTCTCGATGTAGAAAATTAGTTTAGACCATAACACAAATTCATTTTCTTGTGTCATTGTAGCCTGTTTACATTTTTTCTTTAATAAGTTAGGTAAATGTTTTTCATACTTGTGATGAATCAATTTCTTATTCAGTTTATAGGTTTTTTCTTTTAATTGTTCTAATTGATAATTGTTTAATTTGATATGAGAATCGTTCGTTAAACTTTTAAGACACATAACAGAATTATCCTCATTTAAAACTAACATTTTGTTATTGCTAACGAAGGAGGAACTTTTGTATCTTAAATTAAAGGCAACGATTTTATATTGGAACTCATACCAAGTCTGGATGTCCATAGTAATTCCATTCTGGCTGGGAATTCCTTCAGACGTAAATTCCCTTATGTGGATAGAATAATCAGAATTCTGTAACTCGAACCCTAAAAAGATTGAGTTTCCAAGTTCTTTCCAAAATACAAATGAGTCATCATTCGAAGCATGAGCAGTTGATTCTTGTAGTGGTTCTTGAATGGGTTCTTGCAAAGATTCTTGAATAAGTTCATGGGATGTCGTTGGGGTAGAAGGTTTTGCAAAGTTAAAGTCAATGAAAAATTCATTCAATATATCCTTGGTGGGCTCACAACAGGTGTCCGGAAAAGAGGTTGTTTCATCAATGTAGACAAGGCCTTCAGTGCTTTCAATTCTTGATACCAAAGGTGAATCTACACAAGAACGTTTATTAGGCGAAAGCACTTGTTCGTGATTTCTTTTTGCCATGATACTTGGTTACAATCTTCTTTAAAGTTTATACGGAATTAGCTGAGGTGTCTGGATCCATTGCTTATATAGGTTAAAAAATCAGTCTCAGTTACAGTTAAAAGGCTTAACCCAATCATATAACTCGAAAAATAGATGACGTCATAAGTTACTTTGTTTGCTCATAGGAATTGCATACTTGTTGCAATAAATTACAAAGTCGATTAATCAGTATTCTACGCTGTTCATCTTTTTGCTGTTTGGAAGACCTGGTCGTTTTCTTCGGTTTGGAAGTGTTATGAATCTTCTTGTGTTTATACAGATCACAATATCGTGGAAACACCATATTGCACAGCTTACAATTATATGTCCTTGAATGAGTCTTAGCATGATTTCGTAAATCATATTTCCAAATGAAGGTTTCTCCGCAAACACCACAGGTAAGAACTTTTTCATCTGAGTGATGAGTCATATGCCTATTAAACGCAAATTTTGTAGAATAGCCTTTCTTGCAAAGTTCACAAAAATGGGGAAACTTGATCTCTCCTGACGATGACGGTTTCATTTCAATACTCGAAACAGGTTCCTCTTTGGGGGTAATGTGCATCGTTAGAGGTTCTTCTTTGGGTATGAGGAAGGATTTTTGATTTTCTACACTAGACATTTTTTTTAAACCAAGTTCCACTTAAATCATACAACCTTGCACATCAACGACAATGTAAAGAATAATGTAATGAACAGGATTCACATCAATTTATACCAATCTAGGGGGCGCGCATGATTATAAAAACTCCTGTGTGATTGGTTCGTGAATAAATAGTTATCATTGGTTAATAATCTACAAAAAATAATTTACAAACTAAAAAGTATGACCTGCACATATGGTGATATCACAGACCTCTTCTTTTAAAATACTTTCAGAGACATGAAATCATAGCACAATGGTTATAATAACGCAAATCAGTGTGCTATGATTTCATTTTGTGAGGGTTCGATCCTCAGCCAGACTTTTCGTAAAAGTACTAAATTCAAACGATAGATGGCAGCACCAA
This sequence comes from Maratus michaelseni, assembly GCA_963931845.1. Taxonomy (NCBI): domain Eukaryota; kingdom Metazoa; phylum Arthropoda; class Arachnida; order Araneae; family Salticidae; genus Maratus; species Maratus michaelseni. The sequence goes on along the minus strand of OZ007590.1, from coordinate 378,735,829 downwards.
AAATGTATTGTTATTTTCCATTCAAATCTAAAATTCTACCCGCTATTATATACTCTAGTTGAAAAAAAAAATTGCTTCGAAAAATTTTCTAAGTCTCGCAATTAAAATTAATTAAATTTCTAATTTACTAAAATAAATCCATTGAAACACACCTCGTACTCTAGTAGGAAATTCTCCGCGGAAAAAAAAATGGCTTCGAAAAATTTCTAAGTTCCCTAATTAAAATTAATTAACACTAATCCTTAATTAATCCCCTTATCTTAGGTGGTGCAGGAGGGCACTTTGAGAGGAGGGGGGCACTTCGGGAGGAGGAGGGCACTTTGAGAGGAGGGGGGCACTTCGGGAGGAGGTGGGCACTTCGGGAGGAGGTGTGAGGTGCACTTTGGGAGGAGGTGGGCTGCAGTTTGGGAGGAGGAGGGCATGTGCTGCACTTTGGGAGGTGGGCAGGTGCTGCACTTCGGGAGGTGGGCAGCCCTCCCTCCTCCCTCCTCCGTGCCCACAGCCCACCTCCTGAGGCCGGTACGTTGTTTCTTCTCTACTTATGCGTTTTCTAAAGTATTTACTTACATATCTTCTTTCATCTTATTTAACGTTAAAGTTTTTTGGATGTGTTGTGAAGTGTTTCATAATCTATACTTGACGCATGATTTTTTGTTCTTGATTTAATTTTATTTTAGCACTATTATTTATGCATTTTTGTCGTATTATTTTATGATTTCACTCTATTCTTGCATTTCATGTTATTGCACGTCAGGAAAAACCCTGCCCCCCCCCCCCCAGCAACAACTCTTACTGTCCACATTTTCATCATGTTGCGTGGAAAATGAGTCACTGTGACATCAATATGTCCTATTTTGTGACGATGCACAAATGACACAGAAAACGACACAGTGATGAATTCACAGTGGGGTGACTTCACAGTGGGATCATGAAGTTACGGTCACATCAGATTCAAAAAGTGACAAATCTAGTTCTCAAACTTTCATAGACTATTACATACTGTGATAATATTTTTTATTATCAATTAAGTTATCAATTATTATCTAAATGTAACACTCGTGTGACTATATGTGACATCGATTAGCTGTGCTATTACAGTTGCTTCAATTACTAAAATTGTGCTTTTAAAAGTAATCACAATTTCAAGGTTTTTTTTTTTTTTTTTAAATATAAGACGAAAGTATTTTTTTTTATTAAACAACACCAGGGTGTTTTTTTAACTGAATGAAAAACTATCCAATAAAGTAAATGTTTCCAATGAATATGTTTTTGTTAAATAGCTTTTAAACATTTTTTTTTAAAAGAGGACATACATTAAAAACAAGTGGAGAATGGATATTTCTTGATTTTTTATTCGTTTGTTTCAGTTCAGTGATTTTCCTTTTGGATTTTAAATTGTTTAATTATTCTTAGATTTTTTTTTTTTAAACTGCATTAAGTCATTTGTCTTCCTGTGTTTTTTTTTTTTTTTTTTTTTTTTTTTTTTTTTTTTTTTTTTGCATTGCACTTGATATATAGAGAATATATCTGACAAACTTAGCATGAATTCTAATGTCTGAATATGTTTAACTAATATTTCTTAAACAAGTTGTTCGTAAAAAGAAGTATATGTGCATTGCATACCTTTCCTTTAACTTTTCTTCCTTTTATTGCATTACACTATTCTAATTTATTTATTGACATATATATGATAAATTATTTATTGATATGATTTATTTATTATTTATTGGTTGTCTAATTATTCATAGTTTTCTTTTACTTATACAATTGTTGTCTTCCACTGTTTTTTATTTTCTTTTTGCCCCTTTTTTCTTTCCGAAGACAAAGTGTAAGGAAATTACATGGATAACATAAATGAGTGACCGGATTTAAAAATTTATATTTTCAAAACTAATACACATTTTTATAATAAGTAATATATGAAAATAAAGAAAAAACATTTCAAGATTTTTTTCCGTCGCTCAAAGCTGGATAGGACGTACGAGTACGAGGATTTATCCTTATTCACATGGCCACCAAGATCCCCGGATTTTACGCCGTGCGATTTTTTTTTGGGGGGGGGATTTACATCAATATATAAATAATAATAATAATATATATTATATGTAGTATATATATATAATATGTATATAATATATATATATAATCCAGTGGAGTCACTCCAGATTTTTTCCGCACAGTATATTTCTGTCAGATGTCTGTAAACGTAACATGAATGCTATAACCGACAGCTGAATTATAAAATTTCTGTACTTTATACCAAGTTAATTAAATATTGAAAGATGTGAAAAATATATTATTATGTATAATGTGTCCTATGCATAAATTTTAAATGCACAACTTTCAATGTTTCAACATTAAGAATAAGGTTAGCAGGAATGTAATTTGATAAATGATTTTTGACGCCAAATTGTTTACCAAAATATTTAAAAAAAAATGTTTACTTTTTATCTTGGTAAACAATACATAATTAAATAAGTTATTAACCCTAATTTGAGACAATCTTCATTTTTGCGCTGAAAAATCAATCTTCTGGAAATTCCTTAAGTGAAAACTTTAAAAAGAATGATTATATTTTTTCTACTTGAACTCTCTTTTAGGAAATGATTCAGAATATAAAACTTACACTTGTGTTAAAAAGAGAGAAAGAGAGAAAATCTACTAAGCTTCCCCCTATATGCCTAAATTTACCTTTTCAATAACAAAAAAATAAATAAATAAAGTTGGTGCAAAGAAAATCTAAGTATATCGTTTTTCCGATTTTGAATTTCGTGCTAAGTTGAACTTCCGAAAGAAACTGTAAGTTGTAAGGAGAAAAAAAATGCAGTAAGGCTTTCTTTATCAAACTAGTTATAACTAATTATAAATTCTTAAAAAAAAAATAATAATAATTGAAAAGCAAGCTTTTATTATAATGTACAAAAAAGGAAAAATAATTTGAAAGCTGTAATTTTTCTTTAGATTTCAAATTATTTAATTATTCTTAGAGAATTCCATTAAGTCTTTTAATTTCTGTTCAACAGCTTTTCATACCTCAACGCCAAATAACAGTATTCTTTCAACACGTTATCAGCCATGTTATTTAATGTATTAAGATACATGATTGTCAAGTAGTAATTTAATTTATTAAATTACACGACTAAAATAAATCTGTGACCCCCCCCCTCCTCCTTTTTTTCAAAATAGTGAAAATGTTAGAATACTTTTACACATAGTGTTTATTTTTCAAAGAGCATTTGTTAATGTTTACTTTTTAGCTTGGTAAACAATTCAAAAATAAATAAGTTATAAACTGTGCAGTAAGCAATTTTTCATTTTTGCTCTAAAAAATCATTCTTCCGAAAATGGCTGAAATAAAAACTTAAAAAGAAATACCGCTCCTTTTTTTGTTGCGAAAATTCCCTTTTTTTTTCTTAAGAAACAATTGAAAATATAAACTTATTTTTATGTTATAAAATCGGCCTAAACTTTTTCCCTTCTTGTCACAGTTTACCTTTGCAGTAGCAAAAGAAGTATTTGCAAAATAAATCTGCGTAAAAACGTTTTCTTTCGACTTTGAATTTCGTGCTGGGTTGAACTCCCAAAGAAATTATAAATTGTAAGAGGAAAAAAATGCAATAAGCATTCCTCTATCAAACTAGTTATTCCATAAGAAATAAATTATAAGCAAAAAATAAAATTAAAGACAAGCTTTTATTTTAATATACTAAAAAGAGAAAAGAAATGCTGAAACACAATCGATCAAAATAACAACCTTTTTAAAAAGAAATTAAATTAAATTGCGAGTGATTTTTTTAAAAGTTAGTTTCTTTAAAACAAAAATAAAATGGTTATACAATTTTAAATCTAGCTTCCTAGCTCTTCCTAGTCCCTACTCAGAACTGAAAGATGGGCAATTTACCAGCCATGCTACGGTTCAATCGAAGAACATCAGCTAATTTCTGAAGCAACCGATGATTTACGTGATCACACACGTCATAACATTTATGTGATCACATACATCATGACATTTACGTACCCTTATTGGGCAAAGGTTTTTGCCCCATGAGGGGTGGCCGAAGATTATTTTAAATATATTTTTTTGCAGAATATTGTACTGTCAACGGAAATACGCCACACTAACAAAAATTAGGTCAGTTGTACCACAGGAGGTTAAACCAAGTTAAATAAATGCTTGTAAAAATAAACAATAAATACTTTCAAGTATTAAAATATCGCGTTATTTTGAGTTATTTTTAAAATTTTAATGATTTAATTGCTTTTTTATGTTAAAAGATTTAGACTATCGTATCAGACTTCTAGGTGCTGTAGATTTTCTTAGCCATCGCCATCAGACAGACACACACAGAAAGAGATTTCACCTTTTATTAGTATAGATTATATAAATAATTCCGGTTTTATTTATAATGTGTTCTATGCATTATAATTTTAAATGCACGACTTTCCACCGTTCGACATTTCTTTCTTAAACAAAAATACGGTATTCGTTATAAAATATGAAAGGCATATATGATTAGTTTTCTTTTGTGTTTTTCTGCATTTTATTGTGCTTAAATCTTTTTTTTTTTCAAACATTTTTTTAAATTTTTAAATTATCTAAATAATTCTAGTTTTATTTATAATGTATTCTATGCTTTATAATTTTAAATGCAGAACTTTCAACCTTTCAACATTAAGTATAAGTTCAGCAGTAAAGTAATTTGGTAAGTGATTTTCGACGCTTCGTTGTTTTCCAAAATATTAAAACATTTCACAGTACTTTTACACATAGTGTTTATTTTTCAGCCAATATTTATTGATGTTTACTTTTTAGCTTGGTAAACAATACAGCATAATTAAATAAGTTACAAATCATCATAAGAGACAATCTTGTTTTTTGAGCTGAAACATCATTCGTCTGAAATTTAAAAAGAAAGATTACATTTTTTCTACTTAAACTCTTTTTTAGGAAATGATTCAAAATATAAACCTTACGTTTATGTTTAAAAGTGAGAGAGAGAAGGAGAGACAGAGAGAGAAAGATATCTACTAAGTTTTCCCTTTATGTCTGAGTTTACCTTTGCAATAGCATAAAAGTTGTTGCAGAGAAAATCCAAGTATATCGTTTTTTCGATTTTGAATTTCGTGCTAAGTTGAACTTCCGGAAGAAGCTGTAAATTGTTAGAAGAAAAAATGCAGTAAGGAATTCTTTATCAAACTAGTTACCCATAAGAAAAATTAGGGAAAAAAACCTTTCAAGCATTAGAATATCGTTATTTATTAACTGTTTCTGAGTTATTTTTAAAAATTCTTTTTTTTTTTTTTTCATGAAAAAATATTTTGATTATAGTATTTGTTAACAACAAGCTCCTTTATTTATATGAAAGACCTGTTTGTTTTTGTTTTTGTATTTAAAAAAAAAAAAAAGAGCCCTTTAACTTTTGTATAGATTGTGTTACATTTTACTTATTGATTCAATTACGGAAATTAACATACTTTTAAAATTAATTGCACTTTTATGTTTTCTTATTTTTAATATAAGACGAATGAATTTACTTAAATATTTTTATCAGTATTACACTAAATTATTTTTTAACTGTAGATAAAAAATTAGGAATTAGAGATATAAGCAATCGCTTCTTTTGAGTATATTTTTATCCAATACACTTTTAACGAAGTTCCTTTCTTAAACAAAAATACGGTATTCGTTATAAAATATGAAATGGTTTAAAATATAAAATACAATATGTTTTTAATTTTCTTTTGTGTTTTTCTGCATTTTATTGCGCTTATTTTTTTTTTAACTTTTTTATTTTTTTTTAAATTATTTAAATAACTCCAGTTTTATTAATAAAGTGTTTTATGCGTTATTATTTTAAAAGCACCACTTTCAATCTTTCAACATTAAGTATAAGGTCAGCAGTAACGTAATATGATAAATGATTTTCGAGAAGCTTCGTTGTTTTCTAAAATAATAAAACCTTTTAGAACAGTTTTACACATAGTGTTTATTTTTCAGCCAGTATTTATCGATATTTACTGTTTAGTTAATATAACTTACTTAAATAAGTTACTTAAATAAGTATATATGTATATACATAAAATAAGTAAAATATTACTTAAATAAGTTGTTGCAAAGAAAATCTAAGTATATTGTTTTTTCGATAGAACTTCCGAAAGCCTAAATTGTACGAAGAAAAAAAATGCAGTAAGGCTTTCTTTAGAACTACAAAACTAGTTCTACCATATGAAAAAAGAAACTTTCAAGCATTAGAATATCGTCATCTATTAACTGTTTATGAGTTATTAAAAAAAATTGATGTAAAAAATTTTTTGACTATCGTATTTGTTAACAACAACCTCCTTTATTTATTAAAAATAACTAAAATGTTTTTTTTTCTTTTTTTTTTTTAAATAAAAATTGTGTAGATCGCGTTGCATTTTACTTATTGATTCAATTACGAAAATTAACATACTTTTAAAAGTAATGCTAATTTCGCGTTTTTTTCTTTTTTTTTAATGTAAGACGAAGGGATTTCTTAAATATTTTTATCTTTATTATACTAAAATATTTTTTAACTACAGATTAAAAAATTAGGAATAGAATCGTTTTTTTTTTTTAAATATATTTTTATCGAATATACCTTTTAACGAAATTTATTTCTTAAACAAAAATACGGTATTCGTTATAAAATATGAAAGGCATGTGTGCTTTTTGTGTGTGTGTGTGTGTGTGTTTCTGCATTTTATTGTGTTTAATTTTTCTTTCAAACTTTTTTTTAAATTTTAAATCATATAAATAATTGCAGTTTTATTTCTAATGTGTTCTATCCATTATAATTTTAAATGCACGAATTTCAACATTTCAACATTAAGTATACGGTCAGAAGTAATTTGATAAATGATTTTCGACGCCTCGTTGTTTTCCAAAATAATAAAAAAAATTCAGAAAATTTTACACATAGTGTTTACTTTTCAGAGAGTATTTATCGATGTTTACTTTTAAACTTGGTAAATAAAACATAATTAAATAAGTTATAAACCGTGATTTGAGACAATCTGCATTTTTGCGCTGAAAAATCATTTTTTAAAAATTATTTAAGTGAAAATTTAAAAAGAAAGATTATCTTTTTTCTACTTGAACTCTTTTTTTTAGGAAATGATTTGAAATCTAAAACTTATGTTTATGTTTAAAAAAAGTGAGAAAAAAGAAATCCACTAAGCTTTCCCCTTTGTGTGTGAGTTTACTTTTTCAGCAGCATAATAAGTTGTTGCAAAGAAAATCTAAGTATATCGTTTATTCGATAGAACTTCCCAAAAGCAACTCTAAATTGTAAGAAGAAAAAAAAATGCAGTAAGGCTTTCTTTAGAACTATCAAACTAGTTCTAATATAAGAAAAAAAGAAACTTTCAAGCATTAGAATATCGTCATTTATTAACTGTTTCTGAGTTATGTTTAAAAAATGTTTTTTTCATGTAATTTGTTAACAACAAATAGATCGCGTTACATTTTACTTATTGATTCAATTACGAAAAATAACAAACTTTTAAAAGTAATGTTAATTTCTCGTTTTCTTATTTTTAATATAAGACGAATTAATTTACTTAAATATTTTTATTAGTATTACACTAAAATATTTTTTAACTATAGATTAAAAAAGAAATTATGAATAGAAGCAATCGTTTCTTTTGAATATATTTTTATCAAATACACCTTTTAACGAAATTTCTTTCTTAAACAAAAATACGGTATTCGTTATAAAAAATGAAAGGCATATATGCTTAGTTTTCTTTTGTGTTTTTCTGCATTTTATTGTGCTTAATTCTTTTTTTTTTTCAAACTTTTTTTTTAAATTTTAAATTATCTAAATAATTCCAGTTTTATTTATAATGTATTCTATGCTTTATAATTTTAAATGCAGAACTTTCAACCTTTCAACATTAAGTATAAGTTGAGCAGTAATTTAATTTGATAAATGATTTTCGACGCTTCGTTGTTTCCGAAAATATTAAAAGATTTTAGAATACTTTTACACATAGTGTTTATTTTACAGGCAGTATTTATTGATGTTTACTTTTTAGCTTGGTAAACAACACATAATTAAATAAGTTACAAACCATGATTTGAGACAATCTTCATTTTTGCGCTGAAACATCATTCATCTGAAAATTCTTTAAGTGAATATTTAAAAAGAAAGATTACATTTTTTCTACTTGAACTATTTTTTAGGAAATGATTTAAATTATAAAACTTATATTAATGATTAAAAAAAAAAAAAAAAAAAAAAAGATACATACATAGAGAGAGAGAGAGAGAGAGAAAGAGAGAAAATCTACTAAGCTTTCCCCTTTATTTCTGAGTTTACCTTTTCAATAGCAAAATAAAGTTGGTGCAAAGAAAATCTAAGTATATCGTTTTTTCGATTTTGAATTTTTTGCTAAGTTTAACTTCCGAAAGAAACCGTAAATTGTAAGGAGAAAAAATGCAGTAAGGCTTTCTTTAGAACTATCAGACTAGTTCTATCATAAGAAAAAAAAAACTTTCAAGCATTAGATGATTGTCATTTATTAACGGTTTCTGCATTATTTTTAAAGTTTAAATGATTTAATTCGTTTTTTCGTGTAAAAATATTTTGACTATTATATTTGTTAACAAGCTTCTTTATTTATGTGACAGAATTAAAAGGTTTTTTCTTTGTTTTTGTATTAAAAAAAGGACCCTAATCTTTGACGTGAAAAGCAGATCGTATTACATTTTACTTATTGATTTAATTACAGAAATTAAGATATTTTAAAATGTAATTACAATTTCATGTTTTTTATTATTTTTAATATAAGACGAATGAATGTACTTAGATATTTTTCTGAGTATTATACTAAAGTACTTTTTAACTACATAAAATATATACATATGCATGAATTAGGAATAGAAGCAATCGTCTCTGTTGGATATATTTTTATATAATATCTTTTAACGAAATTTCTTTCTTAAACAAAAATGCGATATTCGTTACAAAACATGAGAGGGGTGTGTGCATAATCTTTTTTTGTGTGTTTTCTGCATTTTATTGTGTTTCATTCTTTTTTTTTTAAATTTTAAATTATCTAAATAATTCCAGTTTTATTTATAATGTGTTCTATAAATTATAATTTTAAATGCAGGACTTTCAACCTTTCAACATTAAGTATAGCGTTAGCAATAATATTAATAGATTTTCGACGTTTCGTTGTTAATTCACAACACTTTTTCAGAAATTGTTTATTTTTCAGCCAGTATTTATCGATGTTTACTTTTTAGCTTGGTAAACAGTATATAATTAAATAAGTTATAAACCGTGATTTGAGACAATCTTCATTTTCGCCCTGAAAAATACTTCTAAGAATTCTTGAAGTGAAAATTAAAAAAAATGTTTTTTCCACTTGAACTCTTTTTTAAGAAATGATTCAAAATTTAAAACTTATGTTAACTTTCTATTAAAAAAAAGAGAGAGGGGAAAAAATCTACTAAGCTTTCCCTTTTATGTCTGAGTTTACCTTTTAAATAGCAAATAATAATAATAATAATAATAATAAATAAATAATAAATAAAAAAAGTTGTTGCAAAATAAAATCTAAGTATATCGTTTCTTCTATTTTGAATTTCGTGCAAAGTTGAACTTCCGAAAGTAAGGCGGAAAAAATGCAGTACAGCTTTCTTCATCAAACTGGTTATACCATAAAAAGTAAATTATAAGTAATAAAAAAAAAATTAAGACAAGCTTTTATTACAATGTACTAAAAAGGGAAAATATTGAAAGACAATTGATTAAAATAAATAACTTTTTAGTAGAAATAAATTAACTTGCGAAGAATTATTTTTATCAGTTTCTTTAAAACAAAAATAAAATGGTTATACAATTTTAAATTTAGCTTCCTAGCAAAAAAAAAAAAAATATCGATCAATATTATATACTGAGGGATCGAACCCATATCCATTCAGTACCTGCGCGGAACAGAAACGGAGGCAATTTACCCACCATGCTACAGTTCAATCGAAGAATATCAGCTTATTCCTGAAGCAATTAATGATATTTACGTGATTACATACGTCTAGCTTCCTAGCAAAAAAAGAAAAAATCGATCAATATTATACTGAGGGATCGAACCCATATCCATTCAGTACCTGCGTGGAACAGAAAAGGAGGCAATTTACCATTTTCAAGGAGGCACTTTACAATTTTTAATTTTATCCATTTACATACTATTATTGGATAAATGTATTATTTGCCCCCGGAAAAGTGGCGGAAGCATATTTCAATTTTTTTTATTTTACAGAATATTGTATTGTCACCGAAAATACATCACACTACCAAAAATTAGGTCAATTTTGTAGCACAGCTAGAGCCGAACGGACACACAAGTTAAAAAAATGGATGTAAAAAGAAAAAAGTTTCAAGCATTAATATATCGTCATTTATTAACTGTTTCTGAGTTTGTGATTTCTGAAATTTAAAATATCTAAATAATTCTAGTTTATTTATAGTGTGTTCTATGCATTATAATTTTAAATGCACACCTTTCAACATTAAGTACAAGGTTAGCAGTAATGTAATTTGATAAATGATTTTCGACGCTTTTTTGTTTTCCAAAATGTTTAAAAAATTCAGAACACTTTCTTTTAGACATAGTGTTTTTTGTTCAGCCAGTATTTATCGATGTTTACTTTTTAGCTTGGTAAACAATACATAATTAAATAAGTTACAAACCATGATTTGAGACAATCTTCATTTTTGCACTGAAACATCATTCTTCCGAAAATTACTTAAGCGAAAACTTAAGAGAAAGATTACATTTTTTCTGCTTGAACTCTTTTTTTTTAGGAAAGGATTCAAAATATAAAACTTGAGTTATTGTTAAAAAAAAAAAAAAAGTTTTGATGGATTTTTTTTTACGAGGGAGGGGCGGGGGGGGGGGGCGAGTTGATTTCAAATGGAATTTTAATGTTCGGGTCGGGTTGCGTGTCAATATAAATTAATTTGCCGTGTTTGGATCGTTTTTCGGTTCGATGGAATTTTTTTTTTTTTGGTTTCGGGTCGACTTCAAACGGAATTTTCAGGTTCGGGTTGCGTGTCGACGGAAATTATTTTGTTCTTTTCGGATCGGGTTGCTGTTCAATGAAATTTTTTTGTCGGATTTGGGTTGACTTCACATGGAATTTTTAGGTTCGGGTCGGGTTGCGTGTCAATGGAAATTAATTTTTTCGGGATTGGATAGGGTTATGGTTCGATGTATTTTTTTGTAATGTTCGTGTCGGGTAGTGGGTGTATTTAAAAAGGAATTTTCAGGTTCGACCGGGTACAATACAACACGACATTTGAAGAGACAGCTGGTCAAAATCAGGTTGACTGTGAAACAATTGGTCATTTTTCAATTAGCCTAACACTCTCTTAGGCTCTTTACAATAGGCCTAAAAAACATCAGGCTGATTGGAGAAAGAGAGTTGATTCTCCAATTAGCCCGCGACATATATAACATTTCGTAACACATATGGCCCAGTTATAGTTACATATGACATATATATATATGACACAGGTATAAGTTGTATATGATGTATATGTGGCGTGTAAGACGTAAATAATATGTGAATAATAACGTATATGGCACATATATGAGCATGAGAAGTATATATATGCCAATATATGAGGCATATATAAGCTTTGCTATGATCTTGTTGAAATCGTAACTGCAACCTTCGCTTAATCGTAATCGTGGAGGCCGCTATAGCACGAAAGTACCTTACTTTGTACCAAGTTAAGTAAATATTGATAAATACGGCAAAACTCATATATTATTTATCCTATGTCGCGTTGTTCCATTGTTACAAATATGGATATAAACATCCAAATAAAGATAAAAAAAAAATAACGTTCGTAATTTGAAAAAGTACGTGAACAGTTAGATGATGGCGTTTCAAAAAACAACTTCATAGACCGCGCAATTGTAGAATATTCTTATTTGTTTTGATAATGGCTCCGAAACATGTCAACAGTCTAATAAAACTTATTTTACTTTTTATAAGTTTTTGTTTTATGCCATTTAGCAATTAAAAAAAGTCCTATGTGTTAAATTTCTCTGCACTTCTTTGGCAACATGAAATAACAGTTATGTTTCAACGCGTTGACAGAAGTGTAATTCAATAAATGACGTTATTTCATTTTTATTTTTTCTAAATATTGAAAATGGTAGAATAATTTTACGCACAGTGATTATTTCTCAAATAGTAATTATTGATTTTTACCTTTTTAATTTGGTAAACAAAACATAATTAAGTAAATTACAAGGGTCCCAAAGGATCTCATTTTTGACTACTACTCTTTTCAAACAGTAATTTTTGTGGTAGACTTTTACAACATTTGAACCAAAAATCAACAATGAAATCGTAACTTCCGTTAGAGCATTTCCTTTGTAAATACTGGTAGGAAAAAAAAAAAAAAAAAAAAAAAAAAAAAGATAACATTTGAGACTCATGAAATTATAAAACAAGATTTGAAACAATATTTATTTCCGCCGTCATTAAAAAATCTTTTAGAAAATAATTCAAAGTAAAAAGGTTATTTTTATGTTAAAAAAGAAGAAGCTTCTGAGTTGTTTTTTCCTCCTGTCTAAGTTTACCTTTTCAATGGGAAGAAGTTTTTGCAAAGTAAGGATGTGTGAATCGTTTTTTCGATTCTGAATTTCGCGCCGGGTTGAACTTTCGAAAGAAATTCTAGATTGTAAGAAGGAAAAAACGCAGCACAAAAAATAAGCTTTTTCTTTTAAAACTATCGAACTAGCTACACTTGTTAATATATGTGTGTATATATATATGACGGAATCGTACATGTTTTATTTCGTGGAATCATCAGGAATAATTTGGGCCTGAAGAATCTATTCCAGATTTCATATTTCTTTCGAAACTTTTAGTTCTTTCAATATTTAATTTTTCATATCCTCATTTATTTTGGTTATTTTAATGCTTTTTTTTTTTTAATTGCGAGGCATTTGTTTTTATTCATCAACTTCCATGAATAGGTGTGCAACCGATAGCTGATCCAATTTTTGTCTAGTGATACATAATGGATCTCTATTATGATTATATGTATATATATAAATATATAGGCCAAACATATGCATACACACACACACACACACACACACACACACACACATATATATATATATATATATAAGACACTATATATATGTTACGATAAATTGATACGTACAACTCCCATTTCGGTGAAATATCAATATCAGCAGATTAATTGAAGTTTAATTGCAGTCGTCGTGTTGATACCGATTGATTTTGATCGAGAAGCATTGGGATTTTCCACAAAAAGAAGAACAAAATTCGATCATCGAAGAAATTTTATGGTTTTCTTCGACTAGAATACAATGTAAAAAGCATTCTTTTGTGTGTCTCTGTAAATGAAGGATAAAGGCTATGCACACCCTAACAATAAGCATCTTGTAGCGCCTCTTGTAGTACATCTCAATGATATGTATCAATTTCAATGTGTTTGAAATAGTCTAACATCACTGTAAAACATTGCAATAGATTTTACCCATAGGCCATAATATACCGAAATTCTTTTGAGTGTCCCTATAAATGAGCTGTCAATGCTATACACTTCATATTTAATACCGATAATGCCACAGCAATAACTTACGTATATCAATTACATAGCAATCTGACAATATTTACGTGAGTTAGAGCGTAAGACAGACAAGCGGACAGATAAACCGAATTCATAAACATTTTTCAACTTTGTTGAAAAATGTTAAAAACGGGCGAAAAGGCATGATTTTTTTTTATATCTAGAGCCACAGTAGGTAATATTGTAAATCATTCAGGGGAAGAACGTGAATATCTGGCTTCAAGTGGGAAATTTGTTCCAAATATGCACCCAAGAACTAAAAAGAATTCCTCGAATATTGCAAACGTAAGATCTTTTAAAGTAAAAGAAAATCCTCCAAGTCAAAGTAGTGATGCTAAATCGTTAAAATGCTCATTGTCAACTGTTAACAAAATCATTAACACTGATTTGAATTTTAAAAAGGCCAAAAAACACAATGTTCATCATTTTCTCCATGACATATCGCCGAATATATAACGCGATGCAGAATTCTTTATGAGAAGCATTTATCCGGAGAAAAATGGAAAAATGTTGTTACAATAGATGAAGCTTGGGTCTATTTAAATGACTGTAATAAAAATAGATCCATTTATTATTATCAAACAGGGAAAAAAATATTAAAATATGGTTCAGTGTATCTAAAGAAAGTTTTAGCAAAGGATTTATGATTGTTGCTGACTTTGCATATAACGGAAAAGGAAAATAAATAGAGCCGAAAAATGTTAAAATCAACTCCACGTACTATCAGAAACATACTTGACTCCCAATCTGCAAAGATGAAACACCATATCTCTTTACCCCTAGTGCCATCAATCTGTTGAACTACAACAAGATAAAGCAAGCAGCCACACACCACAATCCACTGTTAATTTCCTGGATAAATTTGAAACGAGAAACGGGAATCAAGGCACTGATATACCTCCTGATGTATCACCCATAGATTTTTGCATTTTTGGACTTTTAAAAAGCGCGTTACCAAAACGTCTAACTACAACCCTTCATGGACTATTGAAAGCTATTCAAGAGGAATGGGCCAAAATACATCTTCCACAACTACAAAGGGCATTATTGTCACGGAAATTAGGTTGTAGAAAGGTCAGAAAAAGGGTTACCAAATTAAACATTTAAAACACAAATATTTTATATAAAATAGTTCTGTAAGTACCACAGAAAATCGTCTAAAAATGTGCGAACATATATTTATAGATTTTCTCGGCTCATAAAATGGTCGAAAAAGGGTTTAAAAATAATTTCGATACCAAACTCGTAATCTGATTTGTACGAAAATGAATACAGTTTTTGCGACAATCGCCTATGACATATTCTCTAAATGCGAGCTCAATCGAAAAGCACAGTTTGGACACTATCATCTTCACTGGATTAATTTAAACACAATTATTCAAATTGGTAAAGAAATCATACGAGTTGTACTTTTCCAACTGGCCGAAAAATGTCCGGTCCAGGATTCGAACCTGGGATCCCTTGACTGAAGCTGCCATGCTCTGGATGAATTATGCCCTCCAGATTAGACCGGGATAGCTCAGTTGGTAGAGCATGGCAGCTTCAGCCGAGGAATCTCGGGTTCGAATCCTGGCCCGGACTTTTTCATCCAGTTCGAAAATTACAACTCATACTATCATCTTCACTCACTCATTCACACACACTCATACATCGTCTTGAAAACACCAGTACCTAAATACGTAACAATATATTAACAAACACGCATATATACACACATACATATGGAATCATTATAAAAATAGCAAAGTCGGATTCATGGAACCTCAAAATCTGAAGATATGCCAAAATTTCCATAATCGCATTTTTATCATAATTACAATACTTTCCTTGCATTATATGTGACCGGAAAGTTAAAAATGTATGAAATCAATTAATTCTTAATATGAAATAGTATTATTAAATTTTTATTATGATGTATGAAATATTTTTAATAGACAGAAGCACTATTTCAATAAAATTCGAAAGGATTCGATTACTTTTAGAAGCTATTGTATGAGCGAAATTATGCAGCGCATAAAAGAAGTACTTCCATGAAAATGAATAGGAATGAATCGAAACATAATAAAACGACGCATAAATGTAGAATTCGTATAAATGAGAAACGTATAATCAGAAATCTCTAATTTAATTGGAGAAATCTAGAGGAATTCGGAAAAAATCCGCAAGATTTACTCAATACATATTTTCTTGCTAAACACTAATTATCTATTCCCCGCACATATTCTTGTTTCGTTTATTTTAGCCTTATGGATTTCCGATTTACTAGCAGAAATCAGAAAAAAAAGTTATATGCTGATGTAAAGAACTTCACAACAATAACAAGCAAAAACGTATTTTTACATAATGACTACGATGTTCTTCGTTTTGCTTCTATTATTTCAGGATGATTTTTAAAGTGATACTTATACTCGTTTTTAAAGAACTCAAAACAGTGAACATAACTGAAATATTTTTCTTATATTTATATATTTATTAAATCATCCAGCAAATAAGGAATTGAACTATATTAAAAAACAAAGACTTAAAGAATGATCAAAAAATGACGATTAGTTTAAAATATCATTTTTCTTTTCTATGATAGCAAAAGTGTTCTAAGATTGATTTTTTTTTTAAATACTAGGAGGCTCTGCCCCCTGTTCGCTACGCTCACCAACCCCCGTTCTGATTTCACAACCTCTTAAAACCTGGTAATGTATCCTGTTTTAAAAAGATGATGATGATGATATCACGAACGGCGACTATCTTCTGTAATCAGGTTATAATGCTTTTTCATTTAATTCATCTTTTTTATTTTTAATATTCATGTGTAAACACAATTTTTATGACGTAATTTTCTTTATTTCCTGCTTTCAACACGTGATCATTTAATTATTATTTTTAACTTTCATTATTTTTTTTAATAGTCTCGTGCAAATACATTTTTTATTTGAGATAAAACATAATCCTTTGCGCTTATTTAGAAATTGGCTACAATATTAAAAAAAATGACTTTTTCAATAAAATATTTTTTACTCGATTTTTAAGGATTTTTGGAGTTTTTATTGTCCGACCGTGATAATTTTTTGAATTTTTGAAAGCTTGTTATATTTTGCGTCTGGTGGTATGATTTTCGAATCCGTAGGATGGCTAGAAAAAAGTAATCGCTCCTCAAAAAGCCCCTAGTAAAAAAGCGATGAGACTAACCCGAAATATCTACGCAGATTTTCATTGATCCATTTCCAAACCATTACTTTTTTTTATATATAGAAGGATAATTGATGTTTTTTTTTCCAGAGATTGAAAACAATAAACAACTCTGACCCTTAAAAAATCAAGAAATCTTTTAGACTTTCTTTACCCCTTCATGCAGATAAAATTCCTTTTCTTTATACAATAGGTCATAGATATAACATGTTAGCTCGCAAGACAATTAGACTGAAGACACTTATAAGATTTACATTCATATTACATTTGCATTTTTCATAACTTTAACTGAGATATTCACCGCATGCATAGGCGCCGCCGGCAAGAAAAGAGGCAGGGAAGGCCAATCACTCCTTCCTGTATTTTGAATTAATTAATTTTTCTTTTACTCTGACAATTTAAAAAAAAAAAGCAGTAAAATTTATTCTTCATAAGTGAATTAAAATAATTAAACGGGATCGAGGAATTAAGGATTTTTCGTCACTGGGGCTCTGGTCTCCTAAACACATATGGAAGGCAATTTTTCTTTTTTTTTTCTTTTCATATTCATGTGTTTAAAATTTATCTTGAAGGGTGGGTTCTGATGAAAAAAGAACTGTTTCAAGTGCCTATTTTGAAAACTGATGGTAGAAATTTATTTTTGAAAGTTTAATGTTTCTTAATTGTTAAATTTGTGTATGGCTTTTAATGCTGATATGTTTAAAAACTGTTTTACACGGAAGGATTTGACAAAAAAATTTTGGTTTAACTTATTCCATGCTCATATTGTCCATTTTTAAATCTTGCGTACTCTTAGATTTCGTTCTGCCGGTGTCTCACACGTTACAAATCACGAATTTCTACGCTTCTTTCTGATTTCATCATGCAAATAAATTTCACGTAATCAATAAGCGAGAAAGAACCTCTACGTACTAAATTTTCACTATCTCTTTATACTTTGCTCTCGTATGCGCACATTTGTAAAGATTTGCTCTTGAAAGTTAGATTAATTAAATTAGAAAACTTCACTTAATTAACGATTATTCGCCTACCTTTTTCCTTTTTAAATCAGTACCTCATTTATTTATTTATTTCATGCTTAGTGATAATCACTTACATTGCACACCCACTTCTAAAGTTGCATCCTATTTAAAAAACAGTAAAACATATCATAATTAATGTGCAATTCATTATTTTACTTTCTTTTAAATAAGATTGCTTTACAATTCGAATAATGTTTAATCAAATATCCTTTTTACACTTATTTTTCTCTATATATTAATTATTACTTTAAATTTTTCCGTTAAAAAAACAAGGAGATTCAAAAATCTTTAAATTAACTTTAATGAATGGTGCAGCACAGTACGACAAAAAATTTCTGCAAAGCGAACCAGGGTCCTAATCAATTTATTCAGTCAAAAGTAACAGGGTGTATCACTTTCAATCGAACATAACAACTACTGATCTAACGAACAGCGATATGGTCGAATAGCTGAAAACTGAATATTTTCCAAAATTTAGGCCGAATTGAAACATTAAAAAAATATATGCATTTTGATTTGATACTGAGTTGTATGTTTTTTAAATTTCTTATTTAGATATCTCATTTCATTAATTGAAAAAAAAAATGAAATTTCTTAAAAATATTCTGTTAGGTACTATTGGAAAATGTTTCATAATCTATGCCTGATGCATGATTTTTCGTTCTTGTTGTTAATATGATGCATGCTAAAAGGCCAAACATAATGCGCATACTTTGGATTAAATTATTTTTGAAATATTAATTATTAATTAATAATGCTATTATATATATTAAGAAAATCAGAAATAAAAATAGATCGGCATGGTCGAACCCCCTTCCGCTAAAATATAAATAAATAATTTAAATGAATAAAATAAAATAAATTTACGTCCACTTCTGATGATTAGTTGTCAAGTTATCGCCATATAATGTAGCTCACAAAAGTGATCGGGCACTTAAAAATTTCAGAATTATCGAATAATGAAAAAATATGTAACCAATTTAAAATGATTTCTGCTGTTGTAATAAATCGTTCACGTCTTCATCTTTATATATTATTAGGGGGCTCTGCCCCCTACGAGCTACGCTCGCCAACCCCCGTTCTGACACCACAAACTGTAAAAACACTCTGATTTGATCAACCTTAAAACGATTGCGAAAGATTGAATTATAATTAAACGACCTGCTGTAATCGGCTGCTATAATCGGCCTTGTGTAATCGGCTGCTCGCTGTAATATCAGCTATAATCGGGTTTCCATTCATTTACCTTTGACCAAGGGATTTTAAAGCCGAATCAACTGCTGTCGAGACAGCTAACAACTGTTGATAAAATAAGGTTCATTAAACATTTGAAAATCAACCTGTGCAAAATGGTTAAGTAAGCAATGCCATTGCATCGCGAAATTTTATAACGATGTTAATAGAAAATTGGGTATTACCGCGACCTACATTATACACGGCCGATGCATGACGTTTAAAACGTCACATGGAGTGGATCATTTTTACATTGCGATTGGTGCAAAACAGGGGGCGCGTCGCTTTGCACCAATCAACAAGTAAAAATGATCCATTCCATGTGACGTTTTAAAGGTCATGCACCGGCCGTATATAACGTAGGTCGCGGTATTACTCCATTATCCCGACTACTACTTTCTATAAAAGAAAAGAACTGTCGCCAATATATAGGATTTAAAGCCAAAAGTGCATATATGTGGCGTCGCATTCAATTGATACCAGATGCGTTACGTGTGGTAGTTATGTCATCGAGTGATCTTTAATTCAACGTTTATCTGTATTTTTAATTATATTTTACCAATTTATTAGTTATTTCGTTGATTTAAACGTAATTATTAAACGTAAAAATATACTTTCAATTGAAGGGAAATATTATTAATTACGCTGTTTTAAAATTTGCAATAATAGATAAAATATTTTGTCGAATTAAATCAATCTTACTCTATTTAATGCTTTGAAAACGCGGAATAATTTAATTATTTATCTTTTTAATATTCACGCGCAAGCATATTTTTTATTCCGTCATTTTCTACATTTATTGCTTTTAACACGTGATCATTTAATTATTATTTTAAAGTTTCATTTCTGTTTTTAATAGTCTTGTGTAAATACATTTCTTAATTGAAAGGGAATATTATTACGTGCGCTATTTTACAAATTGGCAACGATTCAAATAATGGAATTTATGAAATATGAAATAAATCTTCGTCAAAATAATGAAAATTTTGAATAAAAAATTTAAATATAACCTCAAAAAATGAGAAAAATTGAAAAAATAATTGCAGTCTGCACACCCCAACCTTGTCAACTATATCCTTACAAATTATGTTTAAATTCCTGTGCATAGTTTTCGTTTCTATAAAACTTTTATAAGAAAACTGTTTCGACCAACTTTGATTTTAAATATCTCTTAAAATAATTCTTCGATTTAAAAACTGTCTACTTCAGCGTGTTTATCGAACATTTCTTTATAAAACCACCAATTTTTAAATTTTTATTTGCAATAGTTTTCTGGATATTAGTCCAGAAAGACTTCAAGGCACAAAATCTTAATTGATAGCGGCGGCCGCGGCGGTGGTTACTTTTTTTTAATAGAGAGATATATAACAAACATCTATCTGCTTCAGTAGATTTTAAAGGTGCATTCAAACATAATTTAATTGAAATAATTCATTTCATCGGAAAAATAGAGAAGAATTAAGAAAGTACATAAAAAATTGCACAAAAACATAATAAACTGCAATTATCTATTCGCGTTGTATATTCTTCTTTGTGTAATTCATAATTATGCATTTTCGATTCATAATATGCATAACAAACAAAAATGTATTTTTACATAATTTCTGGCCTTCGTTTTTCTCCTATTGTTGGCAGACGATTTTTCTTTTTAAGTTATAGTTTATT
Source organism: Maratus michaelseni (assembly GCA_963931845.1). NCBI lineage: Eukaryota > Metazoa > Arthropoda > Arachnida > Araneae > Salticidae > Maratus > Maratus michaelseni. Next base: position 378,715,071 of record OZ007590.1, on the reverse strand, counting down.
ATAAAATTCAAAGTATTTATGATATTGGGAGTATTTTCTAATATTTACATATTTGTTAATCCGTCTCTCAAATAAGAAACAAGATGATGAAATATTTTTAAAATAAAAATAAGAAAAGAAATTAAAAAAAGATTTTACAAATTCCAAAGTACACTGCACTGTTAAAAATTTTCATCAAACTGTCATTCAACCGTTTTTTTTATTTGACCATATTATTAAGCGTTCCCATTGGTCAAAATAGAGATAAATTACGGTTATGTATCCGTTTTCTATAAATACGGTTGAATGACTGGACACTATTACAAATTTGCAGCAATCTGTCCAGTCATATTCGACCGTTTTTAAAGAAAACCGTTACATAACTGTAATTTAACTGTATTCTGACCATAATATGGGCAATAATATGGTCAGAATAGAATAGAATTACGGTTATGTAAGCGTTTTCTATAAAAACGGCTGAACGACGGGATAGTTTGCTCCAATTTTTTAACAGTGGACAGTTGGTTGCAGATTTTTAACAGTGTGGTGATTAGTTTAAAATATCTTTCCCACTCCGATTACAGCAGAATATTTTCTAAAAGGGAAAAATTTTTAATGTAGCAAAACTTTTTAGGATTCAGTGAAACTTCAAAGTCTAACTTCATTTGTCTGAAAATATTGATTTAGCAATGCAAATCTAGAAGAATTCGGAAAATATAGAACAATTTACACAACGCCGTATTTACTTAATAAATTGTAATTATCTATTTATGCCATATGTTTTTTATTTATTTTATTATTATGGATTTTCGATATGCCAATAATTTCAATAATAGTTATATGCCAGGAAAATTTTATCAAAGGAAAAAAAAAATCACAACAAACAAAAAGGTATTTTGACACAATTGCTAGTATTCGTTTATAATCTTTAATTACCAAACGTTTTTTTTTTCTAAATGGTAATTTGTAAAGAATTCAAAACAATGAAGATATCTGCAGTATTTTTTTTATACGTATACACCTGCTAAACCATCTTATAAGGAGCAAGATGACAATATATATATTTATTAAGTATTAAAAAGCAAGAAAGAAAGATTTAGCAAATACCAAAACATACTGGCGATTGGTTAATATATATATATATATATATATATATATATATATATTAGTGATAAGCAGAATGTTGTAAGGTGGAATTTTTTTCATATGTAGCAAAACTTTATAGGTATCAGTGTATATAAAAGGTAAAATTTAAATTCTAACGTAATTAGACTGAAAATTAAATGACTATTTAATTTAATTAGAAAAGTCGACTTTTTGATTTTTTAAAAATTTATTTTCTACCACTGACTATAAAAATTATAATGCTGGCATATAGAAATTAAATAGATAACAAACAAGAAGGTATTTTAAAATCATTAATAGCTATGATTTTTCTCTTTCTTTTGATGCCAAACAAATTTTCTAAATGATAGTTATAAAAGAAACTATTACTTAATAAAACTATCCCAATAGTTATAAAGAAAACTATTCGAAGTATTTTCTTATAATTATATATTTGTTAAATTACCTCCAAATAAGGAACTAGATGGCGAAATATTGTTTAAAAAAATTATAAAAGAAAAAAAGTTATAGCAAATTCTAAAATATATTAGCGTTTAAAATATATGTATATTTTTGTGGCAGAAAGTTCCAAGATTGAAAATTTTCAAATATAGCAAAAATTTATAAGATTAGGTGAAAATTAAAAGTAACATTGCAATTGTAACTTAATTTAGCTGAAAGTATTAATTTAGAAATAAAAATCTAGAAGAATTCGAAAAGTACCGCGACAATTATTCAATACTATATTATTTACTTAATAAACTGTAATTATCTATTCACACCCTAATATTCTGTTGCTTATTTTATCATTATGGATTTTTGATTTTCTAACAACCACAATAAAAGTTATACGCAAAAAGGAACTGTATGAATTTAGAAAAAAAAAAAGGAAGAGTGATGTTACAAACAAAATACACTAGTGATTAGTTTCTTTTATTTTATTTATTTATTTTTTTTTATTTTATGACTGCAGTATATGCTAAGGTTGAAAATTTTCAAATATATCAAAAAAAATATGAGCTTCAGCAGAACTAAAAAGTAAAATTCTAATTCTTACTTGTTTTGACTGAAATTATCAATTTAATTAGAAAAAGTCCTTCCGGCCTGTACCGGGAGGAAAAGGTAGCTTTCATAGTCCATGTTTTTAAAATTCAACTCATTTTACTCAAACACTCGAAGCTAAATTGCTTCGAACCCGATTTTAGAAGATTCAATCCCGGTTTTCGTAATGCAGAATTTGAATGCGAATTTCAGCATGAGAGCTACAACCTAACAAAATTGAAATTGTTTCAAAATGTCAGCCACCCTAAGAATTTAAAACTGCCATATCTCTGCCATTTTTTAAGATAAAGCCAAAACAAAAAATGTTCCGGAATCCTCGTATCACGATCTAATACTTAACGGAAACAACTTTTTAAATTTATAATTTTTTATACATCTTTTTGAATTTTTTTTAAATAAAAAATTTAATTGGCCGCCATTTTGAAACAAGATGGCGCATGAAGCTGACCAAAGAGTTCGGTCGAGATCTTTGTATGTTCTGTACGCATGATCAGTCACATTCACATCGGTTCATAACTTACGAGAGTTATAGCATAACAAATATCAGATTGTTTCAAAATCTCAGCCACTCTAGAACTGCCATATCTCAGCTATTTTTTAAGATATAGTAAAAACAAAAAATGTTCCAAAATCTCTGTATCACTTTCTAAAACTTAAAAGAAACAAACTGATCGCCATTTTGAAACAAGATGGCGGATGAAGCTGACCAAAGAGTTCGGTCGAGACCTTGCCTACATACTTACTTAGTTATATCCAAATCGGTTCATAAATATAAGAGAGTTACAGCATGACATATGTCAGATATATATATATATATAGATAGATAGATAGATAGATAGATAGATAGATAGATCAACATTTGAATGGAGGGTGGTTTGGAGTTCTGGGGGTCAAGATCGGTGAAAAGGAAAATGTACCAAAAGTTTTTGGAATTGCTTTCCTCCGAACGACTGCAATAGGCAGCTTTTGTATTGAAAGCTACCTAATATAGAGAAATTTAGAAAGCGCTGCGAGAGTTACTGAATACATATTCTATTACTAAACCAGTTATTATCTATTCACCGGATATAGTCTCGTTTGGTTTATTATTTTAGTCTAATGGATTTTCAATTTGCTAACGACTACCATAAAAGTTATACGTTAATTCAAATAAAAAGATGTTCATAACTTATAACAAACAGAAAAGGTATTTTTACGTAATGACGTTCTTCATTTTCTCCTATTGTTGTCAAACGATTTTTTTTTTCAATTATGGTTATTAGAGAACTCAAAACAATGACGATATTACGCAGATTTTCTTACATTTATATATTTATTAAATCACTCCGAAAATAAGGAACTAAATAGCAATATATATATATATATATATATATATATATATATATATATATATATATATATATATATATATATATATATAACCGATTAGTTGTCTTTTTTTTATAATAGCAGACTGCTTCTTCTTCGAATATATGTTTATTTCTGCGAAGCAAGCTATTCATTTTAGGTCATTGAATCCTTAATTCTACTGAATTGCGTTTGTTCAATGTTTTTATCTATGAAATTGGATATTTCTTGTTTAATAGAATCAGAAAGAATTCTCTGATAATAGCAATAGTTAAAAATATGAAAAATTTGAAAGGCAATTTTATCTTCTTTTGAAGCATTTTCCAGAGTCTTTGAAAACTATTAATGGTTTAACTTATCATCTGCGCTGTAATTGTCATAAAAGTGCTTGCTGGTTGATGGCAGAAATTGAATTTATTTAATGAGGTTAGACTAAAGCAATGGAAAATAATGATAATTGATTTATATTTTATTTTCTTTATTCAAACGGGTTGCGAGGCTATATTACATCCGGAAGGCTGATTGTTATAATACCGCTACAGTTTTACATTTTCAAAATTTAAGTACGTTACTGAAAGGGAATCACGAAATTAGCCACAAAAAAAAGGGTAAAGCATACGGTTTATTTATATTTTAAATTACGTTTGAAATAACAAAGGGTTTTATTTTATTTTTTCAATTGACATTAAATGCATTTACTTGTTTCGCATCTAAGCAATTTCTGATCAAATAAATATGCAGTGAACGCAGTTTTAGCTGCATTGCGCAGGACCGCACCCTTCATCAAACAAAGAAATAGCAGACTAGACCAATAAAATTGAAAAAAAAACTAGCATGCAGTGGCTATCACAAAACTATATCATTCTAATACATTAATTAAACAGCGGAGTTATTCACTAACAATTACGAAGTAAAGTGCATTTCTTCGAATTTATCACGGAGTTGCAGTTAGTAATCAGTGAATAAAGAATAGCATATAGCACAACCGCGCCCTTGCTGGGTAGGAAAATTTAAAATTAGATCAACGTATATATTTTTACTATCTTTTTATATAAGAAGAAAGTATTGGATTCGTGAAAAATTTTGACTTCCGGTTTTCGATGGATTTACACGTTTTATGAAGATCCTGAAAACGATTTGACTGTTTTTAGAAAATGTCTGTCTGTGAGTCTGTGACTCTGTCTGTCTGTGTCACAAATTTTGTGGGCGCTCTAACTCACGAACTACTACTTAGAATTGGTATTAGACGCATTAGACGCATGCCAGAGGTCAATAGCCGGAGAAATCGCCATAGATTTTGCTACTTACAGTAGTCCTTTTTTATTCTGATTATTTCAGTGTTTATGCGCGTAGTTCAATTACATATCTGTTAAATTCGCGCTTTATTTATATTTGTTTATTTATTTATTCGTTATGGAATTATTAGCCGGAAAAAATGCTGAAATACAGGTAGAAATAAAGTGCAAAAGGGGTTAATTTTGCGTAATTGGGATGCTCGTGATAGTGATATATTTTTGCTTTACATTATGCTTGAAAGCTACTTTAAAAACTATAAAAAACCATATATATCTAATTATCTAACATATATATCTAATACATATTCTCCGATGCTGGGATTTAGTTCGTCTCATGCATGCCACTAAAGATGCGTGCTCATGAATACCTTTTCATCTTGTGCTGCGAAGTTTTAGCGAGAAATGCAAGGCTGTATGTCGTACGTTTTGCTCAAATGATAGAGCATCGGTGCTTTATACCAAGGGTCATGGTTCGATTCCCGGTCTGGACATTTTTCACTCTGCTGGCCGTACGGTGCTTAGAAAGTAAAAATCCACACCCTTTGATACATTTATATATATACAGTGAAACTTTCATTTAACGAAGTCCATCGTTACACCTAAAAACTTCGTTATGAAGAAAATTCGTATAATAAAAATCAACTTAAATTCATGAAATTTTTCCTTCAGGTATGACAAACAGGTAATGTATTCAGAAGCATTTAATTCAGTTTCAATTTTGAAGCCTTTTTTACAAAACAGTTTTGTACGGTCGATGAAATCATGTCATATTCCCAAGCTTTCATCAGCTCTGATACGCAGATCCTCAAACTAATGTTTTCACTACACTGCCTTTTTTGTCTTTTTCGATAATGTACGTCAAGATTTTACATTTTTTTACAAGATTTTGAAGCACATTTTTGTGGATGTACAAAGCAATTGTCTATATCAGCATTGGAACATCAGAATGTTAAATGTCTAATTGATATTTTTTGTCCAATGTATCTGGCGCCATTGCGTCACTGCATCTTCTATATCATTAAATGTAAATAAGGGATTTTGACGCCCCCCCCCCAACTGTCAGCCCTAGAGTCTCGATGTGGGAGAGTGGTGATAGCAAGTAATTTTCTATGTGCGGAAAAAAATTCGTTTTGTTTAGCACCAAGCACAATGGAAATTATTTAAATGTGTTCATTTTCATACAATCATCCGCTGAAATAAATTCGCATATCCATCGCAACAGCAACCTCTTCGTTTGAATTCTGTACACGTAGAAAAGTGGAATAAACTTCGTTATGTAGAATATCTTTTTCGTAATATGGTGATTAATTTATATGTTAATAGTGTTCAAAGTCAAAGTTCTGCAGAAAATTTCGTTAAGAAGAAAACTTCGTTAAATAGGGGTTTCGTTAAAGGGAAGTTCCACTGTATATATATATATATATATATATAAAGTTAATTGAGAGTTTTCATATAAATTACATTTGAAAGCTCTATTCGACGGTGTAAACATTGAAATTGTGCAATATTTAAAAGTTAAAATTTTTTAAGTGAAAGCGAAATTGGTTGTTCAAGGCGTTGCCAACCTCGATATGACGTCGGCGTTACTCACGGACATGTTTTAGCTTTATAATATAGATACAATTTAAAAAACAGAGGAATGTTGGAAAACTGAAATAAGATAATAAAGAAAAAAAAATCAAAGCACATGCAGCTACTCTTTTATACAATAAATACCGTATTTAAAAAAATAAAATAAATTATAAGCTATTTAATAAAAATATATTCATGGAAAACGATTACTGTTAATTGATAGGTTTTTACTTAATTAAAAAACATTCTGGCTCTGGTAAAAAAAAAAAAAAAAAAAAAAAAAAAAAAAAAAAAAAAACATGTATATATATTTAAGTAAATTCATTAGTCTTCTATTTAAAAAAAAAAAAAAATCCTGAAATTGCAATGTTTTATTTTTTACAAGCCCATTAATTGCCGTAATTGAATTAGAAGTAAAATACAATACTATCTATCTTTCACTTCCAAGATTCGAGTTTTCCAATTTAAAAAAATAAAATAAAAAAATAAAAAATAATAAAAAAAGAAACTGTTCTTTTATGTTAAAAAAAAAAACTTTTCAATAAATATAACAGTCAAAATATTTTACATGGGGAAAAAAATTCTTAAAATCACTAAAACGTTTAAAAATGACAAAGAGTTTAAAAAAAAATAGAAGAGAATTCCTAATGCTTTTAAAAGGGTGTCTTTTTCTTTCTTTCTTTCATTTTCTTTTCTTTAGTGGTATTACTAGTTTGATAAGTTCTACAGAAAGGTTTATTGCATTTTTTCCCCTTAAATTTTACAATTTCTTTCGAAAGTTCAACCCTGCACGAAATTCAAAATCGAAAGAAAAAGTTTTTACGCAGATTTATTTTGCAAATACTTCTTTTGCTATTTATTGCAAAGGTAAACTGCGACAAGAAAGAAAAAAACTTTGGGCCGATTTTATAACATAAAAATGAGTTTTTTATATTTTCAATTGTTTCCTAGGAGAAAAAAAAATCAAGTACATAAAAAAAAAGAATTATATTTCTTTTCAAGTTTTATTTCAGGCATTTTCGAATGATTTTTCAGCCGAAAAATGAAGATTGTTTTAAATCACAGTTTATAAATCATTTATTTATGAATTGTTTACCACGCTAAAAAGTAAACATCAATAAATACAATTTGAAAAATAAACACTATGTGTAAAAGTATTCTAACATTTTCGATATTTAAAAAAAAAAAAAAAAAAAAAAAAAAAAAAAAATTAGCTGGAAATTGTACGTCCAACGTGACAAAAAAAAAAAAAAAAAAAAAAAAAAAAAGCTGGAAATTGTACGTCAAACGTGACAAATGAGATGCGTTCGTACTGTTATTATTTCAGTGATATAAATTCTATCGTCTGTTATTATGATATGATTAATTTCCGTAATGAAATAAGTACATTTTAAGCTGGCAACATTTTATCTTTTGTTGACATTTACTGAAAATTACAATGGAAAATTAAACCTAGCTTTGAAAATTTCAGAACTTGAAATCCATATTTAGAAATTTTTCCATTTAATATATATTTTTGCGGAAACGTGTATCCAAAAAATTGTCGGTAGATTATAGGATTGCTATAATTAAACAATTTTAGTGTACAAATTCGGTTTTTAAATTCAGTAATACGGAAATAACAAGACTCCATCTTAAATACGACGTAATCAACATGGCAACTAATAATCATTACCTATTATGGGATATCATTGAATTAATTACGTATGATAGGATTTAATAGAATGAAGAATGTGACTATAACCTGATCATAGAGATTATAAAATGGCATATACGTCATATGTGATTATACCGTCATACATGTCAGATAACTTGGCGATACATCTCGGTCGCTTGATGATTAATCTTCGGAAGCTGCTATAATAAGGAAGTACCGATTTAAGAAAAAAAACAGTTACTTAATAACTATTTTTATTAATATCTTTTTAAGTTTTGATTCAATTTTCATAAAATTTGAAATAATTCGACAAAATTTTGCAACGATTACAGTATTAAATTTCAAATAAGAACAATAGAAAAACCAATATGAGATAGATATGTATAAAAAAATAAAACCCAAAAATCAAATAAATAAATGAATAAACCATGATATATAAAATACAATAAAGCAATGGATATAGCTCACTATAAAAACAAAGTATATGTGTGATAAAACTTGATATAAATGCTTATAAGCTCAGGAGCTCTTCCAATTTCCATGGACAACATAGAACTGAAAAGCTGACTATATATTTGTTCCCCTGTGATAGATGCAACCAAGCCGGGCTTCCCAATTTACAGAACATACTGCCCGGTCTACAAAACATAAGTTAAGACCATTTTTTAATTATTGAAAACCATAATAGGTTTTTTTACATTTAATATATTGTTTTTTCATACCCACTAACAACATCAAAAAGCATTTTTGTATGAAAAACATCAATTATGTATTCAAATAAAGTTTCTAAATTTATTAAAAGCGATACTTTCGTATTAGATGCATGCCATTGGTCAATAGCCGGAGAAACCGCCAAAGATTTTGCTACTTACAGCAGGCTTTTTGATTCTGATTATTTCAGTGTTTATGCACGTAATTCGATTACATATCTGTTAAATTCGCGTTTTATTTATAATTATTTATTTGTTTATTGATGCAGTGTTAATTTTAGCAGGAGACAAATGCCGGGCTAAAGTACAAAAAGAGTTCATTTGCGTAAATGGGCTGCGCGCGATAGTGATATATTTTTTGTTTTAAATCATGCTTGAAAATTATTTTAAAAACTATAATACATATATATATGTTATATAAAAATTTTATTTCGCAATATTCCTTTAAATTATTCTAAATTCTGAAGTATTCATTATTTCTTAATAATATTTATTCCTATTTAATGTCCTTTTAAAATTAATAACACGTATATTAATAGTTATCTTATTCTAAATGTTAATCTAAAACTTTAAGTCCATTTGTAACTGTTATCAACTATCTAATCTATAATATTCTGAGAGACGCTAGTTTGTCATTTCGAATGTTTTTAAAAGCCAATTTTTTTTATTCCAAGTGCTCGCTTCGCGCACTGCGTTTTTTATTACAAAATCAATGCGCCACTGGCTTCAGGATTATTTCTTGTTAAAACTTCTCCATCGCACGTCATTCGCTTAGCTTAATTTCGCCTCTTACTGATTGGCTCGTGCACACGTTACGTCGCTTCTGTAACTTTCCGCGCCTTTATCAAAAACATACTGCAAGAGTTCGGAGAGCATATTTTTGTCGTATTTTGCAGTGCTGACCAAAATGTTATCTGGTATTTGAGGGACTTAGAATTTCTCAACAGCCCCTTAAGATCAACTTAACGATGTTGTGATTTATAGTTAAGACTGAGGGCTTTAGAACACATCTGTGTCCTGTGGAAATTGGGCCGTCATATCTCCTGCTCCTGAATAAACTATTTATCCGGAAAACTGGCTGAGTATTATTGGAGAAAATTTCATTGGGTTCCTTCATTGCCTTACTTCCTCGCCATGATTCTTAATCGAGCGACTGAAATAATTCATCATCTTTAAACAGCTGCAAGTTTCTGATGAAAAATTAAATCCTCGTAAAAATCTAACACACACACACATATATATATATATATTATCCGATGTTGAGATTTAATTCGTCTTATATGTATGCCACTAAAGATGTGAGCTCATAAATGACTTTCCATCTTGTGCTGCTAAGTTTCAAAATTGGCTACATGTAAGGAGTGAGAAATGAGAGGCTGGATGTCGTCCGTATAGCTCAAATGGTAGAGTATTGGTGCTCTATACCAAGGTACTATTTATATCAAGGGTCCTGGTTCAATTTCCGGTCTGGACATTTTTCACTTTGTTGGCCGTACGAAGCAAGTGAAAATTCACACCTTTTGTTACATTTATAAAAGAACAAGTTAATTGAGTTTTCAAGCAAATTACATTTGAAAATAATTTTCTTTTCTATTCGACGACGGTGTAAAAATTGAAATTTTGCTATGTAAAAGTTAAAAGCGAAAATGAATCACTGAAAGCGAAATTGGTTGTTCAGGTCATTGCCACTGTCGATATGACGTCAGCGTTACTCATGGGGGTTTTTGCTTTATAATATAGATACAACTTAAAAAAACTGAGGAAAGTTTGAAAACTGAAATAATAATAAAGAATACTAATAATACTAATAAAGAAAAAAAAATCAAAGCACATAAGGCTACTCTTTTATACAATAAATATCATTAAAAAAAAAAAAAAAAAAAAAAAAAAAAAAACATTACAAGCTATTTAGTAAAAATATATTCGTGGAAAACGATTACTGTTAATGGATAGTTTTTTACTTAATTAGAAAGCATTCTGGCGCTGATAAAAATATATAAATATATTTAAGTAAATTCATTAGTCTTATATTAAAAATAATAATAATAATCTTAAAATTGCAATGTTTTTTTGTTACAAACCCATTAATTGCCGTAATTGAATCAAAAAGTAAAATACAATACTATCTACCTTTCACTTCAAAGGTTCGAATTTTCTGATTTAAAAAAAACTGCTCTTTCATGTTTAAAAAAGAAATCTTGTCAATAAATATAACAGTAAAAATATTTTACACAGGAAAAAAAAAAACTTAAAATCACTAAAACGTTTATCAAATATCTAACAGTTTAAAATAAAAAATAGAAGAGAAATTCTAATGCTTTTAAAAAGATGTCTTTTTCTTTTTTTTTAGTGGTATTACTAGTTTGGTAAGTTCTACAGAGAAAGGTTTATCGCATTTTTTCCCTTAAAATTTACAATTTCTTTCGAAAGTTCAACCCAGCACAAAATTCAAATTCGAAAGAAAACGTTTTTACGCAGATTTATTTTGCAAATACTTCTTTTGCTATTTATTGCAAAGGTAAACTGAGACAAGGAAAAAACTTTGGGCCACTTTGAAACAAGTGCCAAAACTTTGAAACATAAAAATAAGCTTTTTACATTTTCAATTGTTTCCTAAGAGAAAAAAAAAGAATTCAAGTAGAAAAAAAGGAATGATATTTCTTTTTAAGTTTTTATTTCGAGAATTTTCGGAAGAATGATTTTTCAGAGCAAAAATGAAGATTACTTTAAATCACAGTTTATAAATTATTTATTTATGAATTGTTTACCAAACTAAAGAGTAAACATCAATAAATACGCTTTGAAAAATAAACACTATTGTGTAAAAGTATTCTAACATATTTGATATTTTGAAAATGAAAAGGAGGGGGGGGGGTCTCAGATTCATTTTAGTCGTGTAATTTAATAAATTAAATTACATGGCAGCCATGTATCTTAATATTATTAAATTACGTGGCTGTTAACGTAAATGAAATCAAGCCATTTTGCTTCGAGATTAAAATTATATAGTTCTGAAAAAAATGTATAAATGTATAAAACAATTAAACGTATTATTGCATAAAAGAAAAACTAAGAATAATTAGTCATTCTAAAATCTAAAATTAATTACAAAAATGAAACACGTGAAAATTACTAAAAAATTACAAAGCCAAAATATGCACATATACCTGTTCTTTTTTGAGGGGACTGGGTATTTTTCGACAGCTCAAAAACACGGAAATGTCTCTGTTGTTTATACCCATATTGCACTTTTCCTAATAAGTATATTATTAAAATTTTATATTAAGAAAGGTAGAAAAGATGATAAAGATTACTTTGGCATAAATCATAATTTTTTCTAGAAAAAAAAAACAGTTTAAAAGGTTATTTAAATTATAAAGTATTTTTAAGTTAAAAAATGCTAATATTTACTTAGGTACACTTAAAAAAACTATAAGTTCACTTGCCTTGAAATCTTCAAAAATTATCCAAAACACAGTACTTGGCATAGTGAAATAATTCATTTATTTATTTATTTATTTTGTTTATTTTATTTTTTCCTTGTTAAAGAAGGTGATGGGGTTCCCAAGAAAACCTAATCATCTCCCTAAACCAAGAGAGCCTAAAAACACATAAAAAATTATAGCACGCTCTCATAAAATCACAATTAATTCTACTTAAAAATTCTTGATCTGACGTTACAGCTATCCTAACTCTCTGAACTATTCAGATTTTGACACTATATTCGACAGCATGCAAGTTATAAATGCAAGAGTACTTCAATGGCCATATGTGCAATTAAACCGCTTAAAAATCGCCAGTGCATAAATACACTGAACATGGGGCATCTGTTAAGGATTTCAATATCTTTAGTTGCCGCGAGCAGTCTTCTAGCTTCGCTGGTCTAGCGGAAGATCGTCCAGTAAAAAGGGCTTTTGTGTTAGAGTCTATTCCTCTAGAGTCGATGGACATCTAACTTTGGAAGTTAGATTAAGTACACAAATTGAACTTGGAGTCCCTCACGGCAAGCTAACCCACGAGTAGTCATAAACTTCTGATAGATTATCTCTTAGTCTATATGCAAATTTTCCTATAACAGTTTTAATCCAAATTCCTATTTGTTATTTGTCTGTGTTTCGTAAATAAAGAAAAAGGTTGGAAAGAACTTTAGCTATCCTAATATTGATTCTCGCGGTGTCACAGAGGTACAAACATTTCAAACGGCTTCAGCCATATTTACCAATCAAAATGTGATGCAACAGACCAGATTTGTAAGTGTGCTGTATTGGAAAATGGGAAAATTGGAAAATGGCGTTGTAAAAAATCATTTGTTCAACTATCACAAACAATGAGTGACAGATTCGTTTAATTAAATAAATAAAAAATTATGTAAACCCAGCTTTCATTTCCTATTTTGTTTTTCTTGAGTAATTTATTCTTTTGAATTAGAAAATTGTCATTAAATTACTTTCTGAATACAATTACCAAATTAAAGAAAAACTTGTTTCTTTTAGCATAAATGTTGGTAATCTATTTCATTGTTTTTAAAACCTGAATTCAATTTATTCAATGTAAAGGATTATTTTACACTATTAAAATGCTAACATCGTTTAATGCCGATTTAGGTTAGAGCGAACGAAACATTATCTTCTTTTGGAAGTCCGCAGTAACGAGAGTTCACTGTATATATCATAGGAATATATATATGTATATATATTTCAATATTTAATTAATATCAATATTAAATCCTTAGCATATTAATTCTTATTTTTTTAATTTAAATTTGATTATAAATTAATTTACGTGATGGTGCATTTTTGGCAAAGGTATTTAATTGTGGCTATGCCATTGCTAAGTACAAATATTTATCTGAAGCATTAATCAATAATTATTAATTTCACCATTTTACATATAATTTTTTACATAGACTTTTTCATTAATACATCAATTACTTTTTTTTTTAATGTAATTGAAAATTTATCAACACAATTTTATTTATTATTTAATTATATTTATTTATTATTTAACTATCAGTTATCATTCTTTAGACAGTATTTGTTTTAATCTTTAACTAATAATAGTAATCAAATGCTTTTATTAAATCATAGAATATTCACTAATTTTCCATAGATGGCAGCACCTTATTAATTCATTTGAATACATGTTTGGTGTTCTATTTTAAATTTTTTTAGAGGGAGCTGGTTCTATATATTGGTTTGTGTTTGGCTTTGCTGTACAATAATAATCCTTTGTCAATCATCTTTTAAAACTTATTTTGGCAACATGTACTGATTTTCTCCAATTCATTGCCTGAGTTATGTGTTGACTCCTGTTTGGATCATGTATTCTATCTGGTAACTGTTGTTTTCTTTTCCCTATATCCTTTTTAATCTTGTTTTGAACTTTATGATTATATTTCACAGTTTTTTTCTCTTTTTTAAGGGTAGGGTTTCTTTCCTTTTTAATATTGTTTTTATTTTTTTAACTTTAGGATTTTTTCACAGTTTATTTCTCTATTTTGGTGTGGTAGTCCCAAAATCATATTCTTTAGCAATGTCATGGCTAATATGAGGATGAAACCACAGATTTTATTTGTGGTAATTTAGGCATTTGGGACCTGAAGATTCTGTCTAAATTCCACAAATTTCATTTTTTCCATTTTTAATTTAATTTCTTCTTTATTTCTTTTTTTTTTTTTTTTTTACTATGTATATGGAAGCTATATTCAGAGTTTTGGGGGAACACTGTTGTTGTCAATTAATTATTGCATTCTAATTCATAATTTCATAGTTTTTGTTGGTGTTTCAGTAATGTTTCACTAATGGTTATATATATATATATAAATATATATATATATATATATATATATGTATATATATATATATATATATATATATATATATATATATATATATATATATATATGGTTATGTATATATATATATATATATATATATATATATAACGATTCAATTCTGTTCTACAATTAAACAATTTAAAAAGCAAATAAAAACTAGAAAACATAAACAATAGAATGAAAAAAAATCATGGGCAGCGTAATGTTTTTTTTATAATTAATATACATTTTTTTAAAAGTTAAAAAACCTATTGAATAAAAACATATTCATCCGGAACAAATATTTTAATTGACAGTTTTTTACTTAGTTGTAAAAATACTCTGGCGCTAATTAAAATAAAAAAAAACCATTTTGTGTTATATAAAGAACTTGACATTTCGATTTCTTTTAGTTTACGTAATTGAGTCAAGGAATAAAATGCAACATGATCTACCTTTCGCATCACAGAAAAAAAAGGTTAAATTTATTAAAACTTTAAAAAACAACTTAGAATTAAACTGTTAATAAGTAGTAGAGATTCTAACGTTTAAAAATATTTTCATAAAACCAATATAACTACTACTTCGATAGTTCTAAAGAAAAACTTACTTTTTTAAAGTACCGTATATACTCGTGTATACGTCAAAGACTTTTTGACAAAATTTAGGAGTCGAAAGTGGGGAGTCGACTTATACACAAGTTAGTAAAAACAAAAATAAATAAAGAATATTTCACACTCCGAAAGAAGTGTGAAATAGCGGAGTGAAATACTGGAGTCACCTGGTCTAGGTTGGAAAGAGAGATAAAATCAGATAATGGTCATTTCCTTGTGATTGACAAAAAAAAAAATAATAATAAAAATCAAACAAACAATAATGTCCGTGTAAATGTTCTGCACCCATTTTCTCTTGTGATAGAATTCCCTTCAATACAGGGACAGGGGCATTCCTTTCAATATTTTAATCAACTTTTTGAAAAGAGTCAACTTGAGATTGTTTCTAGATTTATCTCCTAAAAGTCCTACAGCACAAAGAAATACTATTAGCAGTCTAAGAAGTTGTTTACCCTTGTAAATAAGGCTTGAATAGATTTTTCAAAGATTTTTTTTATTTTTAGATATCATTAAATTGATGTGAATAGGCAGAATTGGGGGGTTGACCTATACACGAGCATATACGGTATCTTACAATCTAGAATTTATGACGAAGTAGTCGAAACTGTGATAGCCGCGACCTTTCACGGTGGTTTGTAGTGTAGCGCGCTACATTTTGAAAAATGTAATCTAGAGAGTAGTGTGATACATAACACAGCTGCAATTTTTTAGGGGCTACTTAACTCACTCGAAAAAACCTGCTCGCTAATGTTAATCCTATGGGAGAATTTTTTTTTAATCTCTTGGTTGCATTTCAATATTTTTAAATGATTTTTTAAAATTATTATTGGCTAGCTGAAGTCGATCGCTACAAAAGCCGTTTTTAACTTTTTTAATTTTGTTTGCCGGTTTTTCTTTTCTTTTTTTTTCTTTTTTTCTTATGAGGATACTTTTACTTTCGAAACCAGTCCAGAAAGTGGAAGTTTCTTATTTTAAAAAAAAAAAGAAAAAAGAAAAAAAAACCTTGTAAACAAAATTTTTAAAGTAAAAAACGGCCTTTGCATTACTGGATCTCAACTGTCCAATGCAATAAAAAAAATTAATTAAATTAAATATTGAAATGCAAACGAGATATTTAAACAATTTTCTCCCACAGGATTAACATTAGCGAGCGGGTGTTTTCGATTGAGTAAAGTAGCCTTTTAACGCTACTTCAGGAAAGAAAAATGGGCCATTCTTCTAGTCACGTGAACGTAACTTTGCTTCTTTTGTGTAAAATGTGTTCTGCGCAGAAATTTGCGGATGTCAGCAACTGGTCTGCAGCATTTAGTAACGCATCATATGACGTCATGGATTTTTCCATTGACACTTACTGGTAAATCCAAGTAGCAAAATCCAATTCAAAGAAATAAATTTTCTTGAAGGAAACACTTGTCTACTTACTCATTATTGAATCTTCAAGTTTTAATGTCGTATTTCTTTATTTAATTTTTATGTTTATTATTTTTTTAATGATTTATTTACAAATTTATTATTATATGACCGTACGACAGAGAAAATTAATAATGAATTGCTCTGGTCGGCATATAACGAGTATAATATGTACAGTTTTAGACATTAACACAAAACATTTTCTTGTATGTCATCTTTGTTAATTTTGTACTGTCCTCCAGTTTTATATCGCATTCATTTTGATTGTATCCCGGCAAACGCGATATAAGGAGAACCCGTTGTATTACTTAACTGTGATTTCGGCAATTTCAAGTGCAGATTGAATCCTTCGACAAAATCTGAAAGTAGCGAAGCTGCGACTACTTTTGAAAAGTAGTTTATTGTCAAAACAAATAGTTGTAGTTAACTATATTTTTAATAACGTAGTTGGTACAAAATTATTAAGCCCATTTCATGTTTGAAAAAAAAAATGAGGTAGGGTGAAACCTCCAGTAACTGACACTTTAAGAATTCTTTCTTTTCAAATCACTATTACGAAAATTTAAATCTATTTTATACTTACCTTTGTTTTTGAAAGGATAGTAGAGATATATTAAAAAATTATTGTTGGCAAAATTTTTAAAATTATACATTTTACAGTTAAAAATTAATTTTATTCATAAATAGGGTCAAAAACTCAATAACTGACACCATCCCTATTTTGAAACACCAATAATTGACACAAAGTGAACCAGTGACTGACACTTTATTTTAAAAGATTTTTGATACAGCCTAATATTTTCGTAGATTAAAAAACATTTGTATTTTTTACAATGTATAACTAGTTGGATACACTACAAAAAAAAAAAAAAAAAAAAAAAAAAAAATGTTGATTTGACAGTATAATAGTGGCAGCTGGGATGCCAATACTATACCGTAAAATCAAAAAAAAAATTTTTTTTTTTTTCTGCAGAGTTCTAATAAAAGGCTTACATTTTCAACTCCTGTTTCGTTTTATTTTCCTTACAACCTAGAATGTCTTTGAAAAGTTCAACTTAGCAGGAAATTCGAAATCGAAAAAACGATTTACGCAATTTTACTTTCCAAAAAATATATTTTCTATTCAAAAGGTAAACTTAGACAAGATCGAGAAAACTTAGGAAGAATATTTTTTTTAACAATTAAAAAAAAAAAAAAGGTTATATTTCGAATTATTTTCTAAAAAATAGTTGAAGTAGAAAAAAAAAAGTACTTTTTTTTTTTTTAATGTTTTCATTGAAGAAATGTTCGGACGAATAATTTTTCAGCGAAAAAATGAAAAATGCGTCAAATTATGGTTTACAATTTATTTAATTATGTATTGTTTACCAAGGATAAAAAAAAAGTAAACATCGAGAAAATACTTAGTTTAAAAATAAACATTATGTTTAAAAGTGTTCTAACTTTACAATATTTTGAAAATGGAGAGCTGCAAATCATATGTTGAGTTACATTACTGATAAGTATTTTATTTTGTGTTTAAAGCAGAGTACTGAAAATTGTTGTACTGGACAGGGTATGAATAATGTTGGAATTTTGCCGCATCTCCCAAAATTGAATTAACTTGGTAAAAAGTATTATTTAAAATAAGATTTTATGCTAAGTGCTCTGATAGATTTCCAATATCAAAAATCTAAAAGATAAGGGAAAGCACCCTTACCCACAAGCTGATCGGACTAGCTTGTGGGTAAGAGTTATAAGCCCATTATTAAACATGAAAAAAAAAAAAAGAACTTACTAAAATGGTTACATAAAAGGGCGTAAAATTATACATTTGACTAACTTTTATTCGATATCATAAAAAAAAAAAATCAATAGAGGTATCAATAAAGGTATAGAAATACATAAAATGATGAATCTCTTCGAAAATCTTCTCTCATTCTATTTTTTTTTTTAAGTAAACTTTAAAATATTAAAAAAAAAAAATAGCTGACGCAGAAACCCGATTTGTTCCATTTACAATGCATGAAATCGTTCGTTTTCTTTTTTCTTTTTGGAAAAAGGGGGAAATCTTGTTAAATTCTACATTTAGAAAAGATTTATATTATTAAATTTCTTATTACAAGCAAGAAATCGTGTTTACAATGTAAATGAACTGAAATTTACGAAAATTACATTTTGAAACTTACGTGATTTTGAAGCAATTACAACAGAATGGCTTTATAAGAAAATGGCGCAATAAAATTTTATTAATCGAGAGGCTTTTACTTGTCATTATTGCCAGGCTAATGTTTGTCAACTTGTCTAATTTGTGTAAGCGAATTCATCCAGTCGAATATGGTCGGTAAAGTTCTGTACTGCGAATTTCTATGCACTGGAAAAAAATTCTACCACTGGCATCTAGAAACTAAATTGTGGCTCTAGAAAAAATAGTTCCATGTCATCCTTATAAATTCTAGTTCTCTTTGCTGGAGATTTCTAGTCTCCCCTATTCAAATTCAAGAGCGTTTTCCTATCAAATTATGTATGGATAAACTTATTTAAAAATCTCTGCAAATAAATGTGACCACAAGAGGTGTTTGGTAACTATATCTGGTAACCAATCTGTTTTGGTAACTATTATTCTAGTTTATGAATTTATTCTAGAAGCCAAGTGATAGTTTCTCGCTATTCAAACGATTTATAATATAATATTCTAGATTAATTTTGACACAATTATTTAAATTGGAAAGAAATCATAGGAGTTGTAATTTTCCAACTGGACGAAAAATGTCTGGGCCAGGACTCGAACCTGGGATCTCTTGGCTGAAGCTGCCTTGCTTAAGCTCCAATAAGGTTAACTGGATGAATTAGGTCCTCTAGATTCAACCAGGATGGTTCAGTTGGTAGAGCATGGCAGCTTCAGCTAAGAGATCCGAGATTCGAAACTTGGCCCGGAGATTTTTCGTTCAGTTGGAAAATTACAACTCATATAATATAACGTATCTTTTTATCACCTATCTCAATCATTTCGTCTATTCAGTTTATTTGTTTACCTTATTCACATAAGTAGGAAATCTATATTTCTAGTTTAGGGATTTAGAAAATGACTACTTATTCATTCTAGATGAAGACGGTATAAGTTTTCTTTTTGGTTTGGACAGAAGCTTTTAATCTGAGCATATGCACTGCATATACGCTGAAAAAAAATTCCTTTGATTGACAGTACAATTTCCGTTTGTTTTACGGAATTTTCGTTCTGCTACGGAATTTTCCTTTAAAATGATTTCGCGAATGTCTCAAAAAGTATGGATTTGAGAATATCTTTGACACATAATGCTAAATTTCCATTTTCTCTAAAGTTGTGCAAAGAATTTTCCTCTAAATTTGATTTTATTATTGCACTATAAAAGAAAAAGATCCGTAAAAGTACGGAAACTGTCCTGGCAAAATACGAGAATTCGTTTTGTAGTGTAAAAATATAAAATTTCCCAAAGCCTTACCGAAAAGGATAAATTAACTAAATTTTATCACTATTATCTGGTAAGGATATACTTAAATCCTTATTCGCTAATTTCTGACACATTCACAAAATCATTTAACAGGGGGAAAATTCCGTGAAAATACGGAAATTGTACTGGCAATCAACGGAACATATTTTTACAGTGAAACATACTTTTACATTCAGACTCCATATTCAAAACTGCATTTTCTATCACAGTCCAACCATTTACATTTCAAACAAATTCGGAAAATATCATTTCGAACGGATCAATAATATTTAGAATCTTTCAGCTTTTAGATAGAAATTTTAGTGAATGTGAAAGTAAGTTATATAAATATTCTTTACATTACATTTTTTTAAAGCGAATGTTAACTAAACTAGTCGTTGGGGGCCACCGTAATACTTACCCATCATGGATATGCATAATATAACATATGAAAATAAAACATGTGTAAACCATTTATAAAATGCTGTGCAATTCGAATAAAATCCTGGCTTAAATGATGTCCTAAACTTTAAATGCTCTATGACTGAATTGCATAAGAGAAACATCCTTATAACTCCAAAAATATTAATCATATTAACTAAGAGTTTACTGTGCCGGATTAAGCGTCTCATTTCCAATAAAATATATCTTTGAATTGAAATTTGAATGAAATACGGGGTTATGAAAAATCGAAGAGTATGGAAAATAGGATTACAAATATCTCGGCAACTCATTGCCCGATCGACTTCATTCTTTATGCAAAATTTATGTTTTTTTATTGTCTTTTATATTCACTCCTTAAAATAATCAATTTAGAAAATTTTTAAATACCTTTTATCAAAACGAATATTTCGAGAGTCCGTAAAAAGTAGTTCCGCATAATCGAGGTTACTGAAATTCAATAAGCTTCTTCCCATTATTACATACTAAGTACATATCGAATTTCAAGTCTCTATCTCAATTTCTTCGAGAGATAGAACGTTTACAGACACACAGACACACAGACGGACGGCAATTTATTTTTCTAAAAATATGTTTTTTGGAGTCTCTAGTGTCTGAAACGTGTAAATTCGTCAAAAAAAATTTTTTTTCGATTTTTAAAACGATTACAAGTCTTACCCTATACTATGTATGATGGGGTAAGTAAAATCATTAATTCGATTTAGTCAAACAAAACAAATATAATAATATTTGTTCACCACATATCGCATAGCAGACAATAAATAACCCATTATTTACCCTTTTCTTTCCCATTTTTCAAAAATTGAGCTAATTTAGTTGCCATCTTTATAGAAATTCCGTTGAAAGTTACCAAATATATATATATATATCGAAAACTAATTCCAATTTTAAAATTTTGAGAGCTTATGTGACATCTTCGACTCCATGCGGATAACTGGTGATAATTTCATCGCGCTTTGTTCGATAGTCTAGGAGTAGTAGTTGTAAAACTGAAACAGAGAGTCAGATTTTAACATCAATAGATGCAGTCAACTTGATAGAAAAATATATCCAATCTGAAATGCATCTGTAATAAATTATAGTAAATCGCCAATGAAAAATATGCTGGGATTGTTCTAGGACTAATGTCGGTCAATTTGATTCAATTTATTCATTTTTCTTGGCTCTCTTGTTAAAAATCTTGACGTTTAAATACGTGTAAAGATAAACAAAGCCATATTTTTATATATACGCAGAAGTACAACATAACGGCTAAAACACACCATCTGCAAATGAAAAACCAAGCTTATACATAGTAGTTTAATCACTTCAATTGACGTTCTTGATCATTATTTGTAAGGTAATTATATAAATACACAGCACCTATAGTCGTCGTCTGGTCCGTCCGTCTGTCTGCTTCTAACAGCGCAAAAACTACCCAATCGAATGGTTTGAAATTTAATATATATAATCGTTACAGAATTTTGTCGAGTCATTTCAAATTTTATGAAAATTGAATCAAAACTTAAAAAGATATTAATAAAAGTTTTCTTCATTCAATCCTATCATACGAAATTAATTCAATGATATTCCATGACAGGTAATGATTCTAGGTTGCTATGGTGATTACGTCCTATTTAAGATGGAGTCCTATTATTTACGTATTACTGAATTGAAAAACGAGAAATTGTATACTAAAATTGTTTCATTATAGCAGTTCTATAATCTACCGACTGGTTTTTGGATAGATGTTTACGGAGAAATAGATATTAAATAGAAAAAGTGTCTAAAATGGATTTCAAGTTCTGAAATTTTCAAAGCTAGGCTTAAGTTTCCCATCGGAATTTTCAGTCAATATCAACAAAAGATAAAATATTACCAACCTAAAATGTACTTATTTTATTACGGAAATGAATCATATCATAATAACAGACGATATAATTCTTTTTTTTTTCAGTGAAATAACAAAGATGATTTTTTTAAACACTGTCTTGTATTGCATATTTGCTCATAATATAATTTTAATGTAACATAATAGAAATTAATTGTTTGTAAAAGTATATTAAAACTTAATTAATTTCCTAAAATAAAATTAATATCTATAATATGGAAATCAGCACATAAAATAAATTTTGTATTGATGCATTTTTGCATAAGAGTGCAACAGCTATTGCACCAAAATCTGAATATTTATAAAAACTAGTTATAGTACGAACGCACCTCATTTGTCACGTTTGACGTACAATTTCCAACTTGTTTAAATTGTCACTGTCTATAGGTGAAATTTAAAATGACAAACATGAAAATTTAAGTAAATTTAAACACACTGTAAATGATTTTAGGACTTCAAAAGTGAGCCCACCCTTGCTAAAAAACGTGCCCCCGCGACTGGAAAACAAATAAAAAAATACCATGTAAGGAAAATTACATGATTAATGAGTAATTTAAATTACACACATATTTAACGTCTGCAGTCATCGTTATTTTAAACATAAATTGTTTAAAATTAATGAGTAAGATAAAAAATAATTTAAATACAAAGAAAGATAAAAAGACTGAAATATGCACACATATAATAAATATTTAAGGAGGAAAAAACTGAGAATAATTAGAAAATTTTAAATCTAAAGAAAATTTGAAAAACTAAAACACTAAAATCAAGAAAATTTTAAGGGAAAAAGGGAACTGCATACATAAACATCCATACCCCTTTGAACAAATCTCTGTTTTTTTTTTTTTTTTTTTTTTTTTTTTTTTACAAGGAAACAGATTTGGTTAAAAGCTATTCAACAAAAACATATTTATCGGAAAAGACTATTTTATATTCTTAATTGAAAGTTTTTTATTTGGGCAAAAATCTCAAATGCTTTTTTTTTTTAAGTAAGTGTTTTCATTTATCTTATATAAAAATATAAAAGTATATAAAAGTATATAAAAACCCTTTAATGTCCATAATTGAATTAGGATGTAAAAAGAAATAAAATCTTGTTTTTTTTTTTTTTTTTTTTTTTTTTTCTTTTTTCACCTTATAATTTCAAACTTTTTGAAAAGAACAAAAAAACTTTCAGCATTTTGATGTAAAAAAAAAATAATAATAACTTTAATCAAGAACTTAGAGATTTGCCGATAAATATAACAGACACATTATTCTACATAAAAGAACAACTCAAACTCATTAAAGCTTTTTAAAATAAAGTAGAAACAGTTAATAAATAAGAAAAAAAATCTAATGTTATATGTACCATATAGGGTGTTTATATATAGTCTCTATAAATATTTTAGAAATAGGTTCGAAATAGACATTAAAATATTAAAATCCCATTTTTAAATCTGTAAAGTAATTTCCAATTAAATATTTTCTAACTCTTAATGTTTAAATCTGAAGCTATTTCTTTTAAATTGTTTTCCTAGCCTGACAAATATTACTTTTCGATATTAAATTGTAACCAATTTTTAGATTAAAAGTGCAAACATTAACGCAATTTGCAGTTGCTTGTGGTTTAGGCCTGGGGAAGACTGGGCCCAGGAATTGTACGGGTCTTGGCCACACATTAGTCAACAAAAGCTAATTAATCAATTAAGTTAAATCGCCCTCTCAATTTGACACCTTCGCCCATGAGGATGTAAAGAACATGTTTGACTTCATGTTTTTCAGTGAAGATTTCGTCGCGAGGACAATTAGGGGGGGGGGGAATAATAATTTTAATAATAAAATAATATTTTCGATTACCCAAGTAACAGAAAAAAGATGTTAAGCTTTCTGTGAAAACTTCAAAAGTTTATATATATATATATATATATAAACTTATTGTAAAAATTAACCATTGAAACAGAAGCAACTGACCATATACAATGAAATTACTATACCATATAGCACTGTCAAATTACAAATTATAAAACATAGTCCTAATACATGAAGTATTATTAATTCAAAGAGGGAAATAAAAGTATAAACACAAATGGAGGCTTATAATGTAATTCACTTTTTCAAGGGCAGGGAAACCACATTATAAGCAAAAAATGATTGTTTTCTGTAATTGACACCAGCTTAATGCCAAAAATTGTGTCAAATCCTTGCCCGAACAATCATTGTAACAAGATTGAAAAACAAGGATACCATTGAAAATGGAACACTACAAATCCAACCAACAATTTGAAAAAGAGGTGACAAAATAAATAAATGTATAAACAAATAAATAAAA
The DNA here is from genome assembly GCA_963931845.1 of Maratus michaelseni. Classification (NCBI taxonomy): domain Eukaryota; kingdom Metazoa; phylum Arthropoda; class Arachnida; order Araneae; family Salticidae; genus Maratus; species Maratus michaelseni. The sequence continues at coordinate 378,690,414 of OZ007590.1, read as the reverse complement.
TGGAAGATATATATATATATATATATATCATGCAGAGTTTTCATCTTAATTTAACACCGCTTTTTAAAAACTTGACAAAAAAATCGTAGAAATAGTATATTGTGATTAAAATATTAATATATTGAATATTTGATGAGATATAGGCATTTTTATGAAATAAATTTTAACTGTGCATGCGCGAACTACAGCAAATTTTTTTTGTCATGAATTGATAGTCAATACTATAGGGCAACTCATATAAAAAGACCGGTGAAATATCGTGAAAACTCAAAAAGTTATAGCAATAATTGATAAATTGAAAAATAAGTCCCATATTGGGACTTATTAGCTAATTTACTAGTAATTTATAGTAGCTAATTTACTCTCTAGAAAAAGGAAAAAGGCTTTACAAATTCCACTTGCAGCTTTACAATGACCTAAAACGCTCGACCCCCTTTTTAAGGGGTGGGGGGGGTTCAAACGACCTTTCTTATTGCTTCCCTAGGTCATAACATCAATCTACTATCCAAATTTAAAGATTTTTAAAAGCTATATATAAAAGCTTTATATTTTGGGCTACTTTCAACAAAATAGTTCAAGTGTAAAAAAAAATAACTGTAATTTTTCTTTTTAAGCTTTCGCTTCAGAAATTTTCATAAGAATGATTTTCCAGCGTAAAAATAAAGATTTTTTCAAATAATACTTTACAACTTATTTAATCATGTATTGTTTACCAGGCTGAGAAAGAAATCTGAACATCGATAAATGCTAGTTGAAAAAAGTATTTTGACATTTTCAATATCTTGAAAACAACGGAGCATGGAAAATCATTTACTAAGTTACGCTGCTGGTAAAATTTACATCAAAGTTGAAAGCGCCACGCTTAAAATATGGACATTAACGGATAGGGTAGATTATAAATAAATACTTTTTCTTATTCTTCAAATATTTAATTAACTTGGTATAAAGTATTATTTGAAGAGGACTAAGAAACAAATAATAAAATATGCTCCATAATTATTATTTCCACGGCCGTATTACCAAATAGACAGAGTAGGCAATTTCCTAAAGATGTCGTATATTTTTAGAAGCCACCATGGCCTGAGATTTCCAAAAAATAAGTTAATTTTCACATTAATGTATTATTAATAATAAGTAGTATGTATTGCACGAAGAAGTATGCAAGCAGATCTACTTTAGATATACAACCAGAATATAGACGAAATTCATCATAAATAAGTGTGTGTGTGGGGATGGGGGGGGGGAATTAAAAATGAAAGATGAAGGATGAAACTCATACCTGTTGTAATAAATTATTCAAAAAGAAAAATATTGAAATAATTGTGAAATCTATAATAGCACTTTCAAGTCCAAATTACTATAGAGTCCACAAAACATGTACGATTTCACTCTTGCACGAGCTCTAATAAGCTAAAAAGATGCAAGATTTGGGCTATTGTAGATCAAAGAAATCACAAAAACGGATGAAAAAATGAGAACATACATCGGGGGGTAATTCCCGTAATGTAAGCCAAAAATGTGAAGTTTCTTTCACCAAACTAGCTATTTTAGCTTAATTTCATCCCACTCCACCCCAAACGTCGTCGTTTTACTAGAACTACTGAACAAATTGAGTCAGCAAATAACACTTAAAATTGAAAGAACAGAATACATATCCAAATATATTAACAATCTCAGAAATTTGAAGAAACAAAAGTAGCAGGTCAACAGTAGAATAATGTAACAAGAACTGTATAGTTGAGAACTAGACACGTACAAACTAAATTAAAATAGTTGTAAGTTAAAATCTGGTTATTCGGGAATGGGAAAGAGTTGCTCCGAGATTTGAGCTGCCTACAGATCTCTAGAATCCTGCTCTGATTACTTCAATCATCAATAAATTTAGTATATACAGGTGTCTCAAAATTATCAATATAAACATTTAAGAATGATATTTACACGTCACGATGAACAGTTTTTGTACAGGAAACAAAAATCACAATCCAATTATTAAGTTAAAACTCACAAGGTATTTCACTCTGAACCAAGCCTAAATTTTAAATGATATTATTTATGACTTTACAACAAAGTTTAACGTATAGATTTTTTGAAAAAAATAACAGAATATATGTACATTTTTTCAACCTGGGTTATCGAAATAAAAGAGCACTGCGTAGTCATTAAATATGATTATGGTTCTATTAATAATTTAATAATAACGACTATTCCGATCTGATATACCGTATTAGTACAGTTAGTTTTCACACATCTTTAGCACTTCATACTTTTAAAAGAAATTTTCAGAAAAGGGAAAAAAATCGTATTTTTCAAATTAAGAATATTAGACTTAGACTGGTTGGAATGGGATTTCATATTAACACATTTGTCCAATAATTATTTTTTGAGACTCTTTCCACGTTAATAATTATAATTGCAGCCCGTTTCGGACCCGGGCTGAGCACGTCTCATCTCTAATTCGTAGGCAAAGCTCGCGTACGTTTCTCAGCGACTAGCTTTGGTGGTATATATATGTTACGGTCGATAAATCCGGTCATTATTAATAATGACCGCATTAATCATATTGACCGTAACATATATACATACATACACAAAAAAAAATACAAAAAATATGAAAAAATAAGTGAGTAAATATGTTATATTCAAAATTACAGTTTATCAATAAAGAATTATGCCAGACCAAATTCCTTCTTGTCTAAGAAACCTCATTTCTAAGTGGCTCTGGGTTTATAAAACATACATCATTATAAGTTTTTTTTTCTTTTTTTAAAAATAGATATTTCATTCTGATTATTTATTTTTCAGAAACCATTACCAGCATGCAAGAAAAATTAATCATATGCGTTCTGCAGAATTTTCATCATTTATTTTTTATATAGTAAGCATTTCTTAAATGATTCATCGGCAGCTACTTGCATAAATTGCTTCATTGATTTCGAATTAAACGCCAAATATACTAATCAATGATATTTATACCGTCATTATCGTTTTTCCACGAATAAAATGTTTTTTTTTAATTTATTTATCTTTTGACATGGAATGATAACTCTCCCACTAAATTTAAAATAAATAGATCTGAAATAAAATCCTCATTTTGATTTAGTCAGCGATTTTGCAAAATGACTCAATGTGTCTATTAAATATGCCTTGAAGTCCAATAGGTAATAGTCTTTATCTTAGTCCTTAAACAGCAAGCGCATTTATAAGAATAACCAATTTGCCAAGATATATTTTTCTAGTAGCAAGATATCCATTAATTCAGTACATATGATTAAAGCATGGACCAAGAGGACCGTGTTCTGACCCCCCCCCCCTCACCCTGAATTTTGAGACCCCCAAATTTAGTATGAAATTTTTGTAAAGTTGCTATTTTATATAAGTTTCGACTAGCACTAATTATAGTCAATATTTACAAAACGACGCAATGTGTCTATTAAATATGCCATGCAGAACGATAGATAATAGTCTTTATCTTAGTCCTTAAATAGCAAGCGCATTTGTAAGAATAATTAATTTGACAAGATGAATTATTCTAGTAGCAAGATATCCATTAACTCAGGAGTTAATTAAAGCATGGGCCAGGTGGACCGTGTTCTAGGGCCTCTCTGATTTTGGGGACCCCCAAATTTAGTATGCTAATTTCGTAAAGCTGATATTTTTTATCGGTTTTGACCTAGCACTAATTATAATCAATATTTCGTATTTTTTAGAGGTGGACAAGATTAAAAAGTTTAAAAATATACAGTCAAGCTCGTCTTTTTATTTTTAAAAATTCTCTACAAATTCTAAAAAAACCTCTGAGTTCGCACATTAATTTCTTGCAAAAATATCTTTTATAGTTATTATCATTTGCTTGTTGTCCGATTTTAAAACCGCCAATTCATTTTTGAACAAAATAGTTATGATACTTTTGAGCAATTTATCTGAAACATACCTACAAACAATGTGAAACTTTTTTTCAAGATTATTCTATATTATTTCAACCAGAATTTGTTTGTGACTAATGTTTGTGACTAATATTGATACATTAGAAAAAAAAATGTGTCTATGAGTTAAAAAAAGAAAAAGGGAAAAAATTGAAACACCTTAAAAAGAAAAAAGAAATATATGCACAGATCATTCCAGGTAACCGATTAGCTTTTAATCAAATATTGATTTTGTAATTTCTCTCTAAGAGAAAAAAAAATCTTACGAAAAAGAACGGTTTAATGAAAAAAAAAAACTTTTAATTTTGCTTTAGAAAACATTTATAATGTATTAACAAGAAAAAAGTTCAAATTTACGCATTTATCTATATTCTTCTCAATATTATGTACGTTTACTACATTAATTCAAATAGCAAGAATAATGTATTTAAAAAAAAATTGTTGAAAATACACATGTTAAGGCAATGGTTCTCACTGCATGCAGCGATTCACTACGCAATCGTTCTCACTACACAAATTTCAATAGCTGTCACAGTTTGTTTGCTATTTAATTAAAAATTACTGTTGAAAAAATACGCATATTAAGGCAGTGGTCCTCACTACACAGTGGTTCTCACTTCACAGCTGTTCACTACACAGCGGTTCTCACTACACAAATTTCAATAGCTGTCGCCATTTACTTTAATACAAACTTTTGAAAAACACACATGTTAAGACAGTGATTCACCAACTCACTACACAAATTTCAATAGCTGTCACAGTTTAGTTGATACTAAAAAAAAAAAAAAAAAAAAAAAAAAAAAAAAAATGCAGTAAAATACCCATGATTAGGCACTGGATCTCGCTACACAGCTGTTCAATACACAGTGGTTCTTACTACACAAATTCTAATAGCTGTCACCCTTTGCTTACAGTTTAATTAAAAAAAGCATTGGAAAAATTACGCATGTTAAGGCAATAGTTCTCACTAAACTTTCAATAGCTGTCACAATTTACTTGCTATTTAATTAAAAAAAAAAACTGTTGAAAAAGTAGATATGTTAAGGCAGTGGTTCTCACTAACACAAATTTCAATATCATCTTTCAATCATAATCACTATTTACTTGTTATTTAATTTTTTTTAAAAAACTGTTGAAAAATTACATATGTTAAGGCAGTGGCTCTCGCTACACAGCTGCTCACTAAACGTTGGTTCTCACTATACAAATTTCAATAGCTGTCACCATTTACTTGCTATTTTTTTTAAACTGTTGAAAAAATAGATATGTTAAGGCAGTGGTTCTCACTACACAAATTGCAATAGCTGTCACCGTTTACTTGCTACTTAATTTTTTAAAAACTGCAGAAAAATACACATGATAAGGCAGTGGCTCTCGCTACACAGCTTTTCCACTACACAGTGGTTTTCACTACACAAATTTCAATATCATCTTTCAATCATAGTCACTATTTACTTGTTATTTAATTTTAAAAAAACTGTTGAAAAATTACATATGTTAAGGCAATGGCTCTCGCTACACAGCTGTTCACTAAACGTTGGTTCTCACTATACAAATTTCAATAGCTGTCACCATTTACTTGCTATTTTTTTTAAACTGTTGAAAAAATAGATATGTTAAGGCAGTGGTTCTCACTACACAAATTGCAATACCTGTCACCGTTTACTTGCCACTTAATTTTTAAAAAAGTGCAGAAAAATACACATGATAAGGTAGTGGCTCTCGCTACACAGCTTTTCACTACACAGTGGTTTTCACTACACAAATTTCAATATCATCTTTCAATCATAGTCACTATTTACTTGTTATTTAATTTTTTTAAAAAAACTTGAAAAATTACATATGTTAAGGCAGTGGTTCCCGCTACACAGCTGTTCACTAAACGTTGGTTCTCACTATACAAATTTCAATAGCTGTCACCATTTACTTGCTACTTAATTTTTTTTAAAATTGCAGAAAATTACACATAATAAGGCAGTGGCTCTCACTACACAGCAGTTCACTACACAGTGGTTCTCACTACACAAATTTCAATAGCTGTTACCCTTTACTTGCTATTTAATATTAAAAAAACTGGTGAAAAATACGCATGTTCAGGCAATAGTTCTCACTTACAGAGCTATACACTACACAAATTTGTTCAAGAGCTGTAAACGCTTACTTGCTATTTAATTTTATAAACCGTCAACTCATTTTAAACCACCCTGTATCTTAAGTCTTTAATGCTAATAATATTTTAACTAATTGTCCAATCATTCGAATGTCTGGATTTAGTTAAAGGAAAGATAATCTCCAACACTCTACTGATGTTTAAAGAAATCTCTATTACGCCATCATAGTGTTTGTAAAGCAAATCAGCCTTCGCTGTAAATTAGAGAGAGATTGAAAGATTCCTTGGAATATATCCGAGAATAATTTGAATCTCCCTAAGGTAACGGCAGACGCAGTAGAGATTGAAATCTTCGGAACATCCGAAATAATTAGGAAACTGTACGACTAAATGCAAATATTTGATTGAATTAACTGAGGAATTTCGAAGGGAGAAAAATCCAATTTAATTCATCGCACAATGATGAAAGTTTTCAAGTTAATAAACAAAAGTGATCGTAATGTAATAATAGCAATCATGATATTTATTAATATTATTATTGTTGCTGTTGCTGTCACTACTATTACATCGATCATTAATTAATATTCATGTTCATGGTTAACACAAAGTCTTTCCCTAATTATAAAATGTTGGAACCAAATGAGGACGGGAATTACAATACTCGCCTTATTCGAAATTTAAAAAATCGTGTTTTCTCTATTAATCTATTCTATTGGTAAATCTTCACTGAAAAAACACTACAATCCGCAGAAAAACTAGTTTTAGCATGTATTTCCGGCGTTCTAAAATCTCGGTTTACAATGAAAACCAATGGAAGCAGTCAGAGGTTTTTCGCGATTTCCTCGAATGCGATTTTTTGGATAAGGCGAGTTTTGAAACTTACGTCTTCAAATAACTGTTGAAGATAGTAATGTAAAATTTTTGATTGAATACTCCTGATCTTAAATGAAATCTTTCGTAATCGCGTGTCACGTCCATTTTGGGTGATAGATTTAACAAAATTCATGTTTGAAATATATATATATATATATATAACATTAAAAATGAGTAAATTGAAATACAGTTTTCTAACAAATTACATTTGAAAGTACATTTTTTTTTTTAGTCGATGGTGTAAAAATTTAAACTGTACGGTGTTTAAAAATGAAAAAAAAAAAGTGCAATAAAACGAAATTGTTTGTTCAGGTCGTTACCACCGTTAATATGACGTCAACGTTACTCAACGAACATGTTTTTGCTTTATAATATAGACTTACATACTTTGTGTGAAATGCTATGACATCATGAAATGTGATGAAAGTGGACAATATAACGGTAAGTGAAGCGTTATGTAACACTGTCAATTACATTGGAAAATATGAAGCGTCTAGTTCGGCGCTATTTGGATGTGGACGGTGGTCTCATCTACCACTACTCGTGATATCGTTCCCTTTCACACAGAGAAAGGCACGTCTGTTACAAATTTCGTTAAAATATTTTCATTATTGTTACAGATATGAACAAAAATCAGAGTTCGGAAAGGATTGGAGATACCCTGTATTTTTGACTGAATAAATGAATTACGACCTTGGTTTCCTGTGCACAAAATGTTTGCTGTAGTAGGCTTTACCTTCCCTTTAAGTTTCTAACATGAGTTCTGACTCATCATGTATACATTTAATCTTGCACTTGCGCGATTTCGGGTTAACATAATTGAAGAACTGTGCGAAAAAATTTCATTTAGAGTCCTGCATCGGATCAAGTAACCAGATTTTTCCCCCGCTTCACAAGTGAAAATCAATATTTTTCGAAATCAGCATTTTCTAGAGTCAATAAAAGAATTTCAAGAAAATATATGATCAATAATAAATTTCTAGAAAATCCATATTTTCTGATCAAAATTTTTCGAAAGAAAATATACTTTAAATGCGACATTACAACTCAAAGTTGGAAAAAAAATGTCTCGTAAGGTTGTTATTTCTGTATCCGGAATAATAAATAAAAACAAATATTTGCCATTGAAAATGGTTTTATTGTTTTACAAAATATTCTCCGCGATGATCGATACACTTTTGCATATGTTTGAATTAATTTTCACAGCACTTTTTCCATTCCGATTGAGGTATCGCCAAAACATGCATTTTGAACGCATCAGCCCCTTCTTCTGGCGTCGAAAATCGTTGACCGCGTAGTTTATTCTTCCCGGATGGGAACAATAAGAAATCAATGGGTGCCAAATCAGGACTGCATGGCTGATGCTCTATCAATTCGATGTTCTGACCGGTCAAATATTGAGTTGTTTAGGCCTATGTGTGAGATTTCACGTTGTCATGGTGGAAAATGATCCTGCGTCGTTGGTTGTTTTTTCTTATTTCTTCAAAGACTTCTGGCAAACAAATGGTTGTGTACCATTCAGAATTGACCGTTCTGCGATTCTCTAGAGGCACTGTAGCCACATGCCCATTTATCCCCAAAAAAGGTGACCATTTGCCTCGAAATGCTTCTTGCGGGAACAGCTTCTGCTAGTTGTAAATTTCCAACTGGACGAAAAATGTCCGGGCCAGGTTCGGATCCTGGCCCGGTCATTTTTCGTCCAGTTGGAAATTTACAACTTGTATGATTGCTTTACCAATTTAAAATAATTGTGTTAAAAAAAATAATCTAGTAGCTTCTGCTAGGTTTGACTCATCTTGAAAGAACAATACAGTCGACTGCTGTCTGCTTTCGGGTTCGTACGCATAGTTCCATCCAGGATTCGTCACCTGTGTATAACGGCTTTTGATGTAGCACGGCTGTATTTTTTGAGCATTTATTTACACCAATCGACACGAGCCTTTATTTGAGCGATTGTCAAATTATGTGGAATCCAACACGCACAAATCTTTTTCATGGCTGAATGTACATGTAAAATCTTGTGTATGCTCTCCATAGCCCAGGGATGCCTCAGTCTCACGGTATGTCACATGATGATCTTGCTTTATCAGTTCGCGCACAGCACCAATGGTTTCTGGTACAACAACCGTTTGTGGACGACCTTCTTTAACTTCGTCCTTGAGCGAACGAATGATCTCGATTGAATTCACTAAACCAGTGTTATACAGTGGTTTAGTGTCAAAGTGTCGAACGATCGATGCACTGTTGTTGAGATAATCCACGTCGAAAGTCAAAGTAAATGATCGGACGAAAATTCCCACGAGTTAATTCCATGTTTTGACTGAAATGAACTTTTTAAGTTACTCAACAACACAAATAACTTCCGTATAGGATAAAACGGTCTGAGTAAGGGAGACTGGGGCTTGTTGGCCCCTTTTTTCTTCAACAGTTTTCTTTATTTAATTTTTTTTAATTAATTAATTAATTTTTTTTTTAATTTTGGACAACCAGCACATCTTAAAGCATAAGCACGTAGGGGAAAAAAAGAAAAATATTGATTAATAGTTTCTATATGAAGCTCAGAAGGACATCAAGTCACTGGGCCACCCTGCCCCGTCGTACGAGGTAGGTGGGCTCAATAAATAGATTTTATTTTCGGATTGTTAATGGAAATGAAAAAACACATAACAAATCAAATGTAATTTTAATTTGGTATATAAAATATACAAAGAATAAGAAAAGATGTTTTGTTAAGCTTAACTACTGCCTTCATCAAAATCTTTCTCATCATCACAATGAATGCAAACATAAAATATCATACCCACAGTGACATATGATTCGTGTGCCCAACTATGATTCTAAAAATTAGCCGGGGCCAGGACTCGAACCTGCGTAACGTGCTGTAAACCCAGGTTCAAGTCCTAATTTTCCACTCGTGTTGGGTCTATTGTATTAATTTGTGTGTATTCAAATATGAAATAAAATTGTTCTTTAAATATACCTTTAATAAATTCAGACGTTAATTTATGTGCTTTAATAAATGAGGTCAATAATAAACTTCCAGAAACTATATAGTCAATAATAAATGTCTAGAAAATAAATATTTTTCGAAAGAAAAAAAAACTTTTAAATGCTTTATTCTAGTCACAAAAAAAAAAAAAAAAAAAGACGAAGAAAAATAGTTAGCAAATTAGTATTTTCCAAAATATATCCAATAGCAGAATTTCAAGAAAACATTAAATAAATAATAAATTAACAGAAAATCAATATTTTTAGAGAGAGAGAGAAAAAATACATTTAAATATTATATTATATAACTCAAAAAAAAAAAAAAGTCTATTTATCGATAGATGAACATGCAGCAATATTAAACGTTCCCGAAAATGCTAATGACAGTTTCGCCGACGCAAGTTATACGATAAGGGCACAGAAAATAAATTTATCTGCTTCTCCTTTTGCGATTTCGTTTCAAATATATATTTTTTAACTTGAATAAAAAAGGGGAAATTCCTTTACTCTTTATCCATTTGCTTTCACATATCTAAACACGGAAATACTCTCTAAATAGAAATTTCAAAAGCAAGTATATATCTAATGGCTTATGAACAAATAACTGAAGCTGAAATAAACAACTGAAAACGCGAAAAGTGAATGAAATGTCTTTCCGCTAGCGGGTTGTTAATTAGAAAATAATGCAAATAAAGTATTGATAATAAAAAAAAATACTAACAAGGAGAGGACCAAGCTTGGTAATTACAGATTTTGATTATTTTTTTTATATATATATGTTGTAGGGTAGAAGCCCCTTAGTCTCAGGTTCAACGAATTTTATACAACGCCCCTTAGTTTTCGAGAAATAGAGAGTCTAATATTTTAACACAACTTAAATACTTACTTTGTAACGAAATTACTGCGTTCGTCGTAGTTCAGTTGTTATGGCATCTGCTCGTTGATTCGCGGTCCCGGGTTCGAGACCCAGACGGGCTACGTTTGTTTTTCTTATTTTTTGTTTTATAAATATACTTGTAATTATAATTTAATAATCTCAATTTAAAAAATTATTATCGTACATTAATTATAATGTTAGCATATTTAAATTTAATTGATTTGATTTTTAAGCCATTATTAAACATTTCTCATCATTTAAAGATATTTTTTTTTTTTTAAATGGATCCATTATTGACTAGTAAAAATTACAAAATTGTTACAAAATCATACCTTATTTTATTAATTATAAATTAATTCAACGCAAGCATACGTATTACAAATTTAAAAATCTTTAATAGGCAAAAAAAAAATATGTTATAATTTAATTCTTATGCTAAATTTTAATTTTATGCTTCTTACTTTAAAAACAGAGTAGTATTATCATCGCATTGACTTCTCTTGTTAAGGCAATATATAAATGATGTTTCTTTAAAATCACGAATTGACACAATTGTTCAATGTTATTGCATCGATAAAGCATACATGAAATACATTTTAAAAGTGATTTAAAAAAATTAATTGTTTAATGATGTTTTATACAACGATTTAGTTACAAATAAAAAATAAATAGGTTAACATTATAATTAATGCGCAATATTATAATTTTTAATTAGGATTATTAAATAATAATTACAAGTATTAAATAATAATTACAAGTATAAAACAAAAAATGAGAAAAACAAACGTAGTCTGTCCCGGTCTTGAACCCGAGGGTCAACGATCAGACGCCATAACAACTGAGCTACGACCAACGCAGTAATTTCATAACAAAGTAAGTATTTAAGTTGTGTTAAAATATTAGACCCCTTATTTCTCGAGAACTGAGGGTTGGGTTGATTATTGACGGCCAATTATCTACACTTGGGATATAGGCCCGGGAAGAGTGTCCTTCGTGGGGGTCTTTCTAAGAGAACCTAACCCGTATTTACGCATGGATAAATCCATGGCTCAAAGAAAACCACGAAAACTCCGAAGGATTAGGCCGACGGGCGCGATTGGGATCGAACCCAGCACCTCCCGTCTACCAGCTTCGAGAGCAGAACCTCTCAGCCACTGGTGGGGCCTCGAGAACTGAGGAGCGTTGTATTAAATCCATTGAACCTGAGACTAAGGGGCTTCTACCCTACAGCATATATAAAAATAATCAAAATATGATTACCAAGCTTGGTCCTCTCCTTGTAAGATGTGATATTGCCAAGACTCGGTCAATCCAAACATGTTAACTATGGTTTTAGATATTGTTGTTATATATTAGAAGAAAGTAAAAAGGAAGTGTCACGCATAGATTGTGAAACATTTTCCAGTATTTCCAGAATAATTTAATGAAAGTTCATCTTTGGATACGGTGAAAGAATACAGTCGAATTCAGTAAAAACGAGAAGAGCGGACATTTTAAAAACCTCTGTAAATGAACGATAGATGCTACCCACTTCATAATCTATAGAAATAGTGTTGTAGTGCACCTGAGTATGTATATAAATTTTATTATGCTTGAAGTAGTGTAACATCATTAACCTGTTAACTCGGTAATGACGAAATATTTCGTCATACACGAACTACTACCGTAATATTTTGAACGCATTACTTCCACCAGTAAAATTTTAATAGAAATTTTCGTCTTATTAAAACGCCCTATTCATGCAGAATTACTGCCATGAATAAGGAAAAGTTTTCTATTCTTTTTTACTGGTAGAAGTGTGCCCCGTTGGTAATCAAGCATATCAGTTGGACAAAAGTTTATTCCCCCGGTTAACAGGTTAAACTACACTGCAAACAATTTTTTTCATAGACCAAGATTGATGAACCGGAATTATTTTTTATTTTTATTTCATTTTATTGATAATCATTATAAATAATATATATTATTATTATTATTATTATTTATTTATTTATTTATTATTTATTTTTATTTTATTTTATTATTATTATTATTATTATTATTATTATTATTATTATTATTATTATTATTGGGGGGGGGGGGGTCAAAGAAATGAAATTTTGTTTAACATGTACAGACTGTTATAAATAATACAAATCTTTTTGCGTGAATTTACACATTAATTTTTTTTTTCTTTTTCTGTGATGTTATGCAGCGTTTTCGACAACTAACTACTTCGCCTTTTTGTATGAATTTAAAAGGTTTTACTTTTTCAAATGTATTTCAAAATACGGACACTACAATAAAACGACAAGTGGACACAATTTTGCTAACCATATTACTAAAATTACAAAATATGGCTTAAAGCATACAATGTAGAAAAAAAAAGACAAATGTTTCTTAATACACAAAAACATACCATAACCACTACGAAAATATACAATAATCTCTTCCGGGTCGAACCGAACAAAATATTTATTGGCCCGGTCCGGTATAGAAGCCAAAAATTTGGTCCGGCCTGACTCAATTTCTGCAATGCACGCCAATATATATATATATATATATATATATATATATATATATATATATATAACATTGCAAGAAGACAAGACAATAGATGGAGCACAAACACCCTACAGTGGTATCCCAGAGATGTAAAACGACCAAGAAGACGACCTCAAGTAAGATGGAGTGACGAAATCAGAAAAGTGGCCGGTGTTAATTGGATGACTAAAGCACTAGACAGGCAACAATGGAAAAATCTGGGGGAGACCTACATCCAGCAGTGGATTGAAAACGGTTGATGATGATGATGATGATATATATATATATATATATATATATACATATTATCCTACAATTAACATTCTTGAAAAAGCACACTTTCTTGTGCATAGATTTTATCTTCCAATTATATGTGCGCAATTTGGGGAATACAGAGTAACAATGCAGTGCATGTCAAAAGTTTAAGCACAACAACAATTTTTAAGTGAAACTTTATATATGCACTGTCTTTCAATATCGCATTTATATGTGTTAATAAATTCAATCTTAACAACATTTACAACAAAATTATGTTTTAAAGTTTATTCGAAACCATAGAGGTTAAAAATGGGGCCAAAAATAACCGTGTCAAAAGTTTAAACACCAAATTGTTTTTTATGCGAATTTTACTAAATGACGTAAGCTGTTGCGCACGCAAATGATTTCTGGATTTATAAGAATCACCACAGGTTGTTGTTTTTTCGTTAATACAAAATGGCAAAGTCGAAAGAATTCTCACATGTGGATGTATTAAAAATCATGAGTATATGAGAGCAAAACATAAGTCCGTTTCTGAAACTGCAACTGCTTTTAAAAAATTAAAACGCGGAATTTATCAAATTTTGACTCGAGGTGAAAATTTCAAACTAAATTCGAGTTCAGGAAGGCCACAGGTAACCAGCTTCCGCGAAGACAGGCGCTTCAGAAACTTAGACTCAATTAGTAATTATTCTCTTTTTCCAATTAAAAATACAGTTGGAAGCCAATATAAAAAAATACAGTTCATAGAAAAGTTTTAGAATTGGGGTACATGAAAATTTGTTGGCTCGATTACCATGTTTGAAATCACAGCACAAAGAAGCTTGATTACTGTGAGCCAAACAGCATATGTCATTTGGTGATAAGTTGCTGAATGTCACATTCAGGGATGAAAAAAATGGAATTTAGACGGCCCTGAAGAGCCTATGCTAGTCACGCGAAGAAATGCTCAAGCTAATATTAAGTCTATGGGAAGGTTCTTGCGCGATTTCTTGCTCGCATTTTAATATTTGTAAATGTATATATATATATATATATATATATATATATATATATGCATAGAATAGCTGAGGTCGATTTCTAACGTTCTTAGTTTTTCCTTTTTTGATTTTGATTACAGTTTTTTTTATAAGCGGACATTTTCAATTTTGGAACCGGTTCTGAAAGTGAAAGTACCCTTATATAAAAAAAACACTGGAACCAAAATCGAAAAAGTAAAAACTAACAACGTTAGAGATCGACCTCAGCTATCCTATGCAAAAAACAGCATTTAAAAATATTAAAATGCGAGCGAGAAATCGCGCAAGAAACTTCCCATAGAACCTTCGCATGACTGATGTAGGCTCTGAAGGGTTTGCGTACTATTGGCATTATATCCGAGAAGAACCAACGAGTATATTTAGTAGACAACATGGTGGTGGTTCTGTAATGGTATGTAGGGGATATTTCTTTCAATGGTGAGACGCCCCTAGCAATCATTAGTGGTCGTCAAAGCTCTGAAAAGTATGAAGAGACACTTGGCAATAATCTCCTTCCTGTTGTGGAGATTTTAAGCAGAGAAGATTGGATTTTTCAACATGACAAAGCTTCAACCTATATCTCCAACTCAACGTTACAGTATAGCTTAGAAGGAACATGGTATCAGTCTTGAACTGGCCAGCACTTTAGTCCTGATTTAGGCCCTGTAGAAAACGTATGGGGTATTCTCACACGCGCAGATTAACAAAATGGTAAGCAGTATTCATCAATTAAATACTTGAATATGCCACTGACGATACTTCGCTTGAAAACAAGACAGAAGCAATACAGAATCTGATTTTATCGATGATACACCGTGTATTTAAACTCATTAAACACAATAAAGTATAGTAATCGAGTATTAACTTTTTATTATTACCCTTCTATAAAAAATAAATAAATACTATGCTTAAATTTTTGACACGCTAATTTTTGTTACTTTGATAAATTCTATGGTTTCAGATAAAATTTAAAGCATAATTGTGTTAAATATATTTTTAAAACTACAATTTGTACCTCATATGAAATAAATTTAAACTAGAGTGATTAATTAAAATTTATTTTGAAAATTGCTGTTGTTCTTAAACTTTTGACACGCACTGTAATATTAATGACCACGTAGACACTAACGTAGATAAACACTCATTTTAAAAAAAAATAGACAATTGCATTCAAATGAAGATTCAGTAAGAAAATCGATGTAATTTAGAATGAAAGAAAGAGATGATTAAAGAAAATCACAATTTTAATGTCTACAAAGAAAAAAAAATGTAGATTTTTAAAAATATTTATTTTCAATTTATTAAACCAATTATGCAATTTCTTGAAATTTCGTTAAACAAATGTTATTACATCACTATTAATTTTCACAAAAATAAATACATAAATAAAATTAATCCAGTCCACCATGGTCTCGGGGGAGAGAATAAAGTACAGGCTCGGCTCGGCCCGGAAAAAAAAGAATTCTGGCTGGGCCCGAGTCTGCAGAAAAAAAGGCCCGGGCCCGTCCGGTTTGCAAAGAATGAAGACCGAGCTCCGGTTTTTGGCGAGGCCTGAGCCCGTGCAGACCTCTACATCAAGTACTTATCTAGGGAATGACTCTTGTATTTAACATTTTCTTCGGAAAATCGTAGATGGCGCTGTAATCGAATACAATGCATTGAGAATCGTTTCCATTGAAAAGTCTGGAAACGGTCAAATAACTAGACAAATCGGATTGAAAAACGAAAAAATACGTGTTCAATATTTTAGAAAAAACCTATTTAGGGATATCAAAATTGCCATTTTTCTAAAATATTGAACACGTATCTTTTCGTTTTTAAAGCCGATGTGTATTTCTCGAGTTATTCGACCGTTTCTAGACTTTTCAATGGAAACGATTCTCACTGCATTTTGCTCGATTACAGCGCCATCTATGATTTTCCGAAGAAAATGTTAAATACAAAAGTTACGTGTTTTTTTTTTTTTTTTTTTACCGTAGAATCCGAATCTGCAATAAAAAAGGAGGGGGTTTATCATTTAAGATTTCAAAGTAGCCCCTTTTTTCCCCAGGGGACAGAGTTGAGGGTGGGGGGGGGGGGGTGCACCTTTGGTGTCCCTAATAGATTTTTCAAAAATATTGAACACGTATTTTCCATTTTTCAATCCGATGTATATTTCTCGAGTTATTCGACTGTTTTCAGACTTTTCGGATATGAAAAAAAAAGTGATTTTGAGAAAAAATGCATGTTTAATTAACGTTACAAAACAAATGTTGCCAGACTTAGATTAAAATCTTCATATCCAGAAACTCTCACAAAATGTTAATTATTTTAAATATTTAAAAAAAAAGTCTTTGCTAAAAAATATGGTATTTTAATTTTTTTTAATTTTGTATGAAATCGTTACGGGACTTACTTCTCGCTATTTTAATGATCAGTTCCGGTTTATGGAGCTTTACAAATTATTTAATATCTCGTTTTCTAATTGACGTAAATACAAAATCAAAACAGTCTAAAGCTAAGTAAATGTTCTATTCCATAAATCATCAAAAAACAAAAAAAGTCATGTTTTGCGAAAACTGGACATTTCAACGTAAGATGGAAACATTAAAAATATTTTTTTGTACAGGTAGATGGATAAACAAATATACAGCAAATGAAGTCTGAAAAGCAAAAGTATTATTTACATAGAGGAAAAAACAAGAGTAAATAGAGAGCTTTATTTGCTAAAATAAAGCGTTCTGTCTGCAAAATATATTTCTTGAATGCTTAAAGTCCTCAGTGTAAGGATGATAAAAAAAAGCAATAACTTTTCAGACTGTCAGCAAAGCAATCAAATGAGGCAATAAATACACTAACAAGTATATATTAAAAAAAAGTTTTAAAAAGAAGTAAAAAAGAAAATGCAACAAACCGTACTGTAACTTAAACAAAACTATGGTAAATATTTTTTAGGTAATCTTTTCAAAATACTTTTTTTTTTTTTTTTGTATACAGAGTGTTTTACTAATTTTAAAAAACAGGAAAGAAAAATTATGCTTAGCAAGCATAGGTTATGTTACACTTTCCGACACATTCAGAATGCTGTAACAAAACTTAACGAGGTGGAAGGTGGTGTTTAAGTAAACAATATGTAAAACGCTAAACACATTAAAAAACTTAATTTCAGCAATTATCATCTATAGTCGGAAAAATATCCAAATTCCTTTGTGCAACCATATATGATCTATAGATTTGTATATATACTACATAGTGTTTCAAAAATTAGCTCAGTTAAACAACGCATAACACAGTTGAAAATGCCCATTGAAATTTCCGTCAATAATCGGAAATGTACTCGAATTCTTTTGTGCAGTTCTTTATATGATCTATGAATTTATACTCACAAAATAATATGCAAAAAATTAGTTATAGGGAAAATTGTCCGAAAATGACATACCCTAAGCCAAAAATGATTCCATTCATGCAATTTTTTGTCATGACCTTTATTTTTTACAAACTAACTTTGCGAAATATACAAAATGCAATGTTGCCTTTTAAAAAGTAACAAATAAAGTCACAACGTATTAATAACAATTCATATAAAAGGCTGCACTATGTCATTTTATCTAGTGCTGTCCTGAAACGACACGCCCTTACGTTGCTATTATTTTTACTTGCATACATCGCAAATATTTTTTTGCATACCAAGAAACACTGGCACATTCACTATGTACCCACGTTGAACACTTATACATTTTATCCACTTCTCTTTCGATTTTGAGTGACTGAATAAATCATTGCAATAAAGACAAACTTCATCATCATCATCATCGGCATAAAGATCCATATCTTTTTCGTCATCATTTTGGATGTAACAAAGCTAATTTTCTTCCTAGACTGTAGAGCTGCACGTCTTGATTGTGATTTATGTTTCTCAGCAGCTTTTGCTTTTTTTTCGGCAATATTAGGACTGCTAGTCAGAACTTTTACATCTTCATGTTTCCTCTTGTTAGAGGATGATCTAACATGACAACATGAGGTGCACAAGGGAGTGGAGGTACATCAAGTGATCTGATAAATGATCATGCTCAACTTGAAACTTGAAGATGCTGCCAGTTGAAAAAATACACAGGTCTTCGGAGTAACAGAAATAGACATTGTCGACTCTGGAATTGGAGGAGGTGACATGGAAACTGTGAAAATTGACGGATTAGGGGCATTGCAAAGGTGTGGTATAGGCTGTTAGGTTGTTATATGCTAGATAGGGTGTTATATGTAAAACTTGTGTTACTATCGTTGATTTCCTTATTTTCCAGTGGACTTTTTGTCCCAACTGAAGCACAAAAAGCATCATCGGGAAAGATGCCTGGGTTTATGGGATAGATTCCAGTTTTCAAAAACCTACTGGTTTAATTTTCGACAATGACAGCTCTTCCATACGCTGATGCAAACAAACAGGCCATTTGGTAATGTATCACGACTATGCCTGGATGATTTTTCAGCTACTTTGAAATTTCTTGGTTGCAAAAGATAATATGTGGAACGTAAAAAGTAACATTAAATGGTTGTAGACGGAGTGTGCAAAGTAGCAGGAAGGATATCATTATTATGCCATTTTTGTTTAGCATTAATAAGAACATTAATGCTTTTGTAGCTTGAATGACCATCAAGTAAATATACTAGGATACCCAATAGGCGGCATGTCAATTTACCTACTATCGCCATTTTGTATATACAGAGGCAGTATTTGAGAAGACATTCATTTAT
The DNA here is from genome assembly GCA_963931845.1 of Maratus michaelseni. NCBI lineage: Eukaryota > Metazoa > Arthropoda > Arachnida > Araneae > Salticidae > Maratus > Maratus michaelseni. Next base: position 378,671,115 of record OZ007590.1, on the reverse strand, counting down.
AAATTTTCGCATATACAGAAAATAATCTAAAAAGAAATAGGTTCAAACCTCCAGTAATTGATACTTTAAGGATTCTATCTTCTTCAAATCACTATTACAAAAATTAAATCTATTTTATACTTACCTTTGTTTTTGAAAGGATAGTAGAGATATATTAAAAAAATATTGTTGGTAACACTTTGAAAATTTCTACATTTTTTTATTAAAAATTAATTTTATTGTCAAAAACTCCAGTAACTGACACTATTCCAATTTTGAAACGCCAATAACTGACACAAAGTGAACCAGTGACTGACACTTTATTTTAAAAGATTAAAATGCTTAAAAAGAACTTTATTCTTTATTATGAAAACAAAATACATTTATATTTATTATAAAAAGTGGGATATAGTAAGCTGTACTGCATTATTAGTAATACATATAGTAAGAGTATATAGCAGTAATATTTAGTACTGGATTATTAGTAAAACAGATATTTAATAACTGACATTTATGAACCAGTAACTGACATCTGGTGTCAGACACTAGTAAAACAAATTTTAATGATATTTACTACAAGATAAATTTAATTTATTACTATGCATTTTTAAACAGTTCAAATAATAGATTTCAACTTTCTTTAATATAACCAATAATTAACACCTCTGTCAGAAACTGGCGAAATGAAATTCTAGGAACCAATAACTAGCACCCCCCCCCCCCCCATAAAGCTAAATTAAATATATATAAACCCTAAATCATGGCCCTAATATATCATATGCATCTTTAAACTAATTTCTACTAGTATAACTTTAAGAAAAAAGTTTAGGATGGTTGCATTACAAATAGATTAGAGAAACACTTCCTTAATTCTAGAAATAAGATGGTTGCTTCAAAATGGAACTTTTTGTATTCTCAAAAGTTTTTTCCTCATTCAATATGTTCTTGGCCCTCTAGTGGTGAATAGATTGACGCCAAAATAAAAATAATTGTCTAATTAACCACAATATGACATTACTTTGTGGAATTTTACAATAAAAAGTATTTTTGAGTTAGAGTTTTGCTAAGTGTCAGTTACTGGTTAGGTGTCAATAACTGGGGGTTTCACCCTAAGTACTCACCTTATACTTCAGATATGTAATCACTGAAATGAAACAGACCTTAATTAGCGCCAAAAAATAGTGCCAAGAAATTTCTGACGACGGTTTAACAGTTTCTTTGTAAACAATGAAAAATACAAACTTGAAACCTTCGCCATTAAATGTTTATCGTTGCTGATCGATTTCACAGCATAACCAAGCATCGTTAACTCTTTGCTCGTCTCTAGCGACAATATTAAGTAACATAGGGTATGTCGTTTTACCTAAGTATGTCATTTTGGGACAGTTTCCCCTATTTAAAAACGCATACCACAACTAAAAACACACTTCCAGCAATGATGCGAAAATTTTACGGGACTTTTTAGAAAAATATTTGAAGCTAAGATTCTAATAATAATTATTAAAATATGCAAAATACATATGGTTAATAAATTCGAAACTCCTGCTAAAACCTTTGAAAACCTAGTGAGTCATTATAATCTAATCAAGAATAAAATACAGAAGGCATATTTAAAGCAATCAGCGATTAAAAGCAATTGCTGATGGTTTACGAAAGAGAAATTTCAGATAATTTAATCATCATTATTGTTCTACACAGGTTTATCCAAATGTCATTAGTCAAAAACGAAATCGACCATAATTGCATGAATTTTGACAGGTAATAAGTACATTAACACATCATTATAATTGATGTAACAGTGACATAAAAATGATAATGATTCATATTTAGAATATCTATACTACTGAGTACTGAATAAGATCTTCTATAACTATTCGAGGGGAAAAATGGTTCACACTAAGAGGCAAACGATACAATAATGATGCGAAAATTGTACGCGGCTTTGATAAAAAAAAATATTCGAAGCTAAGATTCTAACAATAAATATTAAAATATGTAAAATACATATTATTAATAAATTCGAAACTCCTGCTAAAACCTTTGAAAACCTAGTGAGTCATTATAATCTAATCAAGAATAAAATACAGAAGGCATATTTAAAGCAATCAGCGATTAAAAGCAATTGCTGATGGTTTACGAAAGAGAAATTTCAGATAATTTAATCATCATTATTGCTCTACACAGGTTTATCCAAATGTCATTAGTCAAAAATGAAATCGACCATAATTGCATGAATTTTGACAGGTAATAAGTACATTAACACATCATTATAATTGATGTAACAGTGACATAAAAATGATAATGATTCATATTTAGAATATCTATACTACTGAGTACTGAATAAGATCTTCTATAACTATTCGAGGGGAAAAATGGTTCACACTAAGAGGCAAACGATACAATAATGATGCGAAAATTGTACGCGGCTTTGATAAAAAAAAAATATTCGAAGCTAAGATTCTAACAATAAATATTAAAATATGTAAAATACATATTATTAATAAATTCGAAACTCCTGCTAAAACCTTTGAAAACCTAGTGAGTCATTATAATCTAATCAAGAATAAAATACAGAAGGCATATTTAAAGCAATCAGCGATTAAAAGCAATTGCTGATGGTTTACGAAAGAGAAATTTCAGATTATTTAATCATCATTATTGCTCTACACAGGTTTATCCAAATGTCATTAGTCAAAAATGAAATCGACCATAATTGCATGAATTTTGACAGGTAATAAGTACATTAACACATCATTATAATTGATGTAACAGTGACATAAAAATGATAATGATTCATATTTAGAATATCTATACTACTGAGTACTGAATAAGATCTTCTATAACTATTCGAGGGGAAAAATGGTTCACACTAAGAGGCAAACGATACAATAATGATGCGAAAATTGTACGTGGCTTTGATAAAAAAAAATATTCGAAGCTAAGATTCTAACAATAAATATTAAAATATGTAAAATACATATTATTAATAAATTTGAAACTCCTGCTAAAACCTTTGAAAACCTAGTGAGTCATTATCATCTAAATCAAGAATAAAAGACGCAGTCAATAAGACATTTTTAAAGCAATAAGCAATTAAAAGCAAATGCTGAATGGTTTACGAAAGAGAAATTTCAGATAATTTAATCATTATTGCTCTACACAGGTTTATCCAACAGTCATTAGTCAAAAGTGAAATCGGCCGCAATTGCATGAACTTCAACAAGAAGTAAGTACATTAACACATCATTAAAACTGATGTAACAGTGACAGAAAAATGATAACGATTCATATTTAGAATATCAATACTGCTGAGTGCTGAATCAGAAGAAAATCTTCAATAATTATTCGAGGATGGAAAGATTGGTTGATGCTAAGAGGCAAACGATAAAAGTACACTAATGATTCGAAAATTTTACAGAACTTTTGACAAAAAAATTTGAATATAAGATTTTAACAATAAATATTAAAATATGCAAAATACATATTATTAATAAATTCGAAACTCCTGCTAAAACATTTGAAAAACTAGTGATTCGTTATCATCTAATCAAAAATAAAACATGCAGTTAACAAGAAAGTTTTAGAGCAATCAGCGATTAAAAGCAAATGGTGCTAGTTTACGAAAGAGTATTTTCAAATAATTTAATCATTATTGTCTTACTCAGGTTTATCCAAATGTCATTAGTCAAAAGTGAAATCGACCATAGTTACATGAATTTCGACAGGTAGTAAGTACATTAACACATCATTAAAATTGATGTAACAGTGACATAAAAATTATAACGATTCATATTTAGAATACCGATACTGCTAAATAAGAATAAAATCTTCGATAACACTGATCAACAAGGTTTCTGTTCCTCATTAAGTAAGTAGTGACTTTTATATTTTAAGGGGTGTTGAAAAAGAATATGACATTAAAAATATTTCATCACCCACAGATTTTTAGAAAATTCAAAAGCTTGAAAATCTCAATTTTGTAGTATTTATTCAACACATGTACCTCATAAATTTTGTCATTTTGTATTTTAGTAATAATAAACGGTTAAATAAACACTTATAAAACTTAAAAGTAATATTTAAAACACTGAAAATATACATTGTATATAAAGTTTCAGAAAAATGTAAGATAATTTTTGTGAAAAAAAATGATATTCGTAAGAAATTTCCCAAATTTCATATTTTATGTAGCGGTAAATGTCTTGAACTATGGATGTTCTCTTATAGATACAATCACTAGCTTCTCTAATAAGGTTCTAACAGTAATCTCCGAGCATATTAGGTGTCCACCTGCTTGATATTGAATTTCTATTGCAGAAATATCATGGTGCTGAATCAGAAGCGCTCGCCATACGCGTCGCTCACAGCTCCCGTACTTTCCGGGAAAAAATTAAATGAGACGCTAAAAAGTGAAAATTTTAATGACATTAAATATCCTACATTTTTATAACTTTTTAACATGTCTTTAATTAATTTTTCGTAGCTGGAACTTCGATTATTTCCTAAGAAATGTGTCACAACATTTGAAAAATTAATCCATGCTGTTTTTTTTTTAAATCACTTAATGTATCTTCAAAATTCATAAGGTCCTTCATAAAGTGCCTAATTTGTGGGCTAACAAAATAACCTCCTTAATTTTTGCGTCGCTTAGCGATGGACGTTGTTCTTGCAGAAATTGAAATCCACGCCCTTCTTTATCCATCTCTTTAATGAAATTCCTCATCAATCCCAACTTAATGTGTAAAGGTGGGAGAATAACATTAGTTTTATCAATTAGAGGAACGGTTTTGATATTTTCTTCCTCTGCAATATATTGTTTGCGCTCTGGCCACTTCTTTTTGATATAATGCTCATGTTTTGCTCTGCTGTCCCACTCGCATAGGAAACAGCAGTATTTTGAATAACCTAGTTGCACACCAATGAGAATGGCAATTACTTTATGATCTGCACATATGTTCAAATTATGATGTGAGTAATGAATTGCTTGAAGCAGTATCTTCATATTGTCATAAGTTTTTTTTTCATTATGCAAGAATAAGCTATTGGAAAAGACGACAGGACATTTCCATTATGGAGTAGCACAGCCTTCAAGCTGGTTTTTGAGCCATCAATGAACAATCGCCATTGTTCCGAGTTATACTGGCAATTTAAAGCAGACATTAAACCACTTATATTATTACAATAGCATAAATCGCCTTTTCTGAAAAAAAAAAAACTCGAATATTTCTTATGTCGATCTCGGTAAATAGATATGTTAGGGTTCTTTTGTAGGAGATTCCAACCTTACAATCTTGATCCAAGTAATTCTGAGACTTTTTTTGATAAATTTAAGTCTCTCACAAGATCATTTAATTCTTCTTGAGTAATTAGATGTGGTTCTTCGTTTATGTCAGGAGAATAGTTTATGTCAGATGAAGTAGAGGAAGTTTCACTTTCATCCATTCCCATTTTTACTGCTGCATCGTCATATGTAAAATTCTTCGGATGTTTCGGTATTGGTAATTAATCATTATGAAATACTGGTCGCATTGCTGAATGCAAGTTTGGGTATTTAATTCTATGTTTGCTTTTGGCAGAGGATCCTTTAATTTTTTAATACAAAAGTAGCAGTCATTTATATGATCCTTCGGCTCGCGCCATGTACTCATTTTTGTACCTTTACCCCACGCTCGGAGGTTTTTAGCACATCGTGTACAACAAAAATGAAGTGCCCATTTCTTATTTTGTTCACCTACTTTACATCCAAAGTACATGTGATAGGCAGTCTTTATTAGCGGTGTAAAAGGACTTCGATGTTTTTTCAAAGTAAGCTACCCGCACACAAAGCAAAAAGAATCAGGTTCATTAACACAACGTCTATACATTTTTCACATATTTTAGAGGAAAATCGGATAATTATAAATAAAATAACATGTTAAAAGACTTAAACAGCAGAAAAATATCAGTACACTCGCGCCGAAAGACAAGTTATACTGCTATACAGTAGCCTATAGAAACCAAAACGTATAAATGAAATTCCTTAAAATTGGAGGGTGACAGAAACTTTTTACAAACATATTATTTTTCAGAACCTTGAAATCAATAAGAAACACCCAATGTATATAGAGGAACAGAAAATTCGTTAAGATTTGTTAATCAGTGTAATTATTCGAGGGGGATAAATGGTCCATGCTAAGAAGCAAACGATACATTAATGACACGAAAATTTTAGGAGGCTTTTGATAAAATTATTCAAAACTAAGATTCATTCAAGCCATGCATGTTAAAATAATATTGTTTCATCGATACTGCTGAATAAAAAGAAAATGTTCTATAATTACTTGAGTGGGGAAAATGGTTGATACTAAGAGGCAAACGATACCCTAATGATGTAAAAGATTTACAGGGTTTTAGATAAAATATTCGAAGCTAAGGTAAATTATAACAGTAAATATTAAAATATGTAAAATACATATTATTAATAACTTTGAAACTCCTACTAAAACCTTTAAAAACCACATGAATTATCATGTGAGTAATCAAGAATAAAACATGCAGTCTAGAAGAAAGCTTCTTAGAAGAATCAGTGATTAAAAGCGAATGCTGGTTGGTTATATGAATGAGAAATTTCAGATAATTTAATCATCATTGCCTTACACAGATTTATATAAGGTGAAATCGACCATAATTGCCTAAACTTTTATAGATATATTAAAACAGAAGCGATCATTGAAATCGATGTAACAGTGACATAGAAATGATATTGATTCATTTTTTGTCTATCGATAGTCCTGAATAAAAGAAGAAAATGGTCTATAATTATTCAAGGGAGGGAGGGGGGATGGTAAAGGCTAACGATGTACTAATGACTTGCAAATTTGAGGGAACTTTTGATAAAAATATTTGAAGTGAAGAGTAAGTTAAGCAATACCATATTAAAATGATAATGATTAATTTTTAGAATATCGATATATACCTGAATAAAAAAAAAATTCGAAAATATAATTATTCGAAGAGGAAAAATGTTTGATACAAAGAGGCAACACTAATGCAGCGAAAATTCTATGGGACTATGGATTTAAGAAAAAAAATGGAGTAACTCCACTCGACTTTCCGAACACTTTACAGAATATTAAGCGTTCATTTAAATATTAATATAGAAATAAATGAAAACTTAGAACCTAATTTTTCAACGTTGAAATATTTCCACTTGTGAAAAGGACCTCATATTCAAAAGAAAACACCACTTTCATTCATAATAATAATTTTTATTAAAATCCTCGTAGAATTTTTGCATCATAACTGTACCGTTTACCTCTTAGCATCAGTCATTTTTCCCGTCGAATAATTGTAGATAATTTTCTTCTTATTCAGCAATCAGCAGTATCGGTATTCTAAATATGAATCGTTACCATATTTGAAAATTAAGTCATTATTTTAGATCCCGGTACCTCTCGCATGCTGAGAGAGCGCTCTGCCACCTGAGCTACACCCCCGACGAAAAGAATAGCTTTATATAACAACAGCTACATTGAGCATATATAATTAAATTCATATTCATGCATACATTTATAGTATTAGGAAAGTATTGTAATCATTATAAAATCCCGATTACAGAAATATTGTTTTTTTTTTTTTTTTACATTTTGAGATTTCTGAATCTCTTTTAGCTATTTTTACAATGATTCCATGGGTATGTGTGCGTGTATGTCGGTATTTGTTTTTTCTTTTACGTTTCCCAGAGTCCGTTTTTGGTGTTTTTTAGACGATGTCGCTATGTATGCATGTGCGTGAGTGAATACGATTATTGCGCTCAAACTAAAACTATGCTTTCGATTGATCTCCTGTTTGGTGAATATGTTTACAGGCTATACTGTCGCAATAGCTGTATTGATTTTCGTAGAAATCGGTCAGTGGGTTTGTTATCTAAACCACTTTTCAACTATTGCTTACCAATCATACGTAGTATAAGGTAAGTCTTGTAACCGTTTTAAAAATCGAAATAAAAAATTTGACGGATTTACACGTTTCAGACACTGGAGATTCCGAAAAACATATTTTTAGAAAAAAAAAATCGCCCTCCGTCATCTGTCTGTGTGTCTGTTAACGCTCTATCTCCCGAACAAATTGAGATAGAGGCTTGAAATTGGGTATGTACTTAGTATGTAATAATGGAAAGAAGCCTATTGAATTTCAGAAACTTCGATTATCCGGAACTATTTTTTTCAGACTCTGAAAATATTCGTTCTGATTAAAGGTAATAAAAATTTTCGAAATTTTTCATTTTAAGGAGTGAATATAAAAGACAATAAAAAAACAAATTTTTCTTAAAAAATGAAGTCGATAGGTTAATCAGTTGCCGAGATATTTGTAATCCTATTTTCCACACTCTTCGATTTTTCATGGCCCTGTATTTCATCCAAATTTCAATTCAAAGATATATTTTAATTGGAAATGAGACGCTTAATCCGACGCAATAAACCGTTAGTTAATATGATTGCATTTTTGGAGTTATAAGGATGTTTCTTTTACGCAATTCAGTAATCGAGCCTTTAAAGTTTATGACGTCATCAAGCCACGATTTTATTAGAATTGCAATGCATTTTATAAGTAGTTCACACACATTTTATTTTAATATTTTACACTATGCGTATCCATGACGGGTAAGTATTACGGTGGCCCCCAACAACTAGTTTTGTAACAAAATCTCCAACTATAATAAAGAAAGAAGTTTGTGTGTGTGTGTTTCTCGGTTGTGTTCTGAAGAGACCGCTGCATGCAGAGCAGGGGTCGGAAGTAGCACGCTACAATTAGCGAAACTACTGCAGTCGCTACTTTTTATAGTAGTTTGTAGTGTAGCGCGCTACATTTTGAACAATGTAGTGTAGCGTGTAGCGTGATACAAAAAATCAGTAGTTTGTAGCGAATACCGACGCTACTGTTAACGCTACTTCAGTGGGAAAAAAGTTGCCGTTCTGCAAATAACGTAGTCGAAACTTCCTGCTTTTGTGCAGAATTTGTTCTGCTCAACATTTTCCGAATCGCACTGGCAAATCTCAGCTGCAGTGTATAGCAACACATCGCATGAAGTCATAGATTTTTTCCATTGACACTTGCTGCTAAAATCAAGTACTAACCCACCAAAATAATTATCTTGCTGGCAATACTTGTCTATTTACTCGTTATTAGATCTTCATGTTTTAACGTCGGGTTTCTTATTATTCGGAATTGCTCTATTTAAAGATTTATTTATTGTTTGCATTTAGAGTTGCTTTTCTGTAATTTTCTAGATTATAATATTTCTCTTAATTTTGCTGCGAAATTTGTTAATTGTGTATAAACTAATGTCTTGGAGACAAAACAAAAAACATTTTCTTGTATGTTACCTTTCTTAATTTTTTAATGCCCGCGGTTATGTCGCCTTTATTTAATTATATTCCGGCAGACGCGATATAACGAGGGGTCACTTTATTATTTAATCCGTGTCTTCAATTTCTATTATATATTGAACCCTTTGACAATTTTTGATAGTAGCGAAGTACTGACTACTTTTGAAAAGTAGTTTGTAGTCGCTACTTTTTAAAACAAGTAGTTGTAGTTGTAGGGTGTTTTTTGTATAGATTTTTACGTTATGTGAAAGTATTTCTGGCATACAATATATATTTTTTTTCGTCGATAAAAAAAATAATTTATAAAAATGAATTAAACATTTAATTTAAAAAAAATTCTGTTGTGAAGCTCAGAGTTTGTTATAAAGTTTTTAAAGGGCCTACAATACTTTTATATATTTTTAAAAAATCAGTTTTCTATTTCTGGCTTATTCTCATCCCTTAATCTTTAATTTTGTACCCAATAAAATATATATATATATATATATATATATATATATATATATATAAATTATCGTGTTTAAATGTAACTCTACTATTAAGCCATAAGTTTACTGTATTTTTTTATGACAAGAGTCTTGTGCTTTCACAAATTGTTACTCTAAAACAGTCTCAGTTAAATTTTTAAAAAATGCAATTGTAAAAACTCTTGGGTTATAGCAAAAGTTCCATATTTATAATAAGATCTAAAACCTGAGAGAGATCGATCTGTAGAACAAAATTTTAATCGTTTTATATATAAATTTTATAAAGGATCAGGGTCCATAAGCCGTGTTTTTGGCCCATTGAAATAAGACTAAAATTCCATTTTGTTACACTGACTTAATTATTTCACTTTTTAATATTAGAAGGTTTATCCTGTACGATTTCAACAATATTGTTTGCATTTTGTTCGGATTTACATGACTTACACAAGCTCAAAGTTCGTATTATTCGTAGCTTTTGATGAAAAATACGCAATTTCTCCTAATTTTACCTCAATTATTTATATGAGCGCAATCGTGCAACACTTTCTTCTTTACATATATGATAAAATACATCAAAATGTACAATATATGTAAAAATAAAAGTGTTGCAAAGCTACGCTCATAGTAAAATATTAAAAAAATATATTAAAAATTGAGGTAAAATTAAGAGAAATTGAGTATTTTTCATCAAAAACTACGAATAATACGAACTTTGACCTTGTGTAAGTTATATAAATCCGAACAAAATGCAAAATATATTGTTGAAATCGTACAGGATAAACCTTCTAATATTAAAAAGTGAAATAATTAAGTCAGTATACCAAAATCGAATTTTAGTCTTATTTCATGGGCCAAAAACACGGCTTATGGCCCCCTGATCCTTTAGCTCTTAATTTTTGTTTTAACAAATGCTTGGAAATTCTTCATTGACATTATACTTTGGAGCAGTTCATGTGTATGAATGATTTGTATCCATGTACGGTTTAACTTTTATTTTACAAAATTCTCTGTTTAACAAAATTTTCTCTGGAACCACTATTTTGGAAAAAAGAAAAAAAAAAAAACATAGGAAAAATTTTCCAAGTTATGAACATGAAATATAACAATCTATGTTATATGTTATATAACATTCTATGTTGTGTTATTTTCTAATTAACAAATCTTTTACCAACCAAAATTCCAATTTCCAAAATTAAAAGTTCTAATCATCTTCAATCTACCAAGGAAACCCATTTTAGGAAAATTCTTTAATCATCATAATACCGCATTGGCATCTTCTACTTACAAAGTACCCGTGGATCTACTTGGTAGAAAGAGCTTGGTGGTGAAAAAGATTCCTCATTTATGGAAGTTCTTAAAGTTAATCACGACTCGTCGCTACCATGTCAAACTATCGAATATGAAAAAAAAATGCATTTGTCATTACTTTTAAAAATGAGCTGATTGTCACCACTAAATTTTAATACTATTCTTAACCAGGGTTGCCAGATTGGCCTCCTTTTTTTATTCAGAAATTTCGAATCCATGCCAGAAATTTCAAACAGAAATTTTTGCTTTATTTAATGATAAATTTTTCGTCATTGCTTAAAGTAATTTTTTTTCTCAAAATTTCTGGTATGAATTCGGAATCTCTGAATAAAAATGAAGGCCAAACTGGCAAACCCTGTTCTGCACAGAAATGTTATTAATATTTTTTACTAGGCAAAGATAAAGATCTCTAATAAAATTTAGTGGTGAAAATTTTTAAAAGTAATGAAAAATGCATTTTTTCATATTCGATAGTTTGACATGGTAGCGACGATATGGTCACCTTCGAATTTTCATCAGATAATGAACTTACAAAATACACTGTTAAAAAAATTGCAGTAAAATTACGGGCAGAGGCCGGCAGAAGAGATTCCAGTCATACCCCGTAAAAAAAAAGATCCATGCCCATCATTTTGTGCAGCCCATAATTTTAAGGGGGCAAAGTAATACAAAATTGTAATGCACAGGATATAATGCACTTTAAAACACAATAACACTTTACTTACTTTTCCGTAGCATGTAGCACGTTAGATAATCATCACAGAATCGCTGTTTTGGCGGGTTAAAATTTTCGAAACACGAGTAAAATGAAGGGTTACACCCTAGCGGAGGAGAATGTATGGGGTCGTACCGCATTTTTGCTAACATATGGGCTAGAACTGTAAGAATATGTGGATTGCTCTTAATTTTCTAAGTATCTAAGGGATACGGCCGCTTATTTAGTGGATCAGACCGTTTTTCATCAAATAAGGCTGTTGCCTGTGAAAATTGAAGGGCAACGCTCATAAATTTACAGTTTTTTCTGAGAGTGTATGATACATTAGCACTGGAGAAACGTTAACCCTTTATTTACCATCTATACTTTTTAATGTACCATTAAAAGAAACTTGTTATAAAATTAATACATTTGTTGTCAGTAATGCAAGTTAGTATGAGATGAGTTTTAGACACTTTACTTTATCACCTTCCAAAGCATTATTCACTGCATGAAGCAAAAATGTTTTTTTAATGGATATTTCCTTTTTCCATTGTAACTGCTCATCTTTTTTTATATTGAAAGACATTTAGTTGAAAGTTTCACTTCTGAAAAATGTCTATGTTTATATGTAAGGCCATTAGTTTTGTACATTTCCTAATTCTATAATTTGCTATAAACAATATCCTGAAGAAATGATTTGGGTAGGTAGAGTTGTAAACAGTGTATACAATCCCTGTAAATACTCATTTAGTTAATTGTATTTTAATAAATGAAATTTTTCTGAAATGTATTTAATGATTGCAGAAATCTACTAACATATTTTTAAATATTAAACAAAAAATGCTTTTGAATGTGAAATTTTTATTAATTCACAATTTGATACATAAAGGGTTAAATGCTAATGAAGAAGAGGAAATAGTAGCTCCTAAACATCCTAGAAACATTAAAAAAATATTCTAAACAATTTAATATTGGTTGCATTTCTTGGAGGGTGTTCCCAAAAATCCTTACCATTTTTTATATGCAAAACTTTGACATATTTTCTGACTCATTTTTAAATGGAAAGGCATAAAATTGACTGGCCTGGCTATTGAGACAATTTGGAATTAAATGTTGTTTTCCATTTTTTAATAAATACATTACTTATCGAGTAATAAGAGATTGTTGCCATATGACATGTTTTTCTCCTTACATGTCCTGTCGCACCTGGAAATTCAGTTTCAAATGCCAACTCTGACGTATAGTCTGAAAGACCTGTACCATAAATTGGAAAACGCCATTTGATTACATAGTTTCTGAGTAAGAACGCCTGCCATCTCATGCGTTTCCGAACAAAAATGAATTCAGAAATAGGATTTGAAAACAGCTTTTAATAGTAAAGTTAAAGACAAATATGAAATTTCACCCAAAAATGTTATCCATAACTTCCAATATTCCTGTATTTGTCCATAAAACTGTGTCGAATAAACATGTTTTCAACCTGAAGATTACATAATAATTGAAATTGAATAAATGGGTCAATCGACTATTCCTGTCCCTCATCAAAATATTTAATAAATATATTGTAGTTTTTATTTGTCCTATCTTTGATTTTTCATGATAACATAAAGGACAAAACAAAAATTTTCGGGGATGGTAAGATAAAAAACAAATGTAGACATTAATAAAGCAAAAAATGGTCTTAATTATATTTGATACAAAAGAGTGCACTGCGGGTTAGCATTTGTAAAACTTCATTTATTAATCTAGTAAACATACCATATAAACATTTGAATTTATATATTTTTCAAAAGAAAAAAAATTGCTTAGCTACAAAGATTACATTCTTGGATGCAAAGAATTCTTTATTCAGCAAAGTATCACATCGAAACTAAATGCATTTTATTAAAGAGGATTTTCGGTATCAAAATGTATTTATTCAACTTGGTTCAAATTACACATATTTACAGAAGAATGCTGGAATGTTGGCAATTATGTATTAGTAGATTTACTTTTTCTTATTATTATTCCAGCGCTTTCACTTTATTCCATTTCTAAAAGTAAGGTTCTTTTGGGTAGCTTTCATTACAGAAAGTAGAAATACAGAAAGTAAAAAGCTACCTATTGCAGTCGTTCAGAAGAAAGCAATTCCGGAATATTTTCACTGACCCCCAGACGTCAAAACCACCCTCCGTTGAATTGTTTATATATATATATATATATATATATATATATATATATATGATATATATGTCATGCGAAATATGTCATGCTCGTATTTATAAACTGCTTTAGATGAAACTAAGCGAGTGTATTAAGCTCACCAATATCTCAACCGAGTTGGCCAACTTGGTCCACCATCTTGTTTCAAAATGGCGGCCACTAAAAGATTTAAAACTAAAAAATCTATACAAAAAAATTCGAAATTCAAATTTATTTTTTGTTTAAGTATTAGGTCTTAATACAAGGATTCCGGGGCATTTTTTGTTTTGCCTCTATCATAAAAAATTTCTGAGATATTGCAGTTTGAAATTTTAGGGTGGCTGATATTTTGAAACATGACAGCAGATTAAAACAAATCACAAATTAATTTATGAGTTTTAATGAACGAGATTTCTCGCAAATTATTATCTTTCATTGTTGTAATCATTTTAGCAATCATACGCATAAAACTATATTCACATCTGTTAGCGCCAAATTCTCGCCAAACTTGGCAACACTTCGTGAAATATTGCCAAATTTGGCAACTAAAAATAAGTCTCCATAATTGAAGCCAACTTGGTTGTTGTTGACTAATTTGGTAAATTTCTTATTCAAATTCAGAGTTAACGAAACTTCTGTAATCGGGTTCTTTGCATTTTAGCTTGCTGCTTTCGAGTAAAATTAGCTAAAATTATAAAACAAAGATATAGAAAAACTACCTTTTCCTCCCGGTACAGGCTGCAAGGACTTTTCTTTTTATACATGCTAGCTGTATTATTTTTAAAACACTTAATTTTTTTGCATATAGATAACTAAACAAAAAATTATTATTATTATTATTATTAATTATTATAATTAGTGTTGAACCCAGGCTTCCCAAATTATAGAAATGTAGGTGAAACCTTTTTTGAAAACTAAAAAATTTTACATTGAATATATATATATATATATATATATATATATATATATATATATATATATATATATACTATATTGCCAATGGTGACCGGTCACTTGCGATTTTAGACGTTTTGTTAACTATCTAGAAAAATACATGAGGAATTAACCTGAAACTGCAGGTGTGTAAACAGTACAGTATAGGTTATATATTTCCGCGAAGATTTTTTCACGAAACCCCATAGGGGACTGTCAACAAATTGAAGAAGAACGAATATCTTTTGGATAACCCTGTAAAAACTATTGTAGCAAAGGCGTTCAAACTCGAGATCATTAATAAGTGGCTTATTGTAATATACTGTGTTCATTTTTATGAGGATAGCATGTATATTCGTAGAGAAATTAAGGTTTTTATAAAAACAGTCCCAAATTTCGTCTGGTTTTTTGCTTATAATTTACAGAGTTCTTAATATAAAAAAAAGTTATTTTCAGAAAATATGACAAAAAACAACATTGTATATAATACTCTACAATCAGAATTAAAAAAATAATAATAATTGGATGGAAAATGAGCAGGTTTACTAAAAAATGTTTCACTGCGCATGCGCGAATGCAATCAAAACATAATATGCATAATGTATTAGCTAAGTATATAGAGCAACTTTTGTGAAAGTCTCAAAATCATAGCTTGAAAATTCTGAAAATTATCGTTGATAATTGGAATAAGCTCGAAATCCATTGTTTCCAAAAAGAAGCAAAAATATAAGGGGTTGTATCAAATATCTGTTTTGCCAAGATAGCGTACACAATATTGCACTTACTACTATATTTGGATACAACCCCTCATACTTTTGCTCCTTTTTGGGAACAACGGATTTCGAGATTATTCTATCGACGATAATTTTCAGAATTTTCAAGCTATGATTTTGAAATTTTCACAAAAGTTGCTCTATATACTTAGCTAATACATTATGCATATTATATTTTGATTGCATTCGCGCATGCGCAGTGAAACATTTTTTAGTAAACCTGCTCATTTTTCATCCAATTTTTATTATTTTTTAATTCTGATTGCAGAGTGTTATGTACAATGTTGTTTGTCATATTTTCTGAAAAGAACTTTTTTTTATATTAAGAACACTGCAAATTATAACACCAAAAAGCATATTCCATGAAAAATATCAATTGTGTCAAATAAAGTTTTAAAATTTATTAAAAGCGTCATTTCCATATTAGCCTCAAGCCAGGATTTAATAGCTGAAGAAAACTGCCAAAGATGTCACTACTTACAGCAGCCTTTTTGATTCTGATAATTTCAGAGATTTAAGTGCATAGTTCGATTACATGTCTGTTAATTTTGTGTTTTATTTATATTTATTGGTGAAATTTTAATTTCATTATAGAATATTAGCCAGAAACAAATGCTGAACTATTTATATGGTTTTAAGTGCTAACGGATTCATCTTTTGTAATCAGAGTGCATGTGATGAGATATTTAAAAAAAAAAATCATTCTTGAAAATAATTTTAAAAACCAGAAAAATTAGTAAACTGAAATATAGTTTTCAAACAAATTGCATTTGAAAGTTGTTGTTGTTGTTGTTTTCCCTATTTAACAATGCAAAAATGGAAGTCTTGCAATGTTTAAAAGTTTAAAAAAAAATGATACATGCAAAAAGGAAAATTCTCCAAAAAAATCTATTTAAACTTGACAATTCAAAAATTGTGTTATCAGGTTTAAACAAGAACGAAAAATCATGCGTCAAGCATAGATTATGAAACACTTTCCAACGCTTCCAAAATAATTTTACAAATCATTACCGTTTAATAAGATGAAAGATAACATCTAAAAATTTCTATATATACTACATAGAATGCTAAATTTTTGTTTAGTTAAGAAACGCGTAGCACAGTTTAAAATTCTCCTTCTGGAGTTTCTGTCAATAAACGGAAATATGTTCGCGAACTTTTGTGCTGCCCTGTATGGGATCTACAGAATTTATACACACCAAGTAATAGACAAACAGTGAGTTAAATTTAAAATCGCGTTCAGCAACTTAAAACGCACTTCCAGGGTTTAATGTTAACAGACAGTAGGGAATTCTTTTGTTTGATGTATGTAAATGAACGACGACTGCTATACACACAATATTCTGTAGTAAGCCTCTTGTAATGCACCTTAGTGATACATATAAATTTCGATGCGTTTAAAATAGTGAAACATTATTTAATTAAATCGCAGACGATTTTTCTCCATAGACGTAATGTAACGGAATTCTTTTGACTATCCCTGTAAAGTAACTATAAGTGCTTATGCACACCCTATTCCATATTAAGCTTCTTGTAATGCACCTTAGTGATATATATCAATTACAATGTATTTGAAATTGTGTAACATCATTAAAATAAACCGCAAATGATTTTTCCCCATAGACCGTAATGCAACGGAATTCTTTTGAGTATCCCTGTAAAAAAAAACTATAAGTGCTACACACTTCAGCTGAAATAGGGAACATGCTATAGATAACGAAAATAACATATAAAAATTGCAGGGCAATCCGAGCCTATTTACGGGAGTTAGAGCACGGACAGAGGGCAGACGGCCATACGGCAGACAAACCGAAGTCATAAACACTTTTCAACTATGGAAAGTGTTAAAAACGATACATTGAATGTTTAATGTGAACAGTCTGCTCACATGAATGAGCAGACCATTTAATATAATACATATTACATTATACACCATTCAATACAATCTGCAAGAAACAAACAGTTACTGTTAATGGTTACTATAATTAATACTATCGTCAAGGGTACTATAATGAATCTTCCTACCCCAGGTAATATGCAAGTACCAAAATAATGTTAGTAAATATAAGATTTTATGTGGAAAAAAAAATCCTTTGGAGCATTCTACGGTCATCCTTTTGGAACTTTGTGGTATTTCGTATAAGCCTATATTGCTTTAACACAACACTAGTTAGAACCTATCAAACCTTGACGGTATTAACAACTTAAAGATTTCACAGAAAAAAAAAAGATTGCTAACTTCATTAAAATTTTTACAGAATATGTGTCAGCAATAGTTAAAATAAAGAAAAGCCTCTCTTTTTATAACTAGATTGTAGAGCGGCTGCATATTAAAACTCTTTACACTGATACAAACGAAACAGAATATTCTCCAGAGAAGTAAGTTTTCATATCCAAAAAATAACAAGCGAAACTTTGTCACATTTATAGACTATTTTCCAAACGTAAAAATATGATACTTGCATTCAAGAATAATGAAATTATTTGACGTCTAATAGTTTTTTTTTCAATTTTTGATTAATGAATTACATTTTTCGCTATAAACGATTGTTGTCTCATAACGACCTTTATTCGCTTCGAAATGCATTTTCTGAAAGATCCTCTCCTTTATCAAAAAATGGAGAAAGCTTTTCAATTCCTTAGTTTCTGAATGTGAGCACCTGCCAATCTCATGAGCATTTACAAACAAAAATGAATGCAGAAAAGTAGCCAGTTTGGATTTGAGAATAATACCCTGTTCGCACTGCATATTTAAGATATCTTATACACACAAAGTACTCTGTGTCTTAGACCGCCATTTTTGAGGTGGTACCTTCCCGGAATTGAATACCTGTTCACACTGGATATTTAAGATATCTTATACACACAAAGTACTCTGTGTCTTAGACCGCCATTTTTGAGGTGGTACCTTCCCGGAATTGAATCCCTGTTCACACTGGATATTTAAGATATTTCATACACACAAAGTACTCTGTGTCTGAGACCACCATTTCCGAGGTGGTACCCGCCCGGAATTGAATACCTGTTCACACCGCAAAATTCATCTAAGATAACTCACTGAATGTTACTGTGTCTTGAGATCTGAACAAACATACAATGTGCGCATGCACATAAGTTAAAATCAGCATCAACAGCCAATCAGTAAAAGCTAACCTCCAGAGCCAATCAAAGTGAGTGGTTATGGCTGTATCTAGCAATAGAAAGTTCGAACTCACTAAATGAGTTTGTGGAACTCCCTCAGTGAGTTCGGCAGTTTAAGATATCTTAAATATCCGAGCCTTTATCATTTTTCTAACCTACCAGTTTTAAGCAGAGAAGGAAACAAGAACGAGAAATCATGCATCAGGCATGAATTATGGGATATTTCACGATATTTACACTAACAAATTATTCTTAAGACATTTCATTATCTCATACAATGAAATGAGATGTCTATATATTAATGGAATCTTTATTATCTATTAAAGACAAAAAAAATTGCATTTATTCCTTGAACTTCGAATGGTTTTAGAAATAAAAGTTATAAAACATAAGATTGTAAAATCACTGCAAACATTTTTTTAAAAATCCCTGTAGTTTTTAACACTTTCCAACCTAGTTGTTAACACTTACCAACCTAGTTGAAAAGTGTTTATGACTTCGATTTGTCTGGCCGTATGGCCGTCTAGCCCAGTAAAAATGTGTTCAAAAAGTGCTTGAAGTGGAAAATTCTGGTGTAATTGTTTTTAGTGGCTTATTTTATGTTTTTTGATGTGCTGAATACGAATCTGAAGTTGTCCAACAAAATTTCTTTCGGCAAATTTGTTTTGTTTACAAAAAACCTGTAAAAAAAACGGATTTTTTTCAGATTTTTCAAAATAACTCCAAAATTGTGCATTTTGCGTGAAAGTCGGCAGTATATGAGTTAAAGAGAATAAAATTTCCTACATTTTATGCATAGAAAGTTTTTTTCTATGATTAATGGTTTAGCCGTGAGAGTGCCGCAAAAATGGGTATTAAAAACAAAAACTGTAAAAAAACGGGAATTACGGCACTGTATGTCGATGTAACATGAAAACAAACCATTTAACGCAAATATTAACCATCAGTGATATTAAAGATTATATGATTGACTATATTTTATGCATTTAAAGTAGGGGAAAAGTGTGGTTTCGGCACCAGTGGCAGTTGGGAGCAGTGGAGCAGCTCCACCTACTTTCATGAGTCGAAGTTGCTCCTCCTCCGGAGAGTTCTTACTCTAAGAGGTGGTAAAATTTTGTAAAAAGAGGTGAAATCGGGTAGAGGAAGTAAAACTAAGTAAAATCGGCGAAAAACAGTTTTTTTCGGAAAATGGCAAAAAACACATTTTTTTACAGCCTTTCTGTTCATAAGACCTAAAAATAAACATTTCACTGTATACATTATACTATACTTTAAAAAAGTAGATAAAATTCTCTACAATTTATGTGCAAGTAATTTTTTTGAACCTTGAATAGTTATGAAAAAAGCAATGACGAATGCACGAAGTAGTCATCGGCAGTAGATATAAAACGACAGTTCTACGCCAGCGGTGGGTGCGGTGGTGACCTTCTGTGCTCTGTGAAGGTCACCGGAAGTGGCAGGTGGGGGTAACAGGCATGTTGAGACAGGAAGTGAACAGGAAGTGTAGACAGGAAGTTTAACCGGAAATGTGACAGGAAGTGAATGCGATAAGGGAGAGAGGGGGAGAGCTTATTTTTGTGGGGGCTTAGTTTTTTTTTTTGTTGGTTTTGATCCTTCTAGTCGAGTGGAGTTGAGTTGTAGGAATCCTGCTATCAGAATGAATTTAGTTTGAAAGTAATATTAGCAAAATATTCGTTTTTTTTTCTCACCTGAAATAAAAATTTTATTTGCTAACTAACACCTAATATAAAAATGGAAATCTTTCTGACTTTGTTTTACTTTATAAAAGTTTAACGTGAAATTTATTTTAAGACTGGAAACGCGACAGGAAATAAGATCGGAAACGGGATTAGACATGCTTTTTCCAAAAAGGGTTTTCAGGAAGCAGTAAACATGTTTTGGGAACATGTTTGGGAGCTTGTTGGAACAGGAAGGTAGTTTAAAAGACCGGAAGTGATTAAGGTGTAAGAGATAAGGAAAGTAGGAATATACACGTAGATTTTGTTCTTTGTAGAGAGTGAAATTTTATTTTATTTTTTATTTAAAGTGTTTTCATTTTTTTAAATTTATTTAAAGAGTTTCAAATTATTTTTATATTATTTTTTTTGTAGTGTTTTACGTATTATTTTAATTTTTAGTGACATTAGAACGTGCAATGTTCTGTATCACACATGTCTTATCTTAGGTTACCAAGGATGTGTGTGTGTTGTTATCTCTTTAAATGCGAGAGATGGGGACTTCAGACCTGCGTTTAATTATCTTTATCATAGTTTTAATGAACTGCAGGAAATTGTCTTTCACTATTGAGTAATTCGCGAGTTTTGGTTTAATATGAATGCTATTATATCTGTTTGTTTAATTTACAAGCACATTTCTCTTACAACATTCTGTCAACAGATCATTTCCATATTCGAAATAATACTTTAGAAGGAAAATTTTTATATGAAAATGCTATGAAATGTCATTTATAGAGATTGACAAAAATAGCATGCTTGATTCTTTCTTGTATTAACCTTATCATTTATTTTAGAAATATAGGTTTATAGTTTTGTTACGAAAAATAACGTGTTTATACATTTTAAAAACGAAAGCAAAGTGATTTTTACAAATGTAACTATAAGCTATACACCTACGCATTTGTGTTATTGAATTAAATTACAATGCTTAATATTGTATTCACCATACTATTTTCCTGCAAAAGCCGTTTCACAAACTTGTGTACTGAAATTAATGTATCATTTTTAGGGAAAAAATTAATTCAAGTCTTTGAGACTAATCTTTCATAGGAAAAAAAGATTTGTCATACTTTCTGTTACATTATATCTTACGTTTCTTAAGTTTAAAAATTTGTGGAGTAACTTAAATAATCGTTTTTATGATACTTAAACAATTTTTGTTTTATTATTATATATTTGTTTTAATTGACTTGTAATAGCTAACATTTTTCTTAAAAGGGTACTAGAGAATAACTTATGCCACAATTACTACACCCTTCTTTAGTTAAATATGTTTCACTTAAGACATGACAGTCTTAGAAACATTTCATTTTGGAATTAAGTGATTAAACAGACTAGTGGCTGAGAGGTTCTACTTTCAAAGCTGGTATACGGAAGGTTTAAACACCTCTCGCGCTCGTTGACCTAACCGTTTGGAGTTTTTATCGAATCTTGTGTCAATACGGGTTAGAACACCTTAGAAAGACTTCCCACAGAGACTTATATACCATACGTAGATAATCGATTGTAACAAATCACCAACCAACCACAACGTATAAGACATTTTAGATCATTCCATTTAGTCAAGAAATGATTTGACATGCAAAATTTGATTTATAAAAACATACAATATGATATAAACAATACCATACGATATAAACGAACAACAATACATACAATTTGAACGTTTTTTTCCCTTTCATATGAAATATTTTTAGCGACTATTTAACTTATTAAAGAGAGCGAGTATTTTGTTTAGAGTTATACGATTAAAATAAATTTTCATTATATTTGATATTACACAACCAACATTTTTAAAAAAGAGAATGGTATCTAGTTTTTATAAATTAACGTATTTCAATTTTACAAATACTTTACACCACCTCTTTTTCCCCTCTTTGGTACACTTCATACACATAAGACATAAAAGGCGTTTTAGAATACATCATTTAGAAATTAAGCGACTTGATAAGTAAAATATTATTTATAAAAGCAATAGATACGAAAGTAATAAAGATTTTTACTTACAAATGTACGAACTTCTGATAGGTAAGACTTTCTCAGTCATTGTGCAAGAATTAAGTGGCTATTGAACTTATAACATTATAGGATGAAATAATCACGTGGCGTATTTTTAAACCAATAAAATGTCAGTATTTTTAAACCAATAAAAAGTTAGTATTTTTTCACGAGCGCCCTCTATCATTATATAAATTTCAATAAAACGAGTTGATATTATTATACTGTGCCCTGAAATTGTTGTAATAGGTTGTATTTTTCGTTAAGTTAGTTTTCATTTAAGTTATTATGGAACGAGTTATGAATTCTTATGTTGGTGATGTAACCAACTTGGAGTGTCAACACTCATCACCAAAGTTAAATAATCAAGAGATGGATTCTACACTTTTACCCAAAGAAGCACCCGTTTCGAATTATGAAGTGAAACCCAACTCATCAGGACTAAAGTTACCCTTTGTGTGCACTACTTGCAACAAAGCTTTTTCCCGAAACTTTGTCTTAATTAGACACATGAAATTTCACCTGGAGAAAAAACCTTTTGTGTGTGACATCTGCGAAAAACAATTTGTTCAAAAGAGTGATTTAATAAATCATGTGAAGATTCATTCAAAGAGCCCATAGTGATTTATAATTGTGATCTATGTGCTGAAGTATTTTCAAAAAAGAGTGACTTACTTCAACATAGCAAAATTCACAAATCTGTCAAACAACATAAGTGTATTGAATGCAATGAACTGTTTTCGAGAAAGTACGACTTATTGAAACATAAGAGGATGCATAAGCCCCGAAAGCAGTATGAATGCATCCAGTGTAGTGAAATATTTAATCGAAAATATGATTTATCACGTCATATTGGCACTGCACACAAAGTACTACCCAAAGTTGTCAAATCGACATCTTTAAAAGATTCGTTATATGAAAAAGTGAAGCATTTTAAAAGACGAAACGCTTTAAATGTATTTACTAAAACTGTAATAAATTCTAATGAGGAGAATGATCAAGACTTTCACACATTTTTTAACAGTATTCGGTCGGACGTTTTGAATGAATTAAATTATCAGATAGAAGTATAAAGGACAATGATATGGTATGCAACTGCAAAAGTTGTTGTAAGTCGCCAAACACCGGACGGTGATATAGATACTATCACAACATATTTTCATTCAAGAACTGTACTGGAATTGACGAATCAAAACATACCTGTACATGTTGAGGATGCCTTTACGAAAATTATTAACTCTTTTGAGAAATTCACTCAACAAGGATCTAATTGGACATTGCAACAAACATTAAATCTAGAACTGTCTACAGCTAAATATAGAATGGTTTAAAATGTGTGGACTGTTTTTGAAACATGTATATTCATGTTTTTGCTATTATAGTTATTTAAAATGATAAATAAATAGCCTATGACTAAAAAATCTTAAGAGTTTTTTATTATTTTCATGGTAACTATTTTATATGAATTACTTATAACAGTTTGACAATGCTACATAAACTACTGTTTAACATTTTGAATGTCTTAGACAAAATGGGAATGAATTTGTTGAAATTATCTAAAACATGATGAAATAAATGCGATGTATTTATTATGTGTTACTTAAACTACAAGAGAAATGATTGGAAATGTGTTATTTTAAATCTATGGTACTTTTAATAACTAACAAGGTAAGACGTGATGTTATGAATCATCGATGGGTTTTCCTTTGAATATGTATTAATCTTACTTATTGATAAGAAAGTTGGAAAAATAGACTTAACACATTGTTAGAGGTTTTGGAAAAATATATAGTTGGTTAAAAATTTTAGAAAATTTAACATAAAGTAACAAATTTTAGAAAATAAACATTTCGATAAATGAAAAAAATTAAATTTTGGTAAACTTTACACTTAGACAATATTTTAAACTAGGAAAAAATAATAACTTTACTCCGAGACAATATTTTAAACTAAGGAAAAATTAGACTTAACGCATTGTTACAGTTTCTTTGAAAAATATCTAGTTGGTTATAAATTTTAGAAAATTCGACTTAACGAAATTAACACACTTAAAAATATCTAGGTTATACATTTTATAAAATAAGCAACAAATAAACATTTCGATACATTGACAAAAGAAAATAATTAAGTTTAAGTAAACTTTACACTTAGACAATATTTCAAACTAAGAAAAATAATAAATTTACACTTATACAATATTTTAAACTAAGAAAAATAATAACTTTACACTTATACAATATTTTAAACTAAGGAAAATTAATAACTTTAAACATCAGACTTAACACATTGTTAAAGTTTTTTGAAAATAACACGACATTTTGAAAGCAGTGGAAATAGTATACCTGTAAAAAATTCAACATAGTGGAATTTATTATTCAAATTTTTTAACCTCACTCATTTAAAAAATAAAACTTTATAAAATTTTCACTTTTTTAAAATAAGCAACCGTTAAACATTTTGAATGTCTTAGACAAAGTGTGAATAAATTTGTTGAAATTATATAAACCATGAAAAATTTCATAACTTTTAAAGGAAATTTTATTTTTGGTGAAATAAACTCGAGGTATTTATTATATGTAACTTAAACTACTAGAGAATTGATTGAAAATGTGTTACTTTTAAGCACTCATAAGATAAGACACGATGTTAGGAATTATAGATTTTTTTCCCCCACAATTGACGTCACTTGTAGCATATTTACTGACCAAGTCATAAAATCATAGTTCAGGGTATGTTTATGAGCACGGCGTTTAGTTCAGATTTAAGATATTTGAGAAATATAAACTACAACTTTGACTACTTTTTGAAATTTCGCCCTACATAAGAAAAAGGACATAGGAAAATAAAATGAAAAGTTGTCTTTGAATGGAATCGAACCATTATCCTTTCACTTAATAGCTGAATGCGTTGGCAATTACATCACAAAGGCACTGATAACAACTGGTTGAATATATTGTGTTTCTTTTTTAAGATTAAATTCATTTAATATTCAAGTTATTTCTTAATGATACACTTAAAAACAATAAATTTAATTAGCATTCAAAAACCAAACGATCATATTATTGTGTAAAACAATCAAATGTTTTCAAAGTCACGAGTTAAAATTTTGGAGGGTGCGATAACTTGGAAGTGCACTGCAGAAGGGGAGTTAAATTTTTGAAGAAGTTTAATCTTAGAAGACTAGAGTAAAATTTGAAATGACTTAGAGTTTAATTAGAATTTAGATGTGAACCTTTTAAAATGAAATAATAGTTTTTTTTGTATCGCCCTCTATCGGTGGGTAATGGAATTAAGAAATAATTAAAAGTTTTATCTTGGATTCGAACCCACAACAAAAATTATTTTACAGTTTGATAATTTAGGATAGGTTTAACTGAGCAAACCATGATATTATAGTATTTAGAGATGTTTTAAGATATTCGATAAAGGAAATCATCTAAATTTTCAATTTAATTGAATGGTTTACTGCTTAAAGTACTACAAAATGAATAGAACACGATGCATAGTTTTTTAATTAATTATATTTTTCGAAAGGTTAAATTGACTTATTGATAAACTTAGGATTTATGTTTAAAGTGAATAAATTTGATATGTTAGGTTTACTTAATAACAGAGGGTTGAATAAATTATTTTTTTTTAAATTAAAATTTCATAAAAATAAAGTTTACTAAAAGTTTTTAATGTTAAAAAAATTGTAAGTTACGTTAAAAAGTTAACAAAAATATAGTTTAAAAAAATTAAAAGTTTACAAAAAGTTTAAAAATCTTTAAATTAATTAAAATTAACTTTTTAATTTTAACTATAGAGAGACTATAATTAAATTGTTAATCCTTGTAACCAACTGGTGCATATCAACTATCTGCACATGTGCAGAAAAAACATACACTTTTACACTAACTTGAGTTCGATTTTAAATTATTTGCTAATTTTTATACCTCGATTACCTTTCAGAAACAAAATAGAAGTAAATACTTACCGAAAAACACGTCCACTTCTTGTGCTTTCTTTCACTAGACTAACCTTTCTCCCTTATCTTTGTTAGAGGGCGCTGCAATCGACGATAGAGGCGCTACCAGTCTTCCGGTTTGTGACGTCATTTCCGGTTTGAAATAAGAATAAACTTTAAATACAAACTACACTCGCTCAGTCATTCTTCCTCCACTCTTACTTGATAGCAGTTGTTAGTTTCTTATTTTGACGTGTTGAATGACGTCATCACGTGTTTGTCTAAACTTGTCCAGACTTGTGTCTGTGCTTCACGTTTGTTTTGCTAACTCATCTCTTACTCGTCTAGACTTGTTTCGTCTGTTTGATGATTCATATTTTGCTTTAACTGTTTGGCCTTGCTGGTGTCAACCACCTCATGTCTTTTGTCATAGCTTGAATATACTTTACACCAATCACTTAAATATAAAAGTCTTGTCACAACTTACTTAAACTTTGATAAAAATATTAATTATTCATAAATTTTATCAAATTCTTATACATTTACTAAGTCACTTTCATTCAAAAATATGGTAAAGTCCGATTTTAAATCGAAGTCTAAGATAAATTCCCCAAATTTGTAACATTTTAATTCTAATAATAAGTATCGTAAACACCCTGTACATACAAGTTTTGTAAAAATAATATTACTTATAGCTAACTCGTTCAGTGTCATGATAAATAATATAAGAAAAAGTTAGAATAGCTCACATATTTTTGTAATTAAAAAAAATGTATGCACAAACATACACACAATATCTTACAAGGTTACATTACTCAACACACAGTTCACCATACTTAAAAACGATTCACGATAAATCTATCAATTTAAATTTAAATATTTTATTTATAAATGAACAATTATAAATAAAAATACTTAAGAATTTTTCACATTATTTAAATTTAAATTGATAAATTAATCGTGAATCGTTTTTAAGTATGGTGAACTGTGTGTTGAGTACTGTAACCTTGTAAGATGTTGTGTGTGTGTTTGTGCATACATTTTTTTTTAATTACAAAAATATGTGAACTATTCTAACTTTTTCTTATATTATTTATCATGACACTGAACAAGTTAGCTATAAGTAATATTATTTTTACAAAACTTGTATGTACAGGGTGTTTACGATACTTATTATTAGTGTTAAAATGTTACAAATTTGGGGAATTTATCTTAGACTTCGATTTAAAATCGGACTTTACCATATTTTTGAATGAAAGTGACTTAGTAAATGTATAAGAATTTGATAAAATTTATGAATAATTAATATTTTTATCAAAGTTTAAGTAAGTTGTGACAAGACTTTTATATTTAAGTGATTGGTGTAAGGTATATTCAAGCTATGACAAAAGACATGAGGTGGTTGACACCAGCAAGGCAAAAACACCAGCAGCCAGTTAAAGCAAAATATGAATCATCAAACAGACGAAACAAGTCTAGACGAGTAAGAGATGAGTTAGCAAAACAAACGTGCAGCACAGACACAAGTCTGGACAAGTTTAGACAAACACGTGATGACGTCATTCAACACGTCAAAATAAGAAACTAATAACTGCTATCAAGTAAGTGTGGAGGAAGAATGACTGAGCCAGTGTAGTTTGTATTTAACGTTTATTCTTATCTCAAACCGGAAATGACGTCACAAACCGGAAGACTGGTAGCGCCTCTATCGTCGATTGCAGCGCCCTCTAACAAAGATAAGGGAGAAAGGTTAGTCTAGTGAAAGAAAGCACAAGAAGTGGACGTGTTTTTCGGTAAGTATTTACTTCTATTTTGTTTCTGAAAGGTAATCGAGGTATAAAAATTAGCAAATAATTTAAAATCGAACTCAAGTTAGTGTAAAAGTGTATGTTTTTTCTGCACATGTGCAGATAGTTGATATGCACCAGTTGGTTACAAGGATTAACAATTAAATTATAGTCT
The DNA here is from genome assembly GCA_963931845.1 of Maratus michaelseni. Lineage (NCBI taxonomy): Eukaryota > Metazoa > Arthropoda > Arachnida > Araneae > Salticidae > Maratus > Maratus michaelseni. The sequence continues at coordinate 378,642,626 of OZ007590.1, read as the reverse complement.
CTCAATAGTTAAAATTAAAAAGTTAATTTTAATTAATTTAAAGATTTTTAAACTTTTTGTAAACTTTTAATTTTTTTAAACTATATTTTTGTTAACTTTTTAACGTAACTTACAATTTTTTTAACATTAAAAACTTTTAGTAAACTTTATTTTTATGAAATTTTAATTTAAAAAAAATAATTTATTCAACCTTCTGTTATTAAGTAAACCTAACATATCAAATTTATTCACTTTAAACATAAATACTAAGTTTATCAATAAGTCAATTTAACCTTTCGAAAAATATAATTAATTAAAAAAGTATGCATCGTGTTCTATTCATTTTGTAGTACTTTAAGCAGTAAACCATTCAATTAAATTGAAAATTTAGATGATTTCCTTTATCGAATATCTTAAAACATCTCTAAATACTATAATATCATGGTTTGCTCAGTTAAACCTATCCTAAATTATCAAACTGTAAAATAATTTTTGTTGTGGGTTCGAATCCAAGTTAAAACTTTTAATTATCTCTTAATTCCATTACCCACCGATAGAGGGCGATACAAAAAAAACTATTATTTCATTTTAAAAGGTTCACATCTAAATTCTAATTAAACTCTAAGTCATTTCAAATTTTACTCTAGTCTTCTAAGATTAAACTTCTTCAAAAATTTAACTCCTCTTCTGCAGTGCACTTCCAAGTTATCGCACCCTCCAAAATTTTAACTCGTGACTTTGAAAACATTTGATTGTTTTACACAGTAATATGATCGTTTGGTTTTTGAATGCTAATTAAATTTATTGTTTTTAAGTGTATCATTAAGAAATAACTTGAATATTAAATGAATTTAATCTTAAAAAAGAAACACAATATATTCAACCAGTTGTTATCAGTGCCTTTGTGATGTAATTGCCAACGCATTCAGCTATTAAGTGAAAGGATAATGGTTCGATTCCATTCAAAGACAACTTTTCATTTTATTTTCCTATGTCCTTTTTCTTATGTAGGGCGAAATTTCAAAAAGTAGTCAAAGTTGTAGTTTATATTTCTCAAATATCTTAAATCTGAACTAAACGCCGTGCTCATAAACATACCCTGAACTATGATTTTATGAATTGGTCAGTAAATATGCTACAAGTGACGTCAATTGTGGGGGAAAAACACATCTATAATTCCTAACATCGTGTCTTATCTTATGAGTGCTTAAAAGTAACACATTTTCAATCAATTCTCTAGTAGTTTAAGTTACATATAATAAATACCTCGAGTTTATTTCACCAAAAATAAAATTTCCTTTAAAAGTTATGAAATTTTTCATGGTTTATATAATTTCAACAAATTTATTCACACTTTGTCTAAGACATTCAAAATGTTTAACGGTTGCTTATTTTAAAAAAGTGAAACTTTTATAAAGTTTTATTTTTTAAATGAGTGAGGTTAAAAAATTTCAATAATAAATTCCACTATGTTGAATTTTTTACAGGTATACTATTTCCACTGCTTTCAAAATGTCGTGTTATTTTCAAAAAACTTTAACAATGTGTTAAGTCTGATGTTTAAAGTTATTAATTTTCCTTAGTTTAAAATATTGTATCAGTGTAAAGTTATTATTTTTCTTAGTTTAAAATATTGTATAGGTGTAAATTTATTATTTTTCTTAGTTTGAAATATTGTCTAAGTGTAAAGTTTACTTAAACTTAATTATTTTCTTTTGTCAATGTATCGAAATGTTTATTTGTTGCTTATTTTATAAAATGTATAACCTAGATATTTTTAAGTGTGTTAATTTCGTTAAGTCGAATTTTCTAAAATTTATAACCAACTAGATATTTTTCAAAGAAACTGTAACAATGCGTTAAGTCTAATTTTTCCTTAGTTTAAAATATTGTCTCTGAGTAAAGTTATTATTTTTTCCTAGTTTGAAATATTGTCTAAGTGTAAAGTTTACCAAAATTTAATTTTTTTCATTTATCGAAATGTTTATTTTCTAAAATTTGTTACTTTATGTTAAATTTTCTAAAATTTTTAACCAACTATATATTTTTCCAAAACCTCTAACAATGTGTTAAGTCTATTTTTCCAACTTTCTTATCAATAAGTAAGATTAATACATATTCAAAGGAAAACCCATCGATGATTCATAACATCACGTCTTACCTTGTTAGTTATTAAAAGTACCATAGATTTAAAATAACACATTTCCAATCATTTCTCTTGTAGTTTAAGTAACACATAATAAATACATCGCATTTATTTCATCATGTTTTAGATAATTTCAACAAATTCATTCCCATTTTGTCTAAGACATTCAAAATGTTAAACAGTAGTTTATGTAGCATTGTCAAACTGTTATAAGTAATTCATATAAAATAGTTACCATGAAAATAATAAAAAACTCTTAAGATTTTTTAGTCATAGGCTATTTATTTATCATTTTAAATAACTATAATAGCAAAAACATGAAGATAAATGTTTCAAAAACAGTCCACACATTTTAAACCATTCTATATTTAGCTGTAGACAGTTCTAGATTTAATATTTGTTGCAATGTCCAATTAGATCCTTGTTGAGTGAATTTCTCAAAAGAGTTAATAATTTTCGTAAGGCATCCTCAACATGTACAGGTATGTTTTGATTCGTCAATTCCAGTACAGTTCTTGAATGAAAATATGTTGTGATAGTATCTATATCACCGTCCGGTGTTTGGCGACTTACAACAACTTTTGCAGTTGCATACCATTTCATTGTCCTTTTTACTTCTATCTGATAATTTAATTCATTCAAAACGTCCGACCGAATACTGTTAAAAAATGTGTGAAAGTCTTGATCATTCTCCTCATTAGAATTTATTACAGTTTTAGTAAATACATTTAAAGCATTTCGTCTTTTAAAATGCTTCACTTTTTCATATAACGAATCTTTTAAAGATGTCGATTTGACAACTTTGGGTAGTACTTTGTGTGCAGTGCCAATATGACGTGATAAATCATATTTTCGATTAAATATTTCACTACACTGGATGCATTCATACTGCTTTCGGGGCTTATGCATCCTCTTATGTTTCAATAAGTCGTACTTTCTCGAAAACAGTTCATTGCATTCAATACACTTATGTTGTTTGACAGATTTGTGAATTTTGCTATGTTGAAGTAAGTCACTCTTTTTTGAAAATACTTCAGCACATAGATCACAATTATAAATCACTATGGGCTCTTTGAATGAATCTTCACATGATTTATTAAATCACTCTTTTGAACAAATTGTTTTTCGCAGATGTCACACACAAAAGGTTTTTTCTCCAGGTGAAATTTCATGTGTCTAATTAAGACAAAGTTTCGGGAAAAAGCTTTGTTGCAAGTAGTGCACACAAAGGGTAACTTTAGTCCTGATGAGTTGGGTTTCACTTCATAATTCGAAACGGGTGCTTCTTTGGGTAAAAGTGTAGAATCCATCTCTTGATTATTTAACTTTGGTGATGAGTGTTGACACTCCAAGTTGGTTACATCACCAACATAAGAATTCATAACTCGTTCCATAATAACTTAAATGAAAACTAACTTAACGAAAAATACAACCTATTACAACAATTTCAGGGCACAGTATAATAATATCAACTCGTTTTATTGAAATTTATATAATGATAGAGGGCGCTCGTGTAAAAATACTAACTTTTTATTGGTTTAAAAATACTGACATTTTATTGGTTTAAAAATACGCCACGTGATTATTTCATCCTATAATGTTATAAGTTCAATAGCCACTTAATTCTTGCACAATGACTGAGAAAGTCTTACCTATCAGAAGTTCGTACATTTGTAAGTAAAAATCTTTATTACTTTCGTATCTATTGCTTTTATAAATAATATTTTACTTATCAAGTCGCTTAATTTCTAAATGATGTATTCTAAAACGCCTTTTATGTCTTATGTGTATGAAGTCTACCAAAGAGGGGAAAAAGAGGGGGTGTAAAGTATTTGTAAAATTGAAATACGTTAATTTATAAAAACTAGATACCATTCTCTTTTTTAAAAATGTTGGTTGTGTAATATCAAATATAATGAAAATTTATTTTAATCGTATAACTCTAAACAAAATACTCGCTCTCTTTAATAAGTTAAATAGTCGCTAAAAATATTTCATATGAAAGGGAAAAAAAACGTTCAAATTGTATGTATTGTTGTTCGTTTATATCGTATGGTATTGTTTATATCATATTGTATGTTTTTATAAATCAAATTTTGCATGTCAAATCATTTCTTGACTAAATGGAATGATCTAAAATGTCTTATACGTTGTGGTTGGTTGGTGATTTGTTACAATCGATTATCTACGTATGGTATATAAGTCTCTGTGGGAAGTCTTTCTAAGGTGTTCTAACCCGTATTGACACAAGATTCGATAAAAACTCCAAACGGTTAGGTCAACGAGCGCGAGAGGTGTTTAAACCTTCCGTATACCAGCTTTGAAAGTAGAACCTCTCAGCCACTAGTCTGTTTAATCACTTAATTCCAAAATGAAATGTTTCTAAGACTGTCATGTCTTAAGTGAAACATATTTAACTAAAGAAGGGTGTAGTAATTGTGGCATAAGTTATTCTCTAGTACCCTTTTAAGAAAAATGTTAGCTATTACAAGTCAATTAAAACAAATATATAATAATAAAACAAAAATTGTTTAAGTATCATAAAAACGATTATTTAAGTTACTCCACAAATTTTTAAACTTAAAAAACGTAAGATATAATGTAACAGAAAGTATGACAAATCTTTTTTTCCTATGAAAGATTAGTCTCAAAGACTTGAATTAATTTTTTCCCTAAAAATGATACATTAATTTCAGTACACAAGTTTGTGAAACGGCTTTTGCAGGAAAATAGTATGGTGAATACAATATTAAGCATTGTAATTTAATTCAATAACACAAATGCGTGGGTGTATAGCTTATAGTTACATTTGTAAAAATCACTTTGCTTTCGTTTTTAAAATGTATAAACACGTTATTTTTCGTAACAAAACTATAAACCTATATTTCTAAAATAAATGATAAGGTTAATACAAGAAAGAATCAAGCATGCTATTTTTGCCAATCTCTATAAATGACATTTCATAGTATTTTCATATAAAAATTTTCCTTCTAAAGTATTATTTCGAATATGGCAATGATCTGTTGACAGAATGTTGTAAGAGAAATGTGCTTGTAAATTAAACAAACAGATGTAATAGCATTCATATTAAACCAAAACTCGCGAATTACTCAATAGTGAAAGACAATTTCCTGCAGTTCATTAAAACTATGATAAAGATAATTAAACGCAGGTCTGAAGTCCCCATCTCTCGCATTTAAAGAGATAACAACACACACACATCCTTGGTAACCTAAGATAAGACATGTGTGATACAGAACATTGCAGGTTCTAATGTCACTAAAAATTAAAATAATACGTAAAACACTACAAAAAAAATAATATAAAAATAATTTTAAACTCTTTAAATAAATTTAAAAAAATGAAAACACTTTAAATAAAAAATAAAATAAAATTTCACCCTCTATAAAGAACAAAATCTACGTGTATATTCCTACTTTCCTTATCTCTTACACCTTAATCACTTCCGGTCTTTTAAACTACCTTCCTGTTCCAACAAGCTCCCAAACATGTTCCCAAAACATGTTTACTGCTTCCTGAAAACCCTTTTTGGAAAAAGCATGTCTAATCCCGTTTCCGATCTTATTTCCTGTCGCGTTTCCAGTCTTAAAATAAATTTCACGTTAAACTTTTATAAAGTAAAACAAAGTCAGAAAGATTTCCATTTTTATATTAGGTGTTAGTTAGCAAATAAAATTTTTATTTCAGGTGAGAAAAAAAAAACGAACATTTTGCTAATATTACTTTCAAACTAAATTCATTCTGATAGCAGGATTCCTACAACTCAACTCCACTCGACTAGAAGTATCAAAACCAACAAAAAAAACTAAGCCCCCCACAAAAATAAGCCCTCCCCCTCTCTCCCTTATCGCATTCACTTCCTGTCACATTTCCGGTTAAACTTCCTGTCTACACTTCCTGTCTCAACATGCCTGTTACCCCCACCTGCCACTTCCGGTGACCTTCACAGAGCACAGAAGGTCACCACCGCACCCACCGCTGGCGTAGAACTGTCGCTTTATATCTACTATCGGCCTCTTTATTGAAGGCATATAACTTAAACGCATCATTATACATGTGTGCAGATATGTAAAACGTTGATGTTAGGTTATATAAGTACCAAAAATGATAAATAGTGATTCACGATTGATTAGTATGAAAACTGTTTTATGTTAAATAATATAGTAAAATATGTAGGTATGTATTTTATACAATATTAATTATTAAGCTACTCTTCTTGGACAATGGTTTCATGGTTTTTGATGGTATGCCTTCTAAGTCTTCTACACCTATAAAAAAGAAATTAATTATATAATAGCTATTTACGCATACGGGCGTGAAAAGCCGTTTTTGTCCCGAGGACCGAAACTTATGCTCCGGAGAAGAACTGGCGCGTACAATATTTCTTTATACGGTGGAATTAATTATATCTAAGTTAAGATTCATACAACATTTTATCATATTATTTTTACCTCTTTTTAATATCAGCCCTCTTTTACAGCTCATTTCAGGAGTCGGTCAATTTTTGACCCTAAATCAGGGAGCGGAAAAGCTATTATACTACGTACCAGCATTTAAAAAAATAATTAATGACATAGTTTTAATTGTTTAAAAACTGAATAGTTATGCACACTCTATTGGGATACATATTTTGACCACACCAAATTAAAAATTAATGAAAAAATAGATGGGAAATGGAATGATTTATGTATAATTACCTTCAAGTACTTCAGGGTATTCTGGGTCATCCTCGCTTTCTTCTATTTCAATATTAGACATGTTATATGTGTCTGAACTGCTCTCGCAGTTCAGACACATATTAGAGCAGTTGAGGCCTGCTTTTTACATCCACAGTTTTTATGGTATGTCTTCTTGCATTTGCAAGAAATGAGTTTTAGAACGGCTTGAGGTGTTGGTGGCTGTAGCGTGGTTATTGGCTCTATACCATCTTTGGTGCTTTTCCAACCCCATTGTTCAGGATTTTTTTCATTCCCAAGCCATTGCCGAACTTGAAAATATACCCTTAAGGAATGTTGTTTAGCTGCAGCCTCAGTAGGAGGTAGGGACGGCAAATGGGTTGATGCCTTGTATGCAGACTTAAGGTAGCATAGATAGCTCAATTTGTTTAATGACGTGGTTTCCTTGTCAGATAATTTGTACAAGGATGTCAAAAAACGATTGCCAGCATCAGTAATTGCATCAGCATCTGTCCACAGGGTCTTTAAAAATTTCAATGGTTTTAATTAATGCCGGGTTTCTTTGAGAGTCTGAAGAAACCTCACCTTTCCTACTTTGAAAAAGGCTGAAGTAGTATCACAACCACTCATGTCATGTAAAAATAATATGTTGTCAGCAACCGATTGTTCAAGTTTGCAGTCAGAAGAAATAATGAGTGGTGAAACTGTCCCTTTGCGTGGATTTAAAAAAATATACTTTTGAATGTATGCCCCTACAGAGACCAATCATGATCCACAGCAAATCTACATCTTCACCCACGATAACTACAGAGTTATGTTGTGACGAAAGGTCTCTTGCTGATGATAATCAGTGTATTCGCATCTTCTCGTGCCTGTTTTGCGTGAATGTCAGCTGCTTCAAATTTATTTTTCAACATTAAAATCAAACGATCTTTGTTTTTTATATTGCCTAGGAATTTTTCTTGTGGTGCTGTAGGCACATAGTTTTGTCGAACATCAAATCTACTGAAGTTTGTTTGCGTGATCTTCTTGCTCGCTCAATACATTTAGTACCTCTGCAACTTTCTTCAGGGTAACCATCGAACACAACTACAGAACTATCCTTGTATTTGTACTTAACAAATGACACATAACTTTCACAAATTGAGGAATTTCACAAATCACATACACATATTTAAATGTTAAGTTTTGAATTAAAAATATTGTTTGTGTGTCTTAAGAGGATTCATTATTATATTTATGTAATTGTTCAATGGAATTTTTTTTTTAAGTGTTTATTGCTATTTTCCAAAAATTACTGTTTTTTGACGATTTTAGATAGTTTTATCTCCTGTACCTAATTTTACTCCCTTTTCAACATTTTATCTTCTCTTAGAGTACGGGCTCTCCGGAGGAGGAGCACCTTGACTCTTGAGAGGAGGTGGAGATACTCCACTGCTCCCAACTTCCATTGGTGCTGGATCTACACTTTTCCCCTACCTTAAATGCATAAAATATAGTCAATAATATAATCTTTAGCATCACTGATAATTAATATTTGCGTTAAAGGGTTTGTTTCCATGTTACATCGACATACAGTGCCGTAATTCCCGTTTTTTTTACAGTTTTTTGTTTTTAATACCCATTTTTGCGGCACTCTCACGGCTAAACCATTGATCATAGAAAAAAACTTTCCATACATAAAATGTAGGAAATTTTATTCTCTTTAACTCATATACTGCCGACTTTCACGCAAAATGCACAATTTTGGAGTTATTTTGAAAAAACCGAAAAAAATCCGCTTTTTTACAGTTTTTTTGTAAAAAAAAAAAAAAAAAATGTCTAAACTTTAACAATATTTTTAATTTCTGTGAAACCATTTATATATGACTATAAGTAAAAATTTTTTTTTGTCTATTTGAGAGTGAGATATTCAACATGCTAATTTTAATCTTTATAAGTAAATTTTTTTTTTACCATAGCTATACTACCTACAAAATTTTTTTTTGTCTAAATAATGCCTTGGTCGGTATTATTCATTGATAGACACCATGTCATCCTGGTTAAGTGGTACTCTCCTTGCTAATGGCTAAAAAGTACCCGAGAATGATGCATAGGACTATCAGGCAGGGTAAATTTTATTAATATTTGGGAGTTATGTTTTAGTTTTAATTTTTCTTTATCTGCTTCAATTCCTAATTGGTTTTTGAAGGGTTCCAGTTTGTGAAGGGTTTTAATTTAGCATCTTTCCTAATATTTACTGTAAAATTTACAAAATTTTTAACTTCTCTTAAAATTTGATTTTAATTAAGCTCAGCAAAAGACAATAGCTATTATATATATTTTTTTTTTTACTTTTAAATGTGGTAAATTTTAAATTTCAAATTTGTGACAGGTACTCAGCAAATTATTATAAATTTTACTTTATCTGTGACTCTCAATTCTCAGGAATTATTTAATGAATACAATGATATGAAGTGTACTTCAATTTTTCTTTTGTCTAAACAATATATCTCAACAATTTGTTTATATTTATAAATATGTTCTTCTGCTATGTTGTACTACTGCGGTTTTACATTTCTTAAAAGGTATTTTGAATTTCACTGTTTTATATCTGCACATGGATATCCAATATTTTCTTTGCTGGTAGGAAAATTTTAAATTTTTAAGTGCAATGGTTAGATAGGTTTAATTTCAGGTTTTAATTTTACATACTCACCCTATTCTTGTTTTGTATATATTTTTTATTTGTGTTTTGAGAACTGTACTTGCATCATATATATTATTCAATTAATTGTATTTTGTGCTCATATTCGTCTGTATTGCATCGTGTTTTCTATGTTACTGTCTGCATCCATATTCTTAATTTTAATGTTTGCATTTTTGTATGTACTTAGTATAATTGTTTGAATCTGTAAAAAATAGAAAATTTTGGGAAAAGTATTGTTGTTCCTAAGAACTATCTTTTGTGATTCCGTAGCAACATTTTGGACTCTAAAATTTTTTGATATCCTTTTAAGGATTGTAAGTTAAAGTATTTCAGATTTATTGTTAATTCTGTACCTACTGATATGAAATATGTTCTTCGCCATCTGTAGGAATGGAGGTAACGATGGCTGTGTCAAAATTTTTATTTTTCACTTGTGAAAATTTTTGTGTAATGCTTATTTTTCAGTTCAATTCAACATTTGAAATTTTTTTTTCTCCCCTTTGGCATCAATTTTTTTTTTTAAATTTTTTTTTCCCATATTCTAGGGGTAAATGTTATGATACATTCCATTTATACTTTTAAATTCAATAGTTTTCATTAATTATTTTACTTAAATTAAATATTTAAGCCTTATTAATAATTAATTAAAAGTTTTCATATTAATTAACATTTAAATTGATTATTTAATCGTTATTATTTAAACAGTCAATAATTTCTATCTTTTTAAAATTAATCTTTTTAACTTTTCTTCTAAGATATTATTATTAATTAAATATAACTTCTAGAATTAAATCACTTTTAAAAATCAATAATCACTTGTAAATTAAATTATAATCATGCATTTAAATCTCTGGATAGAGAATTAAAGATTTCCGTTTGTTGACATCGATTCCGGTAAAGTACTGCGATTTTTCTTCTAAGTTAAAATATGTAATTTCTACTTTTTAAATATTAATTATTTTTTTTTTAAATTGATGCAATAGATTAAACATAATTAATTATGCAGTCTGCCAAAATCCTAGCAAGATTCAACGTAAATCGTGGCAGATATGAATTTTTAAACATTTTCTCTAATTTCAATGTTTACTTCATTTGCTTTCACTATGATGCCTGGCCATTTTGAATCGCATCTTCGTGCGTTCAAAAAACAACAACTTAAGAGGTAATTGTCACCCATTTTGATGTAGGGGTCGTTCGAGCGGACATTCCAAGGTTAAGGGGTGCATTTTTCAGTGGGGAAAAAGGGGAATTCAAATTTGTTCTAGAACATTCGCGTACGTAAGATCTTAATTTCCGCTACTTGTTGCTAGGGAGTAAGTGTTTTCCTTTCGCCAGTATCGTTCGCGTGTAGAGTTGAGTTGTCGCATTAATGCTTTTTGGCAGTTGCGGTTGAGAGTTGAGCGGTGCGAAACGAAGAAGAGGAATGTTTCGCCTTTTTTGATTGGATAGTTTGGCTGGTGTTTCAGTTAAACTTGGTAGAGTATGAATTCAAAATTTTTTTAGTGAGTTGCTGCTCTCCGTTGATTTGGGATGTAGGTGCAGGAGAGGAGAAAAGGCAGTGTTTGGCCGAAAGGCCAGACACTATGTAAAATATTTGAGTGAAGACAGATGTGCTGCTGGTATCTTCAACGCCGTTAATGTTCTGATAAGATTTCGGAGTTTTACTATATTTTTAATCCAGAATATGTCTCTCTAATTAAAAGAGACTATCTTCACCAGCTTCAATTCTTCAGTATTCAGAGTCAATTCTTCATAACCTAAATGCGATATTCGTATAGATTTCTACAAAATCCGTGCAGATTCCTCTTCATTTAGATATTCAGTGTTTTCCGACTTGAATGGATATTCTGCCAGCGATAAAGATGTCATCCGCGTAACATATTAGATTCATCAGACTGGTGTGTTTAAAGCTGCTAGAATAATGCCACCAAGCAATGGGAGTGTTCCTACTCATGCTTATTTCTCCAGCTAGATATGAATAAAGTATTTCACCGTTTATAGTAAGTGCTTCTTTTCATCGTTCCGTCGCTTCAGTCCAGATAACGCAGAAAAATGAGTATCTTCTCAAGTGCGGTTAAAGATCAATTCTGAATATAACTATAAAATAGAACAATTTCTAATTTAACTTAAATTTTAGCATAGACGATTAATTTTAACGAAGAACCTAGTAATCTCTTTTATCTAGAACATTTAAATTATTAATATTGAATTGAACTGAGAAGATTATGATGAAGATAGCTTATTTACTTAAATAATTTGTATGTATTTTATTGAAGTGGCCACAGTTAAACTAGATAAAATGTCTTGTGTGAATAAAATCAATTATTTACTTATATTCCTGTCATCAGCTTTATTTGGGTGAGTTGTATTTTTCTTATTTTCATTTCAGATCTAAATTCGTGCATATACTCCAGTTTGAGTAATTTTATCATCTACTACTCTAAATTATATTTTACTGAATAACTTACATTATATTTGAGATTTCAGTATTATTTTTACAGTTTAATTTTGTTTCATTAGTGCTAGGTTTAACATCGTATTTGGTGCTTCCAATATACGCGCGACCTGTATTGAGAAGTTGGAGTGGGATTTAGAGTAAACATTTATTCTAATTTTCTGTCTTAATTTAGGCATTTTAAGAATTTCTGTTTGCTTTATCTCCTAACCCAGCTTTTCATTACAGTTACTTTACAGGGACAGTCAAAAGAATTCCGTTACATTACGTCTATGGAGAAAAATCGTCTACGGTTTATTTAAATAATGTTTCGCTATTTTAAACGCATTGAAATTTATATATATCACTAAGGTGCATTACAAGAGGCTTACTACAGAATATTGTGTGTATAGCAGTCATCGTTCATTTACAGGGACACACAAAATAATTCTCTACTGTCTGTTCACAATAATTCTGGAAGTGCGTTTTAAGTAACTGAACGCGATTTTAATTTTAACTCGCTTTTTGTCTATTACGTGGTGTGTATAAATTCTGTAGATCCTATACAGGGAAGCACAAAAGTTTGCGAACACGTTTCTGTTTAAAAACAGAAACTCCAGACGGAAATTTAACTGTGCTACGCGTTTCCTAACTGAACTAAAATTTAGCATCCTATGTAGTATATATATTACCGTGAAAGACCGAAATTAGAGAATGTCGACTTTCACAGGTGAATGTCAACAAACACCAAATACGTCGGTGAAAGATGGAATATTTCATTATATTCTTGTACATTCGGACCCTCACCGGTGTATGTCGACAATTAGTGCATGGTGAATGTCGACATTTACCGGTGTAAGTCAGAAATAAGGGTATTTAGCAAATATTTCGGACATACACCAAGCGACTATGTGTTTGTTGACATTCACCGGTGAAAGTCGACATTCTCCAGATTTCGGTGTTTCACCGTAACATATATACAAATTTATAGATCCTATACAGGGCTGAATAAAAGTATTCGGATATTTTTCCGAATATTGTATATGTTGGAAATTTCTGAAATTATGTTTTTAAATATGTTATGCGTTTTCCAAATTGTTTACTTAGATGTTATCTTTTAGCTTATTAAGCGGTATGATTTGTAAAATTATTTTGGAAGCGTTGGAAAGTGTTACATAATCTATGCTTGACGCATGATTTTTCGTTCTTGTTTAACTTATGAATTTAAATTAAAGTTTTATTTTGATATTTGATTTTTTGGTGTTTTTTTTCTAATGTGAAAGATAGATTTTCATAACACCACTTTTTATCTTATTTTCGATTGCCAAAAAATAGATTTAAACGTGACCACTTCTTGGAGCGACCAATTTTTTTTTTTTAATGGAACAGAGCGTGCTCGCTTTAGGAAGGTTTTACTGTATATTAAGAACTTTATGGCTTTTGCAATCTTACAAAAGCAGGATCATGGCGAATACGAGTAAAACATCTATTTATTCCATTGTGATTTCAGCAAAAAGTAGAGTAGAACGAAGAAAGTATCGAACACTATTCTCTCTCTGCGATAATATTTGGGCACCCAGATTTCTACACCCTATACCCTGATGTTTTATATCCAGGCTGACGTATTAAACACATAGCTCTGACATGCTATATTCAAATTTAAACACCTCTTTATCAGACGCTTAATTACAGTGGAAACTAGTTATTTTTAAACAAAATTACGTTTAAACTATCTAGTCGTTGAGGACCACCGTAATACTTACCTATCATGGATATGTATCGTATAAAATATGAAAATAAGACGTGTAAACTATTTATAAAATGCATGGCAATTCGCACAGAATCAGGGCTTGATTGACGTCATAAACTGTAAATCGAGGCTAACGATAAAGACAGGATACCGCGGTGCATTCCACTTATCTTTTTTTACAGACTGCTAGAGTGACGTGATACTCTTTTCGTACACCTTCATTGGTGCATTCCAGCATCACGTGACGCCGGCGATCTGTAAAAAAAGATACGCGTAAAGCACCGCGGTAGCCTTTCTTTTTCGTTAGCCTCGCTGTAAATGCTCTAAGACCGAATTGCGTAAAAAGAAACATCCTTATAATTCCAAAAATGATAATCCTATTAACTAACAATTTACTGCATCGGACTGAGCGTCTCATTTCCAATTAAAATATATCTTTGAATTGAAATTTGAATGAAACACAGGGTCATGAAAAATCGAGAGTGTGGGAAATAGGATTACAAATATCTCGACAACTCATTATCTGATCGACTTCATTCTTTATGCAAAAATTTTTTCTATTGTCTTTTATATTCACTCTTTAAAATAAACAATTTCGAACAATTTTATATACCTTTTATCCGAACGAATATTTCGAGAGTCCGAAAAATATAGTTCCGTATAATCAAGGATACTGAAATTCAACAAGCTTCTTCTCATTATTACATGCTAAGTACATACCAAATATCAAATCTTTTTTCAATTTTGCGCATTTTAAAGTTTTTGATGGTGTTTTAAGAAGATATTTTAGTTCTCATCAAATCTCTGTCTCAATTTGTTTGGTAGATAGAGCATTTACAGACACACACAGACGGACGGCAAATTTTTACTTCTAAAAATGTTTTTCGGAATCTCCAGTGTCTGAAACGTGTAAATCCGTCAAAAAAAAAATTCTGTTTTTAAAACGATTACAAGACTTACCCTATACTACGTATGATGGGTATGTAAAAATGCTGGTGGAATTTTCATTATTATTTACGCTATCATAAATTATGTTAGCCATACTAATTCTTCTGCAAAGATGTATGAATTTTTAAAGGGTTCTGGTTTGCATAAATGCCAGATGAAGACCATTTTTTCCAAAACAAAGATTGAATTAAGATAAATATTTGACATGGCAGCTCCAAAATGGACTGTCAATGCAAGCTGACTTGGTACTTTTATCAGAGGAAAGCCAACTACTACTATGCATAATTATTCAAAAAAAAGTTAGAGTATTTAGTAATGAATCATAATTGTAATGTTTTATGTTATTATTATTTTCTTTATTAAAATGTTTATTTTGAAATACAGTCAAACCTCGATTTAGTGCCATCTCGAAATACGCCAATTACGTTTAACCGCCCAATTGCGTCTATGAACAAATCTGCCAAATAGGAATTTCAATGTAATGTATCCGTTAAAGCGCTAACTCGATATACCGCCAAAAAAAATTTCTAGAAATTACTATATTTTCTTTGCATATCTTTCTTTTAAAAATTTTTTGTTAGAATTTCAAAGGGCACCTCCTTTTCATGTGTCTAGATGTTTTCAAGCTCAATTCAAACTTTATTGAATACTAGCAAGCTACGCCCGCTACGCTGGTCAATTTCTCTTAACGAACTTTTAATCAAACAAATTTCATAACTCACTCTTATATTTTAACAGAATAATAAGGCTACCATAATTTGTGACTCGTGCCAATATACACGTCACCCTTATCATTATCTTTTTACGCATGAAGGTTTCGCTATGGTACTCCATAGTGAAATTTGGTAATTTTAGAAATTCAATATTTGAAAAACGATATAATCATTAGATTTGAAATTTATATCAAGAAAAATACAATTTTTGACCTTTCAAACGTAGTTTGTCTAACAATTTTCTGACAAATACTTTTCGAGCTATTATTTTTTTCAGTAACTTCAAATGTTTCATTTTCCGAGATTAATCTGTGGCAACAATTACCGAAAAACCCCGTCGTCAGCAACGCATAGCTTTTTATTAAAGAGGCTGTTGGAGCAGGGACTGTCACCATCAATTTACCACCATCACTTTTGAAATCGGTTCTGTAGTTCCAGAGATTCCATAGAAATTGTAATTTAGAATGTTTTTAGAACACTTTTCGCTTATTTCATCCTTTTAAATTTCTAATTTTTTTTTAATTTGTTCTTAGAGAGCATTTACATCTTATAAGTAACTACAATGCAAAATTTCAAATTTCTAGCTCTTTCAATATAAAAAAAATTGCAATTTTAGAACGTTTTTCGCTCCTGCACCCCCCTGGGATTAGTGGCACCGACATAAAATATAGCCTATGTTGGAGTAGGGATTGTCACCATCAATTTGCCACCATTACTTTTGAAATCGGTTTTGTAGTTCCAGAGATTCCATAGAAATTGTAATTTAGAATGTTTTTAGAACGCTTTTCGCTTATTTCACCCTTTTAAATTAAAAAATTTCTTTTTATTTGTTCTTAGAGAGCATTTACATTTTATAAGTAACTACAATGCCAAATTTCAAATTTCTAGCTCTTCTGTATAAAAAAAATTGCAATTTTAAAACGTTTTTCGCTCCTGCAACCCCCTGGGATTAGTGGCACCGACATAAAATATAGCCTATGTTGGAGTAGGGATTGTCACCATCAATTTGCCACCATTACTTTTGAAATCGGTTCTGTAGTTCCAGAGATTCCATAGAAATTGTAATTTAGAATGTTTTTAGAACGCTTTTCGCTTATTTCACCCTTTTAAATTTCGAATTTTTTTTTAATTTGTTCTTAGAGAGCATTTACATCTTATAAGTAGCTACAATGCCAAATTTCAAATTTCTAGCTCTTTCAGTATACAAGAAATCGCAATTTTAGAACGTTTTTTGCTCCTGCACTCCCCTGGGGTTAGTGGCACCGACATAAAATATAGCCTATGTTCTAGCAGGGGTTGTCACCATTAATTTGCCACCATCACTTTTGAAATCGGTTCGGTAGTTCCAGAGATTACCCCCTACAAACAAACAAACAAGCTTTACTCCTTTATAATATTAGTATAGATAGCAAAGAATTCGTATTGTTCTCAACACCTGACAAAATGCACCTGCTACCCATTCTACCTGTCATTGGGAGAAGAAAAATAACGCGCGCTGAGGTGCCGAGCAAGTGAAAGTTCTGATTCAGACTGGCGAGTCAGGTGATCCGATGCGCTTCTGGAGCGGGGAAAAAACAAAGCGTGGCACGCCATTGGCTGAAAGGGTCTCTCCTCTCTCAGGGGAGAACAGTGTAAAAAAGAACCTCTCCCTGTACTTTATGTCGATTTCTAGAAAGAAAACGGCGTGCAATGCAAAATCTCTCATTCAAAATATTGGTCGGACGTTGATTGAAACATCGAAGAATTCACCAGCTAAATCTGTAAAATATCATCCTGTCTCTTTATTTTAACTCATTATGCTCGAAAAGAGCAGTTTTATCAATTTCGGAAAAGCGGGAAATTTGTGAATATAAAGAAAGAAATGTTAATGTATCGCGGAAACACATCTCCAATAATTTCTCTACACTCTGGAAAAAGCCTGTTAGCAGGCGCTGCAGCGGAGACATTTTGATGAATACAGAAAAATGGATTAACACCAACGAACTGCAATCATCTGTAAAAAGACTGAAAACAGCGAAACATGAAGACTTAGAGGATGCCCTTTGCACATGGATACAACAAATGAGTGCTAAAAATGCTACCATAAACGGAGATGTCATCAGAAAGCAAGCAAAAGTCTTTTGCCAGCAAATGAATATTACAGATTTCGAATACAGTAGTGGCTGGTTGAACAGATTTAAAAAGCGACGAGGATTCTCTCAGTACATACAAAGTCGTAAAACTGCAGGTGTTGATGAAGATATTGTGTTAAATGGTCGTAAAAAACTGAGTGCACTGATTTTAGAATATAAACCAGAGGACGTTTACAACATGGATGAAAGTGGCCTTTTTTACCGCTTGCAGCCAGATAAAACAATTTCGAGTGGGCCTGCTAAAGGATGAAAAAAAAAAAAAGATCGTGTGTCTTGTGTTCTGTACGAATAGTGATGGATCTGATAAATGAACTATGACAGTGATTGGAAAATCAGCTAAGCCACGATGTTTTAAAATTTTTAATCCTGCTCTTTATGTAGATTATGAGAATAATAACAAAGCATGGATGACTTCAGCATTATTTCAAAAATGGTTAGCGAATTTCAACATAGAAATGAAAAGAAGCAAACGCCATATTTTATTGATTTTGGATAATGCCCCTTGTCACAAAGCATATCCAATGAGCAATATCCGCATTGAGTTTTTACTTTCTGACTGTACTGGATTTTAGCAACCTTTGGATGCGGGTATAATAAACTCATTCAAAGCTCAGTATCGAAAGTATCACGTCCGCCATATCATTGAAAAATCAGTAAAGATGATTTTTCTCCAATCCTTTTACATGATGCTATTCGCATGATAAAAAAAGCATGGGATGAAATTTCATCAGAAACGTTATTGTTAACTGCTGGAAACATACTGGATTGATTAAACCTGAAGGATCTACTAAAAAACAAAACAGTACAGCACTTCAGGAACTACAAGACGAAATACACAAATTAACAGAAATTGAGCATCCTCTATCGGCAATTGAGAACATTAATATAGACAAAAGTGTTTCAACATTTGAAGATTTGACAATCGAAGAAATAGTTGCCAACAAAATGAAAATTCAAATTCATCTGACAGCGAATCTGAAGAAGCTGAAACGCCGTATATTACATCTGATGAAGTTAAAAATTGCATTGGGAAAATAAGAATTTTCTTAGAAAAACATGCAACTGATAAAAAAATGATGAACAATCTTTCAATTGTAGAAAAAGATATTGAAAAAATCACTGTTGAAAGGAAAACTCAAACTAGCATTTTAAAATATTTTCCTGTAAAAGATAATTAAAGTAAAATACATTCAGTGTGAGATTTAATGTATGTGTGTGTCTGTTATGTGCATAATTATCTACTTTATCTAAAATGACTATATAAGAGGTAAGTGCACGTTAATTTCATACATTAATTGGATAATTTTGAATCATGTAGCATTAATTATATTATGTATATTAATTATATTATATTAATTTATACTATTATAATATACTATATACTATTGGATAATTTAATAAAAAGGCATTATGATATTTATTTTTATAATAATAATAATATTATAGTATAATAGTATGAAAATTAATTTTTATTGTATTCTAATTCGATATGCCGCCAAACTCGTTATAGCGCCAAAAATTTCTCGAACGGATAATGGCGGTATAACAAGGTTTTGACTGTATTAGAACATTTTCATTTGTTAATACATAAATGCCAAGTCTCGTTTTTTAACTTAATTTTCAGATTATCATCTTTACATTCAAACATTTATCTTTTTTTTTTATTATTATTAAGTATTAAAAATATATATTTAATAGTTCATAAATATTCTTAATATTGGATCAAAATGTCTCTAATAATTTTTTTATTTAAAATTAAATCTGCTATGGCTGTGCATAATTAGATGTCAATTTATTTTTGCTAAAGAATAACATCCACTCTCAATAACTACAGCCATTATCTTAGTGTTTTGATTTTAAGTTATAAATTTTAAAGATTTTGTCATTATGATTAAGTCTTATGCTAAAATATCTGCATCTGTATTTTTTTCTATTTAGAAAAATCATATTATTTTTTTTTTAAATATCTTTTTTTTTTTTTTTTTCTTGTGCAATGAACTAGAAAATGTTGCTGAAATAATCTCTTTTATTCTTTTATTCTGAAATTGTCAAGTATGTTAATATGTATTTTTCTTAAAGAAAATCTCCCGATTTAATTTTTGTAAGATTTTCTTAATTTCTGATTATGACAAATCAACATATCTATATATAAAATATTTATCTATATACACTGTATGTGACTGTTTAACCGGAAGCAGTTTTGAATTCAGTGAGTGGCCCGGGGGGGGGGGAGTTTCCCCCTCAGAGCATTCAAATGCCCCCCCCCCAAGATTTGAGATTTTATGCTTTTAACCCTTACGAAAATAGTTCATAGAGCTGTATAGAACTCTATAGATTTCCTTACAAGTTCTATAGAATAGCCATTCTATAAAATTCTATTTCTATAGAGTTTTGAAGAGTTCTATAGAATACTTTTTCTAAAGAAAATGTTTCTATAGAAGTTCTGTAGAATTTTTTTCTATAGAACAGTTTTTCTATAGAGTACTATAAACCTTATAGAATTAAGTTTTATGGACTAATGATTCTATAGATTGGCTAAGTTTTGGGATTAGCCTGATGTCTGCCATCTTGTCTTTTAAATCAAAACATATTTGTTTTGTTTCTCATTTCCAAAATATTTTTCATCCGTATTTACTTATTATAAACACGTTATTTAAGTTTATTGACTAATTTGTTTATATTTAATAACTAGCTTACCCGCCCGGCGTTGCCCGTGCCAACAACCTTAAATATACCTGAAATCAGTGTTGAACATTTTTTTATTTTTAAACAAATCTGTAGTAAAAATAGTTTATTTACTGTGGGACCTTTTAACGTGCAGTTAATGGCCACTCTAAGTTTATGTTATATTTAAGTAGGGGTAATCTTTCAATATAAAAATATACAGGGTGATTCATAAAAGATGGGCAGAACTTTAAGGGGTTATAGTACACTTAAAGACAAATAATATTAAATAGGAGACTAAGGGTCCCAGACGTATTCCCAAGGAGATAGGGGGCATTAAAGTTTAGGGTCCGAAATTTCAAATGATTATAAAACATGGAAAAATTGGTCGATTCGTTTGCGGTTTTTGCAAAAAATTTTCTTTATGCCAGTATTTTCTTGAAATAAAATTTTAAAGTTCAATTTCAAAAAATGCCGATAGGGGGCGCTTTAGACTTTGGAGTAACAAACAACTATTTTTTAACGTTATTTTTTGTATTTCTTTAAATGATTTCGAAAGCTTAGACTTAAACTTAAATTTTGATCTAAAAATCTGAGTCCTAACGAGTAGTTAAGTAGCGTAAACTGAAATTTGAAATTTGAAACCCTTCTCCCCCCAGAACAAAAATCAGTTATTCCCGATCTTTGTGTCGTAGATTAGGCTCTAACTACTGCCGCGTTTTGCTAAAATTATTCTTTATGTCAGTATTTTCTTGAAAATAAATTTTAAAGAAAATTTTCAAAAAATTCCGCCGTTCCATTCGTCGCCGTTGTTCTGCGTGCATAACCTCTGGTGGTCACAATTTTGAACATTTATTGTGATTACATGTTAATAAATATGCTTTGGTAACATAATCCTAATTTGTGTCTTTTTACCTCGTATCACAGCACACAATGTGTGGACATGGTAAACTGAACTGTGCTCAGGAGTAGAAATTTCAAACCCCTCTCCCCAGAAACTTAACCACGTCTAACGATTCAGATTTTGGGCTGAAAATTTAAGTCTAAGCTTTAGAAAGCATTTAATGAGACACAAAAAATAACGGTATAAAATAGTTGTTCGTTACTCCTAAGTCTAAAGCGCCCTCTATCGGAATTTTTTGAAAATTTTCTTTAAAATTTATTTTCAAGAAAATACTGACATAAAGAATAATTTTAGCAAAACGCGGCAGTAGTTAGAGCCTAATCTACGACACAAAGATCGGGAATAACTGATTTTTGTTCTGGGGGGAGAAGGGTTTCAAATTTCAAATTTCAGTTTACGCTACTTAACTACTCGTTAGGACTCAGATTTTTAGATCAAAATTTAAGTTTAAGTCTAAGCTTTCGAAATCATTTAAAGAAATACAAAAAATAACGTTAAAAAATAGTTGTTTGTTACTCCAAAGTCTAAAGCGCCCCCTATCGGCATTTTTTGAAATTGAACTTTAAAATTTTATTTCAAGAAAATACTGGCATAAAGAAAATTTTTTGCAAAAACCGCAAACGAATCGACCAATTTTTCCATGTTTTATAATCATTTGAAATTTCGGACCCTAAACTTTAATGCCCCCTATCTCCTTGGGAATACGTCTGGGACCCTTAGTCTCCTATTTAATATTATTTGTCTTTAAGTGTACTATAACCCCTTAAAGTTCTGCCCATCTTTTATGAATCACCCTGTATATATTTCCTGTCTTTATATAGTAAACAGTTGAAAATCATATAAATAGGTAAAGTCTTCTTACCTTCTGTTTTCAGGATTCTGGAGTAGTGTATCCAATATTATATCGTGACATTTATTTATGACACTGTCACTTCTCATATGTATATCCTTTTTTTCACTGTCGCTTATGTAAAGGAAGAAAAGCATTATTATTGTGTGAATATTTATAATTGATATGATTCTTATCTTTTAAAGTTAAGAAGATTTAATATTCTATATTTTTACAATTTTACATATTTAAAGATATAAAAGTTTTATACGCTTTAGGAGCGATTAAAAGTTACGTCTTTCAGTCCGGAAAAATCATGTTACAATGACGTTGAAACAGTCTATAAAGAACATAGTTGCCATGGCTGCATGAGGCCCATTTTTGGGGTATTCACAGTTTTAAGTGTTTACAGAAGTTCTCGCACATGGCTTTGACGTCACGAGCAATCTGGTTTCTCAAGTGCAGAAAGTTTCGGTTTGATTATAGCTTCCTGAGTGATAAGCTGGAAAGAGGGTTTTCAATACACCCCCCTTAATCCCAGGTTGAAGGAAGTTCTTGCAGTTTCAGTCTTTCAAGGTTTCTCAGATGTTCAGGTTTGGGAGTGGGCTTGGTCAACAGATCTGCGATCATGGATTTGCTAGGACAGTACTTCAGTGCGATTATCTTTGCTTCTGTTAGGTGTGTTGATGACGTGGTACTTCACCTCGATGTGTTTTGTCCTGTTGGAAAGTTTCTCGGATTCCGTCATCTTTATCGCTGAGAGATTGTCCTCGTATAGTGTAATTGGACAATTTTGCGGTAAATCTAGATCGTCTAGAAGTTTTATGAGCCAAACGATTTCATTGGCTGCGCTTGCTGCTGCTACGTATTCCGCTTCGGCGGATGATTGAGCGATGCAAGACTGTCGTTTGGATATCCAGTAGATTGGATTCTTGCCTATCATAAAAACATTTCCTGTAGTAGATTTTCGCGTTTCGGGATCTTGTGCCCAATTTGCATGTGAATATGCTTCTAAGATTGGTGCGTGTTCGGTGTTTATAATTAAGTTTAAGTTCTTTGTGGCATTTAGGTATCTCATTATACGCTTCAGAGCTTTCCAGTCTATTTCGGTTGGTTTTTCATTTTTCCGGCTTAGAATGTTTACAGCCGTTATTATATCAGGTCTAGTTACTGTCGCTAAGTATAATAATGCACCTATTCCTTGTCTGTACTTGTGATTGTTTGGAAGTAGGTTTTCGTTATTGTTTATTTTTAGGTAACCTGTGTCCATGGGTGTGTTGTATGGTTTACTTTCTTCAAGATTGAATTTATTTATTATTTCATTAATTTTCGTTGTTTGGTTTAGAGCGTAGCCGTTGTCTAATTTCTTTATGCTTATTCCTAGGTAATTCGTTACTTCTCCTAGGTCACTAAGTTTGAATTTAAGTTTAAGTTTCTCTACAAATTTTTCAATGTTTTCTTTGTTTCCTGCTACGAGCAGATCGTCCACGTATACAATTATGTAGACTGTGTCTTCCTTGTTTTTCTCTTTGCGCGTAAATAAACAAGTGTCTGTAGTGCTTTGCACAAATTTCGTTTCCTTTAATGTTTCACTGATTTTCGTGTTCCAGGCTCTCGCGGCCTGTTTAAGTCCGTAAATAGCCTTCGTTAATTTGCATACTTTATTTATTTAGTCTGGTTTCTCATGACCTTCGGGTTGTGTCATGTATATGTCTTCGTCTAGTTCTCCGTGTAGAAAAGCTGTTTTGATGTCTAGGTGGTGCACGTTAAATCCGTGGTACGCAGCTGCTGCTAGAAATGTGCGGATTGTTGTGTGAGACACCACTGGGGCAAAAGTCTCGTCGTAATTTTCACCATATTTTTGAAGAAAGCCTTTTGCAACTAGGCGGGCCTTGTATCTCTTTACGTTTCCCGTATCGTCATATTTTACTTTAAAAGTCCATTTACTTCCTATTATTTTCTTTCCCTGTGGAGGTTCGACTAGTTCCCAGGTTTTGTTCTCCTTTAGCGAATTTTTTTCTTCTTGCGCGGCGTTTATCCAATTCTGTCTTTCAATGGGATTTTTAGTGTTTATCATTTCTAACCAGTCTTTGGGTTCGTTAATTATGTTTGTTTTCACTGTATATGCGAAGCGATTGGGTGGTACTCCCCGATTTGTCCTCTCTGATCTTCGCGGTTCACTTGTGGATTGTTTGGGCGCGGGTGGTTCGCATTCTTCAGGTGTAAAGTCTATCAATATTTCCTTTGAGTTATTTTCAACTAATTGTTCATTTTCTACGGGTTTTGATTTTTCCTCTTCCGGGTTGCTATTGTTTTGAGTGTAAGGAAATTTATTTTCAAGGAATTTGACGGATCTTGAAAGTATGACTCTTCCGTCGTTTGTGTAGATTCGATATCCTTTACTTCTGTTATCGTAACCTACAAATTTTCCCTGTTGTGCGGTTTCATCTAATTTTCCGCGTTTTGATTTATTTATGTGTGCATAGGCTAAGCATCCGAATACTTTTAAGTAATGGATATTGGGCTTCCTATTTGTCCACATTTCGTATGGGGTTTTATTGTTTGACCTTGTCGGTAAGCGATTTTGAATATGGTTGGCAGTGCTTATTGCCTCTCCCCATAGTTTTTGCGGTAATTGCGCCTCTATTAACATACTGCGGGTCATTTCTAGTAAATATCTATTCTTTCTTTCCGCAATTCCATTCTGGCTGGGTGATTGTGGTACAGTGAGTTGGTGTTCTATGCCTTTTTCGCTTAAGTATTCTTCCATTTCGATACTAGTGTACTCGCCGCCATTGTCTGATCTTATACTGTTTGGGTATCTCCCGAATTTATTGTGTACTAGAGATATGTAGTCTTTGAATTTATCGAATACTTCGCTTTTTCTGGACATTAAATAGATTACACAAAATCGTGTTTTGTCGTCGATGAAAGTTACGAAGTATGTTTTTCCACCGATTGTAGGGGTCTGCAACGGACCACAGACGTCGCTGTGTATCAACTCGATTTTACGTGTGGCTCTGTATGACGCGTGTTTGGGGTACGGTGCTTCTGTTGTTTTCGCTCTTATGCATACCTCACATTTGTTTTCGTGTCTGCAGTTATTTATCGTTATTCCTGTAACTAGTTGATTTGTTAGCATTTCTTTAATTGTTTGATAACTACGGTGTCCCATTCTGCGGTGCCATAATTCCACACAATTGGGATTTTGACAGCTGTATGTCATGTTTACATAATTTTGTTCTCTAGTATCGTTAGTTAAATTTATTTCATATAGATTATTTTTCAACTTTCCTTCTAATATTGTTTTACCGTCATTTATTATGCTGCACTTTTCTTTTCACACCTTTTTACTTCACAACCGTTTTGGGTCGCCTTGCTTACGGAAAGTAGGTTTGTTTCTATTTTAGGTATGTATAGGACGTTTTTGAGTGTAATTTCTTGTCTTTTGTTTTCCGTTTGAATTTTTATTTCTCCGGAACCATATGATGTTAATTTGTTACCGTTTGCGACTGTTATTTCTGTTTCGGCGTCTTCGTTGAAGTTTGAAAGTAATGTTTTGTCGTTGGTAATATGATTTGAGCTGCCGCTATCTATTATCCATGTATTTGTTTGAGCTTTGTCCGCTAAAAATGCTACATTATTTATTTTATCATTCTCTGTTTCGTGTTCCTCATTTTTAGGATTCGGGTTTGTCTTTTCGAAGCATAGTGATGATGAGTATTGCTTTTGTTTGTAATGTCTGTTTGGTTGCGGATGGTGGTTAGATGTTTGTTGAGTGTAGTTGTTTTGGTTCTGTCGTTTTACGAACCAGCATTGGGCAGTATTGTGATTTCTCATTTTGCAATGTGTGCAGTATCTATTCTCTCTTTTGTTGTTATTTACGTATGCAGAATTCTTTAGTATTTTATACGCTTTTGATGTATTTTGCGGAATATCTGTGTTTTCTGCTCTTCTCATGTATTCGTCGATTAACTTCGTTCTTAGGAAATTAGGTGTCAGATCGGTCTCGGGGCGCGATTCAAGTGCGGTGATCAAGACGTCATAAGACCTTGATAAAGAGCATAGCATTATAGCTGAAATATGTGAGTCGCTTATGCGTTCACCAATCGCGGCTAATTTATCTATAAGCTCTAGTATATTTGTTATGTGCGTTTGCATATTTCCGTTCTCACTTAATTTGGTGTTATATAATTTCCTAAGGAGAAAGAGCTTGCTTGATAGGGATTCGCGTTCGTGGATTTCTTTCAGTTTATCCCATGTTTGGCGAGCAGTTTCGAGATTCTTTATGTGTATTATTTGCGCGTCTTCGATGCTCAAATTTATCAGGGCACGCGCTTTCTTATCTTTTTTGTTCCAAGCGGAAAATGCCGCATCCGTGCTAGCTGGAGCTTGCTCCGTTATAGTTTCGATTAAATCATCTTTCGTTAATATCATCTCGATCTTGAATCGCCAGTTAGCGTAGTTTGTGGCGTTTAATTTGTCTATCATTTGAGTATCTCTAAATGACGCCATCATTAAGTTTTCTTTTCTTCTTTTACTTTTTCTTTTTCTTTTTATATTTTTATACCCTACTTTTTGTTTTTATTTTATTTTATATATAGCGCAGATTCAGACATTTAGTCTCGAATTCTTTTTCAGGCTCGAAATCTTTTTTATTGTAGTAAAAATAGTTTATTTACTGTGGGACCTTTTAACGTGCAGTTAATGGCCACTCTAAGTTTATGTTATATTTAAGTAGGGGTAATCTTTCAATATAAAAAAATATATATTTCCTGTCTTTATATAGTAAACAGTTGAAAATCATATAAATAGGTAAAGTCATCTTACCTTCTGTTTTCAAGATTCTGGAGTAGTGTACCCAATATTATATCGTGACATTTATTTATGACACTGTCACTTCTCATATGTATATCCTTTTTTTCACTGTCGCTTATGTAAAGGAAGAAAAGCATTATTATTGTGTGAATATTTATAATTGATATGATTCTTATCTTTTAAAGTTAAGAAGATTTAATATTCTATATTTTTACAATTTTACATATTTAAAGATATAAAAGTTTTATACGCTTTAGGAGCGATTAAAAGTTACGTCTTTCAGTCCGGAAAAATCATGTTACACTGACGTTGAAACAGTCTATAAAGAACATAGTTGCCATGGCTGCATGAGGCCCATTTTTGGGGTATTCACAGTTTTAAGTGTTTACAGAAGTTCTCGCACATGGCTTTGACGTCACGAGCAATCTGGTTTCTCAAGTGCAGAAAGTTTCGGTTCGATTATAGCTTCCTGAGTGATAAGCTGGGATTACATGTTTCGGAGAAGAGGGTTTTCAATAAAATCTAATGTTGGGGGCCCCACTACCTTAGACAGCAAACACTGGGCGTGCCATACACACTCCCATATATTACCGTAAGTCGAGTCGAAAGAGCCATACCTCTTCATGATCCAGCCCATAGAACCAGAGATAGAAAAGCACCCCTGGTGGTGAAAATCGATAAGCTCTATCTATGTAGAGTCGGATGAGCCATACCCCGTCGTGATCCAGCCCATAAAACCAGATATAGGAAAGCACCCCTGGTGGTGAAAATCCGAACTAAAATCAGTCAGCTCTATCGATGTCAAGTGGAAAGAGCCATACCCCATTGTGATCCAGCCCATAGAAACAGAGATAGGAAAGCACCCCTTGGTGGTGAAATTCAGAATTAAAATAGGTAAGCTCTATTGATGTTGTGTCGAATGAGCCAAACCGTGTCGTGATGTGACCCATAGAACCAGAGTTTGCTGCAAAATCCTTTAGTTACACCTTCCACCTCCAGGGGGCACAATATGTTCTATACGAACATAACTGAAATCATTAAGGTTATCGATGTCGAGTCGAATGAGGCATACCCCGTCTTGATCCAGCCCATAGAACCAGAGATACGAAAGCGCCCCTTGGTGGTGAAACTCGGAACTAAAATCGGTAAGCTCTATTGATGTCGAGTCGAATGAGCCAAACCGTGTCGTGATGTGACCCACAGAACCCGAGTTAGCTGCAAAATCCTTTAGTTACACCTTCCACCGCCAGGGAGCACAATATGTTCTATACGAACATAACTGAAATCATTAAGGTTATCGATGTCGAGTTGAATGAGGCATACCCCGTCATGATCCAGCCCATAGAACCAGAGATACGAAAGCGCCCCCTGTGGTGAAAATCCGAACTAAAATCAGTAAGCTCTATTGATGTCGAGTGGAAAGAGCCATACCCCGTCGTGATCCAGTCCATAGAAACAGAGATAGCAAAGCACCCCCTGGTGGTGAGAGGAAGTTGATGTAGAATAAATGCGATATTTAATAAAAAGTCGTTCTCCCCACCCCCCACCCCCTTTATCTCGCCATTTTCGCTAATTATTACAAATATACAAACGTTTCTTAATTATATCTAATGTCCCGATCCGATAATGGGGTTTCCCTACCTACCTATCCTAATCCGCTTTTCCCTATCATAATAGAAAAAAGCATATTTTATCAAAGAATCGCTGGCAAACGCGAATTTCATCAAAGGTTTACAAGAAAAACACGAATTTCATCAAATAATCGCTGAAAAAACATGAATTTTGTAAAAGGATCGCTAAAAAAACATGAATCTCGTCAAAAGGCGGCAGAGAAAACACGAATATTGTCAAAGGATCATTAAAAAAGCAAATTTCATCAAAGGATCATGGAAAAATGCGAATTTCATCAAAGGATCGCGGGGAAAACGCAAATTTCGCCAAAGGATCACAGGAAAAATGTGAATTTCGTCAAACGATCGCTGAAAAAAACACGAATTACGTCGTAAGATCACTGAAAAAACATGAATCTCGACAAAAGGATGCAGAAAAAACACGAATTTCGTTAAAGGATCACAAAGAAAAGCAAATTTAGTTAAATGATTGCAGGAAAAACTTGAATTTCATCAAAGGATCGCAGAAAAAATAGAAATTCGTCAAAGGATTGTGGAAAAAATGCTGATTTTGTGAAAGGTTCGCAGAAAAAACTTTCGTGAAAGGGTCGCGGAAAAAATGCAACTGTCTTTATTAAAAACAGCACACACACAAACCTCTATACAAACAAACCTATTCTGTCTTCCTGCCTGAGGAAAGCACTGTAATTATAACACCTAGGCCTGATTTTTTAATTTCAATTTAGATTTTTTTTATTATTATTAAAACGTGCATACGGAATTCTGGATTCGAGGCTATTCCATGCTCTCCGCCAATCCACAGCAACAAAGCAGACAGCCAATGAGTGCAGGTGTGAATATGGGATGATCCAGGATCCAGCGACGGCAGTTCATGTTCACAGCTGAAAGCGGCTAGCCACAGATTTCATTGTTTTGTTTATGTTTGAGTTTTATTTTAAAGAAAATGTATATATTTTTGGCTAATTGAGGTTTACATAAGTTATACTAAAAATATCAACGTTTGACACACAATAACATCGTGTAATAAACAGACGCACGTTTCATGAGTATCCTGGACTCATTTCCTCAGTGTAAATAAACTTAAACCCTATTGTATCCCCCCAAAGACATGAAAATGAATCTAAAAACCCAAATGAAAAACAACAACACACCGAGAAACTCGTCCAATCTGATTAAGTCGGTTGGTTGGTTGTAGAGGATTCAATATGGCAAAGTAACTCAACCCAGAAAGGTGAGATGTACGGTACACTTGAAAAATCATTAACCAGGGAGTTACCAAATTTATGAATATAAACTGCCTCAAAGAAGTCTAAATCTAATGGAGTGTTACATTTCATAATAATAGTGGCTGAGTCGAAGTTAAAATTATGTCCCTCACTCCAACAGTGACAGGCAATAGAGGACTTTTGTAATTCTTTTTTCTTAATGTAATTTCTGTGTTCATTGAGTCTGAAGCGGAGTTGTCGTTTAGTCTGTCCTATATAGGACAAACCACATTGACATTGGATATTGTAAATGCCCCAAAAGTTTTGATGTGAAATTTTATCCTTTAACTGTGAAAAATTTAGTTTATTAACTGGCTTAAAAACAACCTTAAAATCATATTGCCTTAAAATATTAGCTATTTTATAGCTAATGCTATTGTGAAATGGTAAAATAATGAGGTTAGAAAAAGATTCTGGGACATCAGAAGGAACAAGATTACTATTTTTATTTAGACAACGAAAAATTAAACGGTTGATATAAGTCAAACTAAAACCACGATTAATAGCAACAGATCTAATATAATTCAATTCTGTACCAAGGGAAACATTATCAGAACAAATGGAAATTGCTCTATTAATAAAGAAATGAAAAGCCGAGGCTTTCTGAGAAGGGGGTGACACGAATTAAAATGAGGGGGGAGTGAGACTGCAAAAGGTTTCCGGTATACACAGGTATCAAATGTATTAGGCTGACGTGTGACTAACACATCAAGAAAGGACAATTTATTTTCAACTTCAACTTCATATGTAAACTGAATAACAGGATCTATTGAGTTTAGAATAGTTAAGACGTTATCAATGGATGAAATAGACAGGTCCAAGAGTGCAAAAGAATCATCAGCACATCCATTGATAACGTCTTAACTATTCTAAACTCAATAGATCCTGTTATTCAGTTTACATATGAAGTTGAAGTTGAAAATAAATTGTCCTTTCTTGATGTGTTAGTCACACGTCAGCCTAATACATTTGATACCTGTGTATACCGGAAACCTTTTGCAGTCTCACTCCCCCCTAATTTTAATTCGTGTCACCCCCCTTCTCAGAAAGCCTCGGCTTTTCATTTCTTTATTAATAGAGCAATTTCCATTTGTTCTGATAATGTTTCCCTTGGTACAGAATTGAATTATATTAGATCTGTTGCTATTAATCGTGGTTTTAGTTTGACTTATATCAACCGTTTAATTTTTCGTTGTCTAAATAAAAATAGTAATCTTGTTCCTTCTGATGTCCCAGAATCTTTTTCTAACCTCATTATTTTACCATTTCACAATAGCATTAGCTATAAAATTGCTAATATTTTAAGGCAATATGATTTTAAGGTTGTTTTTAAGCCAGTTAATAAACTAAATTTTTCACAGTTAAAGGATAAAATTTCACATCAAAACTTTTGGGGCATTTACAATATCCAATGTCAATGTGGTTTGTCCTATATAGGACAGACTAAACGACAACTCCGTTTCAGACTCAATGAACACAGAAATTACATTAAGAAAAAAGAATTACAAAAGTCCTCTATTGCCTGTCACTGTTGGAGTGAGGGACATAATTTTAACTTCGACTCAGCCACTATTATCAGGGCTACACTACATACCGGGCTTGCTCATTCATTATGATGACGTCACAAAAGGTGGCTGACTAGGAGGAAAGACATACAGCGATTGGCACAAAACGATGGGTGCGTTGCTTTGGACCAATCGATGGTCGCGGTCAGCCACCATTTGTGACGTTTTGAGAGGGAATGAGCAAGCCCGGTATCTAGTGTTGCCTTGCTATTATTAAAAAATGTAACACTCCATTAGATTTAGACTTCTTTGAGGCAGTTTATATTCATAAATTTGGTAACTCCCTGGTTAATGATTTTTCAAGTGTACCGTACATCTCACCTTTCTGGGTTGAGTTACTTTGCCATATTGAATCCTCTACAACCAACCAACCGACTTAATCAGATTGGACGAGTTTCTCGGTGTGTTGTTGTTTTTCATTTGGGTTTTTAGATTCATTTTCGGGGCCTCCGTGGCCGAGTGGTTAAGGCACCACTCCGCTAATCGCTTCATAGCGTAGGAAGCAAGGCCGGCGGTGTTCGACTCCCGCCAGCTCCATTGCACGCACTTTGTGGAGCTCCCGGATGTAACTCTTGGTGTTGTAAATTTCCTTGTACTTTCTCGTCAAGATTTATGTAATTGTTGAAGTCATGTATGTGTTTCTGTGAATAAATAAATGTATATGGATCATTCGAGACGACAGCCTTGTAGCTATAGGTCTCAAAGCACACCTCCCTTCAAAGTTCAAAGTTCAAAGATTCATTTTCATGTCTTTGGGGGGATACAATAGGGTTTAAGTTTATTTACACTGAGGAAATGAGTCCAGGATACTCATGAAACGTGCGTCTGTTTATTACACGATGTTATTGTGTGTCAAACGTTGATATTTTTAGTATATTTATCCACACAAGATTTTTTCATTTACATAAGTTAGTTTCAATTGTATTCTTTCTTTGTATGCGTAGTTGCCCCCATATATTATGTGTTTGGTAAGAATATATTTTGCACTTTACTGAATGTTTTCATAGCGCTAGACATATCAGCTCATGTTCTGAAATGAAACAAACTGTTTTCAATAACAAATCTTAATGAATCAAATTAATCTTACACTTTACTATAAAATGTACAGTTCTACAATTTATCGCATATTACAACGTTCTTGGGAACTAAAAATGTAGTCCAATAACAGTAACAGAAAGAAAAATTGTAAATAACAATAAATAAATAATCATAAATTTCAGATCATTGAATTAACAAACTCATATATAAGATACAACTTTAAACTGATATGCCTCATCAATAATATGTATCAATATAATGTCAATATAATTTAAATAATTCTTAAACATTATGAGTTTGCTAAAAAATTAAAACATTCAGTGCAGTGTAGGATGTATTTTTTCCTCAAAACAATTTAATTTGTAAATATGAAGTAAAAAAAAAAAAAAAAAATCACCGTTTTCTCACATATTATGAGTTTTATCAGCAAGTTAAAACATTAAGTAAATATGAATGATTTGCGGAGCTGTTTTTATCAAAAATTCAATAACATCGCCCAAAAACCCTCAACAAAAATAATTATAAAGAGTGCGATGACAACATAAATTTTATACCACATTGCATGTCCGTTCTTGGAACGATTCTTATAAAACTCAAAATTTGTCACAAAATGGTGATTTTTTTACATGCTTACAAATTAAAATGGTTTATAATTATTTAAAAAAAAACTCGGCCAGAAATAACATTGATTTTACATTTTTAAAGACTTATTCTTTATAATTATTTTGAACAGCTCCGCAAATCCTTCATATTTATTTATTGTTTTACTTTCTGGTGAAACTCATTATGTGAGAAAACGGGGATTTTTTTTTTTATCTCATACTTACAATTCTCAAAACAATTTAATTTTTGAATATAAACTAAAAAAAAAAAAAAAAAAAAAATCACCGTTTTCTCACATATTATGAGTTTTATCAACAAGTTAAACATTAAGTAAATATGAATGATTTGCGGAGCTGTTTCTATCAAAAATTCAATCACATCGCCCGAAAACCCTCAACAAAAATAATTATAAAGAGTTGTTTTACTTTCTGATGAAACTCATTATGTGAGAAAACGGTGATTTTTTTTTTTACCTCATACTTACAAATCAAATTGTTTTGATGAAAAAATACATCCTACACTTCACTGAATGTTTCCAAATCTTAAACAAAATCATAATATTTAAGAAATATTTACATTACATTGATTTCGACAACAGTTGATGAGGCATTAATTTTTTTTTCGCGCGTGCTTCTTAAAAAAAATATCGAGCCTTTAATCGGGTTTTTATAATTTATATACGTGCGTCATCTATTGTTATATGTATTTATCATGTTTGTGTATATGCGTACTGTAACGGAGTAATAGTACATTAACTTATTTAATGATTATCTTGGCAAAGTAAAGAAAATGGAATTGGCGAGAGAAGAAAATTTGCCAACATATTATTTGATAACCTATTCACAAAAATTATTTTATCATAAAACTCACACAATGATCAATCTATACTAATATTATAAAGTAGTAAAGATTGTTTGTTTGTTTGTTTGTAAGGGGTAATCTCTGGAACTACTGAAGCGATTTCAAAAGTGATAGTGGCAAATTGATCGTGACGATTCCTGCTCCAACATAGGCTATATTTTATGTCGGTGCCACCACCCCCAGGGGGTGCAGAAGCAAAAAACGTTCTAAAATTTCGATTTTTTTTTTAATACTGAAGGAGCTAGAAATATGAAATTTGGCATGGTAGTTACTATGTAAATACTCTCTAAGAACAAATTCTAAAAAAATTCGAAATTTAAAAGGGTGAGATGAGCGAAAATCATTCTAAAAACATTCTAAATTACAATTTCTATGGAATCTCTGGAACTACAGAACCATTTTCAAAAATGATGTTGGCAAATTGATGGTAACAGTCCCTGCTGTAACATAGACTATGTTTTATGTCAGTGCCACTACCACAGGGGGAAGGGGTGCAAGAGCGAAAAACGTTCTAAAATTTCGATTTTTTTTTTATACTGAAGGAGCTAGAAACATGAAATTTGGCAAGGTAGTTACTTATAATATGTAAATGCTCTCTAAGAACAAATTCTAAAAAAATTCGAAATTTAAAAGGGTGAGATGAGCGAAAAGCGTTCTAAAAACATTCTAAATTACAATTTCTATGGAATCTCTGGAACTACAGAACCGTTTTCAAAAGTGATGGTGGCAAATTGATGGTGACAGTTCCTGCTGTAATATAGGCTATATTTCATGTCGGTTCGACTACCTCCAGGGGAGTGCAGGAGCGAAAAACGTTCTAAAATTTCGATTTTTTTAATACTGAAAATGTTAGAAACATGAAATTTGCCCTGGTAGTTACTTATAAGATGTAAATGCTCTCTAAGAACAAATTCGAAAAAAAATCGAAATTTAAAAGGGGGAGATGAGCGAAAAGTGGTCTAAAAACATTATAAATTACAATTTCTATGGAATCTGTGGAACTACAGAACCATTTTCAAAAGTGATGGTAATAGTCCCTGCTGTAACATAGGCTATATTTTATGTCGGTGACACTACCACAAAGGAGGGGTGGTGGTGAAAGAGAGAAAAACATTCTAAATTATCGATTTTTTTTTTCGACATTAGCGTGGGTTAATTAGTCATTTCTGAATTATCTGTGACAGTAAAATTTCCTCTAATTAAAATAGACCAACGAATACCACTTGGCATCTTTCTAGAATTACGAGAGCAAAGCCGCGGGTTTTGCTAGTGTGGAAATAAAAAATATTAATCAATGGAGGTAATTTAAAAATATTAATTTTAGCCCACTCTGGCAGGTAAATAATATATCAATAAGGTACTTTTTCATTATTTTCATTATAATATTTGTTAATTGTGATGTTGTTTCTTAGTAAACTAGGGGGCTCTGCCACCTGCTCGCTACGCTCACCAACCCCCGTTCTGATTTCACAGCCTCTTAAAACATGGTAATGTATCCTGTTTTAAAAAGATGATGATGATGATATCACGAACGCCGACTTTCTTCTGTAATCAGGTTATAATGCTTTTTCATTTAACGGGTTATAATGCTTTTTCATTTAATTCATCTTTTTTATTTTTAATATTCATGTGTAAACAGAATTTTTATGACGTAATTTTCTTTATTTCCTGCTTTCAACACGTGATCATTTAATTATTATTTTAAACTTTCATTATTGTTTTTAATAGTCTCGCGCAAATACATTTTTTATTTGAAATAAAACATAATCCTTTGCGCTTATTTAGAAATTGGCAACAATATAAAAAAAATGACTTTTCAATAAAAGATTTTTTACTGGATTTTTAAGAATTTTTTGAGTTTTTATTGTCCGACCGTGATAATTTTTTGAATTTCTGAAAGCTTGTTATATTTCGCGTCTGGTGGTATGATTTTCGAATCCGTAGGATGGCTAGAAAAAAAGTAATAGCTTCTCAAAAAAGCGATGAGTATAACCCGGAATATCTACACAGAATTTGATTGGTCCATTTCGTTTTTGGCTCAGTTCCAGATTATTTTTTTTTAATATAGAAGGATAAGAGAAAATATTTTATTAATATTATTTTATAACTCATTTTTTTTCGCAATCCTAACGTCAATTTTGTCACTATTACATTATATGAAGCGCGTTCAGCAGACCTAACCAAAGTGACCGATTACTTACCGGGGCGATAAGTAACCGGTTTCTAACCGGTCGAGAGACCTACTGAACGAACTGGTATTATTTACTAGCAGCGCCATCTGTATTACATCATCGTAATTATAGTTGCCAATTCATTTGAGATAAATTTTCATGTAACCGATCACGTGACCCACCTAACCAAAATTTTTCTTCGGTTAGTTCGGTCCCTTACCGGTCACTTCGGCTACTTCCGCTGAACGACGTTAGTTGCGTATCGGTTAGCAGCACTGAACACCTTGGTAACTAACCGACCTTACCAGTTATGTACCGATGACATTGCTGGACGCGCTCATGATATCGTATATTATTCATTTTGTCATGTTTAAAGAATAATAAATCAAACTGACATTTAATAAATATCATGCTCTTGTTTTAGCCAAAATATTTCGACATACGGAAATGATGTAATATTCAACAAAATATATATTCATTCATAAAAACAGAAACTTTTTTTTATAATTTCGTGAGATGGTGTAATTTTCTTTCTGTACACATTGGAATAATATCTACATATGCTTAAAGCACAAAAGATCAATAATAATTTTAAATTGAAATTATTAAAAAAACCAAATAGCTGGAAATTGTATTTTTTTTTTTAAGTATAAATCATCCATGTTTTTATTTGTTGCTCATGAGCCAGTATTTTAATTTTCACGTTCAGTTCTAAAGATATAACTCGTGCATTTTAAAATTCAGTTCAATTCTCTTTCTTATTCTCAATTGCCTTGCTTGCTTCACAAAGCAGAGATGAATTTACTAAACTGTTAAAATTAAAATAATTTAAGAATTTATTTAATATGGAATGCCAACAAGACAAGAAAATATCGATTTCAAGAAGGGTAATAAACGCTATTCTTAAACTGCAAGAAAACAATGGAGTATCTCTTGTGAATTTGAAAAAATATCTCCGCGATGAAAAAAACTTGGATGTCGAAAAGCATAATGAAGAAATAAGAGTGGCCCTAAAAAGGGGTTTAGATCGTGATGTATTGACCAGAGAAAACGGGAAGTATAAGGTAATATAGCTATTTATTAATCAGATTAAAGAAATGTGGACAAAAAAAAACGGTACTTTTCGGTTAGCCGGACGCCAGTGAAATTTATATATCTATGTATACATATATCTATACATACACACATTTATATATGCATGTATATATATATACCTATATATATACACATACATATATGTGTGTATGTATACATATATATGTATATATAGATATATACATTTCACTGGCGCCCGGCTAACCGAAAAGTACCAAAAAAACTAGCCAAATTTAAATAAATTCCAAGAAAAAAAAAATTTAGTAACAAACGAAAAATTAGTAAGATTCAAAATAATAAAAATAATAACGGTTAAAAGAAGCTCCTTTTTAACACTTTCCAACCAAGTTGAAAAGTGTTTATGACTTCGGTTTGTCTGCCGTATGGCCGTGCTCTAACTCTCGTAAATATGCTCGGATTGCCCTGCAATTTTTATATGTTATTGTCGTTATCTATAGCATGTTCCCTATTTCAACGGAAGTGTGTAGCACTTATAGTTTTTTTACAAGGACGCTCAAAAGAATTCCGTTACATTGCGGTCTATGGGAAAAAATCATTTGCGGTTTATTTTAATAATGTTTCACTATTTTAAACGCATTGAAATTTATATATATCACTAAGGTGCATTAGAAGAAGCTTAATATGGAATAGGGTGTGCATAGCACTTATAGTTACTTTACAGGGACAGTCAAAAGAATTCCGTTACATTACGTCTATGGAGAAAAATCGTCTGCGGTTTATTTAAATAATGTTTCACTATTTTAAACGCATTGAAATTTATATATATATGACTAAGGTGCATTACAAGAGGCTTACTACGGAATAGTGTGTGTATAGCAGTCATCGTTCATTTACAGAGACACACAAAAGAATTATTTACTGTCTGTTAACAATAATTCCTGGAAGTGCGTTTTAAGTTACTAAACGCGATTTTAATTATAACTCGCTTTTTGTCTATTACGTGGTGTGTATAAATTCTGTAGATCCTATACAGGGCAGCACAAAAGTTCGCGAACACATTTCCGTTTATTGACAGAAACTCCAGAAGGATAATTTTAAACTGTGCTACGCGTTTCCTAACTAAACTAAAATTTAGCATTCTTAGTATATATACAAATCTATAGATCATATACAGGGCTGAATAAAAGTATTCGGATATTTTTCCGAATATTATATCTGTTGGAAATTTCTGAAATTATGTTTTTAAATATGTTATGCGTTTTCCAAATTGTTTACTTAGATGTTATATTTTAGGTTATTAAACGGTACGTTTTGTAAAATTATTTTGGAAGCGTTGGAAAGTGCTACATAATCTATGCTTGACGCATGATTTTTCGTTCTTGTTAAGTTACTGAAAGCTATTTTAAATTTAACTCACATTTTGTCTATTACTGGGTGTGTATAAATTCTGTAGATCCTATACTGGGAAGCACAAAAGTTCGCGAACACATTTCCGTTTATTGACAGAAACTCCAGAAGGATAATTTTAAACTGTGCTACGCGTTTCCTAACTAAACTAAAATTTAGCATTCTTAGTATATATACAAATCTATAGATCATATACAGGGCTGAATAAAAGTATTCGGATATTTTTCCGAATATTATATCTGTTGGAAATTTCTGAAATTATGTTTTTAAATATGTTATGCGTTTTCCAAATTGTTTACTTAGATGTTATATTTTAGGTTATTAAACGGTACGTTTTGTAAAATTATTTTGGAAGCGTTGGAAAGTGCTACATAATCTATGCTTGACGC
This sequence comes from Maratus michaelseni, assembly GCA_963931845.1. Lineage (NCBI taxonomy): Eukaryota > Metazoa > Arthropoda > Arachnida > Araneae > Salticidae > Maratus > Maratus michaelseni. The sequence continues at coordinate 378,603,937 of OZ007590.1, read as the reverse complement.
ATGATTTTTCGTTCTTGTTAAGTTACTGAAAGCTATTTTAAATTTAACTCACATTTTGTCTATTACTGGGTGTGTATAAATTCTGTAGATCCTATACTGGGAAGCACAAAAGTTCGCGAACACATTTCCGTTTATTGACAGAAACTCCAGAAGGAGAATTTTAAACTGTGCTGCGCGTTTCCTAACTGAACTAGCATTGAGCATCCTATGTAGTATATTGTTGTGAGCTCGGGGTTCGAAAGGACTGATGCCAATATATAAGAACAATCAAATGGCTTTATTCACTATAAACAGTGCAATACGATCATAAATATCTTCTGAAAATTACAAGATATTCAGTAATCTTCAAATCCAATGAAAGCGCAGCAAAATTTCACACAGAAACAATGTGTTCAATACGACGTATCAACGACAAAATCAATCTGAGTAACACAGTTCTCAATGCATAGCCTCTCGTATGAATTCAATCGCAGTTGACAGACAACTAACTGAACTGGACTGGTGGAGGTCCCTTATATAGGCTTTAAAGATAACTGTAGAATTTTCCAGAGCCTTCAGATGCTAGAAATTACCAGAAAGTGCTTTAACTTTCGATAGAGAACCTAAGCGAGAAAGGATCCCAATGTACAGGTATAAGGGGGGGTGGTTGCACAAAAAGTCGCCAAATCCGTCGCCAGCTTAGCGACATATCGCCAAATTTGGCGACAAAAATAAGTCGCCAAAACCATCGCCAACTTGGCGATAAATCCATTCCTTGGCGATTTTCCAATAGAACCCATTATAAAACCGATGCTGTAAGGTTGTTTTTCTTGCAAACCACCTGAGGCTTTTAGCATTGAGTTACATGATGCTCAATAGGAAATACATTAATGATACTGCAATTTTCACAAAAATAAAATTAATTTAAACAAGTGGAATATTGACAGGTATATACAAAATTCATAACATTGCCCCCTCTCAAGGACTGCACGTCCCGGGCAGTACAACCTTTGATCGAAAGCAAACCTGTTACCAACAAATGCTATACTATTCGAAACACTTAAAGCAAACATGGAAAATAACAATTAAACACATTCATAATGCTGAATTATACAAGTATTTAAATAATAATAACATTAATAATGATAATGCTAAGCAAAAGAAATTATTACATTAACTTATATACAAGACCATGGTCATACTAATTTACATTATTTACATTACACTATTTACAATCAATGAACTAAGTACTATGGCCATAGTATGGAGCCAGCCTGTCGTAATGAACGACTCTAGGCTTCGAACTTGGTGACTTTCGGATCCGAATTACGACATCGTTCAGTCTGTTTAGGACTGTATAAGGACCGTCCCAGTGCGACTGCAGTTTGGGAGAAAGTTCTTTGCGTCGAGTCGGATTATAAAACCAAACCTTGTCACCTTCTTTGAATTGATGTCCTGTGGCTTTCGTGTCGTACCTGGTCTTCATCTTCTCCGTCTGTATATTGATCCGCTCTCGAGCCAAGTTGTGGACGTCTTCAAATTGTGCCTGGAGATTCTGCACGTATCCCTCTGGCGATGAAGGCGCATCTGGAGGGCGACCAAAAAGCAGATCACAAGGTAGACGAAGATCACGACCGAAAAGCATCTGAGACGGGGAATAGCCGGTTGTTTCATGGACGGTGCTGCGATAGGCGAGAAGAAACAAGGGAAGTTTTTGGTCCCAGTCTTGTTGGTTTCTTGAGACTAGCAGTGAGAGATTGTTGAGGATGGTACGATTAAACCTCTCAACCATGCCATCCGATTGTGGATGTAAAGGCGTCGTCCTAGTTTTGTCCATTCCGAGAAGTTGACAGAGACCCTCAATCACAGGAGAGAAGAAATTTCTCCCCTGGTCCAAATGCATTTGAAGAGGGACTCCATACCTTGATATCCACTGGTGTACCAAGGCATCCGCAACCGTAGAAGCTTCTTGATCAGGGACGGCATGAACTTCAAGCCATTTCGTGAAATAGTCCATGACAACAAGGAGGTATTTGTTGCCATCAGCACTTCTTGGCAGAGGACCTAGGATGTCAAGGGCGATGCGTTCAAAAGGTGCTCCTACATTGTAGAGATGTAGTCTTCCTCAGCTACGTTTCTTTGGTTCTTTCCGAGCTGCACATGCATCGCAAGATTTGCACCATTGTTCGACGTCAGCTCTCGCTTTTCCCCAAAAGAAGCGCTCTCGGACTCTGTGTAATGTTTTCATGACTCCAAATGGCCTCCGGTGGAACTGTTATGTAATTCTTTGAGGACCTCTGGGATTCGGGATCGAGGAAGTACCAACTGCCACCGAGATGTCTTCCCATCTTCCGATTCGAATTTTCGAAATAGGACACCATTCCTGACGTGGAGGGAGTTCCAAAGAGCCCAATATTGCTTCGTCGTAGGACTGTAAGTCGAGATGTCTTTCTAACTGCGCTTCGTGCTAGAAAATTCTAATAACTCCAAGATTGGTTTGATGTCAGAGTCTGCCATCTGATCTTCTCGAATCTTCTCATCATTCCAGGGATCTGGTGGCGTTGATAGTGAAGTCTTCGTCTGGCGTATGACATGTTCTGGATTATACTTGCTCTCCGCTCTGGAACAATAGCGACAACTTTCTGGACACGGTCTTCTTGATAGGGCATCAGCATTTCCATGCGATGAGCCTTTACGATGCCTGATGTCAAAGTCGTATTCCTGGAGTCGTTGTATCCATCTGGCTACTTGGCCCTCTGGGTTCTTAAAATTCATCAGCCATGTTAGGGATGCGTGATCAGTACGAAGGAGAAATTTCCTACCATACAGACAGTGATGGAAGTGTTCTATGGCTTTTACTATAGCTAATAACTCCTTACGAGTGACGCAATAATTCCGCTCTGGTTTCGATAAACATTTGCTCCAGTATGCTACGACTCGTTCTTGGCCATCTATTTCTTGGGAAAGTACAGCACCGACACTTTCATGACTGGCATCCGTGTCCACAATGAATTGTTTGTCGGGGTGTGGATAGGTTAGGACTGGAGAGGATGTGAGAGCTTCTTTCAGCTGCTGGAAGGAATTCTCGCAGTCTTGTGTCCATAGAAACTTCTGCTTGCTTTCAGTGAGCCTATGCAAGGGTCTTGCGATGTTGGAGAACCCCTGTACAAACTTTCTGTAATAAGTGTATAGTCCCAGAAAGCTTCGCAACTGATGGACGTTTTCCGAACGCTTCCAGTTCTTTACTGCAGACACTTTTTCAGGATCTGTTCGAACACTTCAGCTGAGATGATGTGTCCTAAATAATTTACTTCGCGTTGGAAGAACTTGCATTTCAGAGGGTTCAGCTTTAAATTCGCCGCTCTTAGCTTCGTTTATGGCGTTGCTCATATATTCTTAAGATTATTTTATTCAAAATTTAATTTTTCCCTTCTTAAATATTAAAATATCATGGGCTAAATCATTTTCTAAATTATTTCTTCGTATGCGCATTAAATACTTTATTCGAAAAGCTTTCCTTTCATCATAATGTTAATTTCATAACCGTTAAAGATATCTTACTCTATTATTCAGTTTATATGCTTCCGATCTTCTCTTTGTGGTTTTTACATCTGGAAGCAGATACTTCAACTATCCTTTACCCTTTGTTCAGAATATAACAAATGCATATCTATCTAAATTTCCATCTGCTGTTTTCGGACTTAATAATAATTGTATATACAGTTCGCTCCTATCAAAACCGCATTTCCCATGCATTTTTCAGATGGTCACTGCGTTGCCGTCCCATTTTACTTATTTTGACTAGCCTGCCAATTATGGAATCCCTTGGTATGTCTACTGTTCGAAATTAGCATTGCGCTCTCCCAAACGGTTGTGAATAACTCCGCGCCATTGGCTTGATTCAGCATTTTTATGTTAGCATTGCAACTTAATGAAAAAACTTCAGATCATCTCTGAGCTCCAAGCTTGTGGAGTAGATTTTTTTGTGTTGTAGTAGTTGTAATAACATGGAATCCAGCAATTGTTAGATTTCTGTTAAACAGAAACATGAAGGCGGTAAAAAAAACAGTGGAAGTACAAAAGATGCGTTGTAAACAGCAAGAACACAGAGTTCTCATCCCAAAGATGTTAAAACTTACAGCATTAAAGCACAGTCAAATCCATGGAAATTTTTATTAAGCGTGGTTTACGAAGAAGCAAAAGGGGTGGCCTCCCTTATCGCAATGAAATAATTAGAACCTTTAGCTTGGAGCTCAGAGATGATCTGAAGTTTTTTCATTAAGTTGCAATGCTAACATAAAAATGCTGAATCAAGCCAATGGCGCGGAGTTATTCACAACCGTTTGGGAGAGCGCAATGCTAATTTCGAACAGTAGACATACCAAGGGATTCCATAATTGGCAGGCTAGTCAAAATAAGTAAAATGGGACGGCAACGCAGTGACCATCTGAAAAATGCATGGGAAATGCGGTTTTGATAGGAGCGAACTGTATATACAATTATTATTAAGTCCGAAAACAGCAGATGGAAATTTAGATAGATATGCATTTGTTATATTCTGAACAAAGGGTAAAGGATAGTTGAAGTATCTGCTTCCAGATGTAAAAACCACAAAGAGAAGATCGGAAGCATATAAACTGAATAATAGAGTAAGATATCTTTAACGGTTATGAAATTAACATTATGATGAAAGGAAAGCTTTTCGAATAAAGTATTTAATGCGCATACGAAGAAATAATTTAGAAAATGATTTAGCCCATGATATTTTAATATTTAAGAAGGGAAAAATTAAATTTTGAATAAAATAATCTTAAGAATATATGAGCAACGCCATATATTTCTCCCCTTCGACAAAAATGAAATGTGAAAACTTACCATGGCTTGATCCTTACACGCAAGACAAAAATATACACAAAAATACAATCAAAAACACAAACAATAACTATTGCGTAACACTTTTCGAATATTTCCAAGATGTTCTTCAAACGTGCGGCCACCAATGATGACGTCATCTAGGTAGATGAGACAAGCTTCAAAAGTCAGGCCTTTTAACACTGTCTCCATGAGGCGCTCGAACGTTGCTGGAGCATTGCAGAGCCCGAACGGCATAACTTTAAATTGCCAAAGTCCTTGTCCAGTAGTAAATGCAGTCTTCTCTTTGTCATCAGGATGGATCTCTACCTGCCAATATCCACTCTTCAAATCCAGTGTGGAAAACCATTTATGTCCTGAAAGAGTATCTAGTGTGTCGTCTATTCTTGGTAGCGGATAGCTGTCCTTCTTCGTGATATCGTTAAGTTTTCGATAATCCACACAAAACCTTGTGGAGCCATCTTTCTTTCGGACCAACACGATGGGAGAGGCCCACGGACTTGATGACGGTTCGATGATGTCACTATTCTGCATCTCTTGTAAGAGCTTAGAAACCTCTTCTTGTTTTGCGAACGGCAAGCGTCTTGGATGCTGTTTAATCGGTGGATGGTCGGCAGTATCAATTCTATGACGTGTCAGAGAAGTGCGACCTATATCATTCTCGTTTTGTGAAAACACATCCTTAAATTCCTGGAACAGTCTTTGTGCGGCATGTCTCTGTTCAGGAGATAAATTTTCATCTTGTCCAATTTCAGGTGTTAAACTTGTAGGCGGCTCCGACAACGTCAAGCTCGGGTCTTTGCAAACGCAGGTGACTGGAGCACATGTTGCAAGCACTTCACCCTTCGGGATAATTCTAGACTTTTCACTTACGTTCGCAATCCTCACAGGGATCACATCTCTCGACAGATCTACCAGCGCTGATGCTATTAGCACTCCCTTTGGGCTCTTCCCAGGATATCCAGTCAAGCCATACTGGAAAATTCTTTCGTTTCCAGTTAATCCAGGTATCATCATTTCGGTCCGAGGAGGGATGATAACATCTGCCTTGGCTGTGATCCGTTGAATAGACCCGGACTCATTTCCAAGTTTGATAAAATAAACTTTTACAAAAAAATATTAACCAACTTAAAAAAAGCACTAAAAAGTATTAAATAATTCTTTAAATTCTCTAATGACAAAATGTTATCCATTAACCACAAATCCGATATCATGTGTCGGAATAAAAACGATAAATTTAATATGTACAGTTTAATACCCACCAAACATGGATTTTCGGGAGAATAAATTTTACAAGAGATGAATATACAGACTTTTGATTTAGTTTACGAATTTACACATATGAAAAGCAATCAATTACTTTTTGAAGTCGGTGCCAAACTACCTTAAGTATAGTAAGAATTGTGAATATACTGTACCTAGTATCTACTAATTTATCGATTGGAGTTGTTTGGCACCGACTTCAAAAAGTAATTGATTGCTTTTCATATGTGTAAATTCGTAAACTAAATCAAAAGTCTGTATATTCATCTCTTGTAAAATTTATTCTCCCGAAAATCCATGTTTGGTGGGTATTAAACTGTACATATTAAATTTGTCGTTTTTATTCCGACACATGATATCGGATTTGTGGTTAATGGATAACATTTTGTCATTAGAGAATTTAAAGAATTATTTAATACTTTTTAGTGCTTTTATTAAGTTGGTTAATATTTTTTTGTCAAAGTTTATTTTATTTCCTACTTTTTAGTTATTAATACAGTAATACACAATTATCTTGATTTCAACATCTGCTGAATAAATAAGTAATTTGTAATAGAAATTATAATTTACCGAAATTATTCATTAGATAAATATTTTTTAATAAAATCTTTCACAGAATCAAATTCTCGTCAATCTGGACGACAATTGGCAAAATATCGCCAAATTTGGCGGCCAAATATGTTGCTATAAATGAAGCCAACGTGGCTGTAGTTGACTTATTTGACGAAACTATCATTCAGATTGACGAGAATTAGGAATGATTCTTCTGTAATCGGGTTCCACGCATTTTAGTTTAAATTTTCCAGTAAAAAAAAAAAAAAAAAAAAAAAAATCGAAAGGAAAAGGTTGCTAAGATTTTAAGTCGAGCTAAGAGCTTAGAAGGATTAGCTTTGTGTGATTATTTCAATTTTATTAGTCTAACAAACTTATAAATAAAACACACGATCACAAGTCGCTAGCTGAGCTGCAAAGACTACGAGCACTGTCTACTTAATGCGTTGAGTATATAACCAGAAAAATACTGAATGTTTTCTGCACTACATGTCGAATTATTTAAATAATAAAGTTTATAGCGGTGATAAAAATATTTACAGCCCAGAGTTAGAAGCCACTGTCCTTTTTCAGGAAATTGTAATATAATTTCATTGTCTAGTATTAAACGCTGAAATTGTGTGAAATATTTCTTTTTTCCACCACCAACTTTTCTGCGAAATCTATTTCATACACTTTTTAATTTAATATTTCATTGATTTTTAAAAGAGTTATTACAATCTCACTTTGAGTTAAAGTTTTTAATTTTGAAATTTTTCTAAAAACAAAATTCTTTTAATCGTCATAATTTGACGAAATTCATACTTACACTTACACTTTTAAACAAAAAAAATATATACATCAAAATCGGTGCACATTTACGAAAGTTATGCGTGAACAGGACTAAAATACAGATACATACATAGGGTCAAATTATTAACATCCTCCTTTTTTCACCTTCTTCTATCAAAGAAGAAAGTACTGCAATCAAAACTTTCTTTGACGGATTTATATGTTTTAGGGGTCAAAGATTCCGAAAAACATGTTTTTACAAAATATGTGTCTGTCCGTGTGTGCCCTCTTTGTATCATTGAAAAGTGTGTCAAGTTATGAAGCAACCTAGAATTGAATGAAATTTCATTTATAGGTTTTTGGCTGTGACCAGCAGGTCCCACTTGAATTTGCGGATATTCTACCGAAAGTGGGCGCTGTGATAGCGATTTTTGTTTCATTTAAACTATTGTATATTCTAAAAGTGTATTAGGTTATCCACAGTACTGAACCAAATTTTTTGTATGTGTTTTTTACTATGGCCTGCAGATTCCAGTTGAATTTGGGGATATTCGGCAAGAAGGAGACGGTATGATAGACACTTAAAGATTTCAAATTCAAAAACATGTACAATTAATGTCTTAAAGGTTTTTTTCAATTAAATGTTCAGCCTTGATCCAAGGATACCGGAACAATTTTTGTTTTGCCTCTACCTTAAAAAATGACTGAGATATAGCATTTTGAAATTTTAGGGTGGCTGACATTTTGAAACAGGGCAGCAGTATTCCTCTATAAACGGTTTTAATTTAAGAGTTTTAGTGAACATGCTTTCTCGCAAATTTTATTTCATTGTTGTAACCATCATTCCAATCATATTCGCCAGCATTAAATTCTCGCCAAGCTAGGGAATATTTAGCGAAATATCGCCAAATTTGGCGATAAAAACAAGTTGCCATAAATGGAGCCAACTTGGCTATAGCTGGCATTTTTGGCGGAATTCGAGTTCAAATTCAATATTGGCGAGAACTGCGATTGAATCTTCTGTAATCCGATTCCATCCATTTTTAACCGACTTATAAAAGGAGGAGGTTATCAATTCGACCCGTATGTATGTATTATGTTGTTCACGCATAACTCTCGTAAATGTGCATCGATTTTGATAATTTTTATTTTGTTTGAAAGAGTAAGGGTCCAAGGTGGTCCCATTTCAATTTCGTCAAAATCTGATCATTAGAACAAATTATTTTATTCAAATTTCCATTATTTTGATAATTTAATTTATATTTCAAAAAGTCCATTATTTGAATTGTTGCCAATTTGTAAAATAGCGCACATAATAATATTCCCTTTCAATTAAAAAACGTATTTACACACGTGACTATCAAAAACAGAAATAAAACTTTAAAACAATAATTAAATGATCACGTGTTAAAAGCAGTAAATGCAGAAAAATACATTATAAAAAATATACTTGCGCGTGAATATTAAAAAAGAGTAATTATTAAATTATTACACGTTCAGAACATTAAATGGGAAAACTTACGTCATATTTAAAATGCTCTAATAACATTACTTCCAAACAGTTTCAATTTAAAAACATATTTACACGAGAGATTAATTTATTTGTAGCTGATATATTATGTATACTAAACTACGAAAAGTCCTTCTGGTCTATACCGGCAGGAAAAGACAGCCTACCTATTCCTTGGTTTTAAGATTTTAGCTAATTTTACTGCAAAACACCAAGCTATAAAAATGGATGGAACCTGATTACAGAAGATTCAGTCGCAGTTCTCGTCAATATTCAATTTGAATCAGAATTTCGCCAAATATGCTAGCTATAGCCAAGTTGGCTTCATTTATGGCAACTTGTTTTTGTCGCCAAATTTGTTGATATTTCGCCAAATATTGCCTAGCTTGGAGAGAATTTAACGCTGGCGAACATGAATATATAGTGTTGCGAATGTGAGAGTTAGAACGATGGTTACAACAATGAAATAAAACTTGCGAGATAGCATGTTCACTAAAACTCTTAAATTAAAACCGTTTATGGAGGAATCCTTCTGTCTTGTTTCAAAATGTCGGCCACTCTAAAATTTCAAAATGCTATATCTCAGGCATTTTTTAAGGTAGAGGCAAAACAAAAATTGTTCCGGTATCCTTGGATCAAGGCAGGCTAAACATTCAATTGAAAAAAACCTTTAGGATTTCTAATATTTTTAACGACTTTGTACATCTTTTTGAATTTGAAATCTTTAAGTGTCTATCATAGCGCCTCCTTCTTGCCGAATATCCCCAAATTCAACTGGGACCTGCAGGCCATAGTAAAAAACACATACAAAAAATTTGGTTCAGTACTGTGGATAACCTAATACACTTTCCGATGATACAATAATTTAAATGGAACAAAAATCGCTATCACAGCGCCCGCTTTCGGCAGAATATCCGCAAATTCAAGTGGGACCTGCTGGTCACAGCCAAAAACCTATAAATGAAATTTCGTTCAATTCTAGGTTGCTTCATAACTTGACACACTTTTCATTGATACAAAGAGGGCACACACGGACAGACAGATATTTTGTAAAAACATGTTTTTCGGAATCTTTGACTCCTAAAACATATAAATCCGTCGAAAACCGGAAGTTGAAAAAATTTTGATCACAATACTTTCTTCTATTTAGATAGAAGAAGGTGAGAAAAGGAGGATGTTAATAATTTGACCCAATGTATGTATGCATGTATGTTTTAGTCCTGTTCACGCATAACTTTCGTAAATGTGCACCGATTTTGATATATATATTTTTTTGTTTAAAAGTGTAAGACACTCTGGTGGTCCCATTTAAATTTCGTCAAATTCTGATGATTAGAACAATTTTGTTGTTAAAAATTTTTGAAAATTAAAAAAATGCGTGGAACCCGATTACAGAAGATTCATTCCCAATTCTCGTCAATCTGAATGATAATTTCGTCAAATTAGTCAACTATAACCACGTTGGCTTCATTTATGGCAACATATTTTGATCGCCAAATTTGGCGATATTTCTCCAGTTGTCGTCCAGATTGACAAGAATTTGATTCTGTCAAAGATTTTATTAAAAAATATTTATTTAATGGATAATTTTGGTAAATTATAATTTCTATTACAAATTACTTATTTATTCAGCAGATGTTGAAATCAAGATAATTGTCTATTACTGTATTAATAACAAAAAAGTAGGAAATAAAATAAACTTTTACAAAAAAAAATATTAACCGACTTAAAAAAAAAAAGCACTAAAAAGTATTAAATAATTCTTTAAAATTCTCTAATGACAAAATGTTATCCATTAACCACAAATCTGATATCATGTGTCGGAATAAAAATGATAAATTTAATATGTACAGTTTAATACCCACCAAACATGGATTTTCGAGAGAATATATTTTACAACAGATGAATATACAGACTTATGATTCAGTTTACGAATATATACATATGAAAAGCAATCAATTACTTTTTGAAGTCGGTGCCAAACAACCCCAATCGATAAATTAATAGATACTAGGTACAATATAGTCACAATTCTTACTAAACTTAAGGTAGTTTGGCACCGACTTCAAAAAGTAATTGATTGCTGTTCATATGTATATATTCGTAAACTGAATCATAAGTCTGTATATTCATCTCTTGTAAAATATATTCTCTCGAAAATGCATGTTTGGTGGGTATTAAACTGTACATATTAAATTTATCATTTTTATTCCGACACATGATATCAGATTTGTGGTTAATGGATAACATTTTGTCATTAGAGAATTTTAAAGAATTATTTAATACTTTTTAGCGCTTTTTTTTTAAGTCGGTTAATATTTTTTTTTGTAAAAGTTTATTTTATTATAGCTTGGTGTTTTCCAGTAAAATTAGCTAAAATCTTAAAACCAAGGAATAGGGAGGCTGTCTTTTCCCGCCGGTATAGGCCAGAAGGACTTTTCGTAGTTTAGTATACATAATATATCAGCTACAAATAAATTAACATCTCGTGTAAATATGTTTTTAAATTGAAACTGTTTGAAAGTAATGCTATTTGAACATTTTAAATATGACGTAAGTTTCCTAATTTAATGTTTTGAACGCGTAATAATTTAATTCTCTTTTTTAATATTCACGCGCAAGTATATATTTTATAACGTATTTTTCTACATTTACTGCTTTTAACACGTGATCATTTAATTATTATTTTAAAGTTTTATTTCTTTTTTTAATAGTCACGTGCAAATAAATTTTTAATTGAAAGGAATATTATTATGTGTGATATTTTACAAATTGGCAACAGTTCCAATAATGGACTTTTTGAAATATAAATTAAATTATCAAAATAATGGAAATTTGAATAAAATAATTTGTTCTAATGATCAGATTTTGACGAAATTGAAATGGGACCACCTTGGACCCTTACTCTTTCGAACAAAATAAAAATTATCAAAATCGATGCACATTTACGAGAGTTATGCGTGAACAACATAATACATACATACGGATCGAATTGATAACCTCCTCCTTTTTTTAAGTCGGTTAAAAATAGTGACATCTTCTTGAGCAGAGCGTAACTCATTATTCTTAAAGTCCAGTGTAAATCCATGCTCTTTTAAAAAGTCCAGTCCGAGTATGAAAGGGTCTGAAATATCGGCCACGTAGACTGTATGGCGATAAGCGGCGTTCCCAAACTTTATTTTCAGTGTCATTCTTCCATGTATATCAATCTTATCTCTGGTCACAGTTTGAAGAATAACACGCGGCGGGGTCCAGATGAGTTTTTCTTTCAGCCGCTGAGCTAGATCTTTCCGAATGATGGTCACATTGGCTCCTGTATCGATGATCATATTACAGGGCAAATCATTCACACTTCCGGCTAGAAAAACTCTGTTCTCGCCGCAACTTCTTGCAGAAATTTCACATACTTGAAAATGAGGCTTCTTAAGATCTGGAAACCTCCGCCCCGCAAGATGGTCAATAATCAGTTTTCTTGCTCCTCCGTTAGCGGGTGAGCTATTACCTTCGGTGCTGGGTCGTCTTGGGCAGTCGATTTGGATATGGCCTTCTCCACCGCATTTCCAGCACTTGATCTTCCTGTAAGGTTTGTTGGCCATTAAGGAGTTCATCTTTCTCATTATGTCATTCATCTGCTGCTGTAAGCACTCCACAGCTCTATCCGATGTCTCAGGCAGGTTGGCTGCTCGCACAAAGTGTCGATCTTTCCTAGTAGCTTGCTGGGCTGCCTCGAATTTCAGAGCGTAAACCAAAGCCCCTTTTAAATCATTGAGATCTACAATCCGGAGTGCTGTCTGGATCTCAGGGTCACACACACCATCAATAAAATGTTGCAGAGCTAAACTTTCTCTAATTTCAGTCGGACAGCCAGGATAAGCAAGATGTGAAAGTCTCTCGACATCCGTAGCAAGCTCTTGCAGAGATTCAGTGGATTTCTGCTGTCGAGATTTGAGATGGAGTCTGCTATATTCTTTCATGCATTTCTCGCCAAAGCGCATTTCTAAGGCACTGACGAGCGTTTCAAAATCCAGCGGTACATTTGCAGGCAAAGTCTGTAGGACGTCGGCAGCATCAGCTCGTAGAGAAGCAGCTAACTGGCAAGCCTTGGTCTGGGAATCCCATCCATTGTCGTCCGCTACGATCCCAAATTGTGTCTTGAAAACTGGCCAAGAGGATTTGCCGTCATAGGTCGAGAGTTTAATAAAGGCCCGAGGAAGCATATCTGGATACTTGAAATCTTCGGAAAAGTTTACGGCAGTTATCTTCTGTTTCTTGACTTTTTCCAAACCTTTTTTTACATTCTCTATGCTTTCTTCAACGGTCTTGGCGATCTTTTGAAACTTTTTCTTCTACTCTTTCTTCTACGGTTTTGGCTGTCATTTGAACTTCTTCTATGGTTTTGGCTGTCATTTGAACATTTTCTTCTATTTCTTGAAACCTTCCTTCAAATTTATTTTCCACGGAGTCAATTCTTTCATTTAAAGATGTTATTTTATCCTCTATCAGATCTTTCAACTCACCAAGGTTGGTTGACATATCCTTTTTTATTTCTTCCGACATTTCCTTCATTTCAGCCTGGTTCGCAGTCATTTCCTCATCCATCGCTGACATCTCCTGCTTCATCTCAGCCTGGTTCGCAGTCATTTCCTTCTTCATTTCTTCTTTCAACTCGCCAAGGTTGGTTGACATCTCAGCCAGATTCGCAGTCAATTTCTCATCCATCGCTGACATATCTTTCTTCATTTCTTCTTTCAACTCGCCAAGGTTCGCAGATAATTTCTCCAATAATTGTTTCAGTTGACCCTCCATTGCTCTGGTGATCGGCATTCAATCCCACTTCTGACACCAAATGTTGTGAGCTCGGGGTTCGAAAGGACTGATGCCAGTATATAAGAAAAATCAAAAGGCTTTATTCACTATAAACAGTGCAATACGATCATAAATATCTTCTGAAAATTACAAGATATTCAGTAATCTTCAAATCCAATAAAAGCGCAGCAAAATTTCACACAGAAACAATGTGTTCAATACGACGTATCAACGACAAAATCAATCTGAGTAACACAGTTCTCAATGCAAAGCCTCTCGTATGAATTCAATCGCAGTTGACAGACAACTAACTGAACTGGACTGGTGGAGGTCCCTTATATAGGCTTTAAAGATAACTGTAGAATTTTCCAGAGCCTTCAGATGCTAGAAATTACCAGAAAGTGCTTTAACTTTCGATAGAGAACCTAAGCGAGAAAGGATCCCAATGTACAGGTATAAGGGGGGGTGGTTGCACAAAAAGTCGCCAAATCCGTCGCCAGCTTAGCGACATATCGCCAAATTTGGCGACAAAAATAAGTCGCCAAAACCATCGCCAACTTGGCGACAAACCCATTCCTTGGCGATTTTCCAATAGAACTCCATTATAAAACCGATGCTGTAAGGTTGTTTTTCTTGCAAACCACCTGAGACTTTTAGCATTGAGTTACATGATGCTCAATAGGAAATACATTAATAATACTGCAATTTTTCACAAAAAAAAAATAAATTTAAACAAATGGAATATTTACAGGTATATACAAAATTCATAACAATATATACAAATCTATAGATCCTATACAGGGCTGAATAAAAGTGTTCGGATATTTTTCCGAATATTGTATATGTTTGAAATTCCTGAAATTATGTTTTTAAATATGTTATGCGTTTTCCAAATTGTTTACTTAGATGTTACCTTTCAGCTTATTAAACGGTATGATTTGTAAAATTATTTTGGAAGCGTTGGAAAGTGTTACATAATCTATGCTTCACGCATGATTTTTCGTTCTTGTTTATATTCTATATAAGTAAATATCCTAGAAAATGGCGCTATCCGAATAAATCAAGAACTAATCAAGAAAGATTTTTATGCATGTTCTGTGTATTTTACAATCAATTTAATGAACCTAATGCATTCCAAAATGATGAGAACCGAAACAACAACCACAACGTTATTTCCAAATATTTTTCTGCATTAAATCATGAATATTTTTTAAAATTAAAGCACGTAGTGTATTTTCAAAAATAAAAAGGTACAGATGCACGCTCTAAAAACAACAGTGCAAGCTCTGAAAACGGCTCAGTGCCTGGGCTAGCATTTTTTAGCTGATGTTTAGCGCTAAACTCTTCTTAGGAGTAATTAGTTCATACTTTTCTCGATAAAAACATCACTGATTGTTTACTGTAAAAAATATATATTTTACTTCTTCCTTCGAAATGAAGAATCAAAAATATTGCTTTTGTAACATCAGTTTTTTAAAGTTGAGAAGAATATTTTAAAGATATTTTTAGAACTTCTCCCGTAATTCAAAACATGAAATGTGATTACCATATATATATATTGTTTATATTGGGGGGGGGGGGGTGTAAAAATTGACTTTGTTTTAGGGCTAGAATGCTCTTCAAAATGTTTATTCTTTGCATAGGCTGCCAAACTTTTTAATATCTCAACATTAACTATATTTAATGATATAAATTTGCAATTAAATAAGACTACTATTTTAATTTAAAAAGATTTCTATTTGGAAATACTGGTATTCAAAAATCAGAATGTTTGTCAGTTATGTCTTTGCTATCAATGTTGCATCTGATATGTTCATTACTTTCCAATTTTAATTTAAAACATTTACTTCATTACTTAATTTAATTATAATAATTTACATCTAAAAATATTTCTAAAATAAGATTTGTTAATTTCTTTTCAATTTAAATGTAATCTGTAATGTAAAAATAGTTTCAAGTTTTACTAGTGGAATTTTTTTTATGCATGCACAAGCTTTTGATTAAAAAAAAAAAAAAAAAAAAGAAAGAAAGAAAGAAAGAAAAAGAAAGAAAATAAACATACCCTTTCTAACTTATTTTTCGTAAAAGGGGTGGGGAGTACCCACCTCAGTTACTGCCTTGAGGTGAAGAAGCTAGATTGTTGTGAACTACTGATAACCATAGTGAAAATTCACACCTGGCTACTGCTTTAAACCCCTCCCTTTGAAATGACAGCGGCAAAATCAAACAGGGAAAATGATAAAATCTCTGCAAAAGCTATTTTTAAAGGCATGATGTGTTTTAATGACACATTGGATTTTTTTTTTTTTTTGTGTGTGTGTGTGTGTGATTTATTCTTAATAATATCTGAAACTTCAAGATTTCTTTTTTTTTTTTTTTAATTATGGTGCTTCATAAATAAGCATGTAATTTGCTTAGCTGTTAAAATACTAATTAATGTAATTCTTTTTTTTTAATTAGGCATGTAAAAACTTTGATGATAATGAAATTTGCAAAGAAGAATGTGCACCAATCAGGAGGTATAATCCAGCTACTTATTCACGGGAGAATAATCCTAAGGGAAAGTATGCTAAGGGTGATACATGTGTGAAAATCTGTCCAGGTAAATTAAAATTAAATTTCAAAATACCATATATTAAGCTTACTTTTTCAATCAGATAACCCTTAATCTTTTATATGGTTTTTTTTTCTTTAATATGAAAGAAAAAAAAAAGCTCTTTTTATCATTTTTTCCTATTATTAAACTTTAACCCATTTGTGCCTGTTTTTATTTTCCTTCCCAGTACTTTGTTTAGCTAAAACTGCTACATATATAATACAATAATTATTGCATTATGCTAATCTGAATATTCTGTTTGTAATTTGTGTAAAACAATCATTTAAAAAAATGAAAAAAAAAAGTATCTAACAAAACACCAATTTGTTTATGAAACAACATTGTTCAAACAGTGTTGCCAGTGGGCTTCTTTAAAAAAAAAAAAATCAGATTGCTTGACTGCCTCCACTTTTTTGAAATCGTATAA
Source organism: Maratus michaelseni (assembly GCA_963931845.1). Lineage (NCBI taxonomy): Eukaryota > Metazoa > Arthropoda > Arachnida > Araneae > Salticidae > Maratus > Maratus michaelseni. Next base: position 378,587,161 of record OZ007590.1, on the reverse strand, counting down.
TTAGCCTTGTTTCTACTTTATTTAATCTGTCATTAATAAAGCGAATTTTACTTTCTCAAAAAACTGGTGGCAATCAAGAAAACTGAATAAAATAAAAGTAGTGAACTGGCAACACTGTCCTAATTTGGGGATGCCAGGAATAAATTGGTTAATATTAATAGTTAAGACTCTGTGGAATGAATACTTGGAACAGTTTCTAAAAAGCAACTCAGAGTATTAATTATTTCCAGAAACATTATTTTAGATTCCTGAGAAAACACATAGTTCAAGTGCTACACGACAAAAATAAGGTGAAAACTGCACATCGTGATACAGTTATACCGATTGGTCAGTATCTACTCTATATTAATACAAAGCATATAAGAAGGGGAGGCATCGCGGAAACTGTGGGGAATTCAAGCCGTTATTCAAAATGGCGTCATTTTCGGGAATTAGTGCAATTTCGATTCTATTCATCATATAAAAGCATGTTTGATGGAAATTTAGATGTTTTTAGATAAAAAAAATATTATTTGTAACACTTTACAGCACAGTCGAAAAGTATTTATGAATTCAGTTTGCCTGTTTGTCTGTCTGTCTGGTCGTCTGTCTAGTCACGCACTAACTCAAAAAAAAAATAAATAACCGGATATCCAGATAATTAAAATATGGTATTGTAGCATACCGTAAATATATAGTAGTTTTTGGTAAAGGAAGAGGATCTTTCGGAAAATACTGCCAAAGTCGGCGTTATGAACCGAATTCCCGATTCCAGAGCACAAAACGGAGAAAAATGGGTCGTTACATGACCTGAATTGCTTATAACTCGATAAGTAATTTATTTATCAAAAAATGGAAACCTCATTTTGATTCCAAATTGCAGTTCTGCCAATTGTATGTCTTTGCATTTATTAGTCTGAAATTGTGACAGAAAGTTTCATGTTATTGAGCAGGTCATTTGAGAACCACTTTAAGTACTTTACATTTGCAAATATATAAAATAAGTATATAATTTAAACACCTCATTTGGGAAAATCAGTTCGATAGTTTAGGAGCTGTTGAATAATATAATGCCAAAGTGCAAACATTAACAATTCAAGCATGTGGTAGTATTATTACTGTTTAAGGATTTGTAAAATAACATAAGAACTTGTGAAGCACACTAAATGTATCTACATAATCTAGCTAGGATACACTACATAATCTATAATCTTACCTTTTGTGTTTTGGCTGTGCTGTATTGGTTGAAAAAGTAAAAAAAAAAAAACTTTAATAGCTATACTAAATTTGAATTAGAATGTCTGTAACTTTTTTTGTGTGTGCAATTAAAACTACTTTATGATTGTTTCTCCAAATGATAATATTGATTTATAAATCTTTAATTTAAGAATTGAATTTTCTTTATACAATCAATCACTATTTATAAGTAAAATTATTGTTAGGAGAAAATGTAGTAACATATTTAATTGTAAAATATCTATTTCAGAGAGTCAAGGTCTTGTATACAATCAAGAGTGCTCAAATGATCATTGTTGGGGTCAAGGACCTAATGAATTTGTTTCCTGTAAATCTTATAAACTGAAAGACTCTTGTGCACCTGGCAACTCGCGGGTAAGTTTGTAATGACATTAATCAATTAGTTTAAAAATTTAATTGCTCTGCGGGCATACAAAATTATCTTATATTTTAAATTATATCTTATCTTTAAATTGTATCATATATTAAATTATATTTAAAAAAATCATTTTTTTAAATATTTTTCTTTATTTCTTATTTTATTGAAACAACAAATAATGCATCATATATATCTGCTCTCAAAATTACTGTTTCCTCCTTTTCCTACCCCCCTCCCCTGGCACCAAAAATGCATAGTTTAACCTTTATAACATTTTAATTTTAAACTTCTTTTCAGACTTATTAAATACTCTATATTAAAAATAAATAACTCCAACCTACCACCTAAATTAACCCATCCTCCTAAAATCCCTGCTTCTCCCCCTCTGCCCCCCACCCTTATCTCATGAAGATCCTCCCCCTACAAATGCATCTCGTAAAATTAAAAATCTGTAAAATTTTTAAAAAGGGGCGAGAACTGGTTATAATGCTTTTTCATTTAATTCATCTTTTTTATTTTTAATATTCATGTGTAAACACAATTTTTATGACGTAATTTTCTTTATTTCCTGCTTTCAACACGTGATCATTTAATTATTATTTTAAACTTTCATTGTTTTTAATAGTCTCGCGCAAATGCATTTTTTATTTGAGATAAAACATAATCCTTTGCGCTTATTTAGAAATTGGCAACAATATAAAACAAATGGGTAAGCGTGATCGAAGATCGCAGAAAGGGTTTTGATGGTGAGAAATACCACCATCTAGATCTAAACTAGCACACACTATAAAAAAAAAAAGTATTTGGTTTTTTTTCTGCATATTAGCAGAGTATTTGGTATCATTTTAATCAGTGAACAGTGAACAATACAAATTAATGATCCATTTTAGGATCAGCGCATACAGATAGATAATTGTGGAACAAAGTGAACCACGGCAGTCAAGGAAATATTTGGTTTTCCGTTCCCACGAATGATTTAACTACACCTAATAAAAATGTCATGGAGAAAATTGTCAGAACAATAATATGACACATTTATTTATGAGAGCTTAAATAGGCACGAAGACCTCACAAGTCAAAGCATCTTTACCTCCCAGACACAGCACGGCGTCAAGAGGAATCGCTATTGTACCGACGGACCTATGAAACACTCAAGGGGAGTACCAAATTTCTCCCGCATGCCAATGGTCATCTCTCTAAAATCAGAGGTATGGCCGAAACATGCAAATTTTCAAGAAGTTAAAACGTATAAGGCCTTAATTTTATGTGAAAAGGGAAAAATGGTTCCATCCCTTTTTTTTTGCTCCACGAAAAGAATGTGATTTTTCTTGAGAGTAGAGATTCAAAAAAGATGGAAAAGTAGAAGGTTGACTGCTCTCTAACTAAAAAAACAGATTTTGAGTGTGTGTGCCAATAGATGGAAATGTACGCGCTAAGAAAAAGCGAAAACGCGTCAGCCATTACCTCCTGCTGTCAACGTTATCTAGTAATATAAGGTAACAAACAATCTTCCTTCACCATTGTTCCATTTTATTTAATTAAGCTATATTCTTTTAATAATACGAATTTATGTGTGTATGAAGATCCTACCCCGATCTAAACATAAAAAGGCTAATCAAATAAATACTTCTAGGGTATGGAACTCTGCCTTTCAAAATCGAATTTGTTAAGTCAGTAAGATAAACTGTAATTCTCAGAAAATAAATGTTGAGAATACAGTGCTCAACTAAGATTGAATATTTTTATTTTCTTAAAACATTTATATTTGTTTTTAATCATATGCTTATAATTACCTTGTAAATAAACTCAATTTTATATTCAATTAATTTTAGTCAGTTTTCCTTTTGTTTACTTAATTTATTGAATTAATATTAAGTCTTTTATTTTAGGAAATGTTTTCTTTAATATTACAATCTAGGTTTTAAAATAAGCCATTATATATTTAATGTTACATAACTCTCTGCAGGTAACCTTTGATGATTGTAATTGGCTCAAAGAGGATCCGAACTTCAAAAATAATTCACAACGCAACTTTTTCTTTTCTATAATTAATTGATAATTTGTCTAATAAAATTTTCTAAGTATAAATTATCATATCAGATCCTTAGAGTCATAGGTGCAAAATAAATACTATACGTCTCGGATAATTTAAAATACTCATATTAATCAATTAACAGCAATATAGTGGTAAATCCTATGCAGTCAGACTTAAATTCAAATAATTTAATTGATCACTCTGTAGCATTCCATCATAGGGTTTACCGAATTAGAAGTGGTACCGTTACCTCTTTCTAAATTATTTTAATATATTAATTTAATTTTAGAAATAGAACTTTAGGTTATTGTATAATTTTTTAAATATAAAAATATATATGCAATATTAAGACTAAAAAAAAAAAAAAAATTTTTTTTTGCTAACATAAATGTTCTTAATTCTAATTCTTTTGAAAAAAATTTTTTTCCTCTTTTCAACAACTAATTAAAAAAAAAAAAAAAAAAAAAAAAAAATTTTTAAGCATTCATTGGGGAATCTTCATACACTCTGTAACATGCATATACCTGGCAATTCTTTTTGGGTACCTCACTAAATATATAATGATATATTAAATAATAATAAGTGTTATTGGATTGATTTGTATTAACAAAGAATTGAAAATATGACTTGTGTTACATATACTGCAACAGCAGCAAATATAAAATAAATACATAATAATGCTCAAATATTGAAATGATATATATTATATATAATTAATTTCTCGAACAGTGCATAACAATTCACCATTGGGTATCTTTTATTTTATGTTAAACAATTTTTTTTTTTGCTCTCTCTCTATTTTATGATTTTTGTACTTTAATTGGATGAATAAGCGTAAAAGTCAAAGAATTAGTAGAATAGATACTGGTGTCAAAACTAGACAACAATTACGCGAATTAAATAATCAAACTGTAGACACTAATATTATTTGTAATAATAGTAATAATAATAATAAGAAAAAAAAGAAAGAGAAGAAAATTATAAATTCTGAAAAAGCTACTCCTAAAATTACTACAATGGACACCCCAAATGCAGATAGCCTAATTAATCTGATTCCATACTATGATGGAAAAAAGGAAGCAAATATTAACCATTTTTTCTTACAATTTGACAATCTCATCAATAAAACTGAATTGAATAATGATTCTAAATTAACTATATTAAAGGCGAAAATTGTAGGACCTGCTAAAGATAAATTGATGAGGGATCAAAATTTGTTCGTGGAACAGAACTTAGAAACCTTTAAAACAAAGTTAAAACAATTATTCGAACCCAAAACCACATTTCTAGAAGCGCAAAAGAAATTTTGCAATCTCAAACAAAAACCGGAACAAAACATGAACGAATTTATATTAGAATTTAATGCGGCAGCAGACCTTTATCTAAAAAAAAGTGGGCAAGATATAGGAGCTAACAACAGCTCTACATTCATGGAAATGATCAAATTATCTCAGTTTTTGGAATCAATTCGTAGTGATTTAAGTCTGGAAGTAAGAAAAAACTCTCCGCCGGACTTTAAAACAGCGTGCAACATAGCCTTAAAATTAGAGGAGGCTTATTCACATGTCAATTTAAAGGACATCAACAACATTTCCAAAACTAAAGATTCTGATTTGTTAAATGAACTGCTTAAACTCAATGTAGAAAGTGCAGAGAATATAAAATTATTAACCGCGGAACTAAATAACATAAAATTAAAGGTAAATGCCACTAACAATGATACAACTAGGTTTTGCAAGTACTATAAATCCACATCCCATACGAACCCACATTGTTGGTTTTACATGGGCAACGAACAAAACAGCAGTAATTACGTGGACAAAAATAAAAAAATTCCTGAGAATATTCAAATCGAAAAACCAAATTTTTATCAAGGGGGAAACCAACAAGCTCAGGGAAACTTTCAGCAAACCCCAAATTACACGCACCAAAACTTCAACCCTATGCAATATTCTGCTCCTCAGTACATGTACTATGCACCACCCCCACCCCACCAACAATTTATGCCGATATCATATCCCAGTTTCGGAAATTATGGAGGCAATTTCAACGAACAGAGATCATATGACCAGCGAAGAAATTATAGAGGGCATAGAGGGGGCTACAAGCAAAATAATTATAAAAAACATGATTATACAAAAAAAAATAATTCACAGCAGACATTTGAAAACAATAAACAAGATAAAGATCATGATCAGAATTCTAGTAACAATAAGGGAAACTAAAGTCGGGACTTACATTCTCAAATACAAGGCACCCGCGTAAGTCTCACTGCGGGTCTAAAAAAAATAACAAAATTATTGCTAGTGTCAAAAGTAATGACAATTCTCAACTTCCGATTATTACTTTTGAAATTAATGGTGTTAAGATTAATGCTTTGACAGACAGTGGGGCGGCAGTAACTTTGGCATCACCTATATTGTTCGAACAATTAAAGAATGCACACGTAAAATATAAAAATCTCTGTAACCAGGTAAAAATTCAAACATTAACAAATTCGACAATCTCTTTTAAGCAATGCATTAAATTAACTTTCAAATTGGAAAACGTTTTTGTATCGGGGGCATTCTATGTTACAACTCAAGATTTTGGTCGGAACTACAATATGCTATTGGGATTCGATTTCCTCAAAACAAATAATATTATCCTAGATTTTGAAGATAAAACCATGAAATTAAAAAACAAAAACATTGCACTTCAATTTCTAGAAAATGAACCTCAAAGTCTGATAAGTAACTTAACTGCTAACTCTAATGAGAATCAAAATAAAGAAACAATACGCAAAAAGAAAAAAAAACGTATCTCGCACAAAAATTTTGTTACAGCAAAACTAACACAGACAACGGAGTTACTACCAGGCGAAAAAAAAATTGTTGCATTACTATTAGATCCAGATAAATTCGCAACTACAAATACAATACTCTTGGAACCGATTAAACATAATATGAAAATTTATTATAAAACATCAATTCACGAAATTGCCAAGGATAATAAAATTCATATAATAATCACTAACAAATCACAACAAAAATTAATCTTAACAGAGGGAATGAACATTGGCAAAATTTCTAAACATTTTGAAATAAAATCAGTTGACACTGAGGGTCAAGAAGTAACGAAGCAGGTAGTGCACATTAATAATCTGAATTTAGAGCAAGTTCGTGAACGGAGAAAAGCAGAACTTAGATCAGACGACTTTAATTTACAACATTTAGACTCGGACACAGCAGAAAAATTAAAAAAAATACTTCTAAATAATGCACATGCCTTTTCTAAGAATTACGATACACTCGGACAATCTTCACTAGTCGTCCCAAGATTTAATTTAATACATAATTATCCTCTGCAGACTAAACCATACAAAACTGCACACAATGTTAAGGAGTATGCTAAAAAAGAAATTGAAAAACTTTTGAGAGCAAATATCATTCGTAAATCCAACTCTGATTACGCTTTCCCTGTTATTTTCGTTAAAAAAAAATCTTTGCAGAAAAACGAACAGGCTAATGAAGTTAAATATCGTATGGCGGTCGATTATAGACTTTTAAATGAAATACTTCAAAATTATGCGTACCCCATACCCGAAATTAAAGAGATTCTGCGGAGAATGAGTGGGAAAAAATATTATACAGTACTGGATCTACACAGTGCGTTTTTCCAAATAAATTTACGTGAAGAAGACACTGAAAAATTAGCTTTCATAACGGAGCACGGTAAATTCTCCTTTTTAAGATTGCCTTTCGGAACGCGACTCAGTACTGCAGTGTTTGCAGAATTAATTGATAAAGTGTTGGGCCACTTTAATGAAGATCAAGTCGCTTATTTTATTGACGATGTGATCCTAGCAGCCGACTCACTCGAAGAAATGTTAGATCTGTTAGACAAAGTCCTTAAAGCTTTTATTGAAAATAATTTAACTATTGAGCCTACTAAAATACAAGTCTGTATGTCAGAAATCGAATTTCTCGGTTTCACCCTAAACAGCGAAGGATACTCTCCTTCAAAAAGAAACATAGATAAAATTCAAAATTTAGTTAAACCTAAAAATAAGAAGGGAGTTAAATCTCTACTTGGTCTTTCGAATTATTTTAGATCGCTTATTAAAGACTATTCTAAAATAGTTGACCCATTAATTAATCTTACTAAAGACAAAGTGAAATTTAAATGGTCTGACATAGAAGAAAATGCTTTCAAAGAAATCCAAGCAGCGATAGTTAAAAATCCCACATTAAAACCCCCGGATTTCTCAAAAGATTTCATTTTAATCACAGACGCTTCTAAAACAGCTATTTCTGGAATTTTAGCACAAGAATACGACGGAGAACAGCTGCCAATTGAACATTTTGGGCGAAAATTAAGGGATCCCGAAAAGAACTACCCCAGTTTCAAACTCGAACTACTGGCGGTTCATGAAGCGGTGATGTATTTCAAGCATATTCTCGCAGGGAGAAAATTTAATATTTATACAGACTCCAAAGCGCTAACGTATTTTTTAAATTTGGAAAAGCAACCAGACATTGTAGCAAGGTGGTTGGACAATTTGTCCCCTTTTAACTACTCTTTTCAGCATATCGAGGGATCTAAAAATCCTGCTGATTATGTTTCGAGGAACATTAATAATATAATTTCAAGAGAAAAATTGCAAAATTCATTGTTTACGGTAAACAAAGCTCTATCAGATGAAAACATTAAACTACAACAATTAGAAGACGAAAAATTAAATAAAATAATAAACAAAATTAAAACTGACAAACAAAACAAAACCACAAAAAAATTCACTCTCAATCAAAAAGAAATATTAATATTAAAGCCAGGCTCTGATACAAATGAACTGTTAATTGCTCCGGATAAACTTAAAGCTGAAATAATACAGGAAGCTCATAAACCACATTTCGGATTTTTTAAAACTTATCAAATAATAAAAGCTAGATTCTACTGGTACGGGATGTACAGGGATGTAAAGAATTATTGTACTAAATGTATACCATGTAACACGACTAAACAACATCAAACTATTAAAGTTCCCACACAAAAAATAATCAAAGATAAAGAAATCGGATCAGTTTTGCATATAGATTTAATTGGTTTGCTTCCAATGACGCTACGCAAAAATAAATTTGTATTTATGATTATTGATTCCACATCAAGATTCTTGGAGGCTGTACCGGTTCGCAATTGTGAATCACAAACACTTCTAAATGTATTGAATCGCTATTTTAGTAATTTCGGATTGGCGCGATCCATAAAATTGGATAATGGCCGGTATTTTCACTCTGATTTATTCAAAGAATACATGGATTCTCTTAACATAGACCTAGATTTTACGTCCGTGAATAATCCACGCAGTAATGGGCTCTGTGAAATCAGTAATAAAATATTAAAAAATTCAATTGTGGCTATGTGTAAAAACTCTTTAGAATGGGATACCAGGATTGATTTTTTTAAAATTAATTATAACAGTACGCCGCACAGAGCTACGGGATTTTCTCCGGCACTTCTATTTTTCGGTAGAGAAATAAGAACTCCTTTTTCCATACACTTGCCTGACCAAGACATAATTGTCAAAACCTACGTTAAAAATAGAGTCCAACATATTGAGGAAATAAAGAAATTAGCCTTACAAAACCAAAAAAAAATGATGGCGGAGTACATCGACAGTACTCCAGTCCAAAAAGTAAAATTTCTACAAACGGGACAAGAATGCTACTTAAAAGTCGTGGGTAAACCAGGTGTACTTCAGCCAAAATTCTTGGGACCATTCGAGGTGGTAAGGAAGCTTAGGAATAACAATTACCTATTAAAGGAAATTGCATTCCCAGATAAAGCGACTATTAAACGCCACATAAATAAATTATTCTCACCAACGAAAGTGGAATCACAGACTATACACATAAATTCCTAGATAGGGAAGCGAGAAATTTTTTTTCTCTTTTATTGCTGTCGAGGCAATATGTATATATTTATTTTAAATTTTTATCGTTTATAGATGTCTTATTTTTCTTTAGTTTAGTACACATTTTATAATTTTCCATTATTGTTTATTTACAGTACATTGAGGACAGGTTACTATTTAAAAAAAAAAAAAAAAAAAAAAAAAGATCATTTAGGGAGGATACTGCAAGTTTTTTTTTCTTTGCTACACAGTGTACTACTGAGGGATTTGGCTCGTCAGAGGGAGTTATGAACAAACATGCACGTTAAATAAAAAATAATAATAATTACGGTAAAAATAAAAACAGAGGCAGCCTTGCCAGGGTATCACCCTTTCAAACCCATTTTATACTAATTTATATAACAAAACAAAAAAAATTTTTAATATATAACCTTACCCCCTCTACTAAAAGTGAAAATAAAAGTCTTTATATGTAGCACAAAACATATAACTAATCGATTTAAAATTACAAGTCAACATCTATTCACTCGGCGACACAAATATAAATAATAATAATACAACATTTTATATTGACCAATATTTATAATAATTCATCCTTTGCTTAAAGCCACGGATTGACGAATCCACTTGAATTATTATAACAAAAAAAAATCGGTCAGATTTTACAAAATTATTTTAGTTTAATATTTGATATAATCTATAACTTGGTTAGAACAACGCGTTTCAATTTTAATTTTAGAATAATCGTACGATTTCATATTATAAAACAAACAAGTAAAAAAAAAAAAAAAATTTATTAGTTGTCCCTAAGGATTAACATTTCAGATAATTTAAAAAATAAAAAATAAAAAAAATAATAATAAATAAAAAAAAAATACCATTGAACGTTTCAATTATTACAAAACATAAATTGGATGTTTAATTTATACCTTAAATATTTAGGTAAATTATTTCATACTTAAAAAATAATAATAATAAAAAGGTGTTGGATACATGTCAATGATCATTTCAGCAATTTATTGGATGTTAAAGTCTCGTTTTTGCAGGCGAAATTGAGACTATCTGCGCAGAGCATCTAATAATGCATTTAGCTGAGATATTTCTAATTAACTAAATTTCCAAACTTTACAAAAAAAAAAAGAATTTGTTTAATCTTTTTTTTTCTAACTATTATATGTAATATTTTATAAAACAAAAAATAATAAGAGAAAAGAAAAGCGAACGCTCGCTTTCGATTCCTTAAATATGTATATTTACACGTTAATATATTTTAAAATAATAATAATAAGAAGAATAAATAATTAAATAAATATTTTACAATTGCATGCACATTTTCGTTTGTGCAAAGCAACGCTCGCTTGTTCTCGCTAACTTAAATTGTAACTAGAAAATCAATATTATATTAAAAAAATATATATATTATAATACATTACGTTTTTATACACAATATAAATAAATAAGTAAATATATAAATTGACGAGAAGATAGTGCGATGCAAACGGATTTGACCACGTTACACGTGTACCGATTTTTTTTTTTTTTTTATAGAAAATATTAAGCAGATATATAGATTTAAACATACCCCATTTTTTTTTAAATCCAAGCCGGGTATACACGACTTTTTTTTTATTTTAATCACACATGTAATCTTATTTCAACAATAAAATACAGATAGCTGGATTTTGGCGAGTAATCCAAAATCTGCACAGACACACGTGCAATCAAATCGTTTCACTGATTTTTTTTTTTTTTTTTCTCCACTGTCAGTAATCCCGGAGTTTAGTAAACGTCACCCACAGGTGAGGAAAGATACCTAATACACGGCTTATCATTTCGCAAATCGTCCCCTGGGTACAACTGAATCCGAAGGTAGGGAGATGAGTCATTGTCCACAGGTAGGGTCATCTAGCTGTCATTCTCTATCCTTCCGCTTAGCGGTGATGGATTAGAGGGAGAAAAGATTACTGTTTTTTTCTTTTTCTTCTTCTGCCTTGTTTTTTTTTTTTTTTTCCCAACCCCGTCCATTCCAAGGCAGGCAGTTTAAAAGGGTATTGTGTTTGACTTTATAGATGGATATTTAAATTTTTGGTATCAAAAGAAGAAAACAAATTTTCATTTTTTAGACCTGTTTCTTTTATGAAAATATATTATTGAAAATATCTTTCATTCAGAAAAGTCATCCTTTTATAAGATCCCAAAACAAAATTGTTTTAGTAAGAATGATAAGATGTTTTTTTTCACATAACATTTTCTTTATGTATATTATATAAAATAAAATAAAGATGTTTGCCTTTTTGCTCAAGAGAGACATTTCATGTGAGATTATGTATATCTATTTTCTCTCTATGTTTTTGATATAATATATATATATATATTTTTAATGTATGGTTTTAATTATACAATGCATACAGTTTACTGATTATATTGAGTATTTGTTTTAAATGATTCTGTATATTGTGTTTCAACGTATGGGTACCTAATTAGCCTGTAATAATTAAAATAAAAGATTTGCCAATTTATATGTATGTAATAACTAAAAATATAAGAGTGGAAAAGAAAATTAATTTTTTTTTCTTTCTTCTCTCGGGCATTTTATTTTATTATTTGGCTTATTCAAATTTTCCTGCTTTATTTGGATTTGGACCTATTAAAACTCAAAATTTTAATAAATGTTTTTGGAACAATGGAAATTGAAACCAACTACACATGATAACTTGCTGAAGAAGTCATGTCTTTCATCAGATTTTTCAACAGTGAACTTTTGATTACGCTTTATTTCACCAATGTGTAAAACTTTTTTTTGGTGTTGCAAACCTACTTACACTCCAAACCTAGTGACACCCCAGCTTATCCCAAGTTCCTAGACTTTTCCATGTGAACAATTTCAGTTTTGATCTTCAATATAATACGACGATGGACTTTCATCGAGTACTTTGTGGCTATATATTTATATATAAAAAAAAAGATACTGTGGACCTTTTTTTTTCTAATGTCGGGGGAAGAGATGATGGTGAGAAATACCACCATCTAGATCTAAACTAGCACACACTATAAAAAAAAAAGTATTTGGTTTTTTTTCTGCATATTAGCAGAGTATTTGGTATCATTTTAATCAGTGAACAGTGAACAATACAAATTAATGATCCATTTTAGGATCAGCGCATACAGATAGATAATTGTGGAACAAAGTGAACCACGGCAGTCAAGGAAATATTTGGTTTTCCGTTCCCACGAATGATTTAACTACACCTAATAAAAATGTCATGGAGAAAATTGTCAGAACAATAATATGACACATTTATTTATGAGAGCTTAAATAGGCACGAAGACCTCACAAGTCAAAGCATCTTTACCTCCCAGACACAGCACGGCGTCAAGAGGAATCGCTATTGTACCGACGGACCTATGAAACACTCAAGGGGAGTACCAAATTTCTCCCGCATGCCAATGGTCATCTCTCTAAAATCAGAGGTATGGCCGAAACATGCAAATTTTCAAGAAGTTAAAACGTATAAGGCCTTAATTTTATGTGAAAAGGGAAAAATGGTTCCATCCCTTTTTTTTTGCTCCACGAAAAGAATGTGATTTTTCTTGAGAGTAGAGATTCAAAAAAGATGGAAAAGTAGAAGGTTGACTGCTCTCTAACTAAAAAAACAGATTTTGAGTGTGTGTGCCAATAGATGGAAATGTACGCGCTAAGAAAAAGCGAAAACGCGTCAGCCATTACCTCCTGCTGTCAACGTTATCTAGTAATATAAGGTAACAAACAATCTTCCTTCACCATTGTTCCATTTTATTTAATTAAGCTATATTCTTTTAATAATACGAATTTATGTGTGTATGAAGATCCTACCCCGATCTAAACATAAAAAGGCTAATCAAATAAATACTTCTAGGGTATGGAACTCTGCCTTTCAAAATCGAATTTGTTAAGTCAGTAAGATAAACTGTAATTCTCAGAAAATAAATGTTGAGAATACAGTGCTCAACTAGGATTGAATATTTTTATTTTCTTAAAACATTTATATTTGTTTTTAATCATATGCTTATAATTACCTTGTAAATAAACTCAATTTTATATTCAATTAATTTTAGTCAGTTTTCCTTTTGTTTACTTAATTTATTGAATTAATATTAAGTCTTTTATTTTAGGAAATGTTTTCTTTAATATTACAATCTAGGTTTTAAAATAAGCCATTATATATTTAATGTTACATAACTCTCTGCAGGTAACCTTTGATGATTGTAATTGGCTCAAAGAGGATCCGAACTTCAAAAATAATTCACAACGCAACTTTTTCTTTTCTATAATTAATTGATAATTTGTCTAATAAAATTTTCTAAGTATAAATTATCATATCAGATCCTTAGAGTCATAGGTGCAAAATAAATACTATACGTCTCGGATAATTTAAAATACTCATATTAATCAATTAACAGCAATATAGTGGTAAATCCTATGCAGTCAGACTTAAATTCAAATAATTTAATTGATCACTCTGTAGCATTCCATCAGGTTTCGTTTAATATTCCTTTCAAAACACTTTATCCTTTCTTTAATAAATTCAAATAAATATAATTTAGCAACAACAACAAAAAAAAAAGTCATGTTTTATTTAAAGTAAAAATTTACCGGTCTAATTTTCCGTTTTTTCGAAAATCTAAACCAGCCGGATAGCGGGCGAAACCCGCTATTATATTCTGCCATAATAATATCCGTCATGCGGACTAAATGCGATATTTAAAAAACATATAATTTCAAAATTAAACATGTTGGACGCCTTCAAAATGTTAAAATATGCGAATATTTCCATATTCGGGTTTTTATCATGATTCAATACATTCCTCAAACTCATATATTTACTATTCTCTATTATTCATATTGATACTCGCTTTGTATTATTCTCAAACATTTGAAAAATTCTTCATTAAATTTCCAATAGGACGTCAGATTTTCTTTTTAATTCTCTATGACGTGATATTAATCTGCTTTGTGTACATCCACATACTCCTTGTATTATTGAGAAATCTTAGACATTTTCCGTTTTATTTACCACTATGACGTCAATCAATTTTATTTCATATTTATCTTTTTTCCAATTGATGAAACTTTTTATTTCATTTTCATTTTTCACGTGAAAATCGTCTGATAGAAAATTAATTATTGTAGAAATAATTTCATTGTGGATTTTAAATTTTTGGCATCTGCTATAACGAAAAATGTTTAAATTTAATAGAAAAAGGCTATTAGAATCTTGGCTTTTTATCTCTATTTATTAAAATAATACGAATTTTTCAAATTTTAATATTTTCAGCTCTTCACAGCTGATATTCTGATTTATACACGAAGTTTCAACTCTGTAAGTTACATAGTTTTCGAGAATGGCTCTGTGACAGACAGACAACGGAGCGGGAGCAATAGGGTTTCGTGAGATGAACGAAACCCTAGAAATGACTTTTTCAATAAAAGATTTTTTACTCGATTTTTAAGGATTTTTTGAGTTTTTATTGTCCGACCGTGATAATTTTTGTTTTATTTCTGAAAGCTTGTTATATTTCGCGTCTGGTGGTATAATTTTCGAATCCGTAGGATGGCTAGAAAAAAAGTAATAGCTCCTCAAAAAATTCCCTAGTAAAAAAAGCGATGAGAATAACCCGGAATATCTACGCAGAATTTGATTGGTCCATTTCGTTTTTGGCTCAGTTCCAGATTACTTTTTTTTAATGTAGAAGGATATCTTATCTTTAAATTGTATCTTATATATTAAATTATATTTAAAAAAATCATTTTTTTAAATATTTTTCTTTATTTCTTATTTTATTGTAACAACAAATAATGCATCATATAAATCTTCTCTCAAAATTACTGTTTCCTGCTTGGCGATATATCGCCAAATTTCGCGACAAAAATAAGTCGCCAAAGCCATCGCCAACTTGGCGATAAACCCATTCCTTGGCGATTTTCCAATAGAACTCCATTATAAAACCGATGCTGTAAGGTTGTTTTTCTTGCAAACCACCTGAGGCTTTTAGCATTGAGTTACATGATGCTCAATAGGAAATACATTAATAATACTGCAATTTTCACAAAAATAAAATAAATTTAAACAAATGGAATATTTACAGGTATATACAAAATTCATAACAATATATACAAATCTATAGATCCTATACAGGGCTGAATAAAAGTGTTCGGATATTTTTCCGAATATTGTATATGTTTGAAATTCCTGAAATTATGTTTTTAAATATGTTATGCGTTTTCCAAATTGTTTACTTAGATGTTACCTTTCAGCTTATTAAACGGTATGATTTGTAAAATTATTTTGGAAGCGTTGGAAAGTGTTACATAATCTATGCTTCACGCATGATTTTTCGTTCTTGTTTATCTTACTTATAATAAAATCCAAAGGCGAGAAAGTGTCTGTAACCAATCCGGGCTGAACCACTCTGATCTGCGAATTGACCGTAGTTAAACGCCATGTTAGGCTTAATGAAGACTCTGTTCTAACATATAACAACTAAACGATAATTTATCCTACTTGAAATCACGTCTTTCAAAATAAATTAATGTTTGTGAGATGGCTTACATTAAATTATGTTTATATTTTGAGATAACTTCAGTTGAAACTTAGGTTTATTGCTCCATGAATGTAAACAAACAAATGATTCATTCGTCGTGAACGTTTAAAATATTAAACCATGAATGCAACCGTTCGGAAAGCAATCGCAAACGGAGGAAGTTACACTTTCCTCCGTGATACTCGCTCTCGCTAAACTACTTCATTCATTCGTTGTGAGCCTTTTTCGCCATCTATCGGAGATTAATATAAACAAAATTTTAAATTGAATACAGTGACCTCTCACTTATACGCGATACACTGTAATTATTTTTCAGCACCAGTTCCTTTTTAAAGTAATTTTCTCCTTATTTAATCGCAGAATTTATAAATCGAATTTTACTGTTTTAAAATAGTGGTACAAAAAGTAATTACTGAACATCGCGTATAAGTGAGAGGTCACTGTATTTCTTATGAAATATAATTAGAATATAAGGAATATGTAATTGTAATACCGTGTACTACATATATTAATTATATCAATGATTAGAATATAAGGAACATGTAATTGTAATACCGTGTACTACATATATTAATTATATCAATGAAATAAAATTTTGTATTTTAGCATAGTAGAAACTTTGTAGTGAAAATAAATTTGTAATTTAATAAGAGAATTTTAAAAAAATACTTATTTAATAAAAAATGATCTTTATAATGATCAAAATTTATCAAAGATTTCTTTAGGCATGTTTATAAAAATTCAGAATTTAATTTGCGATAACTTTTTTTAAAATTTAAGTTATTTAATTATTATTTTGGCAAATAAACTTTCTGTCGAAATTGCACTTTGTTCTGTATTTAATCAATTTTGCTTGCATTGTAAATAAAATGAATATTTTATATCAAACATAATTAAAATATAAGGAATATAATGTAATACTGTGGTACAACAAGTATTACTTATATCAATGCAGATTAAATTTTGAATTTTAACATAGTAACTTTGCAGTGAAAAAAAAATTATCAGTTATATTAATACAATTAATAGATGCGATTTAATCAAGAAATAAAAAAGAAATTATTTTAATCATCGAAATTTATTACAGTTGTATACAGTTGTGAAATCGGAATTTGAATAATGAAATGTTTACTCTGATATAGCAGGGCAGTTTAAAAGGTCAAAACGACGCAAATTGCCGAAGTGACTCGAAATTTTTAATGTCGCTTAAAAATATGCTTTGCAGCGCTGCCTCGTGAAGTGTTAGAGCAGCTTTTTACGAGGTTTGTTATGCAAGGCACCGCCCCGATGTAAATAGGGGGCCGCTAGCGGGCCCGGAGATGTGTTAACCCAGCAATGTGTGTTTAAACAACTTTGTTGATCTAAATAATGTTTTGAAGATTTTATCGTTCTTAATCTTTACAGAATTTTTTTATAGTGAAATCTATTGAAGTTCAATCAAAACAGTTTATTTACTTCGGGAATGGCGTTATTTATATCAAAGGATTGAATATCATTTCATAACATCTTAATGTTGTTTGTTTGTATGAAGTCTTATGAAAATGAAACGTAACATTCCGTCATTTTTGACGGGGGTTATATGCTAGTATTCTATAAAAGTAAATATCCTAGAAAATGGCGCTATCCGAATAAATCAAGAACTCTAAAAAATATCAAATGATTTTTTTTTTCAATTTTATGATACTGGCTGATACGAAATTGAATAGTTGCCGAGATATTTGGAATCCTATTTTCCACACTCTTCGATTTTTCATGACCCTGTATTTCATCCAAATTTCACTTCAAAGATATATTTTAATTGGAAATTTGACGCTTAATCAGATGGAATAAACCGCTAGTTAATAGGATTATTATTTTTGGAGTTATAAGGATGTTTCTTTCAAGCAATTCAGTAATCGAGCCTTTAAAGTTTGTGACGTCATCAAGCCACGATTTTATTTGAATTGCAATGCATTTTATAAGTAGTAATACACATTTTTATTTTAATATTTTACATTATGCATATCCATGATGGGTAAGTATTACGGTGGCCCCCAACGACTAGTTTAAACTATTGAAGATAGGGTAAAAACTTCGATGAATTTGAATTTTTCGGAAAATTTCACCTGAAGTACATACCAAGCATATTGATAAAATATATAAAATAACAAGAATTTTCTTTTCTGTAAAAAAGAAAAGAGGTTCTTTATTACGAACATATTATTAGATTATAGAGATGGATTAAAATCATTTCTGCAGTGTAATCCAAAATGTGAATATGATTGTATTTATTTTAGAATAGAATAAGTAAAAAAAGTTTTCCATTCTATTTCTATAGATTTTTTAAAAGTGATATTATAATGTTTGGAATGAAATTTGTACTAAAACTGAAATTGAGATGAAATTTGTAACGAGATTTAATTAGATTATTTAAAAAAATTACTTTTACATTAAATGTGAGCATATTTGAGTTCTGTTCAGTTGAGATACTTTAATAAGAATTTGGGGTGCATTAAAATCTAAATAAACACTGAACACGATTTTTTTTAATTTCGAAAATAAGGACAGAAGAAAGATTTTTATGCATGTTCTGTGTATTTTACAATCAATTTAATGAACCTAATGCATCCCAAAATGATGAGAACCGAAACAACAACCACAACGTTATTTCCAAATATTTTTCTACATTAAATCATGAATATTTTTTTAAATTAAAGCACGTAGTGTATTTTCAAAAATAAAAAGGTACAGATGCACGCTCTAAAAACAACAGTGCAAGCTCTGAAAACGGCTCAGTGCCTGGGCTAGCATTTTTTAGCAGATGTTTAGCGCTAAACTCTTCTTAGGAGTAATTAGTTCATAGTTTTCTCGATAAAAACATCACTGATTGTTTACTGTAAAAAATATATATTTTACTTCTTCCTTCGAAATGAAGAATCAAAAATATTGCTTTTGTAACATCAGTTTTTTAAAGTTGAGAAGAATATTTTAAAGATATTTTTAGAACTTCTCCCGTAATTCAAAACATGAAATGTGATTACCATATATATATATTGTTTATATTGGGGGGGGGGGGTGTAAAAATTGACTTTGTTTTAGGGCTAGAATGCTCTTCAAAATGTTTATTCTTTGCATAGGCTGCCAAACTTTTTAATATCTCAACATTAACCATATTTAATGATATAAATTTGCAATTAAATAAGACTACTATTTTAATTTAAAAAGATTTCTATTTGGAAATACTGGTATTCAAAAATCAGAATGTTTGTCAGTTATGTCTTTGCTATCAATTTTGCATCTGATATGTTCATTACTTTCCAATTTTAATTTAAAACATTTACTTCATTACTTAATTTAATTATAATAATTTACATCTAAAAATATTTCTAATATAAGATTTGTTAATTTCTTTTCAATTTAAATGTAATCTGTAATGTAAAAATAGTTTCAAGTTTTACTAGTGGAATTTTTTTTATGCATGCACAAGCTTTTGATTAAAAAAAAAAAAAAAAAAAAAAAGAAAGAAAGAAAGAAAGAAAAAGAAAGAAAATAAACATACCCTTTCTAACTTATTTTTCGTAAAAGGGGTGGGGAGTGCCCACCTCAGTTACTGCCTTGAGGTGAAGAAGCTAGATTGTTGTGAACTACTGATAACCATAGTGAAAATTCACACCTGGCTACTGCTTTAAACCCCTCCCTTTGAAATGACAGCGGCAAAATCAAACAGGGAAAATGATAAAATCTCTGCAAAAGCTATTTTTAAAGGCATGATGTGTTTTAATGACACATTGGATTTTTTTTTTGTGTGTGTGTGTGTGTGTGATTTATTCTTAATAATATCTGAAACTTCAAGATTTCTTTTTTTTTTTAAAATTATGGTGCTTCATAAATAAGCATGTAATTTGCTTAGCTGTTAAAATACTAATTAATGTAATTCTTTTTTTTTAATTAGGCATGTAAAAACTTTGATGATAATGAAATTTGCAAAGAAGAATGTGCACCAATCAGGAGGTATAATCCAGCTACTTATTCACGGGAGAATAATCCTAAGGGAAAGTATGCTAAGGGTGATACATGTGTGAAAATCTGTCCAGGTAAATTAAAATTAAATTTCAAAATACCATATATTAAGCTTACTTTTTCAATCAGATAACCCTTAATCTTTTATATGGTTTTTTTTTCTTTAATATGAAAGAAAAAAAAAAGCTCTTTTTATCATTTTTTCCTATTATTAAACTTTAACCCATTTGTGCCTGTTTTTATTTTCCTTCCCAGTACTTTGTTTAGCTAAAACTGCTACATATATAATACAATAATTATTGCATTATGCTAATCTGAATATTCTGTTTGTAATTTGTGTAAAACAATCATTTAAAAAAATGAAAAAAAAAAGTATCTAACAAAACACCAATTTGTTTATGAAACAACATTGTTCAAACAGTGTTGCCAGTGGGCTTCTTTAAAAAAAAAAAAATCAGATTGCTTGACTGCCTCCACTTTTTTGAAATCGTATAATTAGCCTTGTTTCTACTTTATTTAATCTGTCATTAATAAAGCGAATTTTACTTTCTCAAAAAACTGGTGGCAATCAAGAAAACTGAATAAAATAAAAGTAGTGAACTGGCAACACTGTCCTAATTTGGGGATGCCAGGAATAAATTGGTTAATATTAATAGTTAAGACTCTGTGGAATGAATACTTGGAACAGTTTCTAAAAAGCAACTCAGAGTATTAATTATTTCCAGAAACATTATTTTAGATTCCTGAGAAAACACATAGTTCAAGTGCTACACGACAAAAATAAGGTGAAAACTGCACATCGTGATACAGTTATACCGATTGGTCAGTATCTACTCTATATTAATACAAAGCATATAAGAAGGGGAGGCATCGCGGAAACTGTGGGGAATTCAAGCCGTTATTCAAAATGGCATCATTTTCGGGAATTAGTGCAATTTCGATTCTATTCATCATATAAAAGCATGTTTGATGGAAATTTAGATGTTTTTAGATAAAAAAAATATTATTTGTAACACTTTACAGCACAGTCGAAAAGTATTTATGAATTCAGTTTGCCTGTTTGTCTGTCTGTCTGGTCGTCTGTCTAGTCACGCACTAACTCAAAAAAAAAATAACCGGATATCCAGATAATTAAAATATGGTATTGTAGCATACCGTAAATATATAGTAGTTTTTGGTAAAGGAAGGGGATCTTTCGGAAAATACTGCCAAAGTCGGCATTATGAACCGAATTCCCGATTCCAGAGTACAAAAAGGAGAAAAATGGGTCGTTACATGACCTGAATTGCTTATAACTCGATAAGTAATTTATTTATCAAAAAATGGAAACCTCATTTTGATTCCAAATTGCAGTTCTGCCAATTGTATGTCTTTGCATTTATTAGTCTGAAATTGTGACAGAAAGTTTCATGTTATTGAGCAGGTCATTTGAGAACCACTTTAAGTACTTTACATTTGCAAATATATAAAATAAGTATATAATTTAAACACCTCATTTGGGAAAATCAGTTCGATAGTTTAGGAGCTGTTGAATAATATAATGCCAAAGTGCAAACATTAACAATTCAAGCATGTGGTAGTATTATTACTGTTTAAGGATTTGTAAAATAACATAAGAACTTGTGAAGCACACTAAATGTATCTACATAATCTAGCTAGGATACACTACATAATCTATAATCTTACCTTTTGTGTTTTGGCTGTGCTGTATTGGTTGAAAAAGTAAAAAAAAAAAAACTTTAATAGCTATACTAAATTTGAATTAGAATGTCTGTAACTTTTTTTGTGTGTGCAATTAAAACTACTTTATGATTGTTTCTCCAAATGATAATATTGATTTATAAATCTTTAATTTAAGAATTGAATTTTCTTTATACAATCAATCACTATTTATAAGTAAAATTATTGTTAGGAGAAAATGTAGTAACATATTTAATTGTAAAATATCTATTTCAGAGAGTCAAGGTCTTGTATACAATCAAGAGTGCTCAAATGATCATTGTTGGGGTCAAGGACCTAATGAATTTGTTTCCTGTAAATCTTATAAACTGAAAGACTCTTGTGCACCTGGCAACTCGCTGGTAAGTTTGTAATGACATTAATCAATTAGTTTAAAAATTTAATTGCTCTGCGGGCATAAAAAATTATCTTATATTTTAAATTATATCTTATCTTTAAATTGTATCATATATTAAATTATATTTAAAAAAATCATTTTTTTAAATATTTTTCTTTATTTCTTATTTTATTGAAACAACAAATAATGCATCATATATATCTGCTCTCAAAATTACTGTTTCCTCCTTTTCCTACCCCCCCCCCCCCCTGGCACCAAAAATGCATAGTTTAACCTTTATAACATTTTAATTTTAAACTTCTTTTCAGACTTATTAAATACTCTATATTAAAAATAAATAACTCCAACCTACCACCTAAATTAACCCATCCTCCTAAAATCCCTGCTTCTCCCCCTCTGCCCCCCACCCTTATCTCATGAAGATCCTCCCCCTACAAATGCATCTCGTAAAATTAAAAATCTGTAAAATTTTTAAAAAGGGGCGAGAACTGGTTATAATGCTTTTTCATTTAATTCATCTTTTTTATTTTTAATATTCATGTGTAAACACAATTTTTATGACGTAATTTTCTTTATTTCCTGCTTTCAACACGTGATCATTTAATTATTATTTTAAACTTTCATTATTGTTTTTAATAGTCTCGCGCAAATACATTTTTTATTTGAGATAAAACATAATCCTTTGCGCTTATTTAGAAATTGGCAACAATATAAAACAAATGGGTAAGCGTGATCGAAGATCGCACAAAGGGTTTCGTTTAATATTCCTTTCAAAACACTTTATCCTTTCTTTAATAAATTCAAATAAATATAATTTAGCAACAACAACAAAAAAAAAGTCATGTTTTATTTAAAGTAAAAATTTACCGGTCTATTTTTCCGTTTTTTCGAAAATCTAAACCAGCCGGATAGCGGGCGAAACCCGCCATTATATTCTGCCATAATAATATCCGTCATGCGGACTAAATGCGATATTTAAAAAACATATAATTTCAAAATTAAACATGTTGGACGCCTTCAAAATGTTAAAATATGCGAATATTTCCATATTCGGGTTTTTATCATGATTCAATACATTCCTCAAACTCATATATTTACTATTCTCTATTATTCATATTGATACTCGCTTTGTATTATTCTCAAACATTCGAAAAATTCTTCATTAAATTTCCAATAGGACGTCAGATTTTCTTTTTTATTCTCTATGACGTGATATTAATCTGCTTTGTGTACATCCACATACTCCTTGTATTATTGAGAAATCTTAGACATTTTCCGTTTTATTTACCACTATGACGTCAATCAATTTTATTTCATATTTATCTTTTTTCCAATTGGTGAAACTTTTTATTTCATTTTCATTTTTCCCGTGAAAATCGTCTGATAGAAAATTAATTATTGTAGAAATAATTTCATTGTGGATTTTAAATTTTTGGCATCTGCTATAACGAAAAATGTTTAAATTTAATAGAAAAAGGCTATTAGAATTTTGGCTTTTTATCTCTATTTATTAAAATAATACGAATTTTTCAAATTTTAATATTTTCAGCTCTTCACAGCTGATATTCTGATTTATACACGAAGTTTCAACTCTGTAAGTTACATAGTTTTCGAGAATGGCTCTGTGACAGACAGACAACGGAGCGGGAGCAATAGGGTTTCGTGAGATGAACGAAACCCTAAAAATGACTTTTTCAATAAAAGATTTTTTACTCGATTTTTAAGGATTTTTTGAGTTTTTATTGTCCGACCGTGATAATTTTTGTTTTATTTCTGAAAGCTTGTTATATTTCGCGTCTGGTGGCATAATTTTCGAATCCGTAGGATGGCTAGAAAAAAAGTAATAGCTCCTCAAAAAATTCCCTAGTAAAAAAGCGATGAGAATAACCCGGAATATCTACGCAGAATTTGATTGGTCCATTTCGTTGTTGGCTGAGTTCCATATTACTTTTTTTTAATATAGAATTTTATCTTATCTTTAAATTGTATCTTATATATTAAATTATATTTAAAAAAATCATTTTTTTAAATATTTTTCTTTATTTCTTATTTTATTGTAACAACAAATAATGCATCATATAAATATGCTCTCAAAATTACTGTTTCCTGCTTTGCCCCCCCCCCCCCCTGGCACCAAAAATGCATAGTTTAACCTTTATAACATTTTAATTGTAAACCTTTTCAGACTTATTAAATACTCTATATTAAAAATAAATAACTCCAACCTACCACCTAAATTAACTCATGCTCCTAAAATCCCTGCTTCTCCCCCTTTGCCCCCCACCCTTATCTCATGAAGATCCTCCCCCTACAAATGCATCTCGTAAAATTAAAAATCTGTAAAATTTTAAAAAAGGGGCGAGAATCTTCAGTATTTCGGTAAATTAAAAATAAATAAATAAATAAGTAAAAAATAAAAATAAATTCCCAGTCCAACAATAAATACTGCCCCTCCCCCCCAAAAAAAATATAAATAAATAAATAAATAAATAAAACAAAATAAAAAAATTAAAAATCATTTTTTAAATAAATTTTTTTAATTTATTATTTTATTGTATAACAATAAATAATCAATAATCTAAATCTGCTCTCAAAATTACTGCTTCCCCCCCTCTGGTACCAAATATGCATAGTTTTCTTCTTCATTTTTTCTGCTCTATTTGTGATTTTTTCCCAGAAATATTTAAATAACGATCTACATTATACCTGTTCCAAAAAGTCCTCTTTATTTCCTTTGTCCCCCCCCCCCCCAGTACATACTTTAAAGTCTTTAAAAGTTTTTTTTTTTTATTTAGAACTTTCTTGCAACTATAATTAAATAATTATCTAAATTGCTTCCCCCCCCCCCCCCCCCACACACACCTCTAAAAACTGGCTTCTCCCCCCCCCCCCCCCCCAGCACACAAACTTAAAAATCTTTAAAACTATATTTTAAAGATTTTATGTGGTATTGTCACGTTGTAGCAACAATAAATAAATGTGATAATCTAATTCTCCCTTTAAAGTTCCATTCTCCATCCCCAGAAAAAGGGATGAATTTCTAGACATGGAGGGAGAAATGGCAAAGAGAAGATTTTAGTATTTTTGTAGTTTGGTTGTTCTCACAGCTGATATTTTGTTAATGAATGGGGAGTTATTTTAGAGAACATATTTATTTCAAAACATAAAACATGCTCGTGATTCAGGGAAGAACAGCCAAACTGCAAAAAAGATGAAAAGTTTTGCTTTCCTCTCACATATTTAGAAATCCACTCCTCTTCTTTGGGAGAATAGGACAGAGAAAATTTTTTAAATGGAATGATGATTTTAGATGAGTGATACTTATATATGATATGATATAAATGAGATGAGCTACCTTACTACAAAATAAGAAATAGATCAACATTTAAAATAATAATAATAATATTAAAGATTTTAAACTATTTGCTGGGTGAGAAGACAGGGGGGGGGGGGGGGGGGGAGTGGCATTTTTGGGAGAAAGGGGGGTAAATTTAGATGATTGATTATTCATTAATATTGTTACTAAAGAGAAATAAATACAGCAGTTTAAAAAAAATAGTTTCAAAGATTTTAAAATTTGTGTGTGAGGGGGGAGGGGGCAGACACTTTTGGAGTAGACAGAAAACGTAGGTGACAAATTAGAAGGCAACAAGTAGGACATAAAATTTCTTCACATAAGAGTTTTATAAATTTTAAACTTTATAGTGTTTGGATGAGAGGGAAATATGAATTTCGATAGAAGGAGCTTGTAATTTAGATGATTCGTTTTTTATTTATTGTTAATAGAGAGCAACAAAGAGGACAGAGGATTTATTTTTATAAATAGTTTATTTTTTATTTTATTTTATTTTATTTTTTAATAGGGGTTAGCTAAGTGAAAGAAGCAGACATTTTGGTGGTAAAGCGATAATTGAAATGGTTGATTAGTTATTTATTGTTACTAGACAGCAAATTTTTTAATAAAGATTTTGAACTTTGTATCCTGAGAGGAGAGGGAGGGAAGGAGAAGTGTAAGTTTCAGAGAGACAGAGAGGGGAATAGAGTGGAGGGTAATTTATATGATTGATTATTTACTTATTTTTACTAGAGAGCAACATGCAAGACAGAATATATTTTTTAAATAGAGTTTTAAAGATTTTTTTTGCTGAGGGGAGGCAAAAGAGCGGAAGCAGACATCCTGGTGGTAGAGAGAAAATTTAAATTGATGATTATTTATTTATTGTTAGTAGAGAGCAACAAATAGAGCATATTTTTTTTTTTATAAAGGGTTTTAAAGATTTTAAACTTTATATGCTGAGGGAGAAGAGGAATAAATTTTGAATGGAAAGGGAGATTGTAGTGTAGAGGATTTATTTGTTTACTAATTTTTACGTTACTAGTGAGCAGAAAGAAGTACAGAAGGATTTAAGATTCTCAAGTTTTCAAACTTTTTATGTTAGAGAGGGCATAGAAGGGAAACAGACATTTCATGTGAGAGGAAGGATTTCATTAACCACATATAAAAACATAAATGGAAATCTGTCAAAAATATCAAAAGAATGAAAATTGCCTCCCTTGGTTTTTTAAAATCAATTTTTGTGCATAAAATTTTTATGGATTTTTTTTTTTTTTTTTTTTTGGGGGGGGGGGGGCTTATATTCAGGAATGGAAAAGAAAATCAAAATTGCTTAAAAGTGGGAGGGGGGCTTACATTCGAGGGGGGCTTACTTTTGGGATTTTACGGTATGTGAATAATGATATGATGCAGAATAATGATTATGTATGCAACAGTAAAGGGGGAACAGTCAGCGGGTCCTGTTCATCGTAAGAAGCTTGATGATAGGTCTAAACATATGATCTTCATGGGTTATTCTTCAATGGGATATCGATTGTTAGATCCTGAGACGAAACGCATAACTGTTTCAAGAAATGTCAAATTTGATGAAGAGAAGAAGCATACCATAAACTCAAAACAACACATAGTGGAAAATTCAGAATTGACTGATTGTGAAATTAACCCAGATTCTCAAGAAAGAACTAGTGAAGAATCAGAAGATTCTGAAGAGAAAGAAGATAAAATGAGAAAATCCGAGAGATCAAGAAAACAACCTATTCGGTATCCAGCTCCTGAAGTGTACGAAGCATTACTTTGCCAACAAGAAACTTTATCTTTTGATGAGATCAAATTTCTCCCTGTTGATGAACAACGTTTATGGAAGGAAGCTATGGATGCAGAGATAGAAAGCATGGAAATCAACGACGTCTGGGATCTCGAAAAATTACCACCTGATAAACGAGCTATTTCCTGCAAATGGGTGTATACCATCAAAAGAGATGGACGTTATAAGGCTCGCCTTGTAGCCCGTGGATTTATGCAAAAAGAACGACTAGACTATAGGGAAACTTTCGCTCCTATAATAAGTATGCCAGCTTTACGTTTAGTGCTTTTTGTCATTTTAAATGAAGACTTACATGCATTTGTTTTGGATGTAAAAACAGCTTTCCTGAATGATAAGTTAAATGAATTTGTTTTTATGGATCAGCCCCAAGGCTATGATGATGAAAGTGGGTTAAAATGTAAACTCAAACAGAGTTTATATGGCCTGAAACAGGCCCCACAATGGTTTGAAAGGTTTCTTGAATTTGTTTCAAAATTAAAATTTAAATCTCTTGATAATGAACCTTGTATTTTTATTCGTTATAGTAATGGTCATAAAATAATTATAGCTCTGTATGTTGATGATATGCTTAATAGCAGGTTCAGATTTAAATGAAACTAATGTAGTTATTTCTTTACTCTCTATAGAGTTTCATATGTCAAAATCAGAATGTGTTTCAGAATTTCTAGGTATACAAATGAAATTTAAATCTGATAGTTTAATAATGGATCAAGAGTTTTATATAATTAAATTGTTAAGTAAATTTAATATGCTGGGATGCAAACCTAGTGATATTCCTATTTCTCCTAAATCCACTCCATCTGATTTCAAAAATGGAAAACCATTTAATGGTCCATACCGTGAACTTGTAGGTTGTTTATTGTACTTAGCATATATTTCACGACCTGATATTTTATATAGTGTTAATTGTTTGAGTCCAATGTAGGAAAATCCTACTGAAGTTGCATGGATTGCACTAAAGAAAATCTTTAAGATATTTGAAAGGAACTTTGTCCTAAAATCCCAGACGAATTTATAAATATAAGTGATGATCTAATTTCAGTTCAGTTACTATGTTTTTGTCATTGTGTAATGTTATTTTGTAACTCAATATATATATTCGATCCAAGGCCTCGTCTGTTTATTTGCTTTGTTATTTTATCAATAGGTGACAATGCAAATTTTTGTGCAGTCTTTGACAGGAACAACATTCACTTTAGATGTTCAACCAAATGATACTATAGAAAATTTGCAAGCAAAAATTCAGTATCAGGAAAGAATCCCACAAAATCAACAACGGTTGATTTTTTCTGGAAAACAGTTAAAAAGTGGGCATACTCTGTTGGACTACAACATTAAAAAAAGATCTACACTCAATCTTCTAGTAAAGATGCATGGAGGCATGATGGCCTTAAATCAGTCCACCGGTAAGTTCTTTGTAAAATGTAACTTATTGATTTTCCGTCAAATCGTTATTCTATACAAGACGAGATGAAAAATTTTGTCTTTAGCAAATAACAGTTGCAAAATATTTTTATTAAAACTTATTATATTGCATCTGATTAGAGTTTATTATTTTTTTCGTTCACTTTTGTTATAGCGACCTTCCATTATAACGACAATTTTCTTTGGCACACGATGTGTCGTTATAACGAGCATTGACTGTATATAATATATATACACTGGTGTCCAGAAATTAAGGGCAGTGACCAATTTCAGACGTTTCGTCGAATATCTTACTGAAACTCATGAGGAAATGCCTGAAATGTCCTTGAACTTTGAGGCAGTGGCACAGCCAAGGGGGGGGGGGGTTAACCCCTTCCCCCCCCCCCCACAGCTAAAAAAAATTACTATAATTGCCGCTTATATGAATCGAAACTACTAAAGTTAAAATTAAGTTTTTTGGCCTTTCCGCCTTGGCAGAATCCACAGCTTTCTTAAATCAAATTCTATTCAACTGTTGTGTCTTATCACAACTAACGAAAGTATTAAACAAGTTTAAAAATTAAATAAATTATTCATTATTATCATTGAAGAATTAATTACAATAGAAGACCCAAAGTTAACCCAAATATTAATAACTTAAGAAAATAAAATATTAAAAAGTCTTCCTACATAAGAAAATATTACATTTAAGAATAAATAAGAGAAATTTACAACCAGACTAAAATTTAGGATAGATAACTAAGAGCTTTTAAAGGAAAAGGAAGGAGCTGCGTTGTGAAAAGCTCCTGCATTTGGAATAAGGAAGTTAATTAATTAAGATGAAAACCCAAGATGCAATAACACCAGCCATGGTCAGTGAATTTGCTTAACTACTGATTCAACATCATCTTCATATGGGCAAAAATTTAAAAAACTGCAGAAGTTAATTAAAGAAACAATTACTGAATTTAAGGCAACAATTGAAAATTTTGAATAAGGAATGAAAATAGCTAGCCCTCATGAAGATGACCTTAAATCCCTAAGGAAAGAAATAATAAAAATAATAATTGAGAGAAGGGCACTGCAGGAATGACTCAAAAAGAATATATAATTAAAAGGGAATTATTAACAAAACATATGATGATCCTTACATGCTATAACTTAAGGTTACTAAACAATAGGATTTAGGTAGATTACTGATAAATGATGACATTGAAATTTAATTGTATTAAGTAGTAATTGTAACATAATAAATTTTATACATGATTATAATTTATCATGCAATGAAATGAACAATCTTCTTATATTATTAGACAAGTCCATAGTAATTGACATTCAAATTATTTCTTAATTTAAATTTTAACAAATAGAATCTTATTTTACTCATTATATAACAAACAAAAAAAAAATCACCCTTTAATTACTAAAAGATTTTAGATTTGAGCTACGGAGGATTAAAGTTAAGTAACACATGGTGTCACATAAAAAAATTTAATTAGCCAATAAAAAAAAAATAAGTATAAAATAAAAGAAACAAGATTAATTAAAAATAAAGAAAGATTGAATTAGCTGCATCATGCTGAGCAGCTAATATCAAAAAGGAAAAGGAAAAAAAACTTAGCATATTGAAGTGGATGGGCCCATCATCTTGCTTTAATCATCATCTAAAACCACCTACCTTGATGCTGGCTGAAGACCGAATTGCCATTCAATGCCCCCGCGGAATCTAGCTGCACCTCTTTCACAAACGTATGCTTCCGCACTAAAAATATAGTGCGGAACTAAAAACTATAGGATAAAATTAAATCATCTTGTTGAAAGGATATAGTGTGCTTAAAATTGCACAACAAGACGTTTACTGTTTCTTCATAATCATAATTCTAGTTGATTTTACTTTTTTTTTTCTTTTTTCTATCTATCCGTTGAAAACTCGTAACCTTCCGCGGAGCATGACGTCAGCCACTTCTCTAAGTGGCGTCACCACGTGACCTTCCGATCATCTTGGCGGGAGATGCTGTATCGATGTTACGATCGTTGCCACATGATGTTAACAGTGCAAAAATTGAAGAAAAGGGAAATGTCAGGATTTAAAAGCAAAAATATAAAAAGGAATTTTAATGTTAATTAAGGTTAAATAATTTAATAAAAATACCTAAAATAAAATAATAACTCCTGTAGCTCAAATTCGAAACAAAACACTCCAGTAGCTCAAAATTAACTTCTATATAATTACACAAGTATGCATATCTATCTTTTGTAAAAATAACTATATAAACAATATTAAAATCATAATTAGTTAATTACCAGTGAAACATTTGATATTCAACAGAATGAAAGCGCACTATTTCAACCTGCACAGCACCAAATATCTAACGTCCAACCAACCAACCGATTACAACATCGCGTATACAGAAATTTTATTTTGAATTAAACCTGATGGATAGTGTGAAAAACCATTAAAAATTTTGTGCCAAAGATTAAATAAAACAATTTAAAAGCATAATGAATTTAAGTTTTACTGCAAAATAAACTGTGACTGCTAACCCTAACCGCCGCGAAAATGTAAACAAACCGGACCGAAGTCTCGATTTGTAAACAAACGAGATCGAAAAGCGATCTTGAATAAAAACAAAACCCCAATTTAAGAGTTAGCAAAAATATGATTTTAAAATTAAAATTAAAGAATTTTGTAAAATAAAAATGTGTTGTTTGCGACACAACACAATACCCCCTTTTCCGCCTAAAAAATTTTTGGCACAAAAATTTTTGATACAGAAGGAAATACGTAATATAAGGGCTCAATAAAATAAAAACATAATTGACAAAAGACCTCACTAACAAATACAAAAGTTGTCCTTAACAAAGCCCAGGACCGGCTGAAAACCCAAAAAGGAACAAAATGTCCCAAAATACAATAGTAGAGCGTCATTACTTAGCATGTGTGAATGACACTCCATTATTGTGAAAAAAAATCCCTTCCCCAAAAATTATACATACAATAACCCATACATTGAAAAGATAAAACACAAATAACATAAAACTATTAAAAATTCTCGCATAATATTACATGAATATGTAGAGTACCAAAATGAAGTTGCCAGCGGTACTATAGCATACTTCGAGAATCTTGAATTAGGCCTTGAAGCGACCATGAGCTGCTGATCATCCATGAGCTGCCTTAGTCTTCTTCAATTATTTACAACATAGTTATTCGCAACAACATAAAAATAATTCTTAAAACAATTAAGCTTTGCCTCAACACATAAAAAAAAATTGCATTATACTATCTATGGTATTACAATAAGACCTTTCTCACAATAATTAAAATTATTGTCCAAATAGCAACAATACGACACATGAAATTTTGCCTCACAGTTTCATGAAACTTGTATAAATAAATGCTAAGGATTTACAACAATAGTTTCTTGAGATTCACAGGTTAGGCAAAAGTAAAAAAAATAATAAACATTTAATATTGAACACAAATATTTACAATAATTACATAAGTTTTAACATTTATAGGAACGATTCGGTAATTCCCTGAGGTTGTACCCATGTTTCTGCATACTAGCTCCTTGCTTAGTAGGAACCGTATTAAAATTGGTCGAAAACCCAAAAACATTAGTATTTTGCTCACTATCATTATTCGTCCTTAATTCGCTGTCATGTGGTTGAGTATTTCTCTGAACCTGTGAAGTAGTATGTGAATTATCAAGATTAAGGTTGCAAGAAGTGTTAGGAGGATTATTTGTTTTAAAAAGAATCTTTAAGGTATGTGATTTAGGTACAGGTAGGTTATTAGAGTACAAGTTATTGTTATCACCAGAAGACTGCTGGCAAGAATCATGTGTGTCATTTATATTGTTATTAGTGTCTGTATTGCCATTAATTTCATTTTCATACAAAGCTGGGTAAGTAATTCTTTCTTCGATACGTGTTAATCTGTCAACATGAACTGTTTGTACATCTTTAGGATTGTTTATATGTGTAATTTGAAAATTTACTGGGCTAGTTTTAAGTTTGACTCTATAAGGACCTTTATTAATTTCTTGAAATTTCCTGGCCTCATCCTGCTTGAAAGCTGGTGTATATAAAAGTACTAAATCTCCTACCATAATCTTTTTATCTTTAGCTGTCCTGTTTCTATAATTTTCCTGTTTTTCAGCTGCCTTTTCTAAATTTTCTCTAATGATTTTGAATGATTGTTGCAAACTAATCTCTATATCCTCACAATACTCCCTAGTGTCAGCATAAGAGAATTTACTTTCTTTAACTAATAAATCTACTGGCACAACTAAATCCCTTCCATAAACAACATGAGCAGGAGTATCTTTAATTGTAGAATGATATGATGTTCTATAAGCTAAAAGAGCTGAACTAAGATACAAGTCCCACTGATAGTCAGTCGCAGTAGCTAGATGCTTAAGGGCATTAAGTATAGTAGCATTAGCACATTCAACAACGCCATCTGAACTAGGATGGCAACTCGTGGTCGTGTGCTTCTTAATATGGTACTTCTTATATACTTTCTGTATAGCATCTGAAACAAAAGGTTTTCCCTTATCTGACACCAGATGTTCAGGCACTCCATGAGTGGAAATAAACTTCTCTACCGTTCCTGCAATTGAATCGATTAATAGATTTTTTACTGGATAAGCTTCCACCCATCTACTAAAATAATCGCTCATCACCAAGATGTGTCTATTTCCCTCTGAAGTCACTGTTAAAGGTCCTACCGCATCTATTGCTACCATCTCAAAAGGACGAGTAGGAATCGGCATTCTCTGCAATGGTGCTTTATGACCTTTTTTATAACCTCTCCTCTGAACACATGAAATGCAAGATTTTATGTGATTTAAAATGTGACTTCTCATGTTATGCCAGAAATACCTCTTGCGAATTTTGTTTGTGGTTTTCATGAATCCCGGATGTGCAGACGCTGGCGAATCATGTGCTAAGTTTAAGATTTCTGGAACTAAAGATTTACGCACTACTAATTTATCTTGTATATTAAACCTAGACTTAAAGTTTTGGTGACAAAAAAGAACTTTATTTTTAAAAAAATATGTGTTTTTTCCAATTGTGATATTGTCTTGGGTACCTAATAAATCTAATATCTCTTTACACTTAGCATCCTGTTGTTGTAATTCAATTAATGTGTCATCTGTAATGTTATTTAAGGAAATTACATTTTCTACTTTAGCAACATTAATCGCCCGCGATAGTACATCTGCTGGGATGTTGTCCTTGCCGGGAGTATGTTTGATCTCATAATCGAAGTTTTGTAATGCCAACGCCCACCTTGTAACTCTACCACAATCCTTTAGCTCCAGTGTGCGGGACAGACTCTGTTGATCACAATACAAAATAAATTTTCTCCCATACAAGTACTGTCTAAAATGTCCCACGCCCCATACAATAGCTAAAAGTTCCTTCTCAAAAACTGAATACCTAGTTTCAGCATCCTTCAAGGTTCTACTTGCAAACCCCACTGGATGTAAATCCCCTTTATCATCATACTGACTCAAAACTGCACCAAGAGCAAATCCTGATGCATCGGTATGTAACACAAAATCTTTATTTACATTCGGAATAGTTAAACAAGGTGATTTAAGTAGACCCGCCTTCAAGGTTTCGAATGCATTACTACAGTCATCATCCCACACAAAAGTATTTTTATCTTTAGTTAGTCTTGTTAAGGGAAGAGCAGTCTCAGCGAATTTGTCTAAAAATTTACGGTAATAATTGCACAGCCCAAGAAACTGGCGCACATTTTTCTTATTTTTAGGAATCGGAAATTGTTTAATAGCCTTTAGATTTTTATCTTCAGGGAAAATTTTACCATCTTTAATATGAAAACCTAAATAATTAATTTGTTGTTGTGCTAACTGACATTTAGAAGGATTAATTTTTAAATTATGTTGGTTAAGTCTATTGAATACTAAATCTAATTTACACAAATGATCGTCAAAAGTTTTGGAAGCTATAATTAAATCGTCAATGTATGTATTTATGTTAAATTGTTTTAAACCTGCCAATATAATTTCTAAAAGCCTTTGAAATGATGATGCTGCATTGCGAAGTCCCTGTGGTAGTCTGTTCCATTGAAAGTGACCAAAATCGGTACAAAAAGCTGTCTTGTGTCTGTCATTGGGGTCTAAGTGCATTTGCCAATACCCCGAGCAAAGGTCAAGACATGAATAAAAATTTGCCCCTTCCAGCGAATCAATTAAATCAGCAATTAAAGGTAAAGGATAAGGTAATGGCTGTGTTTTAATATTTAATTTACGGTAATCGCACACCAGTCTGTAGGTATTATTTTTCTTCTTAACTAAGAGAACCGGAGAAGCATAAGGAGAATCACTCATTGATATAATTCCTGCATCCAAAAGATCATCAACCTGCTTCTTCAATTCTTCTTTGAGTGCATAAGGGGTTCGATATGGTCTACTGCGAATTGGGATTTCATCAGAAAGGTAAACTCTATGTTTTATAGTACTACATCCTGTCAGATCTTTAACTTCATTTGCAAAAATATTTTTATGTTTGTTAATTAACTTTAGCATCTCTTCTTGTTGTTGTTCATTTAAATGTGTTAAATTAAACTGACCTCCCACTAAATCAAAATCTTTATCTATCTCCGTAACTTCAACATAATTAATTTGTTCATTTTGTAGAGTTATCCCTTCTACTTCTTCTACATTTACTAATTTAGTACCTTTGTTAATATAAACTACATCATCAGAAAAGTTAGCCAATTTAATCCAATAGATACCTTTCTCATTAAAATCATGTATTGAGCTACTAACTGCCCATTTACTGTCCAGCGAATGTTTAGTAGGAGTTATCAAGACCATATTGGACTGCTTTTGTTTATTTTTGACTTGAACTTCAACAATTAATTCAGATTTGGAGGGTAATTTATGTTTACGTTTACTTTTCCCAACATTTATATAATCTATCTCAACTAAATTACAATAATTGTCACTCACATAGTTAGAAAATTTAACACTAATTTCATTAATTTCAATTGCATTATTTTCAAAATTAATTTTTACTTTATTTTCTGCAAGAAAGTTGTTCCCAAAAATTACATTATAGTTTGTAGAATCTAATTTATCTATTACATAAAATTGAGTTTTTAACATTTTACCTCCCATATTTAGTTTAATATTAACAAAATTAGTAATTATGGCATCATCCCCTGTAACACCAGTGATTTTCAAAAAGCAGTCCTCTATGTCCTCAACTAAACTATCCTCTAACAAACCCTTTAAAGCTTGAAACGAAATTAAATTTATAGATGCCCCAGAATCGATTAATCCCCTAAAATCCTTTTCACCCACTTTGAAATCAACTAAAGGTAATGAAAGTCCTGTGCCAAAAGCAGAGTCTGATCTCACGCACATGGGGTCATTAGTCAAATTGGATTGTGCCATTTCCATTTGCCCCTCTACCTGTTTAAATTCGCATTTTGTGGTCCTGATCCCTTTATTCCTGCACACCCTACTAATGTGCCCCACTTTCCCACAAGCATAACAAATAATAGGATTTCTTGGTCTAGTGAAATTTTGCATGTGTTGTTGTGGAAAGTACTGTTGTGGAAATTGTCCTGGAAATTGATTTTGATGAAATGAAGGTGGCTGCTGTCTTGGAATTTGAAAATGTGAAAAAGGGGGTGGTTGCTGAAATACAGTTGGTTGTGTAAGAGGTGGTGGTTGTTGGTTATTAACCATTAGTGTTAGTTGTTTAACTTGCTGTTCTAAATCTGCTATCTTTTTGTCAGACTGTATCATGTTGGCATGTAATAATTGTTTTAACTCCGCCAAGTCTGCACTTGCCCCACTCTTAATTTCTGACAACCCTGTGGCTACATTTATTTCTGCATTATGCCTGTCAAACGATAAACATTGCTCTTCTTGTAGAGCAGCTTGCCAAATATCATTAAAGGTCTTAGGTGCCAAACCCATAATAAATCTACGTGAGGAAGCATGAAGACCCTTTAATGCCTGATTGAAAAGCAGGTTTTCCCTAATCTGGGCATTCTCTGGAAAAACACTATATGCCAACTCGTTTAATCGTGATAAAAATCCCCTAGTTGACTCTGAATGTTTTTGTGAGGCCTGGGTAAATTTTAAGATGTTGTTCTGGCTGTCCCCACTTTTTCCAAATCTCTTAATTAACTCAGATTTGACCTCTGTCCATAATTTTGCCCTTTTTATAATAGGGTGTGTCTTGGCAAATGATGCAGCTTCTCCAAGGAGTTTCATCATTGCTGCTATTATGAGCTGGGTATCCACCCAAAATGCCAGCTCGCCAATCTCCTCAATATTACAAATAAAATCCTCAACCGAGCCATCCTCTTCTCTACCCGAATAGGTGTGTAACATGGCAAGGTATTCTGGAAATGCATTAAGTCTGCATTCAAGGATTTGTGGTGCAATTGTGTGCACATATTGAGGTGTGTTGTTAACACCTGCTGCCCCCAAATTTTCCCTCTGTTCATTTGTAACTGGCTCATTTGCTAAAATCCCAGGTGGCACATTGTTTTCAGGTACCGGAATTTCAGGCGGAACTAATTGAGGTGGAAGATCAGCATTATCCCCTTCCAATTGACACTGTAATTGAGACCCATTATGTAATGTTTCATCCTGACTGTTTTCCGTTATTTTTACTTCTGTACTACTCATCTTTATACAATTATAATAAATAAATAACAAATGATTTCACACTATCCTCAGTTTACAAGATATACATATAAATTCATAAAGAAAATTTCCTGCAGTGCAAAAAAAATTTTATTCATAAGTCCTATATAGAAATTCACTTGACCAGCACAGCACCAAAAATTATATGTTGTGTCTTATCACAACTAAAGAAAGTATTAAACAAGTTTAAAAATTAAATAAATTATTCATTATTATCATTGAAGAATTAATTACAATAGAAGACCCAAAGTTAACCCAAATATTAATAACTTAAGAAAATAAAATATTAAAAAGTCTTCCTACATAAGAAAATATTACATTTAAGAATATAATAAGAGAAATTTACAACCAGACTAAAATTTAGGATAGATAACTAAAAGCTTTTAAAGGAAAAGGAAGGAGCTGCGTTGTGAAAAGCTCCTGAATTTGGAATAAGGAAGTTAATTAATTAAGATGAAAACCCAAGATGCAATAACACCAGCCATGGTCAGTGAATTTGCTTAACTACTGATTCAACATCATCTTCATATGGGCAAAAATTTAAAAAACTGCAGAAGTTAATTAAAGAAACAATTACTGAATTTAAGGCAACAATTGAAAATTTTGAATAAGGAATGAAAATAGCTAGCCCTCATGAAGATGACCTTAAATCCCTAAGGAAAGAAATAATAAAAATAATAATTGAGAGAAGGGCACTGCAGGAATGACTCAAAAAGAATATATAATTAAAAGGGAATTATTAACAAAACATATGATGATCCTTACATGCTATAACTTAAGGTTACTAAACAATAGGATTTAGATAGATTACTGATAAATGATGACATTGAAATTTAATTGTATTAAGTAGTAATTGTAACATAATAAATTTTATACATGATTATTGTCCGAGTGCAACGAAGACTCATACACAGCGCAGTATTACTTTGCCCCATATATAGCTACGATGGATATTAAAATCTTTCGTCAAGCATAACTCAAAAAATATTTAACGGATTTCGTTCAAATTTTTACAGCAGGTACCTATAAAGGTGACAACGACGTCTATTTATTACCAAGAATAAATGTCAAACCGTTTGAAAATTATATTAAAAAAATAGATAAAAAAGCACAATTAAAGCACATACGTCACGAAAATTTGTGCGTACGTCATTTTCACCGGCGGGAGATTTTCGTAGAAAATCGGAATTGAAAAGTTCATGGAGTACATGGAGCAAAAAAATATGCACGCACTAATATTCAGCACAATAAAATATATTTCAATTTAGTAGAAATCGAAAATTAATCTGGATTTTTTTCTGTTTGAAAGAAAAACCCCGCAATAACTTGGTAGACTTGGTATTAGAGATTTGGTGCAAATCTCAGCAATAGCAGCTTTTCTTATTTTGCGTGCGTAAAAAAAAAAAAAAAATCTTTGGTGTTTAAATAAAAGGTTTCGATTTATGGCATTATTTCTTTTTTTTTTTCTCTTTTTAACATTTTAAATGGGATTAATGAAAGGCATGTATTTTACATTAAATGAGTGAAATGTTTATATTTAAATGAAATGAATTCAATATGAAAATGTTATATGAACAATATTTGGCGATTTATCAACTGCGCCAGGATAACATAAAAGTACCAATATATCAAACGGTATATAGTATGTGAAATTAAACAATTATATTATAATCACCCATTGTACAAGGAGAAAAAAAAACTAATATTCTGCATTCAGAGGGGAAAATCCATCTCCTGTGCCGTAAGATTTGGCGAGTTCTTTTTTGGTGATAAATTTTTCGATGTGATTGTTGGGATCTGCAGGATTTGGCTTACTTTTTCTAAATTTTCTTACATTTTTGCAGATGTAGTATTATGTAAATATATTTTTTTGCAGATATTTTTCTATTTTGTATATTTGACATTCTATTTTATATATTTTCTATTTGGCATTTGGAAAAGAGATTTTTACCTTTTTATCTGTGCCTTCGGAAATATTAAAAAATAAAAAAAAGATTTACATATATCAAGCGTATAATGTTATGTTTTGCATTTTTATATGGACCACTTCTCCATTTTTAGATTTTAAATGCTATTTATTATTTACTAGCCGTTTATTAATTGTTTACAATTTACCCCCCTGACAATAACAATTATTTATCACAAAAATGTCACTTAGGTTTGTTAAATAAGTTTGTTTATGTATTTTCATTACTTATTAAAATATCGAATATGGCGATAAAATTTTATTTTAGCATCGTGCTTAAATTTTTAAGACGGTGCAAAAACATTCTTTAATAAACGTATGTTTGTAAATATTTGAAAAACATGTTTTACCGCTCTCTTGAAAATTTTTGTAAGATGCTAAAACTACCTTTTGGCACCATTTAAATTTTTTTTCGCCAACCAACATAGGATACGAAACTTTTCTCCATTCAGATACACAGGCAAGGCTGGTCTCAAACAAGAGTAAAGCTAGCAACAATATTGTTTTAACACTATAAGAGTTACAATAATGATATTAAATGCTCAGATTGGCTTTGGGCCCAATTACGAAAGTTTCTCGTAAAAAGAACTGTAAAAGAAGTATTTTACACTTGTTTCAAATGAAGCTCGGTCTACAAGGTATTAGTTAATAATACAAACAACACTAATGGCATGGAGGCAAAAGTTTCAATTTAAATGTATATATTTGAAACCCTTCCCCCCCTACCCCCCCCCCCCCCCCCCCCCGAAAAAAAAAGAAAAGAAAGTTACAGTAATGAATTTAAAATGGCGTTAAGCCACGCTTTCTGACACAAGCAATTGGCTGCAAACGCGATAACGAAACTTTCACTTAATAACATATAGCTAATATAACCCTCAGGGTACTTTGCAGTTATACAGACCTTGTAGTTTTTTTAAAAAGCTTGAGACAATTCAGGTTTAAGAAGTTGAGATTTACTGTCAAATGATATAAATAACTATGAACACAAAACTGATGAATTATTATTCAGATTTATGTATGTATTTAAAAAAAATTGCATCTGATTACACTTATTAGATAAATTACTTCTGTTTGCATTTAATAACTGATAAAAGGCTTCTGTATATTAAATGAATTGCTTAAATATTGGGAAGAGGTGGCGAGAGGTAGAAAGACGAGTAAACAAACGGGTAGACAGACGGGTAGTGAAATGGGTAGAGAGACGAGTATAGGCATAGGTAGGCTGACGGGTAGAGAAACGAATAGACAGACAACTAGAGAGAAAGGTAAAAAGAGGCTCGACAGACGGGTAGCGACACCGGTAGACAGGAATGTAGCGAGAAAGGTTGCGAGACGCGTAGCGTGGTAGATAAAGAGACGAGTAGAGAGATGAGTACAGATGCGAGTTGACTGGCGGGTAATGAGATTGGTAGCGAGACGGGTAAAGAGTCGGGTACAAAAACAGACGGATAGTGAGACGGATATACAGACGAGTAGAGAGACAGTAGATGGGTACGGAGATGGGTAAGAAGATCGGTAGAGAGGCGTATTGCCAGACGAATAGAGAGACAGATAGACAAGATGTGAGACAGATAGACAAATGGGTAGCGAAGTGGATAGAGACACGGCTAGACATACAAGTAGTTAGACGGATAGACAGACGGTTAGAGAAATAGATTGGCGGTTAGCGAGACCGGTAGAGAAATATAGAGACAAGTAGCGAGACATGTAGAAAGATAGACAATCGATTAGAGAGACGGGCAGAAGAACGGATAGGGAAACAGACAGATTGTGGAGATACAGACAGACAGGCAAAAGAAAAGTCTGCGGATTGGCGCAGTAAAGGCGCAGGAAGCAGAGCCTCCTAGAGAATAATCAAGAAGTATCTGTTAAGCTTAACTTTGTAATATATATAATTTTTCAATTTTGCCGATATGGAGATTTAATGTAAAAGTTATTTTACAGAAGTCATCGAAAGATTTTTTGTATACTTTAATAGTAATTTAGACTATAGTTTTGCAATCTGGTTTGTAGCAAAGCATGCTATCAATGTGTTTTGAAGTGTAAGAGTTTCTATAAACAGTTATACAAATAATAGATATGTAATCAAGGAAGAAAAATTTTAAATTCACACACAAAAAAAGGTACAACAATGAAATTATATTTGCGTTAAGACACGCTTGATAGAATAATCTATTGGCTGCAAATCCAATTACGTAACTTTAAAAAGCTTGGCGTTTTAAAAGATCCGGTGAACGGTACTGCTTTTCTGTTTTTTTAACAGTTTATATGAATTTATATATGATATTTTGTAATTCTATCATTTAATTTGCTCTTTTTCTTTATATTGTAATTTTTAACCCTATGTTCTCAGCAATATCACTCAGACTAATCCCTTTGAGGGAAGTCCTAGTAATTTATCATGCAATGAAATGAACAATCTTCTTATATTATTAGACAAGTCCATAGTAATTGACATTCAAATTATTTCTTAATTTAAATTTTAACAAATAGAATCTTATTTTACTCATTATATAACAACAAAAAAAAAATCACCCTTTAATTACTAAAAGATTTTAGATTTGAGCTACGGAGGATTAAAGTTAAGTAACACGTGGTGTCACATAAAAAAAATTTAATTAGCCAATAAAAAAAAATAAGTTTAAAATAAAAGAAACAAGATTAATTAAAAATAAAGAAAGATTGAATTAGCTGCATCATGCTGAGCAGCTAATATCAAAAAGGAAAAGGAAAAAAAAACTTAGCATATTGAAGTGGATGGGCCCATCATCTTGCTTTAATCATCATCTAAAACCACCTTCCTTGATGCTGGCTGAAGACCGAATTACCATTCAATGCCCCTGCGGAATCTAGCTGCACCTCTTTCACAAACGTATGCTGCCGCACTAAAAATATAGTGCGGAACTAAAAACTATAGGATAAAATTAAATCATCTTGTTGAAAGGATATAGTGTGCTTAAAATTGCACAACAAGACGTTTACTGTTTCTTCATAATCATAATTCTAGTTGGTTTTACTTTTTATTTTCTTTTTTCTATCTATCCGTTGAAAACTC
The DNA here is from genome assembly GCA_963931845.1 of Maratus michaelseni. Lineage (NCBI taxonomy): Eukaryota > Metazoa > Arthropoda > Arachnida > Araneae > Salticidae > Maratus > Maratus michaelseni. Next base: position 378,544,689 of record OZ007590.1, on the reverse strand, counting down.
GTAACCTTCCGCGAAGCATGACGTCAGACACTTCTCTAAGTGGCGTCACCACGTGACCTTCCAATCATCTTGGCGGGAGATGCTGTATCGATGTTACGATCGTTGCCACATGATGTTAACAGTGCAAAAATTGAAGAAAAGGGAAATGTCAGGATAGAAAAGCAAAAATATAAAAAGGAATTTTAATGTTAATTAAGGTTAAATAATTTAATAAAAATACCTAAAATAAAATAATAACTCCTGTAGCTCAAATTCGAAACAAAACACTCCAGTAGCTCAAAATTAACTTCTATATAATTACACAAGTATGCATATCTATCTTTTGTAAAAATAACTATATAAACAATATTAAAATCATAATTAGTCAATTACCAGTGAAACATTTGATATTCCACAGAATGAAAGCGCGCTATTTCAACCTGCGCAGCACCAAATATCTAACGTCCAACCAACCAACTGATTACAACATCGCGTATACAGAAATTTTATTTTGAATTAAACTTGATGGATAGTGTGAAAAACCATTAAAAATTTTGTGCCAAAGATTAAATAAAACAATTTAAAAGCATAATGAATTTAAGTTTTACTGCAAAATAAACTGTGACCGCTAACCCTAACCGCCGCGAAAATGTAAACAAACCGGACCGAAGTCGCGATTTGTAAACAAACGAGATCAAAAAGCGAAATTGAATAAAAACAAAACCCCAATTTAAGAGTTAGCAAAAATATGATTTTAAAATTAAAATTAAAGAATTTTGTAAAATAAAAATGTGTTGTTTCAACATAATAATGTGATTCAATTAAACGGCAAAAATTCTACTAAAACTGTGAAAGCGCATATTACACGCATAGGTTATGTCAAAACTTGATTTTTGGACTGCGTCACTTTGTCGATACGTCTTATAGTAAAAGATGGGTCATATACTCTCACACAGACGCTGTGAGTTATGTAGTACACAGTGGTCTGTTTCTTAATTGCATTTCTGTCTTTGTTCCACATTCGAAACAGTAACAGATCATCGAATTCCAGAGAAGAAAAAAAAACATACACTTTGTAAGTCTCTCTCAGTTTCAAGCGGCTTTTTTTTGCATTTTTTTTGCTACCCCGTGGGGGTAGTGGCACTGACATAAAATATAGCCTATATTGGAGCAGGTTCTGTCACCATCAATTTGCCACCATCACTTTTGAAAACGGTTCTGTAGTTCCAGATATTCCATAGAAATTGTAATTTAGAATGTTTTTAGAATGCTTTTCACTCATCTTGCCCTTTTAAATTTCGAATTTTATTAGAATTTGTTCTTAGACTGCATTTACATCTTATAAGTAACTACCATGCCAAATTCCATGTTTTTAGCTCCTTCAGTATAAAAAAAAATTGAAATTTTAGAACGTTTTTTGCTTCTGCACCCCCCTGGGTGTAGTGGCACCAACATAAAATAGAGCGTATGTTGGAGCAGGGATTGTCACCATCAATTTGCCACCATCACTTTCGAAATCACTTCAGTAGTTCCAGAGATTACCCCCTACAAACAAACAAACAATCTTTACTACTTTATAATATTAGTATAGATTCGGTTTGACCAAATATTTCAATATTAAATTTTTTATTTTATATTGTATTATTAGGAGCAATGGACATTTTTAGAAGATTATCTCAACATATAACAATGTGCCCCAATAGGCCTTTTCAACTGAAAGATGACATGAGAACCACAGTTCAAGAATGTTTAACAGAGTACAAAAGTCATTTGCAATGTTTACAACATAATGAAAAATTAAAAGTTGCACAATTAGGACACATAAAGTAAGTATTAATAAAGTATTAATATTATAATATTATTATTTACAGTTAAATTTCTATTTAAAAGTTAAAAAAAAAAAAAAAACTGCAAAAAAATTCTATGGTATTTTAACAAATGACTGCTCAGAGAATTTTTAAATAAATAATATAATGCAATAACTAGGGCTGGGCGATGTCTGGAATTCAATATCATGATAAATCGGCATCTTTATATCATGATATTCCGATATATCGATATTGTGATACATGAACAAAGAGAAAGTAGTAAAATATCAAGTTATGTAAAAAACTAATGAAATTTATTGATATTACAGTATATTAAAAAAAATTTTGTTATGAAAAATTATTTGAGATTAAAAACTTTCCAATTTATAATTAACAACATACTTCAAGATTCATCATAGTTCTTTGCACTTTAAATGAGGGGGCGGGGGGAGATTCATCAGCAGTACTGGCTGTATTCATTGTCGGTGGATTGTCAGGATCATTTACTGCAGAAATAGGTGAAGACGAAGTTGAAGAAGCTGTCCTCTTCGAAGTAATTTCTGTGAATTTCAGAGGATGGGGCACTTTCAAATTAGAAAGTAAATTTGTCGTACTCCCTCCTTTACTGCATACAGGTTTTTGGCAAAGTTTACAAACTGACATATCATAATTAAGAATAGTGCCATGCTCATTGGCTGGCAAACCAAAAGTTGCCCAAACCTTACTCTTAGTTTTTTTTTCTTTGGCACTAAATGATGATAATTCATATCTGCCATGCCACATTTAAGAATATTTCGTAATTTTGAAAATTAAACGCGCAACTAATATTTCTAGTCTATTTCCCGTCAGACAATCACTGCAGTTTTATACGTGATCAGCTGAAAAACAAATTCGTTTCTCTCCGATAAAATCCGTCTATCTCCAATAGCATCATTAACAAATCTGAACTGTACCCCTCTTCGGATCTGAACCCTTCGCCCCCGCTAACACCTGCAAAAAGTATCAGGTGACTTCAGATGTGTTTTCAGAAAGAGGGGAGAACGCCAAAAAGCCGAAAATGCTGCATTCGTTCGTTAGCCGGTACTAGTAATAAAAGTAAAAGATGCGAATTCCATACTCTCTTTTTTTATTTGTTTATTGTACCCCGTCTAAATTCTAAATACAGTAGACCTTCGTTACATGGCGCATTCTGAAAGACACGGGAAGAAAGTGCGATATAACCGAGAAAACATTAAGAAATATGATAACAAACAAGAAAATTTTTATATTTGTCTCCCAAATAATACTTTATAATCATCTTACAATATTTTAATAAATAACGATAAATCAATGCACTTATTATAATCAAATTACATAACTTTATAATTGCCGCTAAAGTAAAATGCATTAGTTTTCGGGGCAATATATCCAAATGAGCAATATAAATAGCCGAGATATAACGTGTAGCTGCTGTATTAATGAAATTAATGTAATATATGATACCATGGGGCACCGGAAAAGGGATGTAAAGGAGGGCCATTACTCCGCCCTGGATTCTGAAATTTAATAAATTAATTTTCTTTAATATATGGAAAAAATACAATTTATTCTTTCTAGGAGCGAATTGAAATAATTAAACTGTAATAAAAAATGAAACTTTTCCGTTGACAGATGGAGAAAAAAAATCCCCCTAAGGTCTATTTTCGAATTGTTTATATTTCATATTTGTAAAATTTCTATATTGCTGGTATGCTTAAACATTGTCTTGTACGGCGTCTCCGACAAAAAAATTCTTAGTTTATTTTAATTGATTTTTATGTTCTCCATTAAATAAATAAATAAATAAAAACTCGGCCGATATTGCGAGCCGCAGTCCCACGTGTTTCAAAATTTATCTCACTCTTGATTTCGTTCTATCGACGGGTTGACGCTCATGTATGCTGTATATATGAAGCGCAATAAATAATTTTATGCAATAGCAGATAAGGATTTTAATGAGTCCTCCTGTCCAAATACCCAATAAGCATTTTTCCCCCGCCGGCGACAGACGCGCGCGCACACACACACACACACACAGAGAGAGAGAGAGAAATACGAAACACATATTGTTAGGCGTGCATCCCGTTATAACATAGCCCACCATCCAGTTTTGCTAAGTCCTATTCCTTTGCTTAAAAACAGTTCCACTGATGTTACCCATTCGCAAGAAAAAAAAAAAAACTTTTTTTTTTCTAATTTTTATTCTATTTACAGTTTAGTTTTGGTACTAACATACCAACATTCATTTATACTCATATTCAACTTAAAGGTCTGAACGGTCCGAAATTTCCCGCCTGAACCACATTAGGCCGGCCTGAACCACACATTGTTTTTTAGCCCGGCCCATATAAAAATTTTATTGGCCCGGTGTAAAAACAAAAAGTTCAACCCGAGCCTAACCCCGACTGAATTTCTATAAAACAACGCCGATATTTCTGAAACAACATTAACCTAAAATTAAAATTATTACAAAAGCACACTTACTTGTACATAGATTTTATTTTCAAATTATGTTCGAAATGCATGGAATGCAAAATATCAACAATATTTATGACCATTTAGACAATTAAGTACATAAACGCTGATTAAAAAAATTCACTTGGACAATTACATCGAAATAAAGATTCAGTAAGAGAAGAAAAATCAGGAAAGAAAAAAAAAATCCGTTATAGACAGGTTCCATTCTTAGCAAGCAGGTACATCGTTTGTTGTATTTTTTCATTTAGCACATATCAAGACATTTTTTTATTTAAGGCAGATTTCCATCATAGATAGGTTCTAAATAAGAGGTTTTAATGTAGTTTTTTTTTTTTTTTTTTGGCCTAGAAATGTATGTATTATTCTTTAAAAAGAATTTTAATTGTAGAATAATGTCCATTTAAAAATCTATGCATTTTTTTGCAAAAATTATTGTGTCAGGCCTCATTTTACTGATTTTTGCACGGGCCTGAAAATTTCGGCCCGCGCATACCACTAGGAAGAATGACGTCCAGGCCCAATTTGGACCGGAAAAAAGTCTGACCTAGCCCGATCCGAAATGAGTGATGACTAGGCCCGGCCCGATCCGAGCCTATAGAAAAATGTTAGACCGAGGCCCTCTAATTTAACTACCTATTCATGGAGTTTCACTTAATACATCAAAATCGTAAATGGATTTGTGAATGAGCGAGTCCAATAAATATAGACGATGTCAAGAATATATTTTTTCCACTCACGAATGCTGGATTATAATCGCGCACTCGCGAGTATATTAAAATATTCACAGATATCATGCCAGTCCTGAAGCGACCAGCATGATATCTGAATGTTGGAATATACTCGCGAGTACAACCATGGTAAACCGATATGCGGTGAGTGAAACGGCGTGATATCTGAATGTTAGAATATACTCGCGAGTACAACCATGGTAAACCGATATGCGGTGAGTGAAACGTAGCGAGTGGCTGTTTTGGCTTATCGATATTCCTTCTCTTCTAGGTGGCACGATTGCGATATGAATAAGCGTTTGCCTTTCAGTGCGGGTACTTCATTATTAAAGATTATAAAATCAATTCTTTAGGAATGCGATGTTATTTTTTTACTAGAATTTTAAAATGCCAGAAATCTTAAGCTATTCTAATGAAGGTAGATTATTCTAATGAATGTGATGTTGATTCTTTATAGAGATTTGAAAATGAAAAAAATCGTAAATTATTCAAGTTAAGGTTATTTTTTTGGAGGGGGGGGGGGAGGGGGGGATGCAAAAGATTTGCAAATATATTATACTTTTGAAATTCAAGAAATATATATAATATATTGTTAAGGCAATTCTCAAATCTAAGCTCTCAACTTTCTGACACATTCGTGAAGTCAATCTTAAACTTAGATGCACAAAATTGGAAGGTGCACTTATTTAAAAACGACGAAATCGAATAGCGCTTTCCATTTTTCAATAAAATAAAGGGTCTATTTAAAAAAAAAACTGTCACAGTAAACGTTTTGAACCAATTTTCGTAACGCAACACCCCAGAAATGGTCATTATAGATGGTCCGCTTATAGAACTTGCTTATAACTTAAAATGCAATACCTTTATCGAAAAATGGAAAATGCTATTCATTTCTAATCTAAATCACTTCAATAGCATAATAGTAAATGGATGGTCTCTAGATATGGGAGAAGAGGAGACAAAGGTGAAAAATACTTCTTATTTGGCAGTTTCGTTGTTTACACTCAAGAATTAATTGGAGAATAAGAAATTGTGTTGACTAATGAATGAATATAACAAGAGCCTATATATCGATATTTAAGGAAGATTGAAATCGGTTAAGACGATATGTTATAAAAATCGATATTTCATGATGTATCGATATATCGCCCAGCCCTAGCAATAACTTAATACTATAACGTAATACTATATGGAATATGGTTATATATATATATGGTTGGAACATTTTCAACTAACAGTCTTAAAAAAAAAAAAAAAAGTCAGATTTATTCCTTTGAATACTGTATTTTAAATGAAATGTTTTTAAATCCACGGAATTACAAAATCCATATATAACTACAGCTCCAAGTTAAAAAATTAGAATAATAGAAAAAAAGGAATTGTGAAAAAAGTTTTTTTTTTATGTATCGCTTATACAAAAAGTAATACAGGATAAAACTTAGTATTATAAGAATCTACATAGTTTGTAGAATTTTTTAGCATTAAAAGTAAAGGAAATAATACAAAAATTAAAATAATTATTCACACTTGGAAAAAATCAAAATATTAGAATAACCATTTACCTGGTTCAGAATATTAGAATAATGCATTGTAAATAATATGTGTTTTATAAAAAAAGGAAAAATAGTTATTCTTTAATATTTTGTAGCATCACCTTTACATTTTATAACAGCACGAACTCGCTTTGCCAAGCAAGTGGCTCACACTGTTTTCTGCCCAGACATGACCTTGCCGACTTTATGCTGGAAAGAAGCTCAACTTTGTTTTTTGGCGCAATATCTATTGGGCTAAAAATGCTTATTTTATGTAACCTTCAGAACCAATCAGGAAAATTCATAAGTATTCTAATTTTCAGAACCACCTATTTTAGTATTCCAATATTTTGAATAATGAAAATAATTTTACAAAAATAAAATATTCACTCAAAATTTAATATTTTACAGTTTTAATTTTCTTTAATAACATGCAAATGTATTAAAACATCCACCGCTGTTCTTTTTCAATTATACTATAGTGAAATAAAGCTAAATGCAATTCCAAATACAAATGGAATTAATTATTCTAATTTTTCGATTTGGAGCTGTATAACATTTCTATGAGAAAGATTTTTGACAGTTATTATTAAATTATTATGTTAAATTACAGAAAAGTATTTTGTGTAAGTATTGATTATTTTTCTTTTCTTTTCAGTGTTTAATAAGTATTGAATATAGTTTTCTATTTTTAATTTTAAATACTCTAATAATTGTTTATATATAAAATTACACAACCATATTATGACAAAAATTTTATCTGTTACATTACTCATTTTTTCTAATACAAATTTATTTATTTTAAATTAAAACTATCCATAGTATTTTATTTGTTATTTATCCTGAATAAAATGTACTTAAGGAATTTAATACTACTAAAAAAGTCTCAGATTATGTCACAAAATGTGTTTATGCCAGTTTCTGACTGACCGATTAACCCAAATAATTGTTCAAAGATCAAACCAAGGTTTCCACTTGTATCATATTAAATGAGTGAATCATACACATGTGTTGACAATATTTCCAGAGCTCTGGAATCTGAGTCAGAGTCAGGCCCAATTTTGGGCAAAAGAGTGAGTCTATACAAACCAACAACTAATGTTTCTTTAGACAATTTGAAGTGAAATTAAACCAACAATTTCAACAATATTTTTTGCATTTTCTTGTAATTAATATAATTTACACAAGCTCAAAGTTTGTATTATTCATAGTTTTTGATGAAAAATACTCAATTTTGCCTAATTTTACCATCTGCCCGAGGGTCATTCCATGCCAATTCACCCCAGCCATGTAACCCACCATCTCCGATTTGTCTGAAATTTTCAGAAAACACCATACTAATGAAGTTAGAAAAGCACTTAAAATTTTAAACTGATATGACTTATACATTTTTTTTTCGTGACCTTGAATGTGGGTGTACAGCAAAAAAATGCGTCGCCTTGTAGTGGAAGTTATAGGTGTGCTTTGAGCTGCAGAATTTTATTTCTCAGCTACTACTTGTGATAGAAAGCCAAAAATTTCACCACTTATAGTTCTTTCCATGAGGAATTCAGAAAAAAATACTGTTTTAATCCTGGATCTTTGTATATAATTAAAAAAAATATTTATATTGACAGTTACCATATTCTGTATGAAAATTTTCAAAAATCAATATTTATAAAAGTGTATGTTCCAACCTGAACCTAATATGTTTTTTAATACTCAAATACCATGTTCTTCCAAATAAAGAAAAAAAAAATCAGTGGTTGCTGTAATAATTTTTGGAAAAAAAAAAAAAAAAAAAAGCTAATGGGAAATTGCAATTGGAATAATGTTATAAACATTCAAAGAAAATACTATACAAAATTAGTTAAATAGTTTCATTAAAACACATTTCTTAAATTCTTGCTTGCATAGATACCATAATTTACTGTTATTGGTAAAATAAATACACAAATAAGTCTTGTTTACATTAATTCTATATTTCCTTGACTGCATATTTGGAACAAACTAGTACTTCAATATTTTTAATTTTCAGCAAGTAAATACATCGACAACATACAGACTTTCATTTTTCATATAGAATGTTTTAAATAATAATAATAATTAAATAAAAATAATAGTAATCAGTGGGTGCTTTAATAATTAAAAAATATATATATCAGTAACTAAGTTTACTGAATCCTTACAAAGTTGAAATAGTTAGAAATAAAATAACTTACAAATGTTCATATATGAAGTTGCATATGATTGGTAATACAAATACATAAATAAAAGTCTAGTTTACTCCAATTCTAAACTCCTTGACATTTGGAACAAATTACTTCAACATTGTTAATTTTCAGCAAGTAAATACATCAATAACAATAATAGACTTTGATTTCCCATATACAGGGCTCCCAACACATTTTAGTCCTCAAAAAGGGGGAAAGGGGACTATTTTTATTTAAAAAGGGGACTTTGGGGGACCATTTATACTAAAAAAGGGAATTTTGGGGGACCAGTTATATTTTAAAAGGCGACTGAAAAGGGACCACATGTCTAAAAATACAGCACCAAGTTTCCCTATATATGCAAATTTTGTTTAATTTACTTCAGAAAATATGTTAATTGATTATCTTTACAAAGGGAAGATATCATTAAACAATTGATTATCTTGTCACTAAACAATATACATAGCTTTATTTAACACACTCAAATATCCTACGCCAAGATGGGTTATATTTAGAACAGCAAAAAATGATTTGGAATAAAATATAAATAGTAAAAATAATTGGATCTAAGAAAATATTAAATTAATCAATTGTTAGCAGTATTATACATTAACAATTACAAAAGAACAGTGCTTTTCTTGGAATTTAACTTGCAGTAACAGTAATCAGTGAATAAAAAAAGCACAGCATAACAGTGCCTTCTGTTAACTAATAAAATTTAAAATTAGATTAACATAAATATATATTGTTAATTATTAACTCAAACATAAAATTCAGTTCCTTTCTATACAATAGAAACTGAGATGCTATAATGTTCATTCGAAAAAGCATAGTATGGCAACTCCTCCTAGGTTAAGGCTTGGTAGTGGTGGTCAAAACCGATATTCGTAATCATCGTACATATTAAATTTGGTGAAATTCTATCCCAAACATGCCGAGATCTGGCTATCATGGAAATAGTTAAAAATGCGACCCAGCAGCGCCACCTGTTGGGTGAAATACACCAAAATCTAATCAGCATCGATTTATGTTAAGAGTTAACTTAATGTGAAGTTTGATGAAATTTTACCCAGATTGTCTTATTAAAATACCTCATGTAAAAAGTAAAAAAATTCCTGATGGCTCGGCCTACAGGCACACGTAGATTTCGAAGACGCAGACCGTGGGGTGCCTGTTTCTTTGGGAATTGCAGAAAAAAGACCTTTTCGCCATGATGCAGCAGTTGGGATCGCCCACTTCGAAATATACATGTGCCCGTACAGGGCCGAAACTAGGGGGGGGGGGGGGGGACAGAGGAGGCACGTTCCCCGGGCGCCAGCATAACAGAAGGCGAAGGGGGTGCCAAATGCAGGTTTTGTTTGTTGTTTGATATAGAAATGTATATATATATGAAATTTGTATAAAAAGTCTCGCAGCCGGAAAATCCAAAAGAAAAACTGAACCAAATGCATTAAAATAGACAAATAGATAAAAATATTCGTCTACAATACAAGATAGCAAATGAATAAAAAACTAACTGTTCTCTTAGGCTATTTTCTTTCTCCTATTCCAAATGTATCATGTCTATGCCGTGTATCATTTAAATCTCTTCCTGCAGTTTAGGAGAATCACTAACATTTTTCAAGGTCAGTCCCTACTCATGTCTGTATATGACACACTGTTCAACATCGTCTGGATACGGTACTGCACTGTCCAGCATGGATAATTGGCAATCGATTCCCTCACTTTTACTTTTCTATTAGATAAAAATATTCCATGAAGGCTGTTCTATTTTCCCTTTCTTCACAGCGTAGAGCTTTCTTCTTTTTTAATTTTGTCATGGGCGAGGGGTGACTGCTCTGGGCAATAAACACAAATTGGGGGATGAATGCCCAAAGTAAATTTCTCAGTAAAATCTTTTATTTTTAAGTATAGCATTTGTAGAGGTGCAGTAAAAAATCTCTTACAGGGCGCCATGGCTAGTAAAGCCGGAGCCGCCCGTGGCTTTATCTTCCAAAAAGTTTTTTACTCGTCTTTTTGCGAAAGTTTTCTAAGCGTTTTGCCGCCCTTGGCGGCAACTGGAATATGCCGGCCTGTTACTTTTACTGAAATTACTTTTTTATCCAGATTCAATCTAGTATTATTAGAGGGAGCGAGGTTGGACGACTGCCTGGGATACTAAAAACAAATAATATTTGGAAGGATAATTTGAAAAATGCACAAAATAAAACTCTTTGTTAAAACTTTTGAAAAAAAAAAAATGTCATTTGTAGGGGTGCAGGAAGAAAATCATACCCAAGTTGTGCTGACTAATAAAACCGCAGTCGCCCCTGCCTTTATCCTCCAAAATTATTTTCTCGTCCTTTGGCCATTTCCAGATAAATGAAAAATGCCGCCATACCATTTGTTACAATTACTTTTTTACATACAGATCCAGCTTTAAAGGGCGCGAGGTTGGTTATTGCTAACAACACTAAAAACTAAGGGGATGAAACATATGCAAGATAAAATAGTAACCTCTCCTCCCTTTTTTTCTTTCTTAAGAATATAGCATTTGTAGAGACGCAGAAAAGAACCTCACACAGCGTGCCATGGCTAATAAAGTCATCTCTACCTTTATATTTGCAAAAAAAAAAAAAAAAAAATCGTATTTTTTCCATTTTTATGTGTTTTGCCGCCCTATTCTTTTGCTGTAATTATTTTTTTAGATCCAGATGTAAATTTCCGGGGCAAATACATCGTGTGCCCCTGTAATAATCAAGCTCAATTTCTTTTTGTTTTTAATCTTATCCTACTCTAAAAATGCAAAATATCAATTATAATCAGTAACAAAGTCAAATGCACTCTAAATATCAGCTTTATGTAAACAGCATACCAAGTGTGGGGGACCCCTAAATCAGGGGCCCAGTCTCACGATCCAGATTTAGCTTTATCAGATCTGATTTAATTAGACTCTGAATCTGTGTAATTAAATCGTCATAAAAATCTTTAACAGTAACAGGGTTTCTTTCAGCTCAGTAGTAATACTAATTTTTAAAAAAAGTGCTAAGAAAATCCTTTGATGAAAAAATAATTTTTCTCGTTGAACTCAAAAGACGATTTTGGGGGCCCTTTGGATGTGGGGCCCCTCGCGATTGAGACCATTGCGACCCCTTAAATCCGCCCCTGAGAATATCAATAATTATACTTCAGAATTATATAAGATAAAAACCTGTATAAAGCGGAATATTTTTCGGTTCCTTTCGATTCCATTTTCAAGGTTTTAATGAATCAGTATTTGACAAAGCTGATTACTTAGTTCAGTATTACAGATTATCTGATTATATACTTTAAAATTTAGAAACTTAAAAAAAATTCTCTTTGAAAATTTTCTTTTCGGAGGAGGTGGGGGGGGGGGGGGGGGGAATCCATGTTTGCCCCGGGCGCCAAAAAAGCTAGTTTCGGCACTGTGCCTGTATGCGGAGCCAGCAGGGTTTTTTTTGTTTTGTTTTTTTATTTATTTATTTTCTATAAGAGTTGGTCCTATAAAAAACTTGTCAATATAAAAGTTGCAGATAATATTAAAGAGACTTAAGCGGATTTGATATCTTGTGAATTGATGAAGTTGTGAATTTTTTTTTCCTTAAGCGCCTATTTCCACCCCCCCCCCCCCCCACCCACCCACCCCTTGAAGGCATTTTTAATGAAATCAAAAATTTGTCATACATAAATTTTTGGCCCTTTTCCTAGAAATAATAATAACTTTAAACGGATTTGATATGTATCATAATTAAAAACTTTTTTCTTTTTTTTTTCCACATTCTGCAGTGTATTTTGACATTTGTGAAACAATTCCGTTTACATCGTTAACATTTTTTTTTTCCTGCAATTTTTATACATTTTGTAGGGATTTTTTGCAAAGTAGTAAAAGGAATCTGGTTTCAATTTTTTTTAGCACAATACAGTAAATGTTGTCTTTTTTTAATAAAAATTATTCAGAATTCTTGCAGCAATTTTTTAATTTTGCACAGTTTATATGAGTTTTAGATTTTTTTCGCGTTTTGGGATGATTTTTTGACATTATGAAAAAGAATCTGGTTTCAATATCCCAGTTTAATAAATTTTGTCTTCCCTTCAATAAAATTTATTCGGAATTCGTGCAGCAATTTTTGACTTTTGGCTAATTTTTTATGCAATTTGAGGGTTTTTTTGTGTGTGTGTTTTGCGACGATTTTATGACAGTAAATTTTGTCTTGTAGATTTTTGAAATTTAGTGATTTTTAATGAGATTTCCAATCAGTTTTTTAATGTTTTTCCACATTCCACAACAATTTTTTGACATTCGTGAAAGAATTCTGGCTATAATGTTTTAGCGCATTATAATAAATTTTGTCCTCTACAATTTTTTAACTTTTAGCAATTTTTTAAATTTTTTGCATTTTGCGGCAATTTTTCTTTTATTTTCAGTCATAAAAGGGGACTAAGGGGACCAAAATGCACAAAAGGGGACCTTTTTCTAAAAAGGGGACTTTAGGGGGAAAAAGGGAACTATTTGGGAGACCTGCATATACCATGTTTTTTCAAAATAATAATAATAATAATAATAATAATCAGTGAGTGCTTTAATAATTAAAAATATATACTATATATCAGTAACTAAATTTATGAGTACTGAAATTAGAATACCCTTACAAACTAAATTTAAATAGTTCAAATTAAAATAACTTACAAATGTTCTGATATGAATTTGCAATTGCTATGTATATATATTGATCTCTTCAGCGAAAATCTTACAAGATTTTTCTGGACTTTTTTCAAGTTGTGCGACAAAAAATAGTACAGTTTTCTTTTATGTGTTTAAAGAATGTCGATTGAGATTTTGCTATGAAACTATGTGAAATTAGTTTGTCCACTTTGTGAGAATCTGGATGAACTCTTCAAGTGTAGCCATATTTTTATTTAGCTGAGAACGATCAGTTGAGACCCACTGCCTAAACTCAATAGTGTCAACTGGATCAAAATTTTCAAATTTTGACTGCAAGACATCAATCAGGGTTTTCTTTGATGGACATTTGGGGCAATACCTCAACATACAGTCTCTATTTTCTTTGTTACACACCAGAATGGCAATCAGATCCTTTCATTAAAATGTACAGCACGATCAGAAGGATTACATTTTGGTGTTTTGTTCATACACAAACTGAGTGTGTGTCATTTGCCCCAGCAAGGACACACTAATTTGGCCTTAAAGTGCAAAACTTGAAAAATCTTATTTTCAGGGGGGAGGAATTATCAGAAAATCTTATCAGCCAACGATTTATTTTACCAGCCAGCATGATGCAATATACAGTTGAAAATTGTTATGAGAAAATGTATGGGACTATAAAAAGAGTTAATTACTGTTATTACAATGTATTTTCATTTTTTTTCTATAAAATTAAAATATATATACAATAGAGGAATGTTTAGTATTTGATAGAACTTAGTACTATCATGGTAATTTGGAACGTTTCAAAATATAACAAACTAGTAAAAATAAGTTAAGTTTTTAGCATATCTTCTACAGCTTCTAGTTTTCTAAGACTACCTAAACATTCACTCGCCCTGTCAGGAAATCCACTCGCCAGTGGCGAGTGAAATCATGCATTTCCCCACCCCTGCTTATTTTCACATCTGAGTGTTCCAGAACAAATGAAGCATAAATTTCACGAATATTTCCTATCAGCAATTTCTTTCACATATATTCTTTTTTCCCTAAACTAACAATATCTTTCATCCCTGGTAAAAGTCTTGACTGGTCATTTCCTTCATAAAATTGTGTGACAAGTTGGATTGTTTCTGCACTCACAGTTCTGCCCTGTTGACTCTGAGGAAAAGACAAAATACCATATTCTTTAGCTAGTTGTTGAGCTTGGCATGCAGAATATTCAGATACTTTGAACTCGTTTTTTATTTTTCTTCGACTCCAGTTCATTGCAGCAGGTAGTGTAAGAATTTGAATTTTTTGCCGGCAACGGACTATTTTTAATTTTTTATTTAGTAATTCAGTCAAACAATCCAAATCTGCAGCTTTTTTTTTTTTTTTTTTTTTTTTTTACAAAATCTTGCTCTACAATTTGAGACTTTTTAAGAGGGAGGTCAACTTTTAAAACTTTGGTAATTTTCTCACGGATAGTGGATTCAAAACCTTTTAGTTTTCTGACCCCATAAGATGCTCTACTGTTCTGGGAAATAGAATACAGTTTGATAAGAGAACAACCTGCTTCTGTTAAGGATGTATTTACTTGTTCCTGATATCTCAGCAATGTCTATTTTCATTTCTTGACACTCCTGTATGCTCTGCCTGAATGTAGTACACAGTTTTTGCCCTCGTTTAGCTTGTATATTTTTCACAAATTTTCTTAATGCATCAGCCATTGTTATAAAAATTTCACATCGACTATCTCTCTTAACTTTCAGTAAGTTTCCATAACAAAATTTCACCAATTTAATTTTAAAATATAATTTAACAAAATTATTAAAATATAATTTTGAAATATAAACAAACACTATCAAACTCAATAGTTATACACTTAATTCAATCTAAGACAAACTTGTAAAGAAAGGCTGACATATCAACTTCACCATCAAGAGAAAATCTGAAACAGATTGATAAACACTGTTCTAACGGTCAAAATGAAAATCTTATTAAAAAGTTTGTTTATTTCATTTTACAATAAATAAAATAAATCAAAGCCTGTATGTTATCAATGTATTTACTTGCTGAAAAATAAAAATGAACTAATTTGTTCCAAATATGCAGTCGAGGAAATATAGAATTGGAGTAAACAAGACTTTTATTTATGTATTTATTTTATTAATAACAGTAAATTTTGGTAGCTATGCAAGCAAGAATTTAAGAAATGTGTTATAATGAAGCTATTTAGCTAATTTAGTACAGTATTTTCTTTGACTGTTTATAACATTATTCCAATTGCAATGTTCATAAGTTTAGCTTTTTTTTTTTTTTTTTCGCAAAAAATTATTACAGCAACCACTGATTTTTTTTTCTTTATTTGAAAAAACATGGTATATGGAATATTAAAAAAATATATTAGGTTCAGGTTGGAAGATACACTTTTATGGATATTGACTTTTGAAAATTTTCATTCAGAATATGGTAACTGTCAATATAAATATTTTTTTTAATTATATACAAAGATACAGGATTAAAACAGTATTTTTTTCTGAATTCCTCATGGAAAGAACTATAAGTGGTGAAATTTTTGGCTTTCTATCACAAGTAGCAGCCGAGAAATAAAATTCTGCAGCTCAAAGCACACCCATAACTTTCACTACAAGGCGACATATTCTTTGCTCCACACCCACATTCAAGGTTGCGTTAAAAAAAATGTATTAGTCACATCAATTAAAAATTTTAAGTGCTTTTCTAACTTTATTAGTATGATGTTTTCTGAAAATTTCAGACAAATTGGAGATGGTGGGTTACATTTTGAATTTTTTTGGGGTGATTTGGCATGGAATGACCCCCTACTTTTAAATGTAATGTCTTTTAAAACTAGACTGATTTTTTTCCCCCTAGAAATGGAATAAATGATAGAGCCTCCCAGATCTACTTATTAGACAATCTAATTGGAAACAGTAAACGAGGTAAAAATATATTACAAGCCGAAGAAATACCCTTAGTACTGCAAGCTCTTGACTTGAAGTACGACAAAATGTGGGAGATAGAAAGAAATATCACTTATCCGCGAAACTACTTGAATTATTTATTCAATGAAATAGAAGAAGACGAAGAACAAACTTCCTCATCTAAAGTTCAAGCTTATGAATTTACAGACTTTGAAGTTTTTGCACGTTATTTGTTTAAGGAGAAATCCGACGTAGGGTCCTATTCAAGCACAGTCCAGTTGGACTACAGCGATCCAATCAAACAAATTAGATATTTATATGATTTACAGAGGAATAATAGTGATTCCAACATATCAGAACAGAAGAGTAATAGCAGCGAAAGCAGTTCGGATAGCGAAAGAAATGCAAAAAAACTAAGTCCATGTTGCGAGAAATGTCACATTTCATAAATATTTAATGCATTTTCTAAATTTCGAAATCTAAATTATGTTACAGCACAAAGATAATGTAAAAGAGTTTGTTAATGACTCATTATTATGATTTATTCTATTGTTTCATTTTTTTTATATACTTAAAATTCATAGTTCCTGTTATGGATGTTTTCTTATTTTGATGTTTAGTAAATATATATAAAAATAAATACTTTTGTTTATGTTTAACTCTTTGTATTTAATTTTATATGGGATAACACCCATATGTCATCGAGTAGTGTTTTTCTCTTTTTCTTTAACTGTTTTGTTATGTCATGTATTTAAATTTAAGTGTAAAAATGTTTCATTTAAATATTTACTTTTCACATGACATGAATTAGTTTTTACCATCCCCAAGCCTACGTTAATGTACAAATGAACTCCATTGCTTCGCGAGGTTTTTCGGGTAAACACGCGATTCATCCACGATCTATCGCTGTGCTTCTGGATCACTGTTGATCACTGTTACTTGCTGTTACTTTCGACCCAGAGCTCTCGTCTGACGATCGCCGCTCTGATTGGTCGTCGTTTGACGTCATAGTCCGTGAAGCCAATGGAGTTTCGCGTACGTTTTTCTCTTTGCAGAATGGCAACAACTGTATGCAAATTTTTCCAAAACAGATTGGTATATGTAGTAGTTCAAGATGTTTAGATTTCGCCCTTGTCTGTTTTTTTTTTGCCTTGCCTTGCTTTTCGTACGTAGCTTGCTTGAAAGCAGCACTTTGTTTTTCTGCCATGTAACTATTTACGACGTCGTAGCTTGGCTACGTTTTGGAGGCTGCTGGCGGCTGTTAGTTTATTGATGAAAGTTTATTTTGTTTTTATTTTTAAGTTTGTTCTTGCAAAAGTAATGCTGACGTTGGTTTGTCATTTGTAATTAGTCATCAATAAAAGTCATCTTGTTGTTACTTCTGCTGTACTTATTAAAGTCTTCCACATCCATACATTTCCAAACTTAAAGATTCCACTGCGTACTCTGCTTAATATAGTTAATTTATTGTGAAAAAGAGAACAGGGTTATGGGCCCAGACTCATAACCGGAATTTAAGTGGTATTTTAAGGAAATGTGGAAGTGAAGAAATAGTGATACTTTTGTGCCTGTGGACTCTCTCTCTGTGGTTTGGTTTTGAAAAATGAACTTTCATTTTTTTTAATTTTCTTGCATGCTGTTGACCTTCTGAAAGCTTCAAGTTCGAGAGTTGCCGTGATAAAGCGACGGGGGCTGATGGAAAATAATCAAAACGTCACCCTGCTGACCGGTAGTAATTGGGAAACTTGGAAGCATGAAGTGAAGGTTCTGTTGCTGCATTATGGAGCGTGGGAGTTCATTGCTGAAAAAGATGGAGAGGAGACACCCAAGAATTTATCACCTGCTAAATCTGAAACTACAGAGGCTGCTAAAACGGAAACAGCTAGTGGAGATGCTAAGAAATCTGATCTGACATGGAGAGAAAAACAAGAGGTGAAATTGAGGAAAAACAGAGCCTACACCATTGTTTACCAGTCCCTGAGTTCTGAATTCAAGCCATTAATTTCAAATACCACTGATGGAGCAAAAGCCTGGAAAATTCTTCATGACCATTTCGAGCCGACCACACAAGCAAGAGTAATTCAGCTTCTTGATGTTTTCTTTAATACAAAGTATGTTCCTGGTGAAAACTTAGGACTTTTTCTGTGTCGAGTGAAGCAAGCTGCTGAACGTCTTCGTGATTTTGGTCATCAACTGCAGCCACTTTACTTGGGTTATCAGATGATTCGGAACCTTCCAGATGAATTTCAAGCTATTGTTCAAGCCATTTATAGGTGGACTGATGCTGAGTTCCTGCCTGCTGAGCTGTTGCTGGAGGAGAATCGCTTAAAGTTGTCTCAAAAGGACTTTGCTAATGTAGCTTTTGCCAGTGAATCGTCTGTTAAACCAGGTAAAATTAAATCTACAGATTTTTATAAAAAACAAAAGTAAAATTGGTCCTTGCTTCTATTGTAAAATGTATGGTCATTTAATTTCTAATTGTAAACTTAAATTAAGTAAATCTAGTAATGAAGCTTGTAATGATAAAAGTAATTTTGATAATCGTAAAAGTAATTTTAATAAATCTGGTTCTGGAAATTTTAAATCTAATGTTAAAAGTAAAAGTAACTTTCAAAGTAAAAATTTTTCAAGACCTTTTGAAACTAGTAATGTAGAATGTAAACCTATTTTGAATTGTACCTTCTCTAAACTTGAATGTAGCTTAATTGAGCTTTCTCCTGAATTGTGCGAAGCAAATTCATCAGATCTGGGCTATGGAAATTCCCATTGGGTTTTTGACACTGCCGCTACAGTGCATTTTTGTAGCAATAGAAATTTATTTTTCACTTTTGAGCCAGTATCTGACTTGCACATGTCTCTTGCAGTTGGGAAGAAAGAATGTCCAGTTGAGGGTAAGGGTACAATTCAGTTTTTGGTATGTTGTAAAAATGGCAAATTCAATCGTATTATCTTAAAAGATGTTTTGTATAATCCTAACTTAAGAAGAAATTTGCTCTCTGGGGTTAAGCTTGAAAAACTGGGGATAAATTTGGTAGGTAAAAATGGTAAAGTTTTTGTTTATGACAAGGGAAATGAACTTTTTTATGCTTTAAGGAAAAATGACCTGTATTTTTTGAAGCCATCAAAGTATGTTACTAAATGTAAGGGAAATGACAATCCAGTCAATTTGTCAGCAAATCAAGTGGATAAAGTAAATGTTAATGAGTTGTGGCATGAACGTTTTTGCCATATTAACAGTGAATATGTAATTAACACCAGTAAACAAGAAAGTGTTAATGGTCTTCCTATGCTATCAAAATTGACTGAAGATTGTATTTCTTGTAAATTGGCTAAATCTAAAAGGGTCTCTTTTAAGCCTGTTGGTCAAATTCGTTCCAAAGTTCCTCTTCAGCTGCTGCATATGGATTTGTGTGGGCCACTGCCAGTTTCATCTCATGGGGTTAGCAGGTATTTTTTATCTATAATAGATGATTTTTCTAGAAAAGTTACTGTATATGCCCTTAAGAATAAATCTGATGTTTTCGAGACATTTCTTAAGTATCAAAAGAGAGCCGAAAGGTTTTTAGATAAGAAAGTAGTCTCTGTTAGAACAGATGGGGGACTTGAATTCTGTAATGATGAATTTGATAACTTTCTGGAAAGTCAGGGCATTGCCCATGAGAAAACGAACCCGTATTCTCCCGAGATGAATGGTTGCGCGGAACGCTTCAATTTAACTGCCCTTGACGGTGTAAAAACCCTCTTAAATTCTAGTGGCTTGTCTCAGAAATTTTGGGCTGAAGCTCTTTTATGTTTCACGTATGTATGGAACAGAGTTTGCCATAAAAATTTCAGTAAAACTCCTTTTGAATTGTATTCTGGAAGAAAGCCTTCTGTTTCTCATCTTAAAAAATTTGGTTGCTTAGCTTATGTTGGTATACCTAAACAAAAAAGAAAGAAGCTCGATATGAGAGCAAAACTTGGCATTATGTGCGGTTATGCACAAATGACTAAAGGGTATCGCATTTGGATAATAAATGAGCAGAGAATTTTTGAAACTATAAATGTAAGGTTTGATGAGAGTAAAAGGGGGGTTGATGTCATAAAGAGTCCGAAACATAATTTTCATTCTTTTTCCTATTTGAACTTCCCAGAGGATGGTGATATCTTTCCTATGATAGATGACCTAATAGAGTCAGAAAGTAGAAGTGATATCCCAGCCAAAGTAAAGGAAACTACTCTTAGCCCTGTAAAAACTAGAAGTTCAATTAATCAAAATTCAAAAGACAGCCCAGATTTAATTCCTTGTACATCCATTAATTGGGTACGGAGTGCTGTCCCTAGGAAAAATGAAACCAGGACAGATATTTATTATGGCATTGAGGGAACTAAAGTTAAATTAAGATCTTTAAATGATACAATAAAGTACTGTGCAGAAAATAACATAAAATACGATTATGATTTTTTTGATTTCAGGGGGAAAAATAATCAATCTGGTAAAGTCTCAAATTTTTCAAATGAAGCTAATTTAATTGAATTAAAAATCCCTAGAAGTTACAAGGAAGCTGTTAAAACACCCGAAGCATCAGAGTGGGAAAAAGCAATGAACCAGGAAATGCAGGTCATGTATGACCGCAAAGTTTGGGATCTTGTTGAACCACCTAAAGATGCACAAATTTTAGGTAACAGATGGGTTTACACGGTTAAGAAAAATTAAAATAATGAAATTGTGAGATTTAAAGCACGTCTTGTAGCTCAGGGGTTTAGTCAAATAAAAGGTTTAAGTTATGATGAGGTTTTCAGTCCAGTAGTAAGTTTTTCAATTATAAGATTGTTTTTCACTATTTTTGTATGTCTTTTTAAATGGTTAAATGTTCAAGTAGATGTAAATAATGCTTATCTATATGCAGATCTGGATAAGATCATATATATGCAGTAGCCGGAGGGTTTCATTAGTGAAACGGGTAAAGTTTGTAAATTAAATAAAGCTTTATATGGCCTCCATCAAAGTGGTCGTCAATGGTTTTTTGAAATAGATGATGTACTTTTAAAACTAAATTTTATTAAACTTAACTGGTGCAACTGTGTTTATACTTATGAAAATAAACTTGTTCTTTTATTGTATGTAGATGACATGGTCATCTTCGGTAAAACAGAAAGTGATTTGGAACTTGGTGTAAGTTTGTTAAATAAGTTTTTCAATCTGAAAGTTTTAGGGAAAACAAGAAAGCTATTAGGTATTGAATTTCAAGAGGTCAAAGACAAGCTGTACATTCATCAAAATTCTTATATTGACAAAGTTTGTAGCTTGTATTCAAAATATAATATTCCTTTGAGTAATGTCCCAATACCTATGGGGCTAGTTTTGTCAAAAATGGACTCTCCAGTAAATCAGAATGAAATTAATGAGATGTCTGAATTTCCTTATAGAAACTTAATTGGTTGTTTAAGTTTTATTGCTGGTCGAACAAGGCCAGACATAATGTATGCTGTAAATCTTTTATCACAGTTCCAGTCTAACCCAGGTATGAAACACTGGCACAGTTTATTAAGATTACTCGGCTATTTACAGTACACTAAACATTTTAAATTGGAATTGTCTAGAATTAACGAATTAAAAATTTCTTGTTATTCAGACTCTGATTTTGCAGCAAATAGAGATGATCGTGTTTTCATAGGAGGTTTTATTCTATTTTTAGACGGTCACCAATTTCTTGGAAAACCTTTAAGCAGAAATGCATTAGCCTTTCAACTATGGAAGCCGAGTATGTAACTCTCACTGAAGCTGCAAAAGAGTTAATGTGGATTAAAAATGTTCTAGAAAATGAAAGTTTAAATTTAAATCTTAAACAATGTTCATTGTTTTGTGATAATCAGGCAGCTATTGCTTTTTCTAATTCACCTGTTGAGAATCAAAGGACTAAACATATTCATATTAAATATTTATTTCTAAGAAATTTAGTTTATGATAAATTGTTTAAATTAAAGTATATTTCAAGTAAATTAAATTTAGCTGATCCTTTCACAAAACCTCAGATTAAAGAACAATTAATGAAATTTTGTATGCAAGTTTTTGAAGTTTAAATTTGTAAATTATATTTTTGGCCACTCTTTTCATTGCCATGCCCTTTTTGACATGACATTGATTAGACTGTCTTTTTTTCAGAAGAGTTTAAATATTTTTTAGATGAAAGTTTAAGGGAGGGGGGAAAAAAAAAAAAAAAAAAAAAAAAAACTACAATTTTTGGTCATTTTGATCATTGCTTGGCTGGTGAGTTTGTGGTTTCCCCGACCTGGTTATGATTAGACTGGCTGTTTTTTAAATAAAGTATAATGTGTATTTTTCATGTTTAAATTTTTTTTTATGTCTTTTCTTGAAGTTGTTGTAAAGACTTGGGGATGCTAAAAAGGGGGCTGATTGTTATGTCATGTATTTAAATTTAAGTGTAAAATGTTTCATTTAAATATTTACTTTTCACATGACATGAATTAGTTTTTACCATCCCCAAGCCTACGTTCATGTACAAACGAACTCCATTGCTTCGCAAGGTTTTTCGGGTAAACACGCGATTCATCCACGATCTATCGCTGTGCTTCTGGATCACTGTTGATCACTGTTACTTGCTGTTACTTTCGACCCAGAGCTCTCGTCTGACGATCGCCGCTCTGATTGGTCGTCGTTTGACGTCATAGTCCGTGAAGCCAATGGAGTTTCGCGTACGTTTTTCTCTTTGCAGAATGGCAACAACTGTATGCAAATTTTTCCAAAACAGATTGGTATATGTAGTAGTTCAAGATGTTTGGATTTCGCCCTTGTCTGTTTTTTTTTGCCTTGCCTTGCTTTTCGTACGTAGCTCGCTTGAAAGCAGCACTTTGTTTTTCTGCCATGTAACTATTTACGACGTCGTAGCTTGGCTACGTTTTGAAGGCTGCTGGCGGCTGTCAGTTTATTGATGAAAGTTTATTTTGTTTTTATCTTTAAGTTTGTTCGGCAAAAGTAATGCTGACGTTGGTTTGTCATTTGTAATTAGTCATCAATAAAAGTCATCTTGTTGTTACTTCTGCTGTACTTATTAAAGTCTTCCACATCCATGCATTTCCAAACTTAAAGATTCCACTGCGTACTCTGCTTAATATAGTTAATTTATTGTGAAAAAGAGAACATGTTTATTAATTTTTAGTTGTTTTATCAGGTGGACTAGTTTGTAATTTATAAGTATGTTAGAGATTTATATACTTTGTCTAGTCAGGCTTCATAAGATGTAGGGCGGCGTAAATAATTCACAACGTAATAATTTATCTTTTTTTTTATTAGAGTAAGCTAATTAAATTCAATAATATGAGTAACTTTTATTGGATTACTATAAATTTTCACCAACGTCCAGAAGCCACGATCACACCTTTAACCTGTTAATTCAGCACCCAATGTTTCCAGAAGAAGTATTAACCCGTGCTTCTGGCTAATGTAGAGAGTTTTAGATAATTGGGCTACCAACTCCAATTTGGAGGCCCAGAACTTACCAGCATTAGCCCCGGAGATTGTTATGGTGACGCGACCTATGCCAACTTCTGGTTTTTTTAGGGCCTAGGTTATTATTTTCATTTAATTTTATGGTTACAATATGGGGTTTTTTTTCCTATTATTATTATTACTAGTATTATGATTATTATTATTATTATAAATATTCTTACATTATAATTTTAATACTATATTTAAATTAATTTTCTTATATGTTTCAAAATTTAACTGTTATTTTTATCTACTCGATGTCTAAAATTCTTGATTCTATTTTTTTTTAACATAAATAAATAAATTAAATAGGTTTTTTTTAAGAAAAATTTCTCTCATTTTCTATGTCAAGTATAGCTGGCACATAGTTCCACAGTCATGACAATATGTATTGAAAATTGCTAAGTAGTACAAATGCTACTTTTTTTTTCATAAATAAAATATGTTAAATAAATAAATAAGTTTGTGAATGCAGAACTACAAATTGGGGTAATTATGCTATGTTGAAATATATATATATATAATAATAATAACAACAATTTCTGTTTACAAGGGTTTTTACAAATAATAAAAGAAATGACAAATAATAAAACAGGTAGATTAATGTAGTGTATGGCACACAAAACAAATAATTTATGTTAATGCAATAATATTTCTGTAGTACAGATTGGTAGGTGCAAAAGTGAAACATTACCACTGTGAAAGATTTTTTTCTGTGTCCTAAGTATTTTGTGTATTTGTATTTCTTGAAATTTGTAGAAGCTATTTATATGTGTAAAACTTTGAAACTTGATCAATATAAATTTTGTGTACTAATTTTATGGATAGCAAATTTAATAGACATAAGCGTTCTTCTACGGAGTTTAATAGTTTTGTGTATAAAGCAAGAACATAACTTCAAAATTCTCAAGTTCTAAATACTGATAATAATACCCCTAAAATGGACAATTTATTAAATTGTATCCCCGTTTTTAATGCAAAACGGGAAAATGCTATTAATTTCTATGTTACTCAATTTGATGAAGCGGCTTTACAAGCAGCAATTCCGGTTGAAGCCAAATTAATTATCCTGAAATCTAAACTAACCGGCTTAGCTCGCGCGAAATTAATATCAGATGCAGAGCTACACACCGAAGCTAATTATGAAAAATTTAAAGAAAACCTTCTGAATGCTTTTGGCTCAAAACTTTCCTTTGGTGAAGCCCACAAGAATTTTTCAAAATTAAAACAGGGTCCAACGGAGACAATAAGCGATTTTATTCTTCGTTTTAATATAGAAGCAGCGAAGTTTTTTTTAATTTCGGGGTTATCAAATAAGAATGATGCAAAAAAACTTTTCAAACTTATGAAATTGCTTAAGTTTATGGACGCTGTCAAAACCGAAATTTCTTTTGAAATTCGAAAGCGTGCAGTAAAATCTTTCTCTGAGGCAACGGAAGCAGCGCTAATTATGGAAGCCGCGATTAACTCTACAAATATTGCAGAGATAAACAATGTAAATAAGGATGGGACCGCGGAGTTGTGTCAAAGCCTAATTAAGCAAAATCAATTGCAAGCTGAGAGTATGGCAAAGTTGCAGTTGGAATTGGAAAATTGGAAGTTAGCGCAACAAAATAAAGCCGAAAAAAATACTTTTGTTAAAGACAAATACTGGGAGATCTGCACACGCAGGAACCACACGACACAAAATTGTAGACATAAATTTTCTAAGCAATCTGAGTATAAACAGAATTTTCGAACAAATTTTCCTAAGTTCAAACAAGCAGATTTTCCAGGTGCTCACTCTTCAAATTTTGCGGATAATTTTCAAGGGTATGGCTTCATGCCAAATTATAATCCTAATTCCACATTTCATTCGCTGCCACCTACTCCAGGACATCAATTTACTACAAATTCTTATCCTTATAATGGTTTCCCACCTCAGAATAATTTTGTTCAAGGTACAGGCACTAATTACCCGAATTTTGAGGGGAATTTTCAAGTTCAAAATACAAATTTCCCTAACCCCAGAATTACGAAAGTCAACAAAACAGAAGGAATGAGGGGAACAATAACGAAGGTAATAATTATCGAAAAAATGGAAAATATCAAAAGAAAGGTTTTCACCTGGGAAATGGAAAAGGGGATCTGTAGATAGCGAGAAAGAGGTCGAAAAGCCCCTTCACAGATCCCCGGATACACGAGTGATTGCGAGCGTAAAGGGCACAGATAGTAATAACCTTCCTATTATTAAATTTAAAATCGAAGGGGTTAATGTAGATGGTCTTCTGGATTCAGGCGGAGCTGTGTCTTTAATTTCAGGTGATTTATTTGATATTTTAAAAAACAGGTTAAAATGAAATTTTTAGGAAATAGAATTCGTATAAAATCCTTTAATGGAGTAAATATTCCATTCAAACAGTGTATTAAGATATCGTTTAAGATAAACAATGTGTTTACTTAGGGTAAATTTAATGTACTAGTAACAATTTTAGCAGAAACTACAACATGCTGCTCAGTTACGATTTTTTGAAAAATAATGGGATGGTGCTTGATTTAAAACAAAATTGTTTAAAAATAAAAAAAACACTACAATTACAATAGATAAGGAAGAAGACGAAGAAAAGGGGTGCCAGATAAATGCCTCGAGCACTCAGGAAAAAAATAAACAGCATAAAAATAATATTGACAATAGTAGAAAAAAACTAAGGAAAATAAGTTGGTTGTCGCTAGAGCAATGAAAAGAGTATTTTTACCACCGGGGTGTGAAAAAATTGTCACCTTAACTTTTTCGGAAGATCTAGACCCAGAAAATGACATCTTATTCGAGCCGGATAGAATAAAAAGGGGAATTACATGCAGAGACTCAATACACCAGGTAACAAAGAGTAAAACAATAAATATAATTTTAAAGAATGTATCAAATAAAAAAGTAGTCATACAGGCAAATGCAAATCTGGGTAGAATTACTACACAATTTGATGCAAAGTCGGGAAAGGAGTTAGACGATGTAGAACATGGTTCGTTATATCATGTTAACAACCTGATCATCGAGGAAGTACGCAGTCTTAGAGAGGCAGAACTTAGTAAAGAAGATTTTGATTTAACTCATTTATCCGAGGAGGTAAAATTACAGATGGAAACCGTACTAATAGAACACGCCCAGGCTTTCTCAAAATCGTATAAAACCTTGGGTAGTTCCTCTGTGGTCGTCCCAAAGATAAAATTACATCACGACTACCCTATACAATGTAAGCCCTATAAAACTCCTCATACGGTTCGAGAATATGCACAAGAGGAAATAAAAAAATTACTGGAAGCGAATATTATTGAAAAAAGTAATTCTCATTATGCTTTCCCAGTATTGTTTGTAAAAAAGAAGTCTTTAGATAAACAGAAACCTAAATACAGGATGGCAATGGATTATCGTTTGCTAAACTAAATCTTAGAGGCATACCCGTACGCTATACCGGATACCAAAGAACTTCTAAAAAAAATAAGCGGGAAAAAGTTTTACACTGTGTCGGACTTGCATAGTACTTTTTTTCAAATAAATTTACGCCCCGAAGACAGAGATAAATTGGCTTTCATTACAGAAGACGGAAAATACGACCCAGTAAGGCTAAATTTCGGTTTAAAATTAAGTCCCACAATTTTTGCCGAATTAATGGATAAAGTATTGGGACATTTTAACAAAGAGGAAGTCAGATACTTTATTGATGATGTCATTGTTTCCGCAAATTCCGTAAAACGTATGACTCAGCTATTAAGAGAAGTTTTACAGGCACTCATAGAGAATAATTTAACGATAGAACCCAGCAAAATGCAGGTTTGTAAAGAAGAAATTGAATTCTTGGGGTTTAAAGCAAATCAAAATGGGTACTCCCCATCAACAAAAAATGTGGAGAAAATACAGAAATTAGCTAGACCGAAGAACAAAAAAGGAGTTGTCGCTTTTGGGTCTTTCTAATTATTTCAGAACGTTAATTCATCATTACTCTGACATTGTCGATCGCTTGATCGAACTTACGAAAGACAAAGTTAAGTTTAGATGGATGGACAAAACAGAATCAGCATTCTGTGCCATTCAGAAAGCAATTATTGACAATCCTACATTAAAACCCCCAAATTTCGAAAAGAAATTTTTTCTTATCACGGACGCTTCAAAAGTCGCCTAACACAGAAGGAAGGCGAGGAACATATTCCAATAGAGTTTTATGGAAGGAAGCTTAAAGAGTCTGAGAAGAGATACCCTAGCATTAAATATGAACTTTTGGCAATCCACAATGCTGTTCAATATTTTAAGAATATCCTGCTAGGAAGGAAGTTTACAGTACTCACTGATTCAAAAGCTCTCACACACCCTTTAAAATTGGAACATCAAAGTGACATTGTCGCCAGATGGCTGATGAAGCTTAGTGATTTTGATTACTCAATTGAATTTATTGAGGGTGTGAAAAATCCGGCGGATTACATTTCGCGTAACATTAATAATATTTCTGCTCAAACCAAACTTCATAATAATCTATTCAAAGTAAATGTTAATCTCTCGGAAGAGAATGTGAAGGTCGAACAACGCAAAGACTCAAAACTTAGCATAATCATTAAGAAGATAGAAAATAATAAACAAAACAAAAATACTCGAAAATTTGAATTAAATGAGAACAATGCACTAATTTTAAAACAGAAATATAAGGACAAACAACTCCTCATTGCTCCTAATAGTTTGGTTTTTGAAATTATACAAGAGGCGCATAAAAGTCATTTCGTGTTCCCGAAAACATACGAAACTGTAAAATCTTGGTTTTTCTGGTATGGTATGTACAGAGATATATGGAGCTATTGTACAAGTTCTATCCCATGCAATAAAAATAAGCAACACCAAGCTATTAAAGTACCTATTCAAAAGTTTATTAAGGATTCCCCAATAGGGACAGCCCTGCATTGCGATATAGTAGGCAAACTGCATATGACATTTTAAAAAAACTCCTTCATTTTAACTATAATTGATTCGACGTCAAGGTATCTAGAGGCCATACCTCTACGTGGAGTAGAAGTGCAGACTATTTTGAATGCCCTAAACAACTATTTTAGCTCTTTCGGGATACCTAGATCAGTAACAACAGACAACGGCCCCTATTTCAGGAGTGACGTTTATTGCCAGTATTTAAAAGCACTGAACATAGAGAGATATTTTACGAGTGGTTACCATCCTTCCTCAAACGGAATTCTGGAAGCTAGTCACAAGTTGTTAAAGTCATCTTTATAATCTATGTGTGAAAAAACAGCAGAATGGGACATTCGTTTACCGTTTTATAAATTAGCTTACAATTATACCTCAATAAATCGTGCCGGGAGGTATCGAATCATTTTACAGCGTTGAATACTTCCGATGAAAAATGTGCCCAAGCTTATGTGAAACAGCGTATCAAACACATGAAAGAGATACAAAAACTGTCCTTGGTCAACCAGGAACGCGTTATGAGTGAATACGTCAACAAAGATTTTGAAAAAGTCAAAACATTACAGCATAGCGATCAAGTTTATCTAAAAAAAGTTATAAAATCGAGGGCTTTGGAATCAACATGGGAAGGGCCTTATGAAGTGGTAAGGATTTTTAGAAACAATAATTATTTGGTTAAACATATGATTGAACCCCATGCTAAGAAAATTAAGCGCCACATAAGCCATTTCTGGCAACCAAAAATTTAAATTAATTTACCGAAAACTAGCACAGAGAATACTCAAGAAGAGTAATATATACAAAGAATTGACATTCAGTCGTTGTGTTTCTTTTTTATTCTCTAATATGTAAATATTTATAAATTTATATTCTAGAATTTCTGTGGTTTCCTATTCTATTAGGTTTTTTTCCCTTCACCTATTTTAGCCATATTATAATAAAAGTGAAAAAAAATATATAATAATAATAATAATAATAATAATAATAATAATAAATGTATATATAGACAAAATTTTACAAATAATTGGGGCCTTTCAAAATAATAGTAATAATAATAATAATAAATGCACTATTAATAATATACAGGAAAAATATATATAGATAACACATATATATACAGCAAATAAAATTAAAAAAAAAAATCTTGTACATTCATAGATGTATAGACATACATCTGCTTCTGAGTGCTGTTAGGAAAAAACTACATGTTATTAGATTAAAAACAATTATTATTTATTATTACGGTAAGAAATGAGTGTGATCTCCTATTTACAGAATTGTATTTAGGGCAGCGTTCCTTAAACTTTGTGATCTCGCGGACCCCTTTTTATGTGATATGCATTTCGGGGACCCCCAACAATTTTTTTCTTAATATAAGACAATAAATTATTTTAATTGGTATAAACCTTATTTGTATTTCATTACACATATTGTATATTTAATTAATGGTGTTGGACAAATCAGCTGCATTAATAAGAAAAATAATTATAGTATACATTTTAAGACAGGTAAAATGTATGTGCTACTATTTGCTATGAGAAGTATGCTGCTTATCTTTTGCTACTATATGTGCAGCATCACGCTCTATGTTTAAGTAAGTCTGGTTTGACATTTCGTCTATTTCAACAGTAACTAATTTCTTGGAAATTAGTGAATCAATTCCCTCATTCACTAATTTTCTGACTTCGAGGAAAAAAATAAAGTCTGAAAGATTTTTTCATGTGCTTCAGGTGTATAACAAAATTTTCGATAATATCAGGAGTAATTGTATCGCCAGACGATTATAAGAAATCAAATAATGTTGGGAATGATTCAAATATTACTTTCAAGTTGATTTGCCCACAAATAATTTTTTTGTTGATTTTACTTTATTGTGGACTTGGATGTGCACCAAAGTTCCTTGTAAGCTTAAATTCAGTTCATTCAAACAAGTGGGTAAGTGTGATCGAAAATCGCACAAAGGTTTCGTTTAATATTCCTTTCAAAACACTTTATCCTTCCTTTAATAATTCCAAATAAATTTCATTTTCAAAAAAAAAAAAAAAAAATGTTTTTTATAAAGTAAAAATTTACCGGTCTATTTTTCTTGTTTTTTTTTTTTTTTTTTTTTTTTTTTTTAAATGTGAACCGGTCTGAAAGCGGGCGAAGCCAGCTATTATACTGTGTCATAATAATATCTGTCATTGGTCTAAATGCGATGTTAAAAAAAAACAATTTCAAAATTTAAAATGTTGTATAGAGACTTTCAAAATGTTAGACGTCAGATTAATTTTCTTTTTAATTTTCTAATGACGTCATATTAAGATATATACATAATGATTATGAGGTCATATGAGATCATATATGAGATCATATAATGATTTCTATATTTACACATACTCATACTCCTTGTAGTATTGGAAATGTTTGAAAATTCTTTATTACCAATATGACGTCATATTAATCTTTTTTTCAATGTGTGAAACTTTTTATTTCATTTTCCACGTGGAAATCTTTCAATAGAAAATTAATTATTGTAGAAAGAATTTTATTGTGGATTTTTAATTGCTGGCAACTACTATAACGAAAAATGGATAAATTTAATAGGAAAAGGCTGTTAGATTTTTGTTTTTTTATCTCTATATATTAAAATAATACGATTTTTTCAAATTTTATGATTTTGGGCTTCATAATAGGTATTTAGCTATAAGTACACAAAATTTCATGACTGTAAGTTACATAGTTTCTGAGAACTGGCTCTGTGACGGACAGACAACGAAGCGGGAGTAATAGGGTTTCGTGAGATAAACGAAACCTTAAAAATTAAAAATAACCGTCAAATACGCCATTTGACGTGTACCAAAGTTCCTTGTAAGCTTAAATTCAGTTTATTCAAAAAAATTAAAATAACCGTCAAATACGCCATTTGATGTGTACCAAAGTTCCTTGTAAGCTTAAATTCAGTTTATTCACAAAATTTAAAATAACCGTCAAATACGCCATTTGATGTGTACCAAAGTTCCTTGTAAGCTTAAATTCAGTTCATTCAAAAAATTAAAAATAACCGTCAAATACGCCATTTGATGTGTACCAAAGTTCCTTGTAAGCTTAAATTCAGATCATTCAAAAAATTAAAAATAATCGTCAAATACGCCACCTTGACAAGCCAGGAGAAATCATTTGAAACGATCATTCAAATGGAATTTAGAGTCCATTAATAGCAGTCTGACTTCATCACATAAGTGCAAAAATTGCAATTTAACCCTCGTGATAGCCACCTAATTTCTGTATGCAAAAATATTTGTTTGCGTAGACTCCAAAATTCCTTCGCATATTATTTTAAAAATCATGAATTCAATACATGAACCTTGATATAATTTACTACTGAAATAATTTCATTAATTGCAGTCTTCAAATCTTCAGGCATTTTTGATAACCAGCGACTCAACGGTGAATACAACAATGTGTCCAAACAACATGTAGTGCTTTAGCTTTAACCAAGCTGAACAAACCATTAACAGTTTCAGCCTCAACTATACTTATTCCGACACATCTTGAAGAGCTTAATTCTTTTTCTTGTGTGAAACTGTTGGAATATGTGAATAGTGCTATACTTGTTGTGTGAGTTGCAAGGGATTTGCAAAACAAAAAATTGTCACATATCTTACCACCAAATTCATAATCAGCAAAAACTATTAAACTTACAGTATTCGATATGTATAAACTTTCATCTAGCTGCAATGTGAAAAAAGGACTGGTTATTTACATGCTCAATCAATCGGTTCTTAATATTTTCTCCCATATTCCGCCTCCGCAGCATTGAAATGTCTCCGCCGACAGATTTGAGGTTTTATGTTTATTAATGATCTATACTAGAAGTTCTAGTCCTCCAAATCATTCCTGAGCTACAGAAATTCCTTCCGAAGAAAAAGTATAAATTCAACATTGGGCTTGAGGACCCCCGGTTGTAAGCTCACGGACCCCCAGGGGTCCGCAGACCACAGTTTAAGAAACGCTGATTTAGGGTATAGCACGCTCATTATTCAAAGCTGCGATTTTTTTTTCCCTCCTTTTTGGGGCTTTGCGAAAAAAAAAAAAAAAAAAAAGGGAAAGAAAGAAAAAAGCACGCCCTAGAGAGAGGTGTTTTTTTTCCTCCAGGGTCATTCCCTTTACTCCCCCTTCATGTTCGCGGAGCAGTAACACGAAGAGAGCAGAGTAGTTTGTTTTTTTTATGCAAATGCACATACAGGTTTTTGTGCGCCTGGCGCCACGGACATCAATCGCGCTGGGAGAATTCTCTTTTTTTTTGCAAATGTGTTAGCAAGGGATTGCAGCCAGAAGGGAGACGAAGATTTAAGAGGGAAGCCAAGGGCAAACCCTCTTTCTGGTTTCTGTGGATTATAGAACAACTATAGCTTATTATTTATGTGGACATATACTTTACATAATGATTTCTCCATAGTACAAAGGTTGTACTTAAAGAATAATAATAATAATAGTTAGTTGGGTATTGTTTATATAGGTTTACTTCGGTTAAGTATACAAAAATAGTAAGCATATGTATAATAATTTTTCCTTTTTTTATGGTATAGTGAATAAGTTTCAGGTATTTCTTTCGTGTATAGAATATTTACATAAAAAGCAAGCAATGTTTTTTTGATTTGCAAAATTGGGTACGATGATTTGAATGTATTGATACAGATTATTGTTGACAGGAGGAGATTTTGGATAGTAATTATAGACTGTAAAAATAATAAATAAATAAATAAATAAAAGTAGAATTTTTTGGGGGGAAAGTAAATAAATCAATACAGTACATGGATAGGTACTTAGTAGGTAAACAAACATGATAGTTTATAGGTTCTTTGTGTTTCCAATTCGAAGAAAAGTTTATTAGCTGAGATTCTTAAAACTATGGTTACATATTTTTATTTTCAAAATTCCTTCAAAAGTAGTACGAAGGTATAACAGGTAATTGTTATTGGTATTAAGAAGGGCATTTATAAAAGAGTACAATTTTTTTTGTGGTTTGTAGTGTCACTGAATCTAGGTAACAAAAGTAAACAGATAATAGTGGTTTTGATGCAAAATTGTGGAGATCAGGTTAAAAATTTACATTTCTTTTCTTTTTTATAAAGAGATATTATATACATTATAAAAATAGGTATTTTGGTTCAAAATGAAAAAATAATAATAATAATTAACATATTCCGGAAGGAAGATATCGTGTTAAATAAGGTATTTAAGTATCTTAACACAAGACCGCGGGTGTAGGTATAATTAATTTTTTTCTAATCATAAAACAACTTATATCATAAAAATATTTTTTTTTTATGGTATAAAATATAATTTATTATAATTACTTTCAAAAGAAAAAAAATACATATTTACTTGTAAATTGCATAGTGTAATACAAATATAATACTTGTATTTTATAAGAAAGTGTTGAAATTGTAGTACAATTTAGTGGTAAGACTAGGGTGGGATATGCTCTGCACACTACTTTAATTTTCTGAAAAGTATATTATTCGGAGATTTTGTAAAAATATTTCAGTTTTTCGTTTTCTCCTTAGGGTTTGATTTATTAACTGGTTTTTAATAAATTATAACACCTTGTAATAATATATTACTTTTAAATGCTAAAGGTGTAAAATTAACAACATAATATAAATTAAAATAACTTTTATTAGTTGTTTTAGATGCTTCGACTCTTTCCGAGTCATTTTCAAAAACAAAATGAGAATATTAGAATACAGCTTTACAATATTCTCATTTTGTTTTTGAAAATGACTCGGAAAGAGTCGAAACATGTAAAACAACTAATAAAAGTTATTTTAATTTATATTATGTTGTTAATTTTACACCTTTAGCATTTAAAAGTAATATAACTGGTTTTTACTTATTAGCTTTCTGTATTAGTAATTTAAAAGCACATTTTAGGGATAGTGAGGAAAAAATTATATTTCCTTTTAGTGTGCATTTTTATAAACATATATAATAGTAACAATTAAATTTTGTAGTAGAAAATATTTTACCCCACTTTTGTAGCAACATTGTTGGGTCTCCTAGAGTTTTCTTTTCTCCTTCCTTCTGACTCCTGGTTGCGGGTCAACTGGGCGTTTATAAGCTTCTGGCCACAGGCGACTCGAGTGAGGTCCTGTACAGCTCAGTGTTCTTGGGGAGGGAATTAAGCATTTTCTTTTTTTTCATCTGTCCTTAAAATGATAAAACAAACAAGATAATAAAGAGAATTCACAATAAGTGATTTATATAAATTGACATAAAAAATATAAAGACACTTAAGTAAAATTGATTTACACAAGTTTTAGCTTATATCGAAATTATATCACTTTTTTTTTAACCTTAATAATCGTTTTTTTAGGTCGAATTGTTCTTTTCTTTTTTTTATGATTGCAGCGTGTTTCAGTTGACAACAGGTTTCTACAGTCTTTTCACCCAATTTCTTGCGGGTCAGTATCGGGAGAAAATAATATATTTTTTCTCTCTCTCTTCTTAGCCATCTTTATGGGATCTTTCCGTTTTCAATACTTTTTCTTTTTTTTTTCTCTTTTTCGGAGTAATTCTTCTGTAGGCAGGTGAATCTTCCCATAGTCCAATTTTTATTCGCTCTTCGAGTGTACAGTCGCGTATGATTTTAAGGTTTCGATTTCGATGGCAGATTCACCTATAAATTTCGGGAAGAAAATGTAGCTCTTTTCGCATAGTATTTTGGGAATGGCAGCAAAATGCGTTCTGAACATTCAGGCAGAATTATTAATTTTTGCAGCTGTAAATAAAGTTGTACCATTAGTTATAGTTACCAACAGTCCAGCCATGCCAAAACGTTATTTCTTCTTCTGTGACAAAGAAATTCCACGGTAGCCGATAGGTCCCCTGTAAAGAAAGAAAGAAATTTGGATAGCATTTCACATAAATTCTATTCGTAAAGACGGTTATTTTTGGAGTAATTGTCTCAAAATTTAGGTTTATGGATAGAGTTAATTTTAGATCTCTTTCTAGACAAGAGTTTAAAAAAAAATATATTCAAAAGTTTTACAACTAAAGGGTAATTTATAAAGGCAAGATGGTAACATACCTTTTATTTTGCGGCGATCCAGCGTCTTTCACAGGATGACAGGATTTCCAGACGAAAGTCGTCATCAGTTGGTCATTTCTCCTTCTAACAGGGTGTTGGAACAACTCATTATCGATGGGATAGGGGGTGTGTTAAGTCGATTAGCGATTTCACGCGACCCTCGGTCAAGCGGTTGCTAGGCAAAGTGGGAGGCGTACAGTCTCCGGTAGTTTCTTCTTTTTTTTTCTTTAGCGAAGAGAGAGTGAGATTTTTTTTTTTCTCTCTTTTCTCCATTGATTCTTCCTTCACGTGCAGGAGGATGGAGAGCATTTTACTTTAACTGGTCGGTTTCGTTGTCATGCTTTGACTATTCCTGCAGGATTTTGAAGTCGTTACTCTTGATTTCGTGTTATATAATTAAGTGAACTAGAGTTCACTTGTATTTCTCTTGTGTATTTCACTTAGGTGATAATTTAAAAAAAAAAATTAAGTAATATTAAAATGTGAGAGAAGGGGGCATTCTCTCGGTAGGGCATGTATATATTTCATAAATGTAATTTCTATCATACAGTACTTTTTTTTCTCTCTCTAATATATGAACGAAATTTTGTTGTAAGGTGTTGTACGTGTTCATATACTTAGTGTTAATGTATTATGTGGGTATTTTCTCTTTTCTTTTAACTGTTACAATGTATAAAATGTTATGTAGTACAAACTCTTTTTTGGTATCCAGTCCTTGTATATATATAATTTTTCGTGTATTGGGTGTATATTAAGTGATGACTGGTATGATTCCAATGTAAAAGTATGTGCCAGCCGTATACTGTTCTATGTGTAGAGGCTTGTAGGTTTTAAAAGTTCAGTTCAAAATTGCGTTAGCTTTGTATGGATTTTGGCTAATTTTTAAAAGGGATTATTTCAAAATTGGCTATACACAGATGGGAATAGGGTACGTGAATGTGCTCACCTGTCTTTGACTCCACAAACGACTGTAAATCTGCTATGGACTGGTTAACAGACAAACCGTTCTGTTGTCCCACCTACAGATTCTTACAAAACTTTTACGTGTAACTCTTCTCTACCCAGTGTTATAGAGACAATTCTTAAAAACTTTTTCGTGTGCTCTTCTCTACCGAGTGTTATAGAGACAATTCTTAAAAACTTTTCTGTGTGCTCTTCTCTACCCAGTGTTATAGAGACAGTTCTTAAAAACTTTTCTGTGTGCTCTTCTTTACCCAGTGTTACAGAGACAATTCTTACAAACTTTTAGGATCTTTTCCGGTCTTTTTTAGGAGGGAAAATATTCTATGGGACTCAACAATGGACTGCATTTCATATTGTGTTCCTGACAGCTGACGTGAGCCGTTCAGCTCTTTTGTTTGGGGGGGGAGGATGGTGGTCAGATATGAGCCACCCCCCAATTTATAACTAAATTAATTTACTTTTATTTTTTAATATGTATAACTAGGAATTTCAGTGGACTAATTGCTGAGTCTATTTCTTAGTGTACATAGTTTTTTTTCGTATGGGATAATATAAACGACAACCCATATAGTCGTTTTATTACTTTCAGAGCCACTGGTCTGCGACACTAACAAGGATAACTCTTACGGAGGACAGATTTACAATTTGAAGAATTTATAGCTGTTTGGTTGCTAAGTGCATAGCAAATTTACGATTTAGGACCCCACTCCTAGGTGATCCCGAGTAGCATTTAGCAAGGCCAATAAGATGTGAGGGCGGATACTTCTTTCCAAAACAGAAGAGCCATTGGAGATACTCAGTGAGGGGGAAAAAGAAAAGAGAACCCCGAGAGAGATCTGGAAGAGGAGATTCATTAAGTATCTGACCGATGGAGTGAAGACCTAAAAAAAAGGGAGAGTGCTCTGAGTTTTAGAAAAACAAGGAAGTTTGCTACATGATGTGTTCGAGACCAAAATCGAAAGTGCTGTTCTAACTGGGGATCTTTGCTTATCCCGTTGGAGGTAAACCATAATCGATAATGCAGACCAGAAGCACTCTGAAGCAGGGTTAGAAATTGGGAATTCTAAGTAAGGCGTCAAATGACGCCTGCAATTTTTTTCCTAGGTGCCAAACTGCATTTCATGGTTGCAATTTTGTTATAATGTATTTTCTCATTTCTTTTCGAACCCGTGTTAACAATAATATTGTAATTATCTTTTTGTGTTAAGGGCGAGGGGGCTGTACATATTAAACATTTTTTCTCTGTGTTAATCACTAAAACAAAATAAAAACTGGCTTTTTATAAAATTTTAAAACAGCATTAAACTACAATATTTGGATTCTAGAAAAAAACGAAGAAATATCTCGTTTCGCCATTTTGAGCTGCACATGCTCCAAGCTATATAAATGTGCACTGCATTGCATTGAAACTTGTATTTTGAACTATGCTTTCGAACAAGAATTTTAGGAAACTTATGCTAAAGTAGGAATAAGAGCCTCTGTAAAAAAAAAAAAAAAAAAAAAGCTAGGCGTCAAATTTGACGACCAGGTATAATTTTGTGGTCGTCAAATGCAATAATTTAGTTGCATTTGGCGACTAACGACCGCTATTTTCTAACCCTGCTCTGAAGTACAGGTATAAGTTCCACTATTCCCTTATATTGTTCTGTGTATAATAAGAAATAAATACTGTTACTATTAGTGAGTAAATGTAAAGGAATTGTCCAATCTCTAAATTATGTTAAAGCACAAAGATGCTGTAAAGGAGTTCGGAAATGACTCATTAAAATTTTAAGGATTTATTCCATTGTTGATTTTATTTTTTTTTATATACTTAAAATTCATAATTCCTGTTATGGATATTGTTTTCTTATTTTTATGTTTTGTAAATATATATGTAAATAAATACTTTCGTTTAATGTTTAACTCTTTGTATTTAATTTTATATGGGATAACACCCATATGTCATCGAGTAGTGTTTTTCTCTTTTTCTTTAATTTAATTGTTTATTAATTTTTAGTTGTTTTATATCAGGTGGACTAGTTTGTAATTTATAAGTATGTTAGAGATTTATATGCTTTTTCCAGTCAGGCTTCATAAGATGTAGGGCGGCGTAAATAATTCACAACGTAATAATTTATCTTTTTTTTTTATTAGAGTAAGCTAATTAAATTCAATAATATGAGTAACTTTTATTGGATTACTATAAATTTTCACCGACGTCCAGAAGCCACGATCACACCTTTAACCTGTTAATTCAACACCCAACGTTTCCGGAAGAAGTATTAACCCGTGCTTCCTTTGGCTAATGTAGAGAGTTTTAGATAATTGGGCTAAGTAACCAACTCAATTTGGAAGCCCAGAACTTACCAGCAGAATGGTTTCAAATTTAATATACAGTAGGACCTCGATTATCCGAAGTAATTGGGACCGAACCTACTTTGGATAATCGAAATTTTCGGATAATCGTGAATTCATCAATAATCATCTAGTTTAATATGTAGTATCGTCATTGAACTGTTATTATGACTTATTTTAATTGTTAAATAAATTAAAATTATAAATGAAAATAAATTTATTTCTGAAACAAAAATTTACAATGGTTTAAATGCAAGCTTCATCTGGTGTAAATTGGCCATTCTTTGCCGTGCAGCTCTATCCTGAAGTTTTCTTAAAAGCATGAGTTCAGGGGAATCACACTGTTCCTGTTGCTCCAACCAAACAAGACCTTTTGAGAAACACTCAAAAGCATCATTGTTACTGAACTTATTTACTCCGGAATCATTCTCATCTTCATCATCATCTTCTTCTTCTGGAGAATTTTGGACTTTTGCTATTAATTCCTTATCATTGAGCAACTGAAAGCCTGCATCTTCTACGTCACAATTCAACCAATTGGTGATTTCTTTATCCCCACAATTTTCAAAATCTTTCATTGTGCTAAAAAGGCTTGAAAACTCAGTAGTAACACTATCTTTCACTTTACCGAGAATTGAGCTTGCGAGAAGGAATTCTAAAAAAGGGAATTTCCAAAATATTTATCTGCACTCGTAGTTTGGAGAGGACGGCTTGCATAAAAAAGGAATGAGGGGAAAAAAAAAATTAAAAATGCATGTTTGTTAAGAGAAAATTTCGGATGATAGTAGAAAGTGAAAAAAAAAAGTGCAGAAGAAACCGACTTCGGTTAACGAAGAGTTTTGGTTAATCAAGGTTCGGATAATCGAGGTCCTACTGTTCGGTCCTACCTTCGTTGCAGAATTATGTCGAGTCATTTCAAATTTTATAAAAATCTAATCAAAATTTAAAAAGATAATAAAAGCTTTCTTCACTCTATTAAATCCTATCATATGTAAATAATTCAATGATAGATATCTCATGATAGGTAATGATTCTAGGTTGCCACAGTGATTACGTTCTATTTAAGATGGAGTCCTATTATTTCTGCATTACTGAATTTAAAAACTGAATTTGTATATTAAAATTTCTTAATTATAGCAATCCTATCAACTAAATCTACTGTGACAGTTTTTTGGATAGATGTTTCTGGAGAAATAAATATTAAGTGGAAAAAGAGTCTAAAAATGGATTTCAAATTCTGAAATTTTCAAAGCTTAGGTTCAAGCTTCCCATTAGAATTTTCAGTAAATGTCAACAAAATATAAGATGTTACAAACTTAAAATGTAGTTATTTTATTGCGGAAATGAATCATATAACAGATTATATAATTCATTTCATTGAAACTAGATATAGTACGAATGCACCTCATTTTTCACATTTGACATACAATTTCCAACTTGCTTTTTTTTTTTTTAAACTTTGGAACAAAATCAATAAATGTAGCACTGATGCTTATTTCCCCATAACATAAATGTTATTTTCATGCGAGTTTGAAAAATGCTTTCAAGACAGTATATGGCACAGAAATTAAGACA
Organism: Maratus michaelseni; assembly: GCA_963931845.1. NCBI lineage: Eukaryota > Metazoa > Arthropoda > Arachnida > Araneae > Salticidae > Maratus > Maratus michaelseni. Next base: position 378,503,983 of record OZ007590.1, on the reverse strand, counting down.
ATATCATAATTATTTTACTTAAACTCTTTTACAATAAAATTTTTTGAGGACTTATAGATCAGTCAGTTGTTTTAAAGCCCTTCAGTTCATTATTGTGTGGATTTATGTCATTGATGATTAAATTAATATTTTAAGGGGACTAGTAATTTTAGATCCATATTTAGTGAACCTAAATTACTAGTCCTCTAAAGCATCGGTTCCCAACCTGTAGTACATGGTAGAATATTTGGGAGTACGTGAAAATTACATTTGTAATGACAGATAACTCAAAAATAAAACATAAATGAAAACCGAAAATACAACTGTAAACTTTTTGGTTAGATAGATAGACTTGTGTAAAAGTAAAATAGACTTCGCATAAAATGAAGGAAAATTACTAAATTTAGTAAATAGTTGATCATTTGTTGCCATTATCTCCGCCCATTGCTAATAACATCTTGCGATTTCACGTGTGTATCTCCTTTTATTTTATTGTTCTTTATTTTCTAGTAATTTTAGAAATATTTAGAAAAACGTATCTGGTCTTATAGTAGTCAGTGTTTTTCTTTTAGTTTTGGTAATTTCATTTAAAACACATTTGAAAGTAGATCAACATTTTAGTGTTCGACTGGACCACATTAGCATAAACTCATTAACAAGTATTAAGAGGCTATTTCACTTAGACAAAAACACCCTCTCGCTAATGCAAAGGTCGATCCAGGAAAAATTTGGGGCCTATTTAGGGCCCCTTCACAAAAATCTATTTAATAAAATGGGACCCTTCGCAAAAATCAATTTGATAAAATGGGGCCCTTCACAAAATTCTATTCCATAAAAACTTACTATTTATTATTTATTTATTATTTTGTGATGTTTTGAAATGTGTAATTTGTAAACAAACAAGTTCACCAGAGAGGAAAACTTCAGCAAAAGGGTTTAAAAATTTTTTGTTTATAAATGCTTGGTTCGAATTTGAGTATAACTGGATTTCAACTTTCATTACAAAATGTTATTTTTCACACAAATATAATAAATTTCACAGAAATAACCTTTACTTTTCACAAAATGGAAGAAAAAAAACCTGCATCGATGCCTGCACTAATGTTAATCCAATGGAGAAATAACTTGCGATATCTCGTTCACATTTCAATATTTTTTTTTTTTGCATTGGATAGCTGAGGTCTATCTCTATGCATGTTCCTTTGTACTTTTTCGATTTTGGTTTCAGTTTTTTCTATTGATAATACTTTCACTTTCGAAACTGGTTCGGAAAGTGAAAGTATCTTAATAAAAAAAACTTGTAATTAAAATCGAAAAAGTAGAAAGGAGCATACATAGAGATTGACCTCAGCTATCCAATGCAAAAAAAAAATCATTTAAAAGTATTGAAATGCGAACAAGATATCGTAAATTATTTTAACATCAAAACATGGACTATGTCTTTTGGACTCCTCTGCTATTTTCTTCCGTACTTTCTACTTCATATGTTACATCAGATAGTCGTCGTGTGATTCAATATGGTCTGAAGTAAAATCTCAGAAGCTTTTCCTGACAGTTCACCTTTTCGAACGGGAGTGAAGACCCAGACCAAGTCTTCGATATTTTATAATCAGATACAATGTTATATATAAAATTAATAAGTGTTAATAAAATCCTTCCTAGTAAAATATCAATTTATATTATTGAAAATTAAATTAAAAATAGATCAGGATATTGAAGTAGGTTTATTTACTAATTATTTACCACCTATTTAAATGGAGATTATAGGACTGATATATAATTTATTTATGGGTCTAAAATACATTAACATTATATTTCTGCATTTTTCTGTTTCCATGTCATACAATTAGATATTATTACAGACACTGCCAAGCAAACTATGCCTACATTTTAAAGGTGCCAAATTCATTAATTGCTGAAATTTTTTTAATTAAAAATTGTTTATTTTCAAAATTACCTACTTTAATATAATAATTTAAAGAAAAGATTATATACTCAAGTAAGTAGACATCAAACTTGTAGCACTGCTAGATAAACTAACAGAAATAAATTCAATAATTTGAAAACTGCTTTCTATTTTCAGGAGGGAAAGGGGGGGGAGGCTTTTTACAGACTATTAGTGAAAAGTAAGTACATATAAGAGTCTTTAAAAATGAAAATAATCACTCATAAGTACATTATAAGGATAGTGGCAATCCTGTATTTAGCACACGTTCTAGAATTTTATTGCTCATAGCATAAACAAAGTCGTACTTTTCACTTTAATGAAAGAATTATCTTCAGCTATTTTTCACACAATTAACTTTTTACTTTGTCGCCACTCAAACTGCTTCAATTTTTGTTTGAAGAATTGAATAAATTTGGTCTAAACTCCTACTTTAACATGCTTTTAGATTATTTAGCAATTATGCACAAATCAGTTTTATTACATAAAGCACCAAAACAGCAGCTATGGTATAAAGTCATGAAAAGATGGAGTAATGTTGGAACAGAATAAATGAGATGCATTTCCTGGTAAATGCAGAAAATTATTTCGAGCAAACTGAACTGTAGCTTTAAAGATATATATATCCCCCTTCCTCAAACAGTCTCTCTGTTTTATGTTATTTTAAATATATTTCCCAGTGCTTAAGTTGGCTTTTTAAGCTGCCAAAATGCAAGGGAAATTCAAGGGTTGATTTTAGAATCCTGCATCAGGTTGGGTAACCTGATTTTATCTGAACATAATTTGACCTGGTACTATTTTTTTTTTTTTTTTCTGTGGGTCAGATTGGCTTTAATTGTTTTGGGCTTCGGTCGGTTTAAACTTGGATTTTGATACTTGCGAGTCACGTTTGGGTTGACCTGATTTCTCAAAGGAATGTCCAGAATATTTTTTGAGATGCCAAACTATACATCTGAATATTATTAAGTATATATATGTATGTACTAATTTTTTTAACTTAAAAGAAAAATTCTGATATTTTTCCAAATATTGTTGGTAATTCCTGAAATTATATTTTTAAATAGATGTTATGCATTTTCCAAATTGTTTACTTAGATATCATCTTTCACCGTATTAAACGGTAAAGATTTGTAAAATTATTATGGAAGTGTTGGAAAGTATTACATAATCTATGCTTGAAGCATGATTTTTCATTGTTTAAAAAAGAGAGCCGTTTATAGTTGATGGCCATGTAAAATTGAAATTGGGGAGATTTTGTATATGACAGAATTTAATATGGAAAAATGACAGCATAATTCATAAAAGTTCGAGAACAAATAGCAGAAAAATGGAGATGTTTCTTTCATTCAATATCAAGTGCACCATTAAAAATAATATAATTCTAGAAAAATATTGTACCGTAAACTCTGTCTCAGGTGAAATTTATCAGAAACAAATGTTTCTGTTGCATCATTGTGTCTGCAACAAAAGGTTCTGTATTTTGCCTTAGACAAACTTTATGTTTATGGAATCGCCGGCACTTTATCTTTCAGAGTGAGACAAATTTGCGTCTTACACAAAGTTTGCTTTAGGCAGAGTTTACAGCAATTCAATTTTCAGTGTGATGGAAAAAAAATATATATTTGTAATAATAACCATTTTTTAAATAACAATATCATAAACATAAAAAATACATAAAGATTGCTGTATTCTTTTGAAAGCTGGAGAACAGATTACATATATATATAGACAAATTAAAGGTCATTAACACTAGCTAGACAAATCAGTAATCGTTTGGAGGAAAAAACTGCTGACTTTTTCATAATCAATTGATTAAACCCATTTGCAGCATTTTCTACACAACTAAATTTAATAATCGCCAATGAATAATTTTTTACGGTTGTAATTAAAAAATAAATAAATAATTAGGAATTGTTAGCAAAAGCTTAAAAAAATTGGGAGATTTTAACGTTTTTCAGGAGTATAAGATATTGAATTGAAATCCTGGTATTTCCTGAATTTTTTTAGCAGAGCTGGAATATGACTTTATACTGTTCTAAAATCCAAAAGAGCTACTTTCTGAATTCATTTTTGCTTGGAAACACATGAAATTGACAGGTGTTCTTATTCAGAAACTATGTAATTGAAAGATGTTTTCCATTTTTTGATAAAGGTAGATCTTTCAGAAAATACTATCAAATATGGTGCTTTGAATTGAATTCTCAACACGAGAAAGGAAAAAAAGTCGTCGTCACTTGACTAGAATTGCTTATACCTCTCTAAGTAATTTATCAAAAAATGGAAAACACTATTAGATTTCACATCGCTTCAAAGTCAGTCATGCCGCCAATTTTATGCCTTTGTTTGAAAATAAGTCAGAAAGTTGCATGCTGTTAAATAGGGAATTTAAGAACCACCTTAAAGCCTTTTTTTTTTTTTAATAATAAGAATCCTGACACACAATTTTTTATTTATTTTTCCCTGGCTTTCTTCTAAACTTTACTCTTGCAAATATATACTAAAAATCACAAGAGTGTTTATGAATAACACAGATGTCATATCGATAATGGCAATAATTTGGCCAATCAATTTTATTGCTATTAGAAATTTATTAACTTCTAAACATTGCACAATTTCAATGTTTACACCGTTAAAGTAACAAAATGGTGTTTAAAATGCAATTTGCTTGAAAACTCTCAATTAACTTTATTTTTAATGGTTTATAAAAGAAAATTTTCAAGCATGATTTTTTTTTTTTTTTAAATCTCTATTGTGTGTAGCACTGGGCGATGCATCGATATATTGTAGAAAATCGATTTAAATCATAAATCATCTTCTTTATCTTTCATTTAGCAATGTATCGCAGCCCTACGATGCATCACATCAGATCGATGATAAACGAGAACGATGGATAAACAACACTCCCGTGAAGCATCACTGAAAGATCGCATCGTTAATTTAGACACCAGGATTATCCAAAATCTATGCCAATCGCAAATCACTGCATGGTCAATTACATTCCTAAGCTGTATAAATGATCAGTGAGCAGCATCACAATGTTCATTTGAGAAAATACGGTGATGCGATTTGTGAAGTATATATAATTTTATCCATGAATAAGTCACTTAGAACCTGTGCAGAAACCAGTTTGCGAATTACACTGGTGTTCAGAAATTAAGGGTCAGAGACTAATTTCAAATGTTTCGTCAAATATCTATTGAAACTTGTGAGGAAATGCCCTTGAACTTTACAGGATGAAAAGAGCATGATTACTTCATGTTTTTCAGTGAAGATTTTGTCTATTAAAATATCAGAAATTAAATTTTAGCCAGTACAGGAGGTGGTCTACGCCCGCAAATTCGTAAAAACGTTAATAGTAAAGATAACGGCTTAAAAATATGAGAGTGAATAGTCAAGTGTAGCCTATTTAAATATCAGAAATTGAATTTTGGGCAGTGCAGAAATGCGGGCTTAGCCCGCAAATCAATAAAATTGTTTAATATTAAACATAATTGCATAAAAATTTCAGGGTGAATAGTTAAGTGTAATTTATTTCAATATCAGAAATTAAATTTTAGCCAGTACAGGAGATGGGCTATGCTCACAAATTGATAAATCGTTAATATTAAAGATAATTGCATAAAAATATGAGGGTGAATCGTTAAATGAAATATATCTAAATATCAGAAATTATGGTTTTAGATATTATTTTAAGAATTAAAGCTCATTTTAAAAAAGATTCGCCGAATTAATTATAACATTTTTTTCAAACTTTTATTTATTTTTCCAACAAATTTTATTATATTTTGCATTTTTGTCTTTAAATATTAGCCTAAAGAAAAAGGTTTTTAAAAACATAATAAGTTTAATGTGCATGTATGACTCTTAAATTTTAAATTAAAATTGTGACCATGTTTGTAATACCAAAAGTCTAATATTGTGATACATCATGACTTAGCCTCGAAGATGTATCGCAATGTAGAAATCCTAATATCGCCTAGTCTTAATTGTGTGCATTCCAATTACAAAATATTAACCCATTTCATTTCATTTGTTTCTGGAACGTTTTCCAAAACGAAATAAAAATTCTATCAATAAATAAAATATAAATATAACACATATTTAACTTATATACAATTGAACTACGTACATAAACATGGAAATAATCAGAAAGAAAAAGGCTGCTGTAAGTAGCAATATCTTCAGCTATTAACATCCCTGGCATGCGGCTAATACTAAAGTACTGTTTTTAATAAATTCCAAAACTTTATTTAAATATATTACTAATATTTTTCATATAAAAATACTTTTTTGTACTGTTAGTAGGCAATCTAAAAAATTATATTAAATGTAAAATATCTATTAAAGTTTCCAATAAAAAATCGTTTTACATATGTTCTTTACACCACTGGGCAGTATGCTCTGTAAATCAGGAAACCCAGGTTGGAAGCCCTGGTTAAAATAAGAAAGAGGGGGGGGAGGGGGAACTTTTTAAAAATGTATTACAGATTTTTAAAAAACTATATGGATAATTTAAATGTAGAGCATATTTTGTCATATTAAAAACATTTACACAAATTTAAGTTGTCACATAATTTCATAAACAAACTAAGTTTTCAAACAATATGTAAGTCATAATTAAAACATTGCACTCTGATAAAAAATGTAAAGCTCGTATTTTATTACATCATATTTATAAACAAGTTACACAACAGGCAAAAACAGCTTGGACAATGTTTAAAAATGTATAGCAAGAATCAAATCAAATATCACTTCAAATGGAGTGCAAAGAAAGCCTAAAAGAGTCATGAGCTACGTAGAATCTTCCAGTGTCTGGCTGAGGTTTCAGGATGAACACCTGATTAAAACTATGGGGAGGGTCATCATCAGTCTGAAATGAAGAAAGAAAAATGTAAATAAAAAATATATCTTTATGTTAAATACATTTGTAAAATTTTAAATTACTTAATTCTTAAATGAATTATTTTTTGTTTGATACTTGGCGATGAAACAATGCCTGTGACCAAGTATTTATGAATTATACTAGGAAATCATTACAGGCATATGTAGGGTAGTTCCCCTGTTAAAAGGCTTAATTAGACTTTATCCTGGATGAATTTTGATTGTGAGGTGTTTGGGTATCCTCTTTTTTACATGCCCAGTGATGGCATGCTTGTGACAAATGCCTTTGATAAACCATATCAAATTGTTTTGACGTTATGTTGCAACTGGGGGTTTTGTTCCTACCTATAATGGTCGAAAGTGGTATACAGATAATTCAAATCAGTGGTATACAGATAATGTTGCCTTGGGCAAGCATTAAGTACTCACGTTCTTCTGACAGTCTCTATTACTGTCTTTCAGATTGAAGTCTTTGTCATTCTGATGAGCTTCAGAATTTATTTAGACATTGGCTATAAGAATAGATGTGTTCATGCTTGCTCCGATAGTCAAGCAGCATTACTTGCTTTACATAAAACTGTTATAACATCCCATATAATTTTGAAAATGTTATTCTATCTCTGCCTACTTGCAGTTGACAACAGGGTCATTCTCTACTGGGCATTCAGATGTTGGAAATAATGGCTGATAAATTGGCAAAAAAAGGATTTTTATCCCTTGTGCTGATCTAGAGACAGCTATTGGGATATCAAGTAATCTTATAAGGAAACTATTGTTTTCGACATCTTTAGAAAGAAGCAGTATTCAGACTGGCATAACATTAGTATTTGGCATAAGGAACTTTTAATGCTTAATAGGAACAGCATTAGGAAAGCCATTGGTCTTTTAACAGAAAAGGTCCTTGAAAAACAGAAAAGGACCTTGAAAAGGCACCTTACTGTTATAGGTGTAAAGAACGACCCAATCTGTAAAGGTTACCTTTATATATGAAGGTAAAGCTATGAATGTTTTATGCAAATATGGATGGGTTTTCTGCCTTATAGGTTTAAAGCACATTGGTTGCCATATAATTGAGCCTTGGGAATTTCATGATATTTCCATTCGGTATCTGCTGAACTTTGCTTTAGCTACAGACCTATTTTAGGACTACTTTCTGAGACAATAGACAACTAGCTGCAGTGCTAGGTTCTTTGAACCTTCCTCTTTAGGTCTAAGTCTTTTGCTAAATCTATGAAAAAGTAAAAATTTTGGCCAATTTTCACCATTTGCAGTGAAAGAAATTCAAATTAACACAATTTAAATATAATTTGCAAGAGCTAATGCATGGGAGGAAGCAGCAGGGTTATCTACCTGCCCATGTACCCCCCCCCCCCCCCCCCCAAAAAAAAAAGATGTTTTTCTATTTTTTTTCTCCAAATTTTAACATAATTTATTTTTTTGTTTGTCATAAAATCGCTAATGTAATTAATTAGACACTAAAGAGAAATAAATATTAGTGTCATTCCATGTCAATTCAACCAAGTGACATTTCATTTTACTTTCTAAGAGTAAAATAACATCTAATTTAATTTAGTTCTATGTTTACATTGCAGCAATTTGGAGAAACTAGAAATATTGCCAACAAACATATATATGCAAGTTTTTGACATATTTTCCATAACCTGCAATTTTAAAAGAATGCCTAAAAGTTAATTCACCTCAACAGAAGATTCGTTCGCCAGTAGAGAGTAGATTGACATAATTTCCCACCTCTGGAAAGGGTTAAGTCGTTTTTCTGGGAAGATTTAAGGAAGGAAATGAAGGAATATTGTGAGGCTTGCGAGGACTGTCAGTTAAGGTAGAAAGTTAGAGTGTGTGATAGGTCACCTATTCAACTCATAGCTCACCCCAATTTACAATTTCAGGTGATTAACGCAGATTTAATTAGACCTATCGAGCTAAGTTCAGCTCGGGGACATAAGTATGTTTTATGTATGGTAGACCAACACAGTAGATGGCCGGAAGTAATTCTGATAAGACCTATCTGCTAAGGCAACATGCCAAGCATTTCTTCAAATCTTTGTATGAATGGGAATTTTCCAAATTACGGCCATGGGTAACAAAACAAATTTTGTAGCTAAGTTAACGTATGAGTTTTTGAAACATTTACGGACAGTTCCTAGATACTTATATCTAATTTAGAAGCGAAAAATTTTTGTTTTGGAGGTAATTTTGTAATAGTTAGATGCAAGATCTTATCTAAATACACCCTAATTAAAGATGCATCGGATACTGATTTTGAAGAATACCGAATATTCGGTACACAGGTAAAATGAAAAATGAACGTTCGTCAGACGATTACTCTAATATTTCAGAGTTTAAAGGTATTAAAAAGTTAAATTTTAAAACAATTTTAAATGATATTTAATACAGACAATTCTATTTTGATGAATGAGACTTTTTTACAAGTAAATGTTACATTTAAAAAAAAAATCTATGCTTTGAGTTATTATTTAAAACAAGTATAGTCTTAAAACATTTGTAACTAATTTTATGGCTTCTTCTGTGAATTAAAACAAATGAATACAATTTTCTTATATTCTAAAACAAATATTTTAAAATCAAAGATATTTTGAAGGAATTTACATTCATATACTGTTTATTTGTCAGGAACAGATTAAAGTAAAAAATAAATAAGTAATACAATCTATTCAAATGGTGGAAACTCAACAAGAATAACTTTCCCGCTCCTTCTGATTTAGCAAAGAAGTTTCTAGAGAGTTGTGTCTAGTGCGGCCAATCATTTTCAAGGTTGTAAACATGCAGATTGTTTCTAAAATCTTGGAAACAAACTCTCAGTGATGGCAAGACAATTGTTATACAGGAAACCATTTATGGCATCAAAAATACTATGCATTCAATCAAAATTATAAGGGGTATCACTACAAGCTAAAACAAAATTTTCATTAGCAAATTTATAAGTAATGAAGATATTTTTGCGAGATTTTCATCATATTAACTTTGCTTGTATGAAATGTGACGATATCATTGGAAATGACTGAATTTTGACTAGTGACACATATGTGCTGTCAGCTATATTCTGAATAATGGAATGTCTGCTACCATTCATATCTAAACAACACTGAGCTAGACATACAATTATTCAGAATACAGCTGACAGCACATATACTGTGTCACTCGCCAAAATTAATGATAATATCACATTTCATACAAGCAAAGTTAATGTGATGAAAATCTTAAAAAATCCTGTCATCATATTTCACAGAAACAAAAAGAGGTCTGTTGAAGATATTGTTACAATATCTTCATTATTGTTAAAATAAGAAATGAAAAGAAAAGAATTGAAAGTTAGTTGTATTTTGTTTAAAAACAGAGACACACTGATTGAGAAAAACCAAGAAACTGATTATTAACATGACAATATTCAGGAACTTGCAGTTAGTTGTACAGTAATCCCTTAACATTCGCGGGTGTTACGTTCCAGGAAAACCTCGGGAATGCTGAGTCTCTCTCTGCACTAAAAAAGGAGTAACGTTCTACAAAATTTTAATTAGAGTGGCACAGTATTTCAAGAAAACAAAAGGATATATGTATTAAGAGTACGTTATGCATAACATATATGTATGAATGTACACACATATTCATATTTGTGAAATTTATTTAATGAAGATAATTCAAATTAACTGACTGGAGAAGTAATTACAGCTAAAAAGCATAGGGGTCTTTTTTAAATAAAGTAATTTCGACTCTCTCTCTATTCACAAAGAAACGATAGTGTATGCAACTTCAGCTCAATCTCTTCGAGAACCTACACAAACACATTTTAAATTAATAGATTGAAGATGCCGTTACCTTACCACTTCTATTATCCCCATTGCAATAAGTATTCTTCAGTTATTATTATTTTGTTTCCTTCAACATTAGCACCATTTTCAGTAGACAACTGAAAATTGATATGTAAATACATACTGAGGAAACACAGGGAAAACAATCTTTAACCACTGTAAATTCTGAAAAAGCAAAGATATAATTTTTAAAAAATCACGAATAATCAAGTCAGATTCTCGCGAATGAATGTTAAGTTTTCCGCATTTTCATTTTCGCGAGTAATCAAAATTCGCGAATGTTAAGGGATTACTGTACATCATTAATGCCTATGAAGGTCATCATTTATGGTTGTATTTCTTAAGGGTCCTCCTCCTCTCAGGGGAAAAAACAACACTAATGTTAATCTTATGAGGCATTTTTTTTTTCTAATATCTCGTTCGCATTTCAATATTTTTAAATGATTTTTTTTTTTTTTTTTGGGGGGGGGGGGGGCATTGGATAGTAAAGATCAATCTATTTCTGCCATTGATTACTTTTTCAATTTTTTTTTGTGGATATATTTATGAAGATACTTTCACTTTCAAAACCGGCTTCGAAAGTGAAAGTATCTTCATAAAAAAATCCACAAAGAAAATCGAAAAAGAAACCAATGGCGTAAATAGAGATTGATCTTTGCTATCCAATGCCCAAAAATTATTTAAAAATATTGAAACACAAATGAGATATTAGAAAAATAATGCTCCATAGGATTAACATTAGCGAGCAAGTGTTTCTGCATGAGGGGAGAGGACTCAAGTATCACTTTTCTAACAGCAAATAACTAGTCTAAATGCTTTATCTTTTATTTAAATACTAATTGACCCACCCGGCATTGCCTGAGCCAATGATAATAACCTTAAATATACCTAAAATAAATGTTGAAATATATTTTACATTTTTAAACAAAATCTTTCCAAATGAACCAAATGTTGAAAACACCACTGCCTTCAGCAGCGTATACTTTCGAATTTGTATGATTTTATATTTTTAAATGAAAATCATTCAAACAAAGCTAGAGTTGGAAGCCCCATTGCCTTCAGCAGTGTGCACTAGCGGTCTGTATAAATTTTATATTTTTAAACAAAAAACTGGAATAGCCTGAGCCTGTGATAATATCCTTAATTGATGCTAAAGAATTTTATACTTTTAAATGAAAATCTGTAAAAATGAACTAAGGGGTTTCATTATACTGACTACCAATTTACTTTCTGACATTCAAATATATCAAAATTTCAATTCTGAACAAACGTTCCTGAGAAAACCTAAATAATATAGAATGTCCCCATGAATGCAGTACAGCCCCATGTAGAATGCAGTGTTGCATTTACTTTCATATAATAATGTTTTCAATTTATAAAAGTTTTATTTAACATTATAAAGTAATTTTTAATGTGACATGAATGATGACGTTTATTTTAACACAAATGATTAATTTGATCCTTATTCAGCTTGTAAATATCAATGTTAAAAATACTGATTTAAATCAGTTTTTTTTAAATCATTTGATTTAAATCATGATATAAATCAAGCTTATATAAATCAAACAACCCTACTCAAAATATCTGTCTCTGTTGAAGATGTATGTCTCTCCATGCATGTACACAAACGAAAACCCCTCTGAAAATATTCTAGAACAGAGAAAGGGAGAAAATGTCTAGTGAATGCAGAAAAGGAGTTCTAGAGGCGACTTCCAAAAATAATTTTTGTTTGAAATAGTAAATATATTTTTTTATAACAGGGTTATTCCACATCAAATCAACCAAAAATTTTCAATATTCAACTTGTCCATTTCAGAATTTAAGGAAACCTTCAGGAATCATTCTCCCTGATGATACAAATTTTTATACATTTTTTTTTTTTTTTTTATCTCAGTAAATTTTCATACAACTAATTTTTTAAATTATAAAAAATCATCATTTTTTGGCTTGTATAAATGTTTTTTAATTTTGAATTTCTCAAGTTCTATCAGGCATAAGTGTTTGACCTCTCATTTTAAAGAGAATTTCATAAGGTTTAATTTGATATGCAAGTTGACTATGCGTGGTTAAAAAAAAAAATAATTTAATTTAAAAAAATTTAAATAGTGTTTTTTAAAAATTTTGAAAAAAAATATGTTTTTTGTAATATTATAATCTTTAAATTCTGAAAGTTTTAGAGTGGGATCTGAATGGGATCAGCAGTTATAAAAAATAATGTTTAAAATTAATAAGACAATACTATCTTTAGCATAATCATAAAGTTGACGAGGTGTCAACTTTATTTATTAAAGAAAGGATAAAGTATTTTGAAAGGAATATTAAACGAAACCCTTTGTGCGATCTTCGATCACACTTACACACTTGTTTAACATGACTGCTGATCCCATTGAGATCCCACTCTATAACTTTCAAAATTTAAAGTCATAAATTTTTTTCAAAAAAAAATTTTAAATAAAACTTTTTTTTTTTAAACCAAACAACAAGTTTGTCAACTTGCACATCAAATTAAACCGTATGAAATTCTCTTTTAAAATGAGGGGTCAAACAACTCTACGCCTGATAGAACTTGAGAAATTCAAAATTGAAAACACTTATACAAGCCAAAAAATGATGATTTTTCGAAATTTAAAAAATTGATTGTATGAAAATTTATTGAGATAAAAAAATAATAAAAGTATATTCTTATTTATATCATCAGGGAAAATGACTCCTGTTAAGTTTCATTAAAATCTAAAATGGTCAAATTGAGTCACTGGTTGATTTGACATGGAATGACCCAACAAAGACATTAGAAAGGGGAATTTGCTATCTATAAGTGGGTATTTTTAATTTTTGGGGTTTTGTTCATCTCACGAAACTCTATTCGTCCTGCTACGTTGTCTGTCTATCACAGAGCCGGTTCTCAGATACTATATAACTTAGAGACTTGAAATTTTGTGTACTTATAGCTAAATACCTACTATGAAGCTGAAAATCATAAAATTTTGAAAAATTAGCATTATTTTAATATCGAGAGATAGAAAACCAAAAATCTAACAGCCTTTTCCTATTAAATTTAAACATTTTTCGTTATAGCAGTTGCCAACAATTAAAAATCCACAATAAAATTCTTTCTATGATAATGAATTTTCTATTGAAAGATTTTAACGTGAAAAATGAAATAAAAAGTTTCACCAATTGAAAAAAAGATTAATATGACATCATATTGGTAATAAAATGGAAATTTTCAAACATTTCTCAATAATACAAGGAGTAAGAGTATGTGTAAGTACAGAAAGAAGGTTAATATGACGTCCTATTGGAAGTTTAACGGACTTTTTCAAATGTTTAAGAATAATACAAAGAGAGCATCGATATGAGTACTAGAGAAAGCAAGTAGATATGACATCAGCAAGTGATTATAACGTCATATGAGTTTGAGGAACGTACTAAATCATGATAAAAACCAGATTATGGAAATATTGCTATTAGGCCTAATTTATTTTACTCAAATTTCCCAATCAATCAAGAGACCAGATGTTAAAGAATTTATAGTAAGAATGGATAAATAAATGGATAAAATTAGAACATTAGAGATGCAATAACAATTACAAGAAAACATTAAAAAATCACAAAGTAATGTAATGTAAAGATTATATAGAGAATGTAAGGAACCATTTCAATGTCAATATACCAGCCATTATATAAATAAATTTTGTTTCTTATTGCCGAATATCAATTTTAAGTTTATCTACTGCTAAAACTACTTTTAAAATAGAAATTCCTTACCATAAAATCCCGTTAATCCACCCCCCCCCCAAACGCGATGGAAAATCGTAAAATAATCAGAGGGGCGCTTACACAGTATTAAAATTGTAGTATATATCTATGGGTGGTTTGGGGGTGGGGGATGCTAATGGCCGATCTTCGCAAAGTATGCATTATTTTAATAAAGTGAGAAAAGAAAATCATTTTGAAAAACAAATGATATACAAAATAGAAAAACAGTATAACTTCACGATTAATAGCGATTTCAGAAGCTTTGAAACTGGAATGCATTTAGATAAATAATAACACTAATATCTGTCGCTAATATGGTAATAGAAAAATAAAAGGAAATTAATAATTTAAAATAATTAAAAAACACTAAGAAATTGCCGTTGAAAATGTCCTGAAATACTTTCTAGAACTAGTAACATTTTATGTGGTGTCGACATCTGTTGTAAATTAGGGAGATTAAATAACCGTTTTTTTTTTTTTAAATCAAGATTTCTTATCTATAAATGCTACATAAATAATACAAATCACAAAATTTGAGAACATACAGAATGAATTGGTAGTGTTCTCAGATTTTTAAAATGAAAAATATTTCTGCCACAAAGATAGCCCAAAATACGCTACAAATTCGACTTTGGCGCCATATACTGATCAATCGATAAATTTTTTTTGATTGGTTTTCATAATAATGTTAAATACGACTATAAATTATTTGATAAAATAAATAAATTGTTTTTTAATTAAAACATTTCACACACAGCATCAAATACACATATTTTAACTTATTTCATGAGAAACTTTCACTATCGATAATTTAATTACATTCATATCGCAATGGACATAAATTTACAGCAAAACTTATGTTTGGTTATTTGGTTATATTGCTTTCTCAGATTGGCAACAGTTAAAGTTGTGTATGTTACTTTTGTGTTTGTGCACGTTTGCGATATATCAAAGAATCCTTTCTAATCCGTCGGGGGAAAAAAAAAAAAAATCTGCGAGTTAAAATTTTTTATATTGTTCTTGACATGCGCGGCAAAATTTCTTTTAGAGGAGGGCTCTTTCTCGGGATTTTTTGAATTTTCCAATTTCTTTACAAAGTGAGAGGGGGGGGGGGGTTCTTAATCAGAAAGGGCGGATTAACGGGATTTTACGGTAAATAGTTCCAAAGGGGAAAAGGTATATCAGTGTTAAGGAGAATATATTAAATATCAAATCCTCATGTATCATGTGCACCACTTGATTTTTAAATCAGATTTTGGTATAAAAAAAATCCCTGACGGCTCGGCCTACAGGCACACGTAGATTTTGAAGACGCAGACTGTGGGGCACCTGTTTGTTGGGAATTGCGGAAGAAAAGACCTTTTTGCCATGATGCGGCAAGGGGAGCCGCCAGGGATTTTTTTTTTTTTTTTTTTGGCTATAGGGTTGGTCGTATAAAAAACTTGTCAATATAAAAGTTTTAGATAATAGTAAAAGGATTTATAATAAATTTAAGGGGATTTGATATCTTGTAAATTGACGAAGTTATGAATTTTTTTCTTCTAAAATCCTCCTTTTTCCCCCCCTGGGGCCATTTTTAATGATATCAAAAATCTGTTATACATAAATTTTTGGCCCTGTTCCTAGAAGTAACAATAACTTTAAACGGATTCGATACGTATCATAACTAAAGACGTTATGGGTTTTTTCTGTTTTCACAAAAAGCCCCCCCTTTCCCCCCCCCTGGTTCGATTTTGCCCATTAACGAACTTCACCGAGATTTTATGCCCCTTGATTTTATGTATCAGTTTGGAAGAGATTTGTGAAGAATTATTAGAGTTATCGTGTCCATAAAAAAGTGACATAGATAGATAGATAGATAGATAAAGTTTTGAACTGAGGGTGGTTTTGGGTTCTGGGAGTCATAATCGACGTAGATATGCAAAAAATTTTCAAAAATTCCAACATAGGAGGGGGGGATGTAATAGGTAGTATTTCTTACGAAATCTACCTAAAAGAGAGGCTTTCCTTTATTTTAACTATTGCTTACACATATTCTGTACAAATTTCTGGCATTTTAATGAAGTTAGGAATTTTTTTCTTTTTTCTGTGAAATCTTTAAGCTGTTTATAATACCGTCAAGGTTTGTTAGGTACTAACTAGTGTTGTGTTAATGCGATATAGGCTTGCGAAATACCACAAAGTTCCAAAAGGGTGACTGTAGAATGCTCCAAAGGAATTTTTTTTTCACATAAAATTTTGTATTTACTAACATCAAAATCTCTACTAATCTCTACTAATATCAAAAATCTGTCATATACAAATTTTTGTCCCTTTTCCTAGAAGTAATAATAACTTTAAACAGATTCGATACGTATCATAATTAAGAAATTATGGGGTTTTTTCTGTTTTCACCCCCCTCCCCCCCGGTTCGATTTTGCCCATTAACAAACTTGATCGAGATTTTATGCCCCTTGAGAGATTTGTGCAGAATTATTGCAGTTATCGTGTCCATAAAAAAGTGACATAGATAGATAGAGAAAGTTTTGAACTGGAGGTGGTTTTGGGTTCTGGGAGTCATAATCGGCATAGATCTGCAAAATTTTTTCCAAAATTCCAACTTAGGGGAGAATGCAATAGGTGGTATTTCTTACGAAATCTATCTACAAATGTGTTATACTCGAGTAAATGTAGTAATCATTGCATACATTCAAAGTTAAGAGTGAAGAAAAGATTTTTTTTAAATGCATATCAAATGGAATAATTTAGTAACAAGTACTGCAATGTATTATAAACTTACTTTAAGTTGACCTAGAACAGATATTAAAATTCCTCCATCAAACATAGGTTGTGCATCAACGGCAGTTATGTTGTGGGCAATCTTCTGGAATGTTAAACTCTGAAAAAATAATGAAATCGTGTAAGAAATTTAAAACTACTTTAGTAAACATGCTTTGAAAATAATCTAAAAACATTTTTTGACAAGTAGCATCTAATAAAATAATACTTCATTATCTAAAACAAACATCTAAATCATTCATTAAAAACTAACTATATGAATACATACATACATATAATCAGGAGTGAGGAATTACATAATTTTACTCGCCACTGGCAAGCGGATTTTCTGACAGGGCGAGCGAATTATTAAGCTGTCTTTTAAAAACTGCAGGATATAGAAGATATTTTTACCTGTCAGCTATATTTTGCAACTCTCCAAATTACTGTGATGTAAATATGGTACTAAGTTCTATCTTAAACTAAACTTTTCCTTGTTGCATATATTTCTTAAAAGAAAAAAAAAATTACGAAAATGTGTTATAGTAATAATAATGAATTATTTTTGAGTTTGCAGAAATTCTGTCATAAAAATTTTCAACAATACGTTGCTGCTTGCTGGCTGGTAAGATTTTCTGAAAATTTCCCACCTCTGCAAATAGTTCACACCTACTCCTTCAAGATCTTAAACTACAAATTAAAAACAAATATCAATTATTTGTAAGGATTCAAGAATGTAATACAACTTCTCAAAATTTTAATTTATTTCAGAGATATCTTTTTATTGAAATTTCTATACTACTATACTTAACTATTATTTTTCACAGTCAAATAAATTGCATATAATAAGTTACTTAAAATTAAAACATACTTCTGTAATTATTTTTTAAATTGTATTTTTTCTATTATCAGAATAACAATTAAAAATATACAATTTTTGAATTTTGAATTTTTTTAAACTTGTAATCTTGTGTTTATGCTTAGAATAACTGTCAATGTACTTAATCGGTTCTAAAAAAATATTAAATTGTTAAAAATAGTTATGTAGGCAGTAACTACAAAACCAAGAACCAGAGATTTTAAAAAGCCATATTCAAAATTTAAAAGAATTCTTTTTTTAAAGTCATGAATAATTTGGATAATGAAACAAAATTTAAATAATATATTATAGATTTATATAACATATTTTAATTTATTTCTGCAAAAAAAAGTAGATTATTCTTTTAAATAACAGCAAAACTTTCTGGTCTATAAAAGTGTAAATTGCCAATTTTTTTTTCTGTTACTTTCATTAAATATTTAAATATGCAAAATTTCATAGTTAAAACCATGAAGATAGAGAGAAGGAGAACAACGATAATGTTTCTACTTATGGAACTAAAAGCGGTACCTAGTATGGCGGCGCTTCAGTTTTTTTTGGGCCTTTGGGGAGTGTAGCGCCCTCTATTTCCGGTTTCGACTGACAACTCTTTACCATTTTCGAAACCAAAATGCAGGAAGAGCAGACGACAATTGGAGTCATGTTTGACAGGTCACATGACCGCCCTTTGGGAGCACCAGCACCACGAACCGGGTACTAATTTCCGGTCCATGTTCTGATCTTGAAAGCCTATCTTCACTGTTCTCCTTCTTATTTCTATCTCCATGGTTAAAACTGTACTTATATGCCACAAAGAATATTTAATTTATATTTTTCACAAATTAAAATCATCATACATATTTTTTCAATTGTGATTCGAAAATAAGATAAAAAATTTCACTGCGAAAAATGAGTCTGACTGGGATTTGAACTCAAAAATAAAATTCTAGAATCTAACGCATTGCCAACATAACATGCTGCTGAGCTTTCTGCCAAGTGCTTATCTGATATAGTTTGAGAGTTATTTTCTCAAGACGTACTTTACAACATTCATACATTTATATACTAACTATATTCTATTAATACACCACCGCATTCTGTGCATCCTGACCTCGAAACCTCCCCTTGTGAGACATACCTTCAGTTAATGAGGGCAATTTCATTTTCCCTATCATTTTCTATTTGCAATTAATGTTAAGGACATCATCTAATGTGTATTACTCATTGGATAATGCAGGCAGTTTTTTCACAAATTTTTCAGGTAAAATCTGAACTAGTTTTGTACATTATTTCTTCAAAAGCAACTCTGGTCTAATTTTGGTCATTGCCAGCAGCAGCGATGAATAAAAAAACATTCCAATGCCAAAAACATATGTTCAAAAATTGCCACCTGCTGTTCATCCATAGTATCAATCAAGACTTGTAACAGACCAAATTTCCAAGTGGGTTGAGAACTGGAAAATGGTATGATAAAAAGATTATTTGTTCAACTACCGCAAAGAAAAGTGGGAGATTACTTTAATTAAAGTAAAATTATAAAAGTACAGCTTATTTCTTCGCATATGTCTTTTATTCTAAGTAATTTATTCTTTTGTATTAACGAATTGTCATTAAAATTCCTTTCTTAACTAAAATTACAAATTAAAGAATAATATATTTAATTTTTGTGATACACTAAATTTAATTTATTTAAAAAAAAAAAAAAGAATTTTTACACCATTGAAAATGCTTACATCATTTAATGTGGATGAAAAATTAACTCTCTTGGAAAGTCTGCCCTAATGGAAATTACTGTATTTCAATAAAACTTCATCTTGTGACAGTCAAAAACATAGGTGATTGATTTTTTAATATTTATTTTTGCTTAGTAAATGAAGTCTTAAACATAATGTATTTTTTTAATGAGCAAATGAGATATCAAAAGTGGTAGTGACACTGAGCAATATTTTTATACATTTTTATTATTATTATATTCACAGGAGTATCCTTCATAACTTTAAGGATCGACTTTTCTATAAACCCATTAGTTTATGAGAGAAAAAATTAATGTCCTTATATTAAAATTCTGAATAACATTATTTTCTTCATATTTACATTTTAAAAAAACTGTAAATTCTTTCTATTGCAAAATCCATCCCTAATTCAATTGAAGGCAAAATAATTGTTATTTATTTTCTTGCATGATATGATACATTCGTATTTTTATAATATCTCCTTAGGAAATTAATATTTAACTTTTTTTTTTGTGTACTATACTATTTCTTAAAAGATTTTTTAAGGTTGTAAAATATTTTTTAAATATATATACTTAATTTATAATTTTACACATTAAGATATTAGCGAAGACATTAGCGCTTTAGAAATATTTTGACAACTACAAAAAAGGACATCATTCAAGAAGAGTACACAGAAAAATGAGGTTAAAAATATCAATTTCCTGGAGCGATATTTTAAAAATATGAATGCATTACATGATCTCACTGACCAACAGGCTTAAGAGGATACTTCACTTAGGTGAAAAGGAGATATTTTAAAAATACCAATGCATCACATCACATCGCATGTCCATTAGTTATACCATTAGTGAGGTGAATTTGAGATTTTACAGATTCAGAGCCTTAAGAGGCTACTTCACTCAGGCGAAAACACCCGCTTGGTAATGTTAATCCTATGGAGGAAATAATTGACGATATCTCGTTCGCATTTCAATATTTTTAAATGATTTTTTTTTTTGCATTGGATAGTTGAGGTTAATCTCTATGCACGCTCTTTTGTACTTTTTTGATTTTGATTACAAGTTTCTTTTTATTAAGATACTTTCACTTTCGGAACAGATTTCGAAAATGAAAGTATCCTCAATTTTTAAAAAAACTGCAACAAAAATCGAAAAAGTATAAAGGAGCGTGCATAGATTGACCTCAGCTATCCAATGCAAAAAAAACATTAAAAAATATTGAAATGCTAATGAGATATCGTAAATTATTTCCCCCATAGGATTAACATTAGTGAGCAGGTGTTTTCGCCTGAGTGAAGAGGCCTCTTAAGCAAAGGTTTGGAAATTTGATATTGTCATTTTTTTGCAAGGGTACCAACAGAGCTGTATAATATAGACGCAGGTGCGCACGCGGAAAATTTTCTGCAGAATTCTGAACTTTGCAAAAAAAATTTTAGAAAAGAAAAAAAAAAATTTTTTTTTTACTTTTTTTATTTAAACACCAAAAAATAAAAAATATTCCCCAATTTTATATAAGATTTATTTACTGTTTGTGCACAATTCAAAATTAAAAACTGCAAAACAGTGACATTACAGACTCTTGCGAAGAGGTCAAAATATGAAGGATTGGGCTGTTTCTAAATTCATTGACAAAATAATTGATAAGAATTCAGCTCTTCCTATCATGGATTTTTTGCTTTATTATTATTTTTAACCAAAATAATTATTCTTTAATTAATTATTAATTTAATAAATATTTAAATGGTAATTATTTTAAACTACTGTTTTTAATTCATATTGTCAAAATAATATAACACGTAACTTTATTAAACATTAAATTAATTTGCAGAAAGTTTTCGACCCAATATTCGTGTGCGCAGAAAGTTTTTGGATTTATATAAGTCTGGCTACCAAGTCTTCTTAATACTCAAACAAATTTCTATTCTAAATATTTTCATACTTTCAAAAATAATTTTTTACGTCTCATTCAAAAGGCTTGTTACCAGGGATCATTCTAGAGAGTTTCAGAGGGGCGGCCTACCCTCATGCCCTTTTTAGATAAAATCCCGCCCTCCTTGCCCTTTTTTCAGGTAGAATTCTACACTCCTTGCCCTTTTTCTAGGTAGATTTCTACCCTCCTTTTATTCCTGGGTAGAATCCTGCCTTGTTTGCATTGTACTTTCAAAAATTCTTTACCCATCTTTTATTTTTAGAATGCTAGTACAGTACGTCAGGGAAAGTACTCCTCTTTCCCTCTTTATATCTTTGTGAAATGCTCTGGTATGTCTAATCTTTGACTTTGAGTGATTCATCTTTCCATTTATCATTTTTTTTCCATTGAACAAGACATAAAGGGTAACTAAGGGTCATTGATTAATTTCACCTTCTCTAGTGAAATATGGTATTAAATCAGGCATTCTGGCCTTTGACCACATGATAACTAACATAAGTTCTATAAAAATTTTTGAGAAGTAGCTTTAGAACTTTTCTTTTGTAGCTTTTTCAAAACTAGTTTTGCCAAAATCGGGAAAAAGTTATCTTTGAATATCGTAGGAAAAGTTATGGTAATTAGAAATGTTATTGGATTTTTTAAATTAAGCAGTACTTTAAGCTGTTGCCAGACTTCTCTCCCCACAAGTATATTGGCATATGCACTTATTACAAAAATGCCCTTTTTTATGAAATAATGTGCTCTTTTCAACAAAATTGCCCTTATTATGTAATGTGCGCCCTGCCCTTTTTTATGTTCTAGAATGATCCCTGTGTTACTATATTGTAGTCAAAGTGACACTTTAAAAAAATATCCTTAAAATATAAGATAAATCAGAAAAACTATAAAAAAAATATAATATTACAACATTCAAAAAAGGTTGACTACTCCAATGTTCAGTAACATTTACTTAAAGTAGCATTACTTGGATTTTTTGCATGATTTTTGAACAACCAAAGAACTGTTCTCCTTCAAAAGTCATCATTGATCTGTCTTCCTGAAATTAAAAAAAAAAAAATCTATTTAAAACAGTTTTACTTAAACACAATTCAAAAGGAATTAATTTACTTTTGCTCAGACACAGTCTTTGTTTATTACTATATTATTATTATTTATACAGAGTTTATTATACTACATTCAGATCGGATAGTTAAGATATCTTACTCCGCTCTGTCATTTACTATTCAGAGTAGTAGTGTGTAAGGAAAAACTCTTGTGTACATACAGAGGATAGCAAGTTTAGATTTAGAGGCAATGTTCTGAAGATAAGAAAAATGTTACAAATATAATTGCATAATATACACACCACACATATACAGTTAGGCGCAAGAGTTTTGATTTGTTTGTAAACATACATTTTATGTATGCAACTATATTTTTATAATTCACTTTAATTCTAAATTTAATAAATCATCCACATTGTTTTAAACAAATTTCATATATAATTTAAACTTTTCAATGTTATAAACCAGCAGCATTATTTGAAAGGTTATGAAAAAAAGAATGTTACAAAAAAAGTACAACTAATCAAAAACATATATATTATCAAAATATATATATATATATATAATGCAAAAGTTTGTATGAAAATAACTTCTTGAAGAATGAGGATTTTTGTTTATAAAAAAATAATTCTATACAGGGCTTCTAGCTTCTACATATATATGAATAACCATAACCATACAGCACTTTATGAAGGCTAACTGTTCCTTCTTGATAAATGGAGATTTGTTGATGATGCAAAATTAGCTGAACATTACTGATAGTTATACATTTTTTTTATGAATAACTTCATTACCAAAAAATTTAAATTTGTTTATAAATAAAAAAGCATTAAGTGACTAAAGTTGCAGAGTTTTTTTTTTGTTGTTGTTTTTTGCAGCGACTAATTTTGTGAAATTTGTGATTTTTATCAACGACTAATGAATTTCGCAGTACTTTTCCGTGACCGATTGAAAAACAGAAATTTTTTCAAATGACCATTGAAGAAATTCATAATTTTTTGCTGATATGCATTGACAAAATTCACAATTCCCTCTCCCTATTTTTCCGTACCCGATCGACAAAATTAATCTTTTTCTGTGCGACCAATAGACGAAATTAGATTTTTTTTGGTACTTTTCGGTTAGCCGGGCGCCAGTGATATATGTACATGTATATATCACACATATACATATACACATATATCTACACATATGCATATGTATACATAGACATATATACACATATATGTATGAATATATATATGTATGTATATACATATATATATATATATTTATGTACATATATCACTGGCGCCCGGCTAACCGAAAAGTACCTTTTTTTTTTCCACCAGCCAGCAATTGATGATTTTTTTTTCCCCCATGAGAAATTGACAAAATTCATGTTATTTTTTAAATGAAAGTTAAAATTTGCGATTATTTTTCATATGACGATATTTGCAACTCCGGAATTGTGGTCTCTGTCGGCTGATTAATGAAATTTTTTTTTCTCACAACATAATGATGAAATTCATGATTTTCAAGCACCCAATTTGCAATACACACTCGATCGACAAAATTTGAGATTTTTACACGCCTGTTCAACGAAATTTGCAATTTTTATGTGCCTGATTGACAAAATTTATGATGTTTTTCTGCATACTATGGACAAAATTTGAAATTTTTTCCACGACTAATATTGACGAAAATTTCAATTTTGGAATTTCAGAAGATGTTGGCAAATAGGGTCCCCACGGGCCACAGGTTGTGCATAAAGGTGAAAATAAGCACTCTGCAATTAAACTTGAAAAACTGGCGATTAAAAATATGGAAAGAACCGGCCAAATGCAGGATTTTCAGATTTTTTGCACCCATTCAACGAAATTCATGATTTTTATGCATCCATTCGACGAAATTCATGATTTTTTTTGCACCCATTCGACGAAATTCATGATTTTTATGCACCAATTTGACGAAATTCATGATTTTTATGCACCAATTTGACAAAATTCATGATTTTTATGCACCAATTTGACAAAATTCATGATTTTTATGCACCAATTTGACAAAATTCATGATTTTTATGCACCAATTTGACAAAATTCATGATTTTTATGCACCAATTTGACAAAATTCATGATTTTTATGCACCAATTTGACAAAATTCATGATTTTTATGCACCAATTTGACAAAATTCATGATTTTTATGCAACCAATTTGACAAAATTCATGATTTTTATGCACCAATTTGACAAAATTCATGATTTTTATGCACCAATTTGACAAAATTCATGATTTTTATGCACCAATTTGACAAAATTCATGATTTTTATGCACCAATTTGACAAAATTCATGATTTTTATGCAACCAATTTGACAAAATTCATGATTTTTATGCACCAATTTGACAAAATTCATGATTTTTATGCACCAATTTGACAAAATTCATGATTTTTATGCAACCAATTTGACAAAATTCATGATTTTTATGCAACCAATTTGACAAAATTCATGATTTTTATGCTACCAATTTGACAAAATTCATGATTTTTATGCAACCAATTGACGAAATTCATGATTTTTATGCAACCAATTGACGAAATTCATGATTTTTATGCAACCAATTGACGAAATTCATGATTTTTATGCTCCCGTACAACAAAAATCATGACTTTTATGATCCCGAGTGACAAAATTCATGATTTTTACAAACCCGATCGACGAAATTCATGATTTTTACAAACCCGATCGACGAAATTCATGATTTTTACAAACCCGATCGACGAAATTCATGATTTTTACAAACCCGATCGACAAAATTCATGATTTTTACAAACCCGATCGACGAAATTCATGATTTTTACGATCCCAAATGACGAAATTCATGATTTTTACGATCCCAAATGACGAAATTCATGATTTTTACGATCCCCGAATGACGAAATTCATGATTTTTACATGCCCGAATGACGAAATCAGGCATGAAAGCAGGAACTAGAAAAAAAAGGTGGAATTTTTTTTCCATCTACACAACGGTGATAATTTCTTACAATTAAGACACATTTTAACAGATATTTATACAAAGAAATGAAATATAACTGAATATGATTGTTATTTTCTTTTCATAACTTCAAAAGTATTAAAAACAAATAACAAATAAAAAATAAATTAACAATAAATGCATAGGTTCCAATGAAACAAAAAAAAATTGAAAGACAGATTGCTAAAGGTGTAAAACTAAATATATCTGATAAATTTATGTGAAGTACAGTGATTAATTTTTCAAAATAAATGTTTTTCTGGATGGTTTAATGGTTTAAGATTAGCATTATAATCTAAATACACTGAAAAATATTATTAATTACTATATAAAACAATAAATAAAATCAAAATACTGTCGTAAACAATCCGTACAAACGAACAAAGTACATGAAAATTTTTAAGTTATTATGGATCACTGTTTTGACGTCAGCAGGTTGTGACGTCACCTGTAGCAGGCCCGGTGTAGAGCCTCTAAAGTTACGGGCCGGAGCATCACCGCCATATTTAGGTACACTTTGGGTACACCCCTGCTTCTTGGCGACTTTAGCGCCTTATTGGCGATTTGAAGAAATTTGTTTATCATATATTATTTGAACTAAGTCGATGCATCATGCAAGTATGCACAAGCAGGAAAGTTTTTCTATTATAAAGATTGTACTGCCCTTGAAAATCTTTACATTTTTCAAAAATAATTTTTCGTCCTTAAAAGTCCTTATTTTTATGCAAAATCTGAAAACCGTCCTTAATTAATCTCTTATTTCTTAATCAAATGTGAAACTCTTCTTCATTTCAGTGAATTTCCGATTAAAAAAAATTCAAATAAATCCCTCTCTTTTCGAAATTTTCTTCGCCTCCTTTTGCTTCCCCCCCCCCCCTCAAACAGTACCCAAAGTATAAAAATCCTTAAAATTCCTTTTTGTTTTTAACTTTTTAACTCTATTTATTATTTTATTGTAACAATATGATCATACAAATTTCGTTAAAATTTAATCTATATTCCTCTATTTCAAAATTTTGCTTCCCTCTCTACCCCCTCCCTCCTTCTCACAAAACCCAGTACAGTTTAAAAATTTTAAAACTGTAATTTTTTAAAACTTTGTTTTTGCTCTATCTGTCACTTTATTAAAACAATAAATAAATAACCGATCATATAATATTTTCCTCCCTCCCCACCAAAATTCACGTTTTCCCTCCCCCCACCCCCCCGATATCAAGCACACAAAATTTAAAATCTTTAAATATCTTTCTTTTTTGTTGTTCTATGTGTAAATGTTTAGTAAAGTAAATAAATATCAAGTCATCTAATAATCTTTTCCGCCCTTTCAAAAAAAAAAAATATCTGCTTCTTCCACTTTGCCCCCCCCCCCCTGTTCATAAAGTTTAAAATATTTAAAAGTATTCTTTTTTTCATCTATTTGTCCTTTTATTGTAATAATAAGTAATTAATCATCTAAAATCCTCCCTCCATCTGATATGACCGCTTCCCCTTTAGCCCCCCCCCCCCCTTATTCCTAGCACAAAAAAAAATTAAATCTTTAAACTGTTTAATTTAATTTTTTTTCTGTATAATTTTAAATCTTTAGTAACAATAATTAATAAGTCATCTAATGAAGTTTCTACCCCCCACCCATAAAATTCTGCTTCTCCCTTCATTTGGCACCCTCTACTCACAAAATTAAAAATCTTCAAACATTTTTAATTTTTAAAACTTTCTTTGCTCTATTTATTACTTTATTGTAACAATAACAATAAATAATTATTTAACATCCTCCCACCACCTGAAATTACCTCTCCCCCGGTCTTTACTACCATGCAAAACTTAGTCTTCAAAACTGTAATTTTTCTTTCTGAGTCGATAAATAACTAATCAACCTCTTCCCCCTCCACCCCCGCCCCGCCCCACCCCACCCCCACTGTTACTGAAATTTGGCATTTATATCTCTCCTTTATACATTAACTCGCTGTTTATATTAATAATTGATTAATTTATGAAACCCTACTAAAATATTTTAAATATAAAAAAATAAGCAAATTAATCTGTATTATAAATTTCTAAATCTGTAAAATAATAGTAATAATAATAATAAATTGTTTAACCTATTTGTGAATTTTTTAGCGAATTAAAAAGGTGCAGAAAGACTTAAAGTTATATAAGCATCACTTAAATAAAAACAATTCTCATAAAATTCGGCTTCCCGATTTTCCCCTTCGGCTCAATAAACAGTTTGATATTTAAAACTGTAATTTAAATAAAATATGTCCTAGATGTTTTATAGCAAGTTATCGACCCCCCCCCCCCCCTACGCAAACAAAAGTAAGAAAAATCTGTTTCTCTCTAATACATGAAGTTCAGTTTTTTTTTCTCTATTTGGGACTTTGTAGTGACAATAAATAAATAAATAATGGGATTAATAAGAAAATAAATAATTCAAAATCTCGTAAATATTGACTAATAACTCTCAAAAGTTTGCAAAAAATTAAAAGAGTATAAATAATCGTTGTCTCTTATGCATATTTATACGCTTATGTAAATATTATAAACATAAATAAATAAATTTAAAAAGAATCATAATCATCAATCATTTTTACACGTTTTAACAGACTTTTAAATTTGGCGCTTTCATAAATCCCGCCATTTATATCTCGACGACAGTTTTTTCCACTTTGTTCTTTTTGTGTTTTCTTCGGGAAATTTGAACATCTGTGTCCTTTTCTAAAATGGATTGAACAATTCGTCGCTAAGCAACCTCCCATCATAAACTTCGTAACTAATTATAACGTGTAATTAATAAAAAATAACTGTCAAAATGTAGCACCGTTGCTCTGAGTTTACATAGAAGCTACTGGGCGCTGGGTACATTATGGCAAACCCAAAGGCACATCAATGGCGGATGCTTCGGCTCGTATCTCTAGTGGCCCTACCCACGTATGCTTCCAATATTTTCTGTGCAAGTTTGCATCAATTCAAAGAATGTTCGAAGCTAATTTCAAAAAGGTGGAATTCCTCCTTAAGGAGGAATTCTTTCATGCTTGGACAAAATTCATGATATTAATTTACGAGCCCGAATGAGGAAATTCATGATCGACAAAATTTGCAATTTTTTCTGAAACTGATAGGTGAAATACACACAATTCCTGAATTAATGGAGATTTTAGCCCGCTGGCTAAAGGTTATGCATATGTAATGCATATCATGCTGTGAGTTATTATTTAGTGCATAAACATACCTATTCTATTATTGTCAGATCTTAATTCAGGACAAATAATTTTAAAAAAAAGGTACTTATGTAGTTAGCTAAACAAGTACCTAAGCTTAGTGCAATTTATGTAGTTAGCTACATAAGCATGTTGTGTATAACTTCGCTGTTAACTTATTTTTAAATTTAAAATAGATTGGAAATTAATATCTTAAGTTTATTCAAAACAATATAAATTAGAATATTTTTATTTAGTACATAAATTATTTGTATACTGAAAAGGTATTACAGTCGAACCTCGTTAACGCGAACACGCTTAACGTGAATTACTTTTAACATGAACAGTTGCCACTGTCCCCGTCAAAATGAATACGGATTCTAGTATTTTTTCTTCTTTTAAGATGAACACGCTTAACGTGAAATTTAGCTTAATATGAACAATTCTCGATGTCCCCATGAGAAATTTTGACGCTTAACGTGAACGGAAATTCCTTAGTAAAGTGTGAAAGCTTCTTTTTCCTAGGGAACAATGGATTATTCTTTAGAGCTTTGTGAAAAGGATTATACTTTAGAGCAATGAAAATGAGTACTATTGCCATTAGAATGTTCTCACTTTTGGACAATACAATACCTGTCATCAACTACATGCCACCAGGATTAGGGAAGGTTGCTACCTAAAAGGAATGTTTCTATGCATTGTTTCTTTACACCTGGAAAATTTACAGTTTAGTATTGCAACTCTCATATGAAAGGCAGCATGCATTCAGTCTTTTATTCTTTTTTTTTTCTTCGTTTACCCGTATGAATTTATTAGGGCATTCACATGTACAGTGCAGTCGTTCAAAATGAGTCGCAAATTTCAACAATCCTTAAGTTTGCAAAAAAAGCTTGATATATTACATGAGGTAGATTCAAGAAATTTAAAAAAATCTGAAATTGCTAAGAAATATGGAATTGCTAAAAGTACTGTATCAATGATTTTGAAAGGTAGAGATAAAATTGAAACAGCTTGTGTGCTAAACAAGTTTGAACCAAGTCGAAAGAGAATGAGGGTTGCCAATAATGAAGAAGTAGAAACAGCATTAATAAAATGGATGAATGAAGCAAGAAGCATGAATCTTCCCATTACCGGTGCAATTTTGCTAGAAAAGGCTCACTTTTTCGCCGATGCTTTGGGCATAAAAGATTTTTTAGGCTCATCAGGATGGCTTCAACGATTTAAGGAAAGACACGGAATAATTTGCAAGAAACTTTGTGGTGAAGCGGCTGCAGTACATGATGATATGGCGGATGATTTCGTAATGAATAAATTGCAATCAATTTTAAGTAAATATGCAGAAGCAGATATTTTTAATGCCGACGAAACTTCTTTGTTCTGGAAAGCACTTCCTTCACGAACTTTAACTATAAAGAATAATTAATGTTCAGGTGGAAAGTGCAGCAAAGAGAGATTAACAGTTTTAGTTGCTTGCAACATGAGTGGAACTGAAAAATTACCATTGATGGTCATTGGAAAAGCTGCAAAAGCATGTTGTTTTAAAGGTAAAAAACATTACCAGTGATATACGAGTCAAGCAAAAAGGCTTGGATTAACACAGAGTTATTCCAGAAGTGGGTCAAGCAACTCGATAGAAAATTTGAAAGAGAAGGACGAAATGTGTGTTTCATTGTAGACAATTGCAGCGCTCATTGCGTCATTTCTGGACTTAAAGCAATCCGTGTAGAGTTTTTACCTCCAAACACAACTGCAAAAATACAACCATGTGATCAAGGGATTATTAAATGCATAAAAGCATACTATAGAAGAGAAATGCTCCTTCAAACAATTTCTTGTTTCGATCAAGGAACATCCTTTTCGATCAACTTGTTGGATGCATTAATTATACTCCGATCTGCCTGGAAAGAAGTTTCTGCCAGTACTATCACTATCCAAAATTGTTTCCAAAAAGCGGGATTTACTACCAAAGAAACTACTTCACAAACAGAAGAAACAATACAATTTGATTCTTCAGAAGCAAAAGCTCGCGGTATACTTTCAGAAAATGTCACATTTGAGGAATATGTATCAATGGACGATGAAATAACCACATCCGATAGTGTTACGAATGAGGAAATAGTTAAGGAAATTAGATGTGCTAAAATTACTGCTGATAATTTACACTTTTCTTCAGAAACAGAAAAGGAAGATGATAGCAGTGACTATTCAGAATACAAGAATGTATCCAGCATTGAAGCATTTAATGCATTAAAAACTGCAAGAAGATTTGTGATGCAAACAGAAAATTCTAGCGAATACCTAGATGTTGTTGATAGATTAGAAGATTTCTGCAAAAGAACTGTTGATAAGAACAGAAAACAATTGCAGATAACAGATTTTTTTTAAGATGTAATTTTGATTTTTTTTTTCTGTTATAAGTTATAAATAAATAAGGTAAGGATCTTATTATTATTTTGTTATTATTTAGTCTTTCGAGAGTAAATATATTTAATTTCTCGTAATTTAATTAAAAACGCATATGATGCATTATTTGATATATATTTCTATAGGGGAGATTGGGGGCTAATGGGACATATTTTACGCTTCGTGCTGTAAAAAGTGCAATTTATAAAATTCATGTTTTTACACAATTATTTCTAACAGTTTTCTATTAAATTATTAAAAAATATATAAGTAATAGTTTAATTATTAAAATAAAAATAAGTCTAAATCGTAAAACAAAGTTTTCTCCCGTTAGAATCTATGTGAAATGCACATTTGTCCCTGAATCCTTTACCACTGTATTTAAGCTTATTGTAAATTAACTGTGTATCTCTGGTACGAAATAATGATTAAAAATGAACATTGTATAAAAGCTTCATAATAAAAGGTATTATTATTAAAAACTAATTTAATTGTTGATCAAACAGATATTTATTAACTATAAAAAAAAAAAATCATCTTGATGCTTAAATATTTCTTGGTTTGCAAATAGATAATGAAAAAATGTGGTTCACTGCATGTTCTTGTGTAACACCGGAAATGATATTTACTGATAAATTTTTACTGTTATATTTTACGAGAAAACCCTGTTGTCCCGTTAGCTCCCATGTCTCATTAGCCCCCATTCTACCCTATATATATATATTTCTCAATATTTTTTTATCTGGATTTTTTGTTACTGATAGCATGAACAAAAATTTAATTCCCCTTGAGGTTCATGTTAACGAGGTTTGACTGTATATATTTTTTTAATTAAATATTCAGTGACATAAATGTACTTACCGGCTAATAAAGAAATTATTCTCACTAGCCAGTAACTGGCTAACTAAAAAAAGTCAACCTACCGGCCAGTGGCTACTAAGCAAAATTCCTTATTTTCACCTTTAGTTGTACATGCCTAGTCCAAGTCAATGTTCTGTGTCTGGCCGAAAGCTAGATATTTGCCATTGCCACACATCAATACATCAGAAAGAGAATCAGATTGGTGTGGAGAAAATCTAGCTCAGAGCCAAATTCTGGATGGGATCCAACATCAGCATGGACTATGGAGTTTGCTTGGTTGGTGCTCACAGCAAAAATTTCCCTGACTTTTCTAAATTTTGGGTGAAAAATGGATATTCACTGACTTTTTGTATTAATTTTTGAATTCCCTAACTTTTCCCAGTTCATAAATAAATGTGGTCTTTGAGATTGAGACCCCTCGTCACCTGTTACGTATTACTTTTTCATCTCTACAGTTATGTTACAGGTCAATATTTTCGGTATTTCTCTATTATCCTGTCAACCACTTATCATAACAAAAAATTATTGCCAAATTGTAAGATTAAATGCCAAAAATGCAGTCCTGTTTACTTGATGTCAGAAGCATTATACGTGTTTGTTATGTCATAAGTGGTTTTTAATTCAACATTTGTGTGTATTTTTCATTATGTTTTACCGATTTATTAGTTATTTCATTAATTAAAACAACAATTGTGTCCTTAA
This sequence comes from Maratus michaelseni, assembly GCA_963931845.1. Taxonomy (NCBI): domain Eukaryota; kingdom Metazoa; phylum Arthropoda; class Arachnida; order Araneae; family Salticidae; genus Maratus; species Maratus michaelseni. Next base: position 378,471,070 of record OZ007590.1, on the reverse strand, counting down.
ATTCTTCTATTTTATTTATTTATTTATTTTGATATTCCAATGGCAATGTTCTCCTGTTTATTTGGCGTTATAGTTTGACGATAGTTTTTTGGGTACTTTTCGGTTAGCCGGGGGCCAGTGAAATGTATATATCTATATATACATATATATGTATACATACATGTGTATATATATGTATATGTATATACATGCATATATATGTGTGTGTATGTATATATATATATGTATATATATATGTATATATAGATATATACATTGCACTGGCGCCCGGCTAACCGAAAAGTACCTTTTTTGTTATGAAAAGTTGGTCGACGGGATAATAGAGAAGTACCATATTTTTTTAGGTTATATTACATTGATAAAAAAGAAAAATAAAGGAACAGATGCTTTACACTCACGCAGCGATGTCTGGCAACTTTTTGGTTGGCACGATTTTCAAGCTCGCGCCAAACCAATAACTTCATACAATGGCTAGGTTGCCACTAAAGGAAAAAATACTCTAAATTTGGCGACTTTTTTACATTTTATAACCGATTAAAAAAAAAACTTGTGCGTGAGTGTATGACATCATAGCCAAAATAAATAACATAGGTTAACACTCGCAAAATTTTTTGAAGAAAGTTGGCAAAAGAAATAGTATTTCGTTTAAAAAATTAGAAGAGCCTATTTGGATACCTTACTTTTCTACACTTCTTTCGAGCTATTTTTCAACTTTAAAACAGTGTTTAAAATCTTATGCTACAGATTAAGTCTAAGAATTCACAAGGAATTATTACAAAGCAAGAAATATAATTTAATCTTCAACATTAATGAATCCACATCTGCATTTTGAGGGCACTTATAAGCAAATACTGAAAAAGATAATTTTACTTCAACTTCAAAACACATAGCATTTATTCATTATAAAAGGGGGAGTTTAATTAGATAACATTGCAACTGTTCTCTTATATTAAAACTGTTCGTTTTATCATGTTACACAGTAACTTATGCAATTCTTACCTTCGACTTAATAATAAAAAGAACCCGTCTAGATAGCTACGTATCTACAGACTTAAGTTTTTTTTTTTCCCAAAATAAACAATCACTACTTTTGTAAGATCAATATTGCAAAACAACATTTATACTAATGTAAAATGTTTTATTATTTCTTAACATGCATAGTGTAATAAGTTCTTTAAGTGTTAAGATAAATCACGCTAAAAAATCTTAAATATCATAAGATGGTTTTCTAACGACGGCAGTAATTCAACAAGTTTTTTTTTTTTTTTTTATCTTACTTGGTAGAATGAAGCAAGTTGAGCACGCCGCACCGGATCGTCAAACATTCCATAAAATTCTTGAACAAATTGTTTAGCTAGTGGATCATATTGAGGATTTAAAGTCATGGCTAAAACTATGGATACAGCACTGAATTGTAGCCAAACAAACTATTATATATTCAATAAACGAATAAATTTATGTAGTGAAAAGATTCAGTTTCCCGCAACAGATTAGAAGTAGAAGTTTTGGCAAGTGGCTTATGACTAAATTTTAAATTTAAAAAAAAATTAAAAAATTATATTATCAGTGTATTTTAAGCCAAAAAATATTATTAAAGTTTAAAAAATCAGTCAATCAATGAACTGTAAAATATTGGTATGATATTAATGTTTGATAAGAGTGTTTTGTTTATTTTAACTGCATTTATGACTGTTTGCAATGTTTACAGTTTTGCTCTGACGTTTCGGATTTAACTCGGCTTCGGCTCTTTAATTTTTATAAGAGAAAATTATCAAATGCAGATTTTCTTACTTCTTCATTGTAAATATTTTAAAAATCAGAATGTTTTTAAATCAGCTTCAAATTCCATTGTTATTTTGATTTCATTTGGACGACATTCCATACGAAATGAGTTTATTCATCGTGAACTGCTGAAAGATTATTTTTAATTACGCTCTTCATTCTTGATTAATTATCAATTCTTGTTTTTAAAATGTTGGAAGAAATATTGGATCTGTTCTACTTGAATCTACTTACTAACTTATTGTTTTCAAATGCGGATTTGTGAAAAATTGTTTGCTTTTATGTTTTATATTTGTCTTGTTTCATCATTTGGTGTTGAAATTTAATCAGTTGGGAATTTACTTTATCCATTTTCTTTTGTCGATTTATTCATAAAGAATATTTATTCTTCTAAAATGGATGAAAATATCAGCCGAGGATATATTCAGCTCGGACATGAGTCTAAAACTGATAGATTAATTTTGAAAAGAGTTGGTCTTCATACCCGCCCACCAAGCGATCCGTGTCATTGTATATATCTTGCTTTATTACTGGCTGGAGTTGGCTTTCTTTTGCCGTACAACAGTTTTATCATTGCCGTTGATTATTTTCAATCCAGATACCCTGCGACCACCATTGTATTTGACATGAGCTTGATTTATATTCTAGTTGCATTTGTGGCTGTAATTATCAATAATATTCTTGTTGAAACTCTGTCATTAAATGTACGAATAATATTTGGATATATTATTGCATTTTTTACTCTATTATTTGTTGCTGTCTTTGAAATTTGTTTTGAAGTATTTGACCACGACTCTGGTTACTTTGTCAATTTACTTGCTGTTGCTGTTGTAGCATTTGGGTGTACAGGTAAAAATTTTCACTTTGACATTTACTTATCTTTAATAAAAGTAGATGAAATGTAAAATGTATGTATTGTTTATTTATTATTTCAGTACTTCTCCATTATCCCTTCGACCACTTTTCATAACAAAAAACTATCGCCAAACTGTAAGATTAAATGCCAAAAAATGCAGTCCCATTTTCTTGATGTCAGAAGTATTATTACGCGTTTGTTATGTCATCAAGTGGTTTTTAATTTGACATTTGCGTGTATTTTTCATTATGTTTTACTGATTTATTAATTATTTCATTAATTAAAATAACAATTGTGTCCTTAAGATAATATTTTATTTATTTATTTATTTTGATATTTTAATGACAAAGTTCTCCCGTTTATTTGGCGTTACAATTTGGCGATAGTTTTTTGTTATGTAAAGTGGTCGATGGGATAATAGATAATTGCCATTATTTCCTTTTTGTTTCTGCCAAAGATGTGAAAACTCACGTAATTTCGTGGATACAATAATTCCATGGCATTAGCAAGGTAAAAAGTTTATGAATTTCAAACTTTCATTTGCCTGTTTAGATTATTCAAGGACTACACGCTAAGTATTTGCTACCTCGCCTAATCGAATGAATCTGAAAAGTTGCAGTAAAAAATTCAGGAACAAATGTCGCAAATGCACCAGGGTTGGCACAATTTTTGTTTTTATACCATTTTAGTGCAAAAATCCTGTTTTCAAATACATGTTAGATCTAGCTTGCGAAAAGAGCATGTTGTTTTATACAATCACAATCTTACTAGCTGGCTTCGCCCGCTAGCGAGCCCCTAATGTACATCGGAGCCTTGAATCTTCTAAAACCTCGAATATGATAAACCTCGAACCGAACGAAAATATGCATCGGGGCCCCCTGCCTTCGGCACTATATACATGACGTACTGCACATACACCTGAAAAACCCTTAAATTTCACCTGAAATAGTATAAACCTCTCACTGAATGAACCTCCAGCTCAGATCCTCGCTGCCTGCGGCACCATATAGCAGGCTTGCTGCACACATGCTGCAAAATCCATTAGTTCCACCTTCCACTGCCAGGGGATGCAATCTATTCCATACGAACATATCTGAAATCGTTAAGGTCGAGTCGAATGAACCGTACTCTCGTGATCCAGTGTATAGAACCAGAGATAGGAAAGTGCCCCCTGGTGGTGAAACTCTGAACTGAAATTGGTAAGCTCTATCTATGTCAAGTCGAATGAGCCATACCTCGTCGTGATCCAGTCCATAGAACCAGAGATATAAAGCACCCCTGGTGGTGAAACTCGGAACTAAAAATGGTAAGCTCTATTGGTGTCGAGTCGAATGAGCCAAACTGCAATTTTATTATAAAACACATGCAATTTATTACAAAATCACACATAATTTTATTATAAAACAATCATTAACTTATTATAAAAAATTCACTGGTATATTTCGTTTGATTCAAGGTTTGTTTGGAGAAACCGACCAGCATAGTGGGCAAAGCCTCCTAATTTATTATAAAACATACACATTGTCAAGAAAAGAACTGACTCAGCTATTGATACCAAGAAGTTTTGATTAATATGCACTGACCGGTCTACCGGCCAAAATCACCAGGTTGCCACGCAAGGCAAAAAATCACCATTTTTCCACCAAAAAGAACACTGGTGCGTCTGAACTCAACCATAAGTTCATTTGATGAGTTTTTGAACAACAGCTTCCTTTATGTATTATAATTCTCTAGTTCCTGAAGCAATTTTATTACAGCTTCCTCATCAGCAGGTAACTACCAAATAGTAAAATCTACCTCAGCATCAGCGAAAAATGTTAGTTATAACATAATAAAAAATATTTTTTATTCAAAAAATAGCAAATTAAGATGTTTTGTGTGGTTATGATTAAATTAAAAAATAAAATAATAAATAGCAAGTCACATTGTTTGGCACGGTTTGCAATAAAACTCTTTTGCACAGTCAGGGTTGAAATAAATGGCACATTAGCATACATTTTGGCATGATGTTTGCCCCGTGGCAGAATGTACGCGACACTGCGACGGGCGTTGCAGACTAAAAACATGCAGCTATAGCATATAAATTACGTGAAAAAACGGCAAACTTCGTCGAAGGATCGTTAAAAAAACGGCAAATTGCGTCGAAGAAGTGTGAAATTCATTTAAAGATTGCAAAAAAAAACGCAAATTTAGTCAAAAGGCCATGAAAAAACGTGAATTTCATAAAAAAAAAAGTTTCGTTGAAGGATCGCGGAAAAATGCGAATTTTGCCGAAGGGCTACGGAGAAAACGTCAACTTCGTCAAAGGAACGTGGAAAAAACTTTTAATTTCGTCGAAGGATCAGGAAAAAACGGTTAATTTTGGCGAAGAAACGGCAAATTTCGTCGTTGGATCACGAAAAACAGAAAATTCTGCCGACAGATTGCCAAACAATATCAAATTTCGTCAAAGGATCACTAAAAAACTATAAATTTCGTCGAAGGATCACGAAAAAAAACCCCGGCAAATTTCGTCGAAGGATCTCGGGGGAAAAAAAAAAAAACGTAAAATTTCATCGAAGTATTTCGAAAAAACGGCAAATTTCGTCAAAGTATTGCAGAAAAAACGCGAAATTCATCAACGGATCTGGGAAAATGCCTAATTTCATTGACAGATTGCAATAAAAACACAAATTTCGTCAAAGGGCCGCAGAAAAACTTAATTTTCGTCAAAAGACTGGGGGGAAAAAAAAAAAAAAAAAAAAAAAGAGTTTCGTTGAAGGATAGTGGAAAAAATGCAAATTTCGTCAAATGGCCGCAGAAAAAATGCCAATTTTGTCAAAGAATCATGAAAAAAATTGCTAATTTCATCCAAGGATCACGGAAAAAACGTGAATTTTGTGAAATAGTCCCGGAAAAGATGCAGCATTCCTTTAGAAAACAGCAGACACACAAAGTTCTATGCTTATTAATATAGGCATAGTTTTTAATCTGAAACAATATACTGAACTAACTTTAGGAAAATCGGGTTAACTTGAACCCAATTTGCAAGAATCTACACTCAGCCTGAAATAGACTCGAATCAAAGGCAGAGTTAATCCAACCTGCAACAAGAATAATTATTGCCGAGAGGGGATTTTCTCCCCTCCTCCCTCTGCTGTTACCTTTCAGAATATTTGCTGTGAATTTCAGAATTTTTTTTTACTCAGAAAAGCTGATAAATGTTGATGCCTTAATTAATTAGCACTACAACTACAACAGCAGCAAGAATAGATTTATATGATATATTGCGTATTGCAGACTATTTTTGAAAGCATTATTAGCATTGCAGACACTTGAAGATAGTTCTGCCACCGGGGATGTTTGTAATAATGGAAAAGTACCCAATTTTCTAAGGGATTCCTGAATTACTTTAATGACTTTATAACCATTTTAGATGCACTTATAATTATGAGTCTTATGTAAATTTCTCTATAATTCTAAATTTAATTTAACAATTTTCTTTGTTTTTAGTTCAGCAATCTAGTTTTTATGGTTATACAAGCATGTTACCTGCTCGTTATACGCAAGCTGTTATGACAGGAGAAAGTAGGTTCATAATAGTTATTATTTTTATCTCTATTTGCAGATATTGATTTATATACTTGTTTTTACATGACAATTTGATTCATATGGAAAGTTATTGTTTTTCTTTTTTTAGTAAACTTATTTTTAATTTAATTTAAGTGGTTAGTTTAATATTACACACACGTATGCATCTGTGTGTATTCGATTGTGTAGTTAAAAATCAGCAGATATTTATAAAATATGCTTAAATCTTCTATGTTGATACAGAAAATCTTATTACTTGAATCAAATTTGCTCATTTCATAAATCTAGTGTTAGTATATTTATTGATAGTTTTTTATTTCTTCGAATTACAAAAATTGATATCTATATTAATAAAAAATCTATAGCGAATCGATTTTCTCTTTGGTATCTCAGAAAATAGGACTGATTTTAATGATAAAATTATAGTTTCTACATAAAAAAAGGTCTTTAACTAAACATTTTTTGATATTTTAATTAAAGGATGTGTTATATGCAAATTTAATGTAATGCTGTTTTATTTATTGTCTCAACTCGCCATAGGTGCTCACTAGAGATAAGTTTGGGCTCTTTTTTGGGAGGATGAGCCCAATATTTTGAAATCAGAGAATACCTAAGCCCGAAATATTTTGTCATCGGAGGCTGAGCCCAATATCAAAAGCACACAGTAGAAAATTGTTAACATATTTCAGAATTAAATTTTCTCAGTTAAAAATCTTTTCTTATTTAGAAATAAGTATGAGTTCTAAATACTTCTTCATGACAATGTGTTGTGATTTTCATGACCCCGAAAATCTTTTTAAATTAGTAAATTTGTTATTTGCCTGTTATAAGCCTGTTAAAAAGTCACAATTCTTATTCCTTTAAAATATCATTGTACAACTATGGCAAAAAGACAAGAGTTCTGTTTTACTGTAATTCTGGAAAAAGACTTCAAACAGAATGTGAGGATAAAGAAGGAATATCACACTTTTTTTTTTTTTTTTACTAACACTCAGAATTAGATAGACTATTTCTTTCTTTTTATGTCCCATCAAAAATTTTTAATTCTGACTACATTCTTGTTTTTCTCAAATAGCAGGGTTTTTTTTTTTCCATTTTCCAATTTGTAAATAAATAAAATTTTCACTCTGAGACTGAGCCCAAAGACTGGTATCAAAATTGAACCTGAGCCTGTGTCGGGCTAGCCCATCTCATCTCTACTGCCCACATAACAAAATCGAAGGAGGGGCAGAATTTTGAAACAGATATGCTTGTAGTTAGGATAATTAAAATAATTAAACTATCTCACAGTCAGGATAACCAATAAAGTACTGGGATTGTTTTACTATTTTCCTCCTCTTTCATATATAAAATGTCTTTTCTTTTTTCTTTTTTTTTTTTTTTTTTGTCATGAAGGGAATTTTTTTTTGCCTAATTTGTAGCATTGATCCTTTTTTAAAAAATCTGTGTAACAACATCATAGGCTAGTAAATAAATAAATGTTTAAATATCGTAAAAGCCAGACTGTAAGCCCCCCACCCAGTTTTAAGCGAGTTGGATTTTCTTTTCGATTCCCAAATACAAGTAACCTCTCCTCCCTCCTAATTAAACTTTTTTACGCAAAAGATTGATTTAAAAAATCCCAGGAAGATCATTTTTTATCTTTTGAATTTTTAGGAAAATTTTCACTTGTGTTTTTATATAATCTCAGTGAAATTTTCCACCCTGCATTAAATGGCTGCTTCCCTCCTCTGCCCCCCCCCCATCCCCTCCATACAAAATGTTTAAAATTTCCAGAATCTTAATTCTTCTGCCTTATTTATTGTTCGCTAGTAACAATAAGTAACAAATTCAGCATCTAAACTACAACCTCCTCCCTAGATCCAAAATTTATGCTTATCATCCCCTCCCCCACATGAAATGTCTGCTTCTCTTCTAGGCCCTCCCCCAATACAAAAAGCTTAAAATCTTATGAATCTTAAATTTTTCTATCCTTGTTTGCTAGTAACAATAAGTAACAAATTAATCATCTAAACTACTTCAACCCCCCCCCCTCCACTTGATCCAAAATTTACGCTTTTCCCTAACCCCTCAGCATAGAAAGTTAAAAAATTTTAAAACTCTTTATAAAAATATATATGTTCTATTTGTTGCTCTCTAGTAACAATAAATAAATAATCAGCCATTTAAATTATTTTTTTACCTTCAAAATATTTGGTTCCCCCTGTACCACCCTCAGCAAAAAAAATCTTTTAAATTATTTTTTTTTAATTTTTGTCCAATTTGTTGCTTTCTAGTTACAATAAATAAATAATCATTTAAATTACAACCCCTCCTCCCGAAATTTACTCTTCTCCTTCTCCTCTGAGCATACAAAGTTTAAACTCTTTAAAACACTTTATTTTAAAAAAATGTATGCTCTATCTGTTGCTCTTTAATAACAATAAATAGATAATCAACCCTTTCAATTATCTCTCTGCCCTGAAATATCTGCTTCTCCCCTTTGTCATCCCTCTAACAAAAAAAAAAAAAAAAAAAAAAAAAAAAAAAACTTTAAAACTTTTTTATATATATTTTAAAAAATCTTCTGTCCTTGAAAATATTTATTGCTCTCTATTAACAATTTAAGTAACAAATCATCTAAATTACAAACCCCCTTCCTTCAAAATTCCCGATTCAACCTCATGTCCCCAGAATACAAAGTTTAAAAATGTTTAAACTCTTATTTGAAGAAATCTTCTATTCTTTTTGTTGTTCTCTAGTAAAAAGAAAGATAATCTGCCATCTACATTATCTCTCTACCTCAAAAAATTCTGCCCTCTCACACACATTAAAAATCTGCAAACCTGTATTAAAAAAAAAAAAAAAAATACTGTATTTGTCCCTCTCTAGTAACAGTAAATGAATATTCAGCCATCTAAATTACCCACCCTCTTTTCTCCAAAAGTTATACTTTCCCATTTGTCCACCACCTAGAAAATAGTTTAAAATCTTTAATATTGATATTAATTAAAAAAAAAAAAATCTGCCCTATTTTTTATTTTGTAGTAAGGTAACTCATCTAAAATCTCATATAAGTATCACTCATCTAAAATGTTCATCCCCTTTGCAATTTTTGCTCTGTCTTTCCTCCCAAAGGGGGAGGGATTTCTAAATGTATGAGAGGAAAGCAAATATTTTCCCTCTTTTTTGCAGTTCGGCTGTTCTCACCACTGAATCGCATAACATCTCCCCATTAACAAAATATTAGGGAATGAGAACAGACACATTACAAAAAAAAGAAAAATCTTCTCTCTGCACCCCCCCTCTCCCTTCATGTCAGGAAATTAACCCCTTTTTCTGAGGATGGGGAATGGAATTTTAAGGGGAAAATTAGATGATTATTTATTTATCATTGCTACAATTTAACAATACAGCATAAAAATCTTTGAAAAAAGTAGAGTTTTTTTTTAAAGATTTTTAAGTTTGTGTGCCAGGGAGCGAGGGGGGGGGAAGCAAAATTTCTTTCTTTGGGGGGAGAAGTAATTTAGATGATTATTTAATTATTGTTACAAGAGAGTTATAAATAGAGAGAAAAAAAAAAAAAAAAAAAAAAAAAAAAACAATAAAAATCAATTATTTAAGATTTTAAACTATGTGTGTTTTTTTTGTTTTTTTTTTGGGGGGGGGGGGGGTAACGTAAAAAAGGGACATTTTCTCCGGTGGGGAGGGAGAAATAATTTAATGGGTTATTTAATTATTTAACTATTGTTACAACAAAATCACAAAGAGCGCAGAAAAACAAAGAATTATAAGGATTTTAAACTTCATGAGATGCAGGGGAGTGGGGGTAATCTTCATGGGAAGAGGGGATGAATGGCGGGAGAGAAGCAGAGATTTTGGGAGGAGGGGAAATTTAAGGTAATAGATGATTTATTTTTACAATAGTGTATTAAGAAAATATCAGAAAAGAAATTTAAAATTAAAGAATTATAAAGGTTAAACTATGCATGTTTGGTACCAGAGGGGGGGGCAAGGGGGGAAGCACCAATTTGATGGGGGGAGCTATATGATTGATTATTTATTGTTGCAATAATATAAAGTGTCAAAGAAGAAAAATATAAAAAAAGATTTTAAAAAGTTTTAATTTTGTTTAGGGAGCTTTTATGGGGGGGGGGGGCATTTAGTTGATTTTTTTAAAGCAGAAATCCACGAAATACGGAATATTCTCACCCCTGTATTTACTTTTTTTACTTTTAAATTAATGACAAAAATAAGTTTTTTAATGACTTTTTAAAAAAATCTGGAATATAAACTGCCCTCCCAAATTTAACTGTTTTTGCTTTTGAAAAAGAGGGCGACTTACAATCGGGATTTTACGGTATTGTATTTTGTTTATTTTTAAGTAATTCACTTGTATAATCTCTGTTTAATTAATTCCTTATCCTAATCGACATTTCTTTAAATTTCCCTGCAAAATACTGATTATATGAAAAATAGTTTTGGAACTTTGTAATTTATTTTTTAATTTTTTATCTGTTTCCATGTGTATATTAGGTGCTGCTGGACTGCTTATTTCTACAAACCGCATCTTAACCAAAGCTTTGTTGGAGGATGAGAAAGTGAACACCATACTTTTTTTCTGCATCTCTATTGGCATAGTTGTACTATGCTTTGCAATTCATTTTATCGTCCAACGATCAGAGTTTGTCAATTTTTATGTCAGTCTGTGCTCGAATTCTGCAGAATCTGATGATTTTCAGAAGCACATAATTTTAGAACCAACTGAAGATGTTGGCTTGGTATGTGTGTTCTTTATTTATTGTTGCAATTATTTGTTTCAGTGTTCTAAGACTTTTTGGTACTTATTTATTGTCTGGGCCAGGTCAGATACAACTGTGCCAAGGCCAAACATGGTGCCAATTATACTAATTACAGTAACCCTTATTTTTTTATAGCTATATATAATTTTTTATTATATATTTTTTAAATTATAACTTATAGGTTTTTTTTTTTTTATTAATAGTTTATAGATTTTTGTTACTTATTTATTATTGTTCATTTATTATATATGTATTATCATTATTATGTACCATTTTTAACAATGTTATGTATTTAATAATGTTAAATTACTGTTTTGAGTATGATTTACAACAATAAACAATTTCTATCTCCTGGCCCAGATAATAAATGACTTCAGAGTTTTTTGAAAAGAATGCTTGCTGTTTAAAGCTGGAATCAGGTTGTTTCTTAAGAGCCTACGCTAGTCATCCGATGAAACTCGAACGTTAATGTTAAGTCTATCTGAAGGTTCTTGACAGATTTCTCACTCACATTTTAATATTTTTAAATATTTTTTTTTTTTTTTGGCATAGGATAGCTGAGGTCGATATCTAACGTTGTTAGTTTTTACTTTTTCGATTTTGGTTCAGTTTTTTTATAAGCAGACATTTCCAATTTTGGAACCGGTTCTGAAAGTGAAAGTACCCTTATATAAAAAAACTGGAAGCAAAATCGAAAAAGTAAAAACTAACAACGTTAGAGATTGTCCTCAGCTATCCTATGCCAAAAAAGTCATTTAAAAATATTTAAATGCGAGCGAGAAATCTGTCAAGAACCTTCCCGTAGACTTAGCATTAGCTTGAGTGTTTCTTCCCGTGACTAGTGTAGGCTCTTAAAAGCCTGCACTAGTCACAGAAAGAAATGTGTAAGCTAATGTTAAGTCTCTGGGAAGGTTATTTTCAAATTACTCGCTTGCATTTTAGTATTTTTAAAGGATTTTTTTTTTTTTTCGCATAGGATACCTGAGGTCAGTATTGAAAGTTGTGCATTTGCACTTTTTCGATTTTGGTTACAGTTTTTTTATATGAGTATAGTTTCACTTTCAGAATTGGTTCCAACCAGTTCCTAAAGTTAAAATGTCTGCTTATAAAAAAAACTGTAACCAAAATCGAAAAAGTACAAATGCACAACATAAATTATTAACCTTAAGTATCCTATTAAAAAAAAAAGTTATTTAAAAATATTAAAATGCAAGTGAGTAATTTGAAAATAATCTTACCATAGACTTAACATTAGCTTGCGACTGTTTTCGCGTGACTAGTGTAGGCTCTTAAATTATTTAATCCCATTCCTCCCCTCCCCCCCTTGAAAATAAAATTATTTTCTCCGTTTGTTACACATTTTTAAGTTATCTTTCCATATTCAAGTTGTGCTACATTAACTTTTCAGTTCTCTAATATGACTGGAAAAGAAGTGTTATTCATTTTTTATTTTTTTACTAATGCTCATATGCTAAAAGCACAATAGCATAACTATTAAAATAAAGATTGATTTAAACGAAAAATTATTTTTCTTATCTAAAGTATCTTTTTTTTTTTTTTTTTTTTTTTTTTATTGTTATTGTTACTTTTACATTATTGTTTCAATTTGCACCACTCTTCAGAAAAGATAAACACCTATCAAGGATTGATAGAGGATTTTTTTTTTTCCTTCTTGTCTTTATTTTTATTTTTTTTTTCCTGTAATCCCACTATTTTATGTGAAAAAAGAGGGAATTTTTTTTGTAAAAGTTATTATATTTTTTGTGAAAACAAAATCTTGTAATGAAAAATCAAATCCAGTTGCCCAAATTCAAACTAAGCAAGTATTAATACTATATAATTTTTTTTTAAAGACCTTCTGCTGCTAAAGTTTTCCGTTCTGGTGAACTTGATTTGTTTACAAATTACACATTTCAAATCCTTGCAAATAAAAACTAGTCGTTGGGGGCCACCGTAATACTACCCATCATAGATATGCATAATGTAAAATATTAAAATAAAAATGTGTGAACTACTTATAAAATGCATTGCAATTCAAATAAAATCGAGGCTTGATGACGTCCTACACTTTAAAAGCTCGATTACTGAATTGCTTGAAAGAAAGATCCTTATAACTCCAAAAATAATAATCCTATTAACTAGCGGTTTATTGCATCTGATTAAGCGTCAAATTTCCAATTAAAATATATCTTTGAAGTGAAATTTGGATGAAATACAGGGTCATGAAAAATCAAAGAGTGTGGAAAATAGGATTCCAAATATCTCGGCAACTAATTATCCGATCGACTTCATGCTTTATGCAAAATTTACGTTTTTTTATTGTCTTTTATATTCATTTCTTAAAATAAACAATTTCGAAAATTTTTATATACCTTTTATCAGAACGAATATTTCGAGAGTCCGAAAAAAATAGTTCCGGTTAATCGAGGTTATTGAAATTAAATAGGCTTCTTCCCATTATTACGTACTAAGTACATACCAAATTGCAAGTCTCTATCTCAATTTTTTCGGGAGATTGAGCATTTACAGACACACAGACGGTATTTTTTTTCTAAAAATATGTTTTTCGGAATCTTCAGTGTCTGAAACGTGTAAATCCGTCAAAATTTTTTTTTTTTTAATTTTCAAAACGATTACAAGACTTACCCTATACAACGTATGATGGGTAAGTAAAATCTGAACAGTTTTCTTTTCTGGAAGGGAATTTTGTAAAGGGGACCCAATTTTTATCTAGTTATTATTTGACTCTTGCCCGAAAAACTCTTTCTGTTTTACATTTATTTTATTTTATTGTTTTATTATTATTTTTTTTCATGATGGATAAAATATTGCAGTTCTAATGTATGCATATAATATAACTCCAAATTATTCATTTCAAATTGTGTTTATTTTCTTAATATTTTAAATTCTTGCTCCTTCGAATGGTCTTTTAGTGTGTTTTAGGAGCAATCATTATTGAACTTTCATTATTGTGTTAATCATATGGTGGACAATCATATTCTGGTAATACACTGAAGTTCTGGTATATTCTTCTCTTTCATACTCCTAGTTTTCTAAAAGAACATTTATTCATAAGTTCCGATTTTAAAATCAAGATTAACCTTGTGTAAAATAAACATGTATAATGAGTTTTTTCTCAATGAATATATGTTGGGTTGATCTCAATTTTTCATATGAAATGACCGATGTTTATACTTTTAAAATATTGGAAATGATGTAAACATGAATCCTTTGTATCTGACACAATTTTCAGACAATTAATGGTAAGAAATGCTGGAAGAGGACTGTTTGCATAGTAAATACAATATTTATTTATACAGTCTCTGGTTCCTATAAGTTCCTATATTTAGAAACTTTTTCTTATTATTCTGACAAGTGAGGCAGTAAAATTCAATTCTTCTTCAATCAAAATTCACGGAGTTATGATACTTTTAATTTCATGATATTTTGATGCTTTCCAAGCGTTATAAAAAATCACCTATCTATTTTTAGTGCTGGAAAGCTTTAAAATTTCATAAGCTTTAAAGTGTCATAACTCGGCAAGTTTTGGTCATAGAAGAATGGAATATTTACTGTTTTAATTGTTAGCGCAAGAAGAAAAAATTTCTAAATATAACTTATAAGAATCAGAAACTGTATAAATAGATAAACTTTTTAAAATATGTTTGTGTCCCTTTTGTAAAACAAATTCCATTTCTAAAAACTGTGCTTTATTTGCACATTTTTAGCACTTTCCAACCTAGTTGAAAAGTGCTTATGACTTCGGTTTGTCTGGCCGTCTGCCGTCTGGCCGTCTGGCCGTCTGGCCGTCTGCCGTCTGCCGTCTGTCCGTGCTCTAACTCCCGTAAATATGCTCGGATTGCTCTGCAATTTTTATATGTTATTATCGTTATCTATAGCATGTTCCCTATTTCAACGGAAGTGTGTAGCACTTATAGTTTTTTTACAGGGATACTCAAAAGAATTCCGTTACATTGCGGTCTATGGGGAAAAATCATTTGCTGTTTATTTAAATAATGTTTCACTATTTTAAACGCATTGAAATTTATATATATCACTAAGGTGCATTAGAAGAAGCTTAATATGGAACAGGGTGTGCATAGCACTTATAGTTACTTTACAGGGACAGTAAAAATAATTCCGTTACATTACGTCTATGGAGAAAAATCGTCTGCGGTTTATTTAAATAATGTTTCACTATTTTAAACGCATTGAAATTTATATAGATCACTAAGGTGCATTACAAGAGACTTACTACGGAATATTGTGTGTATAGCAGTCATCGTTCATTTACAGGGACACGCAAAAGAATTATCTACTGTCTGTTAACAATAATTCCTGGAAGTGCGTTTTAAGTTACTGAACGCGATTTTAATGTTAACTTGCTTTTTGTCTATTACGTGGTGTGTATAAATTCTGTAGATCCTATACAGGGCAGCACAAAAGTTCGCGAACACATTTCTGTTTATTGACAAACTCCAGACGGAGAATTTTAAAATGTGCTACACGTTTCCTAACTGAACTAAAATTTAGCATCCTATGTAGTATATATACAATTCTATATATCCTATACAGGGCTGAATAAAAGTATTCGGATATTTTTCCGAATATTGTATATGTTGGAAATTCCTGAAATTATGTTTTTAAATATGTTATGCGTTTTCCAAATTGTTTACTTAGAAGTTATCTTTTAGCTTATTAAACGGTATGATTTGTAAAATTATTTTGGAAGCGTTGGAAAGTGCTACATAATCTATGCTTGACGCATGATTTTTCGTTCTTGTTTGTAATTGGAAGTACGTTTATGTCATCATCCGTTTAATGAAATATTCGCTATAACTTCTGTTTTGAAACACCTGGAACACCTATTTACATCTGAAACACCTATTAAATTCATACATCATATTTCATAATGGTCTGTTAATACCTTTAAAAATCTTCTAAAATAATTAAATACAGTAGAAAGCCACTAATCTGCAAAGCTTGGTTCCAAGTGTTGTGCGGATTACAGGCCATATCTATTTAATCTTTGTTTACATTTTTTTAAATTCATATTTTGGACAAATTTAGATTGCTAATACTAAAATATAAATAAATTACACATTTTAATATATAGATAAAGTAATAACTATGTAAAAAATAATTTGTTATTTTTTTAATTTCTTAAATATGGCATCAATTGTTGTCTGTTTTAAGACATTAGGTTTATAGTGTTGAATTTTATCTTTAAGTAAGAGTTCAAAAGCAATATATATGTATTTTTTTATGTGTTTTTCAATTTTATAATTATGATTTAATGAAAAAATAAATAAATTATAAAATATATTGTCTAAGTAAGTATTTTTTATCATTAAAATTAAAAAAAAAACTCACAAAAGCTCAAATTGTATTTTACAAGTACTGTATGAAGAAATGAATATATAAAATAATATACTAATTAAATGTGCTTTCATTTTAAACTATAAAGAAGAATGTTATATCCATCTATTTAAAGCAGTTTGGTAATTTTGTCAAATTTCCATCGAAATTGGACCGTATACGCATGCGTCAAAAAAATCTTCCGCCAATGAGGTGAGGGATATTTCCTGTCTCTAGAGTCACATTAGATTAGGAACTGTTTACAAAACGAGTGTACGACCCTTCTGTGGGTATGGCGTCGGCAAGAAGTTTAGATTACAATTGTGAGGTATTTTTTCATTTTATCTTTATTTATTTTGTTTTTATTTAGTTCATGAACATAGAAATATATATCTATTTCTGTGTACATGATTGAATTCTTTGGATATCTCTTAATTCTTTTTGTTCGCGAAATTATTTAGTGCGAGTAATGTAATTGTTGCATGCTTGGTGTATTTTTTGCTACTGAGTACTATTTTGCTTATGAGTTTTTATAAGTATTTTTTTTTCTTTTTTTATTGAAGGGGTTTATTTTCATTTGGAAAAACAGAAATTTCATTTTTTGAATATAATATTTCAGATGTTTTAATAGTTAACATTCGGCTGTTTGAAAATGAGGTGCCACTTTTTGTTGTTGTCTATTGATAGACGATGTTAGAGAATCAATGCATAAAATACTCTGCATGTACTCGCCTAATACTAAATATAACCCAATGCTAAATATAACCTAATACTAAAATATACAAAAGGCTGTTTCAGCATCTTACAAATTTCTATTATGTTTCATTCTAAGAGTTCCTAAATAAGCCAGACTGCAAATATATTTCCAGAAAAAAAGAACTGATCGTACTATAAATAGTTTCCATCCAGTATAATTATATGGTGAATCCAAAGAATTCAACAAACCAGAATAAATAATGATAAAATGAAAAAGTACCAAATATTTATTGTAATCCAAATTTCCAAAACACCACTCACTCGGGAGGGGGGGGGGGGAGAGAGATTGTAATTTCAGTAATTTGGTGGCACAAAAATTACACGAATTTCTTCAGTTTGCTGCGGGGAGAAAAATTGCAAAAATCAACCAGCAGCTGCACGAAAAAAAAAAAAAAAAAAAATACTCATCAGCAGGGACAAATTTAGAAACTTGCTGTGTCGCCAATCCATATATTTAAAGCAGTTTGCATTAGAAGTGTATTTGAGATTTTTTAAGATCGGTCATTCCTCTCGAGTTACTTTAATTTTGAGATTTTTTAAGATCGGTCATTCCTCTTGAGTTACTTCAAATATGACAAGTTTGGTTTACGATTTATCTTGGATAACTATTATCAGGTAATTTTTCATTTTATTATTTTGGTTTATTGAGTTGATGAACATAGTAAACATAATCATGATTGAGTTCCTTGCTTTCGTGAACACAAAATTAGAGATACATTCTGGTGTATTTTTTTCTTCTTTTTATGTCGTATGTATATTGAAAATTAAAATTTTTTAAACCTGAAAGTAATGGTCGAGATTTTATTAGGATTTATTTTTTGAAGGAGTTTATTTTTACTTTGAAAAGCTGAATGTTTTAATATTTACATTCGGCAGTAAAATATCGAAAAGTTTTGATTATATAAAACAGTTTGAAAATGATTGCCACGTTTTTGTTGTTGTTTATTGATTTTTGCTTACATCATGTGCTAATTTCCAAAATAATTTACAGAGCCAGTGTGTAAGTGGCCATATGAATTAGTTAAAATACAGCAGAATGTAAATGATTTTCTGTACGATACAAACAGCATCCAAAGGATTCAATCATGAACACATGTTCATCAACTCAACAAACCAAACTGAAAAAATACCTGATAATAGTTATCCAAGCTAAAAAAAATAAATATTTTTGACTTCAAGAGATATAAAAAAGGTTATTTAGTTTTTTTTTTTTTTTTTTTTTTTTTGTAATCTTTTTTACCACTTCCCCATATACCATCAGTTTCATAAGAAATCTCTGTGAAAACATATATTTTACACTTTATTGAATGTTTTCATTTCTTAATTGAAACATCAAACTCAGTTTAAAGTTATAGTAGAGTGTAAAATGTATATTTTCATTAAGATTTGTTATTGAATTAATTTTGCTTCATAAACAATTCTTGAATCTTTTGATTTATTATTGCTTTCATTATTGGGCGATAACGATTTCATTTTATACCAGATTGCATCTCTGTTCTGGGCGATACTTATTAAACTCATAATTTGTCACTAAATGGTGATTTTATTGACTTTGTGCTTACAAATCAAAATGGTATCTTGATAATATACATCTTTGCCCAAGAATGCGACAAAAAAAAAAAAAAAAAAAACTATTTTTGATTTTAGGAAAACTTAAAGAGGTTATTTAGTTTTTTTTTGTTGTTGTTGTTCGGTTAATTTTTTTTTGCCACTTTCCCATATACTATCAGTTTCATAAGAAATCTCTATGAAAACATATATTTTACACTTTATTGAATGTTTTCATTTCTTAATTGAAACATCAAACTCAGTTTAAAGTTATAGTAGAGTGTAAAATGTATATTTTCATTAAGATTTGTTATTGAATTAATTTTGCTTCATAAGCAATTCTTGAATCTTTTGATTTATTATTGCTTTCATTATTGGGCGATAATGATTTCATTTTATACCAGATTGCATCTCTGTTCTGGGCGATACTTATTAAACTCATAATTTGTCACAAAATGGTGATTTTATTGACTTTGCGCTTACAAATCAAAATGGTATCTTGATAATATACATCTTTGCCCAAGAATGCGACAAAAAAAAAGATAAATTTTCAAACTTGGTATAAAAAACTTAGGTACTTCTCTATTATCCCATCGTCCACTTTTCATAACAAAATACTATTGCCAAACTGTATGATTAAATGCCAAAAATGCAGTCCCATTTACTTGATGTCGGAAGTATTATACGTGTTTGTTATGTCATCAAGTGGTTTTTAATTCAACATTTGCGTGTATTAATGACAAAGTTCTCCCGTTTATTTGGCGTTACAGTTTGGCGATAGTTTTTGTTATGAAAAGTGGTCGATGAGATAATAGAGAAGTACCAAAACTTACATATATGAGTAGATTCCTTGACAGTATTAATCATTACTCGATATTTTAAAACTGCATCATATTTGTAGAATTATATTAATTTAAACAATGCTTCTATTGAAGTGTGAAGAAGCACATACTTATATGAAGAACCATATATTTACATAATCATTTTCATTAGCAATCGAAACACCATAAGATTCATCCCCGATAATAAACAGACTATAAGTGGTCTAATTTTGTATTACGTGTTCTACGATACTTTTACGTACGTTTCAATAATTATTTTCTGTACTATATAAACAAAATGATAGAGATCTAAAAAGACAATTTCCATCGGGATTGATTTCGCGAATGTTAAATGAGCCTAAATTCAATTTTAAACAGTAAATCCGAAATGGACACCTAAGTATTCATACAAATTATAATAAATAAAATAAATGCCTTCTAAACACTCCACAGTGAGTTCTATATAAATACCTTCCTAGGTTTAACGCAACGTGCAAGAAAAAAACAACAGGAGATGATCCAAACACGTTTCTAGAGACAGTAATAGACCCTCACCTCATTGGCCGGTCCTACCGGAAGATTTTTTTGACGCATGCGTACTGTGTCGAATATTGTTGAAAAATGATTTTGAAGAAAAAATCGGGAAATTCACAAAATGGTTTTGGGAAAAACTTCACCAAATGGTTTCAAATTTCTTTGAGTGACAGCGGGAAAAAAAATTTCATCTTACATTCAATCATCGCAATTGGCGAGTGTGACTATTAAGTTTAGCCAGTACTGGCAATAACATCAATCACCAATTTTCAGTATTACTTGCCGATTGGTGAGTGTTAATTTTGTCTTATATCACAAACTGTATTTACATATACTACTAGATATAATGATTATGAATCATGATTTTTCTGTTATTGGGCGAGATTCATGTTTTTTCAGCAATTCTTTGAGGAAATTCGTGTTTTTTCAGAGATCCTTTGAAGAATTTCGCATTTTTATCGCGATCCTTAATGAAATTCACATTTTCCAGCGATTCGTTGATAAAATACATTTTATTCCGCAATTTTTAGACGAAATTTAGTAAAAAAAGCGTGATTTTTTGGTGAAATTTCCTTTTTTGCGATTCTTTGACAAAATTTGCTTATCTTTCACGATCCTTTTGCATGATTCACGTTTTTTCTGTGGTCTTTTAACGAAAGTCATGTTTTCCCATGATCCTTTGATGAAATTAGTGTTTTTTCCTCAATCATTTGACGAAATCTGTGATTTTTTCCCCCCACGAAGATTGGTTAGATGTTTTTAGTCGGCAGGTGCCCTAAAAAGTCTGTGACGCCCGTTGCTGCATCGCACACATTCGTCCATGGGGCATTGTTTCATTCCTGACATTTCTGGAAAGAAACAACGTTCAACTCATTGGCTGAATTGTAAAGGGCGAAATGTGTCAAACATTAGCGGAAAGAAAGTGCGCAATTCGTTCGTTCATGGAAAAAATCGTGAAATTCATTAATTGATAGTCGATAAAATGCAAAATTTGTCAATCGATAGCGGAAAAATAACAAAATTCATTAATCGACAGTGGAAAAATCGCAAAGTTCATCAACTGGTTTCGGAGGAAAAAGTTTTCGAATGACTTCGAGAAAAAAAATCACAATCCGTCAATTTCGGGGAAAAAATCGTGAAATTCGCCAAATGGTTTCGAAATTTGTCGAGCGACAGCAGAGAAAAAAATCTTTTTCCATTCAGTCATCGCAATTGGTGAGTGTGACTATTATGTTTGACCAGTGGTGGCAATGAAGTCCATTGCCAAATTTTCAGTATTACTCGCTGTTTGGCAAGTGCTAATTTTGTCCTATACTTCAAAACCCTTTTGATCATCACATCAGTGTGCAGGACAATTTTTTTACGGGAGACCATTTGATGAATTTCGTGATTTTTCCGTTATCGATTGACTAATTTTACTACTATCAATTGTTGAATTTTATAATTTATCAACTATTGATTAGCGAATTTCATGATTTTTTCCATGAACGTTTGACAAATTACGCAATAAAATATAAGAATATCGTTAAATTGTCTTGGGTAAAAAAAAATTTATTGTCAAATGCCTTTGAGAAAAAAGTTGCAAGTTGAAATGCCTGTGACCTCTTTTTCATGTTATGCATCTCTGGGGTTCATCCCCTCACTCCCCCCCCCCAAGTGGGACACTTTTCAAAATTTTGCACACACCCCTCATGTGATATATCGCTGGAAAAGTCTTTGACCACTTATTCATGTTATGCATCTCCGAGATCCATCCTGCCACTCCCCCCCCCCCCTAAAGGGGGCTCTTTTCTAAATTTTGTTGACACCCCTCATGTCATATATTGTTGGAAAGGTCTGTAACTGCTTAATCATATTATGCATCTCCGACGTCCATCTTCCCACTTTGCCCCCCTCCCCCACAAAGGGTACTTTCTAAATTTTGCACACAACCCTCATGTTATATATCATTGGAAAGGTCTGTGACCACTTAATCATATGCACCTCCGATGTCCATCTCCCCAATTTGCCCCCCTCCCCCCCAAAGGGTACTTTCTAAATTTTGCACACAACCCTCATGTTATATATCATTGGAAAGGTCTGTGACCACTTAATCATATTATGCATCTCCAATGTCCATCTCCCCACTTTGCCCCCCAACCCCTCAAGTGATACTTTACTAAATTTTGTTGACACCCCTCATGTCATATATTGTTGGAAAGGTCTGTGACTGCTTAATCATATTATGCATCTCCGATGTCCATCTCCCCACTTTGCCCCCCTCCCCCCTAAAGGGTACTTTCTAAATTTTGCACACAACCCTCATGCTATATATCATTGGAAAGGTCTGTGACCACTTAGTCATATTATGCATCTCCGATGTCCATCTCCCCACTTTGCCCCCCCTCCCCCCAAAGGGTACTTTCTAAATTTTGCAAACAACCCTCATGTTATATATCATTGGAAAGGTCTGTGACCACTTAATCATATTATGCACCTCCGATGTCCATCTCCCCACTTTGCCCCTCTCCCCCCTAAAGGGTACTTTCTAAATTTTGCACACAACCCTCATGTTATATATCATTGGAAAGGTCTGTGACCACTTAATCATATTATGCATCTCCAATGTCCATCTCCCCACTTTGCCCCCCCCCACCGCCCCAAGGGATACTTTTCTAAATTTTGTTGACACCCCTCATGTCATATATTGTTGGAAAGGTCTGTGACTGCTTAATCATATTATGCATCTCCGATGTCCATCTCCCCACTTTGCCCCCCTCCCCCCCAAAGGGTACTTTCTAAATTTTGCACACAACCCGCATGTTATATATCATTGGAAAGGTCTGTGGCCACTGAATCATATTATGCATCTCCAATGTCCATCTCCCCACTTTGTCCACCCCCCAAGGAATACTTTTCTAAATTTTGTTGACACCCCTCATGTCATATATTGTTGGAAAGGTCTGTGACCGCTTAATCATATTTTACATCTCCCCACTTTGCCCCCCCCCAAGGGGTACTTTCTAAATTTTGCACACAACCCTCATGTTATATATCATTGGAAAGGTCTGTGACCACTTAATCATATTATGCATCTCCAATATCCATCTCCCCACTTTGCCCCCCCCAACCCCCGAAGTGATACTTTTCTAAATTTTGTTGACAACCCTCATGTCATATATTGTTGGAAAGGTCTGTGACTGCTTAATCATATTATGCATCTCCGATGTCAATCTCCCCACTTTGCCCCCCTCCCCCATAAGGGTACTTTCTAAATTTTGCACACAACCCTCATGTTATATATCATTGGAAAGGTCTGTGACCACTTAATCATATGCACCTCCGATGTCCATCTCCCCAATTTGCCCCCCTCCCCCCCAAAGGGTACTTTCTAAATTTTGCACACAACCCTCATGTTATATATCATTGGAAAGGTCTGTGACCACTTAATCATATTATGCATCTCCAATGTCCATCTCCCCACTTTGCCCCCCAACCCCTCAAGTGATACTTTACTAAATTTTGTTGACACCCCTCATGTCATATATTGTTGGAAAGGTCTGTGACTGCTTAATCATATTATGCATCTCCGATGTCCATCTCCCCACTTTGCCCCCCTCCCCCCTAAAGGGTACTTTCTAAATTTTGCACACAACCCTCATGCTATATATCATTGGAAAGGTCTGTGACCACTTAGTCATATTATGCATCTCCGATGTCCATCTCCCCACTTTGCCCCCCCTCCCCCCAAAGGGTACTTTCTAAATTTTGCAAACAACCCTCATGTTATATATCATTGGAAAGGTCTGTGACCACTTAATCATATTATGCACCTCCGATGTCCATCTCCCCACTTTGCCCCTCTCCCCCCTAAAGGGTACTTTCTAAATTTTGCACACAACCCTCATGTTATATATCATTGGAAAGGTCTGTGACCACTTAATCATATTATGCATCTCCAATGTCCATCTCCCCACTTTGCCCCCCCCCACCCCCCCAAGGGATACTTTTCTAAATTTTGTTGACACCCCTCATGTCATATATTGTTGGAAAGGTCTGTGACTGCTTAATCATATTATGCATCTCCGATGTCCATCTCCCCACTTTGCCCCCCTCCCCCCCAAAGGGTACTTTCTAAATTTTGCACACAACCCGCATGTTATATATCATTGGAAAGGTCTGTGGCCACTGAATCATATTATGCATCTCCAATGTCCATCTCCCCACTTTGTCCACCCCCCAAGGAATACTTTTCTAAATTTTGTTGACACCCCTCATGTCATATATTGTTGGAAAGGTCTGTGACCGCTTAATCATATTTTACATCTCCCCACTTTGCCCCCCCCCAAGGGGTACTTTCTAAATTTTGCACACAACCCTCATGTTATATATCATTGGAAAGGTCTGTGACCACTTAATCATATTATGCATCTCCAATGTCCATCTCCCCACTTTGCCCCCCCCAACCCCCGAAGTGATACTTTTCTAAATTTTGTTGACAACCCTCATGTCATATATTGTTGGAAAGGTCTGTGACTGCTTAATCATATTATGCATCTCCGATGTCAATCTCCCCACTTTGCCCCCCTCCCCCATAAGGGTACTTTCTAAATTTTGCACACAACCCTCATGTTATATATCATTGGAAAGGTCTGTGACCACTTAATCATATTATGCATCTCCAATGTCCATCTCCCCACTTTGCTCCCCCAACCCCCCAAGTGATACTTTACTAAATTTTGTTGACACCCCTCATGTCATATATTGTTGGAAAGGTCTGTGACTGCTTAATCATATTATGCATCTCCGATGTCCATCTCCCCACTTTGCCCCCCTCCCCCCTAAAGGGTACTTTCTAAATTTTGCACACAACCCTCATGCTATATATCATTGGAAAGGTCTGTGACCACTTAGTCATATTATGCATCTCCGATGTCCATCTCCCCACTTTGCCCCCCCCTCCCCCAAAGGGTACTTTCTAAATTTTGCAAACAACCCTCATGTTATATATCATTGGAAAGGTCTGTGACCACTTAATCATATTATGCACCTCCGATGTCCATCTCCCCACTTTGCCCCTCCCCCCTAAAGGGTACTTTCTAAATTTTGCACACAACCCTCATGTTATATATCATTGGAAAGGTCTGTGACCACTTAGTCATATTATGCATCTCCGATGTCCATCTCCCCACTTTGCCCCCCCCTCCCCCCCAAAGGGTACTTTCTAAATTTTGCACACAACCCTCATGTTATATATCATTGGAAAGGTCTGTGACCACTTAATCATATTATGCATCTCCAATGTCCATCTCCCCACTTTGCCCCCCCCCCCCAAGGGATACTTTTCTAAATTTTGTTGACACCCCTCATGTCATATATTGTTGGAAAGGTCTGTGACTACTTAATCATATTATGCATCTCCGATGTCCATCTCCCCACTTTGCCCCCCCCTCCCCCCCAAAGGGTACTTTCTAAATTTTGCACACAACCCGCATGTTATATATCATTGGAAAGGTCTGTGACCACTGAATCATATTATGCATCTCCAATGTCCATCTCCCCACTTTGTCCACCCCCCAAGGAATACTTTTCTAAATTTTGTTGACACCCCTCATGTCATATATTGTTGGAAAGGTCTGTGACCGCTTAATCATATTTTACATCTCCCCACTTTGCCCCCCCCCCAAGGGGTACTTTCTAAATTTTGCACACAACCCTCATGTTATATATCATTGGAAAGGTCTGTGACCACTTAATCATATTATGTACCTCCGATGTCCATCTCCCCACTTTGCCCCCCTCCCCCCCCAAAGGGTACTTCCTAAATTTTGCACACAACCCTCATGTTATATATCAATGGAAAGGTCAGTGACCGCTTAATCATATTATGCTCCCCACTATGAAATTTGTCAAGTTAAAGCAACTATAAATTTTATTTTTATGGTACTATCAAGTTGTTTGCCGTCAAATTTTGACGGGTTCCATCTAGTGATATATAATAGCTATATATAAATATAAGAAAAATGTTAAAATTGGTGAAAAAAAATTTCAAAATTTTGTCACTATTGAAGCATTTTTCAAGAATTAAATTTCTTTGTTTACATTCATAAATTGATTGCGGATTAGAGGCCTTTGCGGATTACAGGTTTGCGGATTAGCAGTGCTCTACTGTATATCCTCTTAAGACCCAAGCTCACATTTTTTGAGCAAATTTTACAATTTTTTAGATTTATGTTTCTTTTGAGTCTAGAAAGCAATACATATTTTCATTTATTTTAACAAATTAAAACTACTTTGTTTTTTAGCATGTCCAATAGAATGGACATTGAGTCTTAGTCCTGTAAAAAACTTGCTATTGAATTAGATTAATCCAAATGTAAAATTCTTAATATTTGAGAAAAAATAATGACACAAAATTGAATTCTACATAAAATAATGATGTAAAATTTAATTAGGCACCAAAAAATAACAATAAGAGTTTTAAAAACTTTATTACCCGTAAAAAATAAATAGATGAACCTGAATTTCAGTAGTTTATAAATGTGCTTCTGCAAGTCAATTATTAATTATAGTTAAACGAATATACGAATACAACTTGCATTTCATGCGCACAACATTATTTTATATTATAATACTTATCAAGTAAGATAGGATCGCTGCATAGGCTTAAAAAAACAGATTTTTAAACAAAATACTCAAAAAACCGCATAAAGTTCTTATTTCTAGAAACTCTTCTATCATCAGAAGTGTGTTTTTATTGTTTATACGTCACTTCTAAATATCGCGTAGATTCAATTTTTGCATCATTAAATAGAAAAAGTGTCCTTTAATTGCGAAACTTTGTTGATCAATGTACTAATTTTCAAAATAATAATAATAATAATAATAATAATTTACATAATATTATTGATGACAACATGATAATGACAAGTACTAGTTTTTAATAATATTTTATTTTATTTTTTAACTCTTCTCAACTCCAGTCATTTGTTTGTTAGAATAATGATAAACAGTGGCTCAGCTACCACAAGTGACAAGTAAATGCCAAGAAGAAATGTAAAAGAAATCAAAATGAGCTTATTTATAATCTTATACTGTTATCTTTAAATATATTGTCTTTAAAATTTTGTTGTTATATAAATATGATTAAATTTATTGATTCAATTATGAATAGCATAGTAACAGAAAAATAATACCAAAAATAGTTACAATGAATAAGACTAACACATAATAAAAGCCGAATTCTAAGTATAGGCATTTACCAAATGCTGCAAAAAAATATTTCCCTAAATATATTTTTAACACTTTTTAACCTAGTTGAAAAGTGTTGAAATCGTTTGCGGTTTAATTAAATAATGTTTCACATTTTAAACGCATTGAAATTTATATATATCACTAAGGTGCATTACAAGAGGCTTACTAGAGAATATTGTGTGCATAGCAGTCATCATTCATTGACAGGGACACACAAAAGAATTATCTACTGTCTGTTAACAATAATTCCTGGAAGTTCGTTTTAAGTTGGTGAACGCGATTTTAAATTTAACTCACTTTTTGTCTGTCACTTGGTGGGTATAAATTCTGTATCTCATATAAAGGGCAGCACAAAAGTTCGCGAACATGTTTCCGTTTATTGACAGAAACTCCAGAAGGAGAATTTTAAACTGTGCTACGCGTTTCCTGACTAAACTAAAATTTAGCATCCTATGTAGTATATATACAAATCTATAAATCATATACATGGCTGAATAAAAGTATTGGATATTTTTCCGAATATTGTATATGTTGGAAATTCCTGAAATTACGTTTTTAAATATGTTATGCGTTTTCCAAATTGTTTAGTTAGATGTTATCTTTCAGCTTAAGAAAACTGTAATGATTTCTAAAATTATTTTGGAAGCGTTGGAAAGTGTTACATAATCTATACTTGACGCATGATTTTTCGTTCTTGTTTTAATTTATTTAAGAAAACATATTATCTCCTTCTGTATCTTATATATTTCAATACTGTCTTGATTTTTAAGTAAAAACTAATGCCTTTCTTCAGTATGCAACAAGAATCCAATATGAATAAAAACAACTGATAAAGACCCAATGTCCAATAGAATGGACATCAAATTTTTTTTGGTTTATTCTCTAAAATATATATTAAATTACTTAAACCACGATGTCATTTCATTGATACAACATTTAACATTAGATTTGTGTAGCATTAATGTAAAAATACTTAAAAATATATATAAAATTAGAGTTAAAACTGTCTGCTTACCTTCAAAAGTCTTTTTCTTGTTCTCTGTCACTTTCAAATGATTAAAATACATATTTAGCTGCAATTTTTTTATGATTTCGGTGCACAGATAGCAGCACTAGACTATCTAGTCGATGGACAGCAAGTATTTACAAGTTCGAACTGAAATTAAGTATTTTATATAAAAAATATAAATGTCCAATAGAATGGATGCGGGGTCTCAAGAGGATATGATTTCATGTGGTTTATTTGATGCATTCATTTTCAATTTTATTTTCTCTTTGAAAAACAATGTAAATCATTTTTATTTGTAAACATATATATGTTTACAAATATGTTCTGCATGTTACTCTTTTAGCTGGAAATATAAGTTCTGTCTTTATTATAAATAATGATAATAATGTTGTGCAATAGTATTGAAGGTATCGATTCAAAACTAACAGTATATACGTAGTTTATTTTTCTGATTCCAAAAATGTGAATTTTGTAAAAATAAGATGGTAACTTTTCTTAATTTTGGCCAAAAACTGACCCACTATGAATCAAATGACCCAGACATTTATAGAGGTCATATTGAATTTACTTCCGCTTCAGGAGACATCTCTCTATTTACTTTTCAACAGATGGGAGGGTTTCATGCTGCAATTTCAGAGTGTTTTCGTTAATTGTACTATTTTTTGACGGGACTAGGCAACGCTGGGAGGATCGACTAATGTAAAGTAACTACTGACAATAAAGTTACTACCATATTTTATTACTTACAATAATATAAAGTAACAATTTATAATTGATTGTCCAGAGCAAATGAAAAAGAAAAGAAAGCAGATTAACCATAAGATTACCAGATTTTGGTGCTAAACTAAAATCTGTCAGTGAAAAGACAGATTTTCATTTTCCATTGAACTTAAATTTAATATCAAATTAAGTTGAATTGATTAAAAGCTATGTTGTATCAAAATATGCTCAAAATTGCATTTTTAAAACATGTTTAGTTTTATTCACTGCTTTTCATTATAGGTGGACATGTTAGATCCCAATGAAACAAAATGTGGTAAATATGGTGTGTTATCTCTGAGATCTCCTCCCTCGTCACCCAAGGCAGATTCTGTTATCCAGTCAGACGAGAAAGTCGATCAAGTTTTGAATGATATCAGTGATGATACTGATGCCTGGAAGACATCTTGTGAATCAGTTAATACTGCTCTTCCAATTAATTCAGGCACAAAATACCGAGTCCAAGAAGTTGTTGTGCGTATGAGAGGTACAGCCTATACCAAGCATATACAGTGGTGGAGTGGTATTAAGAGTAAGTTTTTTCTTAAATAGCCATAACATTTTATTTAATCCTCTCATGTATGGAAGCCTCATATGAGGTTGTATTGGGAAAAGAAAAAAAATCCCTAGTGAATGTGAGTTCATATTTTATTTCTATTCCTTCCTGTATCACATATCAATCTCCTATAAAGTTCAATAATGCTTGTGAAATATAGCAATAGACAGCAGAACCATTTCCCTTATCAATATTCAGTTAGAAAATCACATTTGACTTTTTTTTTTCAGTTCTGCATGATAGAATATTTTCTCAAAGAATTTCTGCTCTCAAGAACCAGGCCTTTTTTTTTCTTTACAATTTGTTTTGATATATCTAAAATTTAAATTATCACAAAGCACAATTTAATAGCAATTAAATAAAAATAAATATATATTGCTTATAAACCTCATATGAGTTTTGTTTTGTAATTTTGTAGTAAGTGTAATATTTTTAAAAATTCAACATTATTTGTTTTTACTTATCAATTTTAAATCTATTTTAAGTGTAAAATATGTTTTCCATTGTTTTTAAATGGATTCCATTTAAAACAATTCATGCATGAGAGAGTTAAATTAATATACACTAAATTAATAAGGTTATCAGTAGCAATGTACCATGCAAAATAATTATTTCTGACTTTGATGTATGTATTAAGTTAAAATCTGTCTGTCTATTTATATTTCACTACTACTACTTCAGGAATATGAAGTGCAGTGTGATGAAATTAACACTAGTTATCCGCATGGTTCTGAGGGTGTCACAAAAGCTCTCAGATTTTTTTAATTTGAATTAGTTTCTGGGATAGTAATTTTTTTGTAGTTTTTAAGAAAGTTTCTCCATTTTTGTAGATAAAAGAGGGAAAGAGGGAAATAAAATGGATCATTATATTTTTATTGGCATCATTTTCTCAGTAAAATTGAAAAGAAAAATTGTTTTCATCAAATAGATGATGAAAAAAAGTCTAGATTATGTTAAATTTTCCAACAAAATTGGAAGAAATAAAGCTTATTTCACATATTAAAGTTAAAATTTTTCACAAGGGCGGTAAAAGTAAAATGATTTATCTGATAAAAAAAATTTCTTGTAAAACGTTTATTTTAATTTAGAGAACATTTTGTAACAAAGTGATGTCAGTTTCATCTCATCAGCTCTGACATTAGAAACAAAATCTTAAAAGAACAATATACTTTTGATAAATAACGTTTTGCCTCAAAAATCACATAATCTACAAATGTAATTTTTCCCATTTCTCTTTTAACATACGTTGTAAATATGATTTCTTACTTTGTAATGCATGCAATATTTAATAATATTCATGTTATATTTTTTTTTCTAAATGTACAGTAATAATATTGGATTTTTGTTTCTGTCAAGAAATTAAAAGCTATCATGCAATGTTAAATGCAACACATTCTGTTACCACATTGCTAGTATATAAATAAATTTTATTTTTAATTCAATTACTGTATTATCATTTTTTTTTTTTTTTCATTTCATTGACACTCATACTCAAAATATAAAAGCTTGCGCATAACGAAGTGTAAAAACATGTTTTATAGTGCTTCTATCTTTGAAGGTCAAGCTCAGATCCAAAGAGGAAGTCATGGGGGTCATGACTTCCCTCTAAATGAAAAATATTTCTATATAACAATACATTTTTAAATATAAATATGAATTTAAAGGTGTTTGAATTTTTTTCTTTTTTATTGCTTAAAAATTTTTGTACTTTTTGGTTAGCCGGGCGCCAGTGATATATATACATGTATATATACACACATATATATGTATATATACACATATATCTACATATACATATATATACACAACCGAAAAGTACCAAAATTTTAATCTTTCTGATACATTCACAGTATTATTTTTATGTAGAAATGCATGAAAATTGCAGTCGTTATTGTTTAAGCACCAAAGAATCGAACATAGTTTTTAACACTTTCCAACATAGTTGAAAAATGTTTATGAATTCGGTTTGTCTGTTTGTCCGTGCTCTAATTCGAATAAACATACTTGGACTGCCATGCAATTGATATATGATATATATATGTAATGACATGTTTGGTACTGAAAAGGAAGTATGTAGCACTTATACTTTGTTTACAGGGACACTCAAAAGAATGCCGTTACATTATGGTCTATGGGGAAAAATCCTTTGCAATATATTTTAATTATGTTACACTATTTCAAATATATTGAATCGATATACATCTCTGACATAGTGCACTACAAGATGCTTACTATTAATTTTGATACATGTAGCACTTATAATTAGTTTACAGGAAAACACAAAATAATTCTGTTATACTATGGTCTATGGGGAAAAGTCGTTTGCGATGCATTTTAATCATGGTACACTATTACAAACACAATGTAAAATGTTATGATTTAAAAATTTGACTCTTATTTTATTCAGTATTTTAATATTTAACTTTAATTTATTCATCAATTTAATTAAACTCATTAAATTCATTTAAATTAATTAAGCTAAATTTCATTTTTCCATTTTAAATCAAACATTCTTTTTAAATTGTTTACTTTTGGTGAGAGTATAAATTAAATTCAGCATCTTTCCATGACATATGTTTTAGGATATTCATTTCAATTTTAATTTACAATTTATTCCCTTTACAATATTAATTAAACTTCATTTCAAATTATCTAAAAAGAAAATATTTCTAACTTACTTTTTCTAACTTTTAAATAATATACAGTCTAAAATTAATAATTATTCTAAAATATAGTGTATTTCCTTTTTAATAAATTTATTAAAAATGGTTTATTGCTAATTTTATTCTTTTCAGAAAGTTCAAATTCATTTATTTTGATTCATGCAAAATCTTTCAGAATAACGAACTTTTCCAAATATCGTTTCAAAATTTCAAAGTCCAATAATTACTTTTTCATAATTCTTTAAATTTAATATTTTTACTTTAAAAACATATCTGGTGGAAAGACCTTTTTATTTCATTACATTTCCTAAAATTTTATTCATTTTCATCCATAAGTTTCTGAGATATGGATTTTTCTTTATTTTCGTAACTTTTGTTTTGAAGCTGGGACATTTTCACTGCAAACGGCCATTGACAGTATTTCAGATGCTTTCATGTAAACAAGAATCCTTTTTCCCGCGTATTTGCGCAAGGTCGCGATCGAATGTTCGAAAAGAGATTTTAATGCTGTTGCTAGGGGTAGTCGCGTCAGTAAAACTTTAGCTGTAACTTTGACTACGGTCTGTTGGGGCTTGTTCAGGGACAATCAGACGGTTCGGATTTTTTCATTGGTTGTTTTGTAACCGCCGTCGAGTTTTACCTGAGTGGGAAACTGTGAAGACTCTTTCAGTTCCTAAAAAACTTTGAATGATGTAGCGTGGGCTAGATCTTGCTCTTCGGAGCGTAAGCCAATTTTGGTAAGCGGTGAGAGCGAAGAAAGTTATACATCAAAATATATTGCTATTTATAATTAATTCTTCCTTCTATTCAAGTTCAACCACCTAATAAGAGGAATGCCACCCTGGTTGTCATTGGCAATTTTTCGAGGAATATGTACTTCCTCTAATTTATAACAACTTACTTTGGGCGTCACAGTTAACTCCAGAAACTTGGATTCTTTCTCAGAGCTGAGTGATCCTGATATTTTATATCTTTCTAACAGACGATCACTACTTCATAATGTTTTACATTCCGTCTGCCATTTAAATTCTCGACATACGAAAGATTCAACATCAATCATCCTACTAGGATTCATTTCCAGAATCATTTAGCATTGCTTTCGATGATGATGATGGGTTTACAACTTATAGCCACCAGATGATTAGGAGTCTGTTTTTTCTGTATACCTTTTGAATTCTTGATCAACGCCTACATACTTTCCAGCGGGTGCCTTTATACTCTATTTAGAAGTTCCTAATAACAATGTTATGGTTGATCCTACTGTGCTTAATCTACAATAATATTCTGTCCGATCCATACAAATGTCATTCTACAGTCCATATAATTATAATAACTGTTTCTTCATATGAACTTAATTTTTTTTCAAATGAACATTCTTAAAGCTTCTAATGATGCAGAGACAATTTTTAGAGACAAGATAGATAACCTCCACAATAAATTGAACAATTTGAACTTTACAGAAATTAAATGATTATTTAAATTAACTAGAAAATCTATATAACGAAATATCAACTTACTTAAGTGAACTGAATACCCCTAATTTTTAATATGGTATTAAATATATTGAATGATTGATTTGAGAAACATTATATGATATTTATCTTTATGTTGAAACAAGTGATTTTTTTTCAAATGATATATTAATATTGAAATGCATTGAAAATATTAATAAACATCTGTGTTTCTTCTATCTGGTGAGTCTTTCTTTTTTTTCTTTTTATATTTCATTTCACCAGGATCAAGCAGTGATACTAATATAATTCACTTATTCAATTTTACTAAATAATAACAGGTATTTTAACTTAAGATTCAACGTAATATTTTTATGACATCTCTTTTGTACTGCCACTTTCGTTCACGCCTATAATGGTATTTGGGGAAAGTGTTGAATATATGTTTAGTCAAAATTTTCAGGTTTTTGGAATCACTCCGGCGCCAGTCGCTGGTGATTCACTCTTTTTATTAATTTTTCTGTTTATATTCATCACTGTGAGGATTGCGCATGCCTCTTCTTGCTCTAGTAGCGCCCCCTTCTGGAGAAACGAAAGCGTGCGACAGTAGAACTTGGAATGTTAGCGGCGAAGAACGTCGTTTGTGATATGAGAAACCAGAATTGGTTATGAAAATGGCCGTGAGTAAATGTTATCGGTCATGAATCTTGAAAAAATATGAATAATCTGTTATGTTCATTTAATGTCGTGTGATGTACTACCTGTCTTCGTCATTTTTATGTCAACTTTATGTCATCGTTATGTCAAGAATTAAACTTGTGTTCGTAATTAGAACGGCCTGTTTCCTTTAGAACGCCCACACATACGGAAGAGACATGACATTGGTGTCAGAACTAATGGATGAAAACAGGCTGTAAATTTTGATTACTGACTGAAACATTATAGTGAAATATTATAGTGAAATATTATAGTGAAACATTATACTGAAATATTATAGTGAAATATTATAGTGAAATATTATAGTGAAGAAAATTTTTGGATAACCTATACAGAGGTAAGGTAAATTTTATTATTTAAGTATGGCCGATCAACTGACTAAACTTAAAAAAACTAGAGGGGTAATAAAAGCATCTATTACATCTATTATTAAAAAGATCGAAGATGCATGGGTTTTAGAATCGCCGAATTTGGCGGAATTGGAAGAAAATTTAGCTCAACTAGAACAAAAAGGTATCGATCTTAAACGAGAAGATGAACAAATTTTAGCGTTAATTAATGATGAAAATGAAATCGAAAGAGACGCGAAGACCTCTATTGAATATCATGAAAAAATAACTTTATGGAAATTTAGAATTAATAAGAAATTGAAAAATAATAGCAAAAGCCAAATTTCCCCCGTACCTCACATCGATAATAAACACGCAGAAGTAGTTGCGCAATCTGTTAAACTCCCTACATTAAAGATTGAGAAATTTTACGGCGATATAAGTAAGTTTCAAAACTTTTGGAACTCATTCAAAATAGCAGTTCATGATAATGATTCACTGTCAAATATTGAAAAAATAAGCTATTTACAAAGTTATTTAGGTGGTAGTGCAGATAATTCTATTTCCGGGTTTGCGTTATCAGATAAAAATTATTTGGAAGCTGTCCAAATTCTGAAACAACAATTTGGCCGAAAGGATCTCATTGTGACGACACATATAAATACTTTATTACCTTTGAAACCTGTATTGAAAACAAATGATGTAACCGCTCTACGGAAATTATTTGATACGATTCAATCGCAAATAAGAAGTCTCAGGTCTTTAGACATTGAATCAAATGGATTTGATAACCTGTTGACACCAATAATTCTTAAATCCTTGCCATATAATCTTTCGTTAGAATATAATAAACAATGTATAAAAAATTCTAGTGACTCGCAACCAAACATTGATGATTTGTTATTATTTATTCGTACCGAAATAGAGTCGAGAGAAAAACAAAATTATTTAACTGGCAATTTAGATAACCCAAGGTTAAAGCAGTCGTATAATAATGATTCCACTGCATTTCGTAAACAAATGTTCGCTAGTGATAGAATTAATTCTGAAGTATCTCATATTACCGCGGAAACCTTTTGTATATTTTGTTCTTGTAATAGTCATTCGACTGAGGAGTGCAATAAATTTCCCGTTGATCAGAAAATAGCTAAATTAAAAGCACAAGGGCGCTGTTTTTTATGCTTGAAGAAAGGTAGACACGTCGCTAAAGATTGTACCAT
This sequence comes from Maratus michaelseni, assembly GCA_963931845.1. Taxonomy (NCBI): domain Eukaryota; kingdom Metazoa; phylum Arthropoda; class Arachnida; order Araneae; family Salticidae; genus Maratus; species Maratus michaelseni. Next base: position 378,435,127 of record OZ007590.1, on the reverse strand, counting down.
AAAGATAAAGAATGCACGAATTGCGGCAGATACCATAATGTTACAATATGTAGTTATTCATTTGGCAATGCCAATAAATTTGATAGGGAAGATAATTCGAATTTAAATGAAAAAGCACTCACTGCTAGAGTCAAATCGGATGAGATTTTTAATTTGAGAACACCGCGAAAAGAAACGAAATTAATTGAAACATTACCGACAGTAGATATCGAATGTGATAATAAAATATTACATGGCGTAGTCGATAGTGGAACTCAAATTTCTATAATAAAGGCTAATTGTGTACCCGAATACTTTAAAAATCCTTGTGGCACTATAATATTGCAATCTGCATTCGGTCACCAATTGAAAGCTCCTTTAATAAATATCCCATTGAGTATTGCAGTTGATAAATTAAACCCCAAGATATATCCTAATATTATGATAACATGTGCTGTGGTTGATAATTTAATTAATGATTTATTACTTTCTCTTGATACATATAATGAATTGAATGAGTTGAATAAATATAATGAAAATGAAAAGGCATTAAATTGTAATGTTGACGCGATAAGTGACAATACGAAAGAAACCAACACTGTAGATCTGTCTGCTTCAATTTTAGACCATGTGTCAGTTGAAAATGCGAATGCAAACGAGAACATTGACCACGCACCTGGCGATGACCCTGATACTTTTATAAATGATTCAGAGGAATTTAAATGGAAACAGAAAAACGACCCTTCGTTAAATCAGTGTCCGACAGCTAACAAAAACGAATTTAATAGCTTTTCCGTTCATGAGAATTTCTTATATCACTTGGATAAATTATTCGATGAGACGAAAAATAACTCTAACCCGCGTACTAGTATTACACAATTGATCACGAAAGAAACTAATAATAATGAAAATGACATATGTACTGTTGCCGATTTAATCGTAATAGTGAGTGGAGATCAAACCGAAACGTAAATTTATTATAAGGAAGAAGATCCCCAAATTAGGCAAGCAGAAGAAATTTTACATAATTCAAAAGATTTAAAAGTTCAAAATTATTTACAGAGTGAACACAATATTATAAAGGATACTCCCATAGTTAACAATGTAATCTCAATTTTCGAATCCTCAAACTATGCAGACACGCCTGATGAAGAAACCGAATACGAAACCGCAATTTATGCTAAAGAGAATGCAAGTGCTTCGGATAAATATTTGATTGCATCAGAAGACATGAAGGAAGAAAATATAAGACGAAACAAAATTTCTGAAAATAAAGATTCAAAAGTTGATGTCACGACAACAGAAGAATCTTACTCTGTTTTCAATAATACAATGCCAGAAACACTTGATGGAAGTTCCGAATCCAACACGATTGAGTTCAGCGAGGAACAACCTCTTGTTTACAATGAAAATTCCGACTACATTATAGTCAATGGTTGTGTGAAATCACATGAAATAACAAACAAAGAACCCGATGTATTCCTTAAGTTAAATCATCCTGACAACATGATGTTAGAAAAACGCCAGAAGAGATATGAGAAGATTGATAAGTTTACAGCGACTAAGGAAGTGACGATCGACGAAAATAAAAATGAAACTGAACTTTCTAAAAATTATGTTAAAGTGAAAATAAAGGAAACTGTGCGGAAGAAACAGTATACACGTGATGGCTTTCGCCGAATGAACAATACATTTAGTACAGAAAGACGACGAAAACGAGGAAAAATAAAATTTCTAGGTCATGTGGTAGGATCCGGTGTACATGCACCCGATCCCGACAAAGTATCAGCGATACAAAACTTAGAAGTTCCCAAGTCAAAGAAAGATGTCAGAAGCATATTAGGTCTTTTATCTTACTACCGATCCTATGTTCCTTCATTCTCTGACATAGCTCGTCCATTGATTGAACTTACGAAGAAACGTGCCCCTAATGAAGTTACTTGGTCTGAGGATTGTGACAAAGCCTTTTTTGAGTTGAAACAGGCGATCAGTAAATCACCCATCTGTTATTCTCCGAACTTTCAGAAACCATTTATTATAAATGCAGATGCTTCTTCATATGCGATAGGCGCTTGTCTATCTCAAAAAGATGAAAATGAACAAGAGCATCCCATTGCTTTTACAAGTAAAAAGCTCTCCAAATGCCAAGAAGGTTATGCTACCATCGAAAAGGAAGCTTATGCTGTTATCTTCGCCCTGAAAAAGTTCGAACACTATATTTATGGTTCGCAAGTAACTGTGGTGAGCGACCATAATCCTTTGAAGTTCCTCACAGACTGTGCACCTCAAAGTGCATGCCTTCAAAGATGGGCCCTTGCATTTCAGCACTTTCAAGCCCAAATAACGTACCGACGTGGGAAACTCCACGCGAATGCTGACTCTCTAAGTAGGCTACATGCCTCACATTGGACTTAGACTTAAAAACTTTGAACATTCTTTGAACATTTGAAAATTTGAACATTTCTTCTGTGTTACAAGTCTGAACTTTAACTTTAAAAACTTTAACTTTATCCTCGAACTTTAAAATATTAGTATTAGTGTTATAGTGTATTCTGTTTTTCTGTTTGTTTATTTTCTTTGATATTCTTTAAATGTTTGAATTTTAGTATTAATATGTTTTACTTGTTTATTTAGATATTTACCAGATATTGATTTGTCTCAAAAGACTAAATCAAATTCTCGAAAGGGGGAGGTGTGAGGATTGCGCATGCCTCTTCTTGCTCTAGTACCGCCCCCTTCTGGAGAAACGAAAGCGCGCGGCAGTAGAACTTGGAATGTTAGCGGCGAAGAACGTCGTCTGATTTATGGAAACAGAAATAGTATGAAAATGGCCGTGAGTAAATGTTATCGGTCATGAATCTTGAAAAAATATGAATAATCTGTTATGTTCATTTAATGTCGTGTGATGTACTACCTGTCTTCGTCATTTTTATGTCAACTTTATGTCATCGTTATGTCAAGAATTAAACTTGTGTTCGTAATTAGAACGGCCTGTTTCCTTTAGAACGCCCACACATACGGAAGAGACATGACAATCACAATCCCTGAATATCATTATATTATTTATATCAATTTCTTAGGTGCACTAAAACATGCTTTCTCTAGAATATGGAGTGTAACACATTTATCATTCATTTACAGGGTCACACAAAAGTATTTACATACATAATGGTCTGCAGAGAAAAACTGTTTGCAGAGTATTTTAATTATGTTACACTCTTTGAAATTTTATAAAATTGATGTGCATTACTGTGGCTTACTACAAGATACCTGTTGTATAATATGATGTGCATAGCATTTATTGTTCATATACAGGGACACAACTTTCTGCCAACTGAGCTATCCTGGACAAATCTGGTGGGCCCAATTCACTCAGACAACTTTTTAACAGTGACATCTGGTCTTTTATCTGAAGCAGTTCAACAGAATAAATCACAGGTAATAGAATTCCAATCAAATGTTGGATCAATTACAGATATGTAATGTTTTCTCAGAGTTCTGTTAAGCTGTTTCAGATAACAAATCAGATTTCGTTGTCAAAAGGTTGTCTGGGGGAATTGTGTCTGCCAGATTTGTCCAGGATAGCCCAGTTGGCAGCTTAAGACAAAAGGTCCCTGATTCCAATCCTGGTCTGGATACTTTTTCACTCAGTTGGAAAATTACAACTCGTATGATATATTTACCAATTAGAATAATTGTATTAAATTAATGAAGTGCATGTTTTATTTATTTATTTTATTTTATTTTACTTATTTATTTATTTTTTATTTATTTTTTGCAGGAGGAGTTGCAAACAGATGGGAAGTTTCCCGTCTCATATGGCCTTATATGCTAAGCATTGGATTAGCATATTTTGTTACATTATGCCTCTTCCCTGGCATTGAGAGTGAGATTGTCAGTTGTGTCCTGGGCTCTTGGATGCCAGTCATACTTATGGCTATATTTAATTTCTTTGATTTTCTCGGAAAGGTATCAGTTCATATATCATTGTAAAATTTTCATTGTTATTATTATTATTATTATTTTTTATTTTTTTTTTTTTATTTTTTTTTTTTTAGATAGTCTTTATTAAAGTTTCTTAATTTTATTATCAGTGAAGCCTTACTGGTGAAGTTTCAAATATGTATATAAATTATAAAATCTACTAAATATCTATTTTTATGCATGACATAAAAATAGATATTTACTAAAAATAAAAATCTTATAAAAAAGGAATTCAATCTATTTAAATTCCATAAATTAATTTACCTGTACATTTTTAAAGAGGAGTACAGAAGTATTTAAAAATATGCTTATTTTATTGTAATAAATAAACAAAATGTGTTCATATATATTTATTTAAAGCATTTTTTGTATGAAGGATTTATGAATGTTCAATTGAAATTCTCAAGTTATTCATATAAACAGTGTTAATGCAGTATATCATATAACAGTCTATTAAAATAGATCTAAATAAAACTGGTTAAAATTCTTCTCTTTTTTTTTTTTTTTTTTTTTTTTCCAATGGAAAATGTGTTTTTACAATTTTTGTCAGATTATTGGAAATTTATCGCTCTTAGTTGATTTTATTTAACAAAGCATTAAAATTTAAGATTCTTTTTATTAAATTTGAAATTTGCAGAATTCTTTGTTTGTTTAGAGATATGATTTTTCCAGTTTGTTTTAAAGTGGTTACATTATGTTTTTGGTTTTTCCCAATTATTATTATTACTATTATTAGTTGCAGTTTAAAAGATTTGAATACAAGTTCTAGATTAAATTTTTTGTTACAATAACTGCTACATGTACATATATTTATATCCTCTTTGACTAAAATCAAAACCTTACTTGATTAATCATTACTATTTAAAATAACTGAATATAATTCACAAAATTATAGTTTTATATAACTACATAACATGCTTATGTTTGTAGTATGCATGCTTATGCTTATGTAGTCAAAGCAAGTTGTAGTCAAAGCATTTTATTTATTTTGTTATTTTTGTTAGTATTTATTTATTAATTGAAATATGTTTTATTTATACCTGTACCTTTGTTATTTTATAATTTCTATTTTTTATTTAGCTATATTCTTAGGTATATAACTTAATTAGCATGTTCAATACTGCGAACGCACATGTGGCATCACTTGGTTACTAATTTGACATTCCACAGACACCACGGTGGGTCCTCTGAGCATAACACATTCAGTCTGATGGAACATAGTTTGAGTGCATGAATTTTTACCCAGTAGTGAATGTTTTTAAGAGTCTGGCGAGTCCACCTTACATATATATATATATATAATCACCAGCTAAAACATATAAAGAATTTTTAAACATTTTTGTAACCTTTTAAATGGAGCCTTTTAGAGTACAAATGGCCATGAAATTTAAATATGTTGCTACAATTACTTATATTATTTCTTTTTAAATATGTATGCATATCATTTACAATTCTTTTATAGGACAATGCAAAAGAATGTAGATAAATCCCTATCTATTGTGGATAATGGCTTCAAATAAATTTCAATGTTACTACAAAAACAATAAAATTTATGTATGTAATACATAACATCGGTACATCACAGCATGTTTTCTATTGAAAATGTTTTGCATAACAGTTATAGTTTTTTCTTTCTTTTATAAAACTACTAGCTGACCCACCCAGCGTTGCCCGGGCCCATGATAAAACCATAAATAAATCCCAAATTTGTGTTATTTTATAAATTTTACCCGATTTTGTATGAATTTATATCTTTAATGATAAAATCGTAAAAAAAAAACATTTACTTCTTTTTTCAAGTAGAATCGTTATATAGTTTTAGAAAAATAGCTTTTGTTGTCCAAACCCTTTGAAATTTTCAATGGTCATAAATATAACAGTTTTACAGCCCCTGTAAAAATAATGTCAGAAATATTGTTATTTGGTTGTAAAATAAATATGTTTTCTTTTCGTGTCGGGTCTGTTAACATAAAAAAAAAATAGTATTCGTAAGAAAATTTTTTTTCTCATGAGGCGCAAAATGACCCTCGTTCGCCGGTATTTTTGAAAGGGTTAAAATCCATATTTTAAAACAAAAATAATTATACCATCTATTAGAAGAAGGTTTCAGCTCTAAGAGCATGTGTTTGGTTTGTCTGTATCTCTGAAAATGTGCTATTGAGTGGCGTTGGCGTAAGGGAGAAAACATAAGCCCGTTAAAATGACCCTTTTTCAAAAATGTTTTTCAAAGGGTTAACATTTTTTTTTTTTTTTTTTCAAATTAATTACTGCATTGGAGACGTAAGAGTGCGATCTTTCAGAATATGTCTTTTGTTTTTAAATAAACCAAACGGTTTAGTCGATAGAATTTAAAACAGAATTGCGAAATAAAGGCATTCTTCATGTAAACGGTTCTTCATTCTCGTATATCTTCCTTCTCAGTGATAAATCGGGTTCTGGGCATGTGCGAGTTCTGAAAGCCAACTCGCAGAAAAGAGATGAGTTATGTATCAGTTTTTAATTAATATTTTTGTTAATTTACAAAGTAATAAAATTCTGAGACTCAGACGCACCAGGCCAGACCTTGGACTATACACACCTAAATTGTCAGACTTCTAGGCGGACTAGATTTTGCTAGCCATTGCATACAAACAAATCAAACACAGAACGAAACTTTCTTTTATTAGTATAGATATAGAAAATAAAAATCAGAAAATGACTGCTCTGACAACTGTGGCTATCTATTGTTAGAAGTGCATTGTAATAGAGTAGTTATAAATTTTCAAACTTAAGGAAAGTTTAGTATACTACAGTGGTATCTTTGTTCTCAAACACAATTCATGCCAAAGAGTTGTTTTTTGAGAACCAAGTCAAATTTTACCATAATAAATAATGAAAATATGATTAATTGGCTCTTATCTCCCAAGTTTCTCCATGTATTTACCTGTTTCAAACAATACACTGTATAATATAACCAGGGCCTAATTTTGGTCTAGGCTTAGTCGGCACATGCTTGGGGTCCCCAGATCTGAGAGGCCTCAAAGAAATTCAAGAGTCTTAATCTTAAAACGTACATATATATATATATATACAACAGCCTGATTACCGTAGGGACAAAATTACATCAGTATTGTTTTATGGAAAATTTCATTATTTAAAAAAGAAATTCTACATTTAAGTAAATCAAAAAATTCCATGCTAAAATATTGTTGAAAGTTTGCCCCAGAGGTAATTGGCTAAACAAGGCATAACTAAATTTTTTATTTTAGTATTTCAAATAAAATGGCTTGAAGTTTTCCATCCTGAATTTCAAATGCATTCAGTCATTCCTTAGAAATCCTTTCTAAAGAAGGAATAAAAGTACATTTGCATAAGTCTCTAGTTATGCACCAGATTTTATCTGAGCTCAATCGAAACAACAAATCTCATGCAAAATCTCATTAATGACATTTGTTGGTCCGGAGCACAGTGTTTATGAGCTCCAGTGAATTCTAGCCAATATTTAAATAGTTACTAAAAACAGAGAAGTACCGAAGCTGGGCTCTGGTGCAAATTAAGCCCTGTAACTATGGATAAAAATAGTTGCCAAATGCAAATAGGAAACAAATTACATGTTGGTGTAAATTAAAAATTTTCTTGAAATATTCCTTCTTATTATTGGAAATATGACATTTTAAATAATTATGAAAAGAATGTTTACCTAATAGGGTAGAATGTATAATTTTGTTATAGAAATTTAATATGTCTTTACTTTTGGAGGGGTACTGAGCTTTGAGCTTAGTTATAGATGTGGGTCAGAGCCTCCCAAAATAATGTTGTGCCAAGGACTTTATTTGGGCCCTGAATATAATACAATAAAATATAAAAATGCATTACAGTACTGTATATTACATGAATATGGGAATTTTTTAATATTTTAATAAAAGCTTTAACAAAAACCTTACCATATCTTTATTGATGAAACTTTTTATAAGTTGAGATCAAAGTGCATTAGGGTTATATTTCCATTTTATTTTTCTTTTTTTTTTTAAGATCATTTGGAACACTAAATTAACTCACTGTTTTTGAATTGCAGGATGCATGAAATTTGTTTACACTCAGATCACCATATCATATGCATATGTAATACACTTCCATAAAAACATCAATTTGGTCGTTTTTACTACATTTCTTCATTCAGTCAGTTTAGCAATGACACTCTCACTGTTTAACAATCAAATCAGATTTTGCTTTGATTTCTTGTTCAAGAACCAAATTATTCGACAACTGGAGCATTCAAGAGCAGAGAGGTCTTACTTTACTTGAAAAATAAGACTTTAGTTTCTGAGTCTGCCATTCAACTATGCAGGGCTCGATTTCTAAGGAAAAAGTACCGGAGCCCTAATATTCTGCAATACTACAACCCCAGCGTATCCCTCCCCTCTTCGCCGTCACTGCAATCTGCTTATTTATATTTCATACATTATTTTCCAAATTTAAAGCACTGTTTTTTTATTTGGCAAAATAAAAATATTAAATATATCTATCTGCATACACTTAGCTATGAACTATTCCACTTTTTAATTATTACTACTTCCAAATAGAAACCCTTGTCTAATCTTAATGTTAATTAATCGCAGAATTCTGCGATTCAATAAGCTCAGGATTATGATAAAGAAATAGTGTTAATACACAAAATGAATAGTTCGCAGCTATGCAGAACAAAAAAATACTATTTCTGTTTACTCTTTATTCTGATCAAAATAGCATTAAAATGATTTGAAATGGAAATAAATAAAATTAAATAAAATCAAGTTAAATTTCTTACATAGGCACCAGTTTTAATTAATTTATTTTTTATTTATTATTCAGGTTCTTGCTTCAGTATCTCACAACTGGACAAAGAAACAGCTTCTTGTGCTTTCATCTAGTCGTATTGTATTAGTGCCTCTTTTAGCAATGTGTGCTGCTCCCAGGGGTTCACCTCTTTTACCTGGAATTGGCTGGGCCATGCTTTTTTCTCTCCTCCTCGGAATCACAAACGGTATTTCTGGATCTGTGCCAATGATAATTGCACCATCTGTTGTACCTGATGAACAGAAAGAGCTTACGGGTATACATTTTTTTTTATTGAAATAATTTTGATTAGCGATTTGATTTTTATACATTTTAATATACTGTATTTTCCAGTGTATATGTCATACTTTTTTATCCTTAAAATGCATCTTAAAAATGAAATGCATCTTATACAATAAAGGTAAATTTTTTTTTGTATATGTCTACACTCTTCCCGATTTCTCATGCTTATATGATGTATATTACCTTTTGTTAGTATTTGTTTATAAATGCAAAAAAGAATTAAATATAATCATTTATATTGACTGACATAATTTATTTTTAAAAATTCCTATTTAATTTAGAAAATGAATACTTTCATAGATTAATTCTTCTAATTAGATATTTATGTTTTACAGAAGCTCTAACATAAAACATTTTTTAAATGAAAACTAAGGCAATATTATTATTGCATTTAAATAAATATTTCATTTTAGTTATTTTAAATCGGTTCATCAGTGATATTAAACAATAGTTTTTATATTATTAAAGCTAGAAAGCTCTTAAAATTGGGTCTAAACTGAGATGTCCAGTTTCATCCAACTATACAGTTTTACCCTACTTTCCTCTATTCATTTTAAAAAACTGTATAATAATTGCAAAGCATTATCATTCATATATGCCCCGAGTTGTTACGCCATAATTCATAAAGAAAACAAAAAAAATTTTTGAAAATATGCAGCTGTTCAATTTTTGCTCTTTTTAATGCTAATGGCTTTAAATTTTAAATGATATGAGATATAAATATATATAATTGCACATTGATATGTTTTTTTTTTATATATATATTTTGTAAAAGATAGGTTTCTGCAAATATTACATACATAACAGAACAACGTTCATACTTTTCTCTTTTATGTGCCTTTGAACTTTAGTTGCCACTCATTCCTATGTTTTTAAAAATGGTAAGGAGTTTCATTTCTGTGGCAGAAAAAATAATTTCATTTGTGTATTTCCTCATTCAACAATTTAGAAATTAAAATTTATTCTGGAATAAAAAATTGCATTCTTTCCTAAATTTGTCATTTATCATTGTCAGTTTCCAAATAATTACTGTTTATATGGAAGATATATATTTTAAAATAAATGATCAACATAAAAAATAGCACAAATAAAATACATTTAAAGTAGCAAACATCTGTTTCAGAGCTTCTAAAGCTCCATCATCAGTGGCAAAGTTAAAAAGATTAAAAACAGATGTTTAGGCCATGTAAGTATGCTTGTGTCTCCACTCGTAGCACGAGTAGAGACAAGTAGGGGGAGTTCTAATTTCAAATAGATTTTTAAATAATTATATTGTTATTTAATTTTTATGAGGTTAATTTTTTTTTTTTTTTTTTTTTTTTTTTTTTTTTTGCATTTTTATGAGGTTAAAAATTTTTCATTATTTTTTTTTGCGATTAAAGTTTAACCTGGGTATTCTGAAATTAATTATTTGTATTAAAATTGCACACCGTGACCCATATGGCATTCATAGCATGAAAAACTTATTGTGAGTGCTTTTCTGTACATAAAACATCCTTTTGATAATTTTGCAGTAAAATTGGATCTGATGACAATACAAGGTATTGTCATTATATTTTCTCCGTCAGTTGAAATAATTGAATAACATATAGTTACCTGTTTTTGATTCAGTCATGTTTGAAAAAATTAGAGTTTGCTTTTTATATTTTTCAAATTAATTAATTTACTCTTCAGTTAACAATGCCATGGACTTCAAAATTAGAAATTGAACTGTACTGTTTATACTTTAACGAATAACATACATATAAATATTGATATGTTGAAATGTGTACAATTTTGTGTACATCAATATAAATGAACATATTTACTATTCCAAAGATAGTCAACCAAAAGACATTATAAAACATTTACATACTAATTTGATAATACATATTTTTTCTTTCTTCAATTTATTTAAATAAGCAATTCATCAGAGAAAAAGTGTTTGTTTTTTTAAATATTAATTTCATAAAAAGCAACAGAATGATCAACAGTAAATTACTAACTGAATGACACAGCTGATACTAACAGATGAAGTTTATTTACATCCATTATTATTTCAAGAAAAAGTGTATCTATTATATTATAATCTGCATGTCTGTTTGTATATGTCCATTACTTCTCCTAGGATATCAAATGTTGGATGATGAAGTTAACACCAGTTATCTGCATAGATCCGGGATGTCATAAAGTCTCAGAATTTTAAAATTTGAATTAGTTTCCAAGATATATATATATATTCATCATTTTTAATGACATTTATGTAATGGTACAACTAAATTACACCATTTTTGTAGATAAAAGAGAGAAGGGAAAAAAAAAGAAACAATAGTTTTTTTTAACATCATTTTCTGATTAAAATTGTAATTTGGAATTATCTTTTATTTGAATAAATAGTGAAGGTGAAAACAATATAATATTTAAATTAATTTTTTTAAAGAAAATTTGAAGAAATAAAAACATAACTTCACATATTCAAACTTCATTAATGTTTTTTTTTTTCCCTACAAAGCAAAAAATCATCTGTTAACCAGTTGACATCTAGAAAATCAATCCATCGTAACTGGTAACTTTTTAATGTTTTACATTCAACCAATGAGTTTAAATATAAACAAATTTAAGCTCCTTGCACTTAACTGAACAATTACAGTAGAAGATCTTTATAACGCAGTAAACAATGAATTTTCAGTTAAGAAACACCTGAATTCCCACATTATAAATAGTTGCTATTCTCTAGAGGACTTAATTTGATACATTAGTTCAACTTTATCTCCTTAATTCAGAGCTTATTACTGAAAAAATTTCTATGATTTGATACAGGTATGTTTGGATAATGTTCATGAAGTAAATTTAACAATGCGTGGAATGATCAATATTATGCAAAATTTCATAATCTGCACAACTCCTGGTAATAAAGAATGCAATATAAAGATACTCTAATGTATTTTGGTATGTTTCACACATATTTGGCTAAATTTAAGCTAAATTTAATGATGTGTGAAATGTGATCTATATAACGCTCAGCCTCATGTTTTTAGGTTTGCATTATAAAGATCTTCTACTGTATTGCTCCTATTTAGAAATAATGAATTTTAAAAAGAAACATGGCTTTTCAGCTAATTATTTCCTAAAGATGGTAGTTAAAATTTGTCATAAAGGCTCAAAAAGTTGAATGATTAAGCAATAATAACAACATTTTTTTAAAGCATTTATTTTAATTAATTAATCTGAAATATATTTTTATAAGTTCATCAAGATGTCATTTTTTATTATGATTGTTGAAATGACATAATTTGTATTACAACAGCTCTAAAATTATGAGCCAATAGTCAAATTTTGAAAGTACAGATATTTTTCGACAAATCAAGCTATTGAAAACGTGCACTTTCATTGAGAAAATTTTTAATCTGCATTGTAATTATGATTTCATACTTGATACTTAGTATTTAATAAAAATTAATATAATAAATCTTTTCTAAATGTACAGTAAAATTAGATTTATTTTTATCCTAAAAACTCAAAAGATCTCATGCTACTCAAAAGCTACACATCGGTTTCCATGCAGCTAGTAGAGGAACTTGTTGTTTACATTTGGAGCAATGCATTATCCAGTATTGTTCAAAACCCGAAAACCGAATACCATTTCAAAGTTAAACTATCTATGAATAGTTTTTATACACATAAATTACGTTACAAAATTTCATCACTTACAAACAAGTAATAATAATAATAAACTTATTTTAAGGGTATTGTAAGATTGTCAGGAAATATAGAATAGGTAGTTAAAAATGAAGAAAACTAACAAAATTTGCCCCCCCCCCCACCCCCCAAAAAAAATAATAAGAGAGCATAATTAAAATATAGTATTTAGGTAGTCAACCAATGTATTCCAGTTCATACTTCAGATTTGCACAAATCACATGTGTAAGGATCTGTCTTTGTGCCACCATAATCATGGAATATTATGAGATATGATATTCCATATAACTTGACACTGCCAGTTTGGAAAAAAAAATACTCTATGTTTATTGGTGTGAATCGTGAACTAAAAAACGAGTATTACCTCATAAGCTTTTAGCAATTTGGGCATTATGCTTAATTTCATTGTAAAAATATTACTTCTAATGATGAATAAAAAATATTCAAAAATTATCTCCTGAAACTTACCAATCACGAAAAACAAATATTTATTCACACAATGCGCCCTGATGCTGACTGACAAACTGCACATTCTGGAAACATTCTTAAGTAATTTATGCGGCAGCAGTTTACCAAACAGAAACCTTGGTCTTCTATATTACCCGAAGTTCCTCTATACTATGATTCTTTGATGCTTCTTTAATGAAAAAACCAAAGTACTAAATAGAAAAAAATTATTAAAAAATTTAATTCATTTGCAGTAAATCTTGAAATTGAACCACTAAGCTGCAGTTTATTGCATAAAAGTATTTAAGGCATAAATCAGAAAATATAAATTAATGTAAGCTTTTGAAATTGGACATCTTGTCTAGTGAAGGCAGTTCTTGGGAGAAATTATGTCAATAGAATTCCTCTTGTGTTCTTTTTTTTTTTTTTTTTGGCTCTAATTATGATCTTATATATTTATATATCAGGAAGTTAAATGATCTCAATATTAGAATTAGACGACGAAAAGTCATTTTTGAAATCTGTTGTATTTTGTAAGTTTTTAACTTTTTTTTTTTAATCTTGTAAACAAATGTGCATGATTTAATTATACGCAATCAATAGAGGAGATGTTATATTTAATTTCCTTAGTCTTCAGTAATTATTTAAGTTACATTTTGTTTCTTATATAATTGCTGTTACACTTAAAATCTTCAGATACCAATTGTAATTCAATTGATTTTTTCCATTATTTATGCTCTCTTTTTTTTTTTTTTTTAACTATCATTTGTTTATTTATACTATCAATGCAACGAGAAAATTTTGTTCAATGCAACAATAGCACAGTTACATTATCTATTATTACTATTAAAACTCAAATTTTACTGAATATTATATCTTTAATAAACATATTTCTTATGAAGCATCTAATTCCAAATCCAGCATTTCAATACTGCATTTTGTAAACCATTATAAACCATTTTTGTAAACCATTATTTTTTCCTTTTTATTTTAACACTAGAACGACCAGAAATTTTACTAAAGTTTTATAAAACTAATTCACACCAGAATATTTATTCAAAAGTATTTAACTTATTCATTTAACATATTTCTGAGAGATTTATATTTAATTTATTTTAAAAATAAATTTCTGGTTTGAATCTCAATATATTCATTTGGTAGCGGTCAAAATGACCGCTCTTGGTTGTTCTAGTGTTAATAATCTGTCTATTTTCTCCTGTTATTATTTTATTTCTATGTATGTTCTGCATTTGAAGCATTTAATACAATCAACTCTGTGAAATCAGCCGATGTATAATCCACAAACGTCTATTATCCACACTACATATTGGAATGTAAATATTGAAAACTGCAGTTAACAGTTAAGCTCATACATAAAGTTAAATGTTTTTTTTCTCCCCCCCTTATGAATTATCAATTTTCCAATGAAATAATGGCTAGCTTGTGAAGATGAGCCAACTATAACTCAATCTAATGATGAAATTATAGCTATTGTTTTAAACTACACTGAAACCAACTTTGATTCTGACATTGAATAAGAGGATGAAAATACTGAGATAATTTATGTACATTGTTTAGAACTGGGATATAAATATTTAAATTTCCTTGAGCAACAAAATTTTATCTCCGATCACAGAGTAATGAGTGTTCATAGACTACAGAAAAAATGTACTGACAACAAGTCAAAACTTAAACTACCATTGTGACAATGCTAAAAAATGAATAATCAATAAACTTTGCATTGTACATAATTTAAATGTTCTTTATATTAACATAGTTATTAAACATACTAAACCAATTTTGCATTATTTTTCCTTTTCTATTGCAATTTTTATGTAACTATTCCTAGTTTATAGTCCGACTTTAAAAAATAAAATGTAAACAAAGGGATGATCTATAATCTGCAAAACCCTCGTTCCCTAAGTGTGCAGATTTCACAGAGTTGACTTTTTTTTTGTACTTCATTTTTTAATCGCTTTATAATTTTATGTTTAATTTTATAGGTAACATAATGACTTTGTCCTACAGTATGGGATTAACAACAGGATCTGGTGTAGCATATCTCATTAATTTCTTCCTTGGACCTCCTCTTCTAGACCCCTGTGCCGAACCTTACATACCTGATTATGTCACTCTGTATGACAATATCACAAGCATACCTCCAAATGTAACATCCTTTGCTTCCGATTTTATTTGGAATATTACCATACCTTTGGGCTTGAGCAACTCTACTCTGTAGAAATATTTTTTGCTGTACATATTTTTTGTCTTTTTGCCCTCTTATCATCCATCAAAAAAGTTCATTTATATCAAAGGTAAAAAGAATTGGTTTAGCATAAAAATGTACGAGTAGTAATTTTTGCAACTGACAAGGAAGGACTCCTTAAAGCGCATACTTAGAATGTTTTGAAAAAACTGCTAATGGAACTACTCATGTACGTAATAAAAGATCAGTCAAATTTAGATGCAGAATCCCAGTAGAAATTCTGTAAAAAAAAAAAAAAAAAATTTAACTTTCGAGTATTTGGCACAAAAAGACGCAATTTGGCTAACAACACTTTTGCCTCGCCAAATACAAGCGATTTTAATGCATTTGGAAATTGTTTTTTTAAGTGAGCATTTAAATGCGTAGTACTTAATGAATTTAAACTTAAATAATTAAATAGTGTATTATTTTTTCTATAAGTTTATGTAATATATATACAAGTTACGTATTGCTGAAGTTATTTATTTTTACACGATTTTGCAAGCTGGATAAGTTTTAAGTGTATTTTAACAGTTGCTGCCGATTAAGAATGCTCTCATGGTACTTTTCGATATTGAATAAATCATTGTTTCTATGGCAACAATACTTTTCAGTTGTTGTCTTCAACACTAACAATATCGAAGTCAAATTGACAATGCTCAGAATTGGACATTAATTTTTAGTTTGAAGCATTTTTGATCAATTTAAATTATGTTCTAAACTGTAAAATACGATCGTTAATTTTCTTTTATATGCATATATGTATATGGCAAAACCGTAGTTATAAAAATGTATTCATTTAAATTAAGCTTACTTAAACTAGCTCATTATGAAGAGTATAAAATTTTTTTTCCTAAAAGAGAATTTATCATAAAAGCATTTTTTTTTTTCATTCTGTTGCCAACCAGTGATAAATCACCCAAAAAACATGAAAATTTCGTAATTTTTTATGGACGTTATATCGAGGTTCCACAACAATTTTTTTTATAAACGTATATAACCTCATGAGAAGAATATTCTGTAATTTTTTCAAAAATTTCTGAGTGTGGGCTTATTGAAACCTTCCTTTTGAGTGAAAATGTGTCTAGGCCAGGACTTGAACCCAGAACCCTTGGCTTTAATTGCCAATGCTCTTCCAATTGAGCTATCTGGATGACATTCCAGCCAACACAGTTCACTCAGACAACCATTTTGGTAATGGCATCTGGTCTGTTATTTGAAACAGATCGACAGAATAAACCGCAGGTATTGAACTCCATTAAACTATGGATACAAAATTACATTTTTATTATTTTTAACACAATCAAAACTGATTGGTTAATAAATCATAATGAGGGTAAATAAATCAAAAAGTACCATAAAAATAGTCTTTTTTTTTTCCTTTGCATTTGTATATTTTAGAGGAATTGATCGTAATATATGATAAAAAACATCTTCATACTTTTAAGTATTTGAACTATACACACACTACTACGTGTTGGCTTGATGTAAGCCAACTTTTGAGTATTTTTTTTTTTTCTTGTAAGAGAGTTAGCTTTTTTTTAAAATTAAAAACAAGACAAAAAAAACTTACATTAATCTGTTTGTAGGCAAAAATTTTTCCTTTTACATTTTTAACAAAATTTTTAAATAAATCAGGGCACCTTAAATTATTTATTTATTTATTTTGGCATGTCTGAAAGTATATTTGCCAATATTTTTTTAATATATATTTTGACTGAAATGTTTTGTCTTTATTCTCTATCTAAAATCAGTTCTTACATTCTGATCACATTAAACTTATTCTGCTGAAGGCTTCTAATTTTTATCTAAAATTATACATTCAGATTTTTTTTTTTTTTTTTTACCAAATAATATATTTTTATTGTAGTATAAGTTAGAGGTGTAGCCTAAAATTTTAGTATAAAGTGATTTGGCAACATTATATGAATTAAACTTTGGAGTTTCTAACAAAATCTCTTATTGTTTACTAATTTTTGAAAACCAGTACTGAAGCCTTTTGGTCAAATATATATGTATGTTTATATATATATGTATATGATGATGAAGTATCTCTTTCTGTAAAATTTTATTACAGTACTGAATCTGTCCAAATAATTGCAAAGAAAATTTGCTCTTAATTTCTGGAATAACATATTTAGATTATGAATTATGATATAAATTATTTTTGGAATAAGTGTATATATTTATGTATGCGTGTTTATGATGGTGAGAAATTTCTAGTATAATAGCCAAATATATGTGATGGTGTTTTTAAAACTGGATGATTATTTTTAGTTAAAATTTTTAACCGGTGATTTTAATGACATTTTAATTCTTATTATATAAATGAACTATTTTCTGGATGTTCAATTTTACTCACATGCTTTACGTTAAGTTTTCTTGAATGACATTTGGATTATACAATAATTATTTAGAGTATATTATCATCCAGTTGATCTGATGAACAAATGTTTTGTTGTGATTTGTTAAATGCATATAGATATTTACAATAAACAACGAGATGGTGGTCCTGTGATGATAACTTATTGCATTTGGCCAGAAGTCACTTATACTGAATCAGACCTTTTGGCTTTAAATGATTTGTCAAAAAAATTAAAGATTTGTATTTTGCATGTTCATTTCTGGACTTTTTGCTAAAAAACTCTACCAACCAACCAATGCAAAAAATTAAAATATATCTTAGTTTAACCTTTCATAAAACTTGCCAGCATAAACTTTATGGGCTTTTGTTTTTGCAAAGTATTAGTATTTAAAGAGTGTTAACTAGAAATTAGCCATCTGTAAATTGTTTTTCTGAAATTAACCCTAGGCGCACAGTATTGAATTCATGGGGTGGAACGGGAGAGGACATTCCTTTCCGGTTCATTGAAATGTTACCCCCCCCCCCCCCCCCCCCCGAGAGCTCTATATTGCTCCTCTCCCTTTGGAACCACAAAAATCCCTCCTGAAAAAAAGTATCTGAATTCAACACTGCCTAGACGATCTCAGTGGAAGGCCTCAGTATAACTGTTAGAAAAACAAAGGAATTGAAAAAAAAAGAGGGTATATGCAGAACCTGATTACAGATGTCTGGAGTCTAAGGATCAGTGGCTTTCCATGCATCCCCTCAAACTAAACTAGTAGCTAGATTTTTTTTTTTTTAAGTATTAGAAAATTTCCCTGCATTTTATGAAAATACTTGAGAAAAATCAGGTTAACTTCAATTTTATTTTGCTGTTTGATACGATAATACCTTAAATGTCACTTTATCTTAAATATTTCTTAAAAAGTAACTCTAATAAAAACATCTTGTCTACAGTATACCTAATTTAAGCTGTTTTCAGGGCAATGGAAAAGCACCTATAAGATGCTTATAGAATAGGGGTATCAGTTACTTAGATAACAGAGTGGGAAATAAGAAATTTTTAGGAGATTTAACAAATATTTTAAAAATAATTTTACATTTTTGGGAGGTTTTGTTTGTGTTGGACCCCCCACCCCCGCTATAGGTAGTGGCATAACCAGAATATTCCTATAGGAAGGCAGTTGAGCATTGCCCCTTCTCTCCTCTGGAAATATCTAAATTAGTAGTCATTAGTCAGTTTTTGCACCTTTTAATTTTTTTTTCCAACTAAAATTCAGTTTATTTAATAAGTTGAAATTTTTTTTTTTAAGTTTATTGGTCATAGTTTTTTTTTTTCAAAATAATAATAAAATGCTGGCTGTTTCCAAAACACTAATTTCCTAGAAAACTTTAATCTCATTTTGGCAATCATTGCTGTCTGAATATAAAATTTTATACGTAGTTTTACTTGAAGTTTAGATAGCATACAGTTTTTTTTTTTTTTTTTTTTAATCCAGAAGGTATAGGGTGTAAACCACCCTATACCTACCCTCCACAACAGCTCTGCCCATTAATCACGGTGGCCAAAATATAATTGGTAATAATTTGACAGTTTTGGCTTTTTTTTTAAATTACTTTGGCCTTTATCTATCCAGCACATGACCAACATCTACGTGTTTGTTGGATTTTTTTTTTCTCCCTATATAATGAAAATACATAACAAAAAATTTTAAGGTTTTTATGGAGAAACTATGAATTATATTAAATACAAAATAGTGCTTAACTTAGAGCAAGAAATTTAATGCTACATTTTCTTATGTGTTTTATTGGTGATAGTTACATACCGAATGTATGTATATCAAATATATATATATTCTTTTAATAATATTGTTGTGAAATTTAACTGTTAGTGCAAAAATGCAATTTTTATCGTTGTTAATTCTTTTAAATTTCTGTTTTTGAAAATTTAAATTGTGTGCAATATAGACAATTATTTTATTCATATGTTTTTATTTTAATAAAAAAAAATTAATGTTTATCTTCAAAAAAATAAAATGTCTAGTTCAATTTTAACAGTTTTGATTAATTATCAGAAAATTAAACATGTTTATAACAAAAAAAGAATCATTAGAATTTATGGAACCAAATCATTGTGCTAAGTCATTTTTAAAAGCTAATTTAATGCTTGTTTAATTGTTATTTATTCCAGAAATGATTATTTTGTGATGTGATAGGTAGAATAATGTGTAATTGTAGTTTAATTGAAATTGTAATTTGCTTTCTTTCTACCCATTATTTTATTTCACTTAAACATATATAAAGTACATATTTTTATAGTCCTCTCAAACTTTCATGTAATACACATCTTTGTGCGATTTGAAAAAAAAAAAAAACTTTTTATATTCTTTATTTATTTTTATTATTTTATTAATTTATTTTTATTATTTTATTTATTTATTTTATTTTATTTTATTTTATTTTATTGTTCAACATTTTGACATATGGTCATATTTCTAGTTTCAAAAGAGAGGTTTCTTGAAAAAAGTTTGTCTAGTGGAAATGTTTATGTAAAAGGTTCTATATTTAATTATAATATAATTTGCATTTTTTTTTAAATGTACTTTTCAGTCAAGTATGGCACTTTTGCACAGGCCACATGTTTCCGCTTTTTTTTATTGCTAGTATAATTCTAACAAGGCCATTTTCTCTGCCTTTCCAAAGTCCTATGGCAGGGATGGCTAACCTTTGGCAAATGTGGCAGATTATTTATGGCATGGCATAGATTCCATTTCTAAATCAAAATATAATGAAATTGTACAAAATGTATGAATTTTGGACTAGGTGAATTTCTCTGAATTCTGTTGATTCAATTGGTTGTCATACAGATTGAAGGAGCTAAATTGTAACTTAATGAATAAATCCCAATAGAGCTCAATATTGGCTCAAACATTTTTTAGATTAAGATAAGATTAGGAAATTATCAGGAAGAAAAGATTATAAAGCTTTAATCAGCAAAAATACTGATGATATAATTATGGTAACTTGGAACTCAATACCAAACATGAAGAACTGTTTAAAGAAGTTCTTGCCATTTAGACATTTCTTTTACTGCAGGTCAGTTATTATTTTCGGATATGAATAATACGAAAAAGCGAAGCAGAAACCTCTTTTATCAAATGACTCCAATTCAAATAGTATTCTGTTAAAAATAACTAAATACAAAACTGGTATTAATTATTTTGCATCTAAGATGCAACAACAAAAATAACATTTATTTTTTTCCCTAAAGTATAACACTAAATGCTACTCATATTATTTTAATTCTAAAAACAAAATTTTAAGTAATTTTGATTCATTATCATTTGATTTACTAAATTTTTTGTTTGTTGTACAAAAAAATTGGCATGCAGATGTGAAAAAGGTTCACCATCCCTGCCTTGTAGAAAGGAAGTAACTTTTTTTTTTCCGGATATATTAATGTACAGTCAAACCTCATTAGTACATCACTCTCAGATCCACTTAAGAATGACTTACTAAGTGAAGTGACTTCTTAAGCAGAGTTTATATGAAATGTAAAATGACATTCCAAATGTTTATATAATAAGTATATATATCACTAAATTACATTATACATTATATAAATTAGTAGAATAAGAGTTAGAATTCATAAAATGGATGAAAAATTAAGGGAAGTATAGTAAGTAAATATGTTACATAGTACTTAATTGTACAATTCAATATGTACCTATTTGTTACTGGCTTACAAAATAAAACCTCTATTTTTGTTTCCTAGTAGTTTTCTAAAATAATTTGTTTTTCTCTAAGGAATGTAGCCTATTATATTCAATATCTGTAGTGTCCTTCAAATACGAAATGCAGCTCCTTAGTTTAGTTCTGTATTCTAAGGCTTTTTTGTAACAATTGGTTCTGGGGGTTCTTTTTCTTCAGGATCGCTGTCGGGCTCTACTGCTGGCCACATTCTTTGCTTCCAAAACATCAGCTACAATTTAAGTTATTGTTGTGTTCAAAGAATTTGTTGATATGATGGACAATCTTTGTGAGAAAAAATGCTGTCTTCTGGAATGTTGTTAAACTTCAACTTAGTTATGCACTACAAAATGAAGTGTTTTTGGAGATAACCTTGGCAAAGAAATGGGACCGATTTTTCCTATCACACTCTTAAAAGTGACATCTCAAGCAGAGTAGTTGAACAAATAGCGAAGCAGTAATAGGAGTACAAAATGTGGAAAAGTTGTATCAGGATGGCCAGGACTTCTGAAACATGACCCAATATGTAGAGTGACTTACTAATGAGGTTTGACTGTATATAAAACTGGAAAAATACATATATCTTGACCAAATTATACATGTGGAATAGTTTGTAAATTTGGTAACTGCTGAAAAATATTTTCTGCAAAATAAACTTTTATTAATATGGCAATGATATCTGGACAATGGATTTGCACTGGATTTGCAACATCCATTCCTTTTTTTCTCCAACTTTCAGTTTCTTTCTTTTAACCATGCTTCTCTAGTGGTTAGGGTCCAATCTCAACTCAGATATGAATTATTTCAGTGTTTCAGATTGTACTTTAAATAGAGGTCCCGGTCTGTTTAGTTCTGTGTGTAAAAGTTGACCATAGCACCTGTAATCAACCAACCACTTAACCCACCACTCTTTACCTAAGAAGGATTTCAGTTTGACCTATCATTATTTTATGTGTGTGTTCCCATCTCTTTCCATAACATAAGGACCAATTTTGATAATTCTCCTTTAATATTTCTTTTCTTTAGTTTTTGAGTAATAAATTAACTATTTTGTTTTTTGGCTGTGACTGAAATTTCATACTGAAGTGAATCAAATTGTTATTATTATTATTATTCTACTTAATTTTTTTGATTTTTTGATTGTGATTTTTTTTATTTTTTGGTAATGAAAAACTATTTCAATTAAACTTTGTAGAGGATTTTTTATTTTGTTTACATTCCATTTACTATAAAACTGTAAAACCTATAGGTTACTATTTTCAAGCCAGCTAATACCCCTTGTAAAAAATATTTTATTGATTGTAATGTTCTGTTCTCTCTTGTAAAATATTCATTTGTATGTAAAAAATATCTTTTATTGATTTAAAAAAAAAAAAAAAAGTAGGCTTTTATTTCAATTTTATTTTAAATTTACATTTATGTTAAAATTAATATATTACATGTTTAATATTCATGTTATATATGAAAATTACTTAAAATGGTTGTAAAAACTTCAGATTGTAAATATTTTGCAGAAGTTCCAATCAATACTGTTTAATTTATAAATTTTGAAATCAATAATTTGTGCAATTTATATAAATTTAGATTTAAAATTCAAACGAGTAAATTATAGTTGTATTAATTAGCCAACTTTTAATGCATAATGAACTAACTTGTTTCTTTATTTATTTGTTTATGTTGTTATATTTGTTTCAGAATATTTATCTTTATATATTTCTCCTTTATTTATTTGTTTTATTTTTTGACTTTTTTATTTCTTTATTTTACAAATATATATATATATATATTATTTTTTAATGCTGTATAACAGCTACTTTTGTTTTTAATTGAGCAGATTATTTTTTGTTAACAGAAAATTCATAATCACCATGAGTGTTAGATCAAGATGACTAATTAATTGTTTTTGTAAATTTTAAATCTCCTTATCTTTTTGCTTCATCTGTTACTTTTTTTTTCAATGATATACTCTGTTTTATCTGCTTTAAGAAATTTAATCCACAATACTTATTCGGATTGCAAACAATGAAATTTATTAAGATTTCAGAGAAGTTCAGTAGCAACAACATGCATTTTTTTTTTCTCATTAATTTAATTATATTTTCAGTTATTTGCTTTTCCTGAACCATAAATTAAAGAATAATTAAATTTTTAATTTAAAAAAAATACATATTAATTTTTTATCAAAACAATCTTTTATTTCTGATCAGGAAATTACATTTTTGTATAACTTGCAAGATGAAATTTCTAAACAAAAATATCAATCTTAAGTGTTGAAACAAACAACGATGACGTTGGTGTTTCAGAAAATTAAAACTAAACAATGAATGATGAATGTGTATTTGGATTTGTGTATTTAAATAAGTGTGCTTCTTTTATTGCTATGCATTACTTAATTATGCTTACATTATTTACTTTTATGAAATTGATAAGCCTTTTTAATGTTGAAGAAATATTATTGCAAAATGCATTTAAGATCGTTATCTTCCATTTTAACGTTCATTCTTGCAGTAAATAGAGAAACTCATTTTGCATCTGAAAAAGAAAAATGTAAACGAACCAGGACTTATAATCCACAAAATTTTATAATCTGTACTACTTTTGGTCCCAAGCTTTGTGGATTAGAGAGAATTGGCTTGTTCACAAAATATGCATTTTTAGCTGTTTTTCCTTTACTTATGCCTTGTTTTTTTATTATTATTATCATTTAACAATCTCTATTTTATCTGCAGTGTATCAGTCTGATTTTTGGTGATAAGTATAATATATCTAATTTATTGAATATTATTATATCACTTGAATATTTTATTTTATAATTAGTTTTTTTTTAATTGTTTTATAAATCAATATTCAATCGCTTCTAATTATATCAATAAAAAGAAATATATATATATATATATTTAAAATATCTATCATTGAATATCAATAAATGTGCTTCTTAGATTTGCTATGTAAATATATTTTTTGTGTAGTTAAAAGTTTGAAAGTTTTTGATTTCTTATAACTTTGTATGTAGAATTTTTTTTTTCTGTTACAATGATCTAAAGCTTTTCTCAAGTTTTACATTCATCAATTAGCAGGTAGAAAATCATAATTTTAATTTATTGAAATTTACCCCCCCCCCCTTTTTTTTCTTTAAGATTTAACAATCTTATACTGATCTTTTAAACTTCTCCTGTATTTTTTAATTGTCTTAAATAAGCATTTGATTAATAGTTTGGTCCTATTTATATTTGCATTTACTTAATACATTGGCAGGAAATAATAAAGGAACAAGTATAAAAAAATTGTATAACTCTACTGATTTTGCAGCTAAAAACATAGAACTTACACAAGATCTTTATTTTGTCGTGCCTGATATATCACATTTGAGAATACACATGAAGATACTTTCATTTTTGAAACTGGTTCCAAAAGTGAAAGTATTCTAATTTAAAAAATAATAATAATAAACTGCAAACAAAATCGAAAAAGTAAAAAATGGTCTTTGTAGAGATCGACCTCAGCTGTCCAATGCCAAAAAAATATCATTTAAAAATATGGAAATGCAAATGAGATTTTTTTTAATATCTCCCATAAGATTTACATTTTTCGAGCGGATTAAAGTAGCCCCTTATTATGCCTGAAATATTTCAAACTAAAAAATAAAACTATTTATTACGGTTAAAAGTTGGATGAAAATATCCCTACAATAATTATTTTGTCTAGATATAAATTATATGCAATTTTGTAATTGTTTTTGGACTATGTAATATTTTATAAAATCAATATTCTGATTACCAGTTCTCTATCATAGTGAATGTTTATTATAAGCATTGATATTAGCCTTTTGATTAGTATTTTATTAATATTTAAGTAATTGATAATTTTTTTATTATTTGGGTATTTTTCTCTAATGGAAAGTACCCAAAGTGTAATCATATCATTATATGATCAATGTGATAATACTTAATGCTTAGTGATAAAAATGTACTTAATTTTCAGTTTACATGCATTTATGTTCATTATTTTTATTTTTTATTTCCAGTTTATAACCTTCATTTTATTTTTGATTCTTTATTTATACTCTTGAATTTGCAAAAAAAAAAAAAAAAAAAAATTATTATGTTTTTAATTGGATCATATTTTTATTTAATTGATTGTAATTTTTATTTTTCTCCAAGTGATACTAAATGTTAAGCTATTTAGATAAAATTATATCATAATGTAACTGTAACTGTGTAATTATTGTTCATAATTTTGAATTTTAGTTCATTGAGTATGCCATAATAAAATTTTAAAATATCAATGATCAATGTTGATAAGTGAATTTATTCATTAAAATATACATCTGTAAAAATATATGCTACGAAATTTGTAGATTTTGTATTACAATTTGTATAAAAAAAATTAAGATTTATCAAATCTCAGCAAATTGTTCATATAGGAAACTACTTTTAAATTTTTATGGTTAATATTACTAAATTTTATAAATTGAAAATTTGTATGCATTTTTATTTAATTATTCTAATTGAATGGAAACCTACTTTGAGGTCTACATAGTTTGAATAATGTTTTAAAACCTATATTTGTTTTTATTATTTTTCTATTATGTTACTTTTTTCCTTCTAATTATTGATGCATAGTACAATTTTAGAAAATTAGAAACATAAATTAATAAATTTTCCATATTCAGAACCATTTTTAAAAGTTGAAAATTTCTACACCGTTACTCGGATATTTCTTGAACTTAACTGTTTTGTTTTATGGATAAGTGCTTTTGTTATGTTCCTATTTTGTTTCTTTAGTTCAGTCCTATTTTATTCATTTATGTAATAGAAATAGTCTTTCATTTATTTTTTATTTTTTTCGGATTTCTGAAATATGTATGTACATGTATTTTCTATGTGTATCATATGTGAAAATGATCAGATTTAGCTATTCTTATTCCTGTAAGATTCTGATGTCAGTTTTGTATCTGCAATGTGATATTTGTTTGCTAAATAAAAGAATTTAGAAACATTCTCGCTGTCATACTTTTGAAAAATAGGATTGTTTATTTATTAAGTAAAATTGTTCACAGAAACCTGTTTGATGGCAAAAATACATGTATAGTCTATTTGAAATTAAGAGAGAAAACACATAAATAAAATCATGCTCAAATTGGTAGTTTTTTTAATGCTTTAGCTACAATCAATGTCGTGGTCATTGCTAAAGGAATGATCTTTGCATTAAAAAAAATAATAATAATAAATAAAAGTTGTTGAAATAAATGTTTAATTTGTGTAATTAATGTGATTAAATGCGATTAAATGTAATTTATTTTGCTTAGTTAAATTTTTTTTTAATATATATTTGTCAACAATTTTTTCTCGTTTTTCTGAAGGGAAAAAAAATATTAATTCATTTTATAAAATCGTCAAATAAGTGAAAAAAGTGCAGAACTGAAACTTTATGGCATAAATTGGCAACTATTATCTTTATTTAAATTCTCTCTTTTTTTTATATGAACTCATTAATTGTTCAGTTCCTGCATAGAATCTACTGCAGAATTTTTATAATTTTTTATTTATTTAGCCTCTAATTAAGACAAATCTATTAAATTTCAATTGGGAGATGGGGAGGGAGCTTTATTTAACTTAACTCAGTTTCTGCATGTAAAGATCGAATTTTGCAATTGATTTTTCACTCGCTTCCTGATAGGCTAGAACTTTAAAAGAATTGTATTTCTGATGACAATACAACATCTTAATATTTTTAGAACTTCATTATAAATTAATAAAATAATATTAAAGCACTTTTCCATTAGCCGTGTGCAGGTGATAAATCACCAAATACTCTTTATGGTTACAACTGTATCCAAGTTACAACAACAATGGAGTTAATTAGGCACCTAATCACGCTCACTAAAATATTTCAACTGGCTGTGAAACTTCAACAACGAAATATTTTAAGCACCAAAAAAGGTGGAAAGTATAAATAAAAAATTAAAGTGTAATACATATTTTTTAATATTCTTTTATCATGTAATGGTTAATATTAATTAAATTATGATTATACGTTGAGAAAATTTTAAAATCCTGAATAGATAGTTCAAATAATGCTTTTTTTCTTTCTTGTTGCCACATTTTAAAAAAGAAATTGAACAAAAATTATAATTTACATTATAAAATCACTAATTTGTTTTTTCTATCAAGTGTACTAAATCAAATTGTGTCTTTTCCATAATCGAGGCTCATGCCATATTAATGTAGTGTAATGGAAATTTTTTTGGAACAACCTAAAATTTGGTATTTAAAAGATAAATATTGAATGCTTATGCATTCATTGTTTATTCTTGAAATATCTAAAAGTTAAAAGTCTTGAAATATCTAAACAAATAAAAGTAAAAATAGTTTTTTCTTAAAAAAAAAAAAACTATTTTTACTTTCATCCCTTAGTTTCTTGTTATTATAATACTGCGGCGCACTTAAATTATGTTGATAAAAGTAAGAAAATAAAAAAGTGTGTAACTATTTTTAGTTTATATACAGATGCGGGTTCCACAAATATTATGTACCATCACGACCAAATTTCAAAACAAAGAATGTTAGTGTAATTTGTAATAAAAACATAACAATTGAACTTCTTTTACAACTTATTTATTTTTCAGTTTATTATATTTTACATTGAATGAAATAGCTGAGCTTTACATATATATATATTTTTAAATACCTTCTTTGCTGGGCTGAAATACTCATAGAAATACTTGAAATTAAAATTTCTGTCACACATAGAATTCTAGAACTCGCCGATTTTTACAAACAGTCTTCACTATGGAAAAGCTCATTATTTAGAAATTTATTTTTAAAAGTAACCAAAAAATATTAATAGCATTCTAAAAATTTTAAGTCATACCTAAAATACTTTTGCGGCACAGCTGTTGAAAACCCTAGAGCAATGTATTATGCAACATTTCTTTAATTTTTTCCACTTTAAAAGAAACTTTAAATAATGTCTCGAAAGAAACATCGAAACACCATCACAGAAAGAATGAATCTAAAGGATCAGGGCCCATGAAATAAGACTAAAATTAGATTTTTTTATGCTGACTTAATTATTTCACTTTTTAATATTGGAAGGTTCATGCTGTACGATTTCAACAATAGTTTTTGCATTTTGTACGGATTTATATAACTTACACTAGCTCAAAGTTCGTATTATTCGTAGTTTTTGATGAAAAATACGCAATTTCTCCTAATTTTACCTAATTTTTAATATATTTTTTAATATTTTACTATGAGGGCAGCTTTGCAACACTTTTACATATATTGTACATTTTGATGTATTTTATATGTAAAAAAGAAAGTGTTGTACAATTGCGCTCATATAAATAATTTATGTGAAATTAGGAGAAATTCGTATTTTTCATCAAAAACTACGAATAATACGAACTTTGAGCTTGTGTAAGTCATATAAATCCGAACAAAATGCAATGGATATTGTTGAAATCGACAGTAAGTCAGTATTACAAAATCGAGTTTTAGTCTTATTTCATGGGCCAAAAACACGGCTTATGGACCCTGATCCTTTACACCGATTATATATCCGAATTTTTTAATGTTTTGTCAGAGAAGTTTTTATTGGCAATTTTCTGTTGTAAAATTCTGTATTGTTTCCGATCGTAATCCTAAAAATGCGAAATTGATAAAATTTAAATATTTCTGTTTAATATTTAACTTTTTTTTATGAGGTTCGGGGCCCCTGGTATTTGCCATTTCCAGCCATCTTATACTGGATGATTCAAAATAGAGGTTATGGCTTTTATCTCTTAAGGAGACCAGTAAAGTTTGTAATGACGAAAAAATTTGTTTAATTTTTTTATTATTTTTAGAATGTTTGAACCTTTACGAATGTTGTACAGTTGATCCGAAAGGAAAATTCCTAAAATTACAGTTGTAATTTTAGGAATTGAATTTTATGAAATTTTGGTGTTTTCCAGCACTAAAAAAATGCTTTTCCCTCTTTTGTACCGGGGGGGGAAAAACGAAAATTCAAAGCATCAGAATTTGGTAAGTTTTGTAAACGTTGAGCTGCGCAGACCAGCGATACCTGCAAAGATAAAACTTTAAACTCAGTTAATCTCGAAATGCTGTTTTTCATCAGTTTTGCTGTGGTAGCTTTTGTACAAGGATTTACATATTTGTTTTTTCTTTCTTTCTTTTTTTTTTTTTAATAAAGGAACTTAAAATTCTCTATAAAACTATCCATGCAAAATTGACAATTCTTTTTCAACTTATAACAAAAATATCATTAATAGTTATGAATTTGATTTTTTTATTTTTGATTTTTTTCACTTTTATTTTTTTTATTTATTGGTTTTTTTATTTTGTTTGTTTTAGGTAATAATCGAGAGACAACGTAGTTAGCAGTTCAAAGAAAAAATGCAGCTCAAAAATAGGGAACATGGACTTCAAAAACCGTAGCAAAACTAGTTTTGCAAGATTAATTTTGTCGTACAATATCAAAACTTTTGTTTCCTACAATTTAACAAACACTTTTTTTATTTCTGTAAAACATAAATGAATAAATGCAAAACTGAAGTAGTAGTCTAAATAAATTATCCACGATCAAACTTCAGTCAATTTTCCTCATTGCAAACCTTTCTGGTCTCCATAAACCATTGCTGAAAAAAACATATTACTTTCAATTACAAAAAGTATACAAAATCAAGTATTGCTTTTTCAATTATGGCCAGGGCTTTACCAATTTCATAAAGTCTGGTAGCCAGCAAAAAACTCTAGTCGCCAGTAAAAAGCATCCCTCCATCCCCTCCTGTCATTGATTTTCAAAAACTACAAAAGTTTTATTATGAATTAATTGAGAAAAAATAATAACAATAATAGTTTAAAATTATTAGTTACATAGTTTAGTACATAATTTAGTTTTATAGATTTAGTTACAATTAATTACTTATAATCACTTATACGTTATTATTCTTTAAAATGAATATGATAGATTAATCTTTTAACTCTGAATACAAAAATCTGATTTTAAATTTACAAAAAAACATGCACATTTTTTAGTCTTGTATCCAATTTTTGATGCCACAGAGGCTGGATTGACACTATTTCTTACTATTTATTGAACCCCCTTCCCCCACATTTTAGTCACGTGACATACTAGCTGGCTAGAGCAGCAAAGAATGAATGGTGTTTTCTGTGCATGAGATGGAAAATGCCTTTTAAACTTTGTTTTTACATTAAAAGTACGAGAGAAGAGAAAGATCACTTCTCGCCGTACACGAATAAGGGTGCGGAAGACAAAAAATGCCGTTTGTGCTTTTTTTTTTTTTTTACAAAAACCAACCAGATTAAATAATTTGGTCGCCAGATATAAAAACTTGGTCGCCAGTGGCGACTTGGCGACCGCATTTGTCAAGCCCTGGTTATGGCTGTATGAATATTAAAATAGGAAATTTAATTTTTTATATGATCTCTGTGTTCTATATGTTATATCTACAATTTTTTTTTTCTCCTTTCTCTGGCCTCCATTCTATGACAAAATTTCTCTTGAATTCAAAATGCAAAAATAAATTGAATATAGAAGCATATAAAATAATAGAAATGTAAATAGAATACACATTTGTCATTTCCATTTATAATTATTTCCTGAGTACTCGAAGATAAGATGAAGAACGTGCAAACTTAATTTCTTCAGTCTTTTTTTTTTTTTTTTTCAACTGTTTATCAAGTTTGCTTCACAGTCTATTTGAAGCGTAGTTATTATTTTCCATGTCTTTGTTGAAAATATTTTACAAATATGAGATGACTTATAAACAAAAAAATGTTTCTTGAGCAGTAGAAAAAAGTTGAGGTAGATTTTCGGTACATTTTATCGTTTGTACCACAGTATAGGCAGATGAAGTTGTGCACATATCCTAAAATATGAAATTTGTTTATCAGATTGCTACAAAATTAACATACAAAAATTACAACTATAAATACAGTGGTAGAATATCCCAGTATGCTACAGTTAATAAAGAGCAAAATTCGGTACTTTTCCACTATAAGGGTGTTGGCTTTTTTTTTTTTTTTTTTTTTTTTTTTTTCCTTTAACAAAAAAAAAAAAAAAAAAAAAAAAAAAAAAAAAAAAAAAAAAGGCGCAATTCGGATTTTATAAAGTGAGATTTGTAGCCAAAATGATATAAACAGCTATGAAAACAAATCCAATCAACTTTTATGCTTGTTTGTATATGCATTTAAATAATATAATTAATTTACTTCTGCTTCTATATAAAAATAAATAAATGGCTTCTTTATATTAAATAAATGGTGTAACTATTAAAATAATTGCTTGAACACATGAAACAGTGAATACACTGTAAAAAATGACCAATGTTTCTTATTTTATGAAAATATGCTATAACCACGAACGAAAATATAATATAATCTTCTGAGTTATCCAAAATTTCAAATAGCATGTTACAATTGTCTTTTGAATCCCCAGAAACGAATACATTTTCAAAATTTAAAGAATAATTTGTAAAAACAAAGTATTTTTAGCTGCCTGAATTTTTCAGAAACGTTTCCGAAGGGATTTTATAGTGTATTAATTAGTGTCCTCAGGCTGGAATACCTGTTTTTCGAATGCTATCAATTCTGAAGTAAACATTTTCATGCTCAAAAAAAAATGTTTAACAGACAAACATGCAAAATTAACAGCGTTAACAATAACATTAAAATTAAGATTATTTCTTTACTCTTTCATGTATAAATTAACTTATGCGGCTGAAAACGTGTACTTGAGAATGGATAACATTCGAAAAACAGGTATTCCAGGCTGAGGACACTCATTAATACACTATAAAAACCCTTCGGAAACGTT
This sequence comes from Maratus michaelseni, assembly GCA_963931845.1. NCBI lineage: Eukaryota > Metazoa > Arthropoda > Arachnida > Araneae > Salticidae > Maratus > Maratus michaelseni. The sequence continues at coordinate 378,402,761 of OZ007590.1, read as the reverse complement.
TCTGAAAAATTCGGGCAGCTAAAACTAATTTGTTTTTATAAATTATTCTTTAAATTTTGAAAATGTATTCGTTTCTGGGGATTCAAAAGACAATGTAACATGCTATTTGAAATTTCGGATAACTCAGAAGATTATATTATATTTTCGTTCGTGGTTATAGCATATTTTCATAAAATAACAAACATTGGTCATTTTTTACAGTGTAGGTTGCTAGAAAATATGTTGGCAAATTTTCTTCTCTCGCCAAGGCCCCATACTGAAAAAAGTACCCAGTGAAAAAATAATGTACAGTAGACTCCATCAAATCCGCAAACTCCTAAAATCCGCACATCGTTTCAGATGTAAACTCGACGTTGGGGTCCACCGTAATACTTACCCATCATGCATATGCATAATATAAAATATGAAAATAAAACATGTGTAAACTATTTATAAAATGTATTGCAATTCGAATAAAATCGGGGCTTGATGACGTCATAAACTTTAAATGCTCTATGACTGAACTGCATAAAAGAAACATCCTTATAACTCCAAAATTGATAATCCTATTAACTAACGGTTTACTGCGTCGGATTAAGCGTCTCATTTCCAATTACCGGATAATCGAGGTTACTGAAATTCAATAAGTTTCTTCCCATTATTACATACTAAGTAATACTAAATTTCAAGTCTCTATCTCAATTTGTTCGGGAGATAGAGCATTTACAGACACACAGAGAGACGGACGGCAATTTTTTTTTTTTTTTTTTTTTATGTTTTTCGGAATCTCCAGTGTCTGAAACATGCAAATCTGTCAAAAAAAAATTGATTTTCAAAACAATTACAAGATTTACCCTATACTACGTATGATGGGTAACAATGAAACTTACAGTTAAGATGTAGGTGAAGAATTTAAGTTTTTTTCTATTTTTATATCATTCTGTACGCATTTTAATATGGAATTCTGGTTAAGAATGAATGAACTCATGTTTTCTCATGAAGGAAGCATAAATTTATTTCTGAAAAATTTCAAGAAATCACTGATATCGATGGCAATCACGATCTTTTTACCAAATACACTTATGTATTAATCAAGCTTTTTGGTTATTAAGTATAACTAAACATGAAATAAAACTTTGTTAAGATTTTTATGTAAATTATTAGTGCATATTTATAAGTAGAATTTCACTGAATAATTCAAGAAAAAATTATCTCATCATTATGCATACTTATTTATGCATTATTAATTATTTACTTGACCTTATATTTTTAAAAAAGTAAGTTTTCTTATTTTACTTTATTGTAAGCAAAATTTCAAGTGCATTATTAAATTCAAATGACTGTTTACAAATATAAACAAAAGTGTGACCAGAAATCTGCAAAATTCTGAAATCCGCACAACTTGTGGTTTTAAGCTATGCGGATTTAAGGGAGTCTACTGTATTATTAACAAACGTAAAATGACATTAAAAAGTTATGGGAAAGTAATTTTTTTTTAAATAAGTAAAACTCTAAACCTCTAAGAGATTGAATGAAACATATTTGATGTAACATCCATTCTTCTCATAATTTCGAAGCTTAACAATTGCATTTAATTGTCGTTAGTGAAGAACAACACTGTGATAGTTTAGTTTACATGAACGTGAAAATTTCTTTTCTCTATAAACTATAAATGGAAATTTCAGTAATTTGTATCTTCAGAGAGCGAACATAATAGGGTTCCCAGCGACATAGAAAATCTGAAAAGTCTTTCAAAGTAGTAAGGGAAAGTCATGGAAATTTTAAAATGTATAGGAAAAGTCAGGGAATTTACAAATATTTCCTAAAGAGTCATGGAAAGGTCTTAGGGGGGGTTGGAATTTGAATTTGAAATCATTTCTTTTTCAGAAAAGTGGTACTATATTTCTCTCCACATGGCGCCTCTGAAAAATCTCTAGAGTCTTGTCGGTTTCAAGATCGAGAAATTCCTTCAAATGCAATACAGAAAAATCATAATATGGACAAAAGTTTTCTACATTTTTGAGACTTTTCCATGACATTTCACATTACTTTGTTGTATGGCATTCATATTTTCTTGAAAGGTGCTTGAATTTTCTGCAGGGAAAAAAGTATAAACCCTGTTATTACTATACAAATTTCAGATTTTTTTTTTTTTTATGCTGCTTGTTATTTTGTGTTATTTAAAGTCCCGTTTGGTCACGGAATTTTTTGGGGTTTGGTCAGGGAAATTGCCAGACATGTTTTGCTGGGAACCTTGCATAATGCATTTTAGCCCCACCCCCCTGAAAATGTGGGCCCGGGGCACATGCACCGTGTGCCCCTGTGACGATCAGGCCCTGGGTGTTGTGGTAGCCCCATATGGATTTTCACTTCATTTGACTGAGCTATTTCCCGCTGGCAAGTTTATTTGCCAGGCAAAAGACAATCAATAATTCAACAATAAATGACAAATATAATATATCCTCGGGCATTAATAACAGATGACGGAGGAATGAATTGTAATGTTTTAAGTGGAAAGAACCTCAAGAAATATTTATTGAAACAAATGGATAAATAATACTTATTTTATAATTCTCTAAAAGTTGAAACCGGCTTTGAATATCGTACAAATATTTATTTAATTTCAGCAAGTACAGAAGGTCGCTCACACTTTATGGAAACGATTTTCACAATCAATTTCTGAGCATATATTTCACATTGCTTGCGACAATTTTACTCTACTGTATAGCCCTGACTCTTGATTATAACTCCGGAGCGAATTTTCCATCCTAGTCAATTTTTCTCTTAGTACAATCATATCAATTGTCTCCCATACCTCTTGGAAAACTTTCCAATGTGTGGTGGATAGCACTTTCTAACGCTCGCTTTAACAAACACATAGGTGGTGATAAATAAAAATGTATCTCAAATTTTAATTGCTTAAAAGACGTATAGCCAAATAGTGAAAAAGTATCCAAACCGGGACTCGAACCCGAATCATCAGTATAGGGCACTGACGTTCTACCAACTAAACCACTTGGAACGATACCTAGCCTGGCACTTCTCACTATTACTGCAATCAACTACTGCAGATGTGTAGACCGAATCAAATGCTTTTTAACTCCCTATTATTAGTACTTTTCACTAGTAATAGTGAGAAGTATAAGTGCCAGGCTGGGTATCGTTCCAAGTGGTTCAGTTGGTAGAACGTGAGTGGGCTATACTGATGACCCGGGTTCAAGTTCCGGCTTGGATACTTTTTCACTATGTTGGCTATACGTCTTTTCAGCATTAAAAGAAAAAAAGTGAAATATTATGAATGTAAGACGTGAGAAAAATTTTCTATGGAATTTTTTTTTCCAAGTATTAAAAATTTATCGTTACACTGGATTAAACATGGCTTTATTTAAGTGAGTGTACCAAAAGAAGTGCAATTTTTCCGATTATTAATAACTAGCAGACTACGCCCGCTGCGCTGGTCGGTTTCTCCAAAAGAACCTTGAATCAAACGAAATATATCGGTGAATTTAACCTTGTATTTTAAAGTAATCTGTACCTTTACCTGGAATATCCTAAAATAACATAAAAAAGATACTTATTTTCACTAAGTTAAGTTTTTTTAATACGGTTTACTGTTACGTTTACAATTTATTACTTACTGTTTTCCATTGATTTATACGTTTTATAGCTACATTTTTTAATAACGTGAATTAACCTATATTATTCACAACTAAAAAGAAATAGCGATCTAGTATTTGTCGAAAAATTAAATAAAAATCATGCACTCATGACATCATAATTCACTTTTATATTTTAACAGAATAATACGGCTACTATAATTAGTGACTATATACTAGTGACTGGTGCTGACACATTGCTTTTATTTATTTATTTTATTTTTTATTTTTTTACGCGTGAAGTTTTCGTTGTAGTACTCCATTGTGAAATTTGGTAATTTCTGAAATTCAATATTTGAAAAAGTGCATAATCAGTGGATTTGAAATTTATATCAAGAAAAATGTAATTTTTTACCTTTCTAACGCAGTTTCTCTAACAATTCTCTGACAAATACTTTTCGAGCAATTAATTTTTTCAATAACTTCAAACGTTTCATTTTCCGAGATTAATCTGTGGCAACGATTATCGAAAATCCCAGTCGTCAGCAACACGTACCTTTTTATTAAAGAGGATAATAATAAAAAGAAAACTGCCCAGTTAAACTGAGGGCATTGAGCTCACAGGCTATTCACACTAATTGTATATTATACTCTTATTTCAAAGAATTTGAAAAATAAAGAAAAATAAAGAAATCGACAATATATTAAGGGGGGAGGTCATCCTTCCGTTACCCCCCCCCCCCTCAGAGTTAACTAATGAATCCCTTAAACTAATCCGGGAAGCCTCTAATTACAATGAATATATATATACAAAATTTGAAGAAAATCGGATAATTTTGCATGAAAAACCCATTTATCTAAATTAAGGGGGGTTAACCCCCCCCTTTCCCCCTCATAGTTAACTAATGAATCCCTTAAACTAATCAGGGAAGCCTCTAATTACAATGAATATATATATAAAATTTGAAGAAAATCGGATAATTTTGCATGAAAAACTCATTTATCTAAATTAAGGGGGGGATTATCCCCCCTTTCCCCCTTTATACATAACCAATGAACCCCCAAAACTATTCAGAGAAGCGCATTATCACAATGAACCTATATACAAAATTTGAGGAAAATGGGATAATTCTGCATGAAAAACCCATTTATCTAAATTAAGGGGTGTTAGCCCCCCGTTCCCCCCTTTTATACTTAACCAATGAACCCCCAAAACTAATCAGGGAAGCGCCTTATCACAATGAACCTATAAACAAAGTTTGAAGCAAAACGGTTATTTCTATCAAGAGTTATCGCGTTACGTACATACATACAGAACGGGCGGGCACATCAGCTCTGAGGCTTTGATAGCCTGTGAGCTAAAAAAAGAAATGGGTTTGTGAATGTAAAGAAAAAATTCCAAAAGAATTCATGACTGTTACTAGATTTTGTTAGGAAATTAAAGGTAAAAATGCAGTAAAACTAAGGTGATTTAACTTTATTATCAGTAAAATAGAAGAAATTCCAGCTTTATATGAAAAAGACATTAATTGAGCAATGTTGAAGTCTCCCATCTGCTCCCCCATAACTCAACTGACGCATATTTAGAAAAGAAAGAATCCCAAACGGGAATAAATTGTGTCTCAATTGAAGAAATGCGTGTAAAATCATCTATACATCTCCTCATCAATGACTTTTTTTCTGAATTTGGATTACTTAAATCTAAAGAAATTCAAAAACATTGAAAAAAATGTGGAAAGTTTTACAAGAGTTATAAGGGAAATTTGACATGACTGTAACAAGGAAATTCTATTATCATAGAAATTTCGACCCAGAGCTACAGCCAAACGTCAAGGCTATCCAACAAAGTCAAATTGTTGCAAAGACTATGTCATTTATGTGTAGAAATTAACTTTGAAAATCCTTTCCAAAAAGTGTGAACGACCTTTTCTGTATTTGCCAGTTGAAGCAGACATACTTTTTGAATGCTCAATTAACCCTTAAACGATATGAGACTTCTTAAATTTATCACCAAATGAGAAAATTTGGGAATATAAATTCTCTCTCAAACATTATTGAAATCTTGTTTTAATAATGTTATAAAGCATGTTGTGATCCTTTGTAAATTAAACAATAACTTAAAATAAAATTCTATATATTGTTAAATATTATAATAATTCAACAAACAATAACACTTTTAAATTTCTAGATTTCTGAATTTATAAAACAAAATTTGTTTGTGAAAAAAGTAATGATGTCTGTTTACCTTCTGTAAAAACCTGAGTTTTTCATCTTGGCAAAATTGCTTGTCAAGATTTATCGTTGAATGATGAAAAGAGATCAAGTACATCTTCAGAAGATGGTCTCTTCATTGGATCAATACTTGTACATTTTCGCACTATGTGCCTTAGCTATAACGAAACTTTGAATTAAATAATCAATTATTTAGATATGTACTATTTTTTATAGATTTACACTTACCTCTAATTTATGCATAACGATGATACGGATTTAAAAATACTCATAACTGATAGCATTGCATGAGTGACTGGTCTGCCAAGTGATGTATATCTTGGTGAAAATCACCTGCAGACTCAATTTTAGTGGTTGATTGGCAGGTCCCCATCGATTTCTCTAATGAAATTACTGCATCAGATAGTATAATACAATAGGGACGGCTCCTGTCAGTGGGGGAAGGATTTTATTAGAAAATTCAATGGGACCTACCAGTCAACCACTAAAATTGGGTCTGCAGGTGATTTCCATCAAGACATGACTTGGCAGACTAGTTCCATTTCAATATGCTAATCGAGTTCCATCTAATCCTGGAATTTCAGCCGTGAACTCGATGAGGGGATGGTTTGTGCAGCCACTTCCCCCACTACATAGATAAACATATGTATGTTAATCTATGCCCCACTATAAGTTATTATTTGTTATCAGGCAGCTTTTAGCGTGTTCAAAAGTGATCGTGGGAAAATCGTTGAAAAACAGTGTTTCGAGAGATAATAGAGTTTAACACCTTGAAGGGCGGTGGTTTATTTTTAGACAACTTAATTTTAATCCCTAAAAGTTACATTGGCACACCAAAATTTTGGAATGAACATTTTCTCTTTATTAAGCACGTGAAGAAAACCTTTTACTTATTTTCAAATAAATTTGTTTGTTTGTAAATTTTGGTGTCATTCAATCATTTCAGCGTTTTACGGATATATAAGTACTTTGCCCCTGAAAGAGTTAAAAGTTTGCCCTCTCAGGTATTGCTGGTCTGCGCTGCACAGTGTTTATGGCTCTATCGGGACAGGGAGACCAAAAAAAAAACTGAAGGGACAGCGGCTTTAAAATCGGGACAAAAAATACAGTAAACCTTATTTAAGCGGAATCTGCCTAAACCGGAATCTTGTCTGATATGGAAAATATTCATGGTTCCTACGGATGAAATACCATACAAATATACTTGCTAAGATTTAGATATGGCTCTATTGGGACAGGAAGACAAAAAAAAACAACTGAAGGGACAGTGGCTTTAAAATCGGGACAAAAAATACAGTAAACCTTATTTAAGCGGAATCTGCCTAAACCGGAATCTTGTCTGATATAGAAAATATTCATGGTTCCTACGGATGAAATACCATACAAATATACTTGCTAAGATTTAGATATGGCTCTATCGGTACAGGAAGACAAAAAAAAACAACTGAAGGGACAGTGGCTTTAAAATCGGCTGTTTAAAACGGAATTCCGTTTGAGAGTAGTTTTATTAACATGGGGTTTACTGAACAAAATAGAGTAAAAGTTGTGAAAATAAAATCGCTAGAACCGCAAAAAAATTCAGTTTTAGACAAGTTTTCGTCTAGTCAGGTAGATTTAAGGTATTTCTTTATTATTTGATTGGATTCACTAAAGTAAAAGCCTTTAAATGTGTGCACTTACCGCTTCCAAAATGTGCTCTTCGTCATCAGCTTTATCAGATCTTGCATATGCTTCTTGGCGTCTGCGAAAGAAACTAACATCTGTGATTCTTTCCACTGTGCTCTTCTTTGATGTGGCCGATGCAACTACAAAATCAATTCCGGGACGTTATTTGTAATTAAGAAGTTCTGAACTTAGTGATCAGCGCGTCGCGCTACCACGCTACAGATCCACAGTTCGATTTCGGACTACGGACTGCGCAAGGTTCACTTAACCTTTCATCCCTTCGGGGGTAATAGTATTCTGAATGTGTTGGAAAGAGTTTCATAATCTATGCTTGACGCATGATTTGTCATTCGTGTTTCTTTTTTTAACACTTTCCAACCTAGTTGAAAAGTGTTTATGACTTCGGCTTGTCTGGCCGTCTGTGTCTGTCCGTGCTCTAACTCCCGTAAATATGCTCGGATTGCCTTGCAATTTTTATATGTTATTGTCGTTATCTATAGCATGTTCTCTATTTCAACTGAAGTGTGTAGCACTTATAGTTTTTTTGCAATAAAATTGATATATGTTAATGATGTATACTATGACATGTTCGGTATTGAAAATGAAGTATGTAACGTTCATACTTCATTTACAGGGACACTCAAAAGAATTCCGTTACATTACGTCTATGGAGAAAAATCGTCTGCGGTTTAATTAAATAATGTTTCACTATTTTAAACGCATTGAAATTTATATATATCACTAAGGTGCATTACAAGAGGTTTACTACAGAATATTGTGCGTATAGCAGTCATCGTTCATTTACAGGGACACACAAAAGAATTCTCTACTGTCTGTTAACAATAATTCCTGGAAGTGCGTTTTAAGTTGCTGAACGCGATTTTAAATTTAACTCACATTTTGTTTATTACTTGGTGAGTATAAATTCTGTAGATCATATACAGGGAAGCACAATAGTTCGCGAACACATTTCCGTTTATTGACAGAAACTCCAGAAGAAGAATTTTAAACTGTGCTACGCGTTTCCTAACTATAAACTAAAATTTAGCATCCTATGTAGTATATATACAAATCTATAGATCCTATACAGGGCTGAATAAACGTATTCGGATATTTTTCCGAATATTGTATATGTTGGAAATTCCTGAAATTACGTTTTTAAATATGTTATGCGTTTTCCAAATTGTTTACTTCGATGTTATCTTTCAGCTTATTAAACGGCAATGATTTGTAAAATTCAAGCTCTCATTTCTCCATGTTTTCATACCTTTGGGTGCAGGAAAACACAATGGTAAACGTACGAGCCAACCGCTAAAATCGGGTTTTCGGGTGTTTTCCACCAAGATATGATTTGGCAGACCGATTGCGTTTTAATATGCGAACCGAGTTTTAACTAATTCTGGAATTTCAGCCGTGAACTCGATGAGGTGATTGTCTGTGCTGTCGCCTCCCGGTCTAAAAACAGCTGACATTTGATGTACGTTTCTCGCGAGATCTATTAGAAGGAATTTCAATAGTTTTATTAATTGTTTTAGCAGTAACTAAACTATCAATTAGTCATTCACTAAAAAATAAATAGAAGCGGTTTCTTTTTTGTTAATTATTAAACTCATTTATTTATTTATTTATTTATATTTAATATTCTAATTTCTTGATGTACGGAAATACAATATATTCACAATATACACAATGTATATAATTCAATATACAATAAACTCTTCCGAGTTACCCAAGATTTTGAAAAGGTGCCGTATTTAACACTTTCCAACATAGTTGAAAAGTGTTTATGAATTCGGTTTGTCTGTCTGTCTGCCTGCCGTCTGTCTGTATGTCCGTGTTCTAACTCGCGTAAATATATTCGGACTGACATGCAATTGATATTATTGAGGTTTAGTATGGCATGTTCGGTATTGAAAATGGAGTGTGTAGCACTTATAGTTTTATTACAGGGATACTCAAAAGAATTGCGTGACATTACGATGTATGAGGAAAAATTATTTACGGTTTATTTGAATGATGTTACACAATTAGTTTCAAGCACATTGTAATTGATGTATATCACTAAGGTGCATTAGAAGAGGCTTACTGTAGAATGTTCAATATTGTGTGAATAGCATAGCCATCATTCATTTACAGGGACACACAAAAGAATTCCTTACTGTCTGTTAACAATAATTCCTGGAAGTTCGTTTTCAGTTGCTGAACGTGATTTTAAACTTAACTCATTTTTTGTCTATTACGTGGTGTGTATAAATTATGTACATCATATACAGGGCAGCACAAAAGTTCGCGAATACATTTCCGTTTTTTGACAGAAATTCCAGAAGGAGAATTTTAAAATGTGCTACGCGTTTCCTAACTGAACTAAAATTTAGCATTCTATGTAGTATATAGTATACAATTCCATAGACCATATACAGGGCAGCACAAAAGTTCGCGAATACATTTCTGTTTATTGAAAGAAATTCCAGAAGGAGAATTTTAAACTGTACTACGCGTTTCCTAACGGAACTAAAATTTAGCATTCTATGTAGTATAGATACAATTCCATAGATCATATACAGGGCTGCATAAAAGTATTCGAATATTTTCCGAATATTGTTGGTAATTTCTGAAATTATGTTTTTAAATATGTTATGTGTTTTCCAAATTGTTTACTTAGATATTATCTTTCAGCTTATTCAAAGATAAAGATTTGTAAAATTATTTTGGAAGTGTTACATAATCTATGCTTGACGCATGGTTTTTCGTTCTTGTTTACTTTTAGGAACCTTAAAAACCAATATATTATTGAAATTTAAGGAAGCATGCATAAAAACAAAGTTTCTTTTGTTGCCACTGATTTTCGGAAACGCTTCCAAACAGTTTTTATACTGTATGTATCAAACAGTTTTCTTAACCTGGAATATCGGTTTGTAGGATGATTTCAATTCTCAATTAAACATTTTCAGCTGGTTGAGTATATACATAAATTGAATTTACACATGCAAGAGTAACAAAATAATCATTATTATTAATATTAATTTTAATGTTAATGCTGATGCTGTTAATTTATCATGTTTGTCTGTAAAGCATGTTAGTTGAACATGAAAATGTTTAATTGAGAACAGATAGCATCCGAAAAACTGATATTCCGGTTGGAGAAAACTGATTAATTACACTATATAAAAACTACTCGGAAACGTTTCTGAAAAATCAGTGGCAGTTTGTAAAATTTATTTGTTTCTGCGCGTTCTAAAGATAAAGAACACTTTTCGGAAAAGGTATTGTACATTTTAGTTCGTGTTTATGTTATATTTTTTCAATTCCTACTATTAGTTCACACCCTCTATATATTTGTATATCTTGTTCAAATTTTCAATCGTTAATAAAATACTTTTTATTCAACCACTCAAGTTCAAATACATTTTCTTAAACTTGTAGTGAATGACACTTGATGTTAATACAGTTTTTCTTTTCAAATATTAATTCATTAATTTATTAAATTAAATTAATTAATTTTAGTTTTATATTTATATAAAAATCGGTGCGTTCTTGTTATAGGAGCTTGTTATAGGAAGTTTAATCGTCAAGCGACCGAGATACTTATTTTATTACAGAAATTAATCTGCAAACGATATAATTCATTTCACGGAATTAAAAATCATCAAGATCTGAATATTTATATAACTAGCTATAGTACGAACGCACCTCATTTGTCACGTTTGACGTACAATTTCCAACTTATGTTTTTAACTTAATGTAATTCATTTATTAAATGAAACTAATTAATTTTAGTTTTATATTTTCAAATTTTCAATCGTTAATAAAAAAAATTTTTATTCATCCACTCAAGTTCAAATACATTTTTTTAAAAACTTGTAGTGGATGACACTTGATGTTAATACAGTTGTTTCAAATATTAATTCATTAATTAAATTTAATTTCTATTTTGCCACCTAATATTGTGATTCTGTCATATGTATATACATATTTATATTAATTGTAATTATTTAATAAAAAGTAACTAAAATAAAATTTTTCCTTGTTGACCTATAGGTCAACAAGGAAATAAAAATTAAGTCAATTTCAAGTTCAAAAGTCAATTTCAAGTTCAAGTTCTTAAGTCAAAAAAAATTAAGTCAATTCCTACTTATAAGTAGGAATTGACTTATTTTTTTTTTTTTTTTTATGTATATACATTACTTGTTCTAGATTAATAAACAAGTTTTTATTTTTTAAAATGAATGAAAAACTGACATGTGAAAGGTTAAGAAAGTGAAAAGTGTAAAGCAAATTACTTATATTTAATTTGACTTTTAATCAAAACTTTTTTTTTTTACTTACCAGATAGTTTTTCATAGTCATGCTGCTTTTTTCGGCCACTGAAATTAAAATGCAATTTTATTAAATTTGTTAGTGAAAATTTTATTTCTAAATTTATCAAATAAAATAATACGTAGTTTATAAATATTATGATTCAGGAGATTGGAAAAACATTAACCTATCGTTATGTAAATTTGAATTATAAATGTGAAAATGAATAAAATAATGTATTAACCCTTCATTATCTTTAAAATGTATTTAGACAAATTTGTTTAATACACTTCCATATGCTTCATTTTAATCAAATGATTATTAAATTTGTCATTAAAATTTTATTACAATCAATCTAAAATTTGTTTGATTAATATAGCAATATATTTTGAGTATGGGCTATTTTTTATATCGCTTAAGTCATCAAAATTACTTTGCCCCTTCAATGATGACTTATCTAGGCTTTATACTCTAATTATAATTGAACTAGCTGTTACCCGTGACCTACTTCGCATAACATTGAAAAAATAATAAATGCAATAATTAAGCAGAATATTTCACTACCAATAATTAAAACCGTAAATAATTATCTAATCCTTTATCAGATTTCATAGAAGACAATACGGTTTTTCTTTGTTATAGGGGACTTGACATAACTCAGTTTTAAAAAAATTAAATTTTGTGCCAAATAATCTCGAAAATGAAACTGTAACCAATGGAAAAAGGAGGGCCAAATAAAATCGTGGAAATTGACGAATTGGGTAAAATCAAATGTCAATTTTACCTGATAAACCATTTTACCAACATCAATAGCAACTTGTTATCTCTTCATCTCAGATGTTGTGTTCATACTCTTAACTTGAAAGAAAGTGCTGATATAAAATACTTATTAAATGATAGAAAAACTGCATTAGGGAGGCTTCATTTGGAAGTTTTCAGGAAATGCAATGAATTATGGAATGCTGCAAGACGGCAAAAATCATCTGAAACTATACACAATATTTTAGGCCATACGTTATCCCGTTCAGGACCGACGAGATGGAATGGTTTTTACGATAGTTTAAAACAAATTTCTGCAGTAGGAAATAAACATTTCATCTTTGGGGAACAAAAATCCGTTAACAGATATTGAACATGATTATATTGATGAATCTATTTCATGCGCCTCACTTATAGTAGATGCAATTGATATTTTACAAGGCAGTGAAACGTTTTATGATGTTGTTTTGCCTTGTCTATTAGCTATCAGAAAAAAACTAAAGAAGCTACTTAGACGGGATCTCAAATAGTGTAGACCACTAGTAAACAAGTACATTGACAGCATTAATGAGAGCTTTACTGACTTTATAGACTTTTCGGTAATGTAGCTGAAAACTCAATAATTGCTGTTTTAAGTTATCCTAGGTTTTAAAAAAATGATTTTCTTGAGTACCATTGATGAGCCATAAATATTAACAGCTGAAATATGTGATGAAATCACTCCAAACGTGAAAGATTCTTTCATTCAAAACTGTTTCACTAAAAAATCAAAGGAATATTTTTTAAATTTATTATTTCGGTCCAGATTCTGATAGTGAGTGTGAGGAATCGGATATCCCTAAAAATAAAGCCGAACTCAATATATCAGATTTTTTGCGGAAGAGTGTCGAGATGTAAGACTCCTAGAAAGTTATCCGTTATTAAAGAAGGTATTTGTGAAATACAATACACCAATGCTGTTTTCCCCAAGGATGTTTTCTTTTGCTACGATGTTTAATTTATCGACATCTCAAAATTTATCGGATGCGATATGTTTGAAAAGAAAATATTGATGAAGAATAATTTAATTTACTTTGAAAAAATAAGTTACATGTTGGCTAATTATTAAATTAGAGCTGAAGAACTGGCAGGGAGTAAATAGTATTTTCAGAATCTTCGTAGTTGAAACTTAATATTAAAACCAAATTGTGAAGACAGAATGTTTAAGGTATGTTCTTTATCACTTATATAAACATTATCCCGAATCTAAAAAATCAAATTAAAAATAAATCATTTTTGTATGACCGAAACTTAATCAGTTATAATAATTTGAATTATTTGTATTTTCAGCTTTAACGCGCCTTCCGGTCTCACAAAACTTTATATAATAAACTCGCATTTTTAATTTATAAATCAAAATTTAAAAAACATACCTCCCAATTCTTCTGTTTAACTTTATTGTTATTTTATGATTATTGTCATTTCCATATGTAAATTTTATGTAATTGTTACTTTGATTGTTTATATGATATCTTGATTATTTTAATACAGTAAATAACTGAAAAAAAATTATAGTTTTGGAAATAGATATTGAATCTAAAAAACATAAACCTGTTTTGACAGAAAATTTCTCTATTATTTTGCCTCATTCACGGAATCATTTGAATTTGTATATGCATAAAACATGCAGACTTAACTTTTAACTGATGTGACAGAAATTGTTACATCGCTACTGTGAGCAGCCTCTGAGACCACTTGACTGGAAGACGGATAAAGCGGCCGATTAACTCATACGATACTGTTTCAGTACTGAACTTTATGTATAGCAATATTATAATTAAAATTGAACTATTCAGAAGTATTTAACGATAGTACTAGCCGGGGCGCCATTTCAAAACTTTCTTGGGGGGGCAAAGTTTTTTTTAAGGTAGGGGCATAGCCAAGGGTGGAGTTCGGGGAGGTGGCTGCACCCCCCCCCCCCCCCCCGCAACCTCTCCGTACGAGAAACGTTTACTTAATCATATATACAGAGACAGCAATACTTTTAATGCGGAATCTCAAGACCTCTGAAAAATTCCGTTTTAGACAGGTTTTCGTCTTATCAAGTAGAATTTAAAAATATTATGAAAGTTTTCAGTTGTAGACAGGTACCGTTTTTTTCAGGTATTCTTTAAGACTGTTAAAACCTTCTTTCTATAAAGCACTGTATTACAGTGTATTACACTGTATTTCACTGTATTACAGTGAAACGTGTCTAAGCGAAACCTGTCTATAACATAATTCTTTCTCAAACAGCAATAAAAATCAAGTTTCGACGAAAAAAACGCCATACAATTATACTTGCTAAGATGGGGACCTGTCTAAAATGGAACTTTTTTACAGTCCTTTTCAACTCCTTTGCAGGTTTTAGTTCAGGGGCACACTTTCACCAGTTTCTTGGGGAAGGGGGGGGGGGGGGGAGCAAAGCTTTTTTTTTAGAGACGGGTTGAAATACCGTGCAGGATTGCCCAAATCGTGCACAAAATAGAAATAGGCCCCCACAATAAAAAATGCAGTGTGAGATTTTGCCTTCTTATCTTAACTTCTTTCACAAACATGTGATTCTTCAGGGAATATATTTTTAATTTTGGTGGTAGACGCGAATATTTCTTCTTTCTTTTACGCAAAAGCGATTCGTCAAATTTTACGAATTGGAATTAGAAAAAAGAGTTAATTTGGCAAAATTGATCGCGGAAAAAATCGTTAATTTTTTCAAACAACCGATATTACGAAATATTAACTATTACGAATTTCGCCAAAGATCACTGAAACAAATAGAGATTTTCGTCAATCGGTCGCGGAAAAAAATCGCGAATTTAGTATAACTATTGCGGAAAAATATGGCGAAATTCGACGAAAGATTGAACAAAAAAATCACGAATTTAGTCAAACAATCGCGCAAAGAAGGGGAATTTCGTCAAAGATCGCAAAAAAAAATCTACTTTTTGTCAGTCGGTTGCGGAAAATGACTTCCGAATTTCAACAAACGATCGTAGAAAAGAGTCGCGAATTGCATCAAAAGATTGCGAAAACAAATAGCGAATTTCGTCGATCAGTTGCCAAACGAAAAGTCATGAATTTCGACAAATGGTGGAAAAAAATTCGTCAACGATCGGAATTTCGCCACAGATTGCGCAAAAAAATAGCAATTTTTGTCAGTCGGTTGCGGAAAAAGACCTGAATTTCAACAAACGAGCGTAGAAAAGAGTCGCGAATGATGACAAAAACAACTAGCGAATTTCGTCGATCGGTTGAAAAAAGTGTCACGAATTTAGACAAATGGTAAAAAAAATCAATTCCGTCAATGATTTACAGAAAATAGCGAATTTTGGAAAATTATCACAGAAAAAAAAGGAAACAATCACGAAGAAATGTCGTGAAATTCAATCGGTCACGAGATAATCAGCACACGAACACCATCAAGAAGTTACGAAATTTGCAAATGTTGTAATCCATAGGTATATAAGAAACTTTTCATTAATGGTTTTCTGTCAGTAAAAATTTTCCGCAATCATTTTCTGCCTTCCTCTTCGGATTATGATGATCTAAATTCTATACAATTCAGAAATCTGCAAAACCCTTGGTCTCGTGTCTCTTGCTCCGGCAATAGGTGGGGCAACACGACCCAATCTGCATTACGAATCGAGCCGGGTTGACGCGGCTTATTTTAGTTGCGGGTCAGGTTGACTTCAAACATTTGACTACGGTTGGAACATATATGTCCCAGTAGACAATTTTTTATTCTATTAGTACGACTTTTTGAAATCTGTCATACACTTATATTAGGTTATTTTCGAGAGAAATCTGTCACAAGGAATTTTTTGGAAATTGTAGAACAATTGGATGCATAATTAATAGTCAAACCTGGCCCGATATCAAAGGGTTAATTGTTTCAGGTTCAAGTTGGGTTTTCACTCTTTTGAGTCGGGTTCGTGTTGCCCGAGTTTTCAAAGAAATCCTAAATATTTTCAGATGAAAAAAAAATTATTAGAGATATAACTGTAGTCTACTTTTCCAAATCGTATTGAAATATGGATTAATTTTCTGTCATTTCGGGTGGGATTGCGGTCAATGAAAATTTTTTTGGACGTTTCCGGGTTTACTGGAAATTACAGTCCTGCATCGGCTGCCCGAAATTCATTTCGTTTGGGTTTGGTGGATTCACTTTTTTTGTTGTTGTTGTTTCGGGTCGAGTAAACTTTATACGCTTCGGGTTATACTTTGACGCTTTCGAATCGAGTTCGAGATGAACCGATTATACAAAAGGAGATTCTGAATAATTTTCAAAGGAAAAAAACTATAATATATTTGAATATTAATGATTTTGAATATTAATTTGATAATTTAACAATAATATAATAATAATATAATACATATTAATTATAAATTTATATTAATTTGAATATTATGTGTTCGTGTGTTACTTTTTGTACATAAGCGGTAAACTTGTAGATTACTTTTCCATAAATGTATTAAAATATACATTCATTTTCTTTCACTTCGGATTCAGGTATAAATATTTCGGATTCGGCTTGAAGTCTGTAGGGTTAAAGTCAGGATTCGGGTCGGTTACAACCAAATCTGGACAGGACTCTAGTGTCAAGCTGTGGGGATTTTTTAGAGCATACTGTATATATAATATTTAATAAAATAAATGATTTAATAGCATTATAACGATTGGAGTAAATATAATGTGACACTAATAAAACAAAATTAACAAATCATATAATTAGAAAATTGAATACACCTACCCCATCCCCCCCCCCCAAAAAAAAAAAAATTCCCCTTAAATTATTGGTTAAAGAGAGAATTTATCACTAAAATTCTAGCCTTGGGGGTGACGAGTTTTCTTTTAATCAAGCTGTACACAGCTCAGAAGCAATTCATAGAGTTTTTTCTCGCATATATTTCTAAACCTAGCCAAAATACTCATTAATGATAAATGTCTCACTTATAGAATGTTGTAATAGCAAGGCTTTAGAAAACATTTCAATGTGTATAGTGTTTATTAAATGTTTATTACTTTCTTCTATGCTTACAAGAAAAAGGTATTGGGTTTATAAAAATTTACCACTTCCGGTTTTCGAAGGATTTATACGTTTTAGAAGGTCCTGAACGCAATTGGACTATTTTTAGAAAATGTCTGTCTGCGTGTCTCAGTGTCTGTATGTGACAAAAAATTTGTGGACGCTGTATCTCAAGAACTAATGTACGGAATTTGATAAAACTTTATATTCAGTTAGACATTGATATAAATGGGTGGGGATTAGTTTTTGGTGTAAATCGTTCAACAGATGGCGCTGCTATGCTACATTTTTCATGATTTTTACGATAGCTATATTTCAAGAACTAATGCACAGAATTTCACCAAACTTCAGATTCGGTTAGACCTTGACAAAAATAGATGTTGATTACGATTTTGTATAAATAGCCCAACAGGTGGCGCTGCTATGCTACATTTTGCACGATTTTCACGATAGCTATATCTCCAGTACTAACGTACATAATTTAATAAAACTTTAGATGCAGTTAGACCTTAATATAAATTGGTGCTGATTTGTTTTTGGTGTATGTGAAACCTGTATGAGATAGAAAAAAGTTTTGGGATTGACACAACTGACTAGTTTTTTTATTGTAATCAAATCTGTGAAATCTCACGTTATTTTAGCATTTGAATCATATTTTGATTTTTTTTTTTTTGTCTAACCTGTGATAACTGATAATTTTCTGAAATTTCAAATTCCTTGGGGGGGCTGCTGCCCCCCCCCCAGCCCCCCCGACATGGCGCCCCTGAGTACTAGACAGGGAGGCGGCAGCACAAACAATCACCTCATCGAGTTCACGGCTGAAATTCCAGAATTAGTATTCGCATATTAAAACGCAATCGGTCTGCAAAGTCATATCTTGGTGGAAAACACCTTAAAACCCTATTTTAGCGGTTGACTCGTAGGTTTACCATTGTGTTTTCCTGCACCCAAAGGTATGAAAACATGGAGGGCTAGGAGCAGGAACACACAATGCTAAACCTATAAGCTAACCACTAAAATCGGGTTTTCGGGTGTTTTCCACCAAGATATGACTTGGCAGACCGATTGCGTTTTAATACGCGAATCAAGTTTGAACTAATTCTGGAATTTCAGCCGTGAACTCGATGAAGTGATTGTATGTGCTTCCGCCTCCCGGTCTATACTAGAGCTCCAAACGAAACACAATTCTAATATTATCTGTAATTAAACAAAAAATTACAACTTAAACTCTCAAAAGGACAAAAGCAAAGGTCTGTAAGACCGCTAACAGCAGTTAAGGATTAAATACGAAGGAATCGAACAAAACTATTCATTTTGTTATAAAACAAGCATTCTTTTTAAGAAAATGTGTCAAAATGCGTGTTTTGAATGCATTTCCAAAGTGTGGAACCCACGAAAGGTATAATTAGTAAAATTAGTATAATTAGTAAAAAAAACAATTATCAAACGGGTATTTACTGGGGTGTCAGGACTTAAAATTGGAAAAAAGGACCATTTTCAACATTCAATATCTTAAAATGTATATATCACTTTAAAACACAATTTTTGGATGGATGAAAGATTATATGTTCTTTCATTTTATATGTATTTAAAAAATGATAACATGTAGAATTAATATTTATAGGCTTCGAGATATTTTTCGAGCAGAAAATTGACATGACAGCTTACTCGCTGGATTACAAAAGAAATATTGCATCTGGAACGAAAAATTTGGCGCTTAATTAAACTTCGGATTGTAATAATTACCCTGAACCTAAATAAATTTGTATTTAAAACATTTTTATATTTTTAATGCAAAACTGTATTTAATTTATACAAAATTTTGAAATTTTCAACAGTATAAGCACCTGAAAAAATATTTTTTTAACAGAAATAAAAATTTACGTTCAGTTTATGCCGACTAAAATGAAACATATCTTTCGAAATTTTCATGAAAATATATTGAAAAGTTTTTGAGATATAAGGAAAGGGCACCTGTCGTCACTGTTGGTTCAATTACGGTTGGTTAGCAAGAAAAACCTGTTTGTTCTTTATGACTCCTACTGTACACATGAAATGGGGAAATTTGATTGGTCTACGTGAAATTGGTCTATAATATGATTGGCCTACGTCATCATGACGATCCCTGCAATGATAGCTACTACAAAAATGTAGTGGTAGATTGGTTGATGGAACTGTTTGTTTGTAAACATGACCTTTCCTTATACTGCGCGTTATGCCCGAAAACATCATTTTGAGAAAAATGACTTTAAAATTTTTTTTTACTAATTCAGCTCTGAGTGTGTATAATTCTAAAAGCCATAACTTCTGTTCTAATGCGAATTTCAAGGAAACAATTATATCAAAATATTCAGAAAAGATAAGAGTTTACATATAAAAAAGATAAAATTTCGAAAATTTTGAAGATTGAGTCCTGAGAACCCTTAAAAAAATTATAACATCTGAAATTATTTTGTTTTTTAGTATATTTTAAAGATTCGCTTTGGTGAGAGGAGGTAAAAATGTAGAGCAACCCTGATGATTTATTCTGGTGTAAAGCTAACATCGAACTGTTACATTTTACTTATACAATATTCTTTCTTTTTCTGTTTGACGCAACTTCTTTATGATATAAGCAGAATTTAGTATGTTTATTTAAACGCCATTTGCAGCAACAAATTAGTAATGTCATACAGAATCTTTTTTTTTTAATTCTTTGAAATGTTTAAAAATTGTCTACAAATATGTACACGTGCAACATAAAAATTTCTTTAAATGGTGTGCAATAGACAATATTGAACCAATAGTGTAATAGACAATATTGGTGGGTAATAGACAATTGAACTGTTCTATTTTGCTTATACCATATTTTTTCTCCTTCAGTTTCTCGGAAAAAAAAAAAAAAAAGGTGCTCAATTGTCCCTTCTAACCTATATGATTTTGACCTCAGTGTATCTGGATAATTTTATGTGATTTTTTGGAATAGAATCTGAGTTAGGGACTTTTTTCGGAAAAACCACTTATTTGGGAGAAAATTTCAGAACCTTTGCAGAAAATGACTTTTGACTATCTGGCAACAATGACTTCAGCCAAGCCACTGCTTGTACCAAGAATGTCGCGGATTAAATTTTCAACTTTCAGTTAGAAATTTTGTTTAACTAATCTCTTCCGTTTTTCTTTAAATCTCACATGAAATCATGATAGTATCAAGTAAGAAAAAATACATCATACAAGAAAATGCGCAACAGACTTCAAGGTTTATAGACCAAGTTTTGCGCAGATTTAAAACTCAAATTTCTTCAATTTGTTATTTGGATTTAATGGTCTTTTATTACTTATATGATTACTTTATTAGTATTTCAGGTATTCTATGCAATACATAAGTTGCAGTATAAATAATAAATTAGGGGGGGGGGGGGAATTCAGGTTTTGGACAAAGCTACACGAACATTTAAAGGAATGAAATAGCAGCCCTTCCAAGAGCATAAAGATAATGGTTTAACAAGATTTAACTAGCTGTATATACTTACAGATCTTTATTTTATAATTATCGTTTAGTATAATTTATTTTACTTATACAATAAAGTATGACACAAATATAGAAATAACTAAAGTTATATGCATTATACTGTCAAATATTGTGTAACATTTTCTGGATATAAAAGAAACGTTTACTTAAATTCAATATAACCACATAATTAAACTCTTGGCTACGTCAGGATTCCAGACCATGTAACAGGGTCCGTACAGTTTTTCCATTTTAATATCAGAATTTCGGAATAATAGCATTAGTGTCATTTAATCTCAGAATTTCTGTTTTATCAAATGAGCATAATATTACTCTACAATAATACTGGTGTCCAAATTAAAAAAAACCTATGAAATCTGTATACATTCAACCACGTACGCAATGAACATTGCCGTAAGTGTTAATCAATATTTCGGAAACCTTCAGTTATTCTACGGAAAGCATTTCTAGAAAAACAATTGAAAAGTAGCGAAGAGGAATAAAGTTTACGGAATCGAGTCTGAAATGAAACTCCTTTATTGTCCTGAAATTTCGCAAAAAAAACATCAATGTTTCTTCGCAGAGTTTCAGAAGATAAAAGAAATGCTTCAAGAATCACCAGTAATACATTGAAAGGATACATTGAATTTTTGTAAACGTTTCTCATATTAAGTAGGAAACTTTTATGCATTTTTTTTTTTAAATTGACGCAGGAATCTTACAAGATAATTACTGAAAATTTAAATAGACAATAAAATAGAAAAAAAAAACTTGTTAAAATTTATTTATTCCTGAGTGTGACAGCCAAAGAGATTATATTCAACATTTTGTTTTTCAAAATACATGTTTAAAATAAGCAAAAAAATAGAACTAAGTCCAATTCTTAGAATTAAATAACGTTCAACAGTCATGCAGTAAAAGTCTATGCTATAAATAGCCTGAACTCTGTTCATATTTTGACAAAACATATAAATCCTTTTAAATACTTTTCATCCATCATAAAGACATCACACAACTTCATAAGGTAATCACGTTCAGTAAAAGTCTGCTATGAATAGCCTGAACAGTTCACATTTGGACAAAACATATATATATATTTTAATACTTTGCATCCATCATAAGGAAATTACGTTCAGTAACAGTCTGCCATGAATAGCCTGAACTATTCCCATTTAGACAAAGCACACACATAAATTCTTTGAAATACTTTGCATCCATCATAAGAAAATCACGTTCAGTAAAAGTCTGCTATAAACAGCCTGAACTTTGTACAACAAAAGAAGAATATTACTTTTTATATTTTTTGAGTTTCTTTCTGAACCAATCGGTCACTTTCTGTTTGATGTTTTTCTTTACACCGTGACTTATTTTCTGTTTCTCTCTGTCAGATAGTTCATTTTCGATAAGACATTGCCAAGGATCACATTTGTCTCTGCTCTGATCAAGTCTTGATTTCATAGCTGTTTCTTCAGCTGATTGCAAGTTGCTGTTTTTATCTGTCTGGAGACTCATGTCATACTTAATCTGGACTACACCAACTCCTGCCTTTGTCGTTCTTATTTTCTGAACATTATCCTTCCTTTTAACACTAAGTTGTATGTCATCGACATTTGAAAAAGGATTTGCAGTTAGAGTATCTCCCCAAGACAGTAAATCATTTTCTTTTTCAGACCTAAACGGATTGCCTCCTTTTGACAACAAATTGTTTTCTTTTTCAGATCTAAAAGGATTTCCACCCATTTTCAGAAATGGATGTTTCACAATATCTTGCGCAGAGGGCCGTTCTTCGGGTCTTAACTTCAAAATCGATTTTAAAAAATCTAAAGCTTGTTCTATATCTCTCTCTGATATGATGGAGTAAGGCAAGGAGCTCCTTATAAAATACTCGAAATTTTGCTTTTTCAAAGCTTTCTCAAGAATTGGCTTCACGTGCGTCGACCAAGACCAGTTTTCATCAGTATACTGCATCAATTGTATCTGTGGCCAGTGACCTGTTAACATATTCAGGGCCATCAAACCAAATGTGTACACATCATACGGCACTCCTTGTATATTTTGAGATGCTATTGAATCAAAGCACTCCAGAGGCCTATAAATCAAAGGACCACATATATTTTCGAGAGCCTTTCCTGTGTGATTCAGGCCAGAAAAATCACAAAGAACTGCCCGTTCATCATCATCAATCAAGACATTATCCGTCTTCAAATCACAATGGCATAAGCCTGACAAGTGCAATGAAATTAATCCCTGCAATGCGTCAATCATCCATAGTTTCAACTTGGTCAGTCCATTTACGTCACTTCTAAACTGATTGTTGTGAACAGCCTCATCCAATGCTTTTGGCATCATAGGAGTAATATACATTTTAACGTCTGGTTTATCCATACTCAATACATCTAAAACGGGAAGAATATTTCTGTGACTCAACCACGGCCACACTTGATCTTCAATCAGCCGCACATTTTTCTTTTCCACAATCTTTACTGCAACAACTTCTTTCTGCGGGGAGACAGTACAGCAATAACTGATGCGAACCCACCTTCACCAAGTGGTTTTAAATATTTGTATTTTTTCTGTTCTAAGAAACCAATGACTGCGTCTTTTATATTTTGACGAGACATTTTTTTTTTAACAATGAATAATTAAGGAATGAGATTTTTCTTTTTTTTTTTTTTTTTTTTTTTTTTACATAAACGATTATCGAAAAGATAAAGGTTTTTCGGCAGGGAAAAAAACTTAGATCGTAAAGATTTTCATATAATATTAAAGATAAGTATTTTTTTCGTACGTCTTATATTCACAAATTATATAGGAATGAACTTTTTTCAGATTGTAACAATTAAGTTCAGGAATTACTTTTGTTTAAATATTGTTGTAAAGTATTGTTGCGATTTTTTTTGTTATTGTTACTTGTGAATTAACAATGTAAAAATTATGCATGAATAAAGCTTTGTTGCGTCATCTTTATAGTGCTGCATCATGTGTTATCATTGTGTATATACAGCGTGTCCACGTATAACCTGACCGACCTTTATTTTCGCAACCGTTGGGCCTAGATGCATACTTCCAATTACAAAAGTGGTCAAAATTAGGTGCAGAGTTAAGATAAAAAAAAGTTTGAAGCGAAAAAACAATTTAGTAAAGAATTACAGAATCTAAATTTTCATACAGCCCTCAGGTCCCTATACTTATATTTAGGAACGTGTTATTTATTCAAAAGTATTGTAAACAGAAAAAGTTCCATATCTGTACGACCAATATTCACTGAGAAATTTGAGTTCAAAGTTATCATGCATAGTATGGGGACCGTATACAAATGGAGATGCGAATATATCCCTTATCAGAAAGACAACGAGGTTTTAGAGTTAGATATGATCATGACAAAAAGGTTGTTGTTCAAGTCAAAAAACAGTATAATATTTGTCTAATCGCTGATATTGAAAATAAAAATGTATATTTTGTATAATACATAAAATCACAGTGCACAAACTCATACAAATTTAATAAAGTAATTTGAAATAATAACATAGTAAGTAACTCAAATAAAAACGAAATAGAAATAAACAATGTGAATAAATATCGTCTTTCAAACTTTATCACTACAAGTTCAAAGTGTCTTCTCTGGACTACAATACATAGACGGACACGTGACAGAAATTCATCTTGAACATTTTTTAGCATTATAGGCGTGACACATCTGACGGCGGATAAAATGCGATTCTGCAAATCTACTCGACTTACTTATTCTACTTCGTAAATCTTGCTTTTTAAATAACCCCAAAGAAAGAAATCTAGGGGATTGAGATCCGGCGACCGAGGAGGCCATTCTACCAAGCCTCCATAACCTATGATGTTATCTTGAAACATGCTACGTAGAAGTGTTCGGGAGGAGGCTGTTTTGTGGGCTGGTGCCCCATCATGTTGAAACCACATCTTGGTGAGGTCTGCTAATGAAACATGATGATCTAAGAAGTCAGATAATGGTCCAAATTTTACATACAAGATTTACATACTTTGTACCTGTTAAAGTGCCATAAAAAAAGAAGAGCTCCACTAACGCTCCCTTCCAGATGCCACACCAAACGTTAACAGACCATTGCACTTGATACTTGTTGGGTAGTATGACATACGGATTTTGCACAGACCAGAAGTGTGCACTGCCTACTCACAACACCAGTGTTTGAAAACTTGCACTCATCTGTCCAAAGAATGTCTTTCAGAAATGACGAGTCTGTTTGTAGCTTGTTCATAATGAAATTGCTAAAATCGAACCGTCTATCTTCATCTCCTGGCAAAAACGCTTGTACCAATCGCGGTCGATAAGGATGTGCTCCGTGTATATTTAAAACGTTCCATGCATGGGATTTTGAGCAGCCACAAGCTTCACTGATATCTCTAACACTACACTGTGGATACGCAAGAGCATATCCCAAAATCTCCTCGTCAGAGACATGCATACTTGAGCTTCCAGATCGAGGATATTTTTTAACGCTACCCGTTTCTTGTAAGCGCTTTACAACATTTAAAATCGTGTTTTTAGACGGATGGTTATTATTTGGAAATTTAATTGCGTATTGCCTTGCAGATTCTCGTCCATTCCGATTATACTGGCCATATATACCCCATACTGGCCATAAAGTAATACCATTTCTACGTACTGTTCCGTGGTGTACATTTTAACTACAAGCATTGACGAATCAACTAAATACATCTGGTGTAAGTCATTTTTATTCAGCAATGAAGGGCTTTCGTCATTTTTTGTCTACCAATCGGTATGCAGTGAGTGAAATTTGCATAGGAACCTGCAAATCCCGCAGTACTGCGCACTGCTTTGACATAATAAGGATAGGGGAAATTCAAAACGGACTCCTGAGCTGTTTAGCTGTAAGAAAACCAGTATAAGCCAAAAAATTGAATTAATTACTGAATTAAATAAAATTAAACTGAATAAAAAAGTCTTACGTCTATTTTATAGTATCAGATTTTTCGCTAATTTTAACCTTGAAATTTACGATTTGTGAAAAATCCTGACATGATAGTTAAAAGTGAATGTAATTTTTTTATTCAACCTTAAAAAATACATAAAACGTAATTATAAAAGTTAAAAAACACAACCATCGCAGGTTTATGTTATCTAATCTAAAACTTTTTCTTAAATTTGTTGACGATAATCTATCCGAATTTTTTTTGTGTTATCCTCTAATATAAGTATGTATAAGATAGTAAGCGTTGAAAATCATAATAATATTACATTGTCATCGGATTTAAGTCAGTATGTAAAATTTAACTTCGATCGGACATTTGAAAGTGAGTTAAACTTCGAGTACAAATTTTAAATTGGAAAGACGATCGTTGCAGGTTAAATAAAACCTTATGAAAATAACATAATTTTTGTTAAAAGAAATCATAGCCTCAAATCCTTTCAAAATAAAACATATGTTAAAATACAATTATTTTAATTAATCTGAAACTTAACTAATAAAAATTAACTCAATCGTAATAGTTGTACGATTTCTTTCAAAGCGCAGATACCTTGAAATAAGTTTAAGTACTTTATATACGACCCCTGAAAGCATGGCCGAAATAATATCTTTTTAGATGCAAAAAAGTGGTATAAGTCATGCATTTCAAAGTTTCATAACTCGGTCAATTTTAATGTTAGATGAATGGGACTTTCTTTGGCGTACTTGTTAGTGTCACGGTAAATTTTTACTAAATATCACTTATAGGACCGGGGGACCGTATAAAAATTTAAATTTCGTAATTTTTTAATAAATGTTTTTCTAGACCCAACTCGCTTTAGAAATAATTCTTTACCTTATTTAAACCATTTTTGTAATTGGAAGTATGCATCTAGGAGCAACGGTTGCGAAAATAAAGGTCGGTCAGGTTATACGTGGACACGCTGTATATATAAATATACAAGTAGATTTGTATATGTATTATAGTTGCAGGCATCTACATCATTAACCTCATATAGTAAATTTTTTCCTTTACGATTTTTGAATTTTAACGATTTTTAATGGGCTATTCAATGCAATTTTTAGAGACTTTTCCCGTTCCGTGTCGATTTTTTGTCATTCAGGAAAGAATTCCGATTACAATGTTCTACCCCATTATAGTAAATTTTGTCTCCTGCTATTTTTGAATATTTAACGATTTGTAATGCGATTTTCAATGTGAGTTTTAGCATTCTTCCTTGACCGATTCGAGCGGCGATTTTTTGAAATTCGGAACAAGATTTAAAATTTTTATCCTAATATAGTAAATTTTGTTCTCCGCGATTTTTAATACAATTTTCAATGCGATTTTGGTTTTTTTTTTTTTTTTTTTTTGACATTTGGAAATGGAATTTGGTTTCAGATTTGTAGCCTAATCTAGCAAATGATTTTTGAAGATTTTTTTAATTCTCCGAGATTTTTGAATTTTAACGAATTTTAAGGAATTTAAAATGCGATTTGTAGCATTTTTTCGAGTTCCACGGCAATTTTTTGACATTCAGAAGCGGAATTTGATATCAAATTTTCAGTCTAATATAATAACTTTTTTCTGCTCGATTTTTGAATTTTTAGCGTTTTTTAATGCGATTTTTCGACATTTGTAAAAGGAATTCTGTTTTAAACTTTTAGCGTAATATAGTAAATATTTTCCTCACCTTTTTTTAAATTTTAGCGATTTTTTTTTATCCGATTTTTAGCGTTTTTTCGTGTCACGCGGTGATTTTTTG
The DNA here is from genome assembly GCA_963931845.1 of Maratus michaelseni. Classification (NCBI taxonomy): domain Eukaryota; kingdom Metazoa; phylum Arthropoda; class Arachnida; order Araneae; family Salticidae; genus Maratus; species Maratus michaelseni. The sequence continues at coordinate 378,374,975 of OZ007590.1, read as the reverse complement.
ACATTCAGAAAATGAATTAGGTTTCAAACTTTTAGCTTAATAAATTAATTATCTACTGTGCGATTTTTTATTTTTTTATCGTTTTTTTTCGAGTTTCACGGCATTTTTTTTACAATCGTATAAGGAATTCGATCTCAAACTTTTATCCATTATAGTACATTTTGTCCTCCGTCATTTTTGAAGTTTTTGCGATTTTAAGCGCGTTTTTTTTTTTTTTTTTTTTTTTTAACGATTGATAGTGATTTTTTAACGGTCGTAAAAGGAATTCGTGTTTCTAACATTTAACCTCATATAGTTCAATTTGTCATCAGTAGTGTATATTTGAGAATTCGGCGTCCCCTGCACGGTACAGTGGAGGAGACTATGACTGTGGAGATCTGTGCTAGTGGAGGAATGTACCCACGGACGGGTTCTTGATGGTGTGTGGTGGTATAGATCGAATGTCTACTGTAAGACGTTTGATTTTTTTTTTTTTAATTTCGGATTTTAATTGGGAGCTTTAGAGAATTTTTGAAACATTTTTTTTTTCGTGGGGAATTGTGTGTACTCTAACACGGTGTTTGTTAAAATAGTTTTAATTTGGAGAGTTAGAAATCTGTGATTAATTTTTATTTTTTTATTTTTAATTGGGTGACTTAGAAAATTTCCGGGTATTTTTTTCCCTTTTGCGGAGAATTGTAATCTATAGTACACTTATAGTTTAAATGTATTTATGTGTGGATAATTAGAAAATTTTGTTTTATTTAATGTTTTGAAAAGAATTTTGGGGACATTCTGAGAGGAAATTTCCGAGTAATTATTATTATTATTTTATTTTTTTCGTGGGAAATTGTGTGCGCTCTAACGATATTTTTGATGAAATAGAGTTATTTTGAAGAATTAGACATTTTATTTATTTTATTTTTTTCAATTTTTCGAAAATAATTTTGAGAGCTTAAAAAAAAAAATGTCCATATATATATATATTGTTTGTTTGTTTGTGTGTGTGTGTAAAATGTGTGTACTGTAGGGTAAAATGAAATTTTTGCGGGATTTTTTCTTTTGATGATGTGGAATCTTTAAATAGATTAATTATCTAAATATAATGAAACACAAAGTGTTGATTCCGGTACGAACACATCCATATTACAACAGTGGATTAGTATTTACATTTTTGCAGATAAAAGAAATAATTAAAAATTATTCAGACATGTGGCATTTTTGGACGTATATTTTTTTAATTTTCAAGTTTCTATACGTTTTATAAGTGAATAAAATTTCATATTTACTGTGACGACGCGAAAATATTGGGTACTTTTCCGTCATACAAACACCATGCCAAAATGTATGCTAATGCGCCAATTATTTCAACCTTGACCATGAAAAGGATCTTTATTGTAAACCATGCCAAACATTGTGATTTGCTATATATGGAACATGAATCACTTTTTTATTGTTATTGTTTAACCATAACCTTGCAAAACATTTAAATGTGCTATTTTTCGAATCAAAAATATTTTCTACTGACGCTGAGATGGATTTTACCAATTTTCAATTACCAGATGATGAGAAAGCTGTAATAAAATTATTTCAGGAATTTGGAATTCTGTATAAAAAAAGGTTTTGTTTAAATAACCATGAAATGAAATTATGGATGAGTTCTGAATTTCATCCGCAATGGAGGTGTAGCTTATGATCATGCCGAGAAAGCATGGAAATGCGAAAGAAAACATTGTTTGACGCATCGCTATTGTCTTTTCTTAATGCTTTGATATTTATATATTTATGGTGCCAAGAATTCACATCGATTTAGTTTTGTGAGCTGCAATTTGAAATGAACCACAACACGTAAGTGGACTGGAATAGCTATTTGAGAGAGGTTTGCGCCAATGCTTTGTGTTCACGACCCAAGTGAAAAATCTGTGGGCGTAATAAAATTATGAAAATGGATGAAAGTCTATTTACTTTCTACAAGAAAAAGCAATGTAGGACGTATTCTTCCTCCTCAATGGATATTAAATGGTTTATACATATCGCGAAACACAGGGATGTTTCCTTACTCCAATTTCTGATCGTACAGTTAAATTTTTGTGATGCGATAATACTACATACACAATCTCAATATGAGATCGCTGATCTACGGTAAAATTCATAAGGGAAAGCAATAAAAATATTAACAACCTTTTACTATTAGCAATATTTTGTCATCTTCGAAAAAAAAAAAAAAAAAATCTTTTCTGCCCTGTCAAGGATCAGACATAAGCCTTATCTATGCATTTCCTTTGTATTTTTTTAATTTAGAATTCTATAAAAATATGCCATTTCATCTGGCGATTTTCACTTTAACAGTCTTAGTAATTCTTATACAGGGTCATTCATAATTCCCTCCGGGGTTTCGAAACGTTATAGTAAAAAAACGAAGACGAATATGAAAAAAAGAAACATATGAAATTATTCCGAAACTATTCAAGTTTTACTTACATACATTACAGGTGTTCTATGTGTGAACCCTTGGTCACACGGCATACATCCATGCGATAGTCCAGTTCCTGCCATACTCCGTTTCTTTAAATCTGAATCAGTGGTGTCAGTTCAACGGGCCTTTCGTAATAAATATCGAAAACAGGGACCAACTGACAAAACAATTCATGTGTGGTACCGGAAATTTAAAGAAACGGAGTATGGCAGGAACTGGACTATCGCATGGATGTATGCCGTGTGACCAAGGGTTCACACATAGAACACCTGTAATGTATGTAAGTAAAACTTGAATAGTTTCGGAATAATTTCATATGTTTCTTTTTTTCATATTCGTCTTCGTTTTTCTACTATAACGTTTCGAAACCCCGGAGGGAATTATGAATGACCCTGTATTTTGTCAACTATGATAAAGGATAGATTTTTCTCTTTGTGTAAATTCTTCCGTAACTTTTAATGTTAATTTACTTAATTCATAGACAGAGTTTTTCTTAACCAATTGTTGTAAACCATTAATTGTAAACTTACATTTTTGAAGTTTGAAAGAAAAAGGTTTGAAAATTTTAATTTTTAGTTTTCAATTTTCATTTTTTCTTTTTACTTTTTTTTATAATCGATAATTTATATGTACTTAATCGGAATCAATTACTACATTCAAAAATAAATACCTCGAACTCCTCACTAGCATGGGCATAGCACCGTCAGAAGATTCCGTTGAGGTAGAACGAGATATAGGCAACTTTGGAACTCCTAAGAGATGCCTGGTCATCTCTTTTGGTGTGATTTCATGATATATATGCTGTGTCGCCAAAGTCTTATTCTCCGAGTTCTGGAAATAAGAAATATGCATGTCTTTTTCACTTGAAAATGTATTGAATTAAATTTAAAGTTTATATTAATATACATGTCACATTAAGAGATTTCAGCCAATACACAGTGATCCTGCGTGAGCCGGGTTTACCTGGTTGGCCCGAAAATTCTACATAAAGACAACCCAAAACTCAATCCAAACCCGACAAAAAAAAAAAAAAAAAAAAAAAAAAAAAAAGTGAACACGAGTGTAGCATACTTCAACTCAAATTCAACCCGAATCCGAAATGAAAGAAAATTAATCCATACATTAATACAGTTATGGAAATATTGTCTATAATTATATCTCTAATATGAATATTTTTTCCTTTTACGTTGAAAAATTAACTATATACCCATTAAGTTTACTATCTCTTCAAAGTTTAGTTTTTTCATCTGAAAAAATATTTTAGATTATTTTGAAAAATCGGTTCAACCAGAACCAACCCAACCTGCAATGCAAAAAATTAGCATCAACCCGACCCCGGATCAGGTCGGGTTCAAATAAAATCGGGTTTCCCTATCTGATACAGGGCTCTACCCCTGATTTCGCTCGTAGAGATTTTTAAAAAAAGTTATTGCAAACGATTTTTTTTTGCACGTGAAACATTCTCTCTATAATTTTGCAATATAATTTTAGAGAGAATTATTTAATTATCTGATTTTAATTATTGAATCTGATGACGTAAAGTAATGAAAGCGATTTTCATCAATCGAAGCAATCAATTAATATTTAATTACTTGATTTTGATTCAGTCAAGTTTAAACAAGAACGAAAAATCATGTGTCAAGCATAGATTAAGAAACACTTTCCAACACCGCCAGAAAATTGTAACGGAACTTCACCGTTAAATAACGTGAAAGAAGATATGTATAAGTAAACAGTTTAAAAAACACGTAACACATTAAAAACAGTTTTCGAAATTACCTTCCAGTGTCAAAAAAGTAGTCGGATTATTTTGTGCAACCCTGTATACGATCAATAGATGCGGATATGTAGTATGATAAAATTTAGTTCAGTTAGAATATTCGCATTTAGCAATTTTCGCCAATTGATGGAAATACACTCGAAATCTTTTGTACACAGTAATGCATATAATTTTCATTATGTTTGAAATATCACCAAGTTACACTGCAAACGACTTTTCCCCATAGAAGAATGTGTAACAGAATTCTTTTGTTTGTCCCTGTAAATGAATAATAAATGCTATGCACCCCATATTCTACAAAAAGCATGTTTTAATGCGCTTCATAATTATATATCGATTTCATTATGTTTTAAAAGACGTAGTGTCATTAAAATGCACTTGAAACGATTATTTTCTATTGATTGTAATGTAACGGAATACTTTTGACTGTCCCTGTAAAAAAAGCTATATAAGTGCTACACACTTCAGTTGAAATAGGGAACATTCTATAGTAAACGACAATAACATGCAAAAATTTCAGGGCAATCCGAGCATATTTACGGGAGTTAGAGCACGGACAGACGGCAGACGGCCAGACAAACCAAAGTCATAAACACTTTTAAACTTGGTTGGAAAGGGTTTGAAAAATTGGACAAAGTTTAATTCCGCATATTCTTCAAATTATTTATTATTCTAGTAGCAATGCCACTCACTTCAAAATTCTTAGATTGAACTCTTTTTATTCTAAACTTTAAAGAATAACATGCATAAATATGTGGAAATTCGTGCACTTTTTAATATGACAATGAAAATATACAAACAATTAAAAAACAGTCAATCAAAACACATTATAAAAAATTTACTTACCAGTTTACCAGTTTAAAGATAAAAAAAAAATTCTTCTTTGAACTTATTTTAGTAAACAATTCAGTAGAACAATTAAAAAAAAAATAGTTGAGGAAAAAGAAACACAATAATGAACAACAGTAAATTACTAATTGAATGACACGCCTGATGCTATTAGGAAAAATTTGTTTGCACACATTAATATTTTGAGAATATATATATATATATATATATATATATAATATATATAAACGCAAAAAACTAAGTAGAATAAAAGTAATTCGAATATTTAATTTTCTCGCGCTAAATATTGAAACTGAACCACAAAAGTTTCAGTCAAGTTCTATCTATCTTCAAAAGTTTGTAAGAATTTCCGGAAAAATCCTGAACATGTCCTTACATCTTTTCTAATTCAAGAAATTTTACGAATTTTGAAGTCCACCCCTAACACTTGACACAACTTCTCTGGATTAGATAAGAGAATTGTCTTTGTTTTTAAGTGCGTATGAATATGCGTCAGCAAATTTAAATATTATAGAAGAGGAGGAGTTAACCAGATAAAAAAAAAAAAAAAACAAGACCGAAAAATCATGCGTCAAGCATAGATTATGAAACATTTTCCAACACAGCCAGAAAACTGTAAAGAAACTTCATCGTTAAATAAGGTGAAAGAAGATATTTAAGTAAACAGTTTAGAAAACATATAAGACATTGAAAAATACAGTTTTCGAAATTACCTTCCAGTGTCAAAAAGTAGTCGAATTATTTTGTGCAGCCCTATATACGATCAATAGATGTGGATATATAGTATGATAAAATTTAGTTCAGTTAGAGTATTCACATTTAGCAATTTTCGTCAATCAATGGAAATGCACTAGAAATCTTTTCTACAGCCCTGTATATTATCTAAAGATTTTTGTACACACCACATATTAAGCTAACAGGCAACTTAAAACTCACTTGCAGCAATTATCAACCATAAACGACAATGTATCTTTTTCTTTGCTTAGCCCTGTATATGAATTTATTTATGTTTCACAAACTTCTATAGTCTACTAAATATAGTTCAGCAGGAAAATGCGTAAACACAATTAAAAACTACTCTTTAGCAATTCACTCCCATAGTCTGTAATACTTACGGATTCCCTTGTGTAGCCCTGTATAGGATCAACCGAGTTTATAAACATACACGTACTATGAAAAAAATTAGTTAAACTTAAAAACGCAAACCAAAGTTGAAAACGCATTTCTCACACGTAGACTGTAAATATCGCACATGTACTATAACCGATATCTTATGTGTGTCCCAGTAAATAAACACAATGCACACCACACTTTCAAGAGAGCAATTTATAGTGCACCTCAGTAATGCATATAATTTTCTTTATGTTTGACATATTGAAATACCACTAAATTACACTGCAAACGATTTTTCCCCATAGAACGATGTGTAACAGAAAATTTTTGTTTCACCCTGTAAATGAATATAAATGTTTTGCCCCCCCCCCCATGTTCTACAAAAAGCATGTTTTAATGCGCTTCATAATTATATATCAATTCTATCATGTTTTAAAAGACGTAGCGTCATCAAAATGCACTTGAAACGATTATTTCTTATTGACTGTACTGTAACGGAATACTTTTGAGTGTCCCTGTAAAAAAACTATAAGTGCTACACACTTCAGTTGAAATAGGGAACATGCTATAGTAAACGTCAATAACATACAAAAATTTCAGGGCAATCCGAGTATATTTACGCGAGTTAGAGCACAGACAGACGGCCAGACAAACCGCAGTCTTACACACTTTTCAACTACGTTATTGGAAAGTGTTAAAAAAATGGCAGCCGATTGCAATGGAAAAGAAATATTTTCCTATGCTCTATTTGTTTCATAAAATGTAAATTTGTACAATAATACTAACGGAGAACTGCTAAAGAAAATTGCATTGCATTTACGACTACCCCAATTCTTTATATTTCAGTATATTTCGAATAAACGATTTTATTTTTTTCAAACAAGAAAGAAAAATCATACGTCAAGCATAGATTACGAAACACTTTCCAACACTTCCAAAACACTGTAAAAAAACATCAAAATTTAATAAGGTAAAAGACGATGTCCAAGAAAACAATTTCGAAAACGCATAGTACATTTGAAAACTCAATTTCAGCAATTATGATCTATATAATCTGAAAAAATAACGGAATTCTTTTATTCAGCCAATATGATCAATAGATTTGTAATATGTACTATTTAGGATGAAACCCCCAGTAACTAACTCTTTAAGAATTCTTTCTCGTTCAAATCACTATTACAAAAATTTAAATCTATTTTATACTTACTTACCTTTGCTTTTGAAAGGATAGTAGAGATATATTAAAAAAATATTGTTGGCAAAATTTTGAAAAATTATACATTTTATTATTAAAAATTAATTTTATTCATAAATAGGGTCAAAAACTCCAGTAACTGACACCATCCCTATTTTTAAACGCTAATAACTGACACAAAGTGAACCAGTGACTGACACTTTATTTTAAAAGATTAAAATGCGTTAAGAAAATTTTATTCTTTATTATAAAAACAAAGTACATTAATATTTATTACAAACAGTGGGATTTAGTAAACTGTATTGCATTATTAGTAATGCTGAGTATATAGTAAGAGTTTATAGGAGTAGTATTTAGTACTGCATTATTAATAAGACAGATATCTAATAACTGACATTTATGAACCAGTAACGGGCATCTGGTGTCAGACACTGATTAAACAACTTAAAATTTAATGGTGTTGACTACAAGATAAATTTAATTTATTATTACGCATTTTTAAACAGTTCAAATAATAGATTTCAATTTTCTTTAATATAACCAATAACTAAACACCTCTGTCATAGGCTGGTAAAATGATATTCTAGGAACCAATAACTGGCACCCCCATTAAGTTAAGTTTCTTCCTCATTAAATGTCTTCTAGAGGTGAATAAATTGACTCCAAAATAAAAAATGTGTCTAATTTACTAATAGATGACATTACTTTTCAGAATTTTACAACAAAATGCTTACTTGAATTAGATTTTTTGCTCAAGTGTCAGTTACTGGTTAGGTGTTAATAACTGGGTGTTCACTCTAGTATGAAAAAATTTAATTCAGTTAGGAAACGCATATTACAGTTGAAAATTTCCCTTCACGAATTTCCATCAATAAGCGGAAGCGTACTCGATTTCTTTTTTCGAAAAGCCTTGTGTATGATCTATAAAATTTACACACTCTAAAAAAATTAGTTACATTAAAATCGTATACCACAATTGAAAACGCGCTTCCGGAAATTATTGATCCTGATCATTCATAATACTGTTACTGAATTCATTTGTGCGCCCTGTAAATGAACGATAAATGCTATCCACACCTTATTCTAGAAGAAGCATCTTGTAGTGCACTTTAGTGATATACCAATTTCAATATGTTTGAGGTAGATTTCGTAAGAAATACCACCTATTACATTCTCCCCTATGTTGGAATTTCTGAAAAATGTTTGCCGATCATGACTCCCAGAACCCAAAACCACCCCAATTCAAAACTGTTTATGTCACTTTTTTATAGTCACGATAACTTCCATAATTCTGCACAAATCTCTTCCAAAGTGATACATAAAATCAAGGGGCATAAAATCTCGGACAAGTTCGTTAATGGGCAAAATCCAACCAGGGGGGCGGGAAATGGGGGCGGGGCTTTTTGTGAAAACAGAAAAAAAAACCCATAAATGGCAACTTTGATACCCCTAAATAGATTTTTCAAAACCATTGAACATGCATTTTTCCGTTTTTCAATACGATAAATATTTCTCGAATTATTCGAGCGTTTCCAGACATTGCAATGGTAACGATTCTCACAGCATTGCACTCGATTACAGCGTCAACTACAAGGTTTCGAAGAAAATGTTCAATACAAAGTTACGTATTTTTTTCCGTAGAATCCGAATCTGCAATAAAAAATGGTAGTCATCATTTAAGATTTCAAAGTTGCCCCCCTTTCCCTCCGGGAGGGGCAAAGTTGGGGGGGATTTTTCAAAAATATTGAACATGCATTTTTCCGTTTTTCAATCCGATGTATATTTCTCGAGTTATTTGACCGTTTCCAGACTTTCCGGACACCCTGTATATATCACTGAGATGCACTACAAGAGGCTTACTATAGAATAGGGTGTGCATAGCACTTATAGTTACAGGGACACTCAAAAGAATTCCGTTATGGTCTATGGAAAAAATCGTTTGCGGTTTATTTTTATAATATTTCACTATTTCAAACATAATTGAAATTGATATAAGGTCCATTACAAGAGGTTTACTATAGAATATTACGTGTATAACATTCATCTTTCATTTACAGGGACATACAAAAGAATTCTGTACTGTCTGTTAACAGTAATTGCTGGAAGTGCTTTTTCAGTTGCTGAATGCTTTTTTAAATTTAACTCATTTTTTGCCTATTATTTGGTGTGTATAAATTTTATAGACCATATACAGGGCAGCACAAAAGTTCTCGAGTACATTTCCGTTTATTGACGGAAATTCAAGAAGGGGAATTTTAAACTGTTCTATGCGTTTCCTAACTGAACTAAAATTTAGCATTCTATGTAGCATATATACAAATCTATAGATCATATACAGGGCTGCCAAAAGTGTCCGGATATTGTTCCGAATATTGTTGGTAACTCCTGAAATTGCGTTTTTAAATATGTTATGCGTTTTCCAAATTATTTACTTAGATATCATCTTTCACCTTATTCAACGGTAAAGATTTGTAAAAATATTTTGGAAGTGTTGGAAAGTGTTACATAATCTATACATGATTTTTCGTCCTATGTAAGTGATTTTAACTTAAAAAAAATAAAATAAAACCTGTTATCAAATCCTTTTATTAAAAAATGGATTTGATATAGATATATATACATGTTTCTAATATATATTGTTTTTTTTTTTTGTTTTTTGTTTTTTTTTTCATTTTTCAGATATATTATAATATTAGATAGACAAATTATTTGTTTAAAGATAGAGTGGTAGAAGTCACTTTTATAAAATTGGTTTTTGTTGGCAATATGGTCAAATGGGCGGAAAAGCTATAGATATGAGATTATGTGTTGTTTGTCGTAATTAAGTGCATGATAAATGTGTCGGCCTTACCAGTTAAGATACAAAAGTTTTCATTTGCTCTACGCGTTAAAAAATAAATAAAAAATAATTTTTTCCGTAAATTTATTTTAATATTTTTTAATTTTTGTCTATATTTACTTTATATTATTTTTTCTATTATTTTTATAAATTTTCAAAATATAATTTTTTTTGACAAATTGGTGTTTTTAAGTTAAGTTTAAGTTCGTTAAATATAGACCTTTACATTTTATGACACTATGGGCATATTATCTGCATACGTGCATATTACCTTCTTCAACTAGCATTTTTTTTTAAATTCTTTAATTTTTTTTTAACTTCTACAAACTGCAACAGGTGTAAGTTTTGACAAACTTAAATTTTAAAATATTTTTCCAGCGCTAAAAAAGGACCACTTTCTTAAACAATTATTACCATTTTTTTAAATCAGTTATTACTGCTGTTTAAAAATGTCTATTCAAGGGTGGCCCTATTACCTGCAGATACCTTAGTTCTACAAAATTTGGCAATAAATATCATCCGACGATAACTGGTACTTTTAAGGCATCTGCTCCCCCTTTCCAATAATAAGTCATAAGGGATGGCTCATCTTATCACAGAATATCTTTATAAGTAATAATTCTACGAAATTTGCCAATAAATATCAGCCGAAGATATTTTACCCCGTCGGAAATCATTATAGCGTGTTTAAAAAATCCTTGCTTTTAAACTTTAAAAAAAAAAAAAAAAAAAAAATGTGACTTACACCATTCTGACTTTAAATTAAATTCATAAGAGCTTCTTATTTCAATGTCTTATCTGCATCAATCATTTTGAATAACACTTTATGTTTTCCCGGAAATTAATATTTATGTTATGTAGCTATAATTGCAGATTTAAGGCAGAATTCCATTATTCATTTGTAAACACATGAAAGCACTTTGCAATTCGTTTTCCAAGTAATTTTGTTGTTTTCTTTTTTAAAAAAACTGTATTGTTCAAGGACGATTAATCAATATAAATCTTTCATTTCTTCTCAATTGTATTATTCAACGTCTGTAGACGATCGTTACAGGAAAAGTTGGAAAGTCTGTTTAAAATAATTCGATTGACTGCATTTTGAAATTGCCACAAAACTTTAAGTCACGTTTTTTAACTGTAACAAAGGGCTGCTCAAAAATTGGATGTAGAATAATTTGTTGATTTTATTCCATATAAATTTTTCCGAGAAAATAATTTCTTCATTTTAATATAGCAGACTTATTTTCCGAGAATCCATTCATGCAAAAGGCCGCTGGAGTAAGTTAAATTCATATATTGTTTTATAATTATAACGTATGTTACAATTTTTCTAATTATTCTTAACAGGCAATTAAACCTGGACTAACCGGGTTAAGGCTCCCGTTGAGCAAGCGCTCGGGAATACGGTTCTAATGTTAATCCAATGGGGCATTATTTTGTTAATATCTTGCTTGCATTTGAATATTTTTAAACGATTTTTTTTGTACTGGATAGCAGAGATCAATCTCTATTTCCGCCTTTGATTACTTTTTCGATTTTCTTTGCGTATTTTTTTTACGAAGATACTTTCACTTTCGGAACCGGTTTCGAAAGTAAAAGTATCTTCCTAAAAAAAATACGCAAAGAAAATCGAAAAAGTAATCAAAGGCGGAAATAGAGATTGATCTCTGCTATCCAGTGCAAAAAAAATCGTTTAAAAATATTCAAATGCAAGCAAGATATTAACAAAATAATGCCCCATTGGATTAACATTAGCACCGTATTCCCGAGCGCTTGCTCAACGGGAGCCTTAAAGATGATCCATATACTGCCAGATGTACAAAACATCTGTATATACATATTACGCTATCATACGTGGCACAGAAATCGTAATTATTTGTTAATTGTTTAATGGCTACACCCGAATGAAACGCATCTAATTGGTTATGTGCTGCCATCTACATGAATAAAAGCGAAACAAACAATGATTTCAAATTGTATTTATAATTTGTCAACATTAACAATTAAATAGATATATTTTTATACATTTTCATTTGAAATGTTCATTTTTGTAAGCATTTAATATTTATAATTAAAAAAATACAATTAGCAATATAAAGTTTAAAATGTAAACAAAGCAATGATTTTTAAAAAGGATATTTTTAGTAAAAAGGGAAAAGTAAATGTAATAATTTTCCCTGACCGTTTCATTTTTTAAACTTAACTGTTATACTTTTGAAATTTTAGCTCTTAATTTTTTTACAAGTTTTTAGTATAAATAAATATTATTCAGCTTTTTTTTTTTTTTTTTTTTTTTTTTTTTTTTTTTATGAAGTTCACTTCACTGTTATATTTTTCAATGACAGTCTGCCCGGACAACGCCGGGTGGGTCAGCTAGTAGATGAAAATCGCTTTTAATTGAAAACTCTAATAGATTTTTTACATTTAGTAATTTTATTAAATTTCCCACCAACTACAACCAAGAGCAGCACTGTTACTTTCGTATTAGCCGCAATCCAGCGATCAAAGATTTCATTATTATAGCAAGCTTTGTTATTCTGATTATTTTAGTGTTTAATAAGTTAGTTCGATTCGATTATATATCTATTAAATTCGTATTTTATTTATTTATTTATGCATTTGTTTATTCGTGAAGTTTTAATTTCGTTTGCAATTTAGTTATGGACTATTACACTGAAACAAACAATTGCAGAATTATTTACATTGTTTTAAATGAAAATGGGGTTAATTTTCCGTAATGGGATCCACACAGGTTTAAAAATATTTATGCTTGAAAATTATTTTAAAAAACATAAAATAAAAAAAATAGATAAAAATTAGTAAATTGAGATACAGTTTTCAAACAAATTGCATTTGAAAGTACATTTTTTTGTTCTATTCAACTGTGTAGAAATTGAAATTGTGCGACATTTAAAAGTTTCAAAAATTGCAGTAATAACGAAAATTTTTTGGTCAAGTCTAGCCACCGTCGATATGACGCCAGTTTTTGATTTATAATATAAGAGTCAATTATTTTTCATTATTTTATGTAAATGTATTATATTATTTATCCTATAAATCTATTTTTGTATCTTCTCATAAAAACTTTATATTTATATATAGGGTGACCTTTTTATCATTGACTAATATATTAGCTACTTCATAAACCGTCAGTTTAGGTATAGTTCCAATTAGAAAAATGTTTCAATTGTTGATATTTAGAACATAAAAATCCATTTACGTCAAAATAATAATTTTTTTTTTTTTTTTTTTTAAGTTACGAAACTGTTTTTAGTGCCAGAAAAACTGAAAATTCATATAATTCAAAGTGTCATAACTAGAAAAGTTGTGGTCGTAGAAGAATGGAATTTTTTTACTGTTTTATTTATTAGAGCATGGAGATAGTTTTTCTAAATATAACAGGATCCAGGGGCTATATAAAAATTTAATTTCGTAACTGTCTGACGTCGCTAGTGTTGGCAGTTGCAGTGTCACAAAAAAGCGGGACAACGATTTCTAAATCGGGACATAAAAGTACAGTAAACCCTATTAAAACGAATCCTATCTATAACGGAATCTTGTTTTAAACGCGAAACTTTCATTGACCCTATGTTTAGAATACCATACAATTATACCTAATAAGGCGAAAACCTGTTTAAAACAAAATTTTGCTCCGGTCCCTCATGATTTCGTCTCAGTAAGTTTTACTTTACTAAACAAACACAACACTCTTCCACAGTAAAACCTGCGAAAGCGGAATCACTGGCACAATGAAATTTTTTACTCTTAATACAGAATTTTATTGTAAACAGGTTCGTTTTCACAGGTTTTTTTCACTGAACAAAGTACAGTAAAACCTACGAAAACAGAATCGCTATGAACCGCAAACTATTCCGTTTTAGACAGATTTCCGCCTAAGGCTGGTATATTTGTAAGGTGTTCCTTTCGAAGAAGCTATAAAAAAAATAATTCCGTTACAGATAGCTTCTGTCTTCACAGGTTTTATTTATTGTATTAAGTTTTAGTAGATGCAGGCAAACGAATAGCATGGTACAAAAAAATTTGTTTCAAAAGAATTTTTTGCATCATGGAAAAATCGGAATTTGTGGCGCCCCGCATAAATCGAGACACCTGGCAACAGGGCCGGCGCAACCATCATCGGGCAACCCAGGGCCCCGCGCCAGTTGTGGTCTGTTAGGAAGTGCCCCGAATCACTCTCTATACAATTCGAAATAATGTTGCCTCTGTGTAAAATAATGATATTTTTGCTCTAAATTTGTTTTGAAATATATATATATATATATATATATATATATATATATATATATATAAAACTTTATAACATTTTCCAACGGTGTCGCGTCAATTCGTCGCGCACAATTCATCGCGGAACAATTCATCGTGCACAATTCGTCGCAGCGTCAATTCGTCGTGGTGTCAATTCGTCGCAACGAAAATGTTTTTGAAGACTATGATGATAAAATAAAGATAATTTATTAAAATTATTTAATGATAATTTGTATTTTAGATATAATCGCATGTAAATTGTTAGTTATAATTCTCTATATCTAAAAAAGTAATTATCATTAAACATTTTTACTAAATTGTCTTTATTTTATCATCATAGCCTTCAAAAACATTTTTGTTGAGAGGGATTGATGTCGCGACGAATTGACACCTGCGATGAGTTGTCGCTGCGACGAATAGTGCGCGATGAATTGTTCCGCGATGAATTGTGCGCGACGAATTGACGCCCAACCCTTTCCAACATATTTGAAAAGTGTTTATGAATTCGATTTGTCTGTATGTCGTCTGTCCGTGCTCTAACTCGCGTAAATATACGCGGATTGTCCTGCAATTGATATATGTTAATGGTGTTTACTATGGCATGTTCGGTATTGAAAATTAAGTATGTAGCGTTCATACTGCATTTACAGGGACACTGAAAAGAATTCCGTTACATTACGGTCTATGTTGAAAAATCGTTTGCGGTGTATTTTAATAATGTTACACTATTTCAAACATATTGAAATTGATATATATCACTCAGGTGCAGTAAAAGAAGCTTACTATAGATTGTGATGTGCATAGCACTCATCGTTCATTTACAGGGTCCCACAGAAAAATTTGGTTACAGTACGGTTTATAAGAAGAATGATTACTGGAAGTGCGTTTTAAGTTCTGATACGTGTTTTTAAATCACACTAAGTTTTTGCCTATTTGCTTGGTGTGCACAAATTCTGTAGATAATATACAGGGCACCCCAAAAGATCTGGAATACATTTCCTTTTATTAACGGAAACTGCCGAAGGAGAATTTACAACTGCGCTATACGTTTCCTAACTGAACTAAGTTATAGCATACTCTGTAGTATATCTGCAAACCAATATATCATATACCATATATGCACAAAATAATTAGGATGTTTTTCCGTTTATTGACGCTAAATGCTGGCATTGTTTTTTCCAAGTTTTGACAAAGCATTCTTGAAGTGTTGGAAAGTGTTTCATAATCTTATGTTTGGCGCATGATTTTTCTTTCTTGTTTTTTTTTTTTCTTGTAAGCGAGTATTAACTTCATTTCTTAGAGTTAAAGTTGATACAATTGTCGGGGAATGTATAGATATGGGGATCTTTAAAGTAACCGTAAAGACAAAAAAAAAAATATTAATAATATCGTATTACTAAAAATAATTATGCATATTACATGTGAAAGAAGTTTCATGGTTTTTTTCATACATTTTACAATATAAATTATAAATTATTCTATGGTATATACATTTTAAAAATAATTTGTATTACGTAGTCCAATATTGCAGTCAGGTCACGCTAGGTGATTTTAGAGATTTGCCAGGGCCTTGCGCGGTGCCCTGATGTTGCGCTTTGGTTTTAGTGAGGTTTAGTACTTACAGGTTTTAGTGAGAAACCCTAGTTACTACTTACTTTCTTGGCCCCTGTAGAGTGTTCGTTGTCAGACACTGCCGTGTCGTTGTCTTCTTCTACAAACTGGATGTCATCTTCAGGTCTCACCATAAGAGGTACAGTCACCTTTTTATCATCCATGCTCGCGCGGCTTTAAAAAGCCGCACCTAGAAAGAGAAAAGAAAAACGTTTATATATAAATGCTGATTATAGCAAGTTTAAGAGGTAAGAAGAATGTAAAATCATGCCCCAAGCATAGATTATGAAACACCTTCCAACACATAACAAAACTTCACAGTTCAGTAAGATGTCTAAATAAACAAGGTCAAGGTCAAACCGGGTGAGGAGGCCTACCTTTTAATTAAAATGTTTATTATAGCAAGTTTAAGAGGTAACATGAACGAAAAATCATTCACCAAGCATAGATAATGAAGCAGCTTCCAACACATAACAAAACTTCACAGTTCAGTAAGATAATGTCTAAATAAACAAGGTCAAGGTCAAACCGGGCGGGGAAGCCTGCCTTTCACCTTAAACTCAACTAGCCCCACCCAAGTATAAATGAACAAGGTCAAATTCAAACCGGGTGGGAAGGCCTACCTTTCAGCTTAAGCTCAACTAGCCCCGCCCATGTCTAAATAAACAATTTGGAAAAAGCATAACACATTTGAAAACACAATTTCAGTAATTACCATCTATAGTTGGAAAAAATGATCCCATTTCTTTTATGCAGTCCTGTATAGGATCTATAGATTTATACATATGCTGCATGGTATGCTAAAGTTTAATTCAATTAGAAAATGCATAGCACAGTTCAAAATTCTCCTTCAGCAATTTTCGCCAATAAACGTAAATAGACTCTAGATCTTTTGTGCAGACCTGTATAAGATCTATAGAATTTATACACTAAAAGTATTAGGCAAAAAAAATGAGCTAAATTTAAAAACGTGTACCACAACTGAAAATACACGTCCAGCAATTATTGTTCATAGATAGTACTGTAACCGAATTCTTTTGCGTGCCCCTGTAAGTGAACGATGAATGCTATGCGCAGTATATTCTATTGTAAGTAGTATCTTGTAGTGCACCTCAGTATGTTTTAAATAGTGTATCATTAAATAAAATACCATGATCATAGTCAGACACCTATGTATCTTAAATTCAGACACTATAGATGTGTGAAAATTCAAAATCAGACACTTAAGTGTCTAAATTACCTTTCCAGACACATACGTGTCTGAATTTAAGACGCGTCTATTTGCAGTGTACAAACTGCAAACGATTTTTCTCCCATAGACCGTAATGTAACAGAATTCTTTTGAGTGTCCCTGTGAGCGAACTATAAATGCTACACTTTTCATTTTCAATATCAAACATGCCATAGCAAATATCAATAACATATATCAATTGTATGGCAGTACGAATTATATTTACGTGATAAGAGCACAGGCAGACAGACAAACGGTATTCATAAACACTTTTCAACTGCATTGGAAAGTGTTACAAAAAATCATTTCGCATAAAATTACTGTAGTTTCACTTACAATTGTAAACAGTTCGGGACTCAGCGTTGCTGATTTTGGTATTCAGTGGACTCTCGTTGTTTAAGACGTACGTCCAGTTAATGGGGGGGCAATTTCTCTGTGTGTATCTCTATCTTATTCTTTATTTTGTTTATCAAGTTCATTTTCAAAAAAATTTTGAGAAATTAGTTTATTTATCAATGTTGATATTGAAAATGTCGCACACTGAGCGTATTTGTCGGCGATCTTCCATTGTTTCCTGTCTAGTGCTTTAGTCATCCAATTAACACCGGCCACTTTTCTGATTTCGTCACTCCATCAACTTATGGTAGCCAAGCCGAGCCCGGTGATTCTTAGCAAACTCTGTCTCCATGTCTTTCTGATCGCTGCCGTAACCAGGAACATGAGACTGCCGGGACTTGAGGGTCGGGATTTGTTTTGTGAATTCATAGTAAAATAAGGGGGGTTGGCCAAATTCCTCCACGCTAGCCAAGCGGGTTGAAGGAAGCCCATCCGCGTTCGTTCCCCATGTATTAGGCACAGCACTGCTAACAGGCTGCAGCGGTGGAAGGTGACTGCTGGTGGACATTAAGTCTCTGCTCCCAGGCGATTCCTTTAAGGCTGCTCGTCAGTAAACTTCCCGATTCTCCTCGCTAATGTTAATCCTATGGGCGTAGGATGCATTCTATTTTTAAAATATCTTCTCAAGAAATTAATGTTTTTAACTTCTGTTTTCTGTGTACACTTCTTAAAGAATGTTTCTTATTTTCTTAGTCATCAAAATTGTTCTAAAATATGTGTTTAATTTACATTTTTATGTGTTAAAATCTTGGCGAAGCTGAATAAGATTTTAACACGTCACATAAAATTAAGTATATATTTTAGAAAAAAAATGACAACTAAAAAAAAAAAGAGACATTCTTTAAGAACACTACAAAGAAAACAGAAGTTAAAAATATGAATTTCCCAAGGAGATATTTTAAAAAACGAATGCATCCTACGCCCAGAGGATTAACATTAGCGAGGAGAAGAGTCTTAAGAAATTCCCTTAAAGAGTCTTCTCCTAGTTAACAAGCAGAGGCTATTAAACAGCCCATGTATATATATATAAATCTATAGATTATATACAGGACTGCAGAGAAGAATTTGGATATTTTTCCGACTGTTGGCGGTAATTCCTGAAATGGGTTTTTCAAATGTGTTATGCGTTTTCCAAATTGTTTACTTACACATCACATTGTAAAAAAAAAGAACTTTCAAATTGACAGAAAAAAAGGGCTAATTTTGGCGCCAGTGTAAAACCGTTCAATTTACAGAAAATATCTGTATATTGTAATTAAAACAGTTTTTTCTTTCTGTAAAAATTACAAAATCCACATTTTTTTTACAGCTGTAAAAAATACAATATTTTTTTGTCAAAATTACAGATTTTTTTTTATTTTTTTTTTAAGTATTCTGGACGTGTTGGAGAGTATTTCATAATCTATGCTTTGCGCATGATTTTTCGTTCTTGTTTTTTTTTTTTACAATGTACGAGTAACTTCGGGCACGCGTGCTATAGGTTCTCCACTCCAGATTTAAACTAAAAACATTTACAATTTTCTATTTGAAACTTAGTGTTGTTTATTTCTTGTGCCTCCCTAATCTTAGATCCGCAAATAGCTATCAGGCCAAACCAGCGCGTTTGTATAATGAAACAGGTGTATTGCACAAAGGTTAAGTGGCTATGTGGGAAAAGATTCATCGTATCCTCTGTAAGATGTTTTTAATACTCTTTATCAATGATAAATCGCACAATTTTTTTTTTTTTTTTTTTTTTTTTTTTTTTTTTTTTTATGTAAACATGACGAGTTTGAATGCATAGGGACATTGACCGGGAAATCTCATTTCAGAAAAAAGAATATATATATATACATAAAAATTTCATCTCACTTTGAAATGTTTTCACTTACGAACTTAGAAATGTGATGTTTTATCAGAGAAGTAGACAATGTGCGATTTTGAGGCTATGTGTATTTCTCAGATGAGGAATTCTATTGTAAATATACTCTGCCGCAACGAAGGGGAGAGTGTGTGTGTGTGGGGGGGGGGGGGGGGGTTAACAGTTAAAATCGATTCCAGAACATTTAAAAATTGTTAAGATACACTACTTGAAAAATCAAACCCAACACGAAAGATTCAAATCTCAACTCGAAACATTTAAAGTTAACCCGACCCGCATCCAAAAAATTAGCGTCAACGCGACTTGACCCGAACCGCGAGTGAACAGGGCCCGATCAAGCGGAAGTTGGGCCCAGGGACTGTTAAAAAGTTGCCCCCCCCCCCTACCTCCCCATTCCCGGAGACACTTTCAGAAAAAAAGTAGGTTTATTTGATGAGTTGACAAAGTTGTTTGAGTGAAAGTTTCAAATTTACAAAAAAAAAAAAATTAACTTACAAGAATAATCAAGAAAATGAATTACCGTCCACTTTCTTAAATAAGCATTTGTATAATTCACAAACATCTATGATCCACAGTTTATGTTGCAGAATAAATGAGGACGTCTTTTTCAAAACTCGCCTTATCCAAAATCATAAAAATTGTGTTTTCCCTAACAGTCTAGTATTCATTTTAAACTATAATTCTGACATTGTTAAATCCTCGTTTATATTGAAACCAATAGACACAGTATGCAGTTTTATGGCATTTTCCCCAAATTTGATTTTCTGGGTACGGCAAGTTTTGAAAATTATACTCTCAAATTGAAAAGGACTTTTACAGAAAAATAAAATATGGAGGTTTTTTATTACAGTAAAACTATCAAGTGTGAACTAAAAGTTAGCAAGCGTGAGTAAAGTCCATGTTCGGTTCTTGGTCATTCACTTTTTCAAGCAAAAGTGCCTAGGTTAAAAGCTTCTACAAATTTTACTGAGTCATTCAGAATATTTAAATTTTACGTTTCATATTTTATAAAACAATATTATTTGAAAAGTATTTGATTAAGGGGGGGGGGGCGGTTTTCTTTTTGTATATCATGTGGGATACTGTGTGAAAGAACTCGTAAAATCGAACTCAAAAATATATTTGTTTTAATTTTAGGTATTACATTTTCAGAGATATCGTCGAAAATGCACTGCAGAAATATGTCCCCCACCCCCTCTATTTTCGAATCTACTGAAACTAAAATTATGAAAAAAATAGGGGTAGTAGGAGTTAATTTAAACCTAGCAGTAAAACTATAGCGATTTTCCTATAAATAACACAGTTTTTCAAAAAAACACACTTTTCTGTTACACACAAACTTTCTTTTTCGGGCGGTCAGCGAGGGAGTGGAAGAGCGCTCGGGGTATCTGTCGACACACAATCATCCAAGGATATTGGATAATGATTTTCGAAAAAAATTGTCAGTAATTAACCGAAATATTAATTAAATTACTTGAAAAAAAACATTTTCTTTATATATAGCGTAGGGTATCGTTCGAAAGATCTCGTAGCACCGAACTCAAAAATATATTTGTTTTAATTTTAGGTATTATGTTTTCCGAGATATCGTCGAAAGTATATTGGGAAAATATTCTCCCACCCTCCTATATCCTCCTACTGAAACTAGAATTATGAAAGAATTTGGAGTAGTAGTAGAAGTTTATTATTTAATATATAATAATTAATTAATTTGATGTACGGAACCCTTTGAGCGCGAGTACTTGACCGATTTATTTTTTTAATTGTGCGCAAGATTTCGCTTGAATTACTTGATATTTTTACAAGCAATCTTCACGGATTGATAGACTACACTGTAAAAAAATTTCGTAACATTTCAGTAGATGTACCCTAAATTAACGGTACTTGTATCGTTTTCACTCTTTACGGTATGAGTACCGTACTTCTAAGGTATATTAAGCGTAAAAAAACCGTATATGAGCTATTTCGATTATAAACTGTATTTATACCGTAAAATTGTTGTTTTTCAGTAAAAAAGCGCTATTTATACCGTAAGATAATTATTTTTCAGTAAGGAAAATGCTGGTAGCCCCGCCTCGGTGTACGCAACCCCTGGAGTGATGCTCTTGCTCTTGTTACGTAATGCGTACAGGCCTGAGGAGAGGGGGGAGTGCAGCCGGTATATATACTTTAAATATTTTATGGTACATATACCGTCCAATTAAATTACGGTATATATACTGGTCACAAAGTTGCCAGTATATGTACTGTAATTGTTGACCAAAATTTTTTACAATGTATATCTATATCTTAAGAAGGCTAAGTCTAAATTTGTATATTATTCCAGGCACAAGAATAATTTATGCATAGATAAACTCCGAAAAAAATAGGGAATACTTTCAACTTTATTTTAAATATATAAATTTTTCTAAAATATACACAAATATAGGTTCAGCCTATTAAGATATAGATTATAACGAGCAGGGAAGACCGAGCTATGCTCGGTCAAAATTAAATTTGAGTTCAAATATCATGACCCATGACCAAAATGACCCACTAATTGAATTTTCTCGAACATATGACTTAGCCCAACAGTTTTCTCGTGCCCGAAAACCATAGGATGCAAAATTTAGTGTAAATTGAGCCGCTTTTTAGATCTTGACCCACAATGACCCAGAAATGACCCACTAATCGAATTTTCTCGAACATGTGACCTAGCCCAATGATTTTCGCGTGCCTGAAACTCGTATTATACAAAATTTAATCAAAATCGTTAGAGCCGTTTTTTAGATAAAATTAATTTGACCCGCTTTGACCCAAAAATGACCCACTAATCGAAAGTTCTCGAACATGTGACCCAGTGTCTTCTCGTGCCCGAAAATAGTCGGATACAAAATTTCGTCAAAATCGTTTGAACCGTTTTTTAGATACAATTAGCTTAACCATGACCCAAAATGACCCAAAATGACCCACAAATTGAATTTTCTCGAACATGTGACCTAGCCCAACAGTCTTCTCGTGCCCGAAAACCATTGGATGCAAAATTTAGTGTAAATTGAGCCGCTTTTTAGATCTTGACCCACAATGACCCAGAAATGACCCACTAATCGAATTTTCTCGGACATGTGACCTAGCCCAATGCTTTTATCGTCCTCGAAACTCGTAGGACACAAAATTTAATCAAAATCGTTAGAGCCGTTTTTTAGATAAAATTAATTTGACCCGCGTTGACCCAAAAATGACCCACTAATCGAAAGTTCTCGAACATGTGACCCAGCCCAATAGTCTTCTTGTGCCCGAAAATGGTCGGATACAAAATTTCGTCAAAATCGTTTGAACCGTTTTTTAGATACAATTAGCTAGACCAAGACCAAAATGACCCAAAATGACCCACTAATCGAATTTTCTCGAACATGTGACCTAGCCCAATGGTTTTCTGGTGCCCAAAACGGTAGGATACGAAATTTCGTCAAAATCGTTAGAGCCGTTTTTAAGATAATTTTTGCATATATATATATATAACCACACACAAGATTTGCTCGTATTAGAATATATGATATATCAATTTGTGAAGATTACGTGCAAAAATATTAAGTAGTTCAAGGGAAATCTTGTACGGATTGATAGACTGTATCTATATCTTAAGGCTAGGTCTAAATTTGTTTATTATTCCAGCCACAAAAATAATTCATGCATAAACTCCGAAAAAAAAATATGGAATACTTTCAACTTTATTTTTAAAATAAAAATTTTGCTAATATATACATAAATTTAGATTCAGCCTATTAAGATATAGATTATAATATATCAATCCGTGAAGATTGCGTGCAGAAATATTAAGTAGTTCAAGAGAAATCTTGCGCACAATTTAAAGAAGAAAGAAAAATAATGCATCAAGCATAGATTATGAAACACTTTCCAATTCTTTTAGAGTGCTTTAAGAAAACTTCATCGTTCACTAGGGTAAAGAAGATAACTAAGTAAAAATTTAAGAAAATGCAAAAAATAACACATTTGAAAACCAAATTTCAGCTATTACTGTCTATAGCCGGGGGGGTATACTTCAAAAACAGATTCAGTTATAAATTGGAGCTCCACGAAATTGGGGATATAGAGATAGCCAATCGGAACGTAGCAAAGCGGTTGTTCCAAATATGAAATTTTAAAGATTAGAAATTTTTTTACAGTATTTTACTTATAAATTTTTATGTGTTTTATGTTGAAACTAATAGTTTATTTTACTATTCACTTGGAGTATGCATCATATTGCAAAATAATATGTTGTATTTATTAAATAATACACTGCAAAAAAAAAGAAAAAGTGTTGATTTTACAGTATAATACTGGAATCTCAGCTGCCAGTATTATACTGTAAAAACAGCACTTTTTTTTTTTTTTTTTTGCAGTTTAAGAATGCAATGTAAAATTAATAAAATTCGGGCTTCATTAAGAAAATTTAAAAAATTTAAAAATCAAAAATCAAAATGTAAAATTAAATAGTTTTTAAATGAATTTCTTTGAAAGTAACACAGATTATCACTTTCGTGCTTGACAAAAAAAAACCAAAAAATATTGAATATCCAAGACTTCTTCAATTGGGACTTAGTCGAACATGTGGATTTTGGATTTAAACTCTTTAATTACTTTTATTACTTAGGTTAATAAATGTGTCATTGTTAGCGAACCCTGCTAGATGTTTCTTACCTTTCTTAAATTATTTTACTGATATATACACCAATTTTATTAACATAATAACATATATCTCAGGATTTATATGAAAAAAAATATTTTAAAGACCTAAATTACCATGAATAAATATGGTTAACAGATAACAAACATCGGAGATTTTTTTTTTTTTTTTTAGTTACAATATTGTTACATTCAATGGAAAACTGACATTTTATGTTTGATATTTAGAAATTATTAAAGTTTGGAAAGAATATAACATTAAGAGGTGCTACAGTACAAAGAAAGCTCGCAAACATCGGACAGATAAAGTGTCAGATTTGAAACTGATTCTTCTTAAAAGAAAAACAATGTGTTCGCTAAGCCTATTGAAGAAAATATATTTGCTTTAAAAAACTAAAGCTATTGGCTTCCTTACATTGAATTTCCCGCGAGCCGAAATCATTTACTACCAAATGGAAGAAATTATGTCCAAAGCAGCTGAAGCAATTTGAACTATAAGCTTAAAATGCCACTTGAAAAGATTTTTATATATAGCCGGATATGTGCTTAAAACTTATAATGTTTATACACTTATTTACCCATCATACGTAGTATAAAGTAAGTCTTGTAATCGTTTTGAAAATCGAAAAAAAAAAT
This sequence comes from Maratus michaelseni, assembly GCA_963931845.1. Taxonomy (NCBI): domain Eukaryota; kingdom Metazoa; phylum Arthropoda; class Arachnida; order Araneae; family Salticidae; genus Maratus; species Maratus michaelseni. Next base: position 378,350,075 of record OZ007590.1, on the reverse strand, counting down.
TGACGGATTTACACGTTTCAGACACTAGAGATTCCGAAAAACATATTTTTAGAAAAAAAAATTTGCCGTCCGTTTGTCTGTCTGTGTCTGTGTGTGTGTCTGTGTGTGTATCTGTAAACGCTCTATCTCCCGAACAAATTGAGATAGAGACTTAAAATTTGGTATGTACTTAGTATGTAATAATGGAAAAAAGCTCATTGAATTTCAGTAACCTTGATTATCTGGAACTATTTTTTGCACTCTCGAAATATTCGTTCTGATAAAAGGCATATAAAATTTTTCGAAATTGTTTATTTTAAGGAGTAAATATAAAAGACAATAAAAAAAAACAAATTTTGCATAAAGAATGAAATCGATCGGATAATGAGTTGCCGAGATATATGTACTTATATTTTCCACACTCTTCGATTTTTCGTGTCCCTGTATTTCATTCAAATTTCAATTCAAAGATATATTTTAATTGGAAATGAGACGCTTCATCCGACGCAGTAAACCATGTTTCATTTTCATATTTTATGTTACGCATATCTATGATGGGTAATCTTGGAGATATGAGTTAGGGAAAGATAAGCTTGTCTACCTTCTTATACAGAAATTTGATGGCTTGCCAGTAGTTTTAACTATTAAACCAGGTTACCAATTTCACTTAAATCGACAAATTTTCAATGTATTTAAAGACTTCCAATGGACAAAGTACTTGGGGTTTTTATTTGAAATTACAAATCACCTTAATAAATTTAACTTCAAAATAAATTTCGCAATGATATCATGTTATTTGACAGTATTAGTTTTCAAATGGAATTTATTACTTTGGCCAAACTATTTTCAAAAACAAAATTCATTTTATTTTAAATTTTACCAGGCATTATGACAAAAATAATCCGTGTTGAAACTCTAATAATAGTATACTAATTAAGTTTGAAACAATATTGTAAGAGAGGAATTCAAAAGAAGATATTTGAATTTTAAGAAATGCGAAAATTAATGTAATATATTTACTTCACCTGTAATTGTTGAATTTATTCTTTAGAATTTATTATTGCAGCTAATTGAAATTCAGCGTGATTTAATATTGGAATGAAAATATATGAATGTGTGGTTTCAAATTTCTGTAATTATTTATCAGTCGACCGATTTCCCAATGTGCAATTAGGCGTATGTTCAGTAGCGAGATTTGCATAGCTACTAATCCCCCCCCCCCACACTTTTTTTTTCAAGTTAATTTGAACAAGAAAATTTATTTATTAATTGTACCCCATAGAACCAAGACACATTTTAATAAATAAATTTTCTGGTTTAAAATAAGTTTATTTTAATTTTTTACTTGAAACAAGAAAACCTGAAAGATTGATAGCATGCCTTTGCTAGATCAAAATTAAAAGACCACGCTGTACAATCAATATTTAAAATAAGAACAATTTTTAAAATTCAATTAATTTTTTTTAATTTGGTTGATGAAAAACATTGCGATTATTTATTCATTTATTTTTGAAAAATAAGGTAAAATAAACTATGAATAATAATAAATTTGGAACTTTTCAAGAAATTTTCTTTAACATGGTTTTATATTATACATGTAAATTTTGTTCTGTTCAATGGTACTAATATTATCAACTTTTTTGCGGCCCGCGGCTCTGCATATAAGGCTTAATCTGGCCCTCTGCGTAGTAAACGAGCTTGACATGCCTGCTGAACGATGAATGATATGCACACAATACTCTATAATAAACCTCATGTAGTGCCCCTCCGTTATTAATTATATCAATTTCAATTTGTTTGAATTAATATAACATAGTTAAAGTACACCGCAAAAGATTTTTCCCATAGACCGTAATGTAACGGAATTCTTTGCAAATCTGTCCCTGCAAATGAAGTATGGTACACACTTCCTTTTTAGTACCGAACATGCCATTAGTAAACCTATATAACATATATCAATTGCAGGTAGAGTTGCAAAAAAACGGTTTATTCCCAGGTTTATTTCCAATAGACCCGGTTTATTCCCAGGTTTATTGCCAAAAGACCTGGTTTATTCCCAAAAAACCAAGTTTATTCCCCAAAAACCCGATTTATTCCCAGGTTTAAACCGGGTTTTTTCTAGCCTTTGCAACTCTAATTGCATGACAATCCGAGTATATTTACACATGTTATAGTACGGAGGGACAGACAGACAGACAAACCGAATTCATAAACACTTTTCAAGTATGTTGGAAAGCGTTGAAAAGAAAGTAAGATGTAAATTATTTTACGCCCTATTTCACTTTGTTTCACTGTTGAAGACATATAAGAAAATAATGTGACTTGATCGAGTATATAGCAATTGCTGAATGTTATGTTGTAAAAAATACACTTATCAAGTGAGATAGCCTTTACGGAAGGTGGATCGGGAAAAATTTTTCAAACTTTTAAGGTGGGTCGCGTAACAATAAAGTTTGAGAACTGCTGATCTATGGGACCGTAACATGTATAATTTCTAATCGTAGACATTACCGAATTTTGGGATAGACTATATATACCATAATTCTAGGAATAACTTCATATAACTAAAAACGTAACAGTTGTTACAATTCATTATAATTACCCACATTTATCCTCATTTTGATTTTTTTTTTTTTATTTAAAATTCAAAATTTAGACAATCCAGATTTTGTGAATCCAAAACCAAAGGCAAGATTCGGACCCTCACTTAGACCCCGCAGGCTCAACCATTAAGATAGTACTGATTTAAAGCTCAATTCAAAATGAAAGTCTTGTTCACAGAAAAAAATAAAACCCAGTTTGGGTTGAAAGATTCTTAGGTATGTGCCCAAATTGGGCCATGGCTGTTTTGGTTACCACTGTGTATCCATTTTGGGCACTGTTAAATACCCATTTTCAAAAAAAAAAAAAAAAAAAATTGTGGTAACCAAAATAGACATGGCCCAATTTGGGCACATACCTAAGAATCTTTCGACCCAAATTGGGTTTTATTTTTTTCTGTGTATAGGATGTGGCAATTATTCGGTATTCGGACCTTTTTTCCGAATATTCGGTTGCGCCGAATATTGAAGATTAGTTAGCCGAATGCTTCGGCCGAATATTGCGAGATTATCGTGCCGGATATTGCTAGATATCTCACTGAATAAATTCAAGATAATATATAATTTTTTTTTTCGTTTTTTTTTTTTTTTTTTTTTTTTTTTTTGTAATTTTTTTTTCTCCAATCCAAACTGTCTGCTTTTTGGCACATTCATGAAGTCATTTTCATTCTTAATTGCACAAAATGTACAATTATTCGGATACTACCGTTATCTTTTATCTTTTTTATATTTACATCTTCCTTCCTTCGTATTGTTTTTGTCAGTTACTGCGTATGTTTTTTAATGCATGTTGAGTAAGTGATTTCAGAACATAGACTCATTCTTACAAATTTTACAAAACTCCTCACAAATAAAATTTACTTGACTAAAAGTTATTTCAGGAAATACCTCACTATCAGTTACATATAAGAATGGATAAATGTATCATTGGATAAGTAAAAGTGAAGTATTACATTCTATGTATTTTAATGGAAGTAACTTAACTTACCATCTTGACTTACAGAAAATCAATTTGATATCTACCCATATTATAAAGGACAAACGTGTCCGTGCGTAACGCTGACGTCATTTTGTGAATGGCAACACTTGACGATGAAATTTCAGTTTTGCGATTTTTGCTACTGCAATTTTTTTTTTAAATTTCTAAACATCGTACATTTTATAAAATTTTACACCGTTATATAGGGAAAAAAGTTTACTTTCAAATGCAATTTATTTAAAAGCTGTATCTTAACTGACTGATTTATTATAGCATTTAAATTAAATTTCAAGCTATTTTCTTTTATTCATCTCTGCTGGTTGCAGACGAATACAAAAGATTAATTCGTTTGCACTTTAAACAATATAAAAAGTTCAGTATTTATTTCCAGCTAATATTCAATAACGAAATTAAAAAACATCATTAAGCAGTAAATAAAATAGTATGAATAAAACACAAATTTAACAGACATGTATAATTGAAATAAGCGCTTAAGACTGCTGAAATTATCATAATAAATAAATAAATAAATAAATAAATGCTGTAGTTAACGAAATTTTTAGTGATTTATTCGGTTATTAACTTCTGGCACGAGGAAATTACCGATTTTAATAAATTTCAAAATTTTATTTGAATATATAATTGACATATTTCATATAAAAATGCTCTTTGGTGGTGTTAGGAGGCAATCTAAAAAAAAAAATATTAAATGTAAAAAAATCTATTAGAGTTTTCAATTAAAAAAAAAATGGTTTTCACCTACACTGCAAAAAATAATTGTTGATTTTGCAGTATAAAACTGGCACCCATCTGCCAGTATTATACCGTAAGCGGTAGCGTATTACTGCTTGCACGGCAGCGTATTACTGCTTATTTTACTGTTTAATACTGTTAATTTTACGGTATAATACTGGCAGATGGGTGCCAGTTTTATACTGTAAAATCAACAATTATTTTTTGCAGTGTATATTCTCTATTTTGGGAAGCCCGGGTTGAATGCCCTAGTCTAAAAATAAAAGGATAAAATGCAGTTTCTTAGTATTTTGTGCTAAAATAAATTCTCTAAATTTAAAAAGTACCTTTGACATTGACTAATAAGTTCCTACTTCAGGTAAAATTTTTGCGAATTACTTTCCTGTAGATACAATTATGCTACTGTTATCATTTAGATGTAGTAAAAGTTGTTTTATTATTAGCATCAAGGTTTTTGAAATATTACAAGAGATACACCAAGCTGTTAAAATTTTTAAACACATAAATAATAAAATATAAATTTGTGTTTACTTCTTTTTCCATTTTAAAATTCAAAATATATGTATTCAAAAGTTATTTACTTTTTTTTTTTTTGGGGGGGGGGGGGGGGGGGGGGACTGGTATTCGGCGTAAAATTTGGCCAAATATTCGGTATTCAGTTATTCATTCAAATCACTATTCGTCATATCCTTATTAGGATTTGATAAAAACATTCATAGATGTAATTAATACTTACCTCTGATATGTCGTAACATTCTTTAATATATTACAACCATTAATTGAAGGAAACGCATTTTGCTTATCCTGTATAGACACAAATTAGTCACATCGCTTTTTAAAAAAAAAAAACTGTTATTCCATTTAAATCCGTAAATAAATCCTTTCGGCTGGTGATACTATCATCATAAACAAGGCAACTTCCAATTTAAAAATTGTGAAGTTATTTTTTTTTTCAAAAAAAGACAATAAAATGTAAATTATTCTGTCATGTTTTGAAGACATGTAAGAAAAAAATGTGACATGATTACTTGATCTAATATAGTCACTGCTGAATGCTCTGTTGTAAAAAATACATATAAAATAGGATGTTCTTTATAGAATTCAGTTTCTTCTTTACGTAAGATGTCTTTTTTCTTTACGTAAGATGTCTTTCTTGTTTTACATTCTTTTTCACGTCCCTTTGTAAATGTTCCGCAGACAAAATATGAATATGAAAAACGGAATATTAGTTGTATGGAATTAAAAATTCAATTGTATGGAATCTTTCTTCTTTACGCAATATGTCTTTCTTCTTTACGTCTTTCTTTTTTATGTTCTTCTTTCTCGCCCTTAATAAATGTCCCGCAGACCAAATGTGAATATGGCAAACGCAATATCACTAACCGTTAAAGAAGTAACAGGTAATAACATCAAATACAAATAAAAACTGAATTAAAATACTGTTTTTTGACCGACTGTTCTTTAAAAAATAACTCTGCTCTTGCCAAAAAATCCAACTGTTTCAGCAGAAACATTCTGACTTTTCACTCTTATGTAAAAAATTGACTATTAGCTTTTCACTTACTCTTGTAATATCAGCGAAAGAAGGAGATAACATTATAAAAATATTTTTTGGATCAATATCAATTCTCACTGATTTACTGTTCGGTGATAAGATTTCAAATGTATTTGGAATGATATCAGCTATATACGAAATTTTTAGTTTTACTCTCAAGATTACAGATATAATTTTTAGAATAATATTGATACTTTATTATTTTAACGCAATCACACTGACTGATAAAGAAATCCTTACACGTGGAATGACTCCTGGACACTTTTCACTCGATAAAATTAGAGTTCGTATAATATTGATGCTTATTAGCTATTTTGAAGATTATTATCAAAATTTATGAATTACAATTTGAGATTCAACGCAATTAAAAAGCCCTTCCGGCCTGTACCGGAAGAAAAAGGTAGCTTTCATAGTCCATGTTTTTAAAAATTAAACTCATTTTACTCAAATACCCGAAGCTAAATTGCTTGGAACCCGGTAAATGTAATTATAAAAGATTCCGTTAATACTGAATTAGAATGCGAATTTCAGCATGAGAATTAGAGCATAACAAAAATCAGATTCTTTCAAAATGTCAGAATCCCTAGATTTTCCAACTACCATATCTCAGCCATTTTCTTTTTAGATAAAGCCAAAACAAAAGATGTTCCGGAATCCTCGTATCATGATCTTAACGGAGATAACTTTTTCAATTTATAAATTTTTACACATACATTTTTGAATTAAAAAAAAAAAAAATTGGCCGCCATTTCGAAACAAGATCGCGCATGAAGCTGGCCAACGAATTCGATCGAGACCTTGGTATATTTTGTACACATGATCAGTCACATTCATATTGGTTCATAAATACGAGAGTTACAGCATGACAAATATCAGATTGTTTCAAAATCTCAGGCACCCTAGAATTTCAAACTGCCATATCTCAGCCATTTGTTAAGATATAGCCAAAACAAAAAATGTTCCAGAATCCTTGTATCACGTTCTAACACTTAACGGAAACATTCCCCCCCCCCCCCCCCAATTAATAGTTTTTTGAACATCTTTTTGAATTTTTAAAAATTTAAATTTTTGTAACTGGCCTCCGTTTTGAAACAAGATGGCGGATGAAGCTGGCCAATGAACTCGGTCGAGATCTTGGTATGTCCTATACACATACTCAGTCACATCCGAATCAGTTCATAAATAAGAGAGTTACACTATGACAAATGTCAGATATATATATATATATATATATATATATATATTTACATTTATCTCAATTAATTATTCAAAAAAAGAAATTGATAAAAAGAAATACCTGTACATTAACAGTTCTCTCTTTTTCATTGTATTAGCGAAAGAATATCACTTTTCTTTGCTTGCTGCGGATTTTGAGTTCTGATCATTGTTTATGGCAATCAGTCATTTGGTCGCCATAACTCTTCATCTAATGTGAGAGGGAGAGGGGGGGGGGTGAGCTACAATCATTTACATTCTGTATGTGGCGCTGGTTGTGGTTTCAGAGGGGGCAGGGAATGGAAGATGAATTCGAAGTGACGTATGTTTTACAATAAATGTTTCAATAAATTACATGGTCAGAAAACGAGGTCGTTGCACGTGTTATTTGTTCTTCCGCATTTTGTATTGTCTACTGATATTACTAAGTGATAGTAAAAAATGGCTTCAAAATCTAAACTCAATACGCTATCTCTGCGGGTTAAAATAAAAGTTATTAAATTAAAAGAACAAAATTATTCTGTAAAATATCTTTGTATAAAGTTTAAATGCGATAAAACACAAATTTATGATGCTATAAAAAGAAGAACAGAGTTGGAAAAGGAATTGGAAAGCAAATCATCCAACAGAAAGCGGAAAGGTGCTGTGAAAAATGAAGACATTGATGCATTAACACTTGAATGGTTTTCTAACGCTAGAGCTAAAAATTTGCCCATTCGTGGAACACTGTTACGTGAAAAGGCGAAAGAGATAGCCGAAAAATTAGGTAAAACGGATTTCAAGGCTTCTACTGGATGGTTAATGAGGTTCCTTAATCGACACAATATTGCCATGAAGCAAGTTTGCGGAGAGTCGAAAGACGTCCCAGACCAAGAAATTCAGGAATGGAAAATAAATTTTCCTCTACTGATTGAAGGATATCAAGCTAAGGACATATACAATTGCGACGAAACGGGACTATTTTATCGTGCGTTACCCTTGCAAAAAGATTAAGTGAATGCCACGGTGGTAAAAACTCCAAAGAGCGTGTCACTGTTTTGCTTTGCGCGAATATGGAGGGCAGTTTAAAAAATCCCTCAATGATGGGAAAATCGAAAAAGCCGTGATGTTTTAAGAATGTGAACATTGATAAACTGCCTGTGATTTGGAGATCTCAAAAAAAAAATAAATAAATAAATAAAAAAATAAATAAATAAATAAAATAAAAATCGTGGATGTCGACTGCCATAATGAAGGGATGGCTGACTGAATTCAATAACCGTATGATCAAAGAAAATCGAAAAATTTTGTTATTTCTCGACAATGCACCTTGTCATGCCAATTTTTTTTTGCCAATTCGAACTATCGAATATAAAATTACAATTTCCTCCCGCAAATACTACTGCAGTAACACAACCTATGGATCAAGGAATTATAAAAATGATGAAAACCCATTACAAAAAATATCTCTTGCGGTCCATTATTGTGTCTTTAGATAATTGCTCTTCTGCCACCGAAATGGCAAAACAATATAAGTGTTTTAGATGCTCAGAAATGTCGCTTGAAAAAATTGTTCATTGTTTTAGAAAAGCTGGTTTTGTTTCAGAAAATGGCCATGAATCAGTTGACCAGTTGGAGAAAAATGAGTTACAAAATCTAATATATGACTTAAAATGTGTTCACAGCAATGAAAAAATTAATGAAGAAGAATACGTATCAACTGACAATATAGTGTGTACTACTGAAGCTAACACTTCTGTGGACATTTTGATTCAGCGATATAAAGATTTGAAAAGTGCTAGTAAAAATGAAGATGAGCACAATTATGAAAACCATGAAGACAATGGAGGAATTCAAACGTATCAAGACGCCTTGAGAAGCATTAGGTATCTCAAAAAAAAAAAAATTCTTGCTCAAAAAAATGAATAATTAATACCCATAATAACGGACTTGCAATGTGCTTACTGAAAAATACTTGGTAAAAAGAAAGACAAAACAAGCATCGATAAAAGATTATTTTTCGACTGTTTAAAAATTACTATGCCACTATGTGAAATATGAAATAAGTTGTTAAGGTAAATGATTTTCATTAACTTTTAAAATGGAAGAAATTTATCATTGGTACTACTGTTTATTTTATTATTCATATAATGTTTTTGAGATTAATAATAAATTTAATAAGACGTATAATTTCATTTAAAAAACTGTACTAAAGATTACGAAAAAAATATGACTTGCGCATATGTATTTATTTATTTTGGCTGTTTTGCATGAGGCGGAATATTGTATCCGGCGTAAAATTTTCTCGGTCCCGATTGATTCCGCCTTAGACAGAGTTTACTGTATATACATATATATCTGATCTATATCATACGATAACGCTTGTATTTATAAATTAATTTGGATGAAACTAATTGTGTGTATTAAGCTCACCAATGCCTCGACCGAGTTCGTTGGCCAGCTTGATCCGCCATCTTGTTTCAAGATGGCGGCCACTGAAAATTTTAAAACTAAAATAAATATACAAAAATGTTAAAAATTCAAATTTCCAGAGCATTTTTTGTTTTACCTCATCTTAAAAAATGGCTGAGATAGAGCAGTTTGAAATTCTAGTGTGGCTGACATTTTGAAACAAGACAGCACATTACAAAAAACCAACGATTAATTTATGAGTTTTAGTGAACGCGATTTCTCGCAAATTATTTTCTTTCATTGTTGTAATCATTTTCCCAATCATACGCATAAAACTATATATTCATATCCGTTAGCGCCAAATTCTCGCCGAACTTGGTGACAATTGGCGAAACATTGAAACGGGATTGAATTTTCTATAATATAGAGTTCCAAGCAATTTAGCTTCGGGTGTTTGAGTAAAATAAGTTGACTTTTTAAGAACATGGACGATGAAAGCAAACTTTTCTTCCCGGTATAAGCTGGAAGGACTTTTGAATAAATTTAATCGGTTCATTTTGGAAATAACGGGACATTCATATGCTAAATTTGAAGTATTCCCTAAAATTATTATTTATCTTAATAAAATCTGACCACAATAAAATGATGATACAACAATGAACGTTCGTTTCTTTTAATGGATAAAATTGAGTCTCATATGTAAAACATCAGTTGAAAATGTTTGTAGGAAGATGAGAGGTACCTAAGAATCGGTATAACGCTGGAGATTTTGCACTTTAGGTTTGCACCAGCATAAAAATTATATTTCCGCTTGCATAACAGAGCATGTTTTACTATAGAAGTAATGACTATCGGCTAGATATATAAAAATAAATCAATGTACAAATTTCTGACGTTTCAGCGGGATGAATGAATCTTAAATTAACATTTCAAATCGTAAGGAAAACATTGAATTTTCATTTCTACCAATATTTTTACGTTTTTTTTTTTAATAGATTCTTTAAAAAAAGAAAACAAACAATTTTTTAATTATGTCGGCTTTATATTTTCTTATTTTCAATTTGGGTTGATAAATGCCGTTAATGGCACTAATAAGACTAAAATAGTATTACGTATATACGATTAGTGAATAAATGTAGGCAGTTCATTTTGCAACAACGTGATTTCATTATACTGAATTTGTACTCGCTAAAATTGTTGGTTATCTTAATAAAATACGACTAAACTACAATGATGATGTAACAATGAACGTACGTTTCTTTTTAACTATGGAAAGTAACAATTAAATCTACTTAGATATGAGGTTACGAAAGAAAAAATATTAATGGATAAAGTTGCGTCTCATATGCAAAACAACAGTTGAAAACGTTTGGTGGAAGAGGGAAACCTCGTAAGAATTGATATAACGCTGGAGATTTTGAACTTTAGGTTTGAACTAGCATAAAAATTATACTTCCGCTTGCATAACAGAGCATGTTTTATTATAGTAGTAATGACTATCGGCTAGATATATAAAAATAAATCAATGTACAATCTTCTCACGTCTCAGCGGGATGCATGAAACTTAAAATAGCGTATTTCGAATCGTAACTAAAACATTAAATTTTCATTTCTACCAATATTTTTAAGTTTTTTTTTTTTTCAGATATTTTTTTTAATAAGAAAACAAATAGGTTTTGAAAAATTATGTCGGCTTTATATATATTTTTTTCAATTTGTGTTGATAAATGCCCTTAAAGGCACTAATAAGACTGAAACAGTATTACGTATGTACGACCTACGAATAAATGTAAACAGTTTATTTTGCAACAACACGATATCAGTATAATGAATTTGTACTCTCTATAAACTATTGATTATCTTAATAAAATTTGACCAATCTAAAAGGCTGATATAACAATGAACGTTCGTTTCCTTTTAACAATGGAAAGTAACAATTAAATCTACTTAGGTATGAGGTTACGAAAGAAAAATATATAAATGGATAAGATTGCGTCTCATGTGCAAAACAACAGTTGAAAACGTTTGGTGGAAGAGGGAAACCTCGTAAGAATCAGTATAACGCTGGAGATTTTGCACTTTAGGTTCGCACTAGCACTGTAAAACATTTGGTGTAAAGTTCCTCAGAAAACCTGTGGCAGCTATTCTGGCACAAGTTTTCCTAGGAATTTCACTAAAGAAATGCCAGGGAACTTACACAAAACATATGAAACTTTATACTGTAAAAAAAAAAAAAAAAAAAAAAAAAACTGGCAATCGAGATGCCAGTACTAATTCCGTATCTTAACGGGAAAAAAAGTTCCGAAAATTCCCGGATATTTTCCGTAATTTATCGTTTTTAAATTTCCGTTTTATAAGAGATATCTTCCGTATTTTTTAAAAAGAAAATTATGTCATAACCAAGAGATAGATACACTTCTGCTTTTTTCCTTTCCATTCCTGAGTGAGTGTACAGTAAATAACCAACCATTGCCACGAGTGGAATCGAACTCGGAATCTTCCGTTTACTAAACTTACGGTCTAGACCACTGAGCTCTGACTGGTCACGCCGCTTTCTTAAATGTTGTTACATATTTTAGTCGCTTTGTATGATGCAAAAACTTGAGGTTTCATCCTTAGATGAATATTTTCAGAGTTTCAATGTTTTTAATATTTTCTTTTCGCAATTTTCAATATTTTGTTGTATTATTTAATGCCTTATAACAGATAAATTTTAATTTTTTATATATTATATGCATAAAACATTGTATTAAGAGTAATGATTGCTTCTTTTTGCGATTGCGATAGTACCAACATTTTCTTTTCTCGAACATATACCTTTTAAAATTATTTGCTTGATTATCAGTTTATCAATTCCAATAGAAACAACAATTATCTTAAGCAGGCATGTTTATTACATGCTATTAAAATAATTTTTTTATCTCTTATTTAAAAAAACTTATTAGATTATTACATTTCACCTATGGTGAGAGCTTTTGCATACGGTTCTGTTAAACTGAATAGTTTTTAAAATATTTTTTAAAAAATTGATTTTTAGAGAAACTTTTGAAATTAATGACCTCAGGCATTAATTTCAAATAAGACTGAAATATTATTTCAGTCTTATTTGACTGAAAACTTATTCTCAGACTAATTTGACTATTACTCAGACTTATTTGACTATTACTCAGACTTATTTGACTGTATCTACTTACACCGAATTAATCCTTAATCCCCGTCCAGAATTGATTAAATCTGGGCTTATTAATTTAATTTAAATTAATTTATAAAAATATAAACTAACGAAATAAATTAAAAACTTTATAAAATTATAAACTTCATTTTTTATAAAAGTAAAGAAAAAATATTAACTAATTTTATAAATTTAAAGAAAAAATTATAAATTTTGTAAAATTACAATTTAAAAAATAATAAATTTTAGTGTAATTCATAAATTTATAAGCCAAATCAGTTTAGTTTAATACCAATTTGCATAGCTATAATTTATAAAATATAAAAAATTAATATAATTCATAAATTTATAAACAAAATCAGTTTAGTTTGATACCTATCTGCATAGCGATAATTTGCAGAGATATTATGTTATGAAACCTTTTAATAACCCAATATTGCCTTACGTTAAAAAAGTTAAAATAATAATTTAACAATTAGAGGGGGGAAAATGATAATTTCAAAGCACTATAAAAAAAAAGTAGATAAAAAAAAATTCTGTAAGTTATAAAAATAAAATAAATTTCTAAATATTTAATTAAAAAATATAAATATTACTATTCTTTTCACAAAAAATTGATATGGCCTCGTTTAGAATGGGTCAGCGGGTCGAGCCGGACAACGCCTGTATCCTAAAAAAATTCTAGTAAATGCAACAATCTTAATTCACATTTCAAAGAAGGCGATTTCTGTACGCAACCTTTAAACGCCATTTACGGAAATTGCACTATTTTGGAAGAAATATGGACATTATACTGTTTTGAAAGAAATACGGAAATAATCCATTCAATTTACGGAAAACTTTCTGCATATTTACGGATTTGAAATCTCTTTAACGAAACTAATGTTATTTAAGGAAATTGTACTGAATTTCTGGAAAAATGAAACATCTCCGTAAATTTTTACGGAAACTCTCTTGTATTTTCACGAATTTTTTTTTTTTTTTTTTTTTTTTTTTTTACAGTGCACACAGATCACCGATCATTCTTTTACAATAATTCCGAAAACTTACACAAAAGTTCAAAAGTATACCTTTGAAAACACTAAGGAATGTTACACACAAAACATATGTAACGTTTCACAGTTGATCAGTAAATTCCACTTTCTCAAGTATTCCGAAAAGTTACACAATATTGTGGAAGATGTTACACCAGATTTCTCGGTATTCTCGGAGCAGCAGAAGTAATCCGAGAACAAGTGGGTAAGTGTGATCGAAGATCACACAAAGGGTTTCGTTTAATATTCCTTTCAAAACACTTTATCCTTTCTTTAATAAATTCAAATAAATATAATTTAGCAACAACAACAACAAAAAGTCATGTTTTTATAAAGTAAAAATTTACCGGTCTATTTTTCCGTTTTTCGAAAATCTAAACCAGCCGGATAGCGGGCGAAACCCGCTATTATATTCTGTCATAATAATATCCGTCATACGGACTAAATGCGATATTTAAAAAATATATAATTTCAAAATTAAACAGGTTGGACGCCTTCAAAATGTTAAAATATGCGCATATTTCCATAATCGGGTTTTTATCATGATTCAATACATTCCTCAAACTCATATATTTACTATTCTCTATTATTCATATTGATACTCGCTTTGTATTATTCTCAAATATCTGAAAAATTCGTTAAACTTCCAATAGGACGTCAGATTTTCTTTTTAATTCTCTAATGACGTGATATTAATCTGCTTTGTGTACATCCACATACTTATACTCCTTGTATTATTGAGAAATCTTAGACATTATCCGTTTTATTTACCACTATGACGTCAATCAATTTTATTTCATATTTATCTTTTTTTCAATTGGTGAAACTTTTTATTTCATTTTCATTTTTCACGTGAAAATCGTCTGATAGAAAATTAATTATTGTAGAAAGAATTTCATTGCGGATTTTAAATTTTTGGCATCTGCTATAACGAAAAATGTTTAAATTTAATAGAAAAAGGCTATTAGAATTTTGGTTTTTTATCTCTATTTATTAAAATAATACGAATTTTTCAAATTTTAATATTTTCAGCTCTTCACAGCTGATATTCTGATTTATACACGAAGTTTCAACTCTGTAAGTTGCATAGTTTTCGAGAATGGCTCTGTGACAGACAGACAACGGAGCGGGAGCAATAGGGTTTCGTGAGATGAACGAAACCCTAAAAACCAGGAACATTACGCAGATTTTTTACAGTGAGCATAAAAATTCTACTTCCGCTTGCACAACAGGGGATGTTTTACTAAGTAGTAATGAATATCGGCTAGATGTATAAAAATAAATCAATGTACAGTCGTGCAAAAAAGAAACTGATCACCCCCAACTAACTCTGCAACAAATTATAGTAGAAGTAAGTTACTGGTACCAAAAAATTGGAAATAAAGTCTACTTTTAAATAATGTAGATAAAATTTTCTTAGGGGGCCATATCTACATATAAAAACCAGTCCGAACTTTTTTTTTTAATCAATCCGTATTTTTTTGTCGATCGATTGTTTTTTAATCAATCCGTAATTAGCAACACATAATTTTGACAAGATATTTTAAATCTTCGGTTCAAACTATGCCTAGATACCAAATTTCAAGCCATTTGGATGATAAGTTTTTGAATTATAAGCATTCAAATTTTAGAGCTTCTAATGTTAAATTACATTTTAATATTTTTATTAATATCTCCTGAAATTATAATCCTAATGTGCTAATATTTTGTTTGGTTATAACACTCAAAATCCCAAACATAACTAAGTGGAATTTGTAATTTTTATGATTTTGAAATATGAATTATGAAATTAATATTCGAAGAAAATATGAATAGCAACCTACAATTTTTTTGATGGATTCATATTTATTGTGTCCTGCTTTATGCGTATTCAAAATTTCAATTTTTTTCCCCCAAGTAGTTTTCAAATTATTCTTAAAATGCTGATTTAAGAGTCCGTATATGATGGGCATGAAAGCATAATTTGAACAGGGATGAAAGCGCTCCGACCCGAATACCCGATTCTCACCAATACATTTTAATAGTGTTTGTCACCTTATTTAAGGACAGAATTTCTGAAATTCAATACGGTGGAGAATTTTATTAAAATTTAGTGGTAATAATCTGACATCCCCGTTTGAAAAAATATTTTACTCATAGGCTGGGATTACAGTGCATTGATAAACTTAGAGAGCAACTCTGTCTTACAATATAATCAATGCATAAACCGTATTTCAGTGCTTCGCGATCTTACGCTAATATGAAAGCCAGCTTAAACTGAAGCATAAGTGAATGCGCGCGCGAGCACAACAAACCTGACAACGACCTGTGATTGGAGTAAGATGTAAGATAGCGAAGCACCAAAATCCCAGCCTTGATTAGCATATATATATGTACGCGAACCACCGGTGAAGCATAAGGTGATTCCCTGAGCTAGAAGATTATCTATTTCTTTCTTAAGAATTTCTTTCTTAGCAGGAGTCATCCGATAAGGTGGCACAGTAATAGGAACACTATCACCTGTATTGATACGATGCTCTACATAAGGGGTTGTCTCTCCCCCTGGTTGAAAGCATTTTTCATCATTAAGTTTTTCTCTTTCGTCAGAAGTTAAATTTTTGCCTTCATCTTCACGTAAGGCGTATGGACTGACTTCGACCGCACCAGCTGACGAATTATTTTCTTCAACGTATTCATCTACAAAATGACACTTTTTCTGAGGTTTATTACTGAAATACCACGTTTTGTTGGCAGTATCTAACACATGTTAGCACTGTGCAAGAAATCCATGCCTAAAAGCGTTCTATTACCCTTAGCATTTGGTAATACAATGAACTCCGTTTTGAAGACTCGACCTTCAATCTCTACTGGAACTGTAGCAGACAAAGTTTGACGGCTATTGTAATTCCGTCAGCCAACGTGACATCATGAGTATGAGGGTTCAGTGCAACGCCAGTTTTTAAAAATAGCTCATACATACGTTCTCCCGCAATGGAACGATTCGCTCCCATATCTGCAGACTAACATTTTCTTATTGCAGATTGTGATAGGCACATTTGGAGCTGAAACTGTTGAAGTATTTAAACCATACAACTTAAGACGATGTGCTTCCACATTTTCTTTTTTAACCGAAGGGGTACAATCTGGGCATTTCTTCTTTATAAATCCCAGTTTACCACAACCATAGCAAACAATATCTGATTCTAAGCGTCGATTACCAAACTTAGGAGGAGATCTGTCTTCTTTTGGAGGCTTACTCTGCTTCCAATTATTATCTCGACGAGAAAACTCTTTTTTTCACTTGGGGTACAACCGGATCTCTTTTAGGGAACGTACTTCTTATAATTTCATACGCATCTAGTTTTGCGGCGAGGTCGACTGGCGAATTTAAATTTTCCCAATCATCTAACATATGCTGTTTGCATTCAATAGGCACGCGCCTTTTCATTTGATCATGATCAGATCCTGAAGAGCTCAGAACAAAGATGAAACATGACATGAATTAAACTGGTGGACAGCCGATGTTCGTCGAAATAACAAACCTAACTTGGCATCGTACTTTACATCTTATGAAAAAATCACAAACTTATACGCTTCTGATTTTAGAAACGTCGGAAACTTGGTGCGTCGTTAGCAGCGACTGCTACCCTTCTCTCTTCCTCACTTACTTACCGTTTTTTAATCTCGTAGCAGGTTCTCGTCGTTAGTGAGTGCGCTCGCTGCGCCGTCTTGTGGCAGCAGATCCAACCCCACATGCGGCCGTCCTGACATCCAGAGCTGCCTCAGCGATATCAGTAGTCAGCAATGTGAAAAAAAAATAATAACTGTTCTTTAAAAAAGAAAAAAAAGCTGAACATCACACAGTCACATACTGTAACGTCGTAGGAATTGTTCATGAAAGTCATGGAAGTATCAAATATATCCCAAACACAAATAATTTATTTTCATGCATATTTTATAATTTTTAGGCATACAATATAAAATCAGTATCTTTCAAGTTGTTTCTGAGTATGCTTATTTCTTTCCAGAGCAAGTAATTGGGTTCATGTAATGTTGAATTCAAACCAAAATTTTTGAAATTTTTCATTTAAAAATAAATAAATGCAATTTCAAACGACAAGAGCCAAATTTTATTCAGAATTTCTTGTACAAATTTTGATTAAGTTTAAGTGGTATAAATAATACTAGGGGGCTCAGCCTCCTACTCGCTAAGGCTCACCAACCCTCCCGTGAATTGCAAAGCAATTCACATTGAGACCGCTTCGCTCGCTCGCCCCTTTTTACTTTTCTAATAATTCTAGCCGGAATAAGTACTACAATAAATCATTTGAACATATGAAATTGACAATTTTGTTAATGTAAAAAAGTAATCGAAAAATCCGTTGAAAACACAACTAAAAATGCATTTAGTTGATGCTACTAATGGACATATAAATCATTTAAATACTATGAAAAAGGGATCTTGGAAACATATAGTTTAAAACTTATTGCACCTATAATATTGTACAACACGGCTGAAATTCACAAAAAAAAAAAACACTACGTGGTAGGAAGATAGTTTATCATCAATGATTGTTTAAATTTCGCTCAACATTTTACTATTCTAATTGATTATAGATTTCTGCAAAAGAAATTTTTACTTCATTGAAATTGAAGAAAAATAATTTTTACTTCAATAAAACATCAATAGATGGCAGCAGGGGATTCTAGAAAGTTTATATTTTTTTATCTCCGATTTTTTGTGTGAGTGAAATTCGTAAATAAATTCTAAATAAGAGTTGAGAATTCAATATTACTCATAATTAAACGACAATATTACTCATAATTAAAATGAGGCTTTGGATTACGTTCATATTATTTTATTTTTAATAATTGCTAACTTGAGTTTCAGTGCTCTGACACTGACGCCATATTGGAGGTGGAGCTAACACAATCTTGTCTGTTCATTGGTCTGAGCTCTGGAAACTATGATTTTTGCCAATGATAAGGTAGAAATTCAGCCCTATTTCCCCGCCACGTAAGACAAATATATATATAGATAATATTATATTTATTATATTATATTTAGTCGAATATTATATTTTTAGTCTATTTTTATTCGATATTTAGTCTATTCGATTACACAAGCTAATTAAAAAAAATTACAAGTTATTTTTAAGGTTTTCTGATAGACAAGTTTCCTGCCACATTGCTAGCAATGTGCAAAAAAAATCTAAAATAATAATTTAAAAAAAATTTTCGAATGCAAGTTTTCTTGCCAAGAGTTATTAATGAGTTAATTGTAAAATTTCAAATGAATTACCAGAATAGGTTTAATCATAGAATTATTAACCCTATTTCAAAGGAGAATAACGGATGTAAAATTATTCAGATGTCTTTATAACACAGATTTAGTTTTAGTTCTTCAAATAAATCGAAATATAAATCATGCGAACATATCTCAAAACAAGACACGCCCCTTCCCCCCCCCCCTACTCAAAAAAGCAATGTCAGAAAAAAGTTTTAAAAATATTATGCTATGAGCAATCGATTTGGGTATTATTTTCAGACTAAAATGGAATTTATCTGCGTTTTTTTTACATTGTTTCCTTATGCTGCTTTATACTATTTTTTATTCTAAATTTTGTATTTGCCAATATTATTCACGTTTCTGCCAATAAATTTGAAAAAAGCGAGTTAAATATATTCAAAATCTGAGAAAAAGTATTATAAAAACACTTGTAAAATTCCAATCACATTTACATATTCTAAAACTATTTTAATTACAGATAATCTTATATATTTTAAAATTGGATAATTCAACATCTGTAAACATTATTTTACCGCATATAACAATAACCGAAACTTATTAAGTGAGTAAAATTGTCATATTGGTAAAAAGTAATACATTAAAAAAAGTGACTTAATCATTCTGCAGCATTTCAACAATCGGGTGGCAAGCTTCAATTTGGATACAGCCCCTAAAATATGCAAATTATAAAGTAATTAATTTCTCTGAAACTAATCGTAGGAATTTCATGAAATTTGGTACCTAGGCATAGTTTGAACTGCCAGTTTAAAAGATTTTGTCGAATTTGGGTCTTGCTATTAAAAAAAACAAAGTTTGGGTTTGTTTTTATATGTAGATGGCCCCCTAAGCAAATTTTATATACATCATTTAAAAGTAGACTTTATTTCCAATCATTTAGTATCAGTAACTTTCTTCTACAATAATTTGTTGTAGAGTTAGTAGGGGGTGTTCTGTTTCTTTTTTCCACGACTGTACAAATTTCTCACGTTTCAGCAGGATGCATGAATCTTAAAGTACCATTTCAAATCGTAACTAAAACACTGAATTTTCTTTTCTACCAATATTTTTAAGGGTTTATTAAGATATTCTTTAAAATAAGAAAACAAATAAGTTATAAAAATTATGTCGGCTTTATATTTTCTTATTTTCAATGTATGTTGATAAATGCCCTTAATGGCACAAATAAGACTGAAACAATATTACGTATATTACGATTAGCGAATAAATGTAAGCAGTTTATTTTGCAACAACGCGATATTAGTATACTGAATTTGTACTCTCTAAAATTATTGATTATGGGGAGGGATGGTGGGAGGATGGTGGAAAGTTCATGGCATATCCACCACCTTTTCTATCACCTATATCCATAATGTATAAGATTGTGCAAAGGATGGTTGGAGTATGGTCGAAGGCGCATGGTCTATTCACCACCTCATCAACCACCTTAGTTACCATCTTATATATCAAAGTGGAAGAGTGGATGTAAAAGAAAGAAAGAAAGCGGATGAAAGATGGATAATGGAAGATGGAAAGCGTTGGATGGATAGTAATAGGATGAGGGAAAGGATGGTGGGAGGATGGTGGAAAGTTCATGACTTATCCACCACCTCATCCACCACCTTTTCTATCACCTATATCCATAATGTAAAAGATGGTGAAAAGGATGGTTGGAGGATGGTCGAAGGCTCATGACCTGTCCACCACCTCATCAACCACCTTACCTACTACCTTATACATCAAGGTGTAAATAATGATGATAAGATGTTAAGAGGGTGTTGGAAGGTCGATGGCCTATCCCTCACCTCATCTGTCACCTTATCTTTCATCTTAGCCATAAACTATCCATCACCAATGATGGATAAGTGTCCTTTTCATCACCTTATAAATCTTTTATTCGTAATCTTTCACTTTCAAGCTCGTTGAAGTGGGGAAGATGGTGGTGGGAGGATGGTGGAAAGTTCATGGCTTATCCACCACCTCATCCACCACCTTTTCTATACCTATATCCATAATGTATAAGATTGTGAAAAGGATGGTTGGAGGACGGTCGAAGGCGCATGGTCTGTTCACCACCTCATCAACCATCTTATTTACCATCTTATACATCAGGGAGGGTGGGAGGGATGGTAGTGGGATTATGGTGGAAAGTTCATGGCTTATCCACCACCTCATCCACCACCTTTTCTATCACCTATATCCATAATGTAAAAGATGGTGAAAAGGATGGTTGGAGGATGGTCGAAGGCTCATGACCTGTCCACCACCTCATCAACCACCTTACCTACTACCTTATACATCAAGGTGTAAATAAGGATGATAAGATGTTAAGAGGGTGTTGGAAGGTCGATGGCCTATCCCTCACCTCATCTGTCACCTTATCTTTCATCTTAGCCATAAACTATCCATCACCAATGATGGATAAGTGTCCTTTTCATCACCTTATAAATCTTTTATTCGTAATCTTTCACTTTCAAGCTCGTTGAAGTGGGGAAGATGGTGGTGGGAGGATGGTGGAAAGTTCATGGCTTATCCACCACCTCATCCACCACCTTTTCTATCACCTATATCCATAATGTATAAGATTGTGAAAAGGATGGTTGGAGGATGGTCGAAGGCGCATGGTCTGTTCACCACTTCATCAACCATCTTATTTAACATCTTATACATCAGGGAGGGTGAGAGGGATGGTGGTGGGAGGATGCTGGGAGGATGGTGGAAAGTTCATGGCTTATCCACCACCTCATCCACCACCTTTTCTATCACCTATATCCATAATGCATAAGATTATGAAAAGGAAGGTTGGAGGATGGTCGAAGGCTCATGGTCTGTTCACCACCTCATCAACCACCTTATTTACCATCTTATACATCAAAGTGGAAGAGTGGATGTAAAAGAAAGAAAGAAAGCGGATGGAAGGTGGATAATGGAAGATGGAAAGTGTTGGATGGATAGTAATAGGATGAGGGAAAGGATGGTGGGAGGATGGTGGAAAGTTCATGACTTATCCACCACCTCATCCACCACCTTTTCTATCACCTATATCCATAATGTATAAGATGGTGAAAAGGATGGTTGGAGGATGGTCGAAGGCTCATGACCTCTCCACCACCTCATCAACCACCTTACCTACTACCTTATACATCAAGGTGTAAATAAGGATGATAAGATGTTAAGAGGGTGTTGGAAGGTCGATGGCCTATCCCTCACCTCATCTGTCACCTTATCTTTCATCTTAGCCATAAACTATCCATCACCAATGATGGATAAGTGTCCTTTTCATCACCTTATAAATCTTTTATTCGTAATCTTTCACTTTCAAGCTCGTTGAAGTGGGGAAGATGGTGCTGGGAGGATGGTGGAAAGTTCATGGCTTATCCACCACATCATCCACCACCTTTTCTATCACCTATATCCATAATGTATAAAATTGTGAAAAGGATGGTTGGAGGATGGTCGAAGGCGCATGGTCTGTTCACCACCTCATCAACCACCTTATTTACCATCTTATACATCAGGAGGGTGGGAGGGATGGTGGTGGGAGGATGGTGGGAGGATGGTGGAAAGTTCATGGCCTATCCACCACCTCATCCACCACCTTTTCTATCACATATATCCATAATGCATAAGATTGTGAAAAGGATGGTTGAAGGATGCTCGAAGGCTCATGGTCTGTTCACCACCTCATCAACCACCTTATTTACCATCTTATACATCAAAGTGGAAGAGTGGATGTAAAAGAAAGAAAGAAAGCGGATGGAAGGTGGATAATGGAAGATGGAAAGTGTTGGATGGATAGTAATAGGATGAGGGAAAGGATGGTGGGAGGATGGTGGAAAGTTCATGACTTATCCACCACCTCATCCACCACCTTTTCTATCACCTATATCCATAGTGTATAAGATGGTGAAAAGGATGGTTGGAGGATGATCGAAGGCGCATGACGTGACCACCACCTCATCAACCACCTTACCTACTACCTTATACATCAAGGTGTAAATAAGGATGATAAGATGTTAAGAGGGTGTTGGAAGGTCGATGGCCTATCCCTCACCTCATCTGTCACCTTATCTTTCATCTTAGCCATAAACTATCCATCACCAATGATGGATAAGTGTCCTTTTCATCACCTTATAAATCTTTTATTCGTAATCTTTCGCTTTCAAGCTCGTTGAAGTGGGGAAGATGGTGGTGGGAGGATGGTGGGAGGATGGTGGAAAATTCATGGCTTATCCACCACCTCATCCACCACCTTTTCTATCACCTATATCCATAATGCATAAGATTGTGAAAAGGATGGTTGGAGGATGGTCGAAGGCTCATGGTCTGTTCACCACCTCATCAACCACCTTATTTACCATCTTATACATCAAAGTGGAAGAGTGGATGTAAAAGAAAGAAAGAAAGCGGATGGAAGGTGGATAATGGAAGATGGAAAGTGTTGGATGGATAGTAATAGGATGAGGGAAAGGATGGTGGGAGGATGGTGGAAAGTTCATGATTTATCCACCACCTCATCCACCACCTTTTCTATCACCTATATCCATAATGTATAAGATGGTGAAAAGGATGGTTGGAGGATGGTCGAAGGCTCATGACCTGTCCACCACCTCATCAACCACCTTACCTACTACCTTATACATCAAGGTGTAAATAAGGATGATAAGATGTTAAGAGGGTGTTGGAAGGTCGATGGCCTATCCCTCACCTCATCTGTCACCTTATCTTTCATCTTAGCCATAAACTATCCATCACCAATGATGGATAAGTGTCCTTTTCATCACCTTATAAATCTTTTATTCGTAATCTTTCACTTTCAAGCTCGTTGAAGTGGGGAAGATGGTGCTGGGAGGATGGTGGAAATTTCATGGCTTATCCACCACCTCATCCACCACCTTTTCTATCACCTATATCCATAATGTATAAGATTGTGAAAAGGATGGTTGCAGGATGGTCGAAGGCGCATGGTCTGTTCACCACCTCATCAACCATCTTATTTACCATCTTATACATCAAGGTGTAAATAAGGATGATAAGATGTTAAGAGGATGTTGGAAGGTCGATGGCCTATCCCTCACCTCATCTGTCACCTTATCTTTCATCTTAGCCATAAACTATCCATCACCAATGATGGATAAGTGTCCTTTTCATCACCTTATAAATCTTTTATTCGTAATCTTTCACTTTGAAGCTCGTTGAAGTGGGGAAGATGGTGCTGGGAGGATGGTGGGAGGATGGTGGAAAGTTCATGGCTTATCCACCACCTCATCCACCACCTTTTCTATCACCTATATCCATAATGTATAAAATTGTGAAAAGGATGGTTGGAGGATGGTCGAAGGCGCATGGTCTGTTCACCACCTCATCAACCACCTTATTTACCATCTTATACATCAGGGAGGGTGGGAGGGATGGTGGTGGGAGGATGGTGGGAGGATGGTGGAAAGTTCATGGCTTATCCACCACCTTTTCTATCACCTATATCCATAATGTATAAAATTGTGAAAAGGATGGTTGGAGGATGGTCGAAGGCGCATGGTCTGTTCACCACCTCATCAACCACCTTATTTACCATCTTATACATCAGGGAGGGTGGGAGGGATGGTGGTGGGAGGATGGTGGGAGGATGGTGGAAAGTTCATGCCCTATCCACCACCTCATCCACCACCTTTTCTATCACATATATCCATAATGCATAAGATTGTGAAAAGGATGGTTGAAGGATGGTCGAAGGCTCATGGTCTGTTCACCACCTCATCAACCACCTTATTTACCATCTTATACATCAAAGTGGAAGAGTGGATGTAAAAGAAAGAAAGAATGCGGATGAAAGATGGATAATGGAAGATGGAAAGTGTTGGATGGATAGTAATAGGATGAGGGAAAGGATGGTGGGAGGATGGTGGAAAGTTGACTTATCCACCACCTCATCCACCACCTTTTCTATCACATATATATCCATAGTGTATAAGATGGTGAAAAGGATGGTTGGAGGATGGTCGAAGGCTCATGACCTGTCCACCACCTCATCAACCACCTTACCTACTACATTATACATCAAGGTGTAAATAAGGATGATAAGATGTTAAGAGGGTGTTGGAAGGTCGATGGCCTATCCCTCACCTCATCTGTCACCTTATCTTTCATCTTAGCCATAAACTATCCATCACCAATGATGGATAAGTGTCCTTTTCATCACCTTATAAATCTTTTATTCGTAATCTTTCACTTTGAAGCTCGTTGAAGTGGGGAAGATGGTGCTGGGAGGATGGTGGGAGGATGGTGGAAAGTTCATGGCTTATCCACCACCTCATCCACCACCTTTTCTATCACCTATATCCATAATGTATAAAATTGTGAAAAGGATGGTTGGAGGATGGTCGAAGGCGCATGGTCTGTTCACCACCTCATCAACCACCTTATTTACCATCTTATACATCAGGGAGGGTGGGAGGGATGGTGGTGGGAGGATGGTGGGAGGATGGTGGAAAGTTCATGGCCTATCCACCACCTCATCCACCACCTTTTCTATCACATATATCCATAATGCATAAGATTGTGAAAAGGATGGTTGAAGGATGGTCGAAGGCTCATGGTCTGTTCACCACCTCATCAACCACCTTATTTACCATCTTATACATCAAAGTGGAAGAGTGGATGTAAAAGAAAGAAAGAATGCGGATGAAAGATGGATAATGGAAGATGGAAAGTGTTGGATGGATAGTAATAGGATGAGGGAAAGGATAGTGGGAGGATGGTGGAAAGTTCATGACTTATCCACCACCTCATCCACCACCTTTTCTATCACCTATATCCATAATGTATAAGATGGTGAAAAGGATGGTTGGAGGATGGTCGAAGGCTCATGACCTGTCCACCACCTCATCAACCACCTTACCTACTACCTTATACATCAAGGTGTAAATAAGGATGATAAGATGTTAAGAGGGTGTTGGAAGGTCGATGGCCTATCCCTCACCTCATCTGTCACCTTATCTTTCATCTTAGCCATAAACTATCCATCACCAATGATGGATAAGTGTCCTTTTCATCACCTTATAAATCTTTTATTCGTAATCTTTCACTTTGAAGCTCGTTGAAGTGGGGAAGATGGTGCTGGGAGGATGGTGGGAGGATGGTGGAAAGTTCATGGCTTATCCACCACCTTTTCTATCACCTATATCCATAATGTATAAAATTGTGAAAAGGATGGTTGGAGGATGGTCGAAGGCGCATGGTCTGTTCACCACCTCATCAACCACCTTATTTACCATCTTATACATCAGGGAGGGTGGGAGGGATGGTGGTGGGAGGATGGTGGGAGGATGGTGGAAAGTTCATGGCCTATCCACCACCTCATCCACCACCTTTTCTATCACATATATCCATAATGCATAAGATTGTGAAAAGGATGGTTGAAGGATGGTCGAAGGCTCATGGTCTGTTCACCACCTCATCAACCACCTTATTTACCATCTTATACATCAAAGTGGAAGAGTGGATGTAAAAGAAAGAAAGAATGCGGATGAAAGATGGATAATGGAAGATGGAAAGTGTTGGATGGATAGTAATAGGATGAGGGAAAGGATAGTGGGAGGATGGTGGAAAGTTCATGACTTATCCACCACCTCATCCACCACCTTTTCTATCACCTATATCCATAATGTATAAGATGGTGAAAAGGATGGTTGGAGGATGGTCGAAGGCTCATGACCTGTCCACCACCTCATCAACCACCTTACCTACTACCTTATACATCAAGGTGTAAATAAGGATGATAAGATGTTAAGCGGGTGTTGGAAGGTCGATGGCCTATCCCTCACCTCATCTGTCACCTTATCTTTCATCTTAACCGTAAACTATCCATCACCAATGATGGATAAGTGTCCTTTTCATCACCTTATAAATCTTTTATTCGTAATCTTTCACTTTCAAGCTCGTTGAAGTGGGGAGGATGGTGGTGGGAGGATGGTGGAAAGTTCATGGCTTATCCACCACCTCATCCACCACCTTTTCTATCACCTATATCCATAATGTATAAGACTGTGAAAAGGATGGTTGGAGGATGGTCGAAGGCGCATGGTCTGTTCACCACCTCATCAACCATCTTATTTACCATCTTATACATCAGGGAGGGTGGGAGGGATGGTGGTGGGATAATGGTGGAAAGTTCATGGCTTATCCACCACCTCATCCACCACCTTTTCTATCGCCTATATCCATAATGTATAAGATTGCGAAAAGGATGGTTGGAGGATGGTCGAAGGCTCATGGTCTGTTCACCACCTCATCAACCACCTTATTTACCATCTTATACATCAAAGTGGAAGAGTGGATGTAAAAGAAAGAAAGAAAGCGGATGGAAGGTGGATAATGGAAGATGGAAAGTGTTGGATGGATAGTAATAGGATGAGGGAAAGGATGGTGGGAGGATGGTGGAAAGTTCATGACTTATCCACCACCTCATCCACCACCTTTTCTATCACCTATATCCATAGTGTATAAGATGGTGAAAAGGATGGTTGGAGGATGATCGAAGGCGCATGACGTGACCACCACCTCATCAACCACCTTACCTACTACCTTATACATCAATGTGTAAATAAGGATGATAAGATGTTAAGAGGGTGTTGGAAGGTCGATGGCTTATCCCTCACCTCATCTGTCACCTTATCTTTCATCTTAGCCATAAACTATCCATCACCAATGATGGATAAGTGTCCTTTTCATCACCTTATAAATCTTTTATTCGTAATCTTTCGCTTTCAAGCTCGTTGAAGTGGGGAAGATGGTGGTGGGAGGATGGTGGGAGGATGGTGGAAAGTTCATGGCTTATCCACCACCTCATCCACCACCTTTTCTATCACCTATATCCATAATGCATAAGATTGTGAAAAGGATGGTTGGAGGATGGTCGAAGGCTCATGGTCTGTTCACCACCTCATCAACCACCTTATTTACCATCTTATACATCAAAGTGGAAGAGTGGATGTAAAAGAAAGAAAGAAAGCGGATGGAAGGTGGATAATGGAAGATGGAAAGTGTTGGATGGATAGTAATAGGATGAGGGAAAGGATGGTGGGAGGATGGTGGAAAGTTCATGACTTATCCACCACCTCATCCACCACCTTTTCTATCACCTATATCCATAATGTATAAGATGGTGAAAAGGATGGTTGGAGGATGGTCGAAGGCTTATGACCTGTCCACCACCTCATCAACCACCTTACCTACTACCTTATACATCAAGGTGTAAATAAGGATGATAAGATGTTAAGAGGGTGTTGGAAGGTCGATGGCCTATCCCTCACCTCATCTGTCACCTTATCTTTCATCTTAGCCATAAACTATCCATCACCAATGATGGATAAGTGTCCTTTTCATCACCTTATAAATCTTTTATTCGTAATCTTTCACTTTCAAGCTCGTTGAAGTGGGGAAGATGGTGCTGGGAGGATGGTGGAAATTTCATGGCTTATCCACCACCTCATCCACCACCTTTTCTATCACCTATATCCATAATGTATAAGATTGTGAAAAGGGTGGTTGCAGGATGGTCGAAGGCGCATGGTCTGTTCACCACCTCATCAACCATCTTATTTACCATCTTATACATCAGGGAGGGTGGGAGGGATGGTGGTGGGATTATGGTGGAAAGTTCATGGCTTATCCACCACCTCATCCACCACCTTTTCTATCACCTACATCCATAATGTATAAGATTGTGAAAAGGATGGTTGGAGGATGGTCGAAGGCGCATGGTCTGTTCACCACCTCATCAACCATCTTATTTACCATCTTATACATCAGGGAGGGTGGGAGAGATAGTGGTGGGATTATGGTGGAAAGTTCATGGCTTATCCACCACCTCATCCACCACCTTTTCTATCACCTATATCCATAATGCATGAGATTGTGAAAAGGATGGTTGGAGGATGGTCGAAGGCTCATGGTCTGTTCACCACCTCATCAACCACCTTATTTACCATCTTATACATCAAAGTGGAAGAGTGGATGTAAAAGAAAGAAAGAAAGCGGATGGAAGGTGGATAATGGAAGATGGAAAGTGTTGGATGGATAGTAATAGGATGAGGGAAAGGATGGTGGGAGGATGGTGGAAAGTTCATGACTTATCCACCACCTCATCCACCACCTTTTCTATCACCTATATCCATAGTGTATAAGATGGTGAAAAGGATGGTTGGAGGATGATCGAAGGCTCATGACCTGTCCACCACCTCATCAACCACCTTACCTACTACCTTATACATCAAGGTGTAAATAAGGATGATAAGATGTTAAGAGGGTGTTGGAAGGTCGATGGCCTGCCCTCACCTCATCTGTCACCTTATCTTTCATCTTAGCCATAAACTATCCATCACCAATGATGGATAAGTGTCCTTTTCATCACCTTATAAATCTTTTATTCGTAATCTTTCACTTTCAAGCTCGTTGAAGTGGGGAAGATGGTGCTGGGAGGATGGTGGAAATTTCATGGCTTATCCACCACCTCATCCACCACCTTTTCTATCACCTATATCCATAATGTATAAGATTGTGAAAAGGATGGTTGCAGGATGGTCGAAGGCGCATGGTCTGTTCACCACCTCATCAACCATCTTATTTACCATCTTATACATCAAGGTGTAAATAAGGATGATAAGATGTTAAGAGGGTGTTGGAAGGTCGATGGCCTATCCCTCACCTCATCTGTCACCTTATCTTTCATCTTAGCCATAAACTATCCATCACCAATGATGGATAAGTGTCCTTTTCATCACCTTATAAATCTTTTATTCGTAATCTTTCACTTTGAAGCTCGTTGAAGTGGGGAAGATGGTGCTGGGAGGATGGTGGGAGGATGGTGGAAAGTTCATGGCTTATCCACCACCTCATCCACCACCTTTTCTATCACCTATATCCATAATGTATAAAATTGTGAAAAGGATGGTTGGAGGATGGTCGAAGGCGCATGGTCTGTTCACCACCTCATCAACCACCTTATTTACCATCTTATACATCAGGGAGGGTGGGAGGGATGGTGGTGGGAGGATGGTGGGAGGATGGTGGAAAGTTCATGGCTTATCCACCACCTCATCCACCACCTTTTCTATCACCTATATCCATAATGTATAAAATTGTGAAAAGGATGGTTGGAGGATGGTCGAAGGCGCATGGTCTGTTCACCACCTCATCAACCACCTTATTTACCATCTTATACATCAGGGAGGGTGGGAGGGATGGTGGTGGGAGGATGGTGGGAGGATGGTGGAAAGTTCATGCCCTATCCACCACCTCATCCACCACCTTTTCTATCACATATATCCATAATGCATAAGATTGTGAAAAGGATGGTTGAAGGATGGTCGAAGGCTCATGGTCTGTTCACCACCTCATCAACCACCTTATTTACCATCTTATACATCAAAGTGGAAGAGTGGATGTAAAAGAAAGAAAGAATGCGGATGAAAGATGGATAATGGAAGATGGAAAGTGTTGGATGGATAGTAATAGGATGAGGGAAAGGATGGTGGGAGGATGGTGGAAAGTTCATGACTTATCCACCACCTCATCCACCACCTTTTCTATCACATATATATCCATAGTGTATAAGATGGTGAAAAGGATGGTTGGAGGATGGTCGAAGGCTCATGACCTGTCCACCACCTCATCAACCACCTTACCTACTACCTTATACATCAAGGTGTAAATAAGGATGATAAGATGTTAAGAGGGTGTTGGAAGGTCGATGGCCTATCCCTCACCTCATCTGTCACCTTATCTTTCATCTTAGCCATAAACTATCCATCACCAATGATGGATAAGTGTCCTTTTCATCACCTTATAAATCTTTTATTCGTAATCTTTCACTTTGAAGCTCGTTGAAGTGGGGAAGATGGTGCTGGGAGGATGGTGGGAGGATGGTGGAAAGTTCATGGCTTATCCACCACCTCATCCACCACCTTTTCTATCACCTATATCCATAATGTATAAAATTGTGAAAAGGATGGTTGGAGGATGGTCGAAGGCGCATGGTCTGTTCACCACCTCATCAACCACCTTATTTACCATCTTATACATCAGGGAGGGTGGGAGGGATGGTGGTGGGAGGATGGTGGGAGGATGGTGGAAAGTTCATGGCCTATCCACCACCTCATCCACCACCTTTTCTATCACATATATCCATAATGCATAAGATTGTGAAAAGGATGGTTGAAGGATGGTCGAAGGCTCATGGTCTGTTCACCACCTCATCAACCACCTTATTTACCATCTTATACATCAAAGTGGAAGAGTGGATGTAAAAGAAAGAAAGAATGCGGATGAAAGATGGATAATGGAAGATGGAAAGTGTTGGATGGATAGTAATAGGATGAGGGAAAGGATGGTGGGAGGATGGTGGAAAGTTCATGACTTATCCACCACCTCATCCACCACCTTTTCTATCACCTATATCCATAATGTATAAGATGGTGAAAAGGATGGTTGGAGGATGGTCGAAGGCTCATGACCTGTCCACCACCTCATCAACCACCTTACCTACTACCTTATACATCAAGGTGTAAATAAGGATGATAAGATGTTAAGCGGGTGTTGGAAGGTCGATGGTCTATCCCTCACCTCATCTGTCACCTTATCTTTCATCTTAACCGTAAACTATCCATCACCAATGATGGATAAGTGTCCTTTTCATCACCTTATAAATCTTTTATTCGTAATCTTTCACTTTCAAGCTCGTTGAAGTGGGGAGGATGGTGGTGGGAGGATGGTGGAAAGTTCATGGCTTATCCACCACCTCATCCACCACCTTTTCTATCACCTATATCCATAATGTATAAGACTGTGAAAAGGATGGTTGGAGGATGGTCGAAGGCGCATGGTCTGTTCACCACCTCATCAACCATCTTATTTACCATGTTATACATCAGGGAGGGTGGGAGGGATGGTGGTGGGATAATGGTGGAAAGTTCATGGCTTATCCACCACCTCATCCACCACCTTTTCTATCGCCTATATCCATAATGTATAAGATTGCGAAAAGGATGGTTGGAGGATGGTCGAAGGCGCATGGTCTGTTCACCACCTCATCAACCATCTTATTTACCATCTTATACATCAGGGAGGGTGGTAGGGATGGTGGTGGGATTATGGAGGAAAGTTCATGGCTTATCCACCACCTCATCCACCACCTTTTCTATCACCTATATCCATAGTGTATAAGATGGTGAAAAGGATGGTTGGAGGATGATCGAAGGCGCATGACGTGACCACCACCTCATCAACCACCTTACCTACTACCTTATAAATCAAGGTGTAAATAAGGATGATAAGATGTTAAGAGGGTGTTGGAAGGTCGATGGCTTATCCCTCACCTCATCTGTCACCTTATCTTTCATCTTAGCCATAAACTATCCATCACCAATGATGGATAAGTGTCCTTTTCATCACCTTATAAATCTTTTATTCGTAATCTTTCGCTTTCAAGCTCGTTGAAGTGGGGAAGATGGTGGTGGGAGGATGGTGGGAGGATGGTGGAAAGTTCATGGCTTATCCACCACCTCATCCACCACCTTTTCTATCACCTATATCCATAATGTATAAGATGGTGAAAAGGGTGGTTGCAGGATGATCGAAGGCTCATGACCTGTCCACCACCTCATCAACCACCTTACCTACTACCTTATACATCAAGGTGTAAATAAGGATGATAAGATGTTAAGAGGGTGTTGGAAGGTCGATGGCCTATCCCTCACCTCATCTGTCACCTTATCTTTCATCTTAGCCATAAACTATCTATCACCAATGATGGATAAGTGTCCTTTTCATCACCTTATAAATCTTTTATTCGTAATCTTTCACTTTCAAGCTCGTTGAAGTGGGGAAGATGGTGGTGGGAGGATGGTGGAAAGTTCATGGCTTATCCACCACCTCATCCACCACCTTTTCTATCACCTATATCCATAATGTATAAGATTGTGAAAAGGATGGTTGGAGGATGGTCGAAGGCTCATGGTCTGTTCACCACCTCATCAACCACCTTATTTACCATCTTATACATCAAAGTGGAAGAGTGGATGTAAAAGAAAGAAAGAAAGCGGATAAAGGTGGATAATGGAAAATGGAAAGTGTTGGATGGATAGTAATAGGATGAGGGAAAGGATGGTGGGAGGATGGTGGAAAGTTCATGACTTATCCACCACCTCATCCACCACCTTTTCTATCACCTATATCCATAATGTATAAGATGGTGAAAAGGATGGTTGGAGGATGGTCGAAGGCTCGTGACCTGTCCACCACCTCATCAACCACCTGACCTACTACCTTATACATCAAGGTGTAAATAAGGATGATAAGATGTTAAGAGGGTGTTGGAAGGTCGATGGCCTATCCCTCACCTCATCTGTCACCTTATCTTTCATCTTAGCCATAAACTATCCATCACCAATGATGGATAAGTGTCCTTTTCATCACCTTATAAATCTTTTATTCGTAATCTTTCACTTTCAAGCTCGTTGAAGTGGGGAGGATGGTGGTGGGAGGATGGTGGGAAGATGGTGGAAAGTTCATGGCTTATCCACCACCTCATCCACCACCTTTTCTATCACCTATATCCATAATGTATAAGATTGTGAAAAGGATGGTTGGAGGACGGTCGAAGGCTCATGGTCTGTTCACCACCTCATCAACCACCTTATTTACCATCTCATACATCAGGGAAGGTGGGTGGGGGGAGGGATGGTGGGATGGTGGTGGGAGGATGGTGGAAAGTTCATGGCTTATCCACCACCTCATTAGTTGTATGATGAATGTGTAATGCCAACATGAAAAAAACATATTCAGATTTAATTTCGAGCATTTGCGTCGTTCTTGCTACATTTTCTTCTGCTTTTTTTTTTTACTAAAGAAAGTTTTCTTTATAAAGCCTTGAAGTATCTCAAACTTAAATTTATTTTGTTTATCCTGTTATTTACGTTAGTTTTTTAGCGTCGTATAATCATCCTAGTGTATCAGTTTTGTACTTATTATATCGGAGTTCTGTGTCCTTCACGCCCATATATCGTTAATAACAGGGCATAAAATAACATAAAAAGTAGGCGACACTAGTGTCGCCCAGTGCGAAATTATTGTTGCCCAGTGACAGGGAATGGTGCTGGTAATTTTTTAAATAAAAAAATCTTTGAATAGCAAAAACTGTCTTTGTGCTTCGGATAATATGACTGGCGACAGCCGTTATAGCAGATAACAAGTATAGGCAGGGACAGTAAGATACAATAAGTGGCAGGTTGGGATGGCGGGAAGTGCCGTGTGACCTATGGCCTATGGGAAACATGTCGTTGTTGTAACCTTTGTGTTTCTGCTTGAAAGATTTATTTTCCAACAATCCATACAGTGATGGGATTCAAATAATATAACAATCGGTTTGCTTCACGAATGTTTTTTGATGCATTAACAATAAGGGAAAATGAAGCATCACACATAGATTATGAAACACTTTACATTAAAATAACAATATAAACTTTGATCTTTAAGTATAATGGGAAAAAAATCCTGAAACATGTTTTCCTATAAGGACGTAATTTGTTTAGTAAATATTAGGCAATCATGAAATACTGATTAACATTTCTATGAGAAAATGAATCAAAATCTGATAATACAATAACGATAATGAAAGAATAGCAGAAATGTAAGACATGTTGAATAAGCATGCTATATAACCAGGGAGTTATCCTAGACTGCCGATTTACATCCCCAAATTCTTCAAATCTTCAAAATTTCAATGTTTTTTGTTAAGTTAAATTGGATACTCACAGAAGATTTTTTTTTCAAATTAAACATTATTTTATTAAATGAAACAATTTAGAAAATGTCACAGTGTT
The DNA here is from genome assembly GCA_963931845.1 of Maratus michaelseni. NCBI lineage: Eukaryota > Metazoa > Arthropoda > Arachnida > Araneae > Salticidae > Maratus > Maratus michaelseni. Next base: position 378,315,253 of record OZ007590.1, on the reverse strand, counting down.
ATATAGATGTACATTTAAAAAAAGTAAATTAATGTAAATACGATTTTCGCATTTTAAGTATTTTAACAACCAGTTCGCCGAACTCCACACAAATTAACAACTGGTGCGAACCAGCTGAATCCCACTACTGAATCCATTCACCTTCATCCACTGCATCATGGCCTCAAGATGAACTTAGAGTTGGGGCCCTACTGTCTTCGGCAGAGTATACAAATTATTATTTTTCATTTTCAAAATTGTAACTTCACGTTTTTCAAATTCACGCAGCGATCGACCTAGAAACATTTTAATAAAATAATGCAGCTTTCAAAATCATATATATATATATATATATATATATATATATATACGTGTGTGTAACATTAAAAAATAGTGAGCCCTAAAATATTTTTCGTTACAATCCGACAAAAAAAAAAAAATAATAATAATAATAAATCGTCAGCCTGAGCCCGACACATGTCAACCCAAAATATTCAAACTTGGACGCGAATTGAGAGGAAATTAATCCATAATACATCTATTGATAAGTAGTCTACAATTACATCTCTAATATCAATTTTATCTTTTTCGTATAAAAATGAACAATTTAATTCGATAGTATCAAATACATAATTTTTTCATTTGAAAAATATTCAGGACTTTTTTGAAAAATCGGGTGAACCCGAACCGAAAGGGTGAAAATCCAACCCGACGACCCGCAACGAAAAAAAATTGCGAAACCCCCGAAAAAAAAGGGGGTTATAAGACAAAATGCAAGCCTCTACTGTCAAACAAACAAACAAAAAGCTCAAGAATGTATCGCGAGATGCTTGATATCGTTGGTAACCTAGTAAAAGAAAATACAGTTACGCAGTTACTGTTGCAAATCACGTGAGCGACGGAGATTGGCGCCGACTGTCTGTCTACCGGGGAGTCCCCTCTGTGACACAAGAGAATTAATTTCTGTATCATGAGGTGCTCGGATCGAAATGGAAGCAAAATGTCGCTTCCTAAAATTTATTCTAGAATATTTTAATTAATGGTTAATATCTATTTAGTGTTTGATGTGTCTGTCTGCGTGTTATGTGTTCGTATATTAAACCAAGAAAAAGACAAATCGTTAGTATTATTTTACCTGAAATACACCAGAATCTCGTAACAAGAAATGATATTTACTGCATTTCTCCAATTCCTTCAAAAATCATGAATTACCAGATTTCATTCAAGAATGTTGATTTCTATATTATTATGCTCTCCCAACCAGCACGCCTGAGTGATTATTATTATGATTAATTATTTTTATGGTGACAACAAACCCGGAAGCTTTAATATTAAAGTTCATGATAATGTTGCTCCAAGTGATTAGTGATTATCATCAAGATTAAGTTCAACATTTTCGAAGACGACTTACTGGATTAAGATTATATCCCGGCAAAATCAGGTACTGTACCTTTTATTTGTTTTTAAAAATGAATCTCGAAAAATTAAAATCAAAGCGCAAGGTAATTAAAACTGCCTGTACGAAATTTATTACAAAAATTGAAACATTTATGGAAAGTGTAGATTTAGAAAGTGAAAATGATTTTGAGACACTCTCGGAATATTTGAACAATTTAATTGAAAAACAAGATGAATTAAAGTTAATAAATCCTAAAATTGAAGAGTTAATATCTGATACTACTCTTTTTGAGGCAGAAATTCAAAACAGTATTGAGTATAACGATACCATTAATGAAGCAAAATTTAAAATTAAAGGAAAATTAAAAAAGTTTAAAGCTAACGCTGAACTGAGCAATACAAGTACTGCATCAAATGCCAGTACAAATGCCAGTACAATTCCGTATCCTAATACACGATCACCTACAATAAATTTACCCAAGATAACTATACCAATATTTAAAGGTGATCCTAACACATTTCTTGAATTTATAAATAGTTTTAAAAGTACTATAGATTCTAATGAAAACTTGAGTAGCATTGAAAAATTCATATATTTGAAATCGTTTCTGTCAGGAGAAGCTTATAAAACGATTTCAGGATTTGCTCTAAATGAACAAAATTATAAATCGTCTCTAGATTTACTAGAAAACAGATATGGAAAAACAGAATATTTGATTAGTGGGTTTATAAATAAACTATTAGAAATTGAGCCTGTAAAGTCTGCTTCAAATACCAGATCGTTACGAGAATTGTACGATGAATGTGAAGTTAGCATTAGAAATTTACAAGCGATGGGGGTGGCTTCAGATAATTTCGGATATTTACTTATTCCAATAATTTTAAGGCAATTACCCCATAATTTGGTTGTAGAATTTCAAAGGAAAAAAAATGTTGATAAATCTGGTGACGTCAATGAATTAATGAATTTTATAAAGTTTGAAATAGAATCACGAGAAGCGGCTAACGCGGTGTCAGGAATTTCCTTAAAAAATAATGAAACATCTCGATGGGAAAGAAAAAATCCGACTAGATTAAAAACTAATGTTCCCACTTCAGTCGCGCTTAACACGGTTGTAAAAAATGTTTGCATATTTTGCAATTCAAATCATTATAGTCTAAAATGTAAGGAAATCTCGGACGAACAAAAACGTTATAAGTTAAAAAGAAGTGGGAGGTGTTATCGATGTTTCAATAAAAACCACCTATTATCTTCTTGTAAAGTAAAATTTCAACCTTGCGAATTATGCCAAAGTTATCAGCATAATTATTTATTTTGCCCCACTAAGAAAGATAAAAATCGTCCCGTTGAAAATGCGGAAACACCCGAATCTTCCCGAATTCTCGAAAACCAAACTGTATTATCGTCAGTTATTAAGACTCAAAATTCCTCCGAAAAATATTCAACATTATTACAAACTGCTTGTGTACAGGTGCTAGGTATCTCTAAAACCTTATATACGAGGCTTTTATATGACTCGGCCTCTTCTAGAACGTTCCTTACAAAAAGTCTAGCGACAGCTTTGAAATTAAAACCTATGAAAAAGGAAAGGCTTATAGTTTATACGTTCGGAAACCGCAAAGCCATAGAACAAGAGTTCGATGTTGTGAATATTACAGTACGCAGTCGCGTTCCCCCCTACGCTGACATACAAATTGAAGCGCTTGTGTCAGAGGTCATTAGCGGAGCGAAAATTATCGCCTCAGTTGATTCTCAGTTAATAAATAAACTCGGTCTTAATGAAAATGAATTTGCTGACACATTTATTCATGCAAAACCCATCCAAATTCTTTTAGGTGCTGATTATATGTTTTCAACGATAATTGGAGAAGTTAAAAAAATAAATCAATCGTTGTTTATTCAACCAACGATATTTGGAAAAACTTTAGTAGGTAGAATTTATGGCGCTAAATTACAGAGTACTTCCTGTTTAAAAATAATATGCTCGTCAATAGATAATGACTTAAGAAACTTATGGGAAATGGAATCGTTTCTATTTAATCAAAAAGATAAACAAGATGATGAACATTTTGAGGTCATAAATAAATTCGAGAAGGAAATATGTTTCGAAAATGGTAGGTATGTAGCACCACTTTTGTGGCGATGCGATACGGATAGACAAAATTTATGTAACAATTACCAAGTCGCGGAAAAAAGATTTGCAGTTTTGGAAAGACGGTTAAAAGATGATCAATCTTTATTTTTAAGATATAATGAAATTATGAAGGAACAATTGAATGAGGGAATTATTCAAAAGTGTAATGATAATTGTTCTGTAAATTATGTAATGCCTCATAGAGCGGTTTTTAGGGAAAAATCTTCTAGCTCTAAAACTAGAATTGTTTATGATGCGAGCAGTCGACAGGGTAGTAACAAAAGTTTAAATGAATGTCTTTTCTCAGGGGAAAATTTAAATCCTAATCTCGTAGATGTTGTACTAAATTTCAGGCGGCATAAAATTGCTTTTTGTGGGGATTTGGCCCGAGCCTTCCTGCAAATAGAGGTATCGAGGAGTGACAGAGATTATTTATGTTTTTTATATTTTGATGACTGCGACATAAATAAACCACCAACCTTATATCATTTTAATCGACATTGTTTTGGCCTCACCAGTTCCCCCTACGTGTTAGCTTCAACTCTAAAAAAACACATTAAAAATTATAAGGAGGCCAATCCCATCGCATACCACATGTTAGATAATTATTTATACGTAGATGACTTGATTCACGGAGCATCTACGGTACCAGAAGCTTTTAAGCTGTCATCTTGTGCAGTTTCAATTTTTAAAGACGCGAATATGAAGTTACGGAAATTTAACTCCAATTCTGTAGAATTAAAGGAACAGTGGAAGAATGCCAACCATATTAAACATCTTTTCAGTTATATTGAAAATATAATTTTGTGGTCCGATTCTACTATAGTTTTGCACTGGATTAAGGGATCGGCCGCCAAGTGGAAACCGTATGTCGCAAACCGCGTAGCGGAAATTCAGGAAATGACCGATCCTAGTTCTTGGCGGCATGTTAATAGCAAGGATAACCCGGCAGACATGCTTACTAGGGGGCTCTCTTCCAAAGAGCTAATAAATTCAAGACGCTGGTGGTATGGTCCTGAGTGGCTTATTAATCCCGAAATTGATTGGCCGAAAGAAAATAAGTTAAAAATCAAATCATTCATTCCAGAAATTAAAAATGAATGCAAAGGCGAAATAATAGTTAATTCAATCATTGTTAATGAAAAAATAATTGATATAGAAAAATTTAGTAGCCTAAAAAAATTGTTAAGAGTCACTGCTTACGTGATATATTTTATAAAATTGCTAAAGGGCAATCACGAGAAAGTCTGTGCACTTACACCAGAAAATCTTCGAGAAGCAGAGCTGTATTGGATAAGGCTAGTTCAAAGTGAATTTTTTTCTAATGAAATACAGTGTTTAAAAAATGCCAAACCTCTTCCAAAAGACTCGCACTTGCTTTGTTTGAACCCATTCCTTGATTCCGAAGGCGTCCTGCGTGTCTCTGGTCGACTTGGGAAAGCTGATTTTTCAACGGATAAAAAACACCCGATAATTCTTCCGTCCAAAACGAAGTTTTCCGAATTGATAATTTGGGATGCTCATGTTAGAGTATTTCATTCAGCGGTTTCTCACACCCTCGTACAAGTGAGAGAAAAATTCTGGTTACTAAAGGCTAGACAAACAATAAAAAATCAACTGAAAAAATGCATTATTTGCAAAAGGTTTTCATCAATTCCAGGAGACCAGACGATAGCTCTATTGCCACCTGATCGTGTCGAACAGTCAGCTCCATATAGCGTAATAGGAGTCGATTTTGCAGGACCTTTATTTGTCAAAGATTCTGACAGCAAATAGTATATATTGCTAATAACGTGTGCTGTAACAAGAAATATCCACCTGGAACTTGTTGACAATTTGTCAACACAAACATTCTTACTTGCCTTTAGACGGTTCATCGCTCGTCGTGGATTATGCTCTGTTATTTATTCCGATAACGCACGAACATTTAAACGCGCTGAAATAGAACTTAAGAGACTATGGACTATAGTGACTCATCCAGAGGTGAAAGAATTTTTTGCTTCCAATAACATAAAATGGAAGTATATAGTGGAAAGGGCCGCCTGGTGGGGCGGATTTTATGAAAGAATGGTAAGGTCTGTAAAAACTGCGCTGCGAAAGACATTGGGCAGATCTTCTCTGACCCTTAATGAGTTGCATACAGTACTTATTGAGGTTGAAGGAATGGTGAACTCCAGACCCATGGCATACATAAGTGATGAAAGGCAGGACCCCCTACCATTAACTCCTGCCCATTTTTTAATAGGGAGAAGAATATCTTCTCTCCCCCCGTACGGCTTCACCTTGACTCTAATTTCTCTTCTAGGAAAGAATTGCTTAAAGCCTTTAACTATCGGGAAAAATTGATGCGGCTGTTTTGGTCTAGATGGAAGAATGAATACTTATTAAATTTGAGGTCAGCCCACCAAAGTTTAAATAAAACCAATCTTCCCCTATTTAAAATAAATGATGTTGTTTTAATTAAAGATGATAAATTACCCAGAAATTTCTGGAGTTTAGGTAAAATTATAGAAATATTTCCTGGAAGAGATGGCAAGGTGAGAGCCTGTAAAATTAAGACTGAAAAGTCCATACTGAACAGACCTGTACAACTGCTTTTCAATCTTGAACTATAATGGACTGAGACAAAATTTGAACTTTAATTATTGAACTCTAATATAAATTTTCTTATTCCTTTATTTAGTTGAATCAGTGTTGAACTCTCTCTTTTTTTAAATTAGCCTTGAAGTATGTATAATTTTATTATTATTCTATGTTTGTATTTGATTTAATTTGTATAACTTGTATTATTATTTAATGATTGTATTTCATTTAATTTGTATTGTTATATATATATGTTTAGTGATGAACACCCCTATGTTCATGGTGGGGCAGTGTGTTGCAAATCACGTGAGCGACGGAGATTGGCGCCGACTGTCTGTCTACCGGGGAGTCCCCTCTGTGACACAAGAGAATTAATTTCTGTATCATGAGGTGCTCGGATCGAAATGGAAGCAAAATGTCGCTTCCTAAAATTTATTCTAGAATATTTTAATTAATGGTTAATATCTATTTAGTGTTTGATGTGTCTGTCTGCGTGTTATGTGTTCGTATATTAAACCAAGAAAAAGACAAATCGTTAGTATTATTTTACCTGAAATACACCAGAATCTCGTAACAAGAAATGATATTTACTGCATTTCTCCAATTCCTTCAAAAATCATGAATTACCAGATTTCATTCAAGAATGTTGATTTCTATATTATTATGCTCTCCCAACCAGCACGCCTGAGTGATTATTATTATGATTAATTATTTTTAGTTATAAAATGCTGATTGTTTTTCTATCCTGGTAGATGGTTCCGTTGATAAATATGGAATTGATAACAAATTTGTTACAGCACGATGAACAAGAAATGAAATCAGTTTTTCTAGGAGAATGTAAATCGAGTAAGCGAGAAGCAGAAGGCCTCATGGATTCTGTCAAAATCGTATTTGAGAACTTGGGCATTGAGAGTGTCGCCAAAAATAAGTTGACAGGCTTAACTACTGATGGGGAAAGTGCAAATACAGGCAAAAACAGTGGCCTCTGGGTTCGTATGAAACAATACTTGGGAAGAGACTTGCTATGCGTTTGGTGCGTTGCTCACAGGTCCGACTTAGCTATGTCTGATTTGGAATCATCAGTTATTGAAGTTCGGCATTGGAAATCCAATATAAAATCGGTGGCTGAGAGTTTCTGCTCTCAAAGCTGGTAGACGGGAGGTGCTGGGTTCAAACCCCTGTCGCGCTCGTCGACCTAATCGTTCGGAGTTTTCCGTGGTTTTCGTCGAACCTTGCCGTAAATACGGTTTAGGATCCCTTAAAAAGACCCCCACGTAGGGAACTTTCCTTAAAAAAATAATTTTGTTAAATTTTTAGAATCGAAAATTTTCGCTTGGAATTGTTTGTTACATTGGGATTGGAAGAATTGTCAGATTTTAAGGAATCATTCTTGTTTCTACAATAATTTTTTAATAATGTGTTTGTAACACAATTAATTATCATTTTAATTATTTTAGCTTGATCGTGGAATTCACAAAATGGTACAGTAAGGTTTTTGTTGCGTAAAGCATTCGTTGTCAATTTACATACAGCCTCTTTTTGATTTGGTACATTTAAAAACAAATTTTCCTATTTCTCTTCAATTAATTTTTGAAGAATAATAAAATTGTAAGCAGCTATTACAATTTTTCATCAACTGGATATTTAAAACCCCCACGATCAGACATATGTATAAAGTTTAAACGATGGATGGATATCTAAATCTTTGTTGTAAAAAATTGTCTTTTAAAATTTTTTTTAATTAAGTCTAAGTATGAAATAACATTGCCCGTTTCATCTAGTGTAGTTTTTTCTATATATTCAAGAAGGGAGTGTACTTCATTTACATTACTAACTGAAAATGGAAATTTGTACTTACCAAAAGATTTTACCTCTTTTCCTTTTGTACATAATTTTAGTTCCAAATTTTTGTTGATTGCAACACAATAATCCAACTGGCACTCTTGGAATTTGTTAAAATTTAAAAATAATATACACTTATCTTTTCTAATAATATCCCAATATGTTGAGAAAGGGTACAGTTTTTCACATTTGTAAAGTTCATCAAAATTTGCTTTCCTTCATAATCCACCCTTGATGGTTTATTTTCTTTAGATAAGTAACGAGAACAACCTTGAAATATGCATGGAACAGCATCTTTTTTTTTTTTTTTTTTTTTTTTTTTGGACGACTTAATGTGACTTTGATATCAATTCCTTTCTTCTTAGTTTACAATATTATAGTACTAAGGAAATATATTATTCTTGTTATTCTGGCTAATTTTCTGTCTCGACATTAATCATTTGGCGACCTAATAATATGTATATGTCTTTATATACTGTTATTTTGCATTTTCCATTACTTTTATTATTATTTGCAATGCATATACAGAGTGTCGCAAAATATCACTGATGGGAAATTAAATAATCCATATGCTAGTAAGGTAAAAGTAAGATATTTTTGTAAACCTCCAGGTGCAACATTGGAGTCCGTTATGATCGTGATTACATCGGTCTAGCGAACGGAGTTCAGAATAGCATCGAAAAACGCGCACGCGTGTGTACGCTAGTATGGTCTTTTTTCCCAGGCCAGAAGAGTGTTTTTAGGTAGATTTCGTAAGAAATACTACCTATTACATTCTCCCCTATGTTAGAATTTCTGAAAAAAATTTGCAGATCTACGCCGATCATGACTCTCAGAACCCCCAAAAAACCACCCCCAGTTCAAAACTTTATCTTTCTATCTATCTATATCACTTTTTTATGAACACGATAACTTCAATAATTCTGCACAATTCTCTTCCAAACTGATACATAAAATCAAGGGCATAAAATCTCGGTCAAGTTCGTTAATGGGCAAAATCGAACCAGGGGGGGGGGGGGGGGGGGCTTTTTGTAAAAACAGAAAAACCTCATAACTTCTCAATTATGATACGTATCGAATCCGTTTAAAGTTATTATTACTTCTAGGAAAAGGACCGAAAATTTATGTATGACAGATTTTGTATATAATTAAAAATGGCCTCAAGGGAAATAGGGATTAAAGAAGAAAAAAAATTCATAACTTCGTCAAGTCACAAAATATCAAATCCGCTTAAATTTATTATAAATGCTCTTAATATTACATACAACTTTTATATTGACAAGTTTTTTATAGAACCAACCCTTATAACCAAAAAAAAAAAAAAAAAAATAAATAAATAAATAAATAAATAAAATTCCAGGAGGCTTCGCTTATAAACACGGGTAGATTTCGAAGTGGGCGGTCCCAACTGCCGCATTATTGCAAAAAGGTCATTTCTTCTGCAATTCTCTATAAACAGGCACCCTACAGTCTGCATATTCGAAATCTACCTGTGCCTGTTGGCCGAGCCGTCAGGGATTTTTAAAAATTGTTCGGTAAATAGGCCCTGAGCATATATTAAGAGAAAATATAATAGTAAACCACTTTTCAAGTTCACATAAACTAATTACATCCTAATTATTTACACTGCTCAAAACAATTAAAGGATATTTGAAGTTTTATATAAAATAAAGATATAAACGAAATTTTTTTTGCCGAAAATAGAAGAAGAGAATCACAAATGCAAATTTTTCTGGTTTTCAAACTGTGGAGTATGCAAATTTTGAGTTCGACGTCAAAAACGTCGCTTCAGCGGCAGCGAATGAAATTTGACTTTCAACTGGATAAAAGAGAATGAAGACAAGGATGATCGGCATTCAGTGATTGCTTTGTTTCGATGAGTACGATGTCTCAGCGAAGTCATTTGACAGATTCAGAAGCTTGGAGAATTGTTGTTAGGTTAGAAGGGGGCCAAACTCAAGCCGAAGTAGCGCAAGCCATTGGAGTGTCACAAAGTGTCATTTCCAGAATCTGGAACCGTTTTTTGGAGAGTGGATGTGCAGGCCGAAGACCAGGGCAAGGTCGTAGACGGGCAACAACGCCCAATGAAGATCGGTATTTAGCGTTAACAGCTCGGAGATACCGAAACATGAACGCTACTCTTCTCCAACAACACCTTCGCTCGGCTACAGGCACCACGATTTCAACTCAGACTGTCCGAAACCGGCTCCATGCTGTATGTCTATGCTCGCCGACCGATGGTACGTGTTAGATTAACATCAAGGCATCGTCGCGACCGCAGGGAGTGGGCAACCGAGCATGTCAATTGGAGGAGAAATGAATGGAGCAATATTCTGTTTTCTGACGAGTCCCGTTTTTCTGTGCATCCGGATAATAGGCGTATTTTCATCTGGAGGGACCGTGGCAGTAGGAATAATCCTGCGTTCATGCACGAAAGTGTCAGATTTGGCGGTGGAGGAGTGTTGGTGTATGGTTGCATCTCCATTGACGGGCGCACTGACCTCTACATCATTCGAGATGGAGCTCTGACTGGTCGCCGATATAGGGATGAGATCCTCAGACCTATTGTAGTCCCTTACGCTGCAGTAATCGGAGATAACTTCATTTTAATGGACGATAACTGCAGGCCACATCGTGCAAACCTGGTGGAGGATTTTCTTTTCGAGGAAGGAATCGTTCGAATGGAATGGCCAGCGTGTTCTCCAGACATGAATCCAATCGAGCACGTTTGGGATGCTCTAGGAAGACGAGTTTCTGGCCGCCAACAACCCCCACAAACTCTCCAAGAACTGGAAAGAGCTCTTCTGGAAGAGTGGGGCAGAATACCCCAACTCGTCATTAATAGCCTCATTGAGTCCATGCCTCAAAGGTGTTCAACGTTGCTGGCCGCCCATGGAAACCATACCCCCTACTGAAAATGATTTTCTTTGAAGAAAATACCTTTTCTTATTCTTTTTTTTCTCATATGCACAAATTGTGTTTTTTTCCTTTTGTACACAAATGCGCAGTAAAATGCATTTTTTCTGCCAAACATGTGTAATTTATTCTCATATAACCTACTATGTCTGTCGACCATGTATCAATCAGCTAAAAAGTTTCCCAGATACAAAATCCGCCTAAAACTGCAATATCCTTTAATTGTTTTGAGCAGTGTAGTATTAATTTACACATTCATTTTTTCCTAGCTTATTAAAACTCAATTTAATCATTTATACACAAAATTGAAGTAATATTTAATCAAATATAAATATACAAAAAAAATTATTTAAATTTTTGTGTATAGTTTTCTGAATTAAATAAGAATTCACAAATCTTCTGGATTTAAATTAATATTTATTGATAAATATCTTTTTTTTTGTTGTTGTTGTTACATTATAGTTTTAAAGAATATTTATTTTAAATATCGGATGTAGTAAAAATATGTGCCATATGAGGTTTTCAACTCCTCCCCCAGCCTCTACATAACCATGTTTCAGTCAATCATCATTTGACATTGCCTATAGTGCCTAGAAGTAAGTCAACTTCTAGGCACTGTAATCGCGCTATAGAGAATGTGCATGTTTGTCAACAAACTGATTCCTCACTAGACCACGCCTCTTCGGTAGGCAAAACATTTCCCGCTATTTCCTACGGTTTCCTATGAGAAAGCGAAATTTTTGCATTCAATTATGGATCATATTTATTCAAAAACAAATTTTCTTTTATTAGATTATGCACAAAACTTAGATTGATTATTTAACAAAGATTAGATTTGTCAAACCGAATAATAGTGTTATTATTTTAGATGATCCGTATATTATTGTGGATGCAGATTGGAAAGCAGATATGGCTTTTTGGCCATCGGTTGCTTCATCAGATATTGGAACTTATTTAAAAAAGTTTCCAGGGAAGAATTCAAGAGCTCAAGAAGCGTTTCAACTTGTTGTAGCTGGTAGAAGAAAGATTTTAGTTCTTTTCTTTTCTTTTTTTTTTTTTTTTTTTTTTTTTTTTTATAATTATGTCGTAAAGTTAATGTTTTATTTACTTTTTTTCTACTTGTAGTTCAAGTTGTTCTTGTTCATATGGTAACTTTTTATTGCTTGAGCTAATCGGAAAATGTTTACAAATTTCGTTATATTCAGATTAAATGATCGATTAAAATGATACCTATGAGTGTTCTCAAATCAAAACTGCTTATTTTCTGAAACACTTTTATATAATTTTAACATGTTGTTTTATGACAAGGAAATCTATGAAACTGAAGCATAAGTTTTGTCAGAATTCGGTTTTATTAGCTGAAATAATTTTTATACTAAATAAACACTCCTTAGGTTTTTAAAAAATATTTTTACTATTCTAATAATATGTATAAAAACAGGACAAAACAAAAAATTGACTTATATGAAACATTTAATAAAGTACTAAGGGCGATATATTTTTAAGAAACATTTTACTCTTTCTTTTTTTCTTTTTTTTTTTTTTTTTTTGTAAAAGAGAATTATATAATTTAATCTTAAAAAAAAAAAAAAAAAAAAAAAAAAGATGCCATGTTTTTAAAAAAAACCTTACCATTTAAAAAGCATTTAATCAGGTGTCGATGCAGTTTTTTTTTTTTTTTTTTTTGGGGGGGGGGGGGGCATTTTGTGAAAAATAAAATTTATTTTCCTGAAATTTGTTATATTTTTGTGAAAAATAACATTTTGTAACAAAAGATGATATCCAATTACTTAAAATCGAACCAAACGTTTATTAATAACGAACTGACTAGCGCCCGTGATAATAAATAAATAAAAAAAAAACTCAAGTTTTCAATATCGAGTCGAATGAACCAAACCCTGTTGAAATCGAGCCCTTAGAACCCAATAAAAAAATGAGTCCGCAGACGGTGGAATATGAACCCCTGTAAATTTAACGATTTTCCTTTAACATTAACGCGATATTTAATTTACGGATGAATTCCCCCTCCCCTCTTTCTAAACTTAACCCCTTATCTTTAACAGTAACGCGATTTCTAATTTACGGCTGTGGTGAGTAAACGTAAGTTGATGCCGAAAAAGAAGATTAATATTTAAAAAAATATGCTTGACAGCTTGGCCTACAGGCACAGGTAAATTTCGAAGATGCAGACCGTGGGCAGCCTATTTGTTGGGATTGCAGAAGAAATTACCTTCCTTTTTGCCATGATGCGGCAGTTGGGACCGCTCACTTCGAAATCTACCTGTGTCTGTAGGCGGAGCACACAAAGATTTTTTTTCTGTAAGGGTTGGTTTTATATAAAAAAAAAAAAACTTGTCAATATAAAAGTTGTAGATAATATTAAGAGGATTTGTAATAAATTAGCGGATTTGATAACTTGTGAATTGACAAAGTTATGAATTTTTTTCTTCTTAAACTCCTATTCTCTCCCCCTCCCCCCCCCCACCTCCAACCACTTGAGGCCATTTTTAATGATATCAAAAATCTGTCATACATAAATTTTCGGCCCTTTTCCTAGAAATAATAATAACTTTAAACGGATTCGATACGTATCATAATTAAGAAGTTATGGGTAACGTAAGGGGCCCAGGAGCCCGGATCTTGTCCGAGAAATTTTTGGTCATTCATGTAGTAGCTGGAAATGCTAAGAAGTTATTAGAAAAAAAAAGCTAGCGAATTGGACGATTTTTAAGGGAGCTATAGTAGGGGGCCCAAAAGGGGCCGCTGTTAGTTTTGAGCAGGGCCCTAAGATGAACGGTCCTACCTGGAATGTAGAAATGGGGAAATAACTAAATGGAGAAAACGCCCCCAAAAACGAAGATCGAATTAAAAGGGGACAAGGTATTAACAATTTAGGGAACAATAACTTCGAGGGGCCCGGATCTTCTCCATTTTTTTTTGTTTATGTAGTAGCTAGAAGTTCTAAGTTGTTAGAAAAAAAAGTTAGTGAATCGGACGATTTTTAGGAGAAATATAGTAGGGGGCCCAAAGAGGGGCCAGCTGATAGTTTTGAGCAGGGTCCTAAGATGAACGCTCCTAACTGGAATGGGGGAAAAGTTAAATGGAGAAATGGCCCCAAAAACGAAAATCGGATTAAAAGGGGACAAGGTATTAACAATTTAGGGAACAAAAACTTCAAGGAGCCCTGGGGGCTCGGATCTTCACCGAATTTTTTTGTTTTTGTTTTTGTTGTTCATGTAGTAGCTGGAAGTTCTAAGTTGTTAGAAAAAAAAAAAGTTAGTGAATCAGACGATTTTTAGGGGAACTATAGTAGGGGGCCCAAAAAAAGGCCAGCCGATAGTTTTGAGCAGGGCCCTAAGATGAAGGGTCCTAATTAGAAAGTAGCAATGGGGAAATAACTAAATGAAGAAAAGGCCCCAAAAACTAAGAAAATCGGATTAAAAGCGGGCAAGTAATTATCAGTTTAGGAAACAAAAACTTCAACGGGCCCCGTACCAGGCCCTAGGGGGCCAGGGTCATAACTAGAACGTAGAAATGGGGGTGAAAGCTAAACGGAAAAAAGGCCCCAAAAACGATGAGGATCGGATAACAATTGGATAAATTATTAACAATTTAGGGCAAAAATTTTAAAGGGGCCCCAGGGGGCCGGGGTCTCAAAATATTAAAAATACGAGCCTCAGGTGCATCAGGACCTACCTTGGGCTATCCGCTGCAATTAAGAAAGGAAAAATTATATGAATAATTAATTAAAAAAATATGAATAATAAGCACATAACACAGCTAACTATACAGTAGGCATGCGTATGTTTTGCCTACCGTTCGTTCTTTGCGGCTTCGTGACGTCACATGCACATTCTCCGGGGCTAACGAAGAGGGCTACCGTGGTTGAAAGTCACGTGACAGTCGCGGTCTCACTGAAAACGTACTTTGACGCGCAGCTGTCACAAAGGAATTCCATTACTTTTGTTTTCGTGTGTGTTTAAAAACCAATTGTTCCAACGTTCCAACCTTTATTAATAAATACAAGCACAATTTTCATCGCGATTCTTTTCTTTTCTTTTAATTGTGTTAAGAGGTTTTATTAAGTAGTTTCATCAATTAATATAAAGGACGAGATACTTCGGATAATCTATCGAATGTAAGTATTAACCATTTTTTCGTTTTGATGTAATATGCATAACATTTAATTGTGCAATATTATATACTTTTAATCGTTGTAAATATGATAATTTAGTTAGCAGAATGCCGGTAACTTTACTTATATGAAATAAAACAGCAGAGTAAAATCGTAAGATTATTATTGATTATATATTTTTTTCTAAGGGCAGCTTCGGTGGGAGGACATTACAATGTTTCGGGATAATTTTTCATATCTAGACCATTAATAAATCTAAAATATGAAATCATTTGTAGGGAATGTCACTCCTTGAATTCACCACTGCATTACTGATCTTGGCGATGTATTTTTTTTTTTTTTTTTAATGAAAGACACCTATGCATTATACGATAATGTTTGTTTTGTATTGTTTAAATATAAGTAAAGCTAATTTATTTTAAATGAATATGTATTTACTTGCACTATTTATTCTTAAAGTTTTTCGCTTATTGATGTAAACAAGTCGAAATTTTTAATAAGTTCAGATTATTTTTAAAGATTTAATATTCAGAATACCACATGTGTAATATTATTACGGATTAATATTAAGAATACTATACATATGATACTTTGCATTTTGGTTCCTTTAAACAATTCATGATTTTTTAAATGTATATATGAATGAAATGTTATTTTAATTTATTTATTAACAAATTGAATACAATTCCACTAATAAATGTGTTAATCTTTTTTTTAATTTAGTTTATAATAAAATAATAAATCAATAAATTGAGATTTTGACTGAAGCACAAAGAACAAATTGCCAGATATTATTTCAAACTTTTACATTTGTACAATAAATTTTCAATTATGTTGCGTATGAATTTCTAACAATCAAACTTTGTTTTACAAGGAAATCCGGCATGCTTAATTCTATATATGCTTATCATTTATGCCATAATTTCTGTTTAAAGTATTGCCATATTTTCCTATATTTGTCTTTGTGTATGTATCATTACTCAGGACTGATATAGTTCAAAAGTGTTTATGATTTCGGTTTGTCTGTCTGTCTGTCTGCCGTCTGACTGAACAAGAACTTTTGATGTAAAAAATTGCATGCACATACCTTTAAAATTAGTTCTGAATTATTAATATTATTAATATATGGCTACGTTAATATTTATTATTAACAGAACTTAAAAAGCTCTCTTATACAGTTTTTCATACCATTTAAATTCATATTGAATAATTGAAAATAGCGGCATTAATGTCATTTTTTAGATAAAAAATATGTTAACAACTGTGAAAAAATTCCATCCCAAAATAAATACATCTAAATAAAGCAATACGCCGGCAGAGAACATGTCAAGAGACTAATATAGATTTAAATCCTACAAACGAATTTTTTTTTAAAAGTAATTCTCAAAGCTCTCCTTATAATTTTCTATAAACTTCAATACATAACTAAGTTTTTATAATAATGCTTCTCTAAATATTTTGGAGTGCTACACAACTAATATTATTACGATTACATTTTGTTTATGATCAGTTAGATTTATTGGTATTTGGTTGTAAAATAAATATGTTTTCTTCCCCAGAAAATGACCTTTTCCCAAATTCTATAGAAGGGAAGAACTCCCCCCTCCCATTTACCTTTCCAGCCTTCAAAAAAGTGAAAGCGCATCCCTTCCCTTTTCCTTTTGTTCACCACTCTCTCAAATAAAGCAGGTAGAAGAATGGATTCTCCCTCCAGGAAGGGGGAATAAAAATGGAATGAACAGGAATTTAGATAGAGTATTTCCTAGGGGTAGGGTTGTGAGCAGTGAAGGTTAATAGGCGATCTGTTCTTTCCCCAACCGTCTTGATTCTTCTTAATTCTGTTCCCAGCTTTATCCACTACTCAAAAAAGTTGAGGCTTGCGAAGTAAAGTCAAATTTGCACTGAAAAATTAAGACTTTTCCTTCTCGTTTTAATATATTATACGCTCAGAAATAAATATTGAGCATATTTCACATTTCACATATGTTTTTTAAATTCTTAAACTAAAATTTTGAAAATTTTATATATTATATAAAGTGTGTGTTCAAAGACCGTGTATAATTTTCATGCAAAAACATTGATATTAGGGTATAAAAGTCCCCCCCCCCTTTTTTCTCTCTCTTTTATTTTTCGACAATCGTATTTTTTTCTCAATAACTTAAATTGTTCTACAGCTTTGAAATTTTTATATGCTAAATAAATCATAGTATCTAGTATGTGTTATTTTTTTTTTTTATATTTACAGTAACTTCTAGGGTGCAGAGAGCTAGGTACAGTTGTATATACTTACATATATATATATATTTCACTTTTGACATTATAACTGTTTATAAATTATTTTATTTAATATACTTAAAATTATGATAGTATTTTGAACTTTTTATAAGATTTAATCACAATTCCTCTGGTAGGAAAAAATTATTGAAAAAATATTAATTTTTATATATTTTGTGTGTTAAAAATATTTTATTTATTCTCTGAGATAAGTATTGAGCACATTTCATTTTGTTTTAAATATTTATTTTTCTTCTAAATCTTTAATTTTTTTTTATATATTATATAAAATATATATCCCGTGACCGTCTATAATTTTGGTGGAGAAATATTGATATTTATGGTAAAAAATACCTGTTTGAAAATTTAAAAAAAAATAATCGACAATTTTTTTTTTCCAAAATCGTCAATTGTGCTTCAATTTTGAAATGTTAAATAAATTATATTTCCGTAGTTTGTGTTATATTTTGGTGTATTCACAATGATTTGTAGGATATAAAGGGTTCAATTATTTGTTTTTCAGTTTTAACAACTTTATACCTGGTTACAAATTATTTTAATTAGTACTTAAAATTATCCCAGTGTTTTGAAATATATGTAAGATTTGATAATCATGATTGTACCTGCTTGGGGACAGTAACGAATTTTATCAAATTAAAAAACAACTCGGGTATAATAGTAATCTAAAATATATTATGTCAATTGGTTTGCTTAGCTCAGCTGAGACCGGGAGCGTCACGTGACTACTCTAAATTGAAGAAGCGCGGTAGCCCGTCTTTCTCGATAGCCCCGCACATTCTCTATCAATGTTTGTAAAATCGCAGTGAGGAGTGGTCACGGTAACTCTCTCATAAATGTACACTATGTCTTTTTTCATAAACTCATTGGTCTCTTTCTCTTTTCGTTCCTGTACCTCTCCAGCCAACCAATCAATTGTTTGTTTATTCTTGCCGCTTCTTTGTTTGACTTTGACTGTAATTTCTTCTGTGACAGAAGTCTGCTTATTCGTAACAGTAAGATTTAATAAAGCTAATACAGTAATTTATCTTGTATAATGCTATTTAAATCATTTTCTGACTATAGTGGGTCAATCGTTTTTTTTTCTTTTCAGCCGGTGTTTTGTTTTTATTTGAGATATTGATTTTCTGGTTTAAACGAATTTTGATTTAGTTGATAGTTTTATTCCATTTTTACTGTGAAAGAAGCTTAATTATACATACGTATTACTTTAGCTTGATGTACTATGAAATATGTTATATTATATTTTATTTTATGACTATTGTTTTCGGAGGCAGATCAACCACCTCCCAGGCCTCTAGGCTTGATCTTTTTTTGCCCCTCCCCTCTTCCAAAGCAATATTTCCCGGGCTATTCAAAATACATATTTGCTCATTTATCTCCTAAACCACTGATGATAGAAAGCAGGGTTGGCAAGTTTTTGACGGTTTAAACTGTCATGTCAAAAACCCCAAATAGTACATTGATATATAAAATTTCACAATAGATGTCACACATATATACAACATTACATGTAATGTTTAAAATGTCACTATTACTGTGTATCAAGAATTTAAACGTAGTAAAGTATTATTGTTAAGTGCAATTTTTTTAACTCTGTAAAATTTTTATTTAGAAATATTTTGGGGGTAAAATTGTGCTTTTTAAAAAGTAAATGTGAGATTTGAAAGTGCTCACATGAGCTGCACATTTTTTTTCTCATACTTAAAAAATCTTAAATGTTCTAGTAATTTAAAACAATGATATCATCATCTTTCTCCAGCATGGCTTAAAGAGTGTAAAGAATAAGTCAAATCCCAGCTGGCCAAGTGGCTACTCGCTGAAATAGTCAACTCACTTGCCTTGAAACTTTTTAATACAATAGGTCAATATTTCAGAAAAGAGCATGAGGTTAAAATGGATATTGGAATTTCTCAACTGATTAATGATTTTAATTTGTATAAACAGCGCAAAGATTTTTTACTTCAGGTAAAACCCATAGGTGTTGCATTAGACATTCTTCAATGAGATACGGTTACAATTGCTTGTGCATGTCATGTTTGGCTAAGTTTTCTAAAAGAAATTTCACTTAAGACACATATTGAAAAAGTGTCTAACAAAATGGATCAAATCATGAAACCATACCATTTTATGGTTTATAATTTTCATCTTAACCTTATGGGTGAAGGGTTGACTGATGCACAAATTGGTCCATCTCACATATGAGCTACAGAGAGACTCGATGGATGTTAACTATAGGTGAAAACTGGGAAATTTAGTTAGTAGCCAGTGGCCGGTAGACTCAGTTTCATTAGTGGCCACTATTATGTTTCAAACTTTCTTGACATCTAGATAAATTATAATCATTGTATATAAACATATTTTTCTAGAAGAGTTTTATACCTATTGTATGAGTGTATTTTGCATAATTAAACAGTATCTCTTGAAGAAAAATAATCCAACTGGTGAGCATGTGGCAGGAGTCGAAATATTGAAGATACTGAAATGTCCTTTAAATCTGCTTGTATCCGGTGTGGAAAAAGGAATAAATTACTTGAAATGCATGTGGAATCATATATTTTGCAGAATAAAACTGTATTTCTTGAAAAAAGAATCTAACTAAGAAAAAGCCGAAATATTGAAAATACAGCTAAGTCGTTGAAATCTGTTTGCATCTGGTAGGGAAAAGAATGAACCAATTCTCTAATTAGATGTAATCAATGTAGAGATGCATATTTCCATGAAAAATGGTGTATTTCACTTGGCGATCGATAACAGATTTTTTAATCGCCAGTTGGCGAGTGGCGACTAGGGTGGCGATCGATGGCTGATTTTTTAATCGCCACGTGGCGAGTGGCGACCGCTAATTTTCACCTATAATGTTAACCCATGCTGATTGCATACAAAGCTGAATCCTTTTTCTCTCCTCCTTATTTCAAGCTACAGGGAGGATAGTTAACCCTATGACTTGGTGGAAAGGTACCATTAGATGCAAGATGCAATAGTTTTTCAATTGAACCTGCCTTCAAACTTACTGAACTAGCAATGCTTTTGCTATCAAGTCCTGCTAGCACAGCATGAGAGAGTATTTTCAAACTTTAGCTTTATACACTCTCAGGGCTGGGTTTTTGCCGGCAGAAAGGGGTTTCTGCCGTGCCAGTGGCAGAAAGTGGTTATAACCGGTTTTAACCGGCAGAAACTGGCAACAACTGGCATAAACACATTTCGTGACATAATCTGAGACTTTTTTAGTAGTATTAAATTCTGTAAGTACATTTTATTAGGGATAAATAACAAATTAAACACTGTGGATAGTTTTAATTTAAAATAAATAAATTTGTATTAGAAAACCTGAGTAATGTAACAGATAAAATTTTTGTTATAATATTGTTGTGTAATTTTATATATAAACAATTATTAGAGCATTTAAAATCTCAGTTTAAAATTCAAAATAGAAAAGCATATCCAATACTTATTTTAAATTAAACAATGAAAAGAAAAGAAAAATAATCAATACTTACTCAAAATACTTTTCTGCAATTTAACATAATTGAATAATAACTGTAAAATATCTTTCTCATAGAAATATTATATAGCTCCAAATCCAAAAATTAGAGTAATTAATTCCATTTGTATTTGGAATTGCATTTAGCTTTATTTCACTGTAGTACAATTGAAAAAGAACAGCAATGGATGTTTTAATACATTTGCATGTTATTAAAGAAAAGTAAAACTGTAAAATATTAAATTTTGAGTGAATATTTTATTTTTGTAAAATTATTTTCATTATTCAAAATATTAGAATACTAAAATAGGTGGTTCAAAAAATAAGAATACTTATGAATTTTCCTGAATGGTTTAGAAGGTTGCATAAAATAAGCATAAAATTATCTTTTAAAAATATTTCTTCTTAAGTTATAAAAATGCTTTGCATCATCATTGTTTTCATTTTGTGTAAAACATAGGCCATTCGTAATACATAAAAGAGCTTACAAAGCATCGTATTATTGATTTGCATAAAGAAGGTCGTAATCAGCAATACAGTGTCTCACAAAAGTGATGGGACACTTGTGCTTTATAAAAAGAAACTGCAATAAAATAAATAAACAAACATGTGCAAAAATTTTTTGGGTGTGTTTCATATTTAAAGTTAGTAACAATTATTACATAACATACATTTTGTCAAAATATTAAAATATTAATTTAGTAAAAATACAATTGTTCAGAACGGAGCAAAAAATGGCTCACATAAGTGATGGGACACTTACTTTTCCATCAAATATTTATCCAAAAATTTTACTTTTTAAAAGGTTTTAATATTTTGTTGGATTTCCTTTTACTTTTAAAACATGATTTAATCTTTTTGGGATGGATTCGACTATTTTTTTGTGATTTCTGGAGTGATTTTACCCCATTCTTCTTGAAGCACCGATTTTAGTTGTTGTTTTGAAGAAATGGTGTGTTTGCGAATTCTTGATTCCAATTCTTGCCAAATATTCTCTATGGGATTTAAGTCTGGAGATTGTGGTGGTGTTTTTATTATTTCAGGACAGTTATATAGCAGCCAGAGTCTAACGTTCAGAGCAGTGTGCTTGGGGTCATTGTCCTGGTAGAATTTAAAATCGTTATGAAGGTTCAATTTTCGTGCTGAAGATTTCAAATTTTGCTTTAAAATATCAATATACTTGTACTGATCCATTATACTGTCAATAAAAACAAGATTACCAACTCCAGCGGACGACATACACCCCCATACCATAACTCCTCCTCCACCATGTTTTACTGTTGGTACCAAGTTCTGTTTGCGAAGTTCTTCCCTGGGTTTTCTCCACACCAAGATTCTACCGTCAGAACCAAATATATTAAATTTACTCTCATCAGCAAATATAACTTTATTCCAGTAATCAGAATTCTTATTTATGTTGGATTTTGCGAAAGCTAGTCTGAGTTTTCTATTCTTTTCACTTACGAAGAATTTTTTCCTGGCTACTCTACCGTGATATCCAGCAGATCGAATTACCCTTCTAATAGTTTCAGGATTAACAATTATTCCATATAATGCTTGTAAATCAGCAGCAACTTTTGAAGCACTAATTCTTGGATTTTTTTTAATATTTCGAACGATAATTCGCTTTATTCCATTGGATAGCTTTGATGGTCAGCCAGGTCTTCTTTTATCCTGAATCATATGATTCTTTTTATATCGTTTAATGATATTGAAAACTGTTGAACGACTCAAGTTAACTGTTTCAGCAGTTTTTCTAATAGATTTTCCACGTTCAATATGCAAATTAATAACTAATTTTCGAATTTCAGGCGAAGTTTCTTTTCGTTTAGCATTCATGACTACACAGAGCTAAAAAACACAAAAATTCCAAAACAAACTGGAGAGAAATACTGCAGACGATTTTATAAATTATTGCCAATTGCTTTTAAGTAAAAATAAAACCCCAAAAAATATTTTTATTGCTTATTTCAGACGATTTTTGTTGCATATATAATGGAGTCCCATCACTTATGTGAGCTATTTTTTGCTCCGTTCTAAACATTTGTATTTTTATTAAATTAATATTTTAATATTTTGACAAAATGTATGTTATGTAATAATCTTTACTAAATTTAAGTATGAAACACACCCACAAAAAAAATGTGTACATGTTTTTTTAATTTATTTGATTAGTTTCCTTTTGTAAAGCACAAGTGTCCCATCACTTATGTGAGACACTGTATATCGCCAGCTACTTAAAATGTTCTGAACCAAGTGTTAGTAGAGCAATAAAGCAGTACTTTAACGACGGACATTTTGAAAACAAGCATTTGAATAGCGGCGAAAAGCCAAAAACTACAATCCAACATGATAGAAAGTTAAAGAATCAGGGGTCGATGCAGGTTTTTTTTCTCGGGGCCCATTTTGTGAAAAATAAAGGTTATTTTTGTGAAATTAATTATATTTTTGTGAAAAATAACATTTTGTAACGAAAATTTAAATCCAGTTAATCAAATTCGAACCAAGCATTTATAAACAAAAACTTCTTTTAAATCCTTTTGCTGAAGTTTTCCTCTCTGGTGAACTTGTTTGTTTACAAATTACACATTTTAAAACATCACAAAATAATAAATTGTAAGTTTTTATGGAATAGAATTTTGTGAAAGGGCTTATTTTAGTAAAAAGAAATTTGTGAATGGGGCCCATTTTATCAAATTGATTTTTGTGAATGGGGCCCATTTTATCAAATTGATTTTTGTGAATGGGGCCCATTTTATCAAATTGATTTTTGTGAAGGGGCCCATTTTATTAAATGGATTTTTGTGAAGGGGCCCTAAATAGGCCCCAAATTTTGCCTGGATCGACCCCTGAGAATATTGCAAAAAAAAAAAAAAATATTTTGTAAGTGTGAGATATTTGCATCAAAAGTGGAACGAACACTGTGTTGATGTGAGTAAATCTACAACACTAAGACGTCTCCATAAACTTGGATTTCAATCTCGTGTACCAAAGATAAAGCCCCTCATGACTATTAAACAGAAAAGGAAGAGAGTGAATTGGTGCAAAAAAAAAAAAAAAAAAAAAAAAGCTTTATGAGGTCTGGATGATTGGAAAAAGATATTGTTTAGTGATGAGAGTGTGTTTGTTTAACATATGGGGAACTTTGTGTTAGTGTATGGTGAATGAAGCAAGAAGCATATGAGAAGAACCGCATGAAACGATCTGCAGCCAGTGTAATGGTCTGGGGTTGCATGATTGCAGATGGTCCTGGAAGGCCATATAAGGATATCATTAACGAAATGATTAATTCTGAGATATATCAGGAAATCCTCGAGTATTTCATGATACCATCGTTAGAAAATCTGCGTGGTGACGATTTTAATTTCCAACATGATTTAGCAACTTCACACAGGTTAGTGTCCAACTGGCTTCGCCAACATTAAATTAACGTACTTCCCTGGCCGTATTATTTGTATATATCTGTATTATTTCCTTTAATTTTAATGCTAAAAGATTCTACAAACTATGTAGATTCTTACAATATTAAGTTTTACCCTGTATTATTTTTTGTATAAGCAATACATAAAAAACCTTTTTCACAATTCCTTTTTTTTCTATTATTCTAATTTTTTAACTTGGAGCTGTAGTTATATGTGGATCTTGTAATTCCGTGGATTTAAAACATTTAATTTAAATACAGTATTCAAAAGAACAAATCTGACTTTTTTTTTTAAATTTAAGACAGTTAGTTGAAAATGTTCCAACCTTATATATATATAACTATATTCCATATAGTAGATAATCTTTAAGTTATTGCATTATATTATTTATTTAAAAATTCTCTGAACAGTGATTTGTTAAAATATCATAGAATTTTTTGTAAATAATAATATTAATAGTTAAACTTGTACAGCATCCGATTACCATTATGAAAATTTCTGTTTTTCAAGTAAAAGAAAATTAGTATTATATAAACAAAGTACATTTATAGGATCATTTGAAGCTTTTTGCTATTTTGAATAACATTCATAATCTTTAGTTTTAATTTTTAATTTAATTGTTTACATATCAAATACATGTGTGAATTATGAATCATTGCAGTTAAAGTTCTTCTTCTTATTATTTCTTAGTTTCTGCCAGTTTTTGCCACTTACTGGCAGAAACTAGTTTCTGCCATGCCGGTTTTAACCGGTTATAACCACTAGTTTTAACCACCCCGGCAGAAACTTGCCAGCCATGTACACTCTTAAACTCAAAAATCGTTTGAATGTAAATAAATGTGCAAAACTGGTTATGCACTACAGAATGCAGCGGGGTAAAATTGATCTGGATTATTAATTATATTATACAATAATTTTTTTCTGATTGAAAATTCCAAAAAATAAAAATATTTCATTACAATTAATAATTTAAATTTTTTTGTAATTATTAAATTACTATAATTTAAAATAAAAGATTACATAAATCATCATGATATTTAAGTTTATACCTATTGTTGTTAAAAGTTTTAAAGGAGGTTACACGTTTTTGATGGTTAAAACTAGTTTATGACAGTTTATACCAGTTTTTGATGCTTGTCATGTTGAAAAACAGTTTTTGACGTCCAAAACCCAACCCTGATAGAAAGATACTTCCAATTACAAAAAGTACAGATTTTGTACATGGCATTTGTTTTACAAGGGGCTGTATACATATTAAAATACGAAATTTAATTTTTATGCGGCCCCTGTGTCCTATAAGTTAAAAAAATGACCATCATTGGATACAAAAAAAATTTGGTATTTCTCCATTATTCCGTCGACCACTTTTCATAAAAAACTTATCGCCAAATTGTAATGCCAATAAACAAATAAAAGAACATGCCATTGGAATCTCAAAAGAATACATGGAATTCGGAAAAGCCCCACTCACTAAAGTGTCAACTATCAGTAACTTTAAACTTTAAACAATAAAATTTACAATTATATTAATGAAAACAGAAAAAAATAACCTTGGGTATATTTATATTTACAGAATTTTCCTTAGTTATCCCTCAGCTATTGGGTAAAAGAGACCAAATAAGAAATATAATCATATTTATAATAAAAGAGAATGCTTTTACATATATGCATATGAATGCTTTTATTTATTTATTGTTTGAAAGTGCCACTTAAGAAAATTAACTATTAATGACGACTTCCATAGAAATTAATGATGTACAAATAAAAATTCTTGAATATTATCTGGTATTAATCTCTTTCTTTCTTTTTTCACAAGCAGGGTTTTCTAAACAACAAGTGGGTAAGTGTGATCAAAGGTCACACAAAGAGTATCGTTTAATATTCCTTTCAAATCTCACTTTATCCTTTCTTTAAATAAATCCAAATAAATTTCATTCAACAAAAAGAAAAAAAAAAGTCATGTTTTTTATAAAGAAAAAATTTACCAATCTATTTTTCTCATTTTTTCGAATATCTGAACTGGATAGATAGCGGGCAAAGCCCTCTATTATACTCTGTCATGATAATATCTGTCATGTGGACTAAATGTGATATTTAAAAAAAAAAATAGTTTATATAAAATAGATAATAAATAAATTTAAACTTATTGCGTAATCCTCTGTAATCCAGGTCCTACTGCCAAATTGCTTGCGTATTTTAATTCTCTAATGACGTGATATTAATCTACTTTCTGTACTTACACATACTCATACCAGGGTTGGGTTTTTGACGTCAAAAAGTGGTTTTTGACATGACATGTCAATAACCTGTCGAAAAGTGTCAAAAACTGTCAAAAAGTGTCAAGAACTGTCGAAAAGTGTCAAAAACCTTATACATATTTTTTTTAGCAATCATTAGTGATATATTATATTATATCAAGCTAAAAACTGATTAAATAATAATTTATATATTATAAATAATTTTCATTTAGTCATACTGTAATTAAGTTGCAATAAAATTATGTATCATTATTCAAAATATTTGTCAATTGCCATGCTAGGAAAAATAGCAAAAAATATTGAATCTACTATTAAATGCATTTTTCAAAGTACCTTTTATATCTTTATTACTATTAAATTAAGTATTTGGTATATTATAAAAAAAATTAGCAATCTAATTTATACTTAAAAAAATAAATAAAATAAATAAATAAAGGCTTGTGTAAAGCTAAAGTAACCACTATTCAATGACTGTTCATAAGTTACCTAGACTTTTAATGATTCTAAATGTTTATGTTGTACATAAACTTTAAATATAAACCACAATTGCAACACAAACGTTCTTTAAGTAATTAAATTAATTATAATATAAAATCTACATAATTAAACGTTCTTTAAATCAATAACTTAAAAGAAAATGGGTTGTTATTTTCAATTTTTATACACATACATAATATATCTTCATGTTATTATGTTAGTTTCAGTTTAATTATTTAGAATTATTTCTTTATGTTAAATTTATTTGTTATACATTATAAAATAGTATTTTTTTTTAATCCAAAGGTTTGAGTATCATAGCTGAGATTTATTCCAACAGAGCGAACATATGCCGGGACCAGGACTCGAACTTGGGTACTTTGGCTTGCCGTGCCAACGCAGTCCTACTAAGCTATCCCAACGATATCCTGGTTGGCATAATTCACTCTAATTTGTTGGACATGGCTGTGAACTGCAGTGCTAATTTTATTCATATGAGCTATAACTATAGCATTTTTACATGATGAATGTGATACAACGCAGAAACTAACTCCTGTATACCATGTAATTAGGTCATAATGAACAAACCCAGGTTCGAGTCCTGGTCCCGGCATTTTTCGCTCTATTGGAATAAATCTCAACTATGCTACTCCAACCTTTGAATATGATTTACCTATTTGAAAAAAAACATTCCTCTGTTTTAGTACCTTTTTTGGGGACAAACATTAAAACAATATAAAAATAAGTATGTTATTTATATGAAATGTTATACATTAAATTATACAAGTAAAGTACTATTTAATAGTTTGTTTAGTTTAATGTAACGATACTTTTAATTATTATTTTATTATATATTTATAGCTTACAATTATTTTCAAAGTAATTTGTTAAACCAAACTCATGTTTTGAGTTTTCAGGTGTCGACACAGATTTTTTTTTTTTCTTGAGGCTTATGTTTGAAAACTAAAAATTATTTTTGTGAAATTTATTTTGTTATGAAAGATAAAATCCAGCTGCTCAAATTCAAACCAAGCATTTAATGATAACTTCTTTAAGTCATTCTGTTAAAGTTTTCATTTCTTGTGAACTTGTTTTCTTTGTAAATTATACATTTTAAAACCTAACAAAATAAAAATAATTAATGGAGAGTATGTTTTTATGGAATGGAATTTTGTGAAGGAACCAATTTTATTAAGAGAAATTTTGTGAAGGGTTTTGATTTATTAAATCTATTTTTGTAAAGGGCTTCTAGATAGGTCTTTTTTAATGTCGAAAAGTTTACCCATGTATCTAACACTAAAAATTATGAAAAATTGTAAATTTAATGTTGTTGTAAAAATAATTTTAATCAGTTTTTGGACTCAATTTTAGGTTTTTGACAGTCATTGTCAAAAACTATGTCAAAAAGGGGTTTTTGACATGACGGTTAAAACCATGGTTAAAACCGGATAAAACCGTCACACTGTCAAAAACTTGCCAACCCTGACTCATACTCCTTGTATTTTTAAGAAATCTGTGAAATTTTCCGTTTTATTACCAATATGACATCATATTAATTAATCTTTTTTTCAATTGGTGAAACTTTTTATTTCATTTTCATTTTTCATACGGAAATCTTTCAATAGAAAATTAATTATTGTAGGAAGAATTTCATTGTGGATTTTTAATTGTTGGCAACTGCTATAACGAAAAATGTTTAAATTTAATAGGAAAAGGTTGTAGAATTTTGGTGTTTTATCTCTCTGTATTAAAATAATACGATTTTTTCAAATTTTAATATATTGAGCTTCATCGTAGGTATTTAGCTATAAGTACAGAAATTTTCATGCCTGTAAGTTGTATAGTTTCTGAGAATGGCTCTGTGACGGACAGAAAACGGAGCAGGAGTAATAGGGTTTTGTGAAATGAACGAAACCCTAAAAGAAACTTTCAGGGGTGATAATAAACATCAAAACAGACAACTTTGACCAGAAAACCAGGATCACAGTCCACTTATTCAGTCAAAAATACAGTGTTCTCGTTACAGGCTAAACTTGGATTTTTGTTTGTTGCTTTCATAATAATGAAGATGTAACAATATTTACATTGGGGACTGACTTTGATTTCTATGAAACATGTTGACATGACGAGAAATGCTGGAAATTAGGGATGCACCGAATAGTGATTTTGGCCGAATACTGAATATTCGGCTAGTCGAATAGTAACAGTGAGGCCGAATACCAAATATTTGGCCAACTGAATAGTAACTATTCAGCTGGCTGAACATTTTTTTATATTTGAGAATTAAAGTAATAAAAGTTAAATTATACAACCTGTGGCCAGAAAGTTCGGTGAAGGATCCTGTAGAGGTCGCTGCTGTACTAGTAGAATATCAACGCGCCACGCGTGGTGAAAGTCAATATCTGTTTGAACGTTTGGCAAGATTCCAAGTGCGTTTATTCCCTGTTACGTTTAACGCTAAGCGCGAAAGGTTTATTGTGGATTGTCGCGGTAAACAAAATGGACCAGAGAATAAACGTGTTGTTTTGTTTCAAACTTGGAAAATCGGCAAAAGAAACTCACGAAATGCTCAAAGAAGTTTATAAAGATGAAGCCGTCACATCAAAGAGTGTTTATGAATGTTTTAAGCGTTTCCGGGAAGAGCTGACCAGCCTGGAAGATAATGCCCGGCCACGCACCGCCTTGGTTGTATGGCAGTTCCTGGATTGCGAATGGAGTTGTGACACTTGATCAACCCCCTTATTCACCTGATTTGGCACCTGCAGACTTCTTCCTCTTCCCCAGATTGAAATCAGCCCTGAAGGGAAAGAGATTTATGGACATCACTGACATTCAACGCAACGTGACAGCCGAGCTGAAAGCCATTCCGAAAGAACTGTTTTACAGGAGTTTCCAGGGCTTATATACTCGTTCCCAACAGTGCATTACCATCCATGGAGATTATTTTGAAGGGCAGTAAATTGTATTTGATGCTGTACAATACTGTATTTGAAATAAAAATTCATTCACCGAACTTTCTGGCCACAGGTTGTAAAACAATTTTACATAATATTTAACACAGATACTACCAGTTTATGAACTAGACTTTTTTACAAGAAACCTGCACATGCATAAGAAAAACTAATAAAAAAAAAATTGTGTAGTCTTAAAACTTTTTAAATTAATAAAGCTTTAAACTTTGTGGCTTCTTCTGTGAATTAAAAATAAATTTATAAAGTGTTCTTATATTCTAAAATAAATACTTTAAAATTAAAGACAATTTTTAATGAATTAGAAGAAACATTTTACCGTGATATAGTGTTTATTTGTCAAGAAAGCAGGGATCATTCTAGAACATAAAAAATCCCTGACGGCTCGGCCTACAGGCACAGGTAGATTTCGAAGATGCAGACTGTGGGGCGCCTGTTTGTCGGGAATTGCGGAAGAAATTACCTTTTTGTGATGATGCGGCAGTTGGAACCGCCTACTTCGAAACGTAACTTGTTTGCAAGCGGAGCCAGCAGGGATATTTTTTTTTTTTATATAAGAGTTGGTTTTATAAAAAACTTTAGATAATATTAAGAGAATTTAAGCGGATTTGAAATCTTGGGAATTGACGAAGTTATGAATTTTTTTCTTCTAAAACCCCCCTTCCCCCCTAAGGCAATTTTTAATTATATCAAAAATCTGTCATACATAAATTTTCGGCCCTTCTCCTAGAAGTAATAATAACTTCAAACGGATTCGATACGTATCATAATTAAGAAATTATGGGTTTTTTTCTGTTTTCACAAAAAGCCTCTCCCCCCCCCCTTGGTTCGATTTTGCCCATTAACGAACTTGACCGAGATTTTATGCCCCTTGATTTTATGTATCAGTTTCGAAAAGATGCGGGAGTTGGAGCCGTCTACTTCGAAAAATAACTTGTTTGCAGGCGGAGCCGGCAGGGATTTTTTTGTTTTTAATTTTTTTTTTGCTGTAACGGTTGGTCCTATAAAAAACTTGTCAATATAAAAGTTTTAGATAATAGTAAGAGGATTTATAATAAATTTAAGCGGATTTGAAATCTTGGGAATTGCCGAAGTTATGAATTTTTTTCTTCTAAAACCCCCTTCCCACCCCCCTTAAGGCAATTTTTAATTATATCAAAAATCTGTCATACATAAATTTTCGGCCCTTCTCCTAGAAGTAATAATAACTTCAAACGGATTCGATACGTATCATAATTAAGAAATTATGGGTTTTTTTCTGTATTCACAAAAAGCCCCCCCCCCCCCCCCCCCCCCCCCCTTGGTTCGATTTTGCCCATTGACGAACTTGACGGAGATTTTATGCCCCTTGATTTTATGTATCAGTTTCGAAAAGATGCGGGAGTTGGAGCCGCCTACTTCGAAAAATAACTTGTTTGCAGGCGGAGACGGCAGGGATTTTTTTTTTTTAATTTTTTTTTTGCTATAACGGTTGGTCCTATAAAAAACTTGTCAATATAAAAGTTTTAGATAATATTAAGAGGATTAATGATAAATTTACGCGGATTTGATATCTTGTGAATTGACGAAGCTATGATTTTTTTTCTTCTAAAACCTCCCTTTTTCCCCCCCCTTGGGGCCATTTTTATTTATATGAAAAATCTGTCATACATAAATTTTCGGCCTTTTTCCTAGAAGTAATAATAACTTTAAACGGATTCGATATGTATAATAATTAAGAAATTATGGGCTTTTTTCTGTTTTCACAAAAATGCCCCCCATTTCCCCCCCCCCCCTTGGTTCGATTTTGCCCATTAACGAACTTGACCGAGATTTTATGCCCCTTGATTTTATGTATCAGTTTGGAAGAGATTTCTGCAGAATTTTTCCAGTTATCGTGGTCAGAAAAAAGTGACATAGATAGATAGATAGATAGATAGATAGATATATAAAGTTTCGAACTGGGGGTGTTTTTGGGTTCTGGGAGTCATGATCGGTGCAGATCTGCAAAAAATTTTCAAAATTTCCAACTTAGGTGAGAATGTAATAGGTAGTATTTCTTACGAAATCTACCTAAAAAAGGGCAGGGCATACATTACATAATAAGGGCAATTTTGTTGAAAAGGGCACATCATTTCACAAAAAGGGCATTTTTGTAATAAGTGTATATACCAATATACTGGTGGGGAGAGAAGTCTAGAAACAGCTTAAAATATTCCTTAATTTAAAAAATCCCATAACATTTCTAATTTTCATAACTTTACCGTTTGAAAAGTATTGAAAATAGCAAAATGAAACTTATGTTCTCAATTTTTTTTTGTAAAATTGTTTACTATACTCCGTTCGCTGAAACGAGATAAAGAAAGTAAACAAATGCACATGCGGATTGGCGATGCTTAAACCTGGTGCTGTGCCAGGAGCGCCAAACTGTCTGAATTGTTTGAGCTCCAAACGGCTGTTTGTTTCTTGTCTTTCACTTTTATAATTGACGATTTTTTTCGATTGATTTGGTATTTTATATACACAAATGGAGTGTGAAAATTCTTCTTTGAGCCCGCCTAAGAAGAGAGTAAAAAGAAAAGCTTTGAGTAAGGTGGAGAAAGATATGATTTTAAATGTATATAAAACGGAACTTGAATCGAATCCTGAACTTCCGATTTCTCATATAGGAGATAATGCTGCTCGTATAACAGGCGTAGGTAAAGCAGAGTTTTCCCCATACAGTTTCAGAAGGGTGCTGCATCCTGCCTGCCCTTTGGTTTACAAAATAGCCCCCTTCTTGCCCCTCATAAAAAGAATTAGCACCCTTCTTGCCCCCTTCAGTAAAATAATTAGCACCCTTCTTGCCCTCAGTAAAAAAGTGCCCATTCTCCTTTTTGCATTAAAAAATTTGCTTTCATAGTAAAAACTGACTCAATGTTGTCTTAAAAAGAGTGTTTTGACTTTGAAATATCAAAAGTGACTTTAAAAACCAAAAGAATACCTTTAACAATTAAAAAAAGTGCCCTTAAGAATCTGAAAAGTACCCTCAAAAAAACAAAATATATATGTAATGACTATATATATATATATGTAATGACTATATATGTAAAAAAAGTGCCCTTTTCTCACCAGCAGCACCCTGCCCTTTTTTAAACCTGGGGGAAACTCTGGGTAAAGCTTCTGTTTTTCGAGTGTTAAGAGAGTATAAAAAATGTGGTGTGTTAAACTCGCCGAAGAAAATAAAATTACGTAAACGTGTTTTAGAAAATATAGATGATTTTGATAGGAATGCTATTAGGAGAAAAATCCACGAGTTCTTTTTGAGGAATGAATTGCCCACTATAAATAAAGTTTTGGAAGTTGTAAATGATGACGGATGATGGACGGAATGTTAAAAGCGGAACTGTTGCAGTTAGTGAAGCAAAATAAAAATAAATATGACAAGTACGCTGTCGATGAAATGGCAAAAGCACAAAATAAAACTGTCTTACGATTACCCCCCTATCATTGTGAGCTTAATCCTATTGAACTGATTTGGACACAAATAAAGAACTTCGTTGCGAAAGAAAACAAAACATTCAAAATGCCTCATGTAAAAGATATATATTCTCTCAAAGTATCAGCAAAATTGGCACTGAAGAATGGAAAAGATGCATTCAACATGTAACAAATACAGTGGAAAAACAAATGTGGGATTTAGATAATGCTATAGATAATATAGTAGATTCCATGGTAATCAATCTAGATTCTAATAGTTCCGATACTTCAACTTCATCTTCTGAATGATTTATGAGGTAAGTGGGCTTCAATAATGTAAAGATATAAATAGTTTTGTACTATTTTGTATTTAACAAAATTAACTATGTTTGCCCCGGGAGGAAATTCCGTGTTCGGGCCATTAAAATGTCTCCTCCCGGAATATTTCAGATTTTATACTTTTAATGGTCAAAAAGTATAATCCCCCCCCCCCCACTATATAATGTCTCGCCTGGAGGCACAGAAATCCCACCAGGAAAAAATATGTCTGAATTCAACGCTGTTTAAAATAAATAGAGAATAATTTATATTTTGACGTCTTAAACTTTTACATTTTTGTTTAAAATCTCGATGTAAGTCAGTTAGCAACTTGTGTTGTTTTCATATAGTTATCAAAATAAATGTTTAAAAAATTAACAAATCGAAATAAAAAATAAAATTCACCAACCTAGGGATTTGTGCCAAATGTGTGGCTCCTTGGCGATTTTTCTGCAACCCGTTTGTTTACTTTCGTTATCTCCTTTCCCTGAACAGACTATATATATTCACAGTCATTTTCCCCTTTTCCTACGATATTCAAAAACCCCTCTCTCTAAAACTTTTATTCACCAGATAACTTTTTCACAGTTTTAGCAAAACTGGTTTTGAAAAAGCTACAAAATAAAAGTTCTAAAGCTACTTCTCAAATTTTTTTTGTAAGGTTATCACGTGGTCAAAGGCCAAAATACCTGATCCAATACTATATTTCACTAGAGAAGGTGAAATTAATCAATGACCCTTAGTTAGTTACCCTTTATGGCTTGTTCAATGGCAAGATGAATCACTCAAAGTCAAAGATTAGACATACCAGGGCATTTCACAGATAAATAAAAAGGGAAAGAAGAGTATACTCCTAAATGTACCATACTAGCATTCTAAAAATATAAGATAGGTAAAGAATTTTTGAAAGTACAATGCAAACAAGACAGGATTCTACCCAGGAATAAAAGGAGGGTAGAAATCTACCTGGAAAAAGGGCAAGGAGGGTAGAATTCTACCTGGAAAAAGGGCAAGGAGGGTGGGATTTTATCTAAAAAGGGCATGAGGGTAAGCTGCCCCTCTGAAACTCTCTAGAGTGATCCCTGAAGAAAGGACTAATGTAAAACAATACAATGTATTAAAATGGTGGCAAATCAGGAAGAATAACTTTCCTACTCCTTTTGATTTGGCAAGGAAGTTTTTTAATGAACCAGAGAGTCTGGAATGGGCGATCATATTCAGAGGTTGTAAAGATACAGGGTGTTCATACATCTTGGAACAAACTGTGTAGATAATGTGGTTAAGGCAAACATTTTTGGAGCAAAAAACATTATCTCAATCCACTTATTCCATGAAAAATACAATACATTCTTAATCAAGAATACAGGGCGTGCCAACACAAGCTGAAACTGAATTTTTGTTCACATTTGTGTAGTTAACTACATAAGTACCTGTTTAAAAAATATATATATATATATATATATATATTTGTCTAGAATTAAGATCTGACAGTAATAAAATAGGTATGTTTATACACTAAATAATAACCCACAACATGATATACATTACACGTGCACAACCTGTGGTCCTGATCCGTGGGCTAAAAGTGGCCAACATCTCCAGAAACTGTATTTCGGCAATGAGTCTCAGAAAAAATTGCAAATTTCATCTTTCAGGAGCATAAAAATCAGTAATTTCTGTCTTTCAGGAGTGTAAAATTCCATCATTTGAGAGCATAAAAATCATGAATTTCGTCGATCGGGCATGTAAAAATAATGAATTTTGTCGATCGGTTGTGTAAAAATCGGGAATTTTGTCGAACGAGTGCAAAAAAAATTAGGAATTTCGCCAAACGAGTCCATAAAAATCAGGAATTTCGTCGATTGGGTGCATAAAATTAAGGAATTTCGTCTATCAGGTGTGGAAAAATCATGAATTTCATCGAATGGGCACAGAAAAATTGCAAATTTTAGGGAAAAAAGGAAATTGGGAAAATCCTACATTGGGCCGGTTCTTTCCATATTTTTTATCGCAAGTTTTTCAAGTGTAATCACCAAGTGGCGACTGCTTATTTTCACCTTTAGTTTAAAGTTATATTAATTAAAAAATTTTAAGACTGCCTTCTTCCTAAGTAATATCTGAAAGCAGAACTTTTTTTTCGGTGTAAAGTTTATTTGTAAAAGGGTCTTGTTTATCAAAATTGAAGTATTTGTGTTAAATATTGTGTAAAATTGTTTTTAAATTTAACTTTTTAATACTTTTAAACTTTGGAATATAGAAAAGAAGTATTCGATCAATTGAATATTCAGTATGCTGATATGCTGAATATTTAGTATTCGCCCAAATTCACTATTCAGCGCATTTTTGATGAGCAGTTGTATACATGTTGAATTTTTTATGCTCAAAAGGTAACGTTTTCCATAGAATGACCTATATATTATTGGAACTTATATTTAAAAAAAAAGGTTTCTTTGTTATTAAACAAATTATACTAAATAAATATTTTATTTCAACTTACTTTCTATGTAGTATTATTTATTGATGAATCTGTCTGATTCTGATGAATAAATATTTAAATGTGTGTTGCATTTACTTATATTTAAACAATTCATTTTTTGTGCAGTTTATTGAAATGGCCAAGAAAAGGCAGCAAGATTTTGCGAGAGTCCAGTTAAAACCTGGCCGCCTGCTTAGTAAAAGAGGAAATATTACTTCTACTAAATTTAAATCAAGGAAGATCACTATGCCAAAAGAGAAACTTATAAAAATGAAGTCTGAGTTTACTATTGCGGTAAGACTGATACATTTTGTTAATTTCTTAATTATAATAATCTTATTCATATTGTTTCTATTTTAAAATATGAGAGGCGTAATAATGTAATAAAAATGTAGAAGATATTTAGTACTTAGGGTAGATGTGCCAGTAAAGGACACCCTTCAAAGTTTTTGGTTTATAATAAAAATAACCAATAAAAATTTAGCTTTTAAAAAAAAAAAAAAAATTATGCTTTATAATTTGGGTTATTTTTGACGTTCTTAATGTCTTAATCAAACCAATCAGAAGCAGAAAATAATGTTTCACAGTTCCACTGTTTTTCAGTGAAAATGTAATGGACATGCTATTATGAGCTAGCTTCACTTAATTAACTTATATCTTCTTTATTTTCTTAGGAAAATTGTATGTTTTTGTTTTGATATTAATAAAAGACTTTGAATTTTATATGCTAACTAGTATATAACCCCGTCAAAAATGACAGATTGTTCATCTGCGTTTCTTTTTCATAAGACTTCATACAAACAAACAGCATGAAGACTTTATTATTGAAAGGTTTGTACTGTAAAAAAGTACATTTTAAAAATGACAAATGATTTCTACAAATAAAAATGATGAGGATATATATATATATATATATATATATATATATATATATATATATATATATATATATCTTTTACTCAGTATTAAATTTCGGAAGTAGTTCAACGATTGGACAAAACATTCAAATTAAATATTAACAAATAATCCATGTGCGAAAGTTTTTGTAAAAAAGTGTTATCAATGAGTTTCTAAGCCGATTGACTCACTACATAACTCATTGTTTGATTACATAAGCAAAATTAAATGCAAATTACGTTGTACTATGTATTCCTTATATTTTAATTACGTTTGATAAGAAAGAATAATTTTACAGTATATGACCCCTTATCCGGAATTCCAAAATCTGGCAAAATCCGAAGTCAGCAAAAAACTTTCGAAAATTTTCTACATTTGTATAATTTTACAAAATTTTTGAAATTTTTCGAAAATTTTACCGATTTCTAATTTTTTTTTCAGTTCATTGTGTTTCAGTGTGTAATCACTAAAATATTGTTACTTCGGTAGCAGGTGAACACGCCCCCCCCCCCCCCCCCCCCCCTTCTTCTTCTTCTTCTCGAAGTTAGAAACAAATCATTTTTCTCTCAAATTTTAGTTTAAAATTAATTTATATTACGATTCGTTTGAAACAAAAAATAGTTATATATTTATTTCATAAAGAGTGATTCTGTTCCGAATTTTCCTAAAAATTTAAGGCATTCAGTTTCGAAAATTTTAGTCTTCAGTCCAAAGATTCGAACATAACAAAATCTCGAATTTTGAGCGATCGTCGCCGAAAAAAACAATTATGTCTATCGTTCGAAGAAAAAGTAGACAATTTCTTCAAAGGATTGCGGAAAGAACTTGAATTTTGTCAAAGGATTGAAAAAAGAATGCAAATTTGGTCGCAGAATTGAGAAAAAACGGTAATTGTGTTAACAAATCGCAGAAAATACGCGATTTTCGACAAAGGCTTGCGAAGAAAACTCAAATTTCTTCCAAGGACTCCGAAAAAATGTAAAATTTCTTCTAGGGATCACAAAAAAAAGAACCACAAATTTGGTTAAAAGATCGGGGAAGGGGGGGGGGGGGGAACGCGAATTTCGTCAAATAATCGCGGAAAAACATGAATTTCTCCAAAGGATCGCGAAAAAACACGCAAATTTCTTTAAAGCACTGCAAAAAAATTTCTAATTTCATTAAGGGATCGCGAAAAAAGTGCAATTTCGTCAAAGGATCAAAGGAAGAAAAAACACAAATTTTGTCAAAAGATCACAGAAAAAATGCGAATTCCGTCAAAGGATCACGGAAAAAAAAAACCCCGCTAATTTTGTCAAAGAATCTCAGAAAAAAACTCAAAGGACCACGAAAAAATTATATTTCGTCAAAGGACCGTAGAAGAAAAACGCAAATTTTGTCAAAGAATAGCAGAAAAAAATGCAAATTTTGTCAAAGAATCACGAAAAAAAAGCATGAATTTTGTCAAATAATCGTGAACTTCGGGAGGATCCAAAATCTGGAAAATTCCAAAACTCGGAAAGCCTTTGGTCCAGAGGATTTTGTACTGTATTTAAGATGGAAGCAAAATTTCAAAATACGCCAGTAGATGGCGCCAATGTACTGGATTGATCACTCAAATCCTCCGTACGAAAGAATTCACCGCTATTTCTGAAAAGAAAAGTGCTGACAGAAAAAAAATTTATACAGAAATGTTGATATACGTGTTTTATATGAAATAGTTTTTGAAGGTTTTAAACAAAATTAAAATATTTAAAAGCTCTAATATGCTTTTACAAATATTTTAACAGCAGAATTGGATGAAGCATAGCTTTTTCATTAAGAATAACATGGCGTTTAACTATGGTCGATTCGCAGATCAGAGTGGTCGAGCCTGAAGCCGTTACAGACACTTTCTTGCTTTCGGATTTTATTATAAGTAAGAAAGATGGCCATTTACAAATTTCATTTATTTTTAAGTGTTTAGGATTAGGACTAATTCATTACTGGAATGCTTAATTAGTCAATTTGCATTAATGGACATCCCATGTAGACATTACTAAAAGTGCAATTTCAGTAATAATGTATATAATGCTTAAAATCTTATGATTTAAATGAAAATCTAAGTAACCAAACTTGATTTTTAAATTGTATTTACCAAAATGTAATAAGACAAATTTTTTTATAAATAGTTGCTTTTAATTAATTACACGTGATTAATAATACTTTAAATATTGTAAAAAAAAATTTTATCACTCTGCCTTGCATATTTTATAATCTGGCAATCAATCAAACCAATCAGGAAGCAGAGAATAACATTTAGGGAATAGGAAAAGGAGGGGCTCAAGTCTTCCCCATTTAAATTAAGACATGTTTTTTGTTAAAAATATAAAAATCTATTATTTTCTCTTTTAAAAGTTTGATTATTTATCTCTGACAAAACAACTCTGTACATAAAAAAATACCGTAATATTAATTAAATTTATAGTACAGTAAAACCCCGATAATTTGGATTAATTGGGACCAGACCCAATCCGGATTATCCGGAGAATGAGAAAAAATGAAATAAAATAAAACATACTTACAGAAAATCACCTTTATATTAAACATATTGAATATTTACAGACAGTAAAAATGTTTACTTTGTAGTTATAAAGTTTGTAATCTTCTGCTGTGCCAGTTTTGTATACCTTCTGCAGGCCGCACGGTCACGCATCAGCTTGAGCATAAGTAGTTCGTTGGGTGTAGTTTCTACTTGATGTTCAAAATAAACCATTAATTGTTCTAAATGAGACACTGCTTTATTATGACTATTAACTCTTGGTTGATCCTCATTGATAATGGTGTTTTCGTCTGTATCATCTTCATTTTCATTAGTTATGCACAAAGCGATTATTTCGTCATCTGTAAGTGAGGCGTAACCTTCATTATTTTCTGCTTCTAAATCAATTGTTTAATCTCGCTGATATCAACATCTGAGCAACCATCAATTCTTTTGAACATGCTCACAAAATCTTCAGGTGTAATTTCTCTTTCATTCTCTCTTATTCCTCCTTCTGTTTCAAGCTTATTATCCGAGAAATCACAATATGCAGGCCATAAAATCTTCCACGACTTTCAGAGAGTACTCTCAGCAACCTGATCCCAAGATTCAGCAATCATATGGATTACTTTCTTGATATTGATTGATTTGAGAATCTCTACCACTCCATGTTCTCCATCATCTTCTAAAAGTTCATTCAGCATTTGTCGTTTGTAAACTTTCTTTATGTTCTGAAGAACCCCTTGGTCCATTGGCTGTACTAGCGCTGTCACATTAAGTGGTAAAAACATTACCGTTATGTTCCTTTTGTCAGTTCACTTTCTTTGGAGTGTGTCATGGCATTAACAATTAGGAGGACAGCTTTGATGGGTAAGTTGCACAATTTTAAATATCATTCTAGACCAGGGGTTCTCAAACTATGGTACGCGTACCAGTACTGGTATGTGAAGCTCTGGCTACTGGTACGCAGAAGTCCGATACTGGTACGTGGAATAAAATACAAAAATCAGCATATTATTATGGAATCAAAAACGGCTTGTCTTTATTAACTTGGAAATTTTCAAAAAAATTTCGATCGTGATTTAGGATCTGTAAACGTTTTTTTCTACTTTCTTGTTACGAGAATTGTTTGTTACAGCAGACTTGCTGAAATTCGCACTCAACGATTATGATACAATCAGTTTTCAGGAATTAAAAACACAATTATTAGATTTATATAGATAAAAATTTAATTTTTAATAAAGACCTAATTTTAAAATTAATGAATGAATGAAGTACTTTTAATTAGCGGAAGAACTGTTTTTAAACATGCTTTACAAATTGAATTACCTGAAGGTAAAGTCTGAATGCTTGGAAGTAGGAGGAGCGTGTGTGAGTAGGAGGAGTTAAAACAAAACAACATTTCAAGTGTAATTTATAAATTACACTTGAAATGTTGTTTTATTACCCATTGTTCTTTTTTTACTAGAAGAGCGTCTAGGAGGTGTTGAAATAAAAGTCTTATTTCAAACATAATTCATAAATTGATTCATTGTGTTGATTGAAATATTTTTCTTCTCTTGTACAAAAAGTGTTATAGTTTCCTCCTATTTCATGGAAATCAGTTTTTAAGAGACTAAGGTTATTTAAAATGGCCAAGAGAGTAAGATTATTCAAATCAAACAAAAACCGTGGTCATATGCAGTGATATATATATAAATGTATGAAGAAACTTGCAAGTGTTTGCCTACTGAGCGACATTACTGTCCAATTTAAAGGTATCCAGATTATTAATACGATTGCATTGAGCCTATGTTAAATGCGCTAACTAAGCTTTAGATAAGAAATTTGCAAGACCTGATTAATGCAGAGGCCGATTAGGCCATGGCCTAGGGTCCACCACTGATGGAGGGCCCCAAAATAAATAAAATTGTTTACAAAAAGTTTATTAAAAATGCAGTTTTTTCCAATTATTTCTCCCTTAACCAAAAAAGATTGTGATTAACTTGGTAACCATATCATAATATCTAAGGATAATGACCGAATACTCCCTCCAAAAATTTATAGCTATTATCTTGGTTTGAAACTGGCTCCGAAAAGGTCTTGAGCTCCACATGACCTTAATCCGGCTCTGGAAATTCGTTTCTCATTCGAGACACTCTGCCACTGTATCTCACCAGAGAGAAAAGAAATGAACTTATTCAGCTCTCTTCTCCTATGATAGATTACTGGAGTCCACATTCAAAAGGATGAATGTAACAGAATTTTCGCTGACGAGAATATCAGAATACCGTCTAATATCGTCAAAGTCTATGTTTAGCACAACATAACTCTGTGAATGTGCTTCCCCCCCCCCCCTTTTGTTATTTGAAAAACAAATACAGGAATAAACTAAACATCGAATCTGACTTATGACTAAAACTTCCTAATATTGAGCCAGACATGAGGAAGTTGTGCTTGATAAAACAAGCCCATCCTTTTCATTAGCCTACTACAACAGTATGTGAATCAGTGTGCGCCAATATGTCATTAAGTATTGTGGCTTTTTTACTACACCAAAATATTTTGACATTGTATGCATTTTTAAAATTTAATGATGATACTACTTTTTACTTGAATGTTATTATAAAGCAGTCAATTTAGTAATATAATCATCCATTTTTAAATGCAATAAAACCTGCTATGACGGAAATACAAAAGACCGGAGAGATATTTCGTTTTAGACAGGTTTTTCTATGCTAGCTTTACGTTTGTTACCAGGTGGTACGCGGAAATATGAACTTCGATTTAGTGGTACGTTGGTCTAAAAGTTTGAGAACCCCTGTTCTAGACGATTTTAAATATCGTTCTAGATCAGCCATACTCAACCCGCGGGCCGCATGTAGCCCGGCGACCTTTTATGTACGGTCCGAGACACTTAATCATTAATCCCTAATTATAAAATTAATTAAGATGTTCTTTAAAAGTTTTTTAACACCTTCGCTGTTCCGTTATATATTTTCATGGGAAGACAAAATCCACCAGTTATTTGTAATTACTAATTTAAAATCATATTAAAACATCTTAAATGCTATTTCCTTAGTCAAAAATTATTTTTTTGTTGTAGTTCTATTCGGTGCTATAGTGGTGTATACTAATGAAACATTATTCCAAAATAATTAAATTTGCACTATATATTTCTACATTACAAAATAAATAAAAAGTTTTTGCATCGAAAAATAAATGATTTATTTTTAAAAAAACTCTTGTTTTTTGTTGTTTTTTTTTCCTTCCCTTTAGAATTTGGCGATGCTGCATTGTTATATTATTACTAGCCGCCACTGGCGACCAGTTTGGTCTCCCTTAAATGTATGTTAAGCACTATAACACGTAACTTTTATTCATAATTTATTTTTTTCCGTAATCCTTCGCCAAACCGGAAGATTCTAATAGACAAATCAAAAACTTTTGCGATCATGGTAGCATTTCGCATATTTTTTGTTGTTATGTATTTCATCTTTCTTAAACATATTAATTGATTGAACATTGATTCTTAAACATATTAAGTAGTTTTCCGTAATTGGATCCATTGCCAAATGGCATATTTTAGTTAATACGATTTGGTGCAATGAAGTCTATTTTGTGAAAGTCTAATGATATCCACATTTACACTGAACCATATTGTTGCCAATATTTTTTTGTTTGTTTGTTTGTTTCTCGCTAACTTTGGCTGTAGAATTGATTACGGGAGATTAGAAAATCTATCATTATTCTCATTTAAAACGTCTTGAATAATGTGACATAATCGGGGTGCATATTATAACACGTAATTTTCGAGTATGGTTTGGTGAAACATTGAACTTTTGGAAGCCAGTTTTGATAATCACATTCCTTTTAAACCATATTTGCTGTGTCAGCACTTTTGACCCGTGGCGTAGAATCTGATTAAAATTCACGAACTTCCTTCTAGATGCCGATCTCTGTTCGACTCTGTTTTTTTCTGCTCTCCTATTTTGATATAGTTCAGGAGTTTTCATAACTGTATAATTCCCTTACTTCGGCATTTCTGCTTAATGTCTACTGACTATTAAGATCCGTAACTTGTAAATACCCCACGCCAACATTACCGCCTATAATTCTAATTACAGCAACCCGTTTTTTCTCTGTATATTGCAACTCTATAGTTAATATAGTGCCTCTGTGCGTCTACGACAGCTGTTCCATCAGAACATTTGATTTCAAAATCAAAGTATCGTTTCTAATTTGCACACGTGAAAAATAAAAGCTGGTATTGGCGATTTTAAATATGCTATTTGCGAGATTTGCGCCCAAATAACACAAAAGTACTTAATGGTGTTATGTATTTTGTAAATGTATATTAAATTACTGTTTTGAAAGTGATTGGTCATTAATAATGGTAAATATGATTGGTGATTAACAATCATTTTCAGTGGTCTGTCTTCCTTGCACGTATAATACATAAATACCAAATTAACTGACAATTTGTTTCGAAATTTGATTCATTAAATATCATTACATGAGTTGTATTTGTTTACATTCAGCTTACATCAAGAAAAGATAAAGAATGAAGTTGAGTTGTATACACATAATTATGGTAAACTTTGATTGTGTCACTGGTATGAATTATTTTTTTGACACCAGGCAGTGCTCTAAAAAAATCTTTCACAGAAAACTTACTTTACGAACGATTATCTTCATGGTTTAATGGTTTAATATTTTAAACCTTCACGACGAATGAATTTTTTTTGTTTACTTTCATGGATAGAGAATTTGAACTGCGAAGCTAATTTCAACTGAAGT
Source organism: Maratus michaelseni (assembly GCA_963931845.1). Lineage (NCBI taxonomy): Eukaryota > Metazoa > Arthropoda > Arachnida > Araneae > Salticidae > Maratus > Maratus michaelseni. The sequence goes on along the minus strand of OZ007590.1, from coordinate 378,270,955 downwards.
TATTGGAGAATATATACATAATTGAACGTAAGTCATCTCTCAAATTTTAATTTATTTTGAACGATCTTTCTAAAAATGTAACATTTATGAAGCTTTATTCGAAAAAATAATTTTGAATAAAAATGGCCGCCTGGCATATGAAAAAGTGAAAAGGGCATTCCGGAACTGTTGATGACAGTCACATGACTTACGGTTTTATTATAGAGATGTTTATACTTATATCGCTAATAATGCTTATTCTGATTGTCGTGGAAGAAATGGCAGAAAAAAGGTTTACAACAACAATCTTCGCGGCATATTTCTATGTCATTTAAATAGAAATCTACCCCGCCGTGAATTTTTTGAAAATGGTGTTAAACTTTTTTGGTAACATTCATTCCACGACAAACGTTCAGTACTAATAATTATATTAACTTTTTATTTTGCTTTGTAATACTGCTTTTGTTATCTTGTTATTTTAATTGCCCCTTTTTTACATTATTATACAAAGTGTGTTGCGGCCCACCTAACGTCGCAAACACATGTTTGCGGCCCGCGAGAAAAAAAGGTTGAGTATGGCTGTTCTAGATGATTTTAAATATCGTCCTAGACGATTTTAAATATTGTTCTAGACGATTTTAAATATTTTGTAACACCCAGAACAAAATAGGCAAAAAAACACTCTTTAAAAATTTCACTCTCCATCAGGAATGGTAAACTACAGTTAAAGTTTCACAATTTATGTTTTTTAGTGCACAAGGATTTTTGTATTTTCCGATTAAAAGAATAGGAAATTTGTGCTTTCCTGATGCATTGTTACAAGCCATTATAGTGAGGCAGTCCTTGCTCTTTTATGAGGCTGAAGTTTTATTCGGCAACATGTGGTAGAATAGTCCTGATTCATTGGCATTGTAGATCTGAGATGCCGTTAATTCTTCTGTTTTAATAAATTTTTTTATTCAAAATACGAGGATGAAATAAATTAATGTTATCGAAATTTGCTGATCGCTTCTCAAACTTGGGGGGGGGGGGGGGGGGAAATCTACCAGACCGATCCAGATTAACGGCGTCCGAATTAGCGAGTTTCACTGTAGTAATAAACTAGTTAATCTGTCTCAAACATCCGTTCTTCAGTTTTATTTTGAAATTTTTTTTTAGTATTTAAAACATTTAACACCCAGCTTTATTTCTTTCATATTTGTAATACTAATTGCTACAAGTAATATGTCAAGTAGTTTCAGGAAGTTTAACTGTGAAGAATAATGGAAAATAAGATTCCATGCGCTACTCGAAGACAATTTTTTCAGATCTTTTTTCTTCTTATTAATTGAAATTTAGTATTTTAAATCTTCTATCTAAAATAATTAAAATATTGATCGTGTGATAATGACAATAAATAAGTTATTTAATGAATTATTCTCATAAATATTTTATAAATTATTGATATCCTAATTGTTTATTTGAAAATGACTATTTTGTTTCATTAAATTCTGGTTCTAAGTACAATCATAAAAACAGTTAACAATTATTTTTTGGGTGTGTCTATTACTGGAACAGAGTGTGTCCATTACTGAAATTTTTGGTGTTTTGATTTATTTCTGTTATTTACAATCAAATTTTGATTCACATTGGAAAATGAGACTATGAGAATGAATGGTTAAATATTGATGATAGATTAGTATAATATTAAAAAAAAAACTAGTAATAATAATTATAACTATTAAAAAATATTTTTTATAGATATTGCTTAAGGCGACTGACTCTTCACCTGTTTAAAACCCCCGCTCGCTAATGTTATAACCTCTCAGCATGTTCTTTTTTAATTTCTCATTTCAATGTGAATTTCAAATGATTTTTTGCATAGAATAGTTGAGTTCGATCTCTAATATGGCTAATTTTTGCATTTTTAAAAATTTTGGTTGCCGATTTTTTAAATAAAGTACTTTAAAAAAAGTAAAAAATAGCCATATTAGAAATCGATCTCAGTTATCCTCTGCAAAAAGATTCGTTAAAAATATTCAAATTGAAACGAAAAATTTTAAAAGAACCTGCTCATGGCTTTAACATTAGTAAGCAGATGTTTTCGCTTGGGTGCAGATGAAGAGTCCCCTTAAGGGTGTCTATTACTGGCACGTGTACTTTATATATTATCTGTGCCAGGTCAGATACACTATACCAACAACGGCTCCAATTATACTAATTACAGCTCTTTTTTAGGTAGATTTCGTAAGAAATATTACCTATTACATTCTCCCCTAAGTTGGAAAATTTTTGCAGATCTACGCCGATCATGACTCCAAGAAACCAAAACCACCCCCAGTTGAAAACTTTATCTATCTATCTATCTATCTATGTCACTTTTTATGGACACGATAACTGCAACAATTCTGCACAAATCTCTTCCAAATTGATACATAAAATCAAGGGGCATAAAATCTCGGTCAAGTTCGTTAATGGGCAAATTCGAATCAAGGGGGGGGGGGCTTTTTATGAAAACAGAAAACCCCCCATAATTTCTTAATTATGATACGTATCAAATCCGTTTAAAGTTATTATTACTTCTAGGAGAAGGGCCGAAAATTTATATATGACAGATTTTTGATGATATTAAAATGGTCCCAAGGGGGTTTTAGAAAAAAAAAAAATCATAACTTCGCCAATTCCCAAGATATCAAATCTGCTTAAATTTGTTGTAAATCTCCTTAAAATTATCTACAACTTTTATACTGACAAGTTTTTTATAGGACCAACTCTTACGGCAAAAAAAAAATTAAAAACAAAAAAATCTGTACTGGTTCCGCCTACAAGCAGACGTGAAAACAGAAAAAACCCATAACTTCTTAATTTTTATACATATCGAATCTGTTTAAAGTTATTATTACTTCTAGGAAAAGGGCCAAAAATTTATGTATGACAGATTTTTGATTTCTTCTTTATTTCCAGAAATGTAGTACTATTATATAAAACATACATAACTGTTCACATATCCATGAAAATAAAATTGTACATTAACAATTACATTATGTGGAGTTGTAATGTAGATAAATGTAGGCAGCATATTCGAATAAAACTTATTCACAAATGCTTAATAAGTTTATATATTTCTGGAGCAAAGAACTGATTTCTAATAGATTTTTAATTTTGCCATCGCGCAAGTCCAAGATAGTGGTTGTGGCATGTCCAAATTTCATGTACTTTGCCTAAGAATTGTCCTTTTTTATTCGAATATGCTACCTGCATTTATCTACAGGTAACTAGTATTGAACCATTATTTACAAAGAAAATATTTACTTTTAGTTGTTCAGATGCTTTTATTTAGTCAGACTTTAGTGTTTACCATATTTAAGAATCACCCTTGTTTAAAATTTGATTAATAAATAAGCCATAGATGCCAGTTTAAATATCTTACTAAATTTAACATAAGAAAACACCATTTTCAATGATACTTGTTTATTTTTGTCAAGATTTCTATAATACAATAATCTCATATAAATATAGTTTTATCTTTTAACGGGTTTAATAATTCTTGAGCAGTGTTAAAGGGATTTTGGTACAGCAGTTCATGCATAAATATGATTGGCAATTGGCAACCATTTTTGGCAAAATATCTTCCTGGCTCGGATAATGCATAAGTACCAGATATTATTATTATCTCTTTTTATAAGTGGTATAATGCAGAAGGCTCCACAATTTTGGGCCCCAGTTTTTTCACAAAATCAGTTGGACAAAGAAGTACACTGTACTAGAGGTTTGTATAGGTCAAATTTTTCATGTCTGAAGCGTGCTATAAAAGCTAAAAGTTCTTCCTGAACCTAGTCCATAATGAAATCTAAAGATTTGGCCAATGGCCTCAGTTTTTGCAAAACCTGATATTTCTGAAGCAACATTATCCTACAGCTGAAATTCTTCAAAAAGCACACTTACTTACTTATGCAGAGATTTTATTTTCTGATTATATGTTTATTCATACTATATTCATGGAATGCAAACTAATATTATTAATGACCATTTAAAAAACTAGGTACATAAACATAAAAAATGACTTAGATAATTACATTAAAATTAAGATTCAGTAAGAAAATCAATGTAGTTTAGAATGAAAGAAAAAGATTGTAAAAGGAAATAATAATTTAAAAGCTCTCTAAAAAAAAGTACATTTTTATAAAAATATTTCTCTGATTCCCGAATTAAATTTTTAAATATTTCGTTAAATAAATGTACATCATCACTATTATTAAATATAAATAAATAAAATGTCATCCCAGCACAGGCTTAGAGGGATGAATGAAATCCAAAACCAAAATTGACGACCAAACCCAGTCTGGCCCGAGTCTGCGGAAAAAAAAGTAGACCTGGCCTGAACCCATGCAGACCTCTACATCGTACTGTTATAAAATAACATCTCTGAAACAAAAACCCTTATAGAATTTTAAAAAATGTTAACTTTTTACAGGTTATTACGTCAATCAAGCTTGTAAAAATCATGAATTTCATCGATTGGACACATCAAAATCGTGAATTTCGTTGATCGGGCACGTAAAAATCGTGAATTTCGTCGATCGATGGCATAAAAGTCATGAATTTTGTCAATCGGGTATGGAAAAATCATGAATTTCATCTATTAGCTGTTCAAAAATCATTTGTCGAATGGGCGTGGGAAAATTATGAATTTTAAGGGAAAAACGGAAATAAGAAAATCCTGCATTTGGCCAGTTCTTTCCATATTTTTAATCGCCAGTTTTTCAAGTTTAATCGATGAGTGGCGACTGGCAAGTGCTTATTTTCATCTTTAGCTATCCCAAAATTTTCTTCCATATAAATGAAATCAATTAAATTGTTTAAATAGTACAAGAAAAAAAACAGGGAGAATGAATTAAGCTGAATTTCTAAATGAACATTGCACATCTATTACTTGGAACTTTAAAAGTTAAAATTAAATGAATAAAGGCATCTGCTGTATGATTTATTTATTTTTATCTCACATTTAATTACCTTTCTTGAGGTTTTGGACAAAAAAATTTTTGTCCGAAATTCATTTGCGACCAAATGAATTTCATGATTTTTTCACACAACCAATTGACGAATTTCTTGTTTTTTTCTGCGACTGAACAACAAATTTAAAGTGCTGACACCCATCATCAGTCTAGCCGCCATTTTGTAATATATGATTAAAAAAAAAAGTAAGGTTATATTACCTATGGATAAAAAAACAGAAAACTGTTATTTTTAACGATCTGATAGATATACTCTTATAATTACGGTCGTATGAGCTGTGCAAACCTTCAAAGGCAAAACTTTAAACTCATGGTACTAGTACTAGTATGAATTACTTGAGAAATGGTCGTTTAAATTTTGCTGATATCAATTGCCTGACGCATGCGTCTTTGCTATGTGCATTCTGCTTATTTTTAATAAAAGTTACCTGTTTTCTGAAATTAAAACACCCAACTCTCAAATATTTGATACAGACACCGGAGTGCAGGTCCTGAGACCCACCCCCCACCCCCCTGGTGGGCTCGTAAAGACGTTCTAACAAATTCTGACTTTTGAATTTTATTATTAGTTAATGGTTAGTTTTTTTAATTTAAAATTTTTACTTTAAAATGTATGTCTACTTTTTCTGGTATTTTATTGAAAAAGCAGAACCGAAGCCGGGCCCTTAGAAGAGCCGGTCCCCAGTAATTTGTACTGGCTCTACCCTACTCTGTAAGGGCCTGTAGGTGTAGATAGGTTTATTCTATGGTATGCATCCATATTGTTGTTTGTAGGTAGCGTTATCATTGCACAGTCTACACTGGCTGCCATGTAGTTCAAAAATCGCAAATCGATATTAACACTATTTCGTTAGAAGTCCTTATCTATTTCTATGTCCATGCGTATGATGAATTTCAGGATTTTATTGCTTCAACCAATTGACTAAATTCACAATTTTTTCCTACGACTGATAGACATATTTGAAGATTTTTTTCCCGTGACCGAAAAAGGAAGAGAACCAAAAAGGGCAGTAAGGGTCACTGGTCGCTGCACCCTGTCAAATTGGCCTAGAGTCAGCACTAAACAAAAATGAGATTCGAAAAATTGCAAACATCTTACTGTGCACAAGAAGAAAAAAAATTCCGAACCCCAAGAAAACTTTTTAGAAACAACAGACTAGTTGATCCTTGCAATTCATAGAAATTAGAACTTGAGAATTTAAAGCCAACCTACACTTCTCGTGTAATAGAAGAAATGAATCGACGGTTTCCTTTTCAAACTTTGGACATGGCTTTGAAATTTCAATGCATATAACCTAGTTCAACCAGGTTACCAGGAGTTTCTTCTGAAAGAATAAAAATGTACCTTGAAGGAGTAAAAGTGTGAGGAGTTAATACTTTTACTCCTTGCGGTAAAAGAGTAAACCCTTTTAATCCTTGGGAAGGAGTAAAAGCGTGCCTTGTGAAAGAGGCTTCAGCAGCCTAAATCGAATAAAATCTAAATTCAGAAATTCATTTAACAATCTAATTGGTAAGTGCCCATAATATTTGGTGGAAGTTGAAAAATAGATATTTCATATATGAAGTTTAACTTTCTTCCTCTTTTTATTATAGAAATGAACATTTTATATAACACTGGTGTACACGGTTTATATACTTTTGCCGAAATGTGTATTTTTTCATAGATTCTAGTGCAGTGAGTACGGGAAAATTATTGTAAAAAGTCTGTCACGTCTAGTTTAAAAAATATTTATTAAATACAGTAATCCCTTGACATTTACGAGGGTTATGTTCAAGGAAAACCTCACGAATGTCAAATCCGCGAATGTTGAGTCTATCTGCACTAAAAATGGAGTTATGTTCTATAAAATTTTAATCAGAGTGACACAACATTTCAAAGAGCAAAAGAATATGAGTATTAACAATACGTTATGCATAACATATATGTAGAAGATGAATGTACACACATATTCATAAATATGAAATTTATTTATTGAAGATAATTCAAACTAACTGACTGGAGAAATAATCACTGCTAAAAATGCATAGGTTTTTGTATAAAGTATTTTCAACTCTCTCTATTCGCAAAGATATTATAATGTATTAGTGGGCCAGTATGCAATACAATATTAAAACACGATATTTAAATATCTATATCAGCTATATGCTTCAGAAATACTTTTATTTTCTACCTAAGTGCAGCTTCATCTCTATCTCTACGAGAACCTGTACTGTACTTGTTACTTTACCACTTCTAATATGCCCATTGCAGTGACTATTCTGCTGCTGTTATTATATTGCTTTCCTAAAACATTCGCTCTTTTCAGCTCACCACTGAATGTTGATTTTTAAATAGATGCTAAGAAAACACAGGAAAAATAATCTTTAACCACTGTAAATTCTGAAAACGGAAGAGACAAAACAAAAAAACCCGCGAATAATCAAGTTAGATTCTCACAAATGTTAAGTTTTTCTGCATTTTCATATTCGTGAATGTTAAGGGATTACTGTACTTAAAAATAATAATAACATGAAATATAAAAAGAAAAAATTAGAAATGATTGATTTTACTCTTCTTTTTATAATTTTCTTGATCTGTTTCTTTTAAAATAGACCAGCAGTAGTCCCCTAACATACTTTTGTCCCAAAAACCTTTGTGTCTGTCTTCAAAAAGTTTAAGGTCTTGGTGAAAACGCTCGCCCTACTCGTCACTCACAGCGCCCAAGTTTTCAGGAAAAAAATCAAGGTGTGAATGGAGAAAATGTATTTTCAGAGACATGTTCACATCCATTGCATGATAGTTTTTATATTTAAAAACTATCATGCAATAAAAAAATATTGCTGTTTTATTAAATAGCAATATTTTTTTCATAATTTTCATCTTTATGATTTCCTAAGAATCCATGGACGACCGTTTTAAAGGAATCCCAAGCATTTTTTTCATTAAAAGTTTTTTTAAGTCCTTATCTTGCATCAGTTTGCGTATCTGTCGACGGATAAAAATTCCCTCTTTTAATTTTGCGTCTAAAATACTTGGAAAAATTTTGTGTAAATATTTAAAAGCAGCACTGTTTTTATCCATGGCTTTGACGAAATTTTTTATTAGGCTCAATTTAATGGTGCCAAAATTATATTTTGCGGATCTACTAAAGATGTATATTTCACATTCATTTTTCCTGGAGTAAATTCATTTCGGAAGGCCAATAGTTTTTTATGTTATGGTGTTCTTTAGCTCGACTATCCCACAGGCACAAAAAATATGAATATTTGGTATACCCACCCTGTAAGCCCAGTAACATACTAACTACTTTTAAATTGCCACATATTTTCCAGTTGTGCTGTTCATATTGTATCATTTTCATTAAAAGAGATATTGTTTGATAGGTTTCTTTACTGTTTACGGCATGGTCAATTGGTACAGATGGTTGTATATTACGGTTATGAAGTAATACAGCTTTCAAGCTATATTTAGATGAATCGATAAATAAACGCCATTCATTTGGATCATAATTTTGATTCATCACATTAAAAAGTCCGGGAATATCATGGAAAAAATAAAAATCATCCTTTTTGGTGAAATAACTGCTGAAAATTTGACTTCGATTTTGGTAATAAGTTACTTTGGTATTTGGTGTCAATAAGTTCCACTGTTGTAGACGAGAGGCAAGAATCTCTGCCTTGGATCTAGATAGTTGCAAGTCTCGCACAAGGTCGTTCAACTCATTTTGGTTTATTAAATGTGCCGTTTTATCATCTTCGATTACGAACTCATCCTCCATAAACAGATCGTCACTATCTTCGCAATGCGCATTTGATATACCTGGACATACGGGATGTGGCAGAGTTTCCTGATGTGATATCAGTTTTGAGACTGATGGAATGTCAGGATATTGAATTTTAAATTATTTTTTTTTTAATTAAAGCCTGCAGTTTTTTAGTCAAACAAAAATAACAGTCATTTTCGTGATTTGAAGGTTCTCTCCACAACATTGGTGGTCCAAATTGAAGATACTTTTTCTCCCGAAGCCCAGTATATAAGAGTAAGCCTACAGCTTTCACAAAAAACATGTGGGACGCACTTTTTATCTTGATTAATCACTGAGAATCCCAAATAATGCAAATATGCTGTTTTAGAACATTCCGATATCGGTCTTCCTTTTTTTGCGTCGTCCACAAACGTAACAAAAACGATCAGAATTTAATTTACACACTCTATTAGACATTTTATCAAAAACAAAACCATTTTAGTTCACAAAAACAAAAGAAAACATAATATAGAATCCAATTGACAATGCGGGTAGGTTGAATGTGACGTGATAGATATAATATAAAATTAAAAATGTGAATATTGAAAAATGTAAAAATTTTTTAAATGTGACGTGATAAATTTTTTTCATATACCGTCTTTTATTAGTAAGAGGTAGTATAATAAGAAAATAGGCGTTTTATCGAGAGTATATAAAAAAAATTTAAATTTGTAAACCAGTGTAATTCTGAGTTGACTTAAAATTTTTTCAATGTTATTTTGTCATGTATTATTGTAATTCTTTAAATAGCACGTAAAATAATAGTTTGGTTTAAATATTTTTTCTCCCTCCCAAACATTACAACTCCCCTCCATTTAAAAATTTGGGAGGAAAAATTGAATTTTAAGCCTTGTCAAACACACTGTATTAAATTTTACTTCGTCAAATAACTTTTAACTCTGCTTAATGTTAAGAACATTTTTATTTTGTTCTAATTTGTGCAATATATTTTTCTTTTTAATAGGATTGTATACGAAAGATTAACAGTCCTGGCAGTGACAAGGACAAAACTGGACATTTGAATGAATTGAGTAAATTGATTCATCGTCAGTCAGACACTTTGAATGCTCATTTACCCCAAATCTTCGGAAATGAAGTTACACACTTCCTCTTTGAACCTCATGATGGTGTAAGAAATGCTGCATTTAAAGCTATTCTATCTGTATTAGAAGTCGCAGATGATTTGCAGCTTCACAGATTCTCTGAGCTCTTGTGTTTGACCATATCTGCTCTTTGGAAGAGTCCCAATGCAAGAATTAATCCTTCTTCACTGATATTGTTAGACTGTATGCTTAAAAATCATCCTGATTTAATATGTCACAACGTGACTCTTCTCTATGAAATTCTTCCTTCTGAAAGGACACATTACACTCGTAAAATCAACAATGTGAGTGAGAAGCATCAGTATTCTGAAAGAGTTGATGTAAACGCCTTGGGTCACATCAACGCTTTCCTTAAAAGCCTAATAATGTTAAAGAATAAAAGCGATCTTCCTCAAAATGAAGAAGATAAAGTTGTATACATGGATGGAAAGAAAACAATGTCTCTAGTCCTTTATGCTGGTGGCGGACTACAACCTGTCGACATAGAAAAAGCATATGCAAAGCAGTTTAATCCTCGAGCCGATCCGTTTGATGAATATGAAAAGCTAACGCCCATTATAGATGCACTGTTAAAATTGATTCCCATGTACTTCTGTCAAATAATTGGGAGTGAACCAAGTGCGGATGGTAAATAACTTTTAAAATTATAAAATCAATATTTTCGTAAGGTTTTTCTACATATAATTTTCTTGTCTGTCCACTGAGCTCCATATATAACAGGAGTTCTGAGTCGGCGGTCAGAAGCATGAAAGGCAAATGAAGCTTTCAAGGCAAAAGTAAAATATAGTCTGCGTTGTCAATGTCAGATATTAGGGTTCTCATTTACCATTATCCTAATTTATGCTTATCTAATTCATAAATAATTCACTAATCATGGAAGGGAATGCGATAAACAGCATGCTTTACCGTGAATGCAAGCTAAAATTATCGTCGCTGTATCTTTCTGTGCTGACCACTGAAAATCATGTTGGGCAATAGGAAGACAGTTCTCCTGTTATATATGGAGCTCAGTGTGTGTCTGATTTACTTATGCTATGCTTATAATTTATTCAAGATAAAAAGAGATTTGTTGGTTTATGCCTGGAAACTCCAGTTTTGTTTTTTTTCCTCTGGTTTGATGATTTTATAAAAATGCTTAAAAATTTGTTTTGGTACTTCCTTATCATAGTGGTCTCCAAGAATGAATCGCTAAAGTTTAATTTTACAAAGTTAATTTGTGAAATCCCACCAAATGTTTGCATTAATATATACAAGTTGTTAACTGTGGTTCTGTTCGCATAAAAATTAATTTGTAATAGCATTTTTTACTTACCCATCATACATAGTATAGGGTAAATCTTGTAATCGTTTTGAAAATCGAAAAAAAATTTTTGACGGAAATACACGTTTCAGACACAGGAGATTCCGAAAAACATAATTTTTTGAAAAAATTTTTTGCCGTCCATGTGTCTGTGTCTGTAAACGCTCTATCTCCCAAACAAATTGAGGTAAAGACTTGAAATTTGGTATGTACTTAATAATAAGAAGAAGCTTATTGAATTTCAGTAACCTCGATTATCTGGAACTATTTTTTTCGGACTCTCGAAATATTCGCTCTGATAAAAGGTATAGTATAAAAATTTTCGAAATTGTTTATTTTAAGGAGTAAATATAAAAGACAATAAAAAAACATAAATTTTGCATAATGAATGAAGTCAATCAGATAATGAGTTACCGAGATATTTGTAATTATATTTTCCACACTTCAATTTTTCATGACCCTGTATTTCATTCAAATTTCAGTTCAAAGATATATTTTAATTGGAAATGAGACGCTTAATCCAATGCAGTAAACGGTTAATAGGATTATCAATTTTGGAGTTATAAGGATGTTTCTTTTATGCAAATCAGTCATTCATTTTAAAGCTTAGGACGTCATCAAGCCAGGATTTTATTTGAATTGCAATGCATTTTATAAATAGTTTACACATGTTTTATTTTCATATTTTATATTATGCTTATCCATGATGGGTAAGTATGTGTGTGTAAATTAGAAATAAAACTGTGATATATGTTGAAACTAAAAAATGTTAATTTATAGTATATCTTTTTTTAATGAGTGAAAGGTATGTATGTTAAATGAAATATACAAATGACGGCAATAGAAACAATATATGGCAATTAATCATTTGCTATCGGCTAACATAAAAGTACAATATTGTTTAAAAAGCATGAGGTAAAGATAATTTTACATTGCAAGGAAAGTTTTTAATAAGTTTATTTTTAAAACATATTTAAAAATTTTATGTAAAGATTTTCATAAATTATGTATTTTAGTATCAATACCAGTGGAATGAAAGATTTTGAAAATGATGTCATCATGGTACAATTGTAGTAAACTGTTTAATGAATAATTATGCATGCTTTTCTTTTGAAAACAATATCTTTTTTATGAATAATAATAATGTTTGTTCTTTTGAAAATTATATCGTTTTTAATTGCAGAGGCATCCCACCTTTATGAGATTAAGGTCATACAATTTTTGTTTTATGACTCAATGCCAAAATGTATTAGATTATGGTTGAAGAACTAATTCTTAATAGTTCAATGAACTTTTGGCAGAGAGAAAACCAGTGAATGTTTAAGTTTCTTCCATGAATCTTTAAAGTACCTTTAATAAGGAAATACAGCTTTTCCTAAGAAAATCTGTTTAGAAATAAAAATTAACAAATATTTGTTGAAATGATCCTCATACAGATGGACATGTAAAATATGTAAGAAACACATGCAGTGCATATGTAATATATGTAGTGAACTTCCATTAGTGTAGACTTCCAAGGGAGGCCATTTTTTGTCTGCATTAAACGATGTAAACATTTGAATGGTATAAAAATAATACCTTGCATTGAATTAATTGAATTCTGTATTTTTTAGCAATTAAATAAGTTATGCCATTATGCTAAAAGAAACAACACTCTTTTAATTTAATATTTTTAGTAAAAAAATGCAAACTGTTAACAATATTGTTAATACAAAAGAACTAATTATTCAGGCCATCAGCACAAATAAAATATACAAATAAATTGCCGAACTTATATAATTTAAATAGGTTTAATTAAGTCACCTTTCTTTACGATTCAACAAGTGGAACGAACAAGATCTTTTTACTGCTTGTATTGTTTTCTAATTTTGCGACACACTTCAAAAATTAGCCTGTTACATCAGATTTTGATTGATAATATCAACAAACACTTTCAATTGAGTTCTGAATAAATAAGGTTTTACGTAATTTTTTTCCCTTTAAAATTTACTTTAAAAATCTATATGCATGTTATATATGATGATAATTTGGAATTTAAAAGGCCTCTATATATATATAATGATCGTTGGTGACTGCTTAAAATAGTTGTTTGGCAATTTTGCATTCAAATTTATAAAATCAGTAAGCAATACATTGTGAAATACTGCACAAATTTAGCATTAACTATTAGATTTCAAAATTTCCAAAATTTGTTTGAAATGCTTTTCTCTTAATTTTTTCTTCCCAAATGAGGTATTAAAAATTAGGATGCATATGTTAATGAGGCAGCAGCATACATGATAAAATATAGTTTTAAAATAAGTCCTTTAAAATTCGTGGATTCATTAGAAATCCTCTAGACTTCTTAGATTTTTTCTTCTCAAGTTTGTATGAACCCTGCGACTCAAACCCACCACACTTCAACCTGAAGCCAATCCAAAATATTCAAACCCAAACACAAAGTGAAAAAAAAATTATTAAAAAGTAGTCTACAATTACATCTCTAAATAATTTTATATAAAAACGGACACATATGCACTCGTTAATATTCAAATATTTAGCTTTTGTTCATTTGAAAAATATTCAGGATTTTCTTTTGAGAAATCCCGACCCAAAAGAGTAAAAATTCAACCATGATCATGCAAGGGGAAAAGAGGATTGATCCACTCCTAGAAAAGTTTATAAATCATTTTCTCCTGAAAATGTTTTTGTTTTGTGACAGTATAAAGAATGACAGTCGCAGTAAATGTTGAAAAATCAGATCTGTATAGTATAATATGTCCTGCTGTTTGTCTAGTGGTTCAAACGCTGGTAAGATATGGGTTTCGAATCCTTAATTCAGGCCTGGATATTTGTAGTGGGTTAATTCTACTTTGAATGGATGTAAATCTATGCAAAAGAGGATCATAGCCTCCTTAGTAAATCACATATAATAAACTGGAAAGAAAAAATGTGCATTGTTTTTTTAGTCAGTTTTTTGAAGTTTTGAGACATTTTCAGTAGTACAGAAACCATGGCAATCTTTGAAATGGCAAAAAACTGTAATTAAACAAGTCCCTGGTGGGAAAAAAAATTATTCAAGTCCAGGGTTCGTTGGATATCTATGGATACATCCTGATATCTATCATGATATATATCCGATATTTATTTTTAAAATATCAAGATTTTTGATATTTTCGATATTTTCATGTTATTTGATATTTATTTTCAAAATATCAAGATGTTTATTATTTTCAATATTTGATATTTATTTTCAAAATATCACTGTGCAAGATATTTTTGATATTTTAAGTCAAAACAAGTGTAAATGACATTTTCGACTGATATTGACTGTTCCATTCTGTAGATAAAGAATATTTGTCTCTGGCAGTGACTTTTCTAGCTAAAGAAAAAAACAAAAATCATATCCAAGCTTTGTTAGAAATTTTTATTTTAAATGTAGATTATCTGGGACTAATTATTATGTGGGACATAACTAACTAATTTAGGACAGTCATAGAAAGATAAACTGTCTAATTTAGATAATCAGTTCTATACAGCTTCATTAGAAAAGAATCAATTTCTGGTTTTGGTGTTGTTGAGCTTAAATTGTACAACATGTTAGGGAATAAAAAATAAATAAGCTTACATTTATGTTTAAATTTTTCAAATAAAAAAAACTATTTTGTATTTATTTTTTTATTTTATAAATTTCTGATTTCTTGATAGTTTATACTGAATCTTATAGTTTTTTTTTTTATAATTGTATAAAGCAAATTGTTTTTGTTTCGTTGATTAGTTGATCTTCAATTTCATTCAAAGTGAAAAATAAAAGACGAAAAGGGGGGAAAAAAAGCAATTTTAGTATATTCTTTAAATTTTTATGTTAAGTGCAATATATTTTAGTTTTTAATCTATGTTATGCTTGAAAATATTTATTATCAGCAGTAAGTTGACTATTTTGAAAATATTGGATATATATCAAAAATATCGGATATATATCAAAATATCGGATATTTTTGATATTTTCGAAAATATCATGATATTTACGAACCCTGTTCAAGTCACATCTCATGAAGAACATCTTTAAATTGCTATTAATTTAGATAATGATAAAGGCAATAATGAAAAGATAATGAAAATGGAAACAGAAATATTTTGGAAAAGTAAGCAAGATTGCATTCTTAATTTTGCGCTCCTTGTTTTTAATGGTGTCCAGTGCAGCCGCCACCCTTACTCCACCCTAGGTATGCTACTGCACCAGTCAAAAGTTTGAGCTTATCTGACTTTGACTCAAATTTTAATAAAACAGGATCACAAAAAATAAATAGAAGAAAACTTTAAAAAAATACTCCAAAAATCAAAACTGAATCATCAAAGAGAGAAATCTGATATGTCGAGAGTACAACATTGCTCATGATGCAAATGTACCATGCTGACAGTTGCAGAGAAGAGAAGACACTTACACGTTCATTGATGGTGCAATTGACGTTGAAATAAACAGAGCACTTCTATGGCAAATAAAAACACGATGTGAGATAATCCTCACAATGTGTTAGGACCAGGGTTTTACAAATTTGATATAATCTGATAGCCAGCAAAAAATTCTTATTGCCAGTGAAAAATATTTACCCTTTTCCACTCCTATGTCATAGATTTTCCTAAAGCACATAAGTTTTTTTATGAATTAATTGAGAAAAGATAATAATAAGCATAGTTTAGAGTTATTAGTTACATAGTTTAGAATACTGTGTTACCGAGACAAGTAAAACCCTGGGTAAGGTTGCCCCTTTCGAAGGTTCCAAAAGTTGTAGGGAGGGAACTTCGTCAGTAGGAGCGGGGTTGTCATATTTGGCAGTTGCCTTAAAGACTTTTCCTTTTCTCTCCCTCTTATTCCATGAAAAAGTTCAAACGTTAATATTCTCTTGGTAATAAGAAAAGTCACTAGAATTCAAGCATAATCTTAGCAAGACATTTTTCATATGAAATTTGGGGGGAAAAAGTGAAATTAAAATATGAACTCGGTAATGGTGCATCAGAGCTCATTTAGATGAGGTAGGGGTGGGGGGGGAGGGGTGTCATTTGCGGGTTCATTTAGAGATTTTTAAATGAAGGAAAATGTTTGAAATATTATTAAAAATACAATCTATTGCATCGAAGTTTTTTCTTATACATTTGACTTTTTTCGGAATCACAATATTCCGAGAGCAAATTTATTATTTTTTAAATGAAAATCTTTATTTATTCTAAACTGATTTTCAAACTAACACACAGCACATTTATATTTTTAGTGCTCATTTTAATTGTACGTGATAAACTTTATTATTTATTTATTTATTTTGCTATTGATAATGTCATTCAGTTTTCTCTTCATTTTGTAATAAAGAACCCGCTGATTTTATAAAGCTTAAATAAGTATATATCTTTTTATCTGTGCTTTTCTTTGCGATGGTTTTCACATGACATGTTTCCACTACAATCTGTAGAAATACATTGTTAATTACTAAATCATTAAAAACATTTTTTTACCAAAAAAAAAAAAAATTTAAAATATATTTAATCAATATTATTGCTATATAACACAGACACAGAGCAAAATGGGAATATAAAGATTAAAGTTAACAGTATCTCCTACAGCTATAATCGCCAGCAGAACGAAATCCAGGAAAATTTTAGACAAGAATTTAGAACAGATGTGCCTGTGGCCCGAAGGCTAAGAAACTTTTTTTTTTTTAATGGAGAATATAATAAGGAAATAAGCTTAACTAAGAACTTTTTCTCATGATTGCTCCCTGCACAGTATCCTTAAACATATTAATATTAATAATATAAAAATGTAACAATTAAGAATTTTCAATTAAGCATTTTTTAAAACAGAGAATTGAAAAAGCATTTTTTTAATGGGGGGGGGGGGGGGGGTTCTGCTCCCCTGAGCCTGACTATTGAAGTGATTTGGAATCAAAATGAGTGTTCCATTTTTTGATAAATAAATTACTTATCGAGTTATAAAGAATTCGTGTCACGTAACACTTTTTCCCCTTTTCTCGTGCTTCCGCATCGGGATTTTGGTTCAAATTGCCGACTTTGACAGTATTTTCTGAAAGATTTCTGTAGGCCTTAATCAAAAAAATGCAAAACGCCATGCGATTACATAGTTTTTGAATGAGAACACCTGCCAATTTTATGAGTTTCCGAACAAAAATGTATTCAGAAATGTGTTAGAAAGTGCTATTTTGGATTTGAGAACAGCCTTAACTCCCCCATTTTGCGATAATTCTCGGGCTGACTAGCTGAACGGGGAGAAATTGGCGCGAAAAGAAAATACGGAACTTCCCTCAAATAAAGTCGACTGACCAGTTACCTTGGCAACTGGACCGAGCGGAGACCAGTTTCAGAGTTTTTCTAACGAGAGCTAAACAGTAGTACATAATTTGAAAAGATAATATAAACTATGTTTTTTAATGAAACTTATCAAAATTATATATCCGTCATATCGACTAAATTTCTACTGGTTATGAAATTAAAAATTTTCTCTCCAACCAAAATTGTCTGTAAAACTGGAAACCGAACACTCTGTCATTGGTAGACAACCAAGTACCAGACAATTGTCTCCAAACCAGGATGGCGCTGATCTATTGTGTAATGTATGCGGTGCACATAGGCATCATGATAATAAAGGTGCAAATCATTTTAAGCAAGGCAAAAATATGTAAAAAATACAAATTAATCTTTAATTTTATTACAAATTAATTATTCTTGATATTTTAATTAATTTGTATAGATTCACTTCAAATGAATTACTTATAATCACTTATATGTTATTAATTTTTTAAATGAATGTGATAGATTAATCAGTTTCAATTCTGAACACACAAATTTGATTTGAAACTTACAAAAAAAAAAAAAAAAAAACGAGAGAGAGAATTTTTTAGTATTGTATTCAATTTAGATGCCACAGTGGCTGGATTGATAGTATTTCTTACTGTTTCATTGACCCTCCCACCCACAGACATTCTAATAATGTAACATGCTAGTTCGCTAAAGCAGAAGAGAATGGCGTTTTCTATGCATGAAATGGAAAATGCCTTTTAAACTTCATTGTCTTATTAAAAGTATGAGAGAAGAGGAAGATCACTGCTTACCGTGCACGGGTAGGGGAGAGAAAAAATACTGTTTGTGCTCATTTCATAGAGGTCAATTTTAGTGTAAAAAAATCCCCACCGGATTATAAAACTTGGTCGCCAGATAATAAAGCTTGGTTTCCAATGGTGACCAGGGGCGCGCCGACCCAGTGTGCAATGTGTGCGGCACACAGGTGCCGAAGTAGAAAACACGCCAAATATTTCGGTTGAAGAAAAACACGTCAAAAAGAAAAAAAATCTTTAATTTAATTATCCTAAAATATATTACATTTTCTTGACACCTTAATTATGATTTACCTAAGACAAATTTACTTATAATCATTTAATAATTAATTTTTTTATCCATTTTGTTTTTATTCTACGTCCGAGTCTTCTAATAAGTGATTTAGAGAAACAATGTAAAACTAGAACTTGTATGAGTGTTCTGATCAATTTAGAGGTTTTGGATTAGAGAGACTGGCGTCAACTATTCGACAATTTTTAATTGGTAAAAATGAAGACGATTGCGAAGAGTTTGGAATTCCATGCCATAAATTTCATGCTGTGTGATTTTAGTACTCATTGAATTAATTCTGCTGTATGTTCTGAATGTTCTGCTTTATGTTCTAAATAAATATTTTTTCAGCACCCCTACAAATGATCACTTCTGTAGAAAGTATTATATATTGGACAAAAATTGTGTGTTTATTCCGATCATTAGGGTTTAGAACTCTGAGCAAGACATATATTTTTTATCTATTCTATCTTGTACTCTGGACCTATTTTCATGGTGTACAGAGGATTTTTGTTAAAGAGGAAGAGGGTAGAATGGGAAAAATAGGCTAAATCTGGCATTGGCGACCTTCTGCACCTCCTGCGTACGCCCATGTCTATCACAAACTCGATAAATAAATGTGATCATTGTCAGATCTATTTATTTGAATTCAGAACATAAAATTGAAATTATTGAAATACATTTGCATTTATTAGATTTATACGTAATCTTAAACGTTACAGATACTGAATTGGTCGCAAAAGTTGAATTTAGACATAAATAATTTATGATCTACAGCGATGGCTCTAACATATAAGGAAAAATATAGATTTATAAAAGATAGTTCTAAATGTCAGTGCATTTTATATCCTACTAGCTGTTTCGCCACTGACCAGGCGAAATCAGTAACTACTCAAAATACGAACAAAACAAACATGACTAACTATACCTACATACATTTTTATTTCTAACGGTGCAATCCATTAAAAATTATATGAATATTTTCTCATTCAAAAAGAAAAAAAATCAACTTCAAATTCGTGTTTTTTTCCTCTCTCATTTTTTCAAGTCCGTATCGGCTTAACTATTCAAAATACGAAAACAAATACCCACTTAATCTTGGTACCTTTGTCTTTTCAACGGTTCAATCTGTTTAAAAAATATATTAATATTAACCTTTAAAAAAAAAAAAAAAAAAAAAAAAATCATTTCCGAACGTCATTTCGGGTTTATTCGTTTTCTCTACATTTTTTTAAAATGTGCATCATTTCTGGAAATCGAAATACGAAAAAAAAAAAAAAACATACCTACGTTTATTTTTTTGTCGAACGATGTAATCTGTTTGAAAAAAATATCAGTTTTAACTAGAGATTGACCGAAACAGGTTTTTAAGTCTAAAACCTAAACCAAAATTTCGGTCGATCTCTAATTTTAACCCTTTCAAAAAAGTTCGTTTTCAAAAGTCACTTGATTTTGCATCACATGATTTTCGTTAATTGCAGACTTTAAAAATCTGCATTTATTTTACTGTTTCGAAGTACAAAAAAAATATTCAATTAATGAGAATTCATTTTTCTTTATAACGACGTTTTGTGTTTAAAAATATATTAATTCTAAACCTTTTAAAAAAATTCCTTTCCGGAAGTCACTTTGCGATTTCGTCAGACTTTATTCTTTCTCGGTGAAATCAAAAGATGGATTTTCACTTAAAAATATAAAATCATACAAATTCGAGGATGTACACACTGCCAAAGATAGTAAAGCCCCCAACATTAGGTTCGTTTGAACAGAATTTCGTTTAAAAATACAAAATCATTCAACAGGTATGATTAAGATTTGTATCACGGACCCGGCAAGGCTATACGAGTTAACTAGTTCAATATATTTATTCAAACGAATTAATCACTGTTATCCAAACTTTACAATTATTTTTGGATTCTTTTGCCACTGTCGGTATCTACGGCATTTACGGTACCCTTGTTTTCAAAGCGTAAAATTACGAAAAAATAAATAAATAGTTTGCACACAGGCGCCGGATACTGCTGGCACGCCCCTGATGGTGACCTGGCGACCGTCTTTGTCATGCCCTGGTTAGGAGAATTTATGTAAAATGTTAAAAATGCTTTTTATAAGGATAATTTATTCTAGTCTCAATAAGACCTCATTTTTCTGTTTTAAAAAAATAAAAGCTATATCTGTCTTCTGTTGATAAATTATTTTAATACAAAATATTTTGCACTGCTTTAATATTTTGGATTAACTTAAAGTCAGAAACAATGACAGGTAAAAGTGAAAATGTAAGGTACTTTTCTTGGGTCTCAATTTTGTGGAGAAAAAAAGTAATGTTTTTGTGAAATTAGTATAGTTATGTGAGAAATAAAATTTTCTAATGAGATTCAATCTAGCTAATGAAATCCTAACTATGTATTTATTAAATACTTTTTTTTTTTAAGTCTTCCTGCTAAAGTTTTTTTTTTCTATTGAGTATGTTTTTTTTTTTTTTTTTTTAAAGCAAATTACACATTTTGAAACTTAATGCTATGAAAAATGAGAAAAAGTTTGATTTTATGTAATGGAATTTTGTGAAGGGGTGCATTTTACTAAATATAATTTTGTAAAGGGCCCACAAGACTTTATTTGTGCCTGGACTGACCCTTGAGAAAAAGTTTTTTTCCTTTTCTTTTATCTTGTATGTAAATGTATATAATATAAATTTTACCATTTTTTTAATGTAAAAAAATTAATAAAATGACTTTACAATGGCTTTCAATGTCTTAATATTTTTTTTTTTCTTATAGATAACTCATTTAAATTTGACTCAATAACAGATATGAGTATATTAATTCAGCTTCTGTGCAATGTAGCAGAGTTGACAGAAAAATTGTCCGATGGTTATGCAGAAGCATTAAGGGATCCTGAGAATATAGTAAGCTGATTTTCTTTTATTTTCTGAAAAAAAGTTTTTATATTCATCTTTATGTTGCATTGTATATTTGTATATACTGTCCTCCAAAAAAAAAAAAAAAGGAAAGAAAAAAAAAAGTGAAATGTTATCTAAAAAAATCTACCCTAGTACTTCATCAAATATTATTTCACTGAAGACAATTTTTTGTTTTGTCCTGTTTCTATACACCATTTACAACAATAAAAATCTTTAAAAGTATCTAAGGAGTGTTTATTTAGTTTTAAAAGAATTTCATTTAATGATACAGAATTCTGGCAAAAAAAAACAAGCTTTATTTAAATAGATTTCCTTGTTGTAAAACAACATGTTAGAATGATGCAATTCCATTTTTAAATGATTTTATGTTAAACCATTATGGATAAAATGCCCCATTTTCAGCCGATTATGTCATGTGTGACTTAGCTGGTGATCTCTAAAGACAGAAGTAAAAGAAAGAAACATACTGGAATGTAAAAAAAAAAACCCACATTTTGTTTTTCTAAATAAATGAGAAAATATACAAAATTTATCTTTAAAATATCATTCTTAAGGAACATGGTTCCTTTAGGCAAATTCAAAGTGTATTTCAACAATTAAAAGAATTTTTTATTGCAGCATGCCACCAAAGAAAAAATCCTCACTTTTGCAAAAATAAAATCCATCCACCTTTTTTTTTACACACACATACCATTCACTGGCATAGGAAACATAATGGAATTTAGACAAATTTCAATGTGGAAATGTGGTTTAAACATTAATAATAACTAGGGAATCGAACCCGGGCTTCCTGTGTTACAGAACATAGGCGAAAATCATTTATTTTCTAATTCTAATAGATTTTTCGTATTTAATATATATTTTTAAAACTGATTCATTAACAATGCCTCCAAAAAAAAATTTGTAAGAAAAGTAGGGCCGTACCGAGTACTCGGTATTTACTCGGCATACTCGGCCAATTTGCCGAGTACTCAGTACTCGGCTAAATTTTGGGCCGAGTACCGAGTACAGTACCGAGTAGTTGTAAGAATTTCATTTTTAAGCATTATTATCATTTTTGAAGCCAAAGGAATTTATAATTGACCTGTAAAAGTTATTTGAATATAAAAACATATAATATATGCAATTATTCATAAAAACTATTTACTTAGTCTTAGTATATAGAAATATGTTTACAAAATACAGAAAAGTTAAGAAAAACCAAAGCAATTCAAAATTTAGTTTTAATAGAGTTCACTTTTTAATGTCCCTTTCATTATACCACAACCAAAATGATTGGAACTTTCATTTGAGCTTTTCAATGTTACTCAGAATGGCAATAAGAGTTTCATTACACTTTCCAGTAATTGCTACTGAACTGTAGTTAAATTTTTTAATCTTACTTTCAGTAGCATAAAGGCAAAGAGGCTGCTTTAATTCATGCAATATTTTCAACATATTATACTTTGAGTTTCATCTTATGGTTAATTACTGTAATGATTAATTTTTTTTGGATTCAGACAAATGTGACTGAACTTTTTTAAAATTTGAACATGCAGCTACAAAGTGGTTAAAATGTCCATCAATGTTTTTAGCTATAAACTAACATGTCTGAAAGCATGTAGGGTAGATAAACCCGATTTCATTATAAGTTGCACATTGTGAATAGTGCAAGCCACACTTTTAACATCAGCTTTTTGCATTATTCAATGACAATTTGTATTATTCAAAATTACAGTAACCAATAACCATTTTTGACAGACGGATTTCAGGTATCAAAGTGAGTTAGATAAATTGAAGAATGGGTTTTAATTTCATATTGGCTAATTTTACTTTTATTAATTAATTTTTTTTCTATCTTTTAAAAATAATGGTACTGTTTTAAATTTTTTGAATTTTCAAAAATAGTCTTTAATAGGTGCATAATTAAATTTCAAATTTAATTAATTAATTTGATATTTTTTGTAAAATTAAATGTATGACTACATGCGCAAGAAGTATGTTTATATATATCTACACATACAGACATGTTATTTTTAAGCTCACTTCATGTGCGCTTCAATAGTTCTTTCTTACACACAACTACTCGGTACTCGGCCGAGTAGTAAATGGCCGAGTACTCGGTACTCGGCTACTCGGCCAAAGTGCTACTCGGTACACCCCTAAAGAAAAGTAAATTCAAATAAATTTTTGAAATGTAATAAAGCAATAATTTTGTATTAGCCGCATGTCAGGTGTTAATCGTCCACGATTTTGCTGCTTACTGCAGGTTTTTTATTCTGAAAATTTCAATTTTTTAAGTGCGAAGTTCGATAATATGTCTAAATTTGGATTCTATTTATATTATATTATTATTTATATTTTGAGGAAGTTTTAATGTCGCTCTGTAATATTAGCTAGGAATATATTTTGAAATATTCACATTGTTTTAAATGCAAATGGATTAATCTTTCACAATCGAGCTGCACGTGATAGAGATAGATTTAAAAATAATTCATTCTTGGAAATTATTTTAAAAACCATAAAAAAATCTTTAAATTCAAATGCAGTTTTCAAAGAAATTGCATTTTTCCCCTATTCGACAGTGTAAAAATTGAAATTGTGAGATGTTTAGAAGTTTAAAAAGATGCAATAAAAATGAAATTTATTAATTCGTTGCTACCACCAAAATGATTTCAGCAGTAATCAGACATGTGTTTGGTTTATATTATAGATTATTATTAACATTAAACCATATTCTTGACAACATCATTTATGTGTGAAATCATCCCTTGACATGGACACGATTATGTAAGATTAGCATCAAAATTTAATAATTTTATTCCATATGTTTGAATCAAACATATGAAATCAAAATAAATTTTGATTTCGCCATTTCTGTTGTATTCATAGTTAAGACTTTTCAATGAGTATAATGAAATATTTTCTTTTTAGCCTACATTTTTTTTCGTAATACTTGACAGAATTTTACCTCGTCTAATAAATATGTATATTTTTAGATTCCTTGCATTAACCACATCAATCTCCATATCACATATTAATGCTTTTTTTATAAATGCATTTATTTCAATACTTCATTGTACACAACATTATTTTGATACAAATCATTTGTTATACAACAAATTTTAATGTTTTCATGAGATGTTTTCAGAATCATAAAGCATCAAAGTTATTCTTGGAATGTAAACTCAATTGCCTATATGAGTTCCTGTTATAATTTCAGCTTCGATTGAACGATTGTTTAGAGCCTTCACAACCAATCTCGTTCCATTGCAAAGACCCAAAGAGGGATTGAGGTTTCTCAACAGCATAGTTGGAACTCTGATTTTAAGTCGTAAAAGATGTGGCAGAACACCACTTGGTTTTAAATTGTTCATATATTCAATTGGATATGATATTGCTTGATTTTCATTTACAACTGAATCAGAGCTACAATAAATTCTCTGTTATACAGGAAATTGTTCAGTTATCAAGTTGTTAATTCTTAAAACTTCTTCGTTCAAATGTGTTAAAATACATCTATTTGTCCAATTAGTACTCTGTATTTCTATCATTGGATATACATATTCAATGAGACTTTTTAAATCTATTTGGTTGAATGATGAATTCAATAAAGTAGATATTTTGACTTTCGCCAACTTGAATTAAATAATCAGAAAAGTTCATCTTTTGAATTTGATTCATTCGCATGTTAATTATGAGACGCCTAATATAAACATTTCTCCGAATATTAGAAATTTTCAAAGTGGTCAAAACAATATCAGCTCTATTCCCATGCTTCACTATATGCAAAATTTGTCTAAAATCGTCAGCAAATACAACTACTATTCCACCAAATGGCGATCATTGTTTTTTATGCCTTTAAACGTTCGGTCTACATATTCAAATACTAATTTACTCATCATGAGTGCTTTATCCCAGACAATTAACTTCATTTCTCTTATTAATTCAACAAAGTCAGATTGCTTACTAATGGCACAAATAGATGTTTCGTTCAAATTCAGCGGTATTTTAAATCTTGAATGTGCTGTTCTACCTTAATCTAATAACAAAGCTGCACGCAACCATATTATATGATTTCACCTTTTTTAAAACTGCATTAAGAAAAAATTTTTTCCAATGCCTTTGTGATTATTTTATAAGTAATATATCATTTCATTTATATCCATATGATTACAGTGGAAATTTAACGAAAAATATACATTATATAATTTTTTTGATGAGAAATCTTTTCTGCCAGACTTCAAAACTTTTCTTTTTGTTGTACAGCACTTAAGTAAAATCTTAAGCAAAGGATTGTAATTGGCATTTCTTTAGTAAATGATGAGTATTTTCTTTTTTTGCATTAAACAACTTTGTAATATGCTTAACATAGTCAGAGTTATAAACCAGCAAACCAAGGGGACTAATGTGAGACAGTTTATCATTTTACTAATGTGGAATGCAAAAAAAAAAAAAAAAACTGCTAAAGGATAAATTATACTACAGTGGACTAAATATTGTAAACTGAATTCTTTCTCAAATGTAAAAAAAAAAAAAATCAGTGCAAAATTCATTGAAAATCGCAGAAGACAAAATATTATAAAGTTATGATGTTTAGCTAAATGTTTGAAATGGAATTCCTTTTACAAATGTCAAAAATCAGCAAGAAACAAATATATACATATAAAAATATATGTTTAAAATTTCATTGAAAATCACATTAAAAATTCAAAAATCACAGAGAACAAAATTGACTATATTTGGCTAACAGTTTGAAACACAATTACTTTTACAAATGTCAAAAAATCTCTGCAGAATGGAGGAAAAAAAAAGAAAATTGCATTAAAATCGCAAAGGACAAAATTGACCATAGTGGGCTTGGGCTCAAACATTGTAACCGCAATTCTTTCACGAATGCAAAAAATTGCCGCAGAACATGAAAAATCTCTAAAAATTCAAAAGTTAATTGGGACAAAATTTACTATATTAGACTACCAGTTTGAAACTGAAATCTTTTTACTGATCTTTCAAAAAATCACTGGGAAACTTGAAAAAACTCTAAAAATTGCTGTACGAATTCCTAATAAACTTTATTGAAAATAGGACTAAATTTACCATGATGAGCTGAAATATTTTAACCGGATTCCTTTTACTAATGTGGAAAAATCTCTGCAAAATGTGAAAAAATGCTAAAAATCGCATAAAATTTTTTATTTAACGTGACATGATCATTAGTGTCAGATCATTTTTATCCTTCCTCAATATTTCAAAGTTCATGAAAAAACTGTATAATATACTGCAGTAAACTATGACTTCATAGCTTCATTGAAGAGTAATATTTGAATATTGAATGATTTTTTTTTCTTTTTTTGTCAGTGAACACCAGCGGGAAAAGAAAAAGTTTTTTTTTTTTCCCTTCAATATTACTGAATGATTGATGTTGCTTATTGTGTTCAATGATGTACTCTTATTTTTTCAGAGGTAGGAATCTTCTGTGTATAAACATTTTTTTTTTTTTAACTATAATGAAATTTCTCCCTGAAAATTTCCCTTCTTCCATTTGTCTACTCATGGCACACAAAGTTAAAAATATTCAATTCCTCCCCCACCCCCCTCTATTTTTCACTTTATTGTAGCGATAAATAATCATCTCAATACCCCTCTCTCCCAATTTACCATTTCCTTTTTAGTTGTTTCTGTAGTGTTAAGTTCAGGGGTGGCCCAGGTAGAAGGTTTGAGATATTATGCTTTTTAATGTACAAAAAGTGCAATTTCTGATCCCCCCCCCCTCCCTTCTGGAGAAGCAGAAATCCTTCCTGAAACAAAATGCCTGAATTCAACTCTGTGCTTCCCATGAATGTCGAGAACTGTTTGAAATAATTATATTTTTAAGTATTTTTTCTGCCTTATTTCTTACTTTTTATAGTAACAGAAAATAATCATTTAAATAACCATCTCTTTCCAAAAATTCCATTTCTCTCCTTTTGTCCCCACTCCCCCAACTCTGAAATTTTGAAATCTTCTTAGTACTTTTATGTTTCTGTTAGCATGTTGTAACTTCAATAAATTTCCTGCCCCCCCCCCCCCCCCCCCCAGCAAACAAAGTTTAGAATCTTTAAAATTCTTAATTTTTGTAAAAAACATTTCTTCTATTTATGTTTTATCAACAGTAATGGTCCAAATAATTCCTGAAGTATTGCCCCACCCCCGAATAAAGGAAGATTTTTAAACATGGTGGAGCAAAGTTTTTTTTTTTTTTGGTCTGTAGTTTGACTGTTCTCAGCCGTCTTTAGAGATGCATTGTGCACATCTCTTCAATTAAGCATCAGCCAAAATATCACTGTTTCACGATGACTCTATTTTGCTAAAAAAAAATTTCATTTGACAGCAAATTTTTTTTGTGTCGATTAGCCTAATTTCTAGGGGTAGTTAAACTGCTCTAGTTGAAATGTTTCTAAAACCTTTCTTTTGAACATTTTTGAAAATGTGATTTGATTCATTTATTTTTCCCTTTCAGTTTACACATGCAATTTCACTTTACATACATATATGTATGTAAAAAAGTGAAATTGCCACCCCCCCCCCACCTCTTTCCCTTTTTCTTAAAGGTTTCCCTCAATATGTTGAATGTTCTGATTGAAATTAATTTAGTTATCTTAATTAGGATATAAACTTAATTATTGTGGCATTTTTAAAACTCAAAAAAGGCTTAAATAGTTTCAGGTAAATTTAAAATTGAAATTAAGTTTATGATTTCTTATTATTACAAATTTCTAAATGTTATTAAAACGATATTTTCACTACTATTTTATCTTTAGGCGTCTGAGATCGCAGTATTTTTAAAAGAAAGGGTGTTTTCAACACACAGGAAAAGATTTCCATTTGATTTGTATTCAAACTTTCCTGGAACATCACTGCAGGTAATGAGAATACTTGTATACTAATTTAAACTTTTTTCTTTTTACTCCAAAACTATGGAAAATTTGCTGTGAAAATAAAACTATTAATTGTCTTTTTTTTTTTAATATAATTTATTAGCTATATACAGGTTTCCTTCTCTTTATGGGATTTTGATTAATGTGTTCATCAAATTGTGCTGTAATTTTTGTTTCCGTGCTTCCTTGATTAGTGTGGGGAAATTTTTGATTAATGTGCAAAACAAGGATTTTTTTTAAAAAATCTAAATGACATTGAATTGTTCTGAAAATAAAACAAGAATCCAACAAGAAATGCAATCTATGGTAAGGCAAAGCTTTGCACATTTTAATTAATGCCCTCGCAGGGTCTGGAAATCTGCTCAAATTGCTCCATACTGCTCCAATTTTGATTTCCTGCTATATTCTGCTATAAAATTGGCAAAATTTATAAATTCTGTTCCAATCTGCTACAAAAATGAAAATTTTGTAATCTAAAAAATTGGAAATGATCTTTGTATAAGCGTAGCAACACACTGCTATTATGATGCACCTAGCTTAAAATGTGTAGCATCATGAAAGTGAATAAAATTAATCTCTGACTGAATAATGGATTCTGCTACATGTTCATTATCTTAAATTTCAGTTTTTACAATATTTATTGCATATCTTAATCCAAAGAGCATGATTATACAAAAATACAGCTGTTGTACCATCTATGAAAAATATACATTATCATAAAAGATTTTCAGTATGAAGAAGGCTGTTTATTCCCACAGAAAATATTTTTACATGCTCAATAACATGAAACTTTCTGATACATTCACAAGCGCTTTTTAGACGTAAAACCATGAAATTGATAAGGCATGACTGCTCAAGTAATTAGGAATCGAATAGCATTTTTTCATTTTTCAATAAATGTATCGCATCCTGAGTTATAAGCTATTTTTGACTCATAAAGACCTTTCCAGGACTATAGCATCCCAAAATTCAGTTAAAAATGGCAACTTTGATAATATCTTCTAAAATATCCTTATTTTTATAGAAAAATTTAAAATGCTATTTGATTTAAATGCTGTGACATAAGTTTGTCCTGCTACAAAGCAGTTTCAAAAAGTCCTTCCGGCCTGTACCATGATCGATGAAAATATATCGAAATTTTCCGGAATTGCTTTCCTCCGAACGGCTGCGATAGGTAGCTTTATACTTTTTTGTATTGAAAGCTACCTAAAACAAATTTTTGATTTTCCATTCCTGCCTTGGTCCCTCACATTCACACAATGATTTATCTGAAAAAACATTTTTAACTTCTTAAAACCACTGCATTGCTACAGCCAACAGACCAGGGCTTTAATATCAGAAGAGTATTTTCACAATTGATTCAGGCAACAACATAATAAACCTAAAAAGTGGTAATAATGCAAAGTAAACTAAAAACGGAATTTTGAATGTTTTTTGATTGTCAATTATTATAAGTTCATGTAAATTAGATAAATTTTATTTAAAAAGTTTCAAATCAGGTTGTAATGTGCCTTCTAACAGTAACACATCAAAAGCAATATCACAGCATATTGTTATAATATTTATTTATGTATTCTGTGCCATTAAGAAGGATCTATTGTAGTTTTTCCCATTGGATGAATCAATTATATGTTTCAATTAGTACAGTTTTGATTACTGCAGGATCTATTAACTGTACTAATTGAGAGAAACCTGTAATTTAAAAATTTCTTCAATGTAACGTAATTTTCATTTTACTATCTCCGATATTAAAAATCAAATCTTATAAAACATACTTTTGACATATAATATGTTGCATCAAAAATTACATAAACTGCAAAATATAATTTTTGCAACTGCTGTTTAAGCTACATTGTAGATATGATTTCTTACCTGAAATTTTGTATTTATTAAAATTAATGTTGTAATTTTTTTCTAACTGTGCAATATTTAATTTCTTTTACCCCTTCAAAAAATACAAAGATCTCATGCAATGTGAATGCAACACATGGTGTTGCTGTACAGCTTATATTAATTTTGTGAATTGATAGTATAATCATGCTTCCATTACTTCCTTAACTTTGTATACAGTAAAACTCAAGCTATCTAAATCTGAACTTCAGTTATCTGGATTGCCAAATATCCACATCAATATAAGGAATGTGGTCATTATCTCACCCTTTCACAAATTGAACCGCTTGAAGGTTTGACTATTGCTTTTTTTTACTGCACCAATATTTTTTTAATTGTTTGTTGTAAAAATGATCTTACTTTTAACATAATATGAGGCCTACTCTAAACAAAAGCTATTTTAGTGTAATATTTTATTGATGACTAGCTAACCCGCACAACAATTCCTGGGCCCGCGATACTAAACTTACCTAAAATCAATCTTGAATGATTTTATATTAAGCAAAAATTTTTCCAAACGAACCTAATGTTGGCTCTCACTGTGCCGGCAGCATACACCTTCAAATTTGTATGATTTTATATTTTTAAATGAAAATCTATCCAAATGAACATAGAAATTAAAGCCCCACTGACTTCGCAATGTACACTGAGCATGATATGCATGCTCCTGCTGTTTTGATTATATATTTTTTAACAACAAAAATCTTTCCAGATGAAAGATTTTTGAGTTTTCTGTTCTTGAGTTTTCTGATTTTATATTAAATGGAAATCTATCCAAAGTGATTGCCAATATCAATTTCTGATGTCATATATATCTATACAGGTGTTGAAAGTAGCACGTTAAAACTAGTGAAACTACAGTAGTTGCTACTTTTTACAGTAGTTTGTAGTGTAGCGCGCTACATTTTTAATAATGTAGTTTAAAATTGCTGCTATTACAATAAAATTTTCTGGTACTTATATATTAGCTGGGCGCCAGTGATATATATATATAATATAGATATATATACACACACATATGTATGCATATACTTGTGTATAGATGTGTGTAAATGTATAATATGATGTGTGTGTATATGTATATACGTATATATGTTATGGTCAATATGATTAATCCAGTCATTATTAATAATAACTGGCCATTATGTCCGGTCATTATAAATAATGACCGGATTAATCACATTGACCATAACATTTATATCACTGGTGCCTGGCTAACATAAAAGTACCTTTTTTTTTCTAAATGTGTAATATAATGAATGGTGTGAACTAGGCATATTTGGATCATGTTTATAAGGTGAATTTAACAATGCGTGAAATGATCAATATTATGCAGAGATTTTAATTTGCACAATGTCTGGCCCTACGGAATGCAGTATAAAAATATTCTACTGCATATTGATATGTTTCAAATATATTTGGTCATGTTTACAAGGTAAATTTAATAATGTGTGAAATGTGATCTATATAATGCAAAATTCGGTACTTTCGTGTTATAGTGGCCCCCACAATTACGATTATGCCAAGGTTACAACTATAATTTTGCCAAGGTCATCACAAAGCGTATATGCATGTATATATACTCCAAACACTCATATATGCGCTATGTACATCATTATATGCATATCATTTACGTCTTATATGTCTTTTACATCATATACCTCTTATACATCATGTCATATATATACAAGGTGTTTCACGAAGAATCCAAACTTAAAAAATAAATAACTCAGAAACGGTGATAGATAGAAGTATGAAACTATTGGTATGTTTATTAAAAAAAACTCTGTAAGAATCTGATACAGAAACCTCAAAATTTCAGTTCAAAATAATGCCGATAGATGGCGCTGCAGGCAGCATTATGGATCCCTGTAAAGAGAGCTCAGATGCTAAGAACGTTCAGTCGTCAAAGATTTTGCTATTGAAACATGATCGCTATTAGCGCATAGTGAAAGATATTCTAGAAGTGATACTGAAGGACCGCAACAATCCTTTAACACTCGACAAGCTGGAGGGGGCTATTTGTCAAGTGTGTTGATTTCCGGTGGCATACTACAGAGAATCACTGACAATTTCATTCTTCGTTTGCGACACATGTGCACGTTTTGAATAGCTTTTGATGTGATACAGCCTACTTATGGTTATGCCACATGCAGCGCCATTTATCGGCACAATTTGTTACTAAAATTTTCAGGTTTTTGTATCAGATTTTTACGCTTTATTTAATAAACATTTCATGCTTCTATCTATCACTGTTTCTGAATTATTTATTTTCAAAATTAGGGGTCCTTCGCAAAACACCCGGTACATCATATGTGACTATAACTTGACCATATACTTCACGTTATATGTTATATACATCATATATTATTTTAATGTCAAATATGCTTTATAATTTGGTGATAAATGTTGGTGGCTTGGAGATTCATCCTTGGAGGCCGATATAACATGAAAGTACCCAAAATTCTATATAATGTACAACCTCGCAATTTTAGGTTTATGTTATAACTATATAATAATATATTATAATATGTTATGATATATTATGTCTTCTACTGTATATAAAAAGTAATTTGTATTAACATATCTTTTTTTTTTTTTTTTAATGCAAAATATAGAATTTTTTATTTGAAAATTTTCAGCATCTTGCTCTGTTGAATATCTCTCTTTGTTATCTGTATATGAAATTCTTATCTCCAAATGCCAATTCTGATGATGATGGGGAATTAATAGAGAAGTACATTAGAAGATTCTTTTCCTATGAAAAAACATATTCTGCCGACATAAAATGTCAGTGTATTCCACTCTTCATAAAGATGATAGATCTTTATAGTTATAGGACAGAAGTCCCAGAAGGTATGTTAGGAAATTTTTATTTAAAATATATCAAATTGTTATTTTTAATTTAAACAAAACACTAGATTTCAAAAATAATTCTTTATAAAAAGAAATAAGCACAGTTTTTTTATTTGTTACTTGCTTTTTAATTTAAAGTAATCTCTTTTTTTGTATCTTTGTATAACGAAAACAAATGATCTTTAAGCGATGTTTTTATTATTAATTTCAAATAGGAAATATTGAGGAAAACAAAATTTGTTCTCATTAACCAAAGATACGTCTTAAACGGAGACCCATTAATGAGAGTCCACTGTATTAGATAAATTGCTTGTGTGTGATACACTAAATTTGTTTAAAGTTTACAAAGATATTATGTCTGTTCATTATCAATTAAAAACAAGCACACTTATACAGACAATTAAATTATAAAGTGATAAAATAACTTACAGGCGAGAGCATGTGTCAAAAACAATTTAAAAAATGGGGGATTCTTTAATAAATATTTTGATAATAATATCTATAGATATATAAAATATTTTGATAATAATATCTATAGATATATAAAATATTTTGATAATAATATCTATAGATATATAAAATATTTTGATAATAATATCTATAGATATATAAAATATTTTGATTCAGACGTCTGCCACTCCTTCTCCCATTTTTTGAATTGTTTTTGACACATGCTCTCTTCTGTAAGTTGTTTTATCATCTCTTGTGATTTTGTGTTTTTAATTTTACTTTACTGAGCTGCTTCTGGAAAGTCCGAAACATATAATGCTGTTTTTAATAAATATTTATGCTTTTTAACTTTATAATTTAATTGTCTGTATAAGTGAACTTTGTTTTAAATGAATAGGTTGCCAAATATTTTCTTATGCCAAAAACATTTTCTTTGTCCCATCAAGTTTCGTATAAAAAGGATGTAGGTTTTATTTTAATGTTGAAAACATAGTGTTCACCATTGGTGAAAGACAGAAAAATGCTGTTCCCTGCATTCTCTTTCAAATTTCAAATATGCTCAGCTACAAAAATGTCTTTTTCTTGCCCTGAAAGAGCACTTTTATTTGAAAAAACAAGAATGAAAAATCATGCGTCAAGCATAGATTATGTAACACTTTCCAACGCTTCCAAACTAATTTTACAAATCATTACCGTTTAATAAGCTGAAAGATAACGTTGAAGTAAACAATTTGGAAAACGCATAACATATATAAAAACGTAATTTCAGAAATTTCCAACATATACAATATTGGGGAAAATATCCGAATACTTTTATTCAGCCCTGTATATGATCTATAGATTTGTATATATACTACATAGGATGCTAAATTTTAGTTCAGTTAAGAAACGCGTAGCACAGTTTAAAATTCTCCCTCTGGAGTTTCTGTCAATAAACGGAAATGTATTCCAGATCTTTTGGGGTTACTGACTGCTATACAAACAATATTCTGTAGTAAGCCTCTTGTAATGCACCTTAGTGATATATATATATAAATTTCTAACTAATTTCTAACTGCGTTTAAAATAGTGAAACAGTATTTAAATAAACCGCAGACGATTTTTCTCCATAGATGTAATGTAACGGAATTCTTTTTACTGTCCCTGTAAAGTAACTATAAGTGCTATGCACACCCTATTCCATATTAAGTCTCTTGTAATGCACCTTAGTGATATATATCAATTACGATGTGTTTGAAATTGCATAACATCATTAAAATGAACCGCAAATGATTTTTCCCCATAGACCGTAATGTAACAGAACACTTTTGAGTGTCCCTGTAAGAAAACTATAAGTACTACACACTTCAGTTGAAATAGGGAACATGCTATAGATAACGACAATAACATATAAAAATTGCAGAGCAATCCGAGCATATTTATGGGAGTTAGAGCACGGCCAGACAAACCAAAGTCATAAACACTTTTCAACTAGGTTGGAAAGTGTTAAAAAGACCAGGCTACCTGGGTTAAAGATGCCCAATAAACTGCACAGTGTCCAGAACGTAGATAAAAACATTTTTAATTGGAAAATTTAATAGATATTTTATATTTAGTATATTATATTGCCCACCTACTAAACTATTTTTTTCTTTTTGTACTTCCGTATTAGCTGCATGGAAGCGATGAATCATGAAACATTGCACTATTTATAGCAACACCTTTGTGATTCTGATTATTTCAGTGTTTAAATGTGTAGTTTGGTTGCATATCTGTTATAGTTGCATTTTATTTATTATTTATTTGTGAAGTTTTAATTTCATTTAGCAATTTAGCTATGGAACATTATGCAGCTAAAACAAATGCTGAATTATTTACATTGTTTTTAGTGTAAACATCTTAATTTTTCATAATTGGATTTCACACAGATTTAAAAATATGTAAATTGAAATAGTTTTCAAACAAATTGGATCTGAAAATGCTTTTTTTTTCTTCTATTTGTTGTAAAAACAGAGTTGTGCAATGTTTAAAAATAAAAATAAAAAATTTCAGTAAAAAGGAAATTTATTGGTTGTTTCCTCCATCAATCTAACATTAATCTTAACATCATCTTATTGTGTAAAGTAAAAGTTATTTTTGTGAAAAATAACATTTTGTAATGAAAGATAAAATCCAGTTACTCAAATGTGAACCAATGATTTATTTTAAATATTTATTATTCAAATTGATTTAAAATGATTATGATGAATTATAATGATATTAAAATGATTTAAATTAAAGTAAGTCCTTACTGCAAAAGTTTTCCTTTCTTTTGAACTTGTTTTTTTTTTTTTTTTTTTTTTTTTTTTTGCAAGCCATGCATTTTAAAACTTAACAAAATAAAAATAATTAACAAAGAGTGTTTTTTTTAATTAAATTTTGTGAAGTGGATCTATTTTATTAAAAGGAATTTTGTAAAGGGGCCTGTTTTATTAAGAGGACTTTTATGAAGGGGCCTGTTTCATTAAGATGAATTTTGTGAAGGGTCCTTACATAGGTCCCAAATTTTGCCTGGATCAACCCTTGCTGTTACTTCCAATTTCCATTATAGGTGCAGATTTACGGTTGCCATGTGGCGACTAAATGTTTTGCTGTGGCCATTAACTTTCAGTGTTTAAGTCGCCATGTGATTTAAAAGTGATCAATTTCTGGTATTCCCAATCACCATCATAAAATTGTGATTTTTTTTTTTCCCCCAAGATTAGGACCAAAACACATAACAAACTTTATTATTATTTTTCATAACATCTCAGAATGATCTGTTTAACACAGCAAACTATTAAATACATTCGAATAGCTATGTTATTCGTAACTTTTTGAGTCTGATAATTTTACATAGTCTGTGATTTTAAAAAAATTAATAGAAAAATAAATGTTTGAAATGTGTTTTGATTTTTACAGTGCAAAATAATCTCACACATTCAGATTTTCTTTATATGGCAAAATCAAAATAAGAAATATTGTTTTTCTGAGATTCCCTGCGATCATGATTGCTTAGCTTATATAATTTTTTTTAAAACTGTATCTTGCCCAACTTTATCTTCTGACTGTATATGATTTAAGATTTATATTACACTTAATTAATATTCAAATTTTGTTGTACATGTGTATATAATAAATAAATCACAGTACTTTTCAGTTTGCCGGGCACAAGTGATGTATATACATGTACACACACACACACATATATCTACATATATATATATATATATATATATATATATATATATATATATTATACATGTATATATATAATATATGTACTAAAACACAATTATACATTTACATTAACCACACTATATAGCCAAAAACAAATAACAATATATCAACTGAACACTGAACTATAACCAATTAAAACTATAAAACAAATATAACCAAACTCAAAATCAAAATATTCTATAATTTCTATAATATATGTATGCATATATTTATGGATGTCTTACACCACTGGTGCCCGGCTAATCGAAAAGTATCTAAATTACTTTGAATTCCTGAATTTTTTGTTTAGCTTTTTACCCCATATAAACACTATTGTTTTTATGCATTTGTTTCACAATTGTTGGCCACTGGATTTTTTGGATTTTGGAGCCACTGGCTCCTCCTAAATTTTGGGAATCTGCACCTATAATTTCCATCATTATTTGACTTATATCAAACAGTTTTATGACCTAATATCTGCACATCTATCTGAAACCTTTAAAAATTAGCCTATCAAAAATTTATTACATAAAATCAAGGAAATAAATATTCATGAGTTTTTTCTGATACTATTATTTAGTGATAACTCACACTATTTGGTATTTGGCAATAGATTTTTTCAATGAGGTCAGATTTTATGGCTGACTGGAAAGTAAAAAAAATACATATACATTCGTTTCTCAAGAAAAAAAAAAAAATGCATAGTTTTTAAAATAAATATTGTAAAATCTAACTATAAAATATTTTATTCTTTTCCAGTTATTGATGTTTTACTCAAGCAGCTTGTTCTTCTACTGAAAACTCGTATTAATCATCCTAATAAGAAGATGTTAATCAACTTTTTGTGCAATATGAGCCTGCTCCCAGAATATAAATTTTGGATTGAGTAAGTAATACAGTTTTTTTAAGGTAGGGTGGAAGGAATGTGTCAGAAATGCCACCAATGACAGATTTTTCGTAATCATTTCTATTGATTTAGAAGCATGTCCCTATTTGTACTCAAAAAAGTCTCTTTTTACATTACTGACAAATTAACTGAGCTTTTATTGAAAATTGGGGTTCTTATTGAAAAAAACTTTCAAGACGTTGGCATTTTGGATGCATTTTTCAAGTACCATTATAAACATTATTTTGAAAATTTTACTTTTTTATGACATTTTCATAATTCTTTTTTTAATTAAAATTACTTTGCTGCC
Source organism: Maratus michaelseni (assembly GCA_963931845.1). Taxonomy (NCBI): domain Eukaryota; kingdom Metazoa; phylum Arthropoda; class Arachnida; order Araneae; family Salticidae; genus Maratus; species Maratus michaelseni. The sequence continues at coordinate 378,232,996 of OZ007590.1, read as the reverse complement.
CTCATTGTGTTATTGAAAAAACACTACACTCATTGTGTTATTGTTGTTTTTTCAGTAAATTCTGAGAAATTTTAAAATTAAAGACATTTAATTATACTAAAAACGACACTTTACTATCACATAATAAAATCAATTACAGTAATTGATTTCATTATGTGCTATTGATGTGCTATTTTTTAGGTTTCGTAAATGTCTGTTTTTTAACTGTCATTTAAAATTTTTAACTAGAAGTAATTAATACATTTAGTTATTTGAAATTCTGAGAAATTATTTCAAAATTAATAGTTGTGCAAGAAAAATTACTAGCCAAAAAAAGATTTTGTGTGCCTATTGGCCATAAAAATTGTAAAAGTCTTGAAAAAGTTGTGAATTTTTTTGCTCCATCTGGATAAGAAAATCTTCAGTAACCTTTAAGAACATGGGCTGTGTATTGTGTATGAAGAGTTCATATAGACTACTTAGAAACTCTTCAGAAATGAAAAAAATTCCAAGGAATACTTCCTTAAATAAACAAAATACTCCTTAAATTATATTACGAAGTATAATTTAGCATTGAACAATGATTTGATTGAAGTAGACATGAATAGAAAATAGAAACCTATATTACTCAGTGAATATTGCTTCTTAAGCATGTGTTATGCTTTGGCATAACACATTAATTTAATCCTTAAAATTCAATATTAATTAATATTAATCTGCCTAATTATTTAATATTTCTTTATTTACTATTTGTTTGAAAGTCTAATAATTCTTTATTTTAACCAAATATCAAAATTTATTTACTCTATTGTCACATTAAAAGAAGTTGTTTCCATTATTAAATCTATTTATATTTATTAAAATAAATCATTAAGGATATCCAATGAAAATAGAAATAAATTTTCGTTTAATCATCTTTCTGAAAACGATCTGATTTTCATTTATTCATTGCTAAAAATGATCTTTTAATCTAAAAAATTATTTGAAAAAATAAATAATTAATTATTTCAGTTAAATAAATCAAAGTCAAGAAAGTAATTTTTATGTCTTTACATATTTCTTTTGTTTTCATAAAAATTTCCTTCAATTTAAGCTATTTTACGAAGTAATTATATATTTATTCTTGTCTGGATCTTAATTCCAGATAAATGGTCATTCCTTTTTTCTTTCAAAAAAGGAACCCTTTTTAAGCAAAGAAGTGCTCTAAGGCAGGTTCATTGAACTCTGGCCAGGCCTTCCTCGCCTAAAGAATGCAATAAAAATACTTTGTGTTGCTGTTCACCGTAGCATCGAGCCGAAATTGAAAACTTTAACAAGTTGAGGAGAAAAGTTGCTTCCTCCCTAAGTCAGAAAATATTTTTTCAACTGCCCTAGGAGTTTTTCCATTGGCTAAGGGCTATATCGATGTTGAATAGCATCATCGCCATTACAAACATTCGATCGAAGATTCGAAAATTTTCATAGCGTCTCTCTCTCTGCTTCTAAATACCTATGTGAGTGGGTGTGCTCCGCGGTGCTTAGATTTTCGGGCCACCGTTGAACTAAACAGGTTCTTTGGTTGGTTCCGTAAATGAAGTTTTTTTTTTTATAGGAATTATCGTATTATTTTAAATGTATCTTTCCGTCTCTATCAAATTTGAATAATTGCATGATTTTTTTCTTCTCCTATAGTTCAGAACCTATGGAGTTATGGCATGACTGGCTTTCAAGTCACTTAAAAGAAAACATTAATAAGTTAGATAAAAGGCTAATGAAAATGATATGCAAGATTGGCAAATTGAGGCAACCTTCATTTGTAAAAAACTTAGATTTTAATACATTAAAACGTAAGTCAGTAAAGCTGTTATCTGTTACTTTATAATGTATATTAACTAATTATGTTTTGCCCAAAACATAATGTTTCCATTTTGTCTGGATTTTATTCTCTCTGCACATTTGTATTGAAGTTATTTCAACATAATTACAGAAATGATTGTTTTTTTTTTTTTTTTTTTTTTTTTTTTAATATTTGTGTTGACTCATTTTATAATTAAGTAGTTAAGTACAAAAAGATTTATTATGCATATGTTTTATAAATGCAGCTTTGTGGAATTACATTAATCTATTAGCAAGTTAATTTTTAGACAGTCTTTTTAAAACAGCAGGGTATAAAAGATATGCCAAAAACTTTTATATATTTTATTCGTCAGCTGTATTTCACATTTCTTTCAATTGTCACAATGTAAACAGTAAACACAGTACTGAGTTTTATTCTAAACTAAACTTTCCTCTGCTGTATATTTTTCTTAATTTTACCCAAAAATTTTATCAAAATAGTACTACAAAAATACATTGTAGTAATAAATTATTTTTGCAGTCATGTAAATTTTGTGATAACAGTTTGACTGTATGTTGCATCTGGATGGTAAAACATTTCTTGGCTGGTAAGATTTTCTGAAAATTCCTCATCCCTGAATATATGTATATCTTTTCATGTAGTGCATACTATTTATGATGGTCCCTTCATAATGGTGCCATTCATAACAGGGAGCATGCTGAAATATTCAGACTATTAGGCAACACATTAGCCAAATTTGAAAATCTTTAACCAATTTCCAAAAGTGTTAGCCAAAAAACTGCATTGAATTTTTTTAACAATACTCATTTTTTCTAAATACATAAAGCTTGCATTCAAACTAATTCGTGTAAAGTATTTGTAAAATCACGTCATAGCAATTTAAATTTCAATATTAAATATAAAATACAGTAAGAGTCCAGTTGTAACGAACCTCATATATAGTGAACCTTTGACTATAGCGAACCAGATAGAAAGTCCCATTTTGTTTAATATACTTCTACTATATACTTTAATTTACTGTATTATTGAACTTCTGTATTATGGATATATCAAACCCTAGCTTATAGCATCTTCAATCTTTGTATGCTTTTCCTAAAATAATGAACTTTTTTTTCAAATTACTGGAAAAAATTCAGTCACTATTTTTTGAATTTCCGGAGCTGATATTTGCTGAGAGTATTTGTTTCAAAAATCTACAGTTGGCACCATGTGGAAAAATAGAGAAACAATAAAACATGCATATGAGCAAAACATAATTAAAGTTAAGAAACTGAGAAAACCAACTCACGGGAATGTTGATTTTGCTCTGTTGAAATTGTTCACCCTTCAAAGATCTCGGAAGGGTAAGACAAACAAGTAACAGAATTTTTTTTTTATGTTAATGTATGCTTTATAATCAACCCTTATAAAATCCTTCTAATACAATAATAAAAATTTTTGGATAAATTTATGATGTAAACATTTAATATAAATTTCGATGCTTATATTTAAAAAATCAAAATGTAAAATTATTTTATACCTTTAAAACAATCATTAGGATTCTTATATATATTTAAAAGCATTTAAAATATTACCTATTATAAAAAGTTGTAAATCGTTTTTAACAAATCCTTGGATATACCGAACCAGTTTTGATGTTCTGAGCAGGTTCGTTATAAGCGGGCCCGACTGTATATAGTAATTATAAACGAATGTAGTCATCTAAACAAGTCAGAAAAAAAGTATAAACTGCATGTATGATTTCTTCTAATTCTGGAAACATTGCAAATTCAAGTTTTGAATAGGTTGCAAATGGACCTTAAACTGTCACTAGATTCAGTTTTATAGATTCGTTTAATATTGTAGATTTGATGGATTCCAAATATTTCCTTTTCCTTCAGGTTAAATTTTAAAATATTTTATGAAATTTTACTAGCATTTGTTCCTACAGTAAAAATCCGTGTGGTGACCGGGTTAGAATAGTCCCAATGTAGCCCATGCATGTCGTAAGAGGCGACTAAAATAGGCTCCCAATCCCAAGGTGTGTGGTACCGTGCTGAAGGGATGAATGGCATCTGGGGTATATGATGTCACTAACGGTCCCCTCGAGGAACCAGGCGGAACCTCGTTGACCATACGCCTTACACCCATATGCCTTACACCTGTATAGGGAGGTTAGCAGGTGTGGACCTTTCTGTTCCTCCCAGTTCTCCGGTCCAATTATGGATGATACAAAAACAAAAAAACAAGAAGAAGGAAAGCAGAAAGGGTTGGGAGGTACCCAATCAGCTTGTGAAACGGCTTTGAAGCCGGGTCCTAGCACCAAGGAGGAAACCAGCAACCCTGCTGCTGGTGGAGGTGGCGATGCAAGCACTAGCTTGCAACACACTAACACTGCAGGTGGGGGGCGGGTAGTAAGAGTCCGGTTGTAACGAACCTCATATATAGTGAACCCTTGACTATAGCGAACCAGATAGAAAGTCCCATTTTGTTTAATATACTTCTACTATATACTTTAATTTACTGTATTAATGAACTTCTGTATTATGGATATATCAAACCCTAGCTTATAGCATCTTCAATCTTTGTATGCTTTTCCTAAAATAATGAACTTTTTTTTCAAATTACTGGAAAAAATTCAGTCACTATTTTTTGAATTTCCGGAGCTGATATTTGCTGAGAGTATTTGTTTCAAAAATCTACAGTTGGCACCATGTGGAAAAATAGAGAAACAATAAAACATGCATATGAGCAAAACATAATTAAAGTTAAGAAACTGAGAAAACCAACTCACGGGAATGTTGATTTTGCTCTGTTGAAATTGTTCACCCTTCAAAGATCTCGGAAGGGTAAGACAAACAAGTAACAGAATTTTTTTTTATGTTAATGTATGCTTTATAATCAACCCTTATAAAATCCTTCTAATACAATAATAAAAATTTTTGGATAAATTTATGATGTAAACATTTAATATAAATTTCGATGCTTATATTTAAAAAATCAAAATGTAAAATTATTTTATACCTTTAAAACAATCATTAGGATTCTTATATATATTTAAAAGCATTTAAAATATTACCTATTATAAAAAGTTGTAAATCGTTTTTAACAAATCCTTGGATATACCGAACCAGTTTTGATGTTCTGAGCAGGTTCGTTATAAGCGGGCCCGACTGTATATAGTAATTATAAACGAATGTAGTCATCTAAACAAGTCAGAAAAAAAGTATAAACTGCATGTATGATTTCTTCTAATTCTGGAAACATTGCAAATTCAAGTTTTGAATAGGTTGCAAATGGACCTTAAACTGTCACTAGATTCAGTTTTATAGATTCGTTTAATATTGTAGATTTGATGGATTCCAAATATTTCCTTTTCCTTCAGGTTAAATTTTAAAATATTTTATGAAATTTTACTAGCATTTGTTCCTACAGTAAAAACCCGTGTGGTGACCGGGTTAGAATAGTCCCAATGTAGCCCATGCATGTCGTAAGAGGCGACTAAAATAGGCTCCCAATCCCAAGGTGTGTGGTACTGTGCTGAAGGGATGAATGGCATCTGGGGTATATGATGTCACTAACGGTCCCCTCGAGGAACCAGGCGGAACCTCGTTGACCATACGCCTTACACCCATATGCCTTACACCTGTATAGGGAGGTTAGCAGGTGTGGACCTTTCTGTTCCTCCCAGTTCTCCGGTCCAATTATGGATGATACAAAAACAAAAAAACAAGAAGAAGGAAAGCAGAAAGGGTTGGGAGGTACCCAATCAGCTTGTGAAACGGCTTTGAAGCCGGGTCCTAGCACCAAGGAGGAAACCAGCAACCCTGCTGCTGGTGGAGGTGGCGATGCAAGCACTAGCTTGCAACACACTAACACTGCAGGTGGGGGGCGGGTAGTAAGAGTCCGGTTGTAACGAACCTCATATATAGTGAACACTTGACTATAGCGAACCAGATAGAAAGTCCCATTTTGTTTAATATACTTCTACTATATATTTTAATTTACTGTATTAATGAACTTCTGTATTATGGATATATCAAACCCTAGCTTATAGCATCTTCAATCTTTGTATGCTTTTCCTAAAATAATGAACTTTTTTTTCAAATTACTGGAAAAAATTCAGTCACTAGTTTTTGAATTTCCGGAGCTGATATTTGCTGAGAGTATTTGTTTCAAAAATCTACAGTTGGCACCATGTGGAAAAATAGAGAAACAATAATAAACAATAAAACAAAAACTCAAAAGCGCAATAAGCGCAGAGCACAAAAGAAGAAGTTAAAAGTCTCAGCAGTTGAACTAACTGAAGAAGAGAAGGTAGGCGGAACCAAAAGACTTATGTCTGAGGTTTCATCTCCTTCTCCTGCACAAACAGCATTGTCAAAGAAACCACGGACGGAAAACCGGCCATGGTCATTTGCACATGCGGTGAAGGCAGTCAAGATGGCTATCGTGAGGGAATTCTTTCCTTCTGAAAAGCTTTCTGTTGAAGACTTCAATTGCATTCAGATGGAGATCCTGAAACAAGTTGACCTGATCCCTTCTGGGGATCTTATGCCAAAGATTCAGAGATCTGCATTGCAGGCTGGATCCATGATTATCTACTGTGATGATATTGAAACTGGGGACTGGCTCAAAAAGATATTTGATAACAACAAGGAGGTTATTGGTGGCACGACACTCAACGTTATGAATGCCAGTGAGCTACCAAAGCCTGTGAAGGTGGCATTTAAGACCAGAGATGTCTACACAAAGGAGCCCAATTTGTTGCTAAAGCGGATCAACCAATTAAACCCGGAGTTGAAGTCGGAAGAATGGCGTGTTCTCCACAAGTTGGTAGAACCACATTCTATACGATGGATCTTTGAGGTTGACCGGGAGGCTGCCGAAGCGATAAAGCAGGCAAACTTTGGCACATACACAGGCCTGGATAGAGGAACATTTAAAATTATAAATGATGCCAACACCAATGTGAAGGAGAAGGAGTGTTTGACCGAAACACAGACAACCTCCTCTCAGGTAAGTGATTCAGATATTCTTTCTGATAAAGATAGTGAATTGCTTAAAATTGATGATTTGATGATTGAAACCAGTTCTGAAGGAACCCTTCAACCAGACTCACCCTTATCTATGGGTGAGATTGAAATGGAATTGCTGGTTTTGAATGAGCAGGGTCAGCAGGTTAAACCCTTACCTGATGTAGATGGGAAGGGTGGTACCTCTTCTTAATTTTCTTGCTGCCTCTATACCTTGTTTATGGATAGCAGCTGTAAAGTAGCACAGATCAATCTTCACCGTAGTCGCTCTGCATCGGCCATTCTTGGCAGAGGGTTGACTAGAGGTGATTATGACATTGCATTAGTTCAGGAACCTTGGACCCTTAATGGTAGAATCCTGGGTCTGAATATTAAAGGGTATAAAATCTTTTATGATGCTACCTGTGTGAGGCCTAGGGCTTGCATTCTTATTAGCTCTAGGCTCAATGTGTTAAATCTTATTAATTATCTGGATGGTGACAATGTTGCTATCAGGGTTATTTATGAGTTTCAGGGACATAAAGATGAAATCATCTTAATGTCTGCCTATCTTCCTTATGAAGAAAAAGATCCTCTTTCAGGGAAAATGAAGGCTCTTATTGAGCACTGTATTGAGGATAAAAATAAATTAATTATTGGTTGTGATGCTAATGCTTACCATGTTATATGGGGCAGTACTGACTGCAACAAGCATGGTGAAGATCTTCTTGAAGACATATTAAGTTATAACCTTTGTCTTATTAATAGGGGCAATGAACCTACCTTTGTAACAAAGAATAGAAGGGAGGTCATTGATCTTACGGTATGCAATAGCTCTTGCTATAATTACATTTAGGATTGGAAGGTGTCTGATGAGGTAACTATGTCTGATCACCGGCTAATCATTTTTTCTGTTACAGAACCTACAAGAATTGTAACAGAAGGTAGTAACCCCAGAAAGACTAACTGGGGTTCCTATTATGAAGATCTGGAGGGCTCCTTGAACAACCTACTTGGTAAGTTGTCCTCAATAGCCGACTTGGAGCTGGCCGTTGACCAGTTGCAACATGCCATCCTCCAGTCGTATTATCAAAATTGTAATGCTACTGTTACTGACTCACCAAGTTTAGTTCCTTGGTGGTCTAAAGAGCTCAGTATTTTACGTAGCAAGTGCAGAAAGCTCTTTAATAGAGCTAAGAAGAGTGGTGATTGGGAAACCTATAAAGCTTCTCTCACCGCATATAATGAAGACAAACATATTTGAATATGACACTTTTTTTTATTAGATGTTCAAACACTTAAAATACTAAATGGCATATGGCCTGCCAGCCTGATAATTGGATATTTTTCTACATTCAATCATTGCATAATAAAATTATGAACTCACATAAGAAGTAATATCAATACTGAAGAAATATTGATGGCTGCTAAAAAAAAACATATATTTAATATATATTGTTCTATTGCTATATATGAAGAAAGATTAAAGTTCATTGAGGATTTCTAGCATAGTTTTAAACAGGTTACTTAAAGTCTTTTAGTGGTAGATTTTTAATTTTGTAAATGAATTAACTTTATCAGTAAGAGTTTTTGGAGTTATGGTTGAATATCTGTCCAATGATGTTTGATATAGTTCTATTGAAGATTCAGTAATTTAAGATGGAGGCCACATCTCAGCTATCCGTCACGATGATAAAAAAAGGACTATTAAGAATGCTGTAAAACTGTTGCTAACAAGAGTTTCCACAAGTTATTTCGTACTCATTGAATTAAGCAATTTAACCGGACTCGTTGAATTAATCGGACGTCAGAAGCTGCATACAGAACTGATGAAGATAAAAGATGGGGGTTTCTTAGATGAACATCTTTGTTAACCTTTACGGTAAATTTTGAAATGACGAGAAGGATTGCTTAGATGAACGTATCTGAAAATCGTTAAGCTAAACTTTTATAATGAAGATTTCTTGCCATAGAATTACTGAAACTTGAAGATCGAGCATCGAATCATTGTTCTCATTTCAGCGTGAAGAAAAGCTTAGAACAGACTAAACCAATCCTAAAAGAATTACTGAAACTTAAAGATCGAACATCTAGTCATTTTTTCGAAAAGTTATGCCGGGACCCGAAGGTCCGACGTCTTTATAGGCACGTCTCTCTCACTTAATCCCTAGCTGCTGAATGATGAAAAACATGACGTCCGAAAGGCGGTTGTGATTTGAAAAGAAAACTTTTAACCAATGAGTATCGAGCGCTGCAACAAGCACCGCTTAAGCCACACCCTCGTAAACATGAAGTCGCCCAACCTACGCAAGAGTTGATATGTATTAAAATTAAAGTTGTTCCTGAATGGCAACGTCCTCAGAGAAGACCTGTATGGACGCTGGCTCGAGATCGCGTCCCACCGAAGTGCAATGAACTTCTAACTATTTCCCAGCCAAGAATTCGGAGAAATTCTATCACGTGATCATGAACAACATGTTTTTTCAGGAAGAAAGCTTGTTCAAGATGTCTAAATGCAAGCACAACAAATAGCGTGATGTTTGAAAAGTAAAAATTGAATAAATAATATTTCTTGCCATAACTTCTGAAGTAAATATCGTATTTGAAAACCGTAAACGGATTCCGAATGTAAAAAATTAGATCTATACATTGAATATGATTTTAAGATAGAATAGTTAATATTTATGCAAGCACAACAAATAGCGCAATGTTTGAAAAGTAAATTGAATAAATACTATTTCTTGCCATAATTTCTGAAGTAAATATCGTATTTGAAAACCGTAAACGGATTCCGAATGTAAAAAATTAGATCTATAGATTGAATATGATTTTCATTTTTGGGACTTAGAAATATTTTGTAGACATTTGTTTTGATACGTGAAAAGCGTATCTTTTTCTGAATATTTTAATAATGATTTTGTTGATGAAAGCTTTTAAAATCTTAATTAATATTAGTATTTAATAACAGAATAAAAATTTTTTAACGGAATTTTTGAATTATTTGAAAGAAAAATTATTATAAAATTAAGCTAAGTGGTTAATTAAAATAAATTATTGAATTAATTTGTATAAATTAATATGAAGGCAATGTACGGTGGCGTAACACTAAGTGAACCTAAGAAAAGTAAAAAGCAAACACCAGTAGACGAAAGTGGATAAAGATGTTATATTAAATATTAAATAAAATGGGGCAAAAATAAAAAATAATAAAAGGAGAAGCAGTGGAAGGGGGAGATAGTTGGTGCTGAATGGTAAATAGAAAGAAGGATGAAACGGTGAGCAGATGGCTGAAGAACAAAGTAGCAAGCATGCGCCAAAGTTGTAGCCCTGGAATAATAGTTGTCAGTAAAATGACACCTTCATAATCATCTTTACAGAAGATGTTGTGTTCATTGGATGAAAAATATGGCAGGTTTGAATCAGTTAAATATAAGGAGCACCATGAAGCTCATGCAATGTGTGTTGGAGGAGAACTTAGAAGAATTAAATAAATGAACACCAGGTGAATCGTGCAGTATTATTGGCTTAATTTTAAAAATGCATCTTTGTATTCAGAATATTTAAATAGATTGGAAACCATAAGTTCATGCAATATTTACAAAACTGGTAGAGTGGCTCATCAGTAGAAATGTTGCTGGAGGCACGATGTTTCAAAAGTAAAGTGAATAAATACTATTTCTAAACATAACTTCTGAAGTAAATATCGTATTTGAAAACCGTAAACGGATCCCGAATGTAAAAAATTAGATCTATAGATTGGATTTGGTTTTAAGATAGAATAATTAATATTTAATAACTATGATTTTTGCTTTTGGGACTTAGAAATATTTTGTAGACATTTGTTTTGATACACGAAAAGCGTATCTTTCACTGAGATTACTTTTACTGAATATTTTAATAATGATTTTGTTGATGAAAGCTTCTAAAATATTAATTAATTATTTAATAACAGAATAAAATTACTTTAACAGAATATTTGAAATTTTTGAAAGAAAGAGGACTTTAAAGAAAAATGATTATAATATTAAGCTAAGTGGTTAATTAAAATAAATTATTGAATTAATTTGCATAAATTAATACGGAAGCAATGTACGGTGACGTAACACCTGGCAAAAGAGGGGAGGAGCGGAAGGTAAAGGATGATGCGAGGGGAGAAGAGAGACTAATTAATCCATCTGCTCTTGCCAAAACTGGACCGGGGGGAGGAGAGCAATTAAACGGTAGAAAAAATACCTATTTTACACCTTTTCCGAAAACTGAACAGCCAAGTGAGGAAGCAGGAGCAGGGAGGAAAATTGCATTGCATTGCATTTTCTAAAAATTGGGAAGGAGATATATGGTCATTCCCGTCATTTCAGATATCAAAGGTTTCTTTTTTTAACTTCAGATGCACAGTAGTGTTTATAATTGAAAGTGTTTGGATTATATACCAGTAAGTTAGTTTATTTTGCTTTTGTTTTATTCTTGTATGTTTATCAATTCAAACTTTTTCTTCCCAGCCGTCTGCCGAGGAAAAATATTTTTTCAACAGAATAAACAGCAAGCAAACAAACATAATAATAATTAAAAAAAAGAATGAAAACGATACCCTTTTCTTTTCCTTATTTTTTATTTAAAAAAAATATATATATATCTGTTTTTAGCTGTCCGATCGTGTTCAAATTTTCAGCAAATTCAAATAATGGTAAATTAGGCCGCTTACCAAATTTCTATTTAAATACAATAAGTTTTCAGAAAACCAGAGCCCCCCACCCCCCCCCCCACCCCCCACCCCCCACCCCCCCCCCCCCCCTCCAAAAAAAAAAAAAAAAAAAAGCCCACTATTTGAATTATTCCAAAAAGAAAATGTTGACAACTGTAGTTTGTTTTTATGGGGATCAGAGAGGCGAAATCGGACATTATCAGCTTGCATCTGATAATGTTCTTAGCTATGCAGAAAGGATTCATTATTGCAGTGGATTGTTGCACCGTTTCAGGGATCACTCTAGAGAGTTTCAGAGTGGCGGCCCACCCTCATGCCCTTTTCTAGTAAATTTTTGCCCTTTTTTCAGGTAGAATCCTACCCTCGTTATATTCTCAGGTACAATCCTGCATTGTACTTTCGAAAAGTCTTTACCTTTACCATTTTTAATATTTTCATAGTAAAGTTATATAAATTATAGATGTTATTGTACTGTTATAAGCAAGGAGGATTTTAGTAGCAGTTTTTTAGCGCTCCAGTTAGTTGCCCCCTCCCCCTCTGTCGGTATATTAGTGTATGCACTTATTTAAAAAATGCCCTTTTTAACAAAATTGCCCTTATTCTGTAATGTGCACCCTGCCCTTTTTTATGTTCTAGAATGATCCTTGACCTTTTATTGAGGCAACACACGTGAAGAATCATACAGAACTTAATTTCCCAAGTGTCCGCGTGCTTTTTCCAGAAAGAAAAAAAAAAGGCCACCATTTTTTAAAAAGTTTACATAGTGCAAAGTTGATGGTTTAGAAAGAAAAGGCGTGCGTGTAGTGCCCTTTTTAAAATGTCTAGTTGATTACAGTATGAAACCATTTATCCGGAATCCAGTTAACCGTAAAACCAGTTATCCAGAATGAAATTTCCAATTGAATGATTTAAATTTTTCCAGAAAAAAAGTGTCACAGTGCTAGTTTGACATGTTGATTGTTTCATACATTACTCACATGCATGTTATAATTTAATGCCAATATCTAGGATTTTAAATGGAAGAATATCTAGTTAGATATTGGGAGTTTTGATTTTTATGTAGAAATGTTGTTGGGGAAATGTTCTGCAGAAACAAGGGATTCCAATAAATTGTCTTTTCTCAAACTCTGAATAAATCTTTGATCTTGATTGGATCCGATTCTTAATCTGTGTAATCTAACAATTAATTTGAAATAAAAAACAATGCCAAAGTCAGATATATTCTACAAATAGATGTTGCTTTAATGCCCAACCAGTTATCCGGAATATTGTATAATTACAATTGTAGTTGACTTCATTAGTTTTGTTACTTCCCATGTTGAGGTTTACTTTATTAGTCCATAAAATAAGAGCAGCATCTGTTAATCATCTTAGTCCTAAATTAAAATCTTTATGAGATGTCTAATTATAAATAATGTAACGTTACAAAAGATTAATAAGTAAATTTAAAAATGACATTCTATTAGAAAATATTGTTTACTTTTAATTTGTCAAAATTAACTTTATCAAATGCAAATTTAATAATAATAAAAGAATTATTTGACCGACTTCCCGATGACTGGAAAATAGGCCAAAAAATCCTCTTCCTTTCTCACTGTTACATCTATCTCCCCCCCCCCCCACCTTCTTTCATGACAGATTTTGTAGCGCTCAACTATCCAGCAATTGGCACTTCCCGATCGTGCGGTTAGTTAAGCTTTTACTGTACTTCTAAAATGATCGATGTCAGAAGAATTGCCAAATATTTTACTTTACTTAAATTGAACTTTTATCAACGCTTTTCAGTTTTATTCATATTTGACAAGGTGACAAAGGCTTAACGTGGTCACCACACATTATTAGATAACTGTGTGTGGAATTTTTCAATAGTTTTTTTTAAAACAAAGGTGATGCAAAGTTAGTTTATATCGCATTTTCTAAATTTATGAACAAATTTTACACATGTCTAAACTTGCATATTTAAGTAATAACATTTTATCATCATTTCTTTCTTTAATAGCTACAAAAATCAAACTAATGTGTCACTTTGATAGTTCTTCAAATCAATGAAGATTTTTATAATCAGAAAAAAGAAATCAAATTTCTTTTTTAAAGCTCCTTTTTTCGACTACTGTTGATTCTCAGGAGAAATTAACGCAATATATTTAATGTAATAATAGCATAAGCTCTGATATATATGTGTATTATACATGCATTATGTGTATTAAGATCTGTGTAGCTGTATTCTGAAAACTTATTCTGAATTGTAAAACATATTTTCTTGCCATTAAATAAATGTTTTAACACAGTTTATTAATTGGCATTTTTGTATTCTGTTTGAATCTAAGTATTGTATTAAAGTTTATAGTTAAAACTTATTATGACAGAAATAAGCTAATTTTTTTATTATTATTATGTTATTTATGATGAAAAATGGGATATTTGACTTGCTCAAACTATAAATTCCGTAAATCCATTGGGTCAAACATCCCACAGCTACCATTTAAATAAATATATACAAAAAGACAGAAATATTTATATAAAGGTTTAATTAACTATGTTTTAAAAAAATACTATAAGTAAAATATACTTTAAGGCAAAATTATCTTCTTTAATTCCATTTAGAACTACAGTCATACCTTGGCTAATAAAGATAATTTATTATGGAATCATATTTGTTAGCTGAAATCTTCGTTAATCAAAATGTAGCTTTTTGTCCATTTAAAATGCAAACATGGCTGTGTTATGTCCAATAAAACATTTGTTAGCTGAGTCTGAAAGTACAGTAAAAAATCTTCGTTAGCTGAGGATGTTACAATTTGGAACTTTTTTGGTGAAAATATCAAAATACCATGTTTTTTCTTCTTTTCTCTCTACAAATGATTGAAAAACGGTGTTAACTAAAGCCATGTAATAATTCTTCTATTGAATGCAAATTAGTAAAAAAAAATAATATTAATATGGGTAATGGTTCAAATATCCTAAATTCCATCTACATACTCTCTGTGGCTGTTTAAAGTCTAGAAGTTATCATATTAATGGATTTCTTTCTTTCTTTCTTTTTATAATTCTCTATTGTAGTTACATGTTGTTTTAATTTTTAGCTTTGCTAAAGCAGACACGTAATGATGACCTTAAAGAAACTGCTATTTTTATGCTGCATAACATGGATATTGATCGTGAATTGCTGAAAAATATTTATGATGTTCTATCTCTGGATAGTTTTACAAAGAAATCCACTATTACTTTGGTTCATATGTTAAATGTCAGGTAATTATAATAAAATTCTATATACAGAGATATATCATATTTATTTACTTAAATGTATCTTCATGAATATTTTATTATATTATACATTGACAAATTTTAGAAAAGTATTTGTCTTTGTTTTTGTCACTATACACTAAGTCTGTAAAAAGAAAAGCTGTTAAAAAATCTATGGAAAAGAAGCAAGTTTGCATACACACACACACATATATACCGGGTGTCCTAAAAAGGACTGACTGATTTTAAAATTCTATAACTTACAAACGGTGACAGATATTTAAAAAATTCTTGCAGGAGAGTAATGTACGATGTCAGGAGTTTTTTTACTGCGATTCCCAGTTTTAGTTTGAATTATCATCAATAGATGGCGCTGCGAGCAATAGGTGCTCAATCGAGGCCAAAATTGAAATCAGGAGGTTATATGTATGGAGTGGGTCACCAATACAATTTTTTTTACGGCCCGATTCTGAACTGACACGGTATGATTTCAATATTGTAGGAGTCAGAGCAACAATAGAAGTAGTATTGTTTCCACGGAAACGATTTCTTCCAAATCGAAATGTGTAACGACAATGTTCAAAATATCGAATTTCTTAAGACTTGTTATATTCCAAGAAGGGTTATTTAAAAAAAAAAAAAATGAGTGTCTTCTTTATCAATCAAATTTATTCTTTCTAAAACTTTCCAACACGTTTGAAAACTGTTTATGCACTCGGTTTATCTGCCCGTCTCTCCGTGCTCTAATTTGTGTAAATATAGTTGAATTGCCATGTATGTATCTGAAGTGCACTACAAGATGCTTACTATCAAAGATTGTATATGTAGAACTTTTAATATTGAGGTTTATTATGGCATGCTCTGTTTTGAAAATGAAGTTTGTAGCAATTATGGTTCGTTTAAGTATGGTTACGTTCTTAAAAGAATGCCGTTTTATTATGGTCTATGAGATAAATCATTTGCAGTGTATTTCAATGATGTTACACTATTTCAAACTTATTGAAAATAATATATAGTACTGAAGTGTACTACAAAATGCTTACTATCGAATATTATATGTGTAGAACTTTTAATTCGTTTACAAGGTCACCCAAAATAATTTCATTGCATGATGGTACATGGGAAAAAATCGTTTACTGTTTATTTTTATAATATAATTTAAAAATATTAACGATGTTGCACCATTACAAACATAATGAAATTGATTTACATTTATGAAGTACACTAAAACATGCTTTCTGTAGAATATGGAGTGTAAAGCATTTATCATTCATTTACAAGGCTACGCAAAAAAATTCGGTTACATAATAGCCTACGGGGAAAAACTGTTTGAAGCGTATTTTAACAGCATTTCTAATATAATGGATCTGATATACATTACTGAGGTTTACTAAATGATACTTGTATAATATGATGTACATAACATTTATCGTTCATTTACAGGGACACGCAAAAAATTTCGGTTGCAGTACTGTATTCGGTACACTGTCTATAAGCGTTAATTGCTGGAAGTATGCTTTCAGTTATGGTAAGCGGTTTTAAAAACATTTTTGCATACTACGTGATGTGCATAATGCTATAGATCATATACAGGGCTCTACAAAAGAATTCGTAAGCGCTACCGAGTATGAGCGCAAATTGCAGAAAAGAGTTTTTTATTCGAGTTATGCATTTCCGATATTTTCGAATCGTGATTAATAACATTTTTAATAACATCCAGTTTAGATTCAGTCATGGCCGATTTATGTCGTCCAACGTTGTTTACCAAATCGTCGGCAACCCAACCCGCTTTTTACAAATTTCTAATACAATTGTTTAGTTGTATTCGGATGCGGAGCATTCCTTACGTTCAATTTCTTTTTGGAAACTATTTCTAGTCACTATTATGCTTTGATCCAAGCAGTAGTACTCCAGTATTAAAAATATTCTTTCTTCCAACAAGATTCTTTGAAACTGGATTCAACATGCATAAAAATCTACTGACAAACTTTCTTAAAAGATCTAAAATTTCTTAGAATTTAACAAAATTTATGAAATTTTTAACAACAAAAAAGAAGAAAAAAATACTGAATCTTTTCTTCTAGTTTTAAGATGCGATGCACAAAATATTCTTTAAATCAGACAATAAATAGTAAGTTAATCCAGTAAAATAAAGCTTAATAAATATAAAATCGTCTGCTCACTCGCATATTGCTTATTAAATTCATGCCCAATTCTGAATGCTGTGGTTATATCGAAGAATTCATCATTTCCATGGCAACAACACATTTCATCGAAAATATAACGACTGAGTTCAGAATCGGGTCCTAAAAAAAGATTGTATTGGTGAATGAGACCCACTCCATACATGTAACCTCCTGATTTCAGTTTTGGTCTCGATTGAGCGTCTATTGCTCGCGGCGCCATCTATTGATGATAATTCAAACTAAAACTGGGAATCGCTGTAAAAAAAACTCCCGACATCGTACATTACTCTCCTGCAAGAATTTTTTAAATAGCTGTCACCGTTTGTAAGTTATTGAATTTTAAAATCAGTCAGTCCTTTTTAGGACACCCGGTATATACATGTATTACAAATTTAAAGTGGGATGAAAAGTAGTGAAAATGACTGGCATTATCAACCATGCATTTGGCTCAGTGATGACTAGTGAATGGACAGTTGAACACTGGTTTCAGAAATTTTGTGGTGTAAATAAACATCCTGAAATTGATAGAGTTGTGGATGAGATTCTGTCATTGATAATGAAAAATTGAATGCATTAGTTGAAGCCTATCCACATAACCACAGCCTGAGAGCTTGCTGCTGAACTTGAAGTGTGTTTTAAAAGTGACTCCAACCACATAAAAGAAATTTATTGAAAAGTTAAATAACCAAAACTGCCATTATTTTTTACATACCTAGTATTAAATATGATTGCAGTTTGTTGATCTTTTAATACTGATCTGGACTGTAACTTTTTTTAAGTGTTCAAATTATTTTGTTATTTAAGTGTGTTGTTAATTTGGTGGATCATAACTGTTATGTTTTTAAAAATAACTGCTTGCTTTTTACAAAAGTACCATACAAAAATTTAAAGAGTTATTTAATGTTGTTTTCCCTTATTACTGTGAAATAGGTACTGTCTTAAATGATCCTATATGAGGCTCTACAATTGTGAAATAAATATGGTAGCCAGCTAAAATTCCTAGTTGCCAGTTTGCGCTAATGGCACCTGGTGCATCTTAAATCCAACGTGGGTGCAAAGTCCTCCAAGTTCCTTATGAATTATACCTCTGGAAGGTGTTTGGTCAGGTGAAGGTCTTGTCACCTGATCAAGACTCAAAATTACGAGACCACCTCTCGTCAAACAAATCCACTTTAAGTAACTGGCCAACATAGAACCAAGGCAAAGTAGCACCATGAGCTGGCAAACAAAGAAAATTGTAAAAAACCACTATAGAACACTATAGCGATGCCAACAAGGCTCTTGACAGGTGGATCACAGCCGTGCTATGATCAGGCGAATATCGCCCCGTGCCCAGGTACTAACTCATCAAGCTAGGCACTCAAGCCCGCCCGATAGGGGCATGGTCAGCGGTATTAAAAAAAGTTCCCCCACCCCCCCTTCTTCACCACTCACACATTATTTAATCATAGATTTCCGGAAAGCATGTAAGGTTTTATAAATTCATTGAGGAAGAATAAAGAACTACTGGTATAGTAATGATTTATCATGAATTGCTTTAATTCTTCAGCTTAGTTCATGAACTTATCCGTAAAAGTAATGTAGACACACTCACCAGTAGCGACCTGGAGATCGCATTGTTGAGCCCTGGTCATATATATTAATCTGATTATGATGTTTCTATTTACCCATTTGCATTCTAAATTTTGTAAAAATTACACAATTTACTTAAAAATTGTATATGTTGTTGAAGTGGAACACATTTTTAGTTTGAAACTAGTAACTATCATGTTTATTTTTTTAAAAGGGCATATCAAGTATTCAAATTCTCATTCTTTATTTGAATACTGTATTTTGTTGATTATTTCATGAAATAATGTTAAGATTATTTACTTAAGCAATGTAGCAGTGAAGATAGTGTGACGACTAGATTGAGAGTTCAGGATTTTAATCTCGGACTATCAACTTAAAGAAAAAAGTTTTTGTAATTTGGATTTTTATCATATTAAATTATTATTATCACCACCATCATCATCATCATTGTTATTGGAAGCTGATTGTACAATGAGTCTCAAAACATAATTTTATTTTAAAAAATTTAGAATGTTAAAAATTATTGATTATAATCAAAATAAGTTATGCATTTGTTTGTTTAGATTAAATAGTAACTAAAATACATAACAATTTTCCTTTTCAGAGAAATTTTGCAATTTCTTTAATCTGTTATTTATATAGATAAATCTTAGTGTTTAAGATAAAAAAAAAATCTTTTTTTAGATTTAATCAATACCCTGCAAGCAGTAGACCCTATGTTGACTATATTGAGTTTCTTCTTAATACTGCTATTGGTAAGTTTATCTAAAAGTTTGTCTTGTGAAAAGTAAATAACTTTATTTAACCCTTTATGAAAACAGACAATTTTTATTTTGCTTATTGTTTTCAATGTTATGCTCTGTAAATATTTTTGATATTTTTCTTACAAAGCTTATTACTTAACCACTTCACTCCCAGGCTTAATTTCGCTGGTGAAGGGCTATATACCAGACTGTGCGGTGTAAAATGTTTGTGTCATAAATCATTTCATAACTTCCGGGATTTAATAGTAATGAATGTAAGGTCGTTAAAGGCTTTACAAAATTATCATACTACATATAAAATAATATATGAAACTTGCACATTATATACATACATACAGTATATACATGAAACTCTGGAATTTGTTTTAAAGATTTACCCATCCGTCAAAATGAATTCTGCTGCACAGTCCTAGAAAATCTTCACAACCAGAACACAGTAGCCGAGTATCTTTCCTAACATGTTTAGTTGTACAAATACGGCATCACTTTTGAGGACGTTTCTTTCGATCAGTGCTTGGAATCTGAATAAGTTTATGGAGAGTTTTAGTTTCGTCTCCCTTACTACTATGAACAGAAAACATTTCTTTATTACTGTCACTGTACTCTATAGGTATTTATTTGGAACATTTTATAATAACATCTTTGAACCTAACATATTCACCACCAGCATTTCTATGAATGACAAGACCATTCAAAGCATTCTAGAAGACATATGAATACCAAACCACGTGTACGATTTGCTATTTGGATTATATGGTTGCAGTAACTGATCGACATGGTCAAAAGATCCCATCGAATACTTGTACTTCTCAATATGCAATGGTTTATAGAGAAATTCTTTCTTTCCACCAGAACAATGGCGTACTTTTTTACACAGTCCAGCATCATACTGTGATGTCAGAACGTATATATCTCTTTTATCTTTGAATCTTATTAAAAGATTGTCACCATTTTGTAAAAAAAAAAATGCTCCCTTAGCAAGTGGTTCTTCCATAAGCTGCTTTGGTACACCATGGTTAGTCTCCGGATGGTTCCAATTACGTAAGTGTCATGTTTTAATAAGTACTCACAAAGACGCACAGATAGGTACCAATTACCAACAACAATGTGCCTCCCTTCATTGAGAAGATCCTGAGCTAAGTACAGTACGATTCTTTCCGATACTGGTAAATCCATTGAATTTGGAAGCAGTGGTATTTCATAAATATCCTTGCAAATATACAATGAAAAATTCCATGTGTATCCTTGAAATTTAGGATGACTTGGACATAAGCAAAAAAGTTTCAAGCCAAAACGGGATCTTTTATCTTTTATGAATTGCCGGAAATGCAGTCGCCCCTTGTACGAAATCAAACACTCGTCAATTGCAATATGTTCACCTGGATCTAAAATCAGTTGGCTGCACTCCTGCAATATTGCCAAATAATATTGCCAAAACAAAATTGCAAATCGGGTGACTGGGTACCCTTTTCTTGCTGCTTGTGGACTCAAAAAATGCAAAAGTTTAAAAATACTTAATATATACATTTCCGGTATTGTCACTTCATGCCATGTCAGCCCATGTACTTTCAAAGAGCGATACTTAGTTTCTTCAAAATACTGGTTTGCACGTTCATTGGTCCATTTACATAAATAGTGTATTACATTAGAAAAGAATAGTTCAAAACATTTTCGGGGACATACCATTTCTGTCATGTCCACGACTGGGTGAATATCAAATCCATTTTCAAATTCTTTCAATTCCGTTTTGCGACTATCACAAAAAGAATCAACAACATAGGTCCAATCGCCAACTGTTCTGGCTTCCATATCTTCATCTGAAACATCTTCAAATTCTAAGTCACTGGTCTCAGAATCGTCCTCACTCCCTTGAATATAATCTTCATCATCACTACTTTCACCATCCATCACAAAAATAAATGTATAACAAATATAAAATGTGGGAACGCACACAACAGTCGAATCTTTACCAATACGACGTTTTGATTTTGGAAGTGATTATGCTAATTTATTCTTCGCCCCTCCTTTCGCCCTCCAACGGCTTACTGTTAGAAAGTTTAAACAGTCTGCATGGTTTGCGGCCACTCTCTTGGTGTCGATATTGTTTATTGATGTTGTTATCTACACGATTGCATAGATTGTTTGTCGATGTTGCTATTGACACACTTTCAACAATATGGTCGAATAGCGTGCTTAGCACGCACTGGAAAACCCTTAATTTCCACATCAAATAGTATAAACCTCTCACCAAACGAACCTCCAGCTCGGGTCAACGCTTCCTGGGGCACCCTATAGCAGGTGTGCTGCGCATGCGCTGCAAAATCCATTAGTTCTGTTGAGTAAAACCAAGCCTTCATTTCATATCTAGGTCTTACTACCTCAAAACACTCTTTAAACACAAGCATTCATTAACATTTACTCATTTAATCTCAGTATAAAGTTCATAAACAGTACATATCAACATAACTTTATTATAAAAACGTAATTATTATAGTTTAAAGCACTTTTAACTTACCAATAATCTTTTAGTTTCTGTTTTTATTATAATTCATTCCTTAAATCCATTATTTTATGCTTTACAATGTCTTTAATTCATACTTACTTCATAAACATAGCACAATATGTTTCATTCATTACAGCAGTTCATTCTCGGCATATGGCGATATTAGATTCAAACGATAATCGAATGTCATAGTACGCTTTTACTTCCATAGATGGCACCAGACAAATCTTTGTCTGATTCACCGATCTCGTAATTATTCATATTTCA
This sequence comes from Maratus michaelseni, assembly GCA_963931845.1. NCBI lineage: Eukaryota > Metazoa > Arthropoda > Arachnida > Araneae > Salticidae > Maratus > Maratus michaelseni. The sequence continues at coordinate 378,210,949 of OZ007590.1, read as the reverse complement.
ATCACTGCGTAACTTCCGGGAATATTCGAGAAGGTGCATTTCATTGGCACGTGGTCATTTCAGGGTATATATACGCCGTTTGTATCTGATTCAATCACAGTTTTGTTTTGATATCACTAATCATTTCATTTATCGTAAGTAATAGAGATGAAAATGACTGCGGTAGAGTATATCTTGCTGTATTATATGCACGGAATTTAGTTATGTCTTCTGTTGAAGAGGCAGCTTAGTTTTCAATATTGGTATGTTAAGTTTTGTTTTTATTCAATTGTCATTATGCTCTGTGCTATTTAAGATGTGTTTTCCCCAGTGAAATGTTACAAGAACTTATGACTGTGATAAATCAAGTGATCTTATTTAAACAATATCTGTTCATCCAATTATGTAATTTCCATGAACTTGTCTGTAAATAAAAATTATCAAAATCGATGCACATTTACGAGAGTTATGCGTGAACAACAAAATACATACATACGGGTCGAATTGATAACCTCCTCCTTTTTTTTAAGTCGGTTAATAAATCTGCTGGACTTAATAATTTGTTTCTTCAATTAAAATCTTCAGTTACAAAATCATCATTCATGGCCTTTGACAAATATCGTTCACTCTTTCCAGACACTATATTTTATAGGACTATTGAGCTAACTAATCAAACCAGCATATCGCTCTCTTGTGCTGTTTGCTTCTTTAATTTGTGTGCAATAGTTTTTAGCTAAGGCTACCATTGCCCAAGATGACCCGGAGCGGGTCAACACTGCCTGAGGCACCGTATAGCAGGTGTGCTGTGCACATGCTGCAAAATCCATTAGTTCCTCTTTCTACAGCCAGGGGGTGCAATCTGTTCTATACAAACCTCAGACATGATAAAAATATATGCCACTTCTTATGACCATACTTCCATATCATTCCATTTTCCTCAGCATATTTCAGTACTTCAATAGACTTCAGTACTTCCATATACTTTATACTTTCATTTTATACTTATAATATCTTTATTTATATTTCCAGTTATCTTAAATAGACTTTACTATCATAAATATATAAAGTAACTTACCTTATTTCCTTTATCTATCAGTTTCTAATGTTTCTTAAAGTCTGTTCTGTTTGTTTACATTCTTAAGTTTCACTTCCAACTCGCCACGCATCTCGAAGTTATCCAGCTGTTAAAGTGATGTCAGTTCTCACAACCATCACAAGATAAGCGTCATTCACCCAGCTTATCCCCAGGTAGATACGATTGGCCTGTGCATTTGCACGTCACGGCGTCGCTGCCCCGCATAAAACTCAGTTGTCACTTGCATTGCGTAATACTCTCAGTTTCGTACTTTCAGTATTCAGTACTCTCATTCATTAACTAATGTTACCTGATGTTTTCCTAATGTGACCTAGTCTTGTCTTTTGTCCTCATGAATAAAGCATAGCAATTCTCTGTGATGTTGATATTGGAAGTTCGATCTTATTTCTTTTGACGTGAGTAATGCTGTTCATGTTTAAAGTACAATTATATGTATAATCAGCTGGACTTTTATCTTTCATCTAATTTTTACTTTTCGTCTCATTCGGAGTTTGGACGCAAGTTTAATCCTTGAAAAGCGTGCCATTTTTACTTGGAAAAGCTATTATGTCGATCAGGGGCCATTCAGGGGCCAGGGGCCATTCAGGGATCGACCATTAGAAAGTTTTTGTGCCCAGGGCACTTTCAATTTTTCGTGCCCCCCCCCCCCCCCCCCCCCCCCCCCCCCCGCCAAAACCCTGAAATAGCAGTGCACTTTAAGCAAGGGTGCATATTTTTCAGATTCTAATTGAAAAGCATTATTTTATCTCTACAAATAACTGCTGAGGTGAGAAATGATGCTTTAAAAGCATTTTTGAATATATTATTTTTAAGCCATCCAATTAAATAGAAAATATATTGTAATATCAGTTGTAATTGACGGAGAAATATGAAATTTACATGTTTAGAATCCTTGTGAAAATATACTATTTCAAATCAATAAATGCAATATTTCAAAAATTTTTGATAGGCCTGCAATCCTACCATTATAAAGAAATGCGTTTGGTTTCATTATTTCTTCAGCAGACATTTTGTCTGGTTTGGACACCTGCTGCTGTATTAAAATTAAAGGTGTTTCTTTTTTCGACTTAAAATTAAAACTTTTAATTGATATCTTCTCTTCTAATTGGTCAAATTTTACGAATTTTACCTTCTTGAGATCGCAATTTTTTTTTTTTTTTTTTTTTTTTTTTTTTTTACGTGCATTGGCAAATTTTTGGGCGGATGGAGCAATGATTGTGATTTTTTCGAAAAAGGCCGGAAAACGCCCAGTACGCCATCTTGACAACAGCTGCAGTGCTACGAGAATCAAAAATTTCCAGGTCCCGGTAAAAGAAGCGATTTTATTGGACATTTGCTAGCCTTGCTTCGAAGTAACAATCTACGCAGGAATGAAGTTCTTTCTTTGTTTCGGTAAAAAATCACTTTTTGTGCTAATTTTTTAGATTTTCTTAATTAATAACTTTCTTAATTAAGGGCTGACTTCTTCAACACTGAATATCAACTAATCTGGGATTTTACCAAATTATTTGATACTGAAATCGGCACTCTACTCGCTCCGTGAATAGTTTGGTGTCACAGAGACAGACGTTTCCCAACATTAATAATAATGATGGGAAGCAGAAAGCGAGTATTTGCAGAACTTCAGCCTATCTGGCTTTTATTGCTATCCGGCCTGCTCTTCAACCATATTAGGCTGTCAGGAGTCTATTGTATATTGTTTATAAGTTAAGATAAATTTTTATACCTAAATTTTATGCATATATATGTATATATATAATTTATTGAAATCATCCCAGGGCTACTACTGCTTCCCGTACTTATATTTTTGTTGTTTCTTTAACCCAATCTCTCTATGTTAGATTTAAAAAAATTTTATTCTGTTTTTAAAATCTATAAAAATTTCCATTTCATGTAGAGATAATAATTAAATTTCAAATTAAATTTCAATAAATAAAATTTTACAGTTCTTTGAGCACATCAGTTTTATTATGTAATTTTTAAAACTAATTTTATGTCTTTTTTTTTTTTTTTTTTAATTCATTTATATTGCAGTGTCAAACAGGTGTTTCATTAATTATAGAATTCATCGACTTTGTTGTTCTTTTCCTCTTAAAATAAAATAATTGTATTATTAACAGAGATTAATTAAACCAGGGTAGAGGCCAAGAGTCTAATGTTCTTTTGGGGGCCTTCTTCCTATGCCGTCACAAAAAAATTAAGCTGTTTTTCGATGCATTGGAATACATATGGTAAGGGTTAGTTTGGGGTATCCAGCAATCAAAGGGATTTGTGCTTTGATCAAGCATTGATTATAAAAAGCAATTTAGAATATCATTTCTTTTTTTCTTGTTTATATATTTAAGTGGCTTTATTTTACCCATTGGGGACCATAAAATCGGAATTTATATTTGCCACTTTTACAGTTTTATTTTACACAAATTTCTTGTGAAGAATGTATCAGTTACGGTCACAAAAGCTGCATATATCTTTTTTTTTTTTTAATCAAATGCATCCTTTTCTGACAAAACTGTTTTCTATAGACAGATTTCCTGCTTTAGTTCATTTTTGTTTACAAAAATTGAATTGCAGATATAGCTAATAGCATGTAATAAAAGTTTTCTAGTTTGCAATTACCTTACAGTAATGCCCAAATACAAGACAGGCATATATTCAATTTAGTGAAAGTTTTTCTCTTTTTTAGTAATTAATGTGTGATTTTATAATAAAATTACGAAGAGTGGTAAATTTGGGTAGTAGCATAAACTGTAGAAAAAGATGTAGATATTCATGAAATAGTTTTGGTTATTATTTTTATGTCATAAGGATTTTCGCATTTTTTTTAAGTAAGCATGCAACTATTTTGGGTATTATTTTTGTACAAATGCTACTAATTTGGCTTCATAATTCTCCAAAAAGATAACCTTGCAAGAAGTCTGGATAGACCAGTTCTGGATAGTTGTACATAGTAGTTGTATATAGTTCTGGATAGTTGTACAACCATGATCGACATAAATTGGTAGGTGCAACAAAATTGTGAAAATAGGAGAAAAGCTTACTTGCAATGTCAGCAAGTTCCCGTATCTTCAATCGGTGATCATTCAATACGGCATTGTTAATTTTTGAGACTATTTCATCCGCTGTAGTGGTTTTTGGACGTCCTGAGCGTTTATCATTGTGAATGGATTTCCTACCATGTTTAAATTTAGCAGCCCACTTTTTTATTGTCGAATATGAAGGAGAAGAATCCTTTAAGGTGGAATGTAACTCTTTTTGTATGTCCGTGGGGGGGGGTTATACCTTTTTTAACAAAGTATTTTATGACAGCTCGAACTTTAATTTTTTCCATTTTTTGAAAATGTCGCACTTTATAATTTACTTTATTTCCAAGCAATAACAAATAAACTTACATGTCTGAAACTTGGCAGCATGTCATTTAAAGTATCATACTTTATAAACATCATCGTCATTTTGTCATACTTGTTCAATCTCTGTGTCAGGCCAAGAACTTATCAAACTACCCTTATAAATGAAAAATAGAGTGTGTGGGGGGGGGGGGGGGAATTCAAAACCTTTTTTTTTAAACATTAAGTAAACATTAATGAATGCTATCTTTTTCCCCTTCTTTCAACTCACGCACTTCTTTTAATAGATACACACAATGTCACCAGTTCCAAATGGAATGATTTAGAAGCTAATGATTTTACGAAAGCAGTTCAATGTGTACAAGATGGCCCTCCCTTTTGCATCGTCCCTTCCCTTCACTGGAAAGAACATTCCAGACTATTTGAAGTAAGTTGTTATTTTATGTTGTTAATATTTCTTACAAAGTAAAAATTGGACTGATGTCAAGCATTTTTTGATTAGTCATATAGGAAAAAATTCATACAATTTATACTATTAAAAAAAAATTTAATTAGTTTTCTTTTTCGGAGTTTTGTCAGCTTTGGGGTTGTGCATATATAACGTTATCACTTTAGTGGGGAGGGGGGTGTTGTCTTTTTATGTCGTTATCATTTTTGATTCAATCAAAATTTTCTTTTTTCTTTTTTGTAACTTTTTTTTTTTTTACATCAAAATAGTCTGTTATCTTTTTCTTTTGTCTTATCTATTTTTATGAAAATACAAAGTTATTAATAAAGCCATTAAATGATTAGAAAATCATTTCATTCCAAAGTATAGACTCCCACCGTTCGCCTTTTTTGTTCTTTTGCCATATGTGCATATAATTTGCTGTTAGAGAAACCAGATGCGAAATATGTTTGAAATGATGTTTGTTATGTTTGCTAGTAAAGAAAAAGAAAGAATGTTGTCCACTTGTTTTGTTTATAAGAAGTTCTGCTTTCATGGATTTTGTCATTATGTCACAGGAAAAAAATCGCAACATTTGTCGTTTTGGTCGCTTAAAAAAAAAAAAAAAAACTGGTTGCACAAAAACATTGTGAAATTTGTCAATCAGTCATGGGAAACTATCGCAAAATTCGTCAAACAGTCGCAGGAAAATATCGTGAAATTTTTCAATTAGTTGCTGAAAACAAATCTTGAAATTTTTCAGTCCTACTCGAGGAAAAAATCAGGAAATTTGTCAAACAGTTGCGGGAAAAAATTAACAAATTCTTTTGAATATTAAAATTATATAAAAATTTTGACTATTGTCAATCTGTCTCAGAAAAAAAAAAATGCTAAGTTTTGTGTGGATTATGGTGCCCCTCTTAGTTATCACAAGAAGGGTTAAACCCCAAAGTATCAACATAGCAGAGTGATGTGAAAAAATAAGAGTAAACTTCTAAAAACAGAAGAACTGTGCAATTACTTTTCTGAACCAGTAAATAAAACTCCATGATCTGTGTTTATATTTAATCTTCAAAATTTGTAATTAAAATGTATAAAATTTTACTAATATAAACTCTCAATAAGGATTCCAGGAATTCCATTGACAATATCTTTATTTGATAAATACACAGGTCGGAACATTACTTATTGCTCCAAAAAATAAAAGATTAGCGGTGTGAAGAAGGAATGACTTTAACTCGGTTACCTTTCAGAGCCATATTATCAATACAGACGATTTTAAACATTATACCTACAAGCGTTGTAGTACAATCATAATTTAAATCCAACATTTTCTCTACAAAATTTCGTTTACTGGAAAAAAGTCTCGATATTCACTAGGCATCTCCAAGCAGTAAGTTGGAAGATAATTAACATTTTTACTTCCATTTAAATAAATTTATTAAATATTACTGAGAATTTAGAAAACTACTTTAAGTTATACTTAAAAAAATGCTTTTTACGTATTAATTAAATTGAAACAACATTTTTAACTTAAAGGAACATGAATGCGAGCGAATGTGATCACAAGCAATATTGCCGAATATGATCCATGACCGAGGAGCGGCACAAAACAACTCAATTGAACCGAATTTGGAAGTAAAAACATAAACAAATGCCGGAAAGGCAGCTACGAGAAGAAAATAAAGCACAGTAACTGAGTTCAGGTCAAACTTACAATGCAATAAAATAAAAATCGGCCGCAAAAAAAATCTCCAAATTATTCAGATCGGATGCAAGGAGAAATTGTGAATTTCGTCAATCCGAGGTAAGAAGAAACCATGCAATTCGCCAATCAGCTGTGGAAAATATTGCGAAACTTGTCAATTCATTGCAGTAACAAATTTTGTCGATTAGTTGCAGTTGTGAGAAAACATTTCAAAATTCATTAGTGGGTTGTGGGACATGATTGTTGTTTCAAAACTCAAAATTCTCTAGAAAATAGGGAAAATTCCGTGGGCAGGAGACTCCCGCCCACAAAATTCCTTTGGATGCGCTTTCAAAATTTTCGGCACAAATCCTTGAAATTAAAGCCCCTGTAAATCATAATTAAATAATTAAAATCTAAGTAGGACGATTAAAATATTATAAGACTTAGACAGATTTTAACTTACAGAGAGTCTGCTTTAAATAGAGTTTACTGTAAATAAATAACAGATTTAATTGTGCTTGATGTTCATGTAAAAAGCCTAAAGCCTTTGCTACATTCTAACACATTTAACATTCTACTTTTATTTTCCCGTTAACTTAAATTCTCCTCCCCCGTCCTTTCTGAATTAATATTAAAATTATTTTTTACTTGATTTAAAAAGACTAAAAATGATTCAAAATGAAATATAATTATTTATTAAAGTAACACATTCTTTATAAATTTTCAATCTATGTAAAAACCTCTATTTCCTAACCCTCTTTTCTCTCTCTCTAACACTTTTAACACATGTACATGCATTACGCAAGATTATCTGTAATTCTTGATAATTTTTTAAAGAGTTTCAAGATCTTAATTATTGTAATAAAACAAAGTTTTACAAATATATGTACTTTAATGAAAAATATTTTATCTATATTTTTATAAATTAACCTAAGACTCTGTATACCATCCTTTAAAGCTATCTAAAAGTTTTTTGTTTTAATTTCCTTTAAAATAACTCATTTTCATTATTTATTATTACGTATTGTGTTTCTGTTAATTATTTGTTTTTTGTTTTTACTTGAAATGTGCTCTGTTTTATCACAGGTATGCATGAAATATTTGAAAAATCTTCCTAAGGCACCTACGGATGTTATGTTTATGAGAGTTGTCAGAGAGTTGCTGGTGAGTCATATAACTTTTTCTATTTATTTTCATAATTTCTGTTTGATATTGAAATTTCATCATGAACTCTGCTCGTGCTGAGGCTCTGCTCTGCACATTCACTAAGTCACTTTCATTCGTAAATCAATAGAATTGTCCATGTATTGTTATTCATATAGAATAAAATTAAGCAGCATTTCCTTCTTATAAAAGCAACGTATCTTTCTATTAAAAGTGTCAAATTTTTAATATTAAATTAAAAATTTAATTTTGTGTGGGTAAAAGTAATATCTCATTTTAAAACAACTTTTTACATGCTAATCTCCAGCACAACAATTAATTTTATGAAACTTTACATTCAATTGTATCAAAAGAGAAGTTTGGTGTCAAATAAAAATATACTTCATACTTATAAGGATACCCCCTGATTTTCAGGGACACAACATTCACGAAAGATTGTTATGAGGAAGGTATCGATTATAATTTAAGATGTATGTACCTTTTATAAGAAATTAAAAACGTTCAATTCTTCAGTATATAGATAGTAATTTCATGCATCTATTCATAAAACTTACTTTGTTAATAAGTCCATCCAATTTACTTGTTGAGAGAGGGGGAAAAAATGAGAATCCTCATAAGTATGAAGTATATTTTTATTTGACACTAAACTTCTCTTTTGATATGATTGAATGTAAAGTTTCATAAAATTAATTGTTATGCTGGGGATTAACATGTAAAAAGTTGTTTTAAAATGAGATATTACATTTGAAACAATTTTTAAATATTATGCAAAATTTTGTATCAGGCTCTGATGACACAAAATTTTTCAGGCTCTGATTTAAAGTCGTTGGGCTCAGGCTGTTTAATCTTTTAAGAGCCTGCACTCATCTCTACTATTATTACTCTCCCAAATCAAATTCCTGTTACCATGCTTTCTTTTACGAGCAATGAAAGATATTGAGAAGCGTGCGGTTTTAGTTGCTGAGTTAAGAGAAGAGGTTTTGCCAAAATTCATTTTCAATTTTTATTTATAAAGGCTTGATTTTATTCCAATTTTCATATTTTGTAAAATTAATCCTACCTTCCATGGCTTATTGAAAAAAAAAAAAAAAAAAAAAAAAAAACTCATCAGTATTACATTGAGTATTTGTTACAAAATCGTCATGTTTTTAAAAGCCTTTGTTGATTCCTGATTTTTTTTACTTGATGCACATTTTCTTGTTGACTAGCTCACAGTTTTTAGGTAGCTTTCAATACAAAAAAGTAGAAAGCTACCTATTGCAGCCATTCAGAGGAAAGCAATTCCGGAAAATTTCTATATATTTTTACCAATCATGACCCCCAAATCCTAAAACCACCCTTCGTTCAAATGTTGATTTATATATATATATATATTTAGATATATCCATATATATATCTGACCTATGTCATACGATGACGCTCGTATTTATAAATTAATTTGGATGAAGCTAATTGTGTGTATTAAGCTCACCAATGCCTCGACCGAGTTCGTTGGCCAGCTTGGTCCGCCAACTTGTTTCAAGATGGTAGCCACTGAAAATTTTGAAACTAAAATAAATAGACAAAAAAGTTAAAAATTCAAATTTATTTTTTAATTCAGTGTTAGGCCTTGATACAAGGATTCCAGAGCATTTTTTGTTTTACATCTATCTTTAAAAATGGCTGAGATAGAGCAGTTTGAAATTCTAGGGTGGCTGGCATTTTGAAACAAGACAGCACATTACAAAAAACCAATAATTAATTTATGAGTTTTAGTGAACGCGATTTCTTGCAAATTATTTTCGTTCATTGTTGTAATCATTTTCCCAATCATACGCATAACTATATATTCACATCCGTTAGCGCTAAATTCTCGTCAAATTTGGCGACCAAAATAAGTCTTCTTAAATGAAGCCAACTTGGCTATAGCTCAATAATTTGGCGAATTTCTTATTCAAATTCAGTATTAACGAATCTTTTGTAAATGGTTTCTTTGCATTTCAGCTTGCTGTTTTCGAGTAACATTAGCTAAAATTTTATACGAAGATATAGAAAAGCTACCTTTTCCTCCCGGTACAGGTCAGAAGGACTTTTTTTAATTAGCGATTGATTAGTAAAGTTTTAAGTGAAATGCAAGCTCTGGATATTCTCACCTCTTCATATCTAACAAAATTGGACTTTCACCATTTTTCTTCTTGACTCTTCATTTGCAAACTACTTTTTAAAATTTTATCTATGTTGTTATGTTTTTTTATTTTTTGTTTTAATAGATTTTCTCTTTTTTTTAATAGCATAACAAATCAACTATTCCCATGCATTGTGCCCTGGCCATATTGAAACTTAACACGCCTGAACTGAAAAATAAACGTCATCAGTCACTGATGCTAGATTTGAGCTTCTCTTGTCTCATGACTGTAAGTGTTCTCACTCAAATGCCAATTGACGATGAATGGCACAAATGGAATGTCAATGAACTTAGCAACTCTATCCCTCTAACTGTTGATTCAGTGTTGCAAATAATGCGTCTACTAGAACAAGGCCATTACTTTAACGGTATGTATATCTCTGTTTAAAATTTCCAATATGTAGACTATAAATATTTATGAATGTCAGAACCTAATAACGTTTTTCAACAAAAAGTATTATGTTTCTCATTAAGTAAGTGGTAATTTTTATGTTTTAGAGCAGAAACTACAAATCTTTTCGCACCCGTGTGCCAAATGTTTAAAAAAAAAGATTGAAAACAATGAATTTGATCTGCCAACAACTGAAAAAAAAAAAAAAAAAAAAAAAGAATAGTTGATCAGAATTACTTGAATTTTTGTTTATTAAGATAAAAAAAATATGGGGTCATTATTACACTGTAATAAATATGCAGTGGAACTCCATTTATACGTTTTGTTCGGGACCGGACAAACGAAACGTATAACTCAGTAAAACGTACAACTCAATTAATGGTTTACCGGAACAATTTTTAAAATATATCGTGAAAACTTTGATCCACTGAGGAGTTTGCTACCTTTTATATTGAAAACAAAAGTTTCCGAAGTAGTACTGCACCCATGACATAAATTTTTGGAAATGGAAATGAGAAGAAAAAAAGTACATAAGAGAAGTACACATGAAGTTATTTTATCAAAAAAGCTTTATTAAAACTATTTTTAATACACATAGAGTACTTAAAAGAAATCGTTGGAATCACCTTGACATATAAATCATTTATCAAAAGACATTTCAGTAGTTTACTGAATTTTGTTGAAATAGTCACTAATCTTCAGTTGTTTCTTTTCGGCAGAGCTGAACAGCAAATTTTGCATTCCTGTTAATAATGCAGCCGCCTTATGGTTATTGCTTTTACTTCTGACGAACCGCTTTACTACGTACTACGTCAAAAGCTTTCACATCAGCTCTGAAGTTTGAGTGGGATCTTTCAAATCAAATTCCTCGGCCGCATCGTCAGTGTTTCCGATTTCAAAATGGATAAATGAAAAATAAATTCGTCCGGGGACGCAAAAATGTAACGTATAACTCAGCTAATTTTTAATGGCAAGTGGTCGGGACCGCTGAGTTGAAACGTATAAGTGAGGGAAACGTACAACTCGGGTAACGTATATCTGGAGTTCCACTGTAATAACAATTATATTTTAGAAAGTAATAAAAAAATGTAAATGAGATTTCTGTTATTGCATCTTGGATGCTGACAAGTGGTTTCTATATGAGTTTTCTGATCACTTATTTCGAAAAATAATCATTCGCAGGCCCCATAGGTAAAGGGGGAAATATAGGGGTGAAGGATCAAAATGGCAAATTTTATACCAAGTCGCTATAATTTCATCATTGGCATTTTTTGCATAGAATGCAGAATGATCCTTCTCGATATTCTCCAAATCTTCTTTTATTTTGCATACCTGCCATTCTTATGTTTGTTTGTTTTTATCAAGTTATAAAAATGTAATCTGGACAAGAAAAAATATTTAATGAAATGTTTGTTGTTTCTATGTCATTATTTAATTAATGGCTTTATTGTAGTTTAAAAATAAAAAAAGTAAATCCTGGAAGGTTTGCAGATATGAATTTCATAAATTAATTAAGCCCATAATTGAAATAGATTGGAATTCAGTAAGTTAAATTTCCGTTTTTTTTTTTTTTTTTTTTTAGGAATATAGGAAAGCTCAGCTTGTTGAAATTTGTGTATTTTGTTTTAATTTCATTCCATTTTGTTTTAGAACCTCAATTATCGCTGTGCCAAACATATTCTGTCGTGTGCCTTAGGTTTGCAGATCTTGTTTTAGAAGATGCTGAAAGGACGTTAAAAAGTTTCCATTATGAAAAGATTAAAAAAAAAAAAAAAATGTGTGTGGAGGGGGCTCAATTTATTACATTTTAACATTGGGGCAGACAGTAGAATGCGGCTAATCTGCAAACCTGTAATTCGCAAATGCCTGTCATCCACACTATGAATGTAAACAAAGAAATTCAATTCTTAAAAAATAAAAAAATAAATAAATAAAAATCTTCAATGACATATTTTTTTTTTTTTTTTAAGTTTTACTCTTAGATTTAATTTTGATATATATTTATATATCATTTGGCACTCTTTTTCACAATTTAAAGTGATATTACATATAAAAATATTTTATTTATTTAATCATTCATATGGTAAATTTAAAAAAACTTATCCTTTTTTTTAAAAAAAAAAGTATACATATTAATGAAGTATGCTTACATGGACAATTTACTTAATCTCTCATCTGAAAATAAACCCATTTATTCATAAATCAAACAATCTCTTAAATCTATGTTAATAAATAGAAAAATCATTAAAATTAAATTAAATTTTCTTACAGTTGAGCCTTACAGCTTCCTGGTTTTATTTTCGTGTTCTGGGGTCCTTGAAATGTCTAAAAATTAATTTACATTCATCGCTTAGTAACTCTAAACCGCTATTTCCGAATAATGTATTTTTGAGTTAATATTGCACTGAATAATGCATTTAAAATTTTTTTTTCACCAGTCATCTTTTAATTTTAGTACTACTCTTTCTCCACTAGAGGAGCTTTAAATTTCAGTTTCATGTTTTTTTCGCAGTAATCTCTGATTTTCCTAAATATTGGTACATATAGACGATGGGACGAAGTCTCAAAATATGCTTAGAAATGAGATTCCGTTTGCCATCTCTTGGGACTACATGAATTTGTTATTAAAATATTTTAACGCCCATATTTTATCTAAAATCGCAATGTTCCCACACTGAAACGTGCACATTTCTTAAAACATAGCAAATATACTTGGAACTATATCATTTATCTCCTAGAAATAAGGATTTATTTTATTGTCTTCACTAAAATAAAAATACCTTTTCGAAAAAAAAACCCAAAGAAAAACAGTACAGATTTGAAAAAATTCAAACTTGTATCTGTGTTAAGTTTCAACATCAAAAAAATTTTTACTAGCAGAAGCACTTAAGTTTTCATACTTATCTGCATATATATATATAAAACAATAAATAAATAAAATAAAATTTCATAATTTACAAGTAAATTTTTACACTCTAGGTAGAAAAACAATTATTTTTATTTTAAACAATTACTAACTGCACTTGAAAAATTGTTATTCATTTTGGAATTTATATATCAATCCACTCATCATAAAATAAAGAAAAAAATATCTGCTGAAGCTAATCATTAAAATCATAAAAATTATTGAAATTAATTATATCTGGTGATGTTGCACAGTTTCATTATTACCTTAATAATTAATTTTAGCCAATAATTTTCTTTTTCCTTTATTTTATGAGTAGATTCATATATTCTTTTAAATAACTTTGGAAGATGACACCCTTATGTCCTTCTCTAGTTAGAATTTATGTTATATTTTTATTTGTCTTAAACAGAAAAAGCATGTCAGGAAAAGGCACAAAAAACTGGTGTTGAATTGTGATTAATAAAAATCTTGTATAACAACACCATAAAAAATGCATCGGTTGTTTAGGGTCAAAATAATATAACACAATTTTTCATAAGGTGATAAGTTAAGTGCGAGTGCAACATGAAAACAGCAATGCACTTTCACTATTTCTTTTTCTTTTCCATCGAGAAACAACCATTCTTGCATGCACTGTCTTATTTTCTCAAAGCTTTTAGGTGACAAGGATATTAAATTTTCATTTAAATCCTCAATGATGTGGATCAGTGGTGTAGTCCTGGGGGAAAAAGTGGGGGGACGCTCATAGTCTCGATCATTAGGGTCTGTATCACCCATAGGGCAAACTTGATTATGAATCTTGCTTTTCATTTTGAATTGCAGAGAAAAGTAATTGAAAAATTAAATTAAAAATTTTAAATTAAAAATTATTTAAATTAAATTAATTAAAGTTTTTTATCTGTTGGTCCTTCATAGCTTGCCATAAATTAAAATATTGTTAACCTTATTATATGTGTGAAAATATTTGAAATATAATTCGTAATTCAATAACACTAATCCACGCAACGAGACTTTTGTTAGACATTGTTTATTTTTGAGATAGTCATAGAATAACTATTGTATACTAAGAGCATTGAAAATTATTGCATTTTTACATTACGGACACTATAGTGTAAGGAAAATATTGTAATCACGACAAGAAAAAAGACTATGAAATTTATATCTTTACTTTTATAGGTTCCCTGAATCCGCTTTTCCTATTTCTATAACAATTCTCTGTGTATGTGCGTATGCATGTGTGCGAGTCTGTATTTTCTTTAAGATTCCCAAAGTCTGTGTTTGGTGATTTTGCAATGAGTCAATATGTGTATGTGTCTGAGCAGGATAGCATTTAAACAGTGTTTTCGGCTGAGATCAAATTTCGCGGGTATGTTATATATGTGATGAAAAGATTATTTAACATTCTGGATTATATATGCCACTGTACAAAATTTTGAAAAACGTGTTTCGTATCTAGACAATTTTTAAGCCATTTTTTGACCAGAAGTAAAAATATGTGCAGTTTCTATGTGGGGGTAAAAAAAAACATTAAAGAATGGTGACCGATGCCGAGGATAACACATAAATGATGCTTTTTATTGACACAAAGACTATCTTTAGGATTCAGATGCTAGCCCAAATCAAATTTTTAAAAAATATTGGGTTGTTCGGAAAGTTCCTTCCGTTTGGGAAAACCAATTCGTACCGGAAAAATTATTAGGCATTAATTTCGATATCTAATGTCAATTGACGGGCAGAATTTTCCGGTACGAATTGGTTTTCCCAAATGGAAGGAACTTTCCGAACATCCTAATACGAATTTGAAAGGGGTGAAATAGACCAATATCCTTATAAAGAAAATTTCTGAAAATCGCGTTTCATCAAGATTTTTGTAGAATTAGTAACTCTTTAAATCAGTAACTAGGTTACTACTAATCTGTCAGTACAAAACTAGAGGGGGATTTTTGCCCCCCAAAAAATCAAATTTTTACGGGATGAAATGGAGAAAGAACGTTCTAAAATATTGGTTTCATCATGATTTGTGTGGAAATATTCGAGTAAGAGCAACTGACTTAAAACTTGGCACACATGTACTTTCAGGACTTACATTCTCGTAAAATCTTATTTATTATTATTTTTTATTTACATTTTAAAAGGATGAATTGTCCAGGGCTCCCAAATGGTTCGTCAACTGAATACCAATAATTTTTAACAGAAAATTTCTTAGTAGTTTTTACAACTTTTCTGCAAAAATTTACTTCCGAAGGTTGTTTCTGCAAAATTTACAAGAAAAATTTAAAAATAAATTTTTTATAAGAAAATACTGGTATTCAAAAAGCGGACCATTTGGGAGCCAAACTCATTTCATCACGATTTATCTGGTAGCTATTAACATGCAGATGCTCACAAAGAATGGCTTTTAAAATATTCGAAATTTTAAGTGCTGAAATAAGCAGAAAACTTTTTAAAGTTGTTATTCTTCTGAAACTATCAGTGCTAGAAACTTCAAATTTGACATAGATGTTATTTAACTCGTAGATATTCTCTAAGAAGAATTGAAATTTTAATGTGGGAATCGTCTCAGTGAATGTTATCACACTATTAATAGCGATATAAAAGTCTACTCTAGTTATAAATTGATTTGAATCCATGCCATTCTATAAGTGTTTAGAGAATTGAGCGGAAACTTTGCGAGCAGTATTGCATTCGGACATTTCAAACGTAAACAAACAGACTGCGGAAGAATACAAAGCATGCACAGCCAAATAAATAAATTCAAATGTCAAACATTAAGTGTATTTTACAATATATTGATACTTTTAATGAGTTAAAATGAAATAAAAAGGCGATAATTGTGGTTAAAAAGCTGTTTTTTTTTTTAAATTATATACTGTCATTTGATGGCGCCATCTAGTGCCGATTCTATAAATAGCTGCAAACACGACAATAAATATAGTTCGCAATATAATTGTTATTTTATAAATAATGTGCACATTTAAGTGTGGGAACATTGAGATTTTAGATGAAATTAAATAATTAGAATAGTTTAATAAAAGAATTTTATGGTCCCAGAACATGGCAAACGAACTTGAACGATATTTATGTTCGTCCCACAGACTAATAGCTCCATCATAATATCTCCATTCCAGCACCTTTGGTTGCCTATAGATAAGTTGTATCACCACCATTTATGAATAAAATCCAATTTTTCTACAGTTTGAGCTACAGCTCTTCAGTTTTATGTTCGTGTTCTGGGGTCCTTTAAAAGCTTAAAAATTTAATAATCTTCATCTCTTATTATCTCTATATAATGCCTTAGGCAGTGAGTAACCGTGCTAGAGGTTCGTTCAAGAAGAGGTTTGTTTAGAACAGAATGTGACCCCTGGTGGTGGAATTAAGAAAATTTCCACGCAGCAGGCTGGGTATATGGTGCAATGGCAGCAGGGATATGGGACATAGTTGTCTAAGAGAAAGAGATATCTTATATATTTTTTTCTATGTATCTCTACAAAGTTCTAAAGCTTAACACAAAATTTTTCCTTATCCTTTTTATATTATTTTTATTTCTTACATTCTTATTTAAATTTATTTTTTGCAAAAATAGGATATTGTACATTTTGAAGATATGCCAGGCATGACCAAATAAAGTTCTTGTGCAAGTTCCATTTATTTAGCTCCAAAACCATTCAAGTTACATGAGTTTTTGTACTTGTTCCTTTAAATTTTTCCTTCCAATGTATTTGATGAGCCAATTTTTAAAGGTTTCAGATAGATGTGCAGATATTAAGTAAAATTGGTCACCAAATAGTGTGATTAAACTTAAATAATGACAGAAAAAACAGACTGCTCTTTCCAACATAGTTGAAAAGTGTTATTCGATTTGTCTGTCTGTTCTTGCTCTAACTCTCATAAATATACTCGGATTGTCATGAATTTTTTATACAGTATTGAATTTTACTATAGAATGTATTGAAAATGAAGTGTATAGCATTAATACAGTCGAGCCCCGATTTAACATATTTCTCGATGTAGGGAATTTTTTTTGTGGTCCCGATGAAAATGCAACAAAAATACATCGATTTAAAGAATTTATAATCCCGATTTAACAAATAACTTTCAATGTCAAAAAAAATTAAAAATTGAATTCAAATTGAATGAAAAAGAAATTTTCTAATATTTATCAAAAATTTTCACAGTTTCTTACCAAGTTTTTTTTTACCTCTTCACTGGTCTTCTTTCCATATCTTTCCTAGGAAAATACCCTTTTCCTGCTTCGGCCTCTCCCTCCCACCCCTCTCCTCCTCCCCCCGTCAGCCCGTGTACGATTGCTATCTAGTGTTTAGAATGTATGACTGTTGAATGACCTTGACTAACTTCGAAGATGGACGTTTAGTTTGCCGATCAGTTTTTGTCAGTTTTGAGAGGTAGGGCAGACAAAGTGATGATTTTGATTTGTTGGATTGTAATCTCTTAGTTGAAACTGATCTATCAGTAAGGGGTAAGAGAGTTTACTAAAATGCGCATTAACAAAGTTCTTTTGCTCTGTTGTAGATGTTCTTAAAATCTGTGTGCTAGTATAATGGCTGAATCGAAAAAACGTAAAAGCTTTTTTGTAAATGGAAAAAATTGCGATTTTAAAAGAAGTGGACAAAAACATTGGAAATTAGAAATGTTTAGCAGATAGGCTTGGAATTATAACTTCCACATTATCGACTATTGTAAAAAATAGAAAAGAAATTGAAGAATGCTATGTAAATTGTGGGGAAAATCTGCATTTCAGAGAAAATCTATAAAAACAGGCAGTTACATTGATGTGGAAGAAAAGTTGATGTCTTGATTCACAGCTGCACGAGGAAATAACATTCCTGTAAGTGGGCCACTCCTACAAGAAAAGGATCTGCAAATTGCAAAAGAACTTAAGGTGAAAGATTTCACAGCTTCAGGAGGCTGACTTGATAGATTTAAAAAAAGACACAATGTTGTTCATAAAGTTATGTGTGGTGAAAAAAAGAAGTGTTGATCCGGAAAATGTAGCAAAATAGAAATCAGAAGCATTACCTGAATTCATTAAGGGATATTCTCCTTCCAATATATTTAATGCTGATGAGACGGGTCTTTTCTATAATTTACAGCCTGATAAAACACTTTGTTTTTGAAATGAAAAGTGTCACAGAGGAAAAAGAAATAAACTTCATATGACTGTCCTCTAAGCATCGAATTCTGACGGATCGAAAAAATTACCACTTTATGTTATTGGCAAATCAACGTCAAAACACTTCCAATGAAATACAACGCAAATACAAAATCTTGGATGACTGCGGTATAATTTGCCAATTGGCTAAAGGATTTAGATAGGAGAATGAGATCTTTAAAAAGAAAAGTTATTATTTTCCTCAATCAGTGTTCTGCTCGTCCCACAGATTATGATTTTCCGAGTCTTAAAGTGGTTTTTTTTTCCCTGCAAATAGTAGGGGAAGTGGGGGCACATTGGGACACTTTTTATAAAATCATATTTTTTTCAAATTTAAAAATGATTTAGTACTTTGATGTTATTTTATCTTATTCCTTATATTATTGGTCATCTTTTAAATACTAAATGAACAGTGTACCATTAATATTTAAGTAGAAATAATTAAAACAAAAATTATGAAAACTTGTCCCAATGTGCCCCGTGCATGGGGCACATTGGGACAGCACTGATTTTAAGATGGGGCACATTGGGACAACCATCTTATTTTTTTTATCTAATGACAATATTACAAAATAATTTCTTAAACTAAATGAAATGCTTATTAAACAGTAAATTAATACAAAGAAATGATAATGAATAATTGATTTAATGGAGAAATGAAGTTGTTACAAAATAATCAATGAATAACACCCACATTTTAACGCACATCATAATCTTGTAAATCTGTGCAAAATTTAAAGTTGTATAGGATCGTGTTGATGTTCCAGGCAATGATATTGGGGATGGCAGTTTTATAACTATGTCATTTAAATTAATTGCACTTGCATCTGCAGATTCTGGGAAAATGAAGTTCCATAATTTACCCTTTCTTCTTAGAAAAGACACATTAATTTCTTTCTTTCCCATCCTATCAATTTGACCAATATAATGAATTGGCTTGGATCCTACAAAATTTTTTGCAAGGAATTTCACCAGTACAAAATCATTAACCTGCAATGCATCTGTTGATGGATCAAATATCTTTAGCTTTTGATACAAGTCAATATCATCGTATGATTCACATTCTGAATTGCTGTCCACATTAAAATCTAAACTTCTTTCAGAGTCACTATCTGAATCAATTTTTATATTATATTTAGCCTTTTTAGCTGCTAAGGCTGAATGCTTCTTTTTTGCTTTCTGTTGATTCGCTTTGTCTTGAATGAGATTTTTTTCAGGGGTAGAAGTTAAAATGCGTGTTTTACCACATTTCCTACCTCTTCGTTTTATAGCATATTTTCTATTGTATTTAGGCAATGGTCTGAGAGATTCTGGTGTCGTTAATGAACTTCCATTTGGTAACAAAGTTGTCTGTAGATCACATATCAAAGATTGTTGTTGATTCATACATAATGTACCAGACAGATCTGCTTCATCAGATACCGTAACAGATTCTTGACTATCCAAATCTTTTCTTGCAAGTTCAGCAGAAGGACTTGAATTCACTACATTTGATTCCGTCTTATGTTCCTGAGTCACTTGTGATGGCAAAAAATCATTTTTATCGAAAATGTTGTGATTGATAGGCCATATGCCTGCAGATTTAAATCCACTTAAAATGTTCTTAATTGTAAATGAAGCTTTGTAAGCAAAATTTGATATTTCTGGAATATCATATATTGTGAGTCTCTTTCCGGGGTTATTCATCATCCAATCATTCATTGCAGATTTTACATTGGCTTTGAAAGCACCAAATACTGCAACATCAAGTGGCTGTAGTCGATGTGATGTGTGAGGTGGAAAAGTCAACAATTCAATTCCATTTTCTCTACAATATAAAATAGCTTCTAGTGCTGTATGGCTTTCATGATTATCCAGGATAATTAAAACTGGATGCTCTTTTGAACTTCTGGAGTGCTTCTGAAAGTGTTTTAAAGTCTCAAGAAAAATGTCTCCATTCATCCATCCACTAGGAGTAGCACAACCTTTACTACCGGGAGGAGCACCTTTCAAAAAATAGTCCTTGTATTTATGTCTGGGAAATATAAAAACTGGTGGAAGAGAATTTCCAATGGCATTGACAATTGAACACATTGTAACTAATTGCCCTCTTTCAGATGATGCTGCTTGTGCAACTTGCTTTTGTCCACGTTGCGAAATCACTTTAGGAGGATCCATTACAGTAGTAATTCCAGTTTCATCTAAGTTGTATATATTTTCAGGAGTAAAATGGTATTTTGACATGACTGTGTCATAATTATCCATAAAAGCTTTAACTGCAGCAGCAGTAAAAGCTGAAGCTCGCCCTACACTTGTTTTCTCTGGTTTTCGTAGTGAAAGTTCAGTATGACGATGCATAAAGTGTTGTAACCAATCAATACCTGCCATTTTATTTTCTACCCAACTTTCAGGAATAAAAATTTTCAAATGATTTGCATATTGGTATGCAAAATTTCTGGTATTTGCACAGGTTAAACCATAATTCAATTGAGAACATGAAATCAAATAATTTCGCAACAAGAGTTCTTGTTCAGCTGTGAAGATCTGTTGAGATGTATATTTGGACTGGAACTTACAATTTATATTTGTTACACAATCAGTCTTGTTTTTTCTCACCTTTTTCAATCTATTAAATAATGTTGATTTTGATAGATCATATTTTAAAGCAGCATCTCTCACAGAAACTTTATTTTTCACAATATCATCTATTGCTTTTTCCATATTTTCTTCTGAAATTTTAGTCCTTTCAGTTTTTGGTTTATAATTTCTCACCATTTTCCTGTATTATAAGAATATCTGAAAAAGAAATTGATAAATAATTAACATAACTATAAAAATAAATAACAAATAGAAAAAACATATAAGAAAGCTATTAAAATATGTTACATTGGTATTAGAAAATGAAATTTATAGGCTAGAATATCTATTCAATAATTATTAATAAAATAAATTTATGAACTAGAATATTTGTATTAAATAAACAAGAATAAAAATAAATTTAGAATATCAACTAGCATACAACTATGAAAAAAAAATAACAAATAGTAAAAATGTATAAAAGAACACTATTAAAATTTATGTTATATTGGTATTAGAAAATTAAATTGATAAACCAGAATATATGTTCAATTTATATTAGTAATAAATAAATTCATGAACTAGAGCATTTGTATTAAATAAACAAGAATAAAAATAAATTTAGAATATCAGTTAGCCTAACTATAAAAATATATATGTATATATATGACAAAGCTATTAAAATATATGTTATATTGGTATTAGAAAATGAAATTAATAAATTAGAATTTATATTAGAAAAATAAATTCATGAACTAGAATATTTGTATCAAATAAGAATGAAATTAAATTTGGAGTATCAGTTAACATAACTAAATAAATAGTGTAAACTAGCAAACAAACAAAGAAAAAAAGAAAATCATTAAAATATCTATTAATTTCATAAAAAAAAAAAAAAAAAAAAAAAAAAAAAAAAAAAAAAATTGATAAACTAGAATATCAATTAGTAGAACTAAAAAAGAAATACATAAATAATTAGCAAATTAGAAATCTTAAAAGAAAAGCTATTAATATATCTATGAGATTCATATTAAAACTGGATGGAGGCAGATTGAGACTGTCCCAATGTACCCCATGCATTACTGTCCCAATGTGCCCCAATAGGTCATTATTAAAACAAATGGTTAGGCCTAATTTTCTAGAGCACATGGAATAATGATTTATGGTGGAAATGAAAGCTAAATGTTTATAAAAGCATAATATATATCTAGAATTTTAAATAATTTTTCCCATAAAATTTAATACCAACATTTAATGAGTTTTAAAAATTTACTTTTGATGTGATAAAATAGACTTACCTTACTCACAGACAGCAGACTTGAATGAATGAGCTGGAAACACAGGTGCAAGCATATATCAGTAGCGCCATCTAGTGTGAATTTTTACAAAATTTATTTTGCAATAATAAAGGAATTAGAGCCTTTGTCCCAATGTGCCCCCACTTCCCCTACCTCTGAGCTACAACCCATGGATATGGGAATTATCCGGTCTTTTAAAATTGAACATTTGAAACTTTTTATCAGGAAAATTCTTCACAATATGGAAGAAAACTCGCAGAAAAAAAAGGTGGAAATTTTCTGAACATTCTCGAAGCGATGAGTTTCGTGCGCCAGTTGTAGAACATAGTTACTAAACGCACTATCAGTAATTGCTTTTCAGAAGCAGGTTTCCAGCTGGAAAATGCAGTGGAAAATCTACATGACATCAGTGAAAATGATGAAACAATAACTGAATGGGAGGAAATTTCTTCTGATTGTCAATTTTCTGAATATGTATCTTGTGATGCAGAACTATCTACATGCGAAAATGTACATGACAGTGAGGTTATTAATAGCAGTAGTAATGGATCTGAACAAGAAGATGAAATAGAGATAAAAAATGCAACATTCAAAGAAGCAGTTAGCAGTTTGGATACTTTGAAACTATATTTGATGGCTCATGATGTTGATGACACTGTTTTCACAGCTTTAGAGAAAATAGATAAAGAAGTTTTGAATACAAAATCGAAACAAACCAAACAAACATCGATAAAAGATTTTTTCTTTTTCAATAAAATAATTTACTATTTATAAAATTTAAATAAATGCAATTTTGGCTTAATTATAATGCTTGTGCTTTATTAGTAGTACATAAGAAAAGAAAGTGTATGTATTTTTTTAAAGCAACAAATGTTTAACATTATTATTAAGGTAAGTGAGCATTGTTCTTTTTATTTATACCCTTTTTTTAACTTGTTCTATTGTATAAAAAAATTCCTTTGAGTATCCCAATTTAAGGAACAAAGTTGTTAAATTGGGGTTCGACTGTAGTTCATTTACAGGACACACAACAGAATTACATTACATTATGTTCTGTGGGGAAAAATCATTTGCATTGCATTTTATTGATGTTACAATATTTGAAATTAATGTGAATGTACAATGAGTATCATTTAGAGTTCAATTACAGGAACGTACAAAATAATTCCTTTACATTATGATCTATGGGGGAGAAATCGTTTATGGTGCATTTTGAATATCTTATGATACCTGTTATGATCACTAAAGTTTAATATAACTTATTTTCTAAATATTATGCAGTGCGTAGGATTGATCGTTGTACAAGATAGTAGGATTTATCGTTGTCTCTTGATGTACAAAAGAAATTCGGTTAAAGGGCTGACTATGATCGGTCATTACTAGAAGTGCTTTTCTGCTGTGATATGCAATTTTATGTAATTTTTAGTGTGCTACATTTTGTTTACAAATTCTGTAGATCCTATACAGGGCTGCACGAAAAACTTCAAATAGGGACAGCTATTGCTGAAAATAGATTTTTACTGAGTTATGTAATTTTTTAAATTGCGTATTTAGGTATCTCATTTCATCGTATGAAAAAAAATTAAATTTAGTGTTGGAAAGTGTTTTATACTCTATGACGGATGCGTGATTTTACGTTATTGTTTAATTTGAAAATGCACAAATACATATAACAGACATAAAAAAAAAATTTCCCATTTAGCTGGGGTTAATTATTTTGACCATCTGTAAATTATCTTAGGGCTGTTACAAATGCAATTTTGAAGCTGTCAAATTACATTTCTTTTTTTATAAGGCTACTTCACTCAGGCGAAAACACCCGCTCGCTAATGTTAATCCTATGAGGGAAATAATTTACAATATCTTGTTCGCATTGGATAGCTGAAGTGAATCTCTATGCACGCTCCTGTGTACTTTTTTGATTTCGAAATAGCCACAATTTTTCGCATTGCAATCACAATTATTTGTCATATTTTCTTTTTTTTAGATGAATTCTCATAAGCAAATTTTATTAATTGACATAATTTCTCTAAAGTATGTGTTTTTTTTTATAAGAGTTTCACTAAAGTTTTCTTTGTAATTTTCTGTCACTAGGTGCTCCTGACGGACTTCTTGTGTACCACATTTTAAGAGTGGTGAAGTATTTTGTTGAGAAGAATTTTATCAAATATGTAATGTATGATGGGGTGTTACAGATTCTCATATCTTTAGTTGAAGTAAGATTATAAAGTGATCATACTTTTATATTTGAATTTGTTAATTAATATAAAATTTATTTTAATGAAATATTCCAAATGTGTACTGTAATTCCATAAAATCTGTTAGAATAGATATTAGAATAGAATCTATATGCCTGCTAAATCCTCCTCCTACAAGGACAGGGTGGGGGCAATTGTTCCTTCTTGGATTTTTATATTTAAATAACAATTTTGCTAATTTTAAACTTTTTTGATGATTTTGAAAAATATAATAAAAGTGTATTCAGCTCTAGTGACTTAAAATATTTAAATGTTAGGTAATAAAAGAACTAACAACTTTTCATCAGAGCCTGTACTTTTCTAAACCATTTGTAAAAGACAATTTTTAGTTCTATTGCTCTCCTAATTTAAAAAAAAAAAAAAAAATTCCTAACTGTTTAATTTTTTTATTATGAAAAAGGTCTGTAAAAGTATACTTTTGAATTTTTAATAGTTGTAATATTTCTGTAATGCTTTTAAAATTGATAGATTTAAAAATTGTTTTGCGTGAGGGGAGTTCTGGCAAAAAATTCTTAGCTTAGCTTATTTCATGTGTATATTCACCATTAAAATACAGATGTAAATCCTTGAAGTTATAAAAGCAGAACTCTGCTTCCTGCAAAAAATTGAAAATAAATTAAAGTTTATTTCTAAATTTTTGCTAGAATAGTTTATCATACAGATCTTGATAATGGTGTCGTTTGTGCATTCGAAACATGTAGATCATCATATTAAAAGGTTTTTATAATACTTTTTGTCTTCTGTTTTTATCACTTTAAACATTTACATTTGTATTTTAATGGTGATTAGTGATTTTATTATATATTCTTCATTTTAAACAAGTAGGAAATTGTATGTTAAACGTGACAAGTGAGGTGTGTTCGTATTATGACTAGTTTTACAATGTAAAAAGATTGTTGTTTTTATTTCAATGAAATGAGCATGTCTTTTTTTTTTCTTATTACATATGCCACATTTACAGATGTAAATTTTTTTTTCGACACCATGCAAAATTCACCAGAGAGATCATGCTTTGCGAATGATTACCTCCATGGTTTAATATTTCTGTGGCTCACGATGAACGAATCTCTTGTGTTTATTTACTTTAATGGATTGAGTTATTTGGCTGTTAACCAAATTTCGACTGAAGTTATGTTCGAATAAATACATTTTTGAATGTAACACATCTCTCAAGCAAAAAAAATTTTTAAGCGATCTTTCTAAAAATATAACTTTTATGCAGTTTTATTCAAAAAAATAATTTTGAATAAAAATGGTGCCTGGCATATGAAAAAAGAAGTGGTTAGCCCGTATTTGTTTTCCTCAGTCACATGACTTGCCCTTTTATTATATACATTACGTAACGATAGGATTTAATAGAATAAAGAAAACTTTTATTAATATCTTTTTTAAGTTTTGATTCGATTTTCATAAAATTTGAAACGACTCGGCAAAATTCTGCAACGATTATATATATTAAATTTCAAGTCATTCGGTTGGGTAGTTTTTGCACTGTTATATGCAGACAGATGGACGTACCAGACGACGACTATAGGTGATACTTATTTATATAATTACGAACGCACCTAAAAATGTTGTACTCCTTGGATTTTCTTCTGTGGCACCCACACCTATATGCAAGAAAAACTTGTCTTAAGTGAAAAATATTCATGGTTTTAAGTTAATAAAGGGGCACAACCGTGCATAACTAGTTATCTCTTTAAGAGGGAATCTGTTCAACACTAAAGTGGAATCTCAATCCTCTCATATTTTGTAAAAAATAATCTATTAATATTGAGGAGAGGATTTTAAATCACGGGAGAAAAATTCTAGAATGACTTTCAGACTAGAATTTCCTTCCAGCACAGGTGTTGCTAAGAGGGGACAGACGAGGGGCAATTCTCCTCCCTCACTTTTCACATTCAATTTATTCTTCACAGTGACTTAAAATAATTAATCACTAAAGGAAAGAGGAACTAAACATTTTTCATCAAGTGGGTTGTGCCTCGCTAACCCCCCTGATTTTATTTCAGTTTTTCTTTTTTATGTTCATATGTTCAAAATTTATCTTAAACAGGTTGGTAGAGGGAAAGAATAATTGTTTCAGTTCTCCTTTTTTTTTTTAAAAAAAAACATTGGTAGAAATTTATTTTGTAATATTTAGTAATTTTAATTAAATTTCTATATTGCTTTTTATGTTGATATGTTTCAAAAATTGTCTTGTGATTGAGGATACAGGCCAAATAAATCCTTGGATTAGCTCATTTTATGTTTAAAATTTTTATTGTATAAAATGCAGCCAAGGCTGCAGGCCACAGTAAAGATGGGAATTCTGCTCCAATTGCTTCAAAAATGGAAATTTTGTGTTTTGAAAGCTAGAAATAATAATAATAATATGGAGCGACTGTCTTCAATTTTCCAAACACTTTATCGAATACTTTCCATTCAGATACCAGATATTCCCAAACTGAGAAAGTATACTACACAACATATGCAATTTATCTCATTAAAGCACTTCAATTCTAGAGCTGATCTTCCATAATCGGATTCACAGCCGTAGTTGCTGTCAAACATAAGCAATCCTCGCCACAATTAATTTCAAGTGCATGATAATTACAATTTGTTTTTATCGCAGTCTCACTATGTATGAGTTGAACATTACTTAAGACTTTTTACTTTAAAGATTTACTAGATAACCTTAAAAGTAACCCAAATTTATTAAAGTTAGTCAAAAAATTTTAACTTCTCCAATTTATTGCTTACCTGTTTTGGTGCTACAATTTATTGCACACCTCCTCACTTTTCAACTTCAAAAATTGCTCCAAGCTGAATTTTACCACTACTTACAAGCATATTTGTTCCAAAATCTTGCCCCTCCCTCCATTTCATTCTGCTGACACCCATGCCTTCCACTAATACAAGCTCTATCATCAAAAGCAGATATATTTTTTAAAGAACTAGAAACTGGGATTTTGATATTATCGACATTAAAAGAGAAAATTCCTGTTTTATTTCTAATTGCTGTGGTGAAGGCATAAATTAGAGTAGTTTCTATAAAAGCATAGCCAACATATTTTAGATCATCAGAGTTTTTCAAGAACAAGGAAGATTGGTTTATTGTGTATCTAAGATATACTGTTATCCTAGTTATAATAACAGATGTGCACACTGCTTTTTAAAATAGTTTATTTTTGATACAATGTGATAAATAATGATAATAAAATAATGGTCAAAAAGATTGATAGTTGATATATATTTTTCTTTATTCTGTATTGTGATTATTGGATATTTATAAAAGTTCAATTATATGTGTATAATATGTTTTCTGCTGGTAATAGATGTTTCTTTTTAAAGGTATGAAATAATATATAAATGGAAAGTTTTATTATTTTCTTTGAATCACTTATCGGCAATAATAGGCATGACATTAAAACATAATTATAAGATGTGTCCTTGGATTAATTGATTTTTAAAGCTTTCAGATAAGTGTGCAGATATTAACCCTTAGGCCATTGAGATTTTGCCTTTTGGTTCATTCTCTAGTGTTTTTTTCTTTCTTAAGATCGTTTTGCCAGACATTCGAAAGCGCGAATTCAATATAGTTAAGTGGTTATTTGGTGAATTACTTGATGTTCTTATAAAAGGAAATCATGGTGGAGCAGTTCTCTGGAACAGAAGACAATTTTGTCCATTGCCTTGCATTGTCCAAATCACCTGAATCATCGTCACTTTCTGAATTTAGAGTTAGAAAATGATGCATTGCTAAAACTATCATCACTTTTGCCATCAAATAAATCTGAATAATCACTTGAAAGGTCAGTTCGAATAGAATACACTTTAGTTTTCGAACACTCGAAAATGATGTCATTTAGAATATTCTAAAAGCATTTGTAATGTTCAAAACAATGCACAAAACACTGAAAAAAATTCAGATAGATGCATGCAGTGCATTCGTAACTTTAGGGGATAGTTTCATATGGACACGCTGAGTGTGTTCGTAATGGCCTAGGGGTTAAAACAAAATTTGCCACCAAACACGTTAACTTAAATAATAATGGAAGATCAAAATGACTCTTTATTTAGTCAGAAAATAAAATCAACAAATTTCAACAAGTTACACACTGTTCTTTTTCCCATTTAATCAATGTTAATTTTTTTATGCCAGCTAAAATAGATTAATGGATTATGCACAGAGACAGCCAAAAAAAAAAAAAACAAGTGAGTAAGTGCAGGGCTCCCAAATGGTCCCCCTTTTCAGAAAAAGGTCCCCTTTAGTGTGTTTTGGTCCCCTTAGTCCCCTTTTCATGACTGGAAAAAAAATTGCTAATGTGGAAAAAATTCCGCAAAATGCAAAAAACTTTAAAAATTGTTGAAAGTTAAAAAATTGTACAAAGTTTATTATAACGGGCTCAAACATTGTAATCAGAATTCTTTCACGAATGTCAAAAAATTGCCATGGAATTTAGAAAAACATAAAAGAATACATTGGAAATCTCATTAGAAATCACTAAAAATTCAAAAATCTACAAGAATAAATCTACTGTCATAAAATCACTGCAAAACTCAAATTGCATAAAAAATTAGCCAAAAGTCAAAAATCGCTGCACGAATTCCAAATAAATTTTATTGAAAGAAGGACAAAATTTATTAAACTGGGCAAAAGATTGAAACTGGATTCCCCCTAAGCAGAATATGCTTAAAAGTGCGACATACATCGCAGAACAACGGGCTTCTCTGCAGAACATTTAAAATTCTCAATTTCAACGAAATTCGTCATTCAGTTGTTATAAAAAAAAAAAAAAAAAGAAGGTGTGAAATTCGTCAGACTAGCATTGTAAAAAAATCACGAAATTCTTTAATCGTTCATGTAAAAATGTGAAATTCATCAATCGGTCGCGGGGGGAAAAAATTGCAAAATTAAACAGTCGATTGTGAAATTCTTCAGCGGGTTGCAGAAAAAAAATGCGAAATTCATCGATCACTTGTGGAAAATAAACTGCGATTTTCAATAATCAGTCGCAAGAAAAAGCCACAAAATGTCAATCGGTTGACATTTAAAAAAAAAAAAAAACCTCTGATTTGAATTAGATTAGATGCTAGATAAAAATGAAAAATGTGTTTCATTTTACAAAATTGCTGGAGGAAATCGATTAACCCTTTCAGGTGCAAGCACTTGTGCTCCTGTAATTTTGAATTCCCACCGGAATTTAGGAAAGAATTTAGTTCAAAATAAGAATAAGCAATTTTTCAACTTTTTCTCGTCAAAGTTAAAAAAGTAAAATTTAATTAAAAGTTTTTGATTTGAATTGGATTAAAATTAGGTAATATATAATATATACCACCGTCCCTCAAAGGGTTAAAATAAAAGGAATACAAATTGTGGCAACTATGCTTTTCCTTCGTTTTTGTTTACAAAATCTCTGGTAGTGATTAATTTTTTTAAAAAAACACGAAGGTTAGCAACTATGCTTTTGTGCATGCCTTCATGCGATTCATTTGAATGAAAAAATCCTTCAATATGCCCATCACCATTATAAATAGTATATATATAAAATTATATTATAAATAGTATATGTATACAAAAATACAGTGCATGCCTGAATGATTAATTCGTATGAAAAAATCATTCAGTATGCCCATCACTATTATAAATAGGGATGGGCATACTGAAAAATATAAATAGTGATGGGCATACTGAAGGATTTTTTTCATTCAAATGAATCATTCGGCATACACAAAAGCATAATTGCTAACCTTTGTGTTTTTTTTTTTTAATTAATCACTACCAGATATTTTGTAAACAAAAACGAAGGAAAATCGTAGTTGCCAAAATTCGTATTCCTTTTAATCCATTTCCTCCAGCAATTTTGTAAAACGAAGCATGGTGCATGCCTGAATGATTCATTCGAATAATCAAAATAATCATTATGCCCATCACTAATGTGGTGTTCTCCTCCTATTTTATGTGACATGCGGCATCACAATTGGCAAGAATAAACATGATGGCACACATATGCATTACTGGCATAAAATCACATTGTTTGACAACATTTTGTCTTATGTAAATGGTTGACAAAAAAAAGTACACCAAATTTTGTTTATGTTTCACATATGAACTTTCTTCTTACATTTTTATTCTTTTTGCAGGAACGGTGCAGCGATAAGACGATGAAGCATCAACCTATGTATCAGCAAATATATAGCATTTTAGATCAGTACTGAGACTATCTGTTTTTCATTATTATTATTTTTTTTTTATAAAACAATGTAAAAGTGTTTTGTTTTCTTTAAAACAAGAATAAAGAAAGATTTGATTTATAGTTTTCATTTCTATCTGAAAAACATATTCACTTTAATTTCTTTGATCTTATCCAAATATTATTATATATTCCATTACTATTGTTTTACAGTTTTTTTTTTACTTGGGGGATCTTACTGTAATCATTATTTCGTTATTGAAATTACAGTAGATTCTGTTTAAATGACTCCATCTACTACCTTGATTTGTCTTGATAAAACAGCTATGCCAATTATCAGAAGTAAAAGTTAATGACATTTTGTCCCATTTAAATTGGGACTTAAATAACCA
Organism: Maratus michaelseni; assembly: GCA_963931845.1. Taxonomy (NCBI): domain Eukaryota; kingdom Metazoa; phylum Arthropoda; class Arachnida; order Araneae; family Salticidae; genus Maratus; species Maratus michaelseni. The sequence goes on along the minus strand of OZ007590.1, from coordinate 378,179,936 downwards.
GAATCTACTGTATCTATTTTTTTATATTTAGAGCCTATGCTAGTCGCGTGAAGAAACGCTCAAGCTAATGTTGTCTATAGGAAGGTTCTAACGCGATTTCTTGCTCGCATTTTAATATTTTTAAATGATTTTTTTTGCATAGGATAGCTGAGGTCGATCTCTAACGTTGTTAGTTTTCACTTTTTTGATTTTGGTGACAGTTTTTTTATAAGCGGACATTTTCAATTTTGGAACCGGTTCTGAAAACGAAAGTACCTTTATATAAAAAAACTGGAACCAAAATCGAAAAAGTAAAAACTAACAACGTTAGAAATCGACCTCAGCTATTATATGAAAAAAAAAAATCATTTAAAAATATTAAAATGAGAGTGAGAAATCGCGCTAGAACCTCCCCATAGACTTAACATTAGCTTGAATGTTTCTTCCTGTGACTAGTGTAGGCTCTTAAATAAAACAAAGTACAAATGTTTGTTTGAACAAAATAAGGTACTAAGGTACAAAAAAAAAAAAAAAAAAAATTTATAATTCTCATTTCTGTCTGAAAAAAAATATATATTCACTAATTTTAATGGCATGTGTTCCTTTTTCTTTTTTGCCGACTGTACATACATAAACAAATTAAATTAGAATTAGTGTCTGATAAATATAAAACTCATCTAAATAAAAAAAACTAGTCGTTGGGGGCCACCGTAATACTTGCCCATCATGGATATGCATAATATTAAAATTAAATTGTGGCTTGATGACGTCATAAACTTTAAAGCGAGACTAACGAAACAGACAGGCTACCGCGGTGCATTCCACTTATCTTTTTTTACAGACCGCTAGAGTGACGCGATGCTCTTTTCGTACACCTGCATTGGTGGATTCGAGCAACACTTGACTCCCGCGGTCTGTAAAAAAAGATACGCATAAAGCACCGCAGTAGCCTTTCTTTTTCGTTAGCCTCGCTTTAAAGGCTCGATTACTGAATTGCTTGAAACAGGTTTTTCCTTATAACTCCAAGAATAATTATCCTATTAACTAGCGGTTTATTGCATCTGATTAAGCGTCAAATTTCCAATTAAAATATATCTTTGAAGTGAAATTTGGATGAAATACAGGGTCATGAAAAATCGAAGAGTGTGGAAAATAGAATTCCAAATATCTCCGCAACTAATTATCCGATCGGCTTTATGCAAAATTTGTTTTTTTATTGTCTTTTATATTCATTTCTTAAAATAAACAATTTTGTAAATGTTTATATACCTTTTATCAGAACGAATATTTCGAGAGTCCGAAAAATCCGGTTAATCGAGATTATTGAAATGAAATAGGCTTCTTCCCATTGTTACATACTAATTACATACCAAATTGCAAGTCTCTATCTCAATTTTTTCGTTAGATAGAGCGTTTACAGACACACAGACAGACGGCAAAAAATTTTTTCTAAAAATATGTTTTTCGGAATCAAAGTGTCTGAAACGTGTAAATCCGTCAAAAAAAAAAAAAAATTCTATTTTCAAAACGATTACAAGAATTACCCTATACTATGTATGATGGGTAAGTAATAATGGGATTTTTTTTTAAACCAATCTATATCTCTGAAATTCTGACAGGTACGCTTTTGTCCTAGCAATTAACTGCCTTCATGATTTTTTTTTTTTTTTTTTTTAATCCCTGATTGTATATGTAGAAAATGAATCATGAGATTGATTCTATCAAAATTTGATGGGATGAAAATTTTAAGAACTTATAATAAACATACTAAAATAATTACAGTAGAAGAATCAATGTTACATTAGCTAATCTAAATCAAAAAATAAATATTTTGAACTATAATTACTAAAATAGGATTGTCTTAATATCTATTAATTTACTTTTCACATTATTGAAAAACTAAACTTTGTTCATCTATAATTTATGCCAGTGACATGCAAAAGAAAAAAAGTATCCCGCAATCAAGGATTGCACTGGAAATTTTTGGATTTAACTAGAAAAACGCAGCCAAATTTATTAAGTTTTTGAAGTCCAGAATTTTTTTTTTTTTTTTTTTTTTTAAACATTAATCTTCTGTAATATTGGGTTACTTCCAAGCAATTGACATCATGACTGCAATGTCCTTTAAAATAGATCCAACCGCCACTAAAGATTTTAAACAACACTTTTATACCAATCACACTTTCTCAAATATGGCACTTTGACGTTAAAGTGAAACCTGTTAACAAAAAGAAATATTAAAAAAATGTCTAGGGTTTTTTTTTTTTTTTTTTATTAAAATTTTATATCTATTCCCTACAAAATAAAATTAAAATGAATAATTTGGAAATTTTATATTAGATTTTTTTTAAATTGCGATTTGACTATTCATAAAACGTCAAACAAAATTTTATTTAATGACAATTAGAACATACAGATATTGAGACTAGGATTGTCTTAATAAACCTTCAGAAACTCTGAATCCATACTAGCAGGGACCTATAGAATAAGATCAAGATGAGCTCTATCAATTTTAACTTCACTCAGTTGATAATAAAGATCTGCTTAAATAAGACGATAGTGTTAAACATTTCATAGGAATTATAAATAATTTCATATTATGCAAATGTATATATTAGTTACCTGAAGATTAATTATTTTCATCATACAAAATATCATATTATCAGTATTTGGAAAGAATTATTACATTTGCTTCGTCTATTCCAGGTGATAAAAATTTGACCTATTCTTAGGCTAAATTTAAAAAAAAATTGTTGTAATTTCAATGGCAGGTTTTCCAGTTTCCTGTTGGCTGACTGCACATACATGAACAAATTCAATTAGAATCAGTGCCTGATAAATATAAAGCTCGTCTAAATAAAAAATTGGATTTTTCTTTTTTTGCCAATCTACAGGGTGGGCCAAAAGTCCCACATCATAGGAGTTTTTAATTATTTTTTTTGAATTTGTTGGTGAAAGTTTCCTATGAATTACTATGAATGTACTGTAATATTTAAATCATCTCTCTATAATGTAAAAAAAGTCCTGCATCATAAGAAACTTTCACCTACAAATTAAAAATAAATAAAAAACTCCTATGATGCGGGACTTTTGGCCCACCCTGTAAATCTCTGAAATTCTGCCAGGTACACTTTTGTCATAACAGCGAAAGGTCTTCACGATTTTTATCCCTGAATGTATATGTAACAAATGAATCATTATGAGATAGAATCCATCAAAATTCCACTCTTTCTGATGAAGAAAATAAACTGTTTCAATTTGGCAGATTGCCTCTAACCATTTTGCGAATTAGCCATTCAATTTAAAACGAAGTTGGCCAATTTTGGGCTTTGGCCGTAACATATATATTTAAATATTACTCTTTACTTTTATTTATATTTTATTTTCTACTTTTAGTGTTTAAAATATTCCATTTTCACTGTCAGTTGGCCTATTTTAGTGAGCATGGTTTGATGCATCAACTCCATTGCTTAACTAGTATATATTTAGTGATTTATCACTTGTGACCAGTGTTGAATTCAGACACTTTTTCCCGGGAGGGATTTCTGAGGCTCCGGGGGGGACATTATAAACTTCTGGGAGGGAAATTGCACTTTTTGACCATTGAAAGTATAAAATCTCAAATCTTCCGGGGGGGACATTTCAAAGCTCCGGGGGGGAATGTCACCCCCTGAATTCAACACTGCTTGTGATTGGATAATGGAAAAATACCTTAAAATTAATTTATTAATTGATAATTAACACCTTAACTGCCAATGAAATCCAACAAGATGCCCAGTGCCTTATTTTATAAGAGAATTCTGAGAATAAATAGGACAAATATATCTTTTCTGGCATAGCGATAACAAAATACAGATGTTACTGTGTGCAAAATATGGAATTGGTAATGAAAAATGGCATATTGGCACGCAGGTTTGCCAAACCTGTAGAAGAGGGATATGTTCCCTGAAGGCGTATATATACACCCGTGGCAGTTAAGGGGTTAAGTTCTAAAAATATGAAATGCATACTGTCATCTTAAATACACCTATGTACATATTTTTTTTATAATTGGTGGAAGCTTGCAGTCTACGAGCTACACTTGGCAATGCCCATCCGGACCCTGCAAGCTCTAAATGCATGCTTATTTGCTGTTTTAAAACGATTACCCCATTATGTATGATTATATTATCACCACCAGTGATGTAAAATATCCAGCTATTTTTTTCTTTAATTAAACATAGCTGTGAAAAACTCTTATATTGCTATTAGTTATGATGGATTAGTGTAAAAGAAAGAAACAATTTAGAACTTTAGACTTCTTACGACTATTAAATTTTAAAGAAACTCACCATTTTACATTTAAAAATGAATTTAAATCTATTTTTTTATTTTAATGAAGGATGTAAAAAACTAATAAATGAATTTAATAGGAGTTCCAGATTTTAAACCTTCATAATTCCTAAATTAATTGACCGAATGACTTTCCATTTTTTATCCTTAACTACAATTTACAGAAAAAGTCAAATGTCAAAATTAAGTGCTCGAATTGAAATTTCATAGTACAAGACTTCCTGAACTTTTTTTTAAACATAAACTGAAGGAGAAAACTAATACATTGTTTTATTTTCTTAAATTTGTCCTGAATAAGTTTGTCTTTATTTTTTTCTAATAACGATACAGGAAGTAGTTCCAAGACCATATATACATATATATACTAGATTTTTTTTTTTTTATATATTAAATGAATCTTGGGGTTAATTTGATTGAAGGAATTAAACTTCTACAATTGGTTTAAAAATTGATAACATTTTTTCAACACGAAAAACACATAATCAAAAAGTTTTGTTGGTAGCTATTAGACAACTGAGCTTTTTCACTATCATAATTTGTATAACTTATTATCTTTTATGCTTGTAATTTTTTATAGTTCTTTGGCATCTGTCAACAATGCTGCTATCATATTTAAAGCATTGTAACCTATGATTTCAAGATTGACTTTTTACAGTGAAATATGAAAATACCCAATTTTGGGGTACTTACCCTTCCCACATCACTGATCACAACCAGTGCCAATCTTCTGTAATCCAGTCGCCATTCAATTAGCTTCGACTAGGGGATTTTTCAGTTCCTTGGGCCACATCAACCGCTGTCACAGCTGTTTTTGTGATTGATTTGTTTAAGGCTGTTCTCAAATCCAAAGGAGAAATTACTTTCACGAAAATGTGAAATAACATTTAATTTAATCAATTTTTTTTTCAGAAAGGCATGAAATTGGCAGGTGTTCTTATTAAGAAACTATGTAATCAAAACACATTTTTAGTTTTTTTTTTATATAAAAGGCAGAAAATTTCTCACAAAATACTGTCAATGTTTTGAACTGAATTCTTGCCACGAGCAAAGCAAAAAAAAGTGTTTGTCACGTGACATGAATTGCTTATAATTTGATAAGTAATTTATTTATCAAAAAATGGAAAACTCATTTAGATCCCAAATTGCGTCAAGAGTCATGTCTGTCAATCTTATAGCCTTTTCATTTAAAAATGTGTCAAAGTTTTGCGTTGTTGAGTAGGTCATTTGAGTACTCATCTTCAGTAAGACCAAATACACATTTGAAAATCAGCTTGTAAAAAATGCTACTGCCTCATGGACTTTTATTACATCTAGAAGAATTTTTTTTTATTTTTTAGACTCTATAAAAAATTGTTTTAAATAAGGTAGAATTAAACCACAAAATGCTTTTCGCACATAATATAATTATTTTAAAGTTTTCTTTATTTTTATGTATATATATATATTGACCTGTTCATATTTTTCCATTGAAAAGTGTTTGGAAATATCATTGTTTGGGCTTTTTAAAATTTGGCAATTTGAAACATACATTTCTCTATAAAACTACCAGTTTTAATATGCAATGATTTTTGTAGGATAAACTGAGAAAATGAAAAGTCATTCAATCATGGCAGCAGCAGCATTAGTTGATTATTTTTTGAAAAGAGAGATTCTAGCATATCTGGAAGTGAGTGAGAAATATATTATAGAATTCCATCTTTGCATACAAAACTAAAAGTTAAATAAAAGAGCATTACAAGAGGGCCTGGTAAAGAAATTCATGACTCCATGCATTATTCTCTTGCAAGATTAATTTCAATTGCTATTATCATTTACTTGCTCTTGGATTTATTAAATGTTCAGTCCGTTTTAGGCTTTTATGACATTCTGTAACACATCGGCTGATAAGTTCCGGTTTGGCACACAGATGGTGTTGCAATCGCCAAACCGATGCCTTTTTTTAGTAAATACTAACCTTTAAAAGATAGGAGAAAAAATGTCATGACGATTCACAGTGTGGATAAAATGTTAGAGTGGTTGGTAAAGAGAAATCTCCCCCCCCTCCCTCTGACTGCTTATTGCATGATTTCTAGAGGCAAGACATTTGTAGAAAAATTTATATAATACACAATTTTTGAAGCAATTTTGTTTTAAAAATTCCACAGTTAAAGGGTGAAAATACAAATGATAAATTTCAAACACACAGTGATTTGATATATGTAATAAATAATAGAAGAGATACTGATCGATTACATATTGGTCGAGAGGATTTTGAGAAAAAAATTAAGCAGTCAGAATGAATTTTTTTTTCTACATAAATAATTGCAATTATTAAATTTAAATTATTTTCAGATGAAATATTACTTATTTAGTATCTAACAATGTTTATTTTTATCAACAAAAATGCATATACATATAAAATAAAATAAAAAACACTATTTAAACCAAACCCCCCCTTTTTTTTTTAAATGTTTGGTTTTTTGCCACAATTTTTTTGGAGCGAATGTAAATCTCAGAAGTTTTTTCATTTGTTTTTCTTAATATATTCGAAAATAGTACAAAAGAAAACAAACAGGCACACTTTAAAATCCAATTTACTTTCCAAGTACAGTATACTCTATTATCTGTACTCATTCTGGACTCTAAAAAAAAAAAAAAAATGATCAGGATCCATAAGCCGTAATTTTGGCCCATGAAATAAGACTAAAATTTGATTTTGTTATACTGACTTAATTATTTCACTTTTTAATATTACAAGGTACGATTTCCACAATATTTTTTGCATTTTGTTCGGATTTATATAACTTGCACAAGCTCAAAGTTCGTATTATTCGTAGTTTTTGATGAAAAATATGCAATTTCTCCTCATTTTACCTCTATTTTTAATATATTTCTTTATATTTTACTATGAGCGCAGCTTTGCAACACTTATTTTCACATATAATGTACATTTCGATGTATTTTATAATATATGTAAAGAAGAAAGTGTTGTACAATTGCGCTCATATAAATAATTGAGGTAAAATTAGGAGAAATTGCATATTTTTCATCAAAAACTACAAACTTTGAGCTTGTGCAAGTCATATAAATCCGAACAAAATGCAAAAAATATTGTTGAAATCCTACAGGATAAACCTTCTAATATTAAAAAGTGAAATAATTAAGTCAGTGTAACAAAATCTAATTTTAGTCATATTTCATGGGCCAAAAACACGGCTTATGGACCCTGATCCTTTAAAGAGAAACATTTTCACACTTATCATACCTGGGATCGATGTTGATGTGAATTAGAATCTTGTCTGGTTTAGCTGATAGTATTGTGAAGTACATAGAGGTAAAATCGAACGCTCTGGGAACTGTTTGATGGGGTAGAGTTGAAGGGGATGAGAAAGATCCGGAATGTTGTTTGTATAACAGTTTTTCAGCTGTCCTCTCTCACTTTCGCACATGTTTCTTAGTTTTTGCGTCTTGTTTATCATCAGTTAGTAGCATGAAATTTTTGTAATGATTTGTGTGAAACGAAAAATTTTAAATGTTAAACAAAATTTGGAAATACTTCAAAAACTCGATAATGGAGAATCAGATAGCAAATTAATAAAGGATTATCAAATTGGAGTACAAACTGTACGTGATATAGAGGATGTATGTACAAAGAGGATTTGATTATGATGACATTACTGTGATTCATAAAATATGTGTCGATATACAACAAGAAATGAACAAACAGCAGAAGCAAAGACACATTACAGATTTTTTTTTTTAACAAGTAAATGTTAAAAGGAAAATTCCTAGTTTGATGTCATACAGCATGCTAATGTAATTTTTATATTTTGTACTGATGTTGATTTTTTCCTTTAATAAAAAGAAGTTTTTGGATTATCCATGTTTTTCTATTGTCCGTGTGACCCCTCCTTGTGATTAATCCGGATAATCGGGAGTGCACGGTATAAGAAAGCCTGGCACTAAAAAGGGACAATTTTGTAGTACTGAAATTTCACAAAATTCAAAGTATTATTTAATAATGAGAATCAAGTTTCCATAAATTATTTTATCAAAAGTCCAACATTTCTCTTAAAAAAAAAAAAATAAAGCTGTTTCAGTAATCTTTACTAATAAAAGAAAGTTTCGCTCTGTGTGTGTGTCTGTTGGCGATGGCTAGCAAAATCTAGCCCACCTAGAAGCCTGCAAATTTAGATTTAGGTAGTCCAAACCCTCTCCTGGTGCACCTGAACCTCAGATTTTTAATATTTTGAAAATTAGAGTAGTTATTAACTAAAAACTGATCAAAGATCGCAAATAAAAAATCACTTTTTCGAAAAGAGTTCACGCATACCCAGAAGGCATTTATTCGTTCCTCCGTTAAAAGATGAAACAAAACGTGGATCATTCCATTTCTTAAGTTTTTCTAAATTCGCCATGGGCGAACGGCTCGAAATATGGAAAAACCGTCTAATTCTGAAAGAACATACTTTTACGTCTCGAACTATCTGGTTGGTTTGAAAAATTTTTACATTTAACCCTTTCAAAAAAAATAATCAAAAAACATCGAATTCATGTTTTTTATTTTCTCCTGTTTTCCGAACCTTGCATCCACCAGAATACAAAAGATACGGAAAAATGACGGTCACCAAATTAAAGATCTAAGTTTGTCCTTTTCAAAGCCACTATTGGTTTTTAAAAATATGAAAATTAACCCTTCGAAAAAGTATATTTTCTGTATGCCATTTTGCAGTTTTTGCAATTTTGGTAATTTTTAAAAATTTGCATCGGCAGTTCAGAGAAAGGTACAAAAAATTAAAAATACCAAACAATATCTACATTTATTCCTTTTTCGATATCTGTATTTGTTTTAGAAAAATACGAATATTAACCCTTTGAAAAAAATTCACGCGCAGGACTCACTTTTGCGAATTCCGATTTTCTGCGATATATAAAATCTGGCATCGGCTCTCTAAAATAACCAAAAAAAAAAAAAAAAACTCACCTAAAGACATCTACATTCTATCGGGTTCAAGCAGAAACCTTTAATTTTTTTAAAATGCACGTTAACCCTTTCGAAAACGTTTTTTACCGTAAGTCAATTTCACTTTTTAACTATTTCTCCTATCTTTAAAAATCCGAATCTGCGTTTATAAACAAGATACGAAAAACTAAAAATACTGCGCCTAATCTATATCCCTTTGTTTTTTAAAATCTGGTATCAGTTTTGAAAAATTTTAATTTTAACCCTCCGAAAAGAAGTCCTTTCCAAAACTCACTCACACGATTTTCATTTTTCGGTCCAGGTTTAAAAATCAGCATCAACTCAGGAAATGTGAGTACGGACAAACAGTAGACTCCAGATCATAGACGCGTTTTTAAAAATATCTACATTAACACTTTAGAAACCGATCGATTACGTAACCCACTTTTGCGATTTCTGATATTTTGGCAATGTTTACCCGTGGTTAAATTTCAATTCTGCTAGGGTCGAGTGTTCTGAAAAGGCCTCTTCCAGAACAGACTGCGCCCCCTGGCGGTGGAACGATAGGAGTATATCTGGTTCTATGGACCCGATTACGACGGGGTTTGGTTTAAGTTTCGTATAGAACAGATTATTAATATTTTTGGCCCGTGCACCGCCAGGCAGGTTAGCTAGTAATTAATAAATGTTTTATTTTTGGTAGTTCTGAATTTAGAAATATATATATATATATATATGAAACAATTATTAAAATATAAGTTTTTCAATCCTAAAACATATATGCATAAAAAAACAGCATTAAGTATGTGAATTTTCTTTTAACCTTTTGCTTAACACTGATTCTAAGATGCAATTTGTGTTTTTATGGAAGATGTTCAAATACATTGCTTAACACTGTCAGTTGATTTGATGCTAAGTGCGAATAACAGTGCTGCCAAATAACAACTAATCTTAAAACTTTTGTTTTACACTTGCGGTAAACTGATTACTTAAAAAGATAATCTCAAATTACTAGGAACAGAGTTCCTGCTAGGAAAAAAAAATTGTAGTTTTTTTTTTAAAGGTCAAAAAATTAATGAAGATACTCTTTTATAAGGATATACATAATTATAAACAAATTTGGCAGAGAACTATTTTCATTATTTGTCATAACATTGTTTTACTGGCAATTTAATGAATTTTCTTTAAAAAAAATAATAATGAAAGAATTGTTTTGTATGTTTAATGATAATGGTGAATTATTCAAATCAGAAATGTAATTTTACAATAAAACATTGTACTAAAGAAACATTTTATTTAACCTTATTTAAAATATTTCATTTCAGTGTAAAAACATAGAAAAAGAAAAATTTTTAATGTAGAGAGAAAAAGAAATATTTTGGAAAAGGAAAACAATTTCTGTAACAATGCTAATTTATTACAAATATTACTTTCAATTGACTGTTAGTATACAAATGACTAAATATATAACAGAGGTTAAGGTCACTGAGAAAGTGATCGAACTATTTGAATATTTTCCACCAACTAACCCTTCAGGAACTTCCTCACATATATATATGTTAATGTGTTAAGAATATGGAATAAATAGCAAATTTGATTTGTTCTTCAGTAAATTCATCAGTCTGTTCATATTGATTTTTCCTTTGATTCAAATCGAAAGATAAATGTTTGAAGATCATCTTGACTTGCTTTTATTATTTAAACACACATAAACTATGTTATTCGTTGCATTTTAATTCAAAGTAGTAACTGCCCAGATTATTTGTATAAAAAAAGTGTTGAAATCATCACATTGACAAGCATTTCACAAATTTTGGCTTGTAAATCACGCCAAAATGATGTTCACCAAATTGTAGAGATTTGACTTTTGTGATTTCATAAAAAAAGTTGGTCATTTTAGTCTGAAAAAGCTATCAAAATTCTGCTGTTATATTACATTGATTTTTAATTGTATACAAATATACATGCTTCAATATTTTTGTTTATAATTTTTTGAGAATGCATTTAAAAGAAACATTTGTTGTATGTAAGATTAACTTGGCACATCTTGCCTTGTAGGAGATCTGCTGAAAAAAAAAAAAAATTAAGTATTGGATGAAAGTTCATTCATTTAAAAAACAGTTTTTCTTGCTTACCTGAAATAAAGTATGGATAACTTGGCAAGTTGAGAGTACAAGAAAACACATGATAAATCTGATATATGATGAATTATAATTATTGTGCAATAAATATCAAGTGAAATATATGAAAATATTAAACATCTTGATATTTTGAATATAAGTATCGGAAATATATCATGATATGTATTGTCAAACTCTGTTCAGATGCAAGAAAAGACATTTTTCTAATCTTTCAACCTTCACCTAACATTTAATTTTTTTCAGCAGCTCTCTATCTATGAAAGACAGCACACTAACTATTAGGCAGTCAGAAAGACCAAGCAATGGGTATTTGAAGATGTGAAACTTCCATTAGAATCTTAGAAAACACATGCTGCTTCTGAGCAACAATGTCAAACAAAAGGTTCGTTGAAGTAACTAAAATATAAGAATAGAAAGTCATACAATATTGTTCAATTATTTTTCAAAATGAAATATTTATTTTGGAGTAAGGAATACCAGCTAATATCAGTACATAAAAATTTACATTAAACATACCTAAACTAAGAAATATTAATTTTTATTTACAGCAGTACCTTGTCGTACATCAAGCAGTTCTTTTTAAACAAATTTCTAAAAAAAAAGTGATGCATGTTTATAGATGCGTTATGGATTTGCAAAAAAATCTCGAACACTGAAATCACAGCTTTTAACATTAAAGGGAAAGAGTTTTAAAAACTTAACATATTTGAAATGGCATTCTTAGAATGTCATTGGTTTTACTCCTATTTTAAAATACTGTAAATATAAATATATAGTAATATAATAAATATAGAAAATGTATTCATAATCACTGAGTATTTGAGAGGATTTTTTAGGCCATATGGGGGAAAAAATAAAATATAAACAGTTCTTTCAACCCTTTGAGCATTTAAGCCGTCTTTATTCGTCACATAGTTCCTAAATTGAAAGAGCTAATGCAACAAAATATCAAAAATCATGTTGATTTTTTCCAGTGCATAAGATAAATAAATATATAAAGTATGTCAAAATACAATTTCTCATACCAGTGGTTTGCATAGCTATTATTCCATTAACCGTCAAACAGACATGCAAAAATATTGGCTTATGCTTAGAGGATTAAAAAAGAAAGAAAAAAAAAACACAAATTAACATTTTTTAAATAAATAACTTATAATTATTTGTAAAATATAATCAAAATGACAGCAGTATGCACAGTAAGTCCTTAAAAGAAATTTAATATATGCATAAGCATTTCTAACAAAATTTTAAATATTTAAAAAGCTTTTTAAATAAAACACTATAAATCAATAAAATTTCATGTGGATCAAAAAAGACACTGCAAATGAAAATTCTACAACAAATATACAATTGCTTTTACAAAGTTTTCTTTTTTTTTTTTTTCGTAAGAATTTTTGTTTTTACTAGGCCACCTTCCTATTTTGAAAATATAGTTAAGTGCAAATATTGTTTTTATTTTTTTAGGCAACATAATGATACTGATTAGTATTATCTTTGTCCCGTTGCAAATAGTCCCTATCTATAAGACTTTCAACACGCTTTTTCAGTTCAGCTGGTTTCACGGGGAACTTGAGTTGATCATATAATTCTGTAATGAGAAGGTTGTGGGACAGAGTTTTTCTCATTTTCATTATACGTACGATAGCAGCATCAATTTGATATTGACGATCCTGAAACACTCTCTCCTGAGTGATGGACTGCTCCTCTTGAGTTTCCTTCATCTGAATTTGATTTATTTTAATTCGGTAATATTTATTTTTAAAATCCCCATTGTACAAAAATTTGTCGTCATCTTCGACATCTTTGCCTTTAGGGGTTTTTTGCAACACTCTAGCTTTACCACAAGCTAAGGACTGAAGAGTTCTTCTCAATTCTCCATCCTCAATGCCAGTGGCCTGCTTTATTTCTTCAAAACTGTAGCTATCTTTATCGTTGAACAAAAGCAACACTAAGGCCTGAAAGAGAGAGACTTGAAGCTCTTTCATACCTGCAACAAAATTTGCTCGTAAAACACAGTGCCCTAAACTGGGCTGCCAGAGTAACTTCCGACCACTGTGTTTACCAAGATAGAACTTTTTGAACACCTCTTGATACTTTAACATTTCAGGAGGCATGTGAACCTCAACAGGAGGATAGGTTGGCCAATAACCCATAGTTAAAACATTAACAGATAAATCAATATTTCGAGGAATTTTTACATGTGATAAATGATGTTTAAAGGCAACCATCAATTCTTTGGATATTTCCATATCTTTAAACATTCCCTCCAGTTTACTAGTGAAAGCAGCTCCACATTCTTGTTTTAACTTAGACAACATGGATTTTTCAGCATCAACTGATGCACTCTTCCCTAACAACAATCTTTTTGCTAGATCTTTTTTATAAAAAGCTTCAAAAACATCTTTGCCATGAATATACCTAAACAGCACCATTATTTTATCAAGAAGTAGTTCTAGTTCTTCTTCTGTAGCTTCTTTATTTCCAGCGCGTAATTTTAAATCGAGATATTTAGCAATTAATTCGGCAGGTTTATTAGGTCTCTGATTAACAAAAGTTTCAAATGCTTCTTTCAAACTATTTAAAAATTTTGGATTTTTCTGGAAACATTGATTTACTATAGAATCCATCTGATCTTTGAATTCAAGCAGCTCCTGAACCATCGTTTTATCTTTCTCTTGGTTACATACAATCACACGCCCTTGCTTCTTTATATACTGGTTAAAATGCGAACACAACTGAGGTAAACCATCTTTAGATCTACTGAAAAGATCAAACATTAGTTTTAAATCATTAATACGATTCTGTTCTAACATGGTGTCAAGTCCTTTCTGCAATATCGCATTTATATGCTCACCAAGCAGCTGCTTTTCAACACACTGTATTAATGTCTTCTTAGTTGACTGATCGAGATAATGAAGTAACCGTTCCCATTCTTCATTTAACCGTCTATCTACGTGCTGTAAATAAGAAGGAACTTCCATTTCTTGCATCAATCGTTGACCTTCAGCAGCATACATTTCTTCAGTTTCTTTTAAAAATTTTACTTCAAACACGTCTTGATATATCTGCAAATCCAATAACATTCTTAAGAGATTTTTCACCAAACTTTTGTCGACGGTATGACCACTGCGTTCTTTTTCAATCATCATCAGCAAACCATCAACTATCCTACTTTGTATAACAGGGTGTGATACTATATGGATACGAAATAAATCTAGACCCATGTCCCACAGTGATGAAATACCAGGAGTTTGGAGAATATAAGTTCTATCTAGGAACAAAAATATACTTCGGATCATTATCATTTGTCGACAATGGTTTTGCCAAAATTCATTCATTAATTTTAGAAATGATAAGCTTTCTATAGAGTCCGGTAAAAACTGATCGACGTTATTTTTTATATGAGCTTCACATAATCCTCGTAAGCTATCGTGTAAAAAACTAGCCATTCCACTGGAACACAAATTTTCTACAGCTTGGTAGAGTTCTTCAAAAGATGTGTTAATTGATTTAGAAGTCTGAATGGCAATAACAGCATCCTTAAGTTTTCCCCATGTTTGCTGTTTATAATCTTCTGGCAATTTAGGTTTTACAAAATTTTTAATAACTAGTTTTTTTGTAGCACCTGGCTTGGCCAAGAGTGGTGAAGAATAACCATATCCTTCAGCTAGTCCATATTTCTTTGAATTAATAATATCAGCCATTACTTCATGGGGTTCCTGTTCAGGCATTGACCATTCGGACTGAATCTAAAGCGAAATGAAAAATAGACATTTTTAGAAACAGACATAAAACAAAACCATATATTGCAATTTTAAAATGCAAAATGTAAATTTTAAAGGTAAAGCATAATTAACAAATTAAGAAAATATAGTAATAATGACAAAAATAAAAAGAGGGGGAGGGGAGGCAAACATGCAGTATATTTAATCAAGTACAGAAAAATATATTACTTTGTGTCACAAGAAAGAGAATTTCGTGGACCTATGAAGTATTGCTACAGTTGAGGACACACCGGGACCGGGATATCTTTTTTGGCACAAAAATGGAGATTTTATGCCTGGGCAACACGATGATTTTGCTTCGTATGGCAACCCGGTAGATCAGATTCTGTGTGTTTTATATTAAATTAAATATTGTGTGTTTTACAATAAATTAATCATTGTGTGTATTTTATAATAAATTAAATATTGTGTGTTTTATAATAAATTAAACATTGTGTGTATTTTATAATTAAATAATTTGTGTTTGTTAATAATAAAAATTGTGTTTTATAATAAAATATACTTTTTTATAATAAAATCAAACAAACATGCTGTTTTCGCAATCTATGCCTAATGGGTACCCATAAACGGGGTTTTCTCGCCAAAATAGTGCAAGACAAAAATTGCACCAACGTCGGTGCGTCTGCAACAGCTGTTGCATTATTTTTATTAAACGCACACATTTAATTGTATATTTATTAAATATTTTCATATTCTTTTATTTATTTATACACATTCAATTTTATTATGAAACACCAGGTTGCCATTCAAAGCAAAAATCACCATTTTGGCATAAAAAAGAAACCCTGGTGAGTGTACGACATCTGTACCTAAATAATATGTGAAAATTGGGCTTTCTCGCCAAAACAGGACAAAAAAAAAATAATAATCATGCCAATCACTGTGCGTCTGCGACATCTGTTCCATTAAATCATGTAAGGTTTTTTTTTTTTTTTATATATACAAATTTATTAATGGTTAAAAATAAATTTAAGAGTAATTTAATATATTTTAATCTCTTTGTATTAGTTTTATTGTTTCAGCAAATGTTAACGGTAAATAAATTGCGGACATTCATATTTTTAGAACGTAATAAATTGATCTTTGTTTACAATTCTACATTGCCCAGTTAGCTTGAAATTATGGTCAGAGTCAGGCTTCAATTTTGGGTAGAGCTGCAGCGTCCTCTGGCGATTGACTTTATGACGTCATACACAGAAGTAAAAGTATTAAAATTACGGCTAATTAATAAAACTTTCGAACAAATTAATGTACAATAACAAATCTGTGTCCAAATATCTTTCATTTTAAAAAAGAATGATTTAATTTGATGCAGTAGTTTGTTCTCACGGACTGTCGAAATATAACGCTTAACGTTTTAAATATACTAAGACATCCAATCCCTAGCTTCCCGCGATAGAGAATATATGTGAAAACCTTTTTTTGTAAAAACTCTAATAGATTTTTTACATTTAATATTTTTTTTAGATTGCCCCCTAAAAACACCAAAGAACTTATATGTCATATGCAAATTATATACTCAAATAAAATTTTGAAATTTATTAAAAGTAGTAATTTCGTAATGGCTTTGTGCCAGAAGATAATATTCCAAGAAATTACTGAAAATTTTGTTATCTACAGCAGTTTTTTTTTTAATTCAGATAATTTCAGCGGTTTTAAGCACACATTTCAATTACATGTCAGTTAAATTTGAGTTTTAATTATACTATATTATTTATTGCTTAATGAAGTTTGAATTTCGTTATTGAATATTAGCTGGAAACAAATGCTGAACTTTTGATATTGTTTAAACTGCAAACGGATTAATACTTTGTAATCGTCTGCAAGTGACAGAGACAAATAAAATAAATGCTTGAAATTTAATTTAATTTAATTTTAAGGTGTAAATTGCGACACAATTTTTAAACAAATTGCATTTAAAAGTAGATTTTTTTCCCTGTACAACGATGTAAAAATTGAAAGTATGCAATGTTTAGAAATTAAAAAAAATTGCAGTAGCAAAAATCGCAAAACTGAAATTTCATCGTTAAGTGTTGCCATTCGCAAAATGACGTCAGCGTTACGCACAGACACGTTTGTCCTTTATAATATAGATAGATTTCTAGCCAATCTTTAACTATGAAAGGGGGGGGGGAGAGAAATAAGTCAGAGGTTTATAACATCAGGGGACTGTCCAGACTTTTCACCCAGTGTCCTGCTTTTGTGAAATTGTGAACAGCTAATTACATTTGTGAAAAATCTAGTCATAATTTTGTGAATTTGAAGTGATCTTCATAAACAGGTTCTTGTTTATGCATTTTTAAGAAGATATATGTAAAATAAATAATACATATTTCCTTTATATGTAAAAGTAACAGTCATATTTTATTTTTAAATGATTAAATTTGTGAAAGGTACAATTTGAAGAGGGAAAAGTTTGATGAAAAGATCTATTTTTAGGACAAAGAATTTTGTGAAGGGTCCTGTTTTGAAATGTAAAATTTTGTGAAGGGTCCTGCTTGGAAATGAAAAAAATTGTGCTAAGAGAACCCAATTTCTTCCTAAACATATTTTGATCTGGAAGGTTAAAATCAGTTTTTTCCATCATTAAAATCTTAAAACCAATAGTACAACCATGTTTTTAACTGATTGCAATATAATAGTCAATTTTTTCATGATTATCTTCACAAAAACTAGAAGCCAACTGCTCAGATAAGATTTGATTATGACAATCATTAAGTCCTATCTGCCATCTGACAGCAACTAGAAGCTTATTGGCTCCTGACTGCCTTTTGCAGCTTTACAAAGAAATACTAAACATTAGGGTGGAGCGAAAAAAATTATTTTTTTTTTTTTTACAAAAAACGGGTAGGTGCCAAAAGTTGCTTTTGTACTAGTACATCAAATATCTGAAATTTTACCGCTGAAAAAAAATGGCTTGAGTCTGCGCTTTTGGTCCAAATGTCGAAATTTTGGGTAAAATTTGACAATTTTTCAAAAAAATTATAAATTTTCTGTAGAACTGGTTATGATTTAAAAGTGTCATTTGAACCTATTGATAAAGATTTAAAATATTGAAACGATAAAACGATATCTTTATTCTGTATAACTGGAGCAAAACTGACAAATTTCGGTAAAAAAGGGGCGTTACCATTCTGATACAGCATACAACGAATCTTTGAAAAAAAAATAATAGAAGGAAGATTAAATAAAGAAGCACCGCAATTAGAAGATGCTGTATGTGAAATTGAAGAAAACGTATCAGTATGCAATGATTCAATAATAGATACAATTGAATTACCATCGACATCCTCCTATACCGAAACTCGAATGAAGTTTAAAACTTTTTCTAGAGCATGTGAAAGCTATAGGATTTCTGATCGGTCTGCTGCAGTTCTTGCTTCAACGGTTCTCCAGGATTGTGCACGTACAGCAAATGACACTAGAAAACATAATGTACCCGTACCCGTTGCAGATAGAAGCAAGGTAAGGCGTGAACGCAATCTGCTTGTTCGTCTCAATGTAAAAAACAGAACCCTAAAACAGAAGTAAGAGCCTTATATTTCTACTCCCAAAAAGATGACACAATGTGTATAGAAAAGAGAAGTGATAAACATGCGTATCGTAGAATAATGAAAGAAGAACGTGTTACTATCTTAGAAGAGCCTGGCTCCAAATATTTGAGGACTAATTTTGCCTTACATTTCCTCATCTGGAGCATCCAAAGATATTTTTAAATGCTTATTAAAGATTTTAGAAGATGAAAATATTGATTTGTCCAGCCTCTCATGCTTGGGTTGTGATGGGTGTCCGATGTCCTGTGAATACGGGGCAGCATACTGGAGTAATCCGTCGAATGGAAGAGAAGCTTGCACAACCATGGCAATGGATCATATGCCAGCTCCAGTTAAATGAATTGCCTCTGCGTCATTTGTTATGCATGATCGATGGGAAAATTTCTGGCCCACATGTATTCACCGGACCAATGGGAAAATCCTTGTACTCATGCCATTCACTTCCTATTGCAGTTTTTGAACCCATAAAGAGCAATTTAAAAAACATATTTCCTGAAATCGATGAAAAGGCACTCAGCACATACCAGAAATACCTGCTGGACATTTGCAAAGCTATTTCATCAGGATATTGCTCAAAAGAACTAGCGAATAGGAGTCCAGGAAAATTGTCCCACGCAAGATGGCTCAAAACGACGAATAGAATTCTTCGCCTTAATTATTCGCATTGACTGCGCGTAGGAGTCTCTATTTTCACTCACAAAGTATGTGATCTAAGTTTATGCCCCAGGATCGTTTACCATCATATGTAATCCACAGCTAAAGAATATATCTAAACCCTTATGGGAAACTACTCGACTACTAAACAACACAGCAAACAGCATAAAACGAATAGTTGAAAAAGTTATTCAGTACAATGGTTACTCTGCACACTCAGAGCTAATTCTGATCGCATCACATTAAACAATTAGCTGCTTTTCACATAATAAATGCAAGAGGTAAAATAAATGATGACATACGCAAATTTGAAATACTGACAATCAACATTGAAGCAGTTGATTATATAAATCTAATTGATTGGAAATTTTTGCGGTAACCCAATCACTATGCATTTATCGGATGCAATTTTGTTGAACATAATAGACGGCTGTATAGATTGCATTAATAACATCCCCAATGAGTTACTTTGCATGCCTTCTCATACTCAAGCAGTAGAAAGATACGTGAAGGAAGTCACAGCCAGCATCATCCAAAGTCTGTGGATAAGAAAGAAGAGATAAATACACCAAGACTAGGTTGTTATACAGAAAACAAAAAATCACAATTCATTGTATAAATAAAACGGTGTGCTCAGATGATAGGGTGGTTGTGCTGGGTACAGGTGGGACATGATATGCACCCACTTCCACGTGGTATGTCCTGGGTAATTGTAAAAGCAACTCGCGAAGAGCTGCATTCAAAACAACAAGTCGTTGTATGATGTATCAGAATGGCAACGCCCCTTTTTTACCGAAATTTGTCAGTTTTGCTCCAGTTATACAGAATAAAGATATCGTTTTATCGTTCCAATATTTTAAATCTTTATCAATAAAGGTTCAAATGACACTTTTAAATCATAACCAGTTCTACAGAAAATTTATAATTTTTTTGAAAAATTGTCAAATTTTATCCAAAATTTCGACATTTGGACCAAAAGCGCAGACTCAAACCATTTTTTTTCAGCGGTAAAATTTCAGATATGCGATGTACTAGTATAAAGGCAACTTTTGGCACATACCCGTTTTTTGTAAAAAAAAAAATAATTTTTTTCGCTCCACCCTACTAAACATGTTTTATACTATATTGATATTGTTTTAAAAATATTTTAAACGTAACTACCCTGTTGATTAGGAATGCACTGAATATCCTGCTCATTCGGCACTCAAACAGGACACTCGTACTTCAATTGTGATGTTACCCACACAAAATCTTATAAGGTGGGAAGTTGAGAGAGGAACTTTTCCAATTGATTCTAAAGCACAAACTTTTTTACAAATTTTTGAAAAATTTACAAATTGTTGAACATTTTAAACAGAGTTAGCAAGTTTTGGATACAGGACCATGCGAAGAGAAAACTGTGCCTGTGGCAAAGTTTCAATTTGCCCCCCTCCCTTCTTTTTGTGACAGGTAACACAAAACTGATGAAGTACAGAAACAGAAATACATTCTATTGAATAAACATTTTGAGTTTATTTTGGAATTTAAAAAGCTTAATTTTAATTCAGAAATTGCAAACAGAAAATTGCACTTATTTATTGGAGAATACATGATATTTTGCGACAGAAAAAAAAAAAGAATGACAAAGAGAGAAATTCCCCAGAAAATGATCGATGAACCAAAAAATGAATAAATAAATGAATTTTCTGGCCTATACTGCTCACAATGTTGTGCCGATTAAGGAATCTTTCGAGCCAGCCATTTGATGTTTTAAAATCAACAAACTCATCATTTTTCAGCCTGTGATTTTATTTGGAAAAATGCAACGGTTCAACCTTTTTTTTTTTTTTTTTTCTTTTTGAATCCATGACTGGGAATTCTGCCCTTTTCTTCAATAGTTCCCTGTTCGATGGCACATAACGTCTTTTGCGTATTTCCACATTTCATTCCGTAACACCCATCAGTTTTTCCCTTTTTTTATTCCAGTCTTGAACACAAGAGCGGGGGAATACAGAAAAATTTAGAAGTTGCACTAATATTGCCATTTAGTTCATCTAACTTTGCTAAAGCTTCCAATTTAAAAGCGATTGTATAACTTCGAGAACGTGTTCTCTTCATTTCGAACGTCAAAATATAAAAAATATATTACTTGAGGAAACCACAACAAATTTTTACTAAATAAAGACATATATCAGAGCCACTTGGCTTTTCCCATCTCCCTTAGAGAGAAGGAATAATGCTGACCTTTAACTGGCCAATCAAAATGCAGAATAACTCAATCTTATCCCTTTATATTGTTTTTCCTTTCTTTACTCCACCCCAGCAGCTACAAGGGGGGGGGGGGGGGGGGGGGGGAAACGCTCCATACTGGTTTCCTTGACATGTCATCATCTTGGAGTAGAAACGTCCTTATATGAAAATTTTGATTTTTGTAAGATAAATAAAATCGGTACTTCTCTATTATCTAGTTGACCACTTTTCATAACAAAAAATTATCGCCAAACTGTAATGCCAAATAAACGGGAGAACGTTGCCATTGGAATATCAAAATAAATAAAATATAAAAATTTAAGGACACAATTGCTATTTTAATTAATGAAATAACTAATAAATCAGTAAAACATAATAAAAAATACATGCAAATGTCAAATTAAAAACCACTTGATGACATAAACACGTATAAGGAAAGGGCATGTTTACAAACAAACAGTTCCATCAACCAATCTACCATTGCATTTTTGTCGCAGTTATCATTGCAGGAATTGTCATGGCAACATAGGCCAATCATATCACAGACCAGTTTAACGTAGACAAATCAAATCGCTCCATCTCATGTGTACTGTAGGAGTCGTAAAGAATGAACAGGTTTTTCTCCCAAACAATAATAATTTAACCAACAGTGATGTCAGTTGCCCTTTCCTTATAATGCATCAAGTAAATGGGACTGCATTTCTTACTCATTCATTGTCTTATTCATTCGTTTAATCTTACAGTTTGGTGATAGTTTTTTGTTATGAAAAAAGGTCCACGGGATAATAGAGAAGTACCATAAAATCTAATAATCACTTAAATATAAATGAATATATATCTGCATAAAAATAATTTTTAATAATGAATAAAAACAAGCATTGATGTTTTTTCCTTAAAATGAAAAATGTTGTCAGAAAAACCAAAATAAATCATTTGCCCGTCTTCCAGTAGCGAAACCTCATATTTTCCGGCATGCTGATGTACCTCGATTTTTTCGGCTAATGCGGGGAAATACAGTAGCAACAATTTAAAAACTTATCATTTTGTAAAATTTGCTTGTGTGAAAAAATTTCAAAACATGCTTTTGCGCACAGATCCCACCCACAAAAACGAACAAATTATAGGACGTGTGATGCCCTCTATCAGGGTTGGCAAAAACCCGGGTTTTTTCTGAAAAAACCCAACCCAGTGGGTTTTTTCAGGGTTTTGAGGATTTTTCTTCTCACCGTTCTTTGTTTGTTTGTTTTGTAACAACTATACAATTAATGAGATGAAGTTTTAAAAAATAAATGTTAATACTTTAATAAATTTTATTTAATATATTATTTAATTATAATTATTTAGAATTTTTATTCAATATATAAAAATAGTTTAAAAATTTGTAGTGATTTTAAAGGCATTTTATGACTGAATTGAAAGAAATTTTTTAAAGTCAAAATAATTAAATTAATAGTCTAAAATTTTGTTTCTCTTTTATAAATAAAAATTGGATTTAAACAGTAAATCATTTACTTTTGTTTTATTGAAATTTTCTTATGCAATAGAATTTTATCAAACGTTTGGAATTATTGCCCTACTAGGGGTGGGGGGTGGGGGGATGAATTCACTTTTAAACCATCTAAATTGTAAGCATAAATTCCTAAATCTTCCTGAGGGCATCTTGATGTATTGGGGGGAAAGGGGAGGGGGTGCATCTCAATAGCACAGAATAGCTGCATGTTGTGTCATAGTCTGCAATCGCTCATCCTTCTGCTTTTGGCAAAATTGGATAAGGAAGGGGGAGGTATAAACAATAGAACTATCTCAAGAATAAGAAATCATTATTTTTAAAGAATTATTTAACAAAGAACTTTATATTACATTATATTTTAAATACTATATTTACGTAAGAATATTTTATAATTGAATTTGTTTGGATCATCAATAATTTAATTGGAAAATGAAAAAAATACACTCCAGTGTATCTTTCTTTTGTTTTATTGATGGATTTTTATCAGGTCAATTTTCTTTTCCCCGGCTGGCTGCTGATGACTGAGATTTAATTAAAGTTTTAAACTGCAAATACAAATAGAAATAATAATAATTATAACAAGAACGAAATGATACTTTTTTCTTTTCCTTACTTATTTAAAAAAAAAAAAAAAAAAAAAACTTTTAATTATCCGATTGTGTTTAAATTTTCAGCAAATTCAAATAATAATAAATTAGGCAGCTTACCAAATTTCTATTAAAATACAATAAGTTTTCAGAAAATTAGAATCCTAAAATTAGAATTTTATTTTACAATTTTACATATTTAATTTAGTTTTATGCTTAATCTATTTTGAATCAAACTAAAATACCCATGCCTCTAATTTTTGAGAATTGATTGAACCCCCCACTGTTTTCGTCATATTGACAAATAATCCTGATTTTTAATTGTTTATATAATTTTACATGTATTTTTTTAAGATAATTATTTTTCTCTGTGAATTTTCAAAGTTTGTTTCAGATAGAGCAATTAGGCCCATTTAGAATTTTCTGAAAACTATATCTGTGACATATAATATGTATATTATGTTTGGTTTAAATTAATACATTTATTATTAATTAGATAAGTGGAATTTTAAATAAAGATTTTGATAAAACCCACTTGGGTTTTTTCGGGTTGGGCAAAATCAAGCCAACCCTGCCCTCTATATTTTATTTCGAAAAACAAATAATCACCTAATATCTTAGAGCAGCCTGCGCTCGAGTAGGTAAGGGAAGAAATTGAATTTTAGAGCTTTGAAGTCATGCTCTAGTGTTATTCGAGTACCGTCCAACAAAATAACATATGGCGCTCGAGCATAGACCGGAAAGTGCTAATAAAACAATCCACACAAAATTCTTCTCAATAAAATAGGGCCCTTCAACAAAATTCCCTTCCATAAAAGCATACTTTTCATTATCTACTTTGTTAATTTTTTATTTTTTTAGGTTTTAAAATGTGCAATTTGCAAACAAAACAAATTCACCAGAAATAATTTTTTTTTACAAAATGACTTTAAGAAATTATTAATAAATGCTTGGTTTAAATTTGAGTAACTGCATTTCACCTTTCGTTATAAAATGTTATCACAAAAATATAATAAATTTCATAAAAAAAGTTTACTTTAACTAAATGGGCCCAAAAAATTTTTTAAAAAAACTACATCGACCCCTGTGAAAGGTCTTTGGGAAGAGGGTAAATGAGACATAGGTGTGACCCCGCAATTATTTTAGAATTCACAGATGGGTTTGTTTGTTTGTTTTTTTCACCAAGTGGCACACTCGGTAAGCCATTTGTGTTTTTAAAGGTTAAAGAAATGCAATTCCATTATAAGCAAATAGATATTGGTGATCCCATAGAATTTATTCTAATAGCACTCAAAAATCATTTTAAAAAAAGTAAAATTTTGCTACTAGTTTTATAAAGAGATTAATAGAAGGTCATTCGCATATTATTGAATTCAGGAATTATTTTCAAACCTATACAATTAAAAACTTGATTTCAAAAGCAATTCTGGGAATTAAAAGCTATATTATTAGAAAAACATGTAGACCTCCAACAAAATATTGATATTTGTGTAAAAGTAACACTATCACAAACATAAAGCAAGAAACTAATTTATCAATAAGGAACAAATATGATATATACAAATGACTTGAAATGGTGCTCTGATCATTGTTAAGAGTGTAAATTTTACCAAGATATCTCTTCTTAGAAATCTTAAGAGATTTTTTTTTCTGCTTTTTAATAATTTGAACATACGGTCATTTTAAGGTTATTTTTAATGTTTCAAAGGTATCATAAAATCGAAGCATATGATATACATGGATCACAGAAAGAAATTTTACATGCGATGCAGTTTAAGGCTTAAGGAAATAATTTAATTGCAATAATTACAAGTATAATTAGATGTTATTTTCAGATGTAGCAGAAAAGCAATTAGGTTAATTTTGGCGATTATACGTTGGAGCAAATATTGACAAACTACAGAATCAAAACATTCCTGAAACAATAGGTATATACAAAAGGAATTACAATTACTATAATCGAGATAAACAAAACTTCTGTTTTACATTTATAATAAAACCAAAGTTGAAAAAATTATAATTTACTACATCGTCGAGGTAAGTGAACAGCTTGACAGTAGAATGCACAAAATTCATAACAAATTAAATTAAAACTGTCATTTTGACTACAGAATGGACATTTATTACCAATCAAACGCCAAAGTAAAATGAGTACTGGCTTGTGTCACTAAGAAATAATTAAGTTTATCATTGCGATTGCATTATGCAACCAAAACAAGAAAGCAATCGTTAAATGCAAGAGATAAAGACCTTTAAATTTAAAGATACCTCACCTGATGCGGAAATACATCCATTTGACAGAGTTGAATTCTTTCAGGCTCAAAACATAATATTGATACAAGTAATATAGGTATGTAAAGAAAGTTTCAGGTTTATGAAATGTCGGTAATTGGTTTACCGGTTTATTAATTTAAAGTTAAACTCTTTGTTTATTCTAGATCATTCAATGGCACGCTAATTCGCAATAGTTGGTCATTATCACGGTTATAAAATGATCTTACGGTTAAAATGGCGTATTATTCCCGGAGAGAGAATAAACCAAGGTAGGTAGGGTTTTGCCCGACTTTCTCGAGTGTGTTGGTTGTTTTTTGGTTTTGGCATCAGAGTAGTTTTTATTTACTTTTATTTGAGTTTCAATTTCAGTTCTCGAGGGTCGGTGATTGCTGCTGCTCTTGGAATTTGGTGAGATTTTTCCATTTTAAAGTATAGTGTTATTTCGTGTTTAGTTTTGTGAAGTTTTTCCGCTGCCGCAGTCAGGATGTAGGCTTTGATAGATACTCAGCTGCATTTTGGGGGCGGTTCCCGTTCCGAGTGTTTAGGACTTTTGAACTCGTGGTTGTTTAATTTGCCTAAACTTTATTTTAGTGGACTTATACTGTTTAATTTTGTAGTTGTAGTTGACTGTTGTAGTGTTGTTGGGTGTTTTGCTGACGAACTTTATGTCGCAAGTGTCAGATAATGCAACTACTTCTAGTTTACTAAATTCATCTGTCATGGCTACCCTGTCCTCGTTAAACTCAAATGTTGTACCACCTACTGACTTCAATTTTTATAAGAGTGTGTATCCTCCGGCGGACTTAGTTAGTTTTGCAGAACTTAGTAGTAGTGACGTCATAACAATTTTCATAGAAGCTAAATCCGGGGCTTTTCCTACTATTCATCCTAAGAAGTTAAAAGGGGATTTGGAGAAACAAATAAAAAACCATGCGGCTATTGACTGCATAAAATTGACCAAACAGGGTAAAATAATTCTTCTCACGCACTCTGTCGAAACGGCGACTCAAGCTTTACAACTCACTTCGATAGCCGAAATCCCCGTGAACCCTCGAGTGCAATTCGACAGTATAACAACTCGATTTCTTCTGTACGGAATTCCTACCGATGTTTCTTGCGAAGAAATCGCCGATGAACTGATTTATAACGGTTTCCACGTACTCGAAATCAGACGTTTTCTACGGAAAAATGAAGGCAACACCGTCCCAACAACTACAGTCCTGGTTACTAAGCTGGGAACCACACTCCCGCGGGAGGTAAAAATTTTCTACCAAATTCAGAAGATTACGCTGTTTATTGACCGGCCCCGTCCCTGTCTCAATTGCTGGGAATTTAACCATAGTACAAAATCGTGCCATAAACAGAAAATCTGCCGTAAATGTAGTACATCACACGAGGGTCAATGTCAGACCCCAACCCCAATTTGTCCTAACTGCCAAGGTGAACATACCGCTGATGACAAAAACTGCCCGGCTTATGAAAAAGAGATCCGAATCCAAAAATTCAAATGCGAACACCACCTCTCCATCGCCGAGGCCCGCCGTCAGTTCCGAGTGGCTGAACGGCGTGAGACGAACTCTTATGCTTCAAAAGCTAATAATTCCAAACCATCCGATATCGTAACACAAACTGGACTCCAAGCAACTTTGGACCAATTTACCAATAACATGTTCCAGCTATTTCAATCATTATTGGTGGAACAAGCTGCTCAATGCAGAACATTTATAGAACAAGCTTCAGCTGCTTTCGACGAAAAAGTTCAAGCGATCCATAGCGCAGTTCACGATCTGAATGCTACCATCATCCAGGCCGTCCAAAAGACGCAACTCCCTCCACCCACAACACCTACGAGTCTCAAACCAACCCTACCAACGAAAGAAAAACAGAAACAAGACTCCGCAAGAAATGACACCCCTCCCTTCTCTCTCGAACCACACCTCAAGAAATGTCGTATGACCTCCCCCACCGAACACGACACCAGCAAAAGAACCGATATAAATCTCCAATCCGAATCAATAGCCACTGATGTCGATCTGATGGACCACAGCGAGTCCCAGCCTGTTCAGGACTAATTTTCTCCTTTTCATGGGCGTTTCATTAGTTCATTGGAATATCCGGGGAGCTCGGGCTAATTCAGCCTGGCTCCGTCACTCTCTTTTTTACTCTGCCGACATCATTGCACTTCAAGAAACTTTTCTTAAGCCCACCATCGGGTTTCAAATTCCAGGAAAAACAGTTTATAGGCTCGACCGCAGTTCTAGGAGCGGCGGCGGGCTGATTACAGCGGTAAGGAATACTCTTCCATCCCGTAATCTCGCTCTTCCAGTTCAGTCAGTCTTTAACGAGGTGTTAGGTGTGGAAATTATCTTCCCCAACAACTTTAAGCTCCAGATCATTAACATTTACTCCCCTCCGGGCAAGTTAGATTCACATTGGCTGGATAACATTTTGGGGTTTTGTTGCTCCCCGTTTGTTATCATTGGGGACTTTAACTGTCCTCACTCCAGCTTGGGCGGTAGCCACAATACCCCCCAAGGCAGTTTGGTTATCGACTGGATAATTCAAAATAAAATTTGTCTCGTCAACTCACATACGCCCACACATGTCTACGCTGGTGGAGCTTCTCTCCTGGACCTCTCCATCACGTCGCCAGTTATTTTTGTAGACACCAGCTACAACGTTCACCCAGACACTTTCGACAGCGACCACTGTCCTGTTAATCTTCATTTCGACTTTCGGATTAGAAGTTCCACCTGCCACTCCATTCGATATCGGTACGACTGGGGAGCCGTTACAAAGAATCTGAATAAAGCAATCCTTAATCTTCACAACAATTCTTATGAGGATTTCCTAGGCATATGTTGTGACTCTCTAAAAGCAAGCAGCCGTAGGGTGAAGATTGTTAACCGTGCTGGGGCCCCGTGGTGGGACAGCCGGTGTAGTCAATTACTGGGCCAAAAGAGGAAGCTTTTCCGTCTTGCAAGAAAATTTATTAGTCCGACTCTCTGGTCTCGTTATAAGAAAATCGCAGCGATCCTGAAGAGAGAAATAAATGACGCAAAGCGCACGTATTGGGCTGCAACTTGCAAAGGGGCAGCCGCGTCGGGTGCCATCTATAGGATCATTCGTGCGATTCGCAATCGACAGGTAGATTCTCCATTGTCTCATAACTTCATTGTAACCCCTGGTTCGCTATCGACAAGCGCCATCGAAGAGTCAAATAAGTTCGCTAGGTTCTACAGCAGAACCCATAACAACGGCTACCTCCCCGTGGATTTTAGTGCGCATATTGATCTGAACCTCCAACGCCCTTTCCAGATCTCAGAGCTCAGATATGCCCTCAACCATTCAACCCTCCGTACCCCAGGAAAAGATGGGGTCTCGTTACGGACTCTTCGGTGTCTTGATGATATAGGGCTGCATAAACTGCTTGGGGTGTTCAATGACATTTGGTTGTCGGGTGTCATTCCCCGCTCTTGGAGGGAAGTCATTGTCGTCCCTATCTCGAAGCCCGGAAAAGACAGTACTTTGCTGGCATCATACAGTCCAATTTCGCTTACTTCAGTCGCCTCGAAGGTTTTTGAAAGGATTCTTCTGAAGCGGCTGACTTCTTGGATCCTTCACACAAACTTCTTCCACCCAAACCACTACGGCTTTATTCCATTCCGGGACTGCACTCCTGCTCTCACAAAGCTCTATTCCGATCTTCATTCCGCTCGCCTCCATAAGCAGGTTTGTGTCCTAGTGTCGTTTGACATTGCCTCTGCTTACGACTCTGTTTGGCCGGACGGCCTAGCTTTGAAAATGGTATCAGCCGGCATCGTTGGCCATTTCACAAAATGGTCTCACTCCTCAATGCAAAGAATTATTCAGGTCCGGTGGAGAGGTGCGTTGTCGGACCCTTTCGAGGTGGACGTCGGGGTGCCGCAAGGGGCAGTCTTGTCGCCTTTTCTCTTCTCTGTCTACATGAGCGACATCTTTGTCGCATTTGGCCCCGATGTGGAAGGTTTAGTCTACGCTGACGATACTTACGTTTACTGCTCCGGCCCGTCTCTGGAGGTGGTGTTGCCGAAAGTCCAGAAGGCCATCCTCAATGTTGCTCGTTGGTGCGCCTACTGGAAACTTCGTTTAAATCCGGGTAAAAGTGCAGCTATTGTTTTCTCAGCTAGGAAACAGATCCCTGACAGTAATCTTCACATAAATTCAGAAGACATCCCCTGGGTGGACAACATTCGGATTCTAGGCCTGAACTTCACTTACAACCTTAACTGGAACGATCATATTGCTCAAGTCAAACAGAAAGCTTTAAGGAAGTTGAGCGTCTTGAAAAGTGTGGCGCATGTCTCTCGGGGCGTAACAACCAAAGATCTCATCAGAATTAGCAAGGCTACAGTCACGAGTATGCTACACCATGGTAGTCCAATTTATTTGCTAGCGTGCCCATCAACCAGACAGAAATTAGAACCCATCCTTAACGCAGCCCTTAGAATAGCGACGGGCCTCCCGCGTTGGACACCCATTCCAATTCTGCGTCGGGAAGCCAACTCCTTGTCAGTAGCTTGCACTCAAGATCTCCATAGGTGTTGCTACCTTCTTCGGCACCTGTCACTCGGCCCCCAGTCGCCAATCTATTCTCTGGTGCTCCCCGGAAGTACGGAAAATTCTGTTCTGGCTGCTCACCTGAGCGATACCCTCTCTAGGCTTCATATCTCCGCGACCGACATCGTGTCGTGGGTGCTTCCCCGTCCTCCTCTTACAGATATCTTCCAGTGCCATATCGATTTTTTTGAGTTTCAGAACAGGCAGCTCCACCCTGATCTAATCTGTCAGCTCTTTTCTGCATTTTTGTCTACTCGCGGTGACTGTCACATAATGGCTACTGACGCCTCAAAGACTCTTTCACAGACCTGCATCGCCTTTTGGGATGTAAGCCAGAACTATGGGCACTCCAGCAGAGTTCATGACATTAATTCCATTTACACGGCAGAGGCTCTAGCGATTGGACTGGCACTAGATTTTATTCCGCAGTCTGGCAAGCTGCTCCTTCTATCCGACAGCAGATCCGTCCTGACGAGCCTCCAATCACCAAACTACAAATCTCCTCGAGTGGTGACTCAGGTGTACCAGAAACTTACTAACGCATTACATCAACTCTCGTCGATTGAACTAGTCTGGGTTCCCAGTCATGTTGGCATCTATGCCAATGAGCTTGCGGACAAACTGGCCCGCTCTCACCTTCTGCCTACGGACCCAGTAAGGTGGATCTCCCCAGAGGACATCTGCGTCCAGTTTCGGCGCCTCTTCTATGAGGAGGATATTAATAATTGGCTTCTCGGAAACTACAGCACCGATTTTCCTCACCTTACCAAAAGGAGTTGGGATCACAGGAAGCTGCGCCTTCCCAGGAGAGGGGAGGTTCTTCTTTCTCGCCTTCGCACAAAATCTCTTCCCATCCGAGCATTACTTTACCGTTTCAACCTTTGCCACTCTCCTTTATGCTCAGTCTGCTCTCTTCCAGAAACCTGCGAACACTACCTTATGACATGCGGACGTTACGCTACCGAGCGTACTATTTTGTACCAGAGGCTTGGTATCTCTGGATCTCCCACCATATCCTTTAGTCAACTATGTGATTTGGCAGTGACAGGAGTCTCGCAAGCTCGATCTTTAGTGTCTTTCCTTCTGAGTACCAACCGTTTTTAAACCGGAAGTCACTATCTCCTCTTGTACAAGTTGTTTCTGCAGCTAGTGTATAAATTGCCTCCTTGAGGTAGGATTGTTAGGGATAAAGAGTCTGTAGACTTATATCCCATGATCGGGGCGTTCAGACCCCACAACAACAACAACAACAACAACAAGTTCTCGAGATCTTTGCTACAGCCAGCAGCCGGCATTATCTCTAAAAAAAACTCCGTAGAAATTTTGTGGGAAGTGAATGCAAGGAAAGAGTGCTAATGATGCTTAACACTAGTAGAGGAAGCAGATAGAAGGTTAGGTGCAATGAAGGGTGAATTTATTATAGCCAAGTTGATAAGATTGTTGTATCAGGTGTCTGAAGGGGCTTTTAAAATAACAAACAAATCTTTTCTTGGGAGGTGGTATTTAGCACGACTTAGGAGCTTATGATTGGGGGTATCAATCTCATGACAATAATTGCATAGTGAAGTAGGACTTAAGTTCAGTTTGTGGAGAGTTTGGTCCCAGGAAATCATCCCAGTTCTCCATCTAGCAATAGTGACACCACTATGTCTGTCTGGAATCCATTTTTTATGAGACTGGGAGCTGATGTCTAAGTATGGCTATGGAGGATATTCCATCTGCGTCATGATCACGTGGTCCAGGAGAAGAACGTCTTGGATAAAGAAGAAAAGGCGCCGTAAACGTAATGTAAATCCCCGCCGGCTAACGAAATAGTTCATGGGATAAAGCATTAGTTGATGTGATCAAAGACATTTAAGACACACATAGTTTCTTCCATTCGGGTACCGATTCATCAGCACAAAGTTATATTTGCCTCCAGATTGGTTTTCCATACAGTCTTTTAATTCTAACATAAACGGTGTCCAATCTAATGCAGAAATGGTAGTTCCACTGAAAGAATAAGACAGTCCAGAATCACCGAAAGCTAAAAACCTTTCTCTTAGGCTTTATTTCTTTTCCTCTCTAAGTTTCAAAGTAGGTGTATAAAATTTGTAAAGCTTGCAGTTCACTAAAATAATCGTCTGCTAGGTCTTTCTGAATAAAATCAGAAATAAGAAGTGCATCCAGTTTATTCTCGTTGAAAACGGTAACAGGCATTTTTTCAGAGAAGATAGTTCTAACACACAGCAATAGCTAGTCACACAAACAGGTTCAGTCAAGGTCAGACAGGTTCGGACAGATAAACAAGCAAGTCAGAGCAGCAAGGTTAGGCAGGTTCGGACAGGAAAACAAGCAAGTCAGAGCAGTAAGGTCAGGTAGGTAAGACTATTCGGCGTGCTTAAAAAAGCGCAGCACCCATCCAATTCAGGACATGGCCCGCCATCACTATCTTATTCCTGATCGGCACGGTAGTAATCCCATCATGGGCGCGACAGTGGCCGGAACAGGATCGGTTCTTGAAAGGAAGTCCGTGACATCCTCGACCCCGGGTTTTCCTGGAAGTTCATAGGAACGACCAGGGCCCAGGGACTAATCAGGGGCTCCTTCTCAAGATTTGCTATACCTCCGGTCAGACCCGTAGTTGGGGAGCCAGGACGGGCAGTGACCGACCTGGAAAAAGCTTTTGCCCGTCCTTGCGTGATTGACCCAATGCTCAAAATAAAGTTAAATTTCCAAAAAAAGACAAAAAATCTTCAGCATTTTTTTTCCGAAAGTCAAGGTTGTAACCGAAGGTAACCCCCCCCCCCCCTCTTCTCCTCCCTTTTTTCTTGGGTCAACTTTTCTATTTGAAAAAAAAGCCGCAAAATATTCACTTTTTAAAGCATAATTTTTTACCCCATTGCCTTTTGTGAACCAGCAGAGAACATGTTATCTCTGGCATTTCGCACTTCGTAGACCTTTCCCTTAACCCTTTCCCAATCGCTTTTACAAAGGGCTGAAACTGATTAGTCAGGGACGTAGCTTTAGGGGTGGGAGGGGGGGAGCCTCCCCTCAATAAGTTTAAATATTAGGGCGCCACAGAAGGTTTAAGGGCGCCGTCAGACGCCTATAAAGAAAGGGCATATTAGTAGTAATAAGTGATTATACAAACACTTTATTTTAAATCTTAAATTAGAAAGTAGGTTACTTTTAACATACAAAATTTGCATAAGGGGTTTCATTTTAGATTTGTTACTACTTCTATCCCCCCCCCTCCCACGCCCCGCCAAAAAAATGTATACATGCAAAAGGGAAAATTCTGAAAATAGGAATTGTAATTAATTGCGGGACGGTAAGTGTAATTCGATCCTTAGAAATATAAATATTCCCTTCTTATCTTAGTAGTTGTTGACCACCCTTTGTAGTAGAAAGAAAGTGTGAAGAAGTGGAACTGACTGGTGGTAGTCAGAACGGTTCTCCATTACGTTCATGTAAGGGGCCAAAGATTGTTTAAGGGCGCCGTCAGGAACCCATAAAGAAAGTGTTTAAATAGTAGTTGCAAGTAATTATACAAGAACATTATTTTAAGAATTGTAATCAATTGCAGGAGAGTAATGTAATTCGATCCTTAGAAGTACAATTCCTTCCTTATCTCAGTAGTTTTTGGTCACCTTTGGTAATCTAAAGAAAGTGTAAAGAAATGGAAGTGACTGGAGAGCGGTTACAGAACGGCTCAGAGAGGGTGGGGGTAGTCTAGAGGACTCCACGGGATGAAATTTCTAGGGTCGAACCCGCCCGGGTACAAACGAAAGCTATCTTGGTCCTGCCCAGTCCGAAAAACCGAAAGTTCGGCCCGGCCCAAAACGGTTCAATTTCTACAAAAAAAAAAAAAAAAAAAAAAAAAAATCCAATTTTTCATAACATATAATTAAGATTCTTTTAAAGAATACTGCATATATTTTTTTGTGAAATTTTTAAGTATATTTCATGTGGGTTACTACATGTGGGTAATCCATAGAATACAGAATGTCAACATTAACGAATACTTAGACTTCCAGACTTTTACATTCAAATAAAGACTCATTAAAAAATTTTTATTTTAGAGTAAAGATAAAAAATGTTTAAAAACATCATACATTTTGAAGCTTTATAATTAAAAAATTAGATTTTAAAAATATTTCTTCGGAATTCATTAAAGTTTATTTCCAAAGATTTTGTTACCAACAATCCATTATCAATTTTAGTTTTGAATAAAAAATTGTCTGCCAGACACGTCTTAGGAATAATTAAGTTCAGGTTCAGCCCGACCCGCGTATATAGAAAAAATGTAAAATGTACGCCTGAACACTGACCGAGTCGACAGGAAAAATTAGGCGTAGGCTCAGACACAATGTAACTGTCCGATGAAAATCTCTACGTTAGGCATATTAAATTTCTGTATTGATGTATCGAATTGTGCAACATATTTATAACGTATTCTGCCATAGATCCATCCCCATTGAAAGTTGTTCATATTTCATCGGCTTAGTCAGATCCTTTTTAAATTTGGTATATCGGTGCCGGTAGTCCCTCTTAATTTTTTTTACCAGACCGCCTAGCCTGTTTATTTTTTTAGAAAGAAAAGGTGCCGTAAACGTCCGACATCATACGACAACAAACGAAGGAACAGATGTGTTACTATCACGCTAAAATGTAAACAAAAGATTGGCGACTGTTTGTTTGGCGCGATTTCCAAGACTGCGCCAAACGAATAACTTAATACAATGGCTAGGTTGCCATTAAAGAAAAAAATCCCCTAAATTTGGCGACTTTTTTCTTTTTTTTAACCGATAATTTTTTTTTTTTTTTTAGCGTGAGTGTAAAGCATCTAAGCCCAAACGAAACATCAAGTATCCAAAGCCGGGTGCGGGAATCGGACCGTACAGATCGAGATCTCTAGGGTAAGAGGTCTGCACGGGCCAAAATTTACAGGCCCGGCCCGAACGAAAGCTATCTTGGCCAAGCCCAGTCCGGTCTAAAAGTTAAAAGTTTGGCACGGGATCGGACCGGCCCGTGGAAAATTCAGTGAAAACAGGCCCGACCCGTAATTTCCCAAAAAAATTTCGATTTTTAAAACGATTACAAGATTTACCCTATGCTACATATGATGGGTAAATAAAAGGGCTGCCCTAAGGTAAATGTCAGTCCTGTTGTCATAGCAGAAGACTTTAGCGATAACGATATTTATATTAAATTATTTATAGTTATGGGTAAGATACTAATAAGAAATCGGCTGACTAAAAAACAAAGATGTGAAATAAAGCTTTAAAAAACTGCGAAAAATTCAAAATCTGCGGCTCAGATGCATTCAGACTTGTATCCGGAGCAAAATTTCAGACTTCTCTGCATAATCGATTTCCCTAGCCCATGTCAGGAGCCAAATAAAAAGTATAGAAGAAATATATAAAATATATAAAATAAATCAAATTCTCTGCCTAAAACATTCCGCTGGAAAAAAGAAGCGATAAAATTTGGTAACAATGAAGAAATTGCCTTTTTAATATAAAAAAAAAATCCAATTAAAATTTAAAAATAGGATTTCGAAGGGAATAAAATCATGTCTAGAAATACCCTCGTAACCAAATTTAATACGTGCAGCCAGCCAATTGTCCAACACAACAAACATACACGCGAACGCGCACACTAAAACCTGCTGTTTATTATATAACTGCGTAGCAATCAATTGTGTTGCATTTTTATTTTATTACATCTTTCGAATTTTTGGGTTAAAATACTTAGCAATGCAGTTTTTAAACTAAAATACATAAGACATAAGCTAAAAATCTACTTTTTATCGTTTATTAATCTTACTTAGACCTTTGAATCGGCGTAAGATTCTTTAAAATTGATCAATTAGTTCTCCAATTTTTGAGCATTGGAAGATTGGCTGATTCCGTGATTCTCCCGGGTTTTCACTGCTTTCTCCAAAACTATTTTCGATATTAGAATGCGCAAAACTGCAGATTGTGTTCATAATTACCCTTTTTAAATCTTAGACTTTTCAACCGCCGGCCGGCACCGTAAGATTCTTTAAAGCTCCTTTAGTTCCCAAGTTTTTGAGTATTAAAAGATTGGTTGATTGTTCGATTTTCCAGGTTTTTCCCAGTTTTCTGAAAAATTACATCAGTTACCGGAATGCGATAAACTGCAGATTGTAGATAAAAACCATTCCCTATCTGCCTCTGATAAGTTTAGTTTTTGAATGCAACCGTTTCTGAGCGTATTCTGGACAAAGAGACAGACTGACAAAACAATTAAAATGTTATTTTTGGCTGTACGTCGTCTAAATAATCGAATAAATTTAGAAATAGGTGTTTTTTCTGAAAATAATGGACACACTCACATTTTATATATTAGTATAAAAGCAGAAGATACATTTCTATTATATTTTTGAAACAAACCTTAAAAATATAATTGATTTTTTTAAAACCGAAAATAGTTGTACAAAATGTATAATACATAAGTTTCAAGGAACATTAGAAAAATATAAAAGAAATAGTTTGCCCCACATAGAAAAAGATTTGCCCGCCCTGGAACCTTGGTCTAGCTACGGGTCTGTCCCCGGTCGAGATCATGGAAAACCTATGAAGGTGACCACTAGTCTCTCTTCCAGGGAATGGACGACACAAATCTAAAAACTAAGTTAGTAAACACAAAAGATAGATAAAAAAAATAGGAAGAGTTATTCCGTCCCCCGCCACCCGTCCAGGTGACCAGGCTAGAAGAGCCGTGGGGCCGGAGAGAAGTTAAAACAGCAAAAAGTGCGGTCCAGCCGGACCCTGGAGTCGCCCGAGCCCGTTTGCTCACTTGCACTAGATATGAACACCAGCTTTCCAAGCCCTTAACCTGCCGGCTCCCGACGACAGGAGTAGTAGAGGAATGTTCGTTTCGCGCCAGCAGGCGGTATGTGCGCGGAGCCGGAGCCGGAAATGGCAGGTGTGGATAACAGGCATGTTGAGACAGGAAGTTCTGCGAACTGTGAAGGTCACCGGAAGTCGCAGGTGTGGATAACAAACAGGTTGAGACAAGAAGTGAACCGGAAGTGAATGCGATAAGGGAGAGAGGGGGAGGGCTTATTTTTAGGGGGTCTTCTAGAAGAGGTGTACTGAAAGGGTAGGGGGCTTAATTTTTGCAGGAAAATAAGGGTTTTAATCAGATTCTTTCTTGAAAGGGAATTTTTTTTTAATTGTGGACCCACCATAACCACCCGCTATGAAAACAATTCATAACGCCACAATTATTATTTTTTTTCCCCATTTGACTATTCTTTTACACCAGTCATCTGCGTGAGACATGTAACAAAATAAAAGGGTTTAATTATTATTATGTTTAAGCGAGAGTTGTTTCGAAATTTTTTTTTTTTCATAAAAGTTTCTTATGGTTGGTGGGAAATGTTAAAGTAACAGAATGTCAACAGTGCTAGTAGAGTTGAGGGGTAGGAAGCCTGCTTTAAAAATAACAGAATGCCAACAGTGCTTTTAGTCGAGTGGAGTTGAGGGGTAGGAACCCTGCTGTAAAAAATAATAATTTTAACAGAATGTACAATTTTTTTCCCTTTAAACATTAACTTAAATGTGAATGAGATTAAAATAGATGTGAGGGCTAAATTTTTAGTAACAGAATGCCAACAGTGCTTTCAGTCAAGTGGAGTTCAGGGGTAGGAACCCTGCTATAAAAATAATACCTGTAAAAGAAATATATATGTGCTACCTTTCGCGCTCGTCGACCTAACTGTTCAGAGTTTAACATGAAATTTACTTATAATTCACCTGTAAAAGAATTTTTTTTCCCTTCTTCAAACATTAACTTCAATGTGAATGAGATTAAAATAGATGTGAAGGCTAAATTTTTAGACAGTTAAAATGAAAATCCACTGAGGGTTGCGTTAAATAAAAGGAGATGATCAACTTTGACAGCATTTTTCTAAAAGTTTATTTATCGCAAAAGGAATCATACGTTTCGATTATATTTGTTAACTATTATAGTTTAACATTAAAAAGCAGGTAGACATTTACCTTTCGTGTTCGTCGACCTAACTGTTCGGAATTTTCTTCGAACCCATTATTTTTGACTTTTTAAAAGTTTAATGTAAAAAATTATTCTTTAAGTATTAACTGAAATGAGATTAAAGTAGATGTAATATCTAAATTTTTAAGGATTTAAAATGAAAATTCAACGAAAATTGTGATAGCCATGTAAATGAAAGTAATGCGATTACTTTGCTTTATAAAAATATAACACGAAAAAAGCTGGTAGACGTTTACCTTTCGCACACGTCGACCTAACCGTTCGGACTTTTGTTTAAACTTCTCTCGAGTTCGTCGACCTAACCGTTCAGAGTTTTCGTCGAAATCCGACTATATATTAACTTACAATAGCTAACTTTTTAAAGAGAAGTTTAAATAACATATTTCCCAAAGTGTTTTAGAAACATTTCAGAATTTATACACACATAAGAACCTCACCTATAGGTGCAAGATTCTGATTTTAAAGCTACTAGACGTTGAAATTTAAACTTCTTGCGCTCGTCAACCTAACCGTTCGGAATTTTCTTCGAACCTTGTGTCAATACGAGTTAGAATCCCTTAGAAAGACCAACATGAAGACACTTATCCCTAACGTAGATAATCAACCCTATATTTAACTAACCAGTTACAACACACAAGACATAATCATTACATTCAGTTAATAAGTGATTTGACATGCAAAATATTAGATATAAAAACATACAATATGATATATACAACACACAAAAAAAATTTAAAGATTTTTTTCCCTACAATTTTTAACAAAAATTTAGCAATAATTTAACTTGGTAGCAGGTATTTTGTTTAGAGTTATACGATTATAATAAATTTTAACCCTATTTTACTTGATACAACTAACATTTAAAAAAAAGAGAAAGACATCTAGTTTTTATAACGTCACATGTTTGAATTATTAACCTATTTTAGTTAAAAGTATGATACTTAAGTGATTTTATTTGAAAAATCAATTCAACATTTTAAAAGCAGTCGAAAGATTTTCCCTTTTAAAAAATAACTAACAGAATTTTATTTTAATTTTTTAAAGCAGTAGGTAGATGACACTAACTTTAAATTAACTTTTAATAGGTCACTTTAAATAAAATACATATTTTTTATTATTATTAAACAAATATAAACTACTTACACATTATTATTATGCTGCATTTTAACATAACAACATTTATAGTAAATTATTTAAGATATGCGATTAAGACCATTCTACATGGTATTACAGAATAAATCTTTTCATAGGATGCAAGATAAGATAAGATAATATCACGTAATGATTTAATAAACATGATTCGTTATGCATATGTTTAAACAGGAAATTATTTAAGACATGTGATTAAGACCATTTTACATGGTATTACAGAAT
This sequence comes from Maratus michaelseni, assembly GCA_963931845.1. Classification (NCBI taxonomy): domain Eukaryota; kingdom Metazoa; phylum Arthropoda; class Arachnida; order Araneae; family Salticidae; genus Maratus; species Maratus michaelseni. Next base: position 378,139,948 of record OZ007590.1, on the reverse strand, counting down.
AAATCTTTTCATAGGATGCAAGATAAGATAATATCACGTAATGATTTAATAAACGCGATTCGTTATGCATATGTTTAAACAGGAAATTTGTTAAAAAGATAACATTACTTTACTTATATGAAGTGACCAAATAGACATTTTGCTAATATAATTAATTTAATTTCGAATTTGAAAATAGTATTGACTGAACATTCAAATTTTACTTTTGCACAATATTTAAACAAGGGAAATTGTGCACATTATTAAAAAAAATTTAATTAGCGAAGTTAGAAAATGTTGTACACGAACCCACTCATTTAGGCAAATACGTTACGATTAAAACTTTTAGAATACATTTCAAAGTATTGTAAACTTTATCGAATAAAGAAAAATACGTTGCGATTACTACACTTTTTTAATACATTTCAAAGTTTTATAAACTTTATCGAAAAAAACTTTTTGCATGTGACTTTTTTTAACCAATAAAATGCTAGTATTTTGAAACAAGCGCCCCCTACGTGAGAATGTTACTTTACGAACAAAGTGTTTAATGCTAAACAGTACTTTGTGATTGATGTAAAAGGTTGTGATTTTCGTCTAAGTATTAAAGTTGATATGGAACGAGTCATGCAGTCTTGTGAAAGTGATAAAACCATGTCACCAAAAGCAATTAAAAAGGTACCCTATTTCTGCAAGTCGTGTAACAAAACATTTCCTCGAAAAGTTAACTTAGTGTTTTTTATGAAAAATAATTTAAAGGAAAAGTTTTTTCGCTGTGAGGTGTGTGGTGAAGTTTTTTCCCGAAAGAGTGATTTACATATTCACAAATCGCCCAAACAATTCAAGTGTAGGGATTGCAACGAACTGTTTTCAAGAAAGACAGACTTATTGAAAGATAAGAAAACTCACAACTTAGGAAAACAACATTCATGTACAAAGTGTTGTGAAATATTTAATTGTGAATCGGATTTTTTACAACATTGTGTTACTTTTCATAAAGTTTTACCTAACATTGCGAAATCACCTTGTTTAAAAGATTTGTCATTTGAACTGATAGTGAAGCTTATAGATTAGTTCGAACTTATCGTGAATTAAAAGACAAAATGATATGCAAAATATGTAAAGTGGAATTAACAGATCAAAACGTGCATGTATATGTTGAGAATGCCTTTTTCAAGTTGTTTAACGGATTTTAAGATTTCACTGAACGAGTGTTTTATTGGTCATTACAAAAATTTTGAAATTAGAATTGTATACATCTTATTTGATGTGTGTTATTTTAAATGATGAATAAAATAGTTTGATTGCGAAAAAAGTGTTTTATTTAACCTACACTGTTTAAACTGATGTTGTGTATTTTGAATGACTTAGACAAAATGTTAATTTAAATAAAGATTTTAACATGAGATAAGAGTTTTACAATAAAAATTGACTCACCTAAAATTTTTTCAAGATAGTCTCTCATCGATTCCTACCTAAACTTGTTATCAGTTTGCTACATGCATGTTTGAGTGACTCATTTTTACCTGTGTCGAACTGTCTGTTGGGAAAATGATTGCCATATTTAACACATGTAGACGATTTTTACCCGGAAGCTGTTTGAACTATCAAATTTCAGATATCACACATTTTTGTACAACATTTAAATATTTTAATGTATTTTCACTTGTATATAGGAAACTTAGGATTATCAACATCATATCGGAACATGGAAGATAGAAAATATTGTGTTTCTTTTTTAAGGTTAAATTGATTTAATATTCAAGTTATTTCTTAATGATACACTTAAAAACAATAAACTTAATTAGCATTCAAAAAGCAAACGATCGCATTATTGTGTAAAACAATCAAATGTTTTAAAACTCACGAGTTAAAATTTGAAATGACTTAGAGTTTAATTAGAATTTAGATGTGAACCTTTTAAAATGAAATAATAGTTTTTTGTATCGCCCTCTATCGGTGGGTAATAGAATTAAGAGATAATTAAAAGTTTTAACTTGAATTCGAATTTAACTTGAATTTTCTAAAATTTTTAACCAACTATATATTTTTCCAAAACTTCTAACAATGTGTTAAGTCTATTTTTCTTAGATTAAAATATTGTCTAAGTGTAAAGTTATTATTTTTCTATCTTCCATGTTCCGATATGAAGTTGATAATCCTAAGTTTCCTATATACAAGTGAAAATACATTAAAATATTTAAATGTTGTACAAAAATGTGTGATATCTGAAATTTGATAGTTCAAACAGCTTCCGGGTAAAAATCGTCTACATGTGTTAAATATGGCAATCATTTTCCCAACAGACAGTTCGACACAGGTAAAAATGAGTCACTCAAACATGCATGTAGCAAGCTGATAACAAGTTTAGGTAGGAATCGATGAGAGACTATATCTTGAAAAAATTTTAGGTGAGTCAATTTTTATTGTAAAACTCTCTTATCTCATGTTAAAATCTTTTTTTAAATTAACATTTTGTCTAAGTCATTCAAAATACACAACATCAGTTTTAACAGTGTAGGTTAAAGAAAACACCTTTTTCGCAATCAATCTATTTTATTCATCATTTAAAATAACACACATCAAATAAGATGTATACTATTCTAATTTCAAAATTTTTGTAATGACCAATAAAACACTCGTTCAGTGAAATCTTAAAATCCGTTAAACAACTTGAAAAAGGCATTCTCAACATATACATGCACGTTTTGATCTGTTAATTCCACTTTACATATTTTGCATATCATTTTGTCTTTTAATTCACGATAAGTTCGAACTAATCTATAAGCTTCACTATCAGTTCAAATGACAAATCTTTTAAACAAGGTGATTTCGCAATGTTAGGTAAAACTTTATGAAAAGTAACACAATGTTGTAAAAAATCCGATTCACAATTAAATATTTCACAACACTTTGTACATGAATGTTGTTTTCCTAAGTTGTGAGTTTTCTTATCTTTCAATAAGTCTGTCTTTCTTGAAAACAGTTTGTTGCAATCCCTACACTTGAATTGTTTGGGCGATTTGTGAATATGTAAATCACTCTTTCGCGAAAAAACTTCACCACACACCTCACAGCGAAAACACTTTTCCTTTAAATTATTTTTCATAAAAAACACTAAGTTAACTTTTCGAGGAAATGTTTTGTTACACGACTTGCAGAAATAGGGTACCTTTTTAATTGCTTTAGGTGACATGGTTTTATCACCTTCACAAGACTGCATGACTCGTTCCATATCAACTTTAATACTTAGACGAAAATCACAACCTTTTACATCAATCACTAATTATTGTTTAGCATTAAACACTTTGTTCGTAAAATAACATTCTCACGTAGGGGGCGCTTGTTTCAAAATACTAGCATTTTATTGGTTAAAAAAAGTCACATGCAAAAAGTTTTTTTCGATAAAGTTTATAAAACTTTGAAATGTATTAAAAAAGTGTAGTAATCGCAACGTATTTTTCTTTATTCGATAAAGTTTACAATACTTTGAAATGTATTCTAAAAGTTTTAATCATAACGTATTTTCCTAAATGAGTGGGTTCGTGTACAACATTTTCTAACTTCGCTAATTAAATTTTTTTTAATAATGTGCACAATTTCCCTTATTTAAATATTGTGCAAAAGTAAAATTTGAATGTTCAGTCAATACTATTTTCAAATTCGAAATTAAATTAATTATATTAGCAAAATGTCTATTTGGTCACTTCATATAAGTAAAGTAATGTTATCTTTTAAACAAATTTCCTGTTTAAACATATGCATAACGAATCGCGTTTATTAAATCATTACATGATATTATCTTATCTTGCATCCTATGAAAAGATTTATTCTGTAATACTATGTAAAATGGTCTTAATCACATGTCTTAAATAATTTCCTGTTTAAACATATGCATAACGAATCATGTTTATTAAATCATTACCTGATATTATCTTATCTTATCTTGCATCCTATGAAAAGATTTATTCTGTAATACCATGTAAAATGGTCTTAATCGCATATCTTAAATAATTTACTATAAATGTTGTTATGTTAAAATGCAGCATAATAATAATGTGTAAGTAGTTTATATTTGTTTAATAATAATAAAAAATACAGTGAAACTCGTTTAAGATACGCGCGCTTAAGATACGATCCCGCTTAAGATACGAATTATCTTCGGTCCCTTGAAAAATGCCTATTAAACCTGTGTAAAATTACCCGCTTAATATACGTACGTATAAGATACAATCCCGCTTAATATACGAAGAAAATTTGTCCCTTGATGTAAAAAAACCCGCTTAACATACGAAATAGTGCTTATAAAATCCGTTTATCACGTGTCTTTAGGACAGAATAGCTAAAAAGAGCAACTGAATTGTGCTCGAGTCTTTCTCTTGGCGGTTTTACCCCCCCTACCCATTTTTTCTTCCCCTTTTAAGTTCGAAGTCCCTATGGAAGGTTCGGGAAAGTTCTCCTTTACGTCATAATCACGTGATGTGACGCAACTCCATACCGTGCCTTCGCAGCGTTTTCCGATCTAGGGGAAAATCCCTGGATTTAGGGACTAAGGAACTCAAGCCTATTTAGGGAATTCCTTCTTATTTCTAGGGAATTTTTAGAAGACTAGCAATATTTTCTCGAAATTTAACGGAAAAAAAGGATTTTTTTTAGACTTCTGTGTTTTTCTGGCAATGAACGTAATAGATGGAAGAGGAAGTAAAGGGATGGGAAGTGGGGAGAAATTGTCTTAAAGCAATTCTTTCGCTAACAGAGGGGGGGGGGGGAGAGGTTGTTTTTATATAACACAAACCGGTGCTCATGAATCTCGTATGTGATTCAGCCAAGTCGTTACAGCCAATCAAAATGCAGAATTTCTTCCATGTCACGTGACTTTAGAATCTAGGGAATTTTTATTCCGTAGTCTAGGGAAAAAGGTAAAATCTATCTGAGAACACTGTGCCTTCGAAACCTCTGTACCGGTAAAGCTGTCGAAAGGTCATTGCGTAAATCTATTCTTTTGTCCATCCGCTGAATAGTAATAGGAGTAAATAATGGATGAGCAACTTAAAGTAAAAAGAAAAGCACTTTCTTTGACTGAAAAATTGGATGTCTTAAGGAAATACGACGCTGAGAATGTGATAAACAAGACAGTCTTTGTCAAATCTGTGGGAATCCACGAGTCAACTCTTCGAGCTCTGTTAAAAAATAGACAGAAACTGGAAAGCAGTGCATCAGCTGGCGGCTCTGGCAGAAAGAAAATTAAGGTGGCAAAATTTGAAGAATTGGAAAAGATTTTATTTGAGTGGTTCACCCAAACCCGATTGATGAACATCCCAACTAATGGATCATTGATTAAGGAAAAGGCCTGCGAAATTTCTACACGTCTTGGAGTGGATTTCCCGCCTGGAAACGTGAACCTTTTCAGGAACCATTTCAGACAAAGATACTGCATAGTTTATAGGAAAGTATGCGGAGAGTCGACAGCTGTGAATGTAGATGATGTAAATTGTTGGAAAAATAACCTGCTCGCGCCGCTATTGACAAAGTACTCAAGATGCAATATTTACAATGTCGACGAGATGGGCCTTTTTTAAAATTAATGCCTGATAAAACTATGGCGTTTAAGGGTGAGAAATGTTCTAGAGGCAAACTTAGCAAAGAACGTATAACTGTTCTTGTTGGTTCAAATATGAGCGGAACGGATAAATTAAAACCCTTCGTCATCGGCAAGTCGCGGTATCCTCGCTGCTTTAAAAATTCTAGAAATCTGTCCTGCGATTATGAAAGCCAAGCCAAAGCATGGATGACAGACGATATATTCGTTAAGTCGATCCGCAAGTTCGATGAACGAATGAAAAAAGAGTCCAGGAAAGTATTGTGTTTCGCCGACAACTGTCCCGCCCATCCCAAGGATATCCCCGGTTTACAAAACGTCGAACTAGTATTTTTACACCTTAATGAGTTGTTAACTAGCTTTGTTCAACCCATGGATCAGGGCATAATTCATGTTCTCAAAATGAAATACAAATGTCGTGTAGTTGTACGTCATCTACACCAAATAGATCATCGTGAAAATAATCTGTCCTGCCCAATCTGTAAGCCTATTAACCTCTTGGACGCCATGCATTTCCTGAGAGCGTCCTGGGAAGACGTAACACCAACCACCATTGAGAACTGTTTCTGTAAAGCCTTTGACGTCGACAGCACTTTTCAAAACGTTGACATCGAAGAATGCGAAGATTGGGACTCATTTGTCAATATTGACGATCAGCTTGCAACAAGTGAAGTTCGTTCTATCCCGGATATAATCGCGGATGTCAAAAGTTCCGATGAACCAAGGCCTTCAGAAGAAGCAGAAGACGACGCGGATGAAGAAACCGATGTGTCAGCCATACCATCATTCGCTTCTGTAATGAACTCGCTCAGCTTAAATCGACAGTACGCTTCTTCGATAAATGCTGGTCCCTCCGTCGAAGATTTTTTCTACCACATCAACAAGGCAGAAAGCTTCGTGATAAAATCTCGCCCTAAGTTGCACCAAACCAAGATAAAAGACTTTTTTTCAACAAATTAAAACTACTTCACGTACTTTAATTTAGATAATGTAACAATTATTGTTTCTGGCATACATTGAGCTTGTCTTTCTAAAAGTAATTATGCAAATTTATTATTTTTCCTGCTTAAGTATGTAGTGTATTTCAGTTGCTGTTTTCTACAGATTAACAAAAATTTCGTCTTATTGTCTTTTTTTAATTTGGCATTTTAATTTTGTTATTGTACAAACGTGACTAAATAAAATTTTGGAGAAAAATAAAGTAATTCCTTATTTCAAAATCTTAAACTCAAATTTTCTATAATATCTAAAAATTGTTAGAAATGGGTAAAATGAGAGTTACAAATGGTTAAAATACGTTAATAACAACGTGCACTGTCTTTGTATGCATTATTACTCGAGAATCTATGAAATCCGGATAAGATACGATCCCGCTTAAGATACGAAATGCTCTCGATCCCTTGATTCGTATCTTAAACGAGTTTCACTGTATGTATTTTATTTAAAGTGACCTATTAAAAGTTAATTTAAAGTTAGTGTCATCTACCTACTGCTTTAAAAAATTAAAATAAAATTCTGTTAGTTATTTTTTAAAAGTGAAAATCTTTCGACTGCTTTTAAAATGTTGAATTGATTTTTCAAATAAAATCACTTAAGTATCATACTTTTAACTAAAATAGGTTAATAATTCAAACATGTGACGTTATAAAAAATAGGTCTTTCTCTTTTTTTAAATGTTAGTTGTATCAAGTAAAATAGGGTTAAAATTTATTATAATCGTATAACTCTAAACAAAATACCTGCTATCAAGTTAAATTATTGCTAAATTTTTGTTAAAAATTGTAGGGGAAAAAAATCTTTAAATTTTTTTTGTGTGTTGTATATATCATATTGTATGTTTTTATATCTAATATTTTGCATGTCAAATCACTTATTAACTGAATGTAATGATTATGTCTTGTGTGTTGTAACTGGTTAGTTAAATATAGGGTTGATTATCTACGTTAGGGATAAGTGTCTTCATGTAGGTCTTTCTAAGGGATTCTAACTCGTATTGACACAAGGTTCGAAGAAAATTCCGAACGGTTAGGTTGACGAGCGCAAGAAGTTTAAATTTCAACGTCTAGTAGCTTTAAAATCAGAACCTTGCACCTGTAGGTGAGGTTCTTATGTGTGTATAAATTCTGAAATGTTTCTAAGACACTTTGGGAAATATGTTATTTAAACTTCCCTTAAAAAAGTTAGCTATTGTAAGTTAATATATAGTCGGATTTCGACGAAAACTCTGAACGGTTAGGTCGACGAACTCGAGAGAAGTTTAAACAAAAGTCCGAACGGTTAGGTCAACGTGTGCGAAAGGTAAACGCCTACCAGCTTTTTTCGTGTTATATTTTTATAAAGCAAAGTAATCGCATTACTTTCATTTACATGGCTATCACAATTTTCGTTGAATTTTCATTTTAAATCCTTAAAAATTTAGATATTACATCTACTTTAATCTCATTTCAGTTAATACTTAAAGAATAATTTTTTACATTAAACTTTTAAAAAGTCAAAAATAATGGGTTCGAAGAAAATTCCGAACAGTTAGGTCGACGAACACGAAAGGTAAATGTCTACCTGCTTTTTAATGTTAAACTATAATAGTTAACAAATATAATCGAAACGTATGATTCCTTTTTCGATAAATAAACTTTTAGAAAAATGCTGTCAAAGTCGATCATCTCCTTTTATTTAACGCAACCCTCAGTGGATTTTCATTTTAACTCTCTAAAAATTTAGCCTTCACATCTATTTTAATCTCATTCACATTTAAGTTAATGTTTAAAGAAGGGAAAAAAATTCTTTTACAGGTGAATTATAAGTAAATTTCATGTTAAACTCTGAACAGTTAGGTCGACGAGCGCGAAAGGTAGCACATATATATTTCTTTTACAGGTATTATTTTTATAGCAGCGTTCCTACCCCTCAACTCCACTTGACTGAAAGCACTGTTGGCATTCTGTTACTAAAAATTTAGCTCTCACATCTATTTTAATCTCATTCACATTTAAGTTAATGTTTAAAGGGAAAAAAAATTGTACATTCTGTTAAAATTATTATTTTTTACAGCAGGGTTCCTGCCCCTCAACTCCACTCGACTAAAATCACTGTTGGCATTCTGTTATTTTTAAAGCAGGCTTCCTACCCCTCAACTCTACTAGCACTGTTGACATTCTGTTACTTTAACATTTCCCACCAACCATAAGAAACTTTTATGAAAAAAAAAAATTTCGAAACAACTCTCGCTTAAACATAATAATAATTAAACCCTTTTATTTCGTTACAGGTCTCACGCAGATGACTGGTGTAAAAGAATAGGCAAATGGGGAAAAAAAATAATAATTGTGGCGTTATGAATTGTTTTCATAGCGGGTGGTTATGGTGGGTCCACAATTAAAAAAAAAATTCCCTTTCAAGAAAGAATCTGATTAAAACCCTTTATTTTCCTGCAAAAATTAAGCCCCCTACCCTTTCAGTACACCTCTTCTAGAAGATCCCCTAAAAATAAGCCCTCCCCCTCTCTCCCTTATCGCATTCACTTCCGGTTCACTTCCTGTCTCAACCTGTTTGTTATCCACACCTGCGACTTCCGGTGACCTTCACAGTTCGCAGAACTTCCTGTCTCAACATGCCTGTTATCCACACCTGCCATTTCCGGCTCCGGCTCCGCGCACATAGTGCCTGCTGGCGCGAAACGAACATTCCTCTACTACTGACAGGCCCCTAAACCTGGCATTAGCTGTCTCCGGCGCCCCCCGCCGGGTCCTGGACACGACCAAGAGAAGAACTCATTTTGGCTATGTCCTGGAGCGCCGCAACCAGGAAAGAGTGAGACTCAGGCCACTCGAATCATATCCGGTTTGAGATCCCCAGACGGTACTTAGAACTGACAAGCGAGACCGGCGAAAGCCGACCTGCCTGGTGTTCCGGAAGTGTGCCACGTCGAACTCCTGCTACTTCAGGGACCCCGCTTTGGCCCAAACTCGAAATTGAATCCGGCCGCCAAGGCGTCCTCGGCCGGGCTCCCGGTCATCCCCCCGCGCCACGAAGTGGCCGGGTTGAGTCAGGAACACCCGGAGGAGACCCATCCAGGTCAGGTAGGTAAACAAGCAAGTCAAAGCAGCAGCATAGATCATTTCGATAGATGGCAACGAGTCACGTGAGCCCATGTTTTTGACGTCATCTCCGGTAATGGAGCTGGCGATTTGGTGTTTTCCTTGGCAATCTTCTGGTAACCTCGTATAACGGAAGTTTGTAATGTTTATTTTAGTTTACAAACTAGCCCAGGAAACATAAAAATAATAACATTAGTTTCACAACTTATAAGAAACATTATATAAGATAATGAAATCGACGTTACAAGTTATCACCGAAATATTTTTTAAATATTATAGTGGATAAAAAGTTTTCTTGCGCAGCTAATCATATATGTATATATATATTTATTTACAAAATCGTATTTAGTATATAAATGCATTTTAAGTTTCAAACACATTTGAGCAGTTAATAAAAGCACGAAGAGATTTTTTAGAGATTATTATTTATTTGTAAATTTTGCTTTCTTTATAATTTCTCCTTTTGTACAGAAATTGTTTTATTTACTGTTATATTTAAATTTCGTATTATTTCTTTATTTTTCTGAATTATTGTAAAATCTGCGCTTAAAATGTATGATATAGTTTAACAAATTCAGAATATTTTAAATTCATTAGCAATATTCATAAGTCAATATTTTAGCTTTCCCTTTATAGCATACATATATGTATGCCTATAGGCGTACAGTTTTGAAAATCATTGGACATATCTTCACAAATACATGTATATGAGTGTAAATCATATCGATTACCAATTTAATTTTGCTTTTTTAACTCCCTTTTAAAGAAATTAAAAAGATTCATATATGGTGATAAATAACTCGCAAGTTAAATAAAATGTTAAGATAATGTAAAAATTTCAATGTACAGACCCATTTATAAAATGATATACTCGTTGTTATTCGCGAGTCGTTTATAATAAAATCACAGTCAAAGTCATCTTTGAGTAGCATGTTTTTTTTTCTTCTGAATATGGACTTTTTTTCCTATTTTTGTTTTTATATCTAAAGTTCAAACTTTTTAGTTTAATTAAAAAATAAAACATAAAGGGAAAACTACCTGATGTTATCTCTGCAATTTATGAAAAAGAGGAAAAAAGGCAAAACTCAAGAAAGCAAAATTATTTGTTAAAAATTAGCACATAGCATAAAATATTAGAAATTCAAAAACTAAACTCTTTTTATATTAGAGGGAGTGGAGGGAAGAGTCTATTTTAAAAATTATTAGTGGGACTCTTGATGTTAGAAGCATTATAAGGAAAGGGCACCTGACGTCACTGTTGGGCAAATTACTGTTGATTCGTAAGAAAAACCTGGTCGTTCGTTACGACTCCTACTGTACATATGAGATGGGGAGATTTGATTGGTCTATGTTAAACTGGTCTATAATATGATTGGCCTACTTCGCCATGATGATTCCTGCAGTGATAGCTACGACAAAAATGTAGTGGTCGAGTGGTTGATGGAACTGTTTGTTTGTAAACATTCCCTTTCCTTATAGCTGTATGCCTATAAGCATATATCCCCACTCCAAAAATTTAAGCTTTGTTTTAATATTAATATGAACAAATTGAATTGCTTTTGTAGTCATGTTATTTAAAATAAATGTGATGACACATTTTTTTTAATGTGTGTTGTGTTTTCACATGATGTTAACTTTACTTTGTATTTCATTATTAATTGTTAAGTTAATAGAAAACTAACATACTAAAAGCTGCTAAGATAGAATTGCTAGGGACCAAGGGAAAGGAAAGTACCATTTTAGACAGGTTTCGGTCTTAGCAGCAAGGTTTAATTTTTAACAAAAAAAAAAGTACTGGAGCCTTAAATATTCTGCAGTACTAGCAACATTAGCGTATCTTTCCTCCCCCCCCCCCAACAGTTCCCTTTACCTGCATATTGTATTTCCCATGTTACTTGCAAGAATTAAGCATATTTTTCTTGAGGAGAAAAAAATATAGCTACCTGCAAGGGTGGAGAATTTTCAAAAAATCTTAGCAGCCAGCAAGATGTAACTTGCAGTTAGAAATTGCTATAGCAAAATTTATGCAACTGTAAAAATATTTCATTACTACAATGCATTTTCGTAATTATTTTCTATAAAATTAAAAAATATGTACAACAGAGGAAATTTTATTATAGGATAGAGCAGAGATGTCAAACTCGTTTACCAATGTTGGCCAAATTAAGCATTACATAAAAGGTGCAGGCCACATTAAAAATAATAATAATAATAATAATAATATTACCATTGCAGTAAATAAAATTTGTATGTACAAAACACAGCCATGTTAAAAATTTATTCACGTAAAGTTCCAATGTTATTATAATTCGTAGTTTATTTTATCATATTTAAAAAATATGTACTAAATGTTATTTTTATCAACCAAACCTGTAAAATTTAATCGAATTTTCTAAATTGTATTTATTTGAAAAATTGATTGTACATGCTGGTTCGTTAATCTTTATCTGGCAAAGTGTAGAGCTGTCAACTTTCTGGATTTTTTTCGAGTACAAAATAAAAACATATTTTAAAACAGAAAATTTATTTAATAAATTTTGTCTTGTATCTATCGGTTACTTATTTGATGTCATTTATTAAATATAATTTCTGGTTAAAATTATGTTTATTTGACTTGATAAATAACAAAAGGTTAGCAGCTAAGCAAAGTCCGCTACTAAACATGGTTAAAATATGCCTAATTGCACCATACTTTATAAAACTGGTCGATTGATAAATAGTTACAGAAATTTTGAAACTCATATCCATATATTTTCGGTTTAATATGGAATCACACTGCATTTTGATTAATTGCAGCAATAAATTCTAAACAATAATTTGAACATCAATAATTAGAGGTGGAGTAAGTAGATACTGATTTTTATATTTCTTGAAATAAAAAAAATCTTTTGAATTTATTTTTAGTATATTCTAAAAATTTCCACTCTGTTGATTTTTGTAATATGCCATATTACAAAAATCAATGAGTTACAAATTGAATCATTACAAATCATTACATGAATCATTAAATCATTACAATGATTTAATGATCATTATTTATGATTAATGATATGATTAATGATATGATTATGATTATGATATGATTATGATATGATATGATTATATATTATATGATTATGATGATGTATAATTATATGATTATATGATGATATGATTATATGATTATATATTATATGATAATAGAGATGGGCAACATCGTTCCTTTTAGGGAATCGTTCCAACCAGAATCGTTCACCGAAAGGAACGAGTTCTTTGGAATCGTTCCTTTTGGAATCGTTCCGAAAAAAAGGAATGATTCCGAAAAGAAGGAACGATTCCTAAATAAAAGGAACGATTCCGAAAAAACGAACGATTCCGAGAAAAAGGAACGATTCCGAAAAAAAATTATGTTAATCAGCGTTTCTTTTTCGAGAAAAAGAAACGCTTTCGAGATACAAATAACGATTTCAAGATGAAAGGGATACTTTTGAGAAAAAAGGAACAAATCCGGAAGTATTAGAATGAACATGAAATCCATAATATTAATAATACTAATTTATTTTCTTACGTATTCGTCCATTTTCTTACGCATCCATCCGCCTTATTTTTAAATTTTTTGGACAGATGATTTCGTTTTCAAGAGTTAATTTCATTGATGAGTGTGTGCAATTAATTAGCAATTATTTCTAATTACCATAATACAAGTACACTCCCTGACTTTATGGTTTATGGCATTAAACTCAATTCCTCTTGAAAATTTACCTCTGGATGACCTTTCATTTACCGCTATAGTTTATCAAAGAAATTGTATTGTAGCTGTTTGTTTTGGCCACGAGGGTGGCGACCCATTCGATTTTTAGTGTAATCGGGTTTCCTCTTGAAAATATATCGTTGAATGACCCTCCATTTATACTATTAATTATTTTATGCAGGAATCTTTATTCTAGTTCTGATGTTTGGCACCAGGGTCTACGCAATTTTAAGCCTGATAATTAGATCCCTCTTCAAAACCCACCCCAAGATAACCAACCATTCATTTACAAGTCAGTCCTCGGAACCGGCCGTTTTCAAAGTCACTCCATTTCGGTACGATTATTTGGCAACCGGTCATTTTTTCAGTGTGCCCATTTATAAACAATTCTCAGGACTATCTCCTTTTAGTATTAAGTTCATGTGTGAATAGAATCTTTTATAAAATCAAATTCGGATCCTGTCGATTTGGGAAAACACAATTCATTAAACGAAGTATATTTGAGAGTCTTAATATATAACAATGTCCTTTCTGACTGCATTATCAATGTACTGCAAACCGAAATGCTGAAATCGTAAAATTTTAGTTGTTACTTCCTGTTATGACATAAAAATCCATTAAAAAGGTGTTTTCTGAAATTCAACTGTTAGGTGATTGAAAGTTTTTGAAAAGGTATACCAGTATATTTAAATTTAGAAATTGTACATAATTAGAACTGTAGATATTGAGATAAGAAACAAAATCATAACTATATAGTTCAATACGTTCCTCCAGCCGCGGGAAACGCTTGTATTGCGTTTCACTTAATACAATTCTGCAAGGACCGCTATTTTTGGCTTATTTTTTCTATCTTAAAATTTTGATTTTGCGCTTATAATTTTTGGCTTTCTTTATACATTCCATTGATAAAATCCTCATAACTATTATAAATAGTGAATAAAAGTAATGTGCAGTTTTTTTCAAGAAAGGGTAAAAAACCGCCCGCGGTTGGAGGGTTAATACAAATACGATTTCAAATACACAAAATAAATAAGAAAATACAAAATATGACACTCTTAAAAAAGATTTTATTTCAAAAATAGGAATATATAAAATTTGTTGATTTGGTGAAATCCTAAAATAATCCGCAACAAAAAAGCAGGCTAAAATGTTAGTACAACAAACAATTCAACAACAGTTTCATGATAGTAAAGAAAATTAACATCAATAATATAAAACAACTAGGAATAGTAATTTGTTTCTAAAATTTTTCATTCATTGGTGTAAACAATTTTTTTTAAATCGATTTTATTTTCTAATAATTTTTGTTTAATAAGAATTACTGCTATATAATTCCAAAATTCTGTTGTCTGAAATACTGAATCAATTCGAACCTTATTTGAGACAGTAAATTGATCTACCAGTATCTTCGATGAGTTTGTTAATCAAGTATGTAGCTGTTATAGTTCGTTTACAGTAGCACACAAAAGCAAAAAACATTCAAAGCTTGTCATCGCGATAACATCCGAAATATACTGAGCATATTTAAACCGAATTAGGACAGTATATAGTTCTTGCAAGTATCTTGGAAGAATTCGATAATCAAGTATACTGTTTTCTTACCCCTATGTGATCACCTAATGATAAAAACCAGCCCTGTTGAAGCAAAGATAATAAAATGAACGAATACGTTTTTATTTTAGGTTGCCTGATTACAAGTATTTTTTGTTCAAATTTCGTTATTTGTTTTTTGTACCGAAAGAAGAATCAAATCTTATTTTGGCGCCCCCTTTTACACTGGCGCCCGGGACATATGCCCCTTTTGCTCCTCCGTAGTTTCGGCACTGCAAATATCTGTTATTCACCACCACAGTAACAGCCATTAATTCGGGAGTTGTGAGTATCAATCCCGATCGTGGAATCGCGATTGTTACAAGAAATTATTATGAAAAACGATTTTTGTCTTGCTTTTATTTTACGTTGTATTAAAACAAAGTCAAAGATATTTAACTTCTTATTATTTAGCAAGAAATAGAAAAAAAAAAAAAAAAAAAAAAAACTATACAAAATCACAATTTGCATTCTTTAGCAATCAATAATTTAAAAAGAAATTAGCGTAATAGTGCTGCTCCATTTTTTTTTTTTTTTGGCAAAATATAAAAATGTCTATTAATCTGTATACACGTACACAATTATACAATTATATTAGCACTAAAATCAGTTAAAAAAAAAAAAAAAATCTTTACTGTAAATTGTTTTATTTTTACTATATATTTTTTCTATATACTATATATTTTTTACTATATACATATACTAGCAAGCTACGCCCTCTACGCTGGTCAATTTCTCTTAACGAACCTTTAATCAAACAAAATATTGACATTTCATAATTCACTTTTATATTTTAACAGAATAATACGAATACTATAATTTGTGACTCGTGCTATAGCCAATATACACGTCAGGACACGTCGCCCTTATCATTATCTTTTTACGCGTGAAGGTTTCGCTATGGTACTCTATTGTGAAATTTGGTAATTTTAGAAATTCAATAGTTGAAAAATCGCAGAATCATTAGATCATTTTTCTTTAGAAATTGTTCTTAGAGCGCATTTAGATCTTATAAATAACAATCATGCCGAACTTGAAGTTTCTAGCTCCTTCAGCATCGCAAAAATCGCAATTTTAGAACGTTTTTCGCTTCTGCACCCCCCTCCGGGTAGTGGCACCGACATAAAATATAGCCTATGTTGGAGCAGGGATTGTCACCATTAATTTGCCACCATCACTTTTAAAATCACTTCAGTGGTTCCAGAGATTACCCCCTACAAACAAACAAACAAACAAACAGACAATCTTTACTACTTTATATATTAGTATAGATAAGGGGGAATTAGCCCCTTGTTCCCCCCCTTTATACTTAACCAATCAATCCCGAAAACTAATCAGAGATGCGCCTTAACACAGTGAACCTATAAATAAAATTTGAAGGAAATGGGATAATTCTGCATGAAAAACCCATTTACATAAATTAAGGGGGGTATTAGCCCCCCGTTCCCCCCTTTATACTTAATCAATCAATCCCGAAAACTAATCAGGGAAGCGCCTTAACCCAATGAACCTATAAACAAAATTTGAAGGAAAACGGAATAATTCTGCATGAAAAACCCATTTATATAAATTAAGGGGGGGGGGAATTAGCCCCTTGTTCCCCCCCTTTATACTTAACCAATCAATCCCGAAAAGTAATCAGGGAAGCGTCTTAACCCAATGAACCTATAAACAAAATTTGAAGGAAAACGGAATAATTCTGCATGAAAAACCCATTTATATAAATTAAGGGGGGGATTAGCCCCCCGATCCCCCCCTTTATACTTAACTAATCAAACCCGTAAATTAATCAGGGAAGCGCCTTAACTCAGTGAACCTATAAACAAAATTTGAAAGGAAACGGAATAATTCTGCATGAAAAACCCATTTACATAAATTAAGGGGGTATTAGCCACCCGTTCCCCCCCCTTTATATTTAATCAATCAATCCCGAAAACTAATCAGGGAAGCGTCTTAACCCAATGAATCTATAAACAAATTTTGAAGCAAATAGAATAATTCTGCATGAAAAACCCATTTATATAAATTAAGGGGGGGATTATCCCCCCGTTCCCCCCCTTTATACTTAACCAATCAATCCCGAAAACTAATCAGGGAAGCGCCTTAACACAGTGAACCTATAAACAAAATTTGAAGGAAAACGGAATAATTCTGCATGAAAAACCCATTTATATAAATTAAGGGGGGATTAGCCCCCCATTCCCCCCTTTATACTTAACCAATCAATCCCGAAAAGTAATCAGGGAAGCGTCTTAACCCAATGAACCTATAAACAAAATTTGAAGGAAAACTGAATAATTCTGCGTGAAAAACCCATTTATATAAATTAAGGGGGGGGGAATTAGCCTCTTGTTCCCCCCTTTATACTTAACCAATCAATCCCGAAAAGTAATCAGGGAAGCGTCTTAACCCAATGAACCTATAAACAAAATTTG
Organism: Maratus michaelseni; assembly: GCA_963931845.1. NCBI lineage: Eukaryota > Metazoa > Arthropoda > Arachnida > Araneae > Salticidae > Maratus > Maratus michaelseni. The sequence goes on along the minus strand of OZ007590.1, from coordinate 378,122,518 downwards.
AAGGAAAACGGAATAATTCTGCATGAAAAACCCATTTATATAAATTAAGGGGGGGGATTAGCCCCCGATCCCCCCCCCTTTATACTTAACTAATCAAACCCGTAAACTAATCAGGGACGCGCCTTAACTCAGTGAACCTATAAACAAAATTTGAAGGGAAACGGAATAATTCTGCATGAAAAACCCATTTATGTAAATTAAGGGGGGGGGGAATTAGACCCTTGTTCCTCCCCTTTATACTTGACCAATCAATCCCGAAAACTAATCAGGGAAGCGCCTTAACACAGTGAACCTATAAACAAAATTTGAAGGAAAACGGATATTTCTATCAAGAGTTATCGCATTACGTACGTACATACATACATACAGAACCGGCTGCCAAGCTCTCAGGGCTTGACAGCCAGTGTGATAACTGAAAAATCGCAATTTTAGAACGTTTTTTTCTCCTGCATCCCCTGGGGTTAGTGGCACCGACATAAAATATAGCCTATGTTGGAGCAGGGATTGTCACCATCAATTTGCCACCATCACTTTTGAAATCGGTTCGGTAGTTCCAGAGATTACCCCCTACAAACAAACAAACAAGATTTACTCCTTTATAATATTAGTATAGATTATAAAACTAGTTTAATGTAATCTTAACATAAATCTATTAAACAGAAAATGCATAAAATACGCAGCTTTACATATATATCACTATGTTGGAAAATGTCTGATAATCTATATGTAGCACGTAATTTTTCTTTCTCGTTTTCATACTCAAAACGGCCATAAGGGTAGCGAACAGCTGTTAAATTATCCGAATCCCACCCACTACTGCTACTGTTATGTTATTATTATTCTTAAATATTTTTTTTTTTTTTTTTTTTTTTTTTTTAAATCTTTATTATAGGAATTTTAAGAAAGAATTGAAAACGTTTTTCAAAAATTCCTTGTTCAAATAGGTTTTTCTTTATGCATCCACTGCAAGTTGATTAAAACTATCTACGGGAGTTCCGAGATCTTTTGAATCATCTTTTTCAGGAGAGAAAAATAAGACCCCAAACTGAGGAAACAAAGTGGTACTCGAGCGCTCGTAAATGCTCTTATTAGGTAGATTTCGTAAGAAATACTACATATTACATTCTCCCCTAAGTTAGAATTTTTGAAAAAAAAATTGTAGATCTACGCTGATCATAACTCCCAGAACCCAAAACCACCCCTAGTTCAAAACTTTATCTATCTATCTATCTATATATGTCACTATTTTATGGACACGATATCTTCAATAATTCTGCACAAATCTCTTCCAAACTGATACATAAAATCAAGGGGCATAAAATCTCGGTCAAGTACGTTAATGGGCAAAATCGAACCAAGTGGGGGGGGGGAGATGGGGAGGCTTTTTGTGAAAACAGAAAAAAACCCATAACTTCTTAATTATGATACGTATTGAATCCATTTAAAGTTATTATTAATTCTATGTAAAGGGCCGAAAATTTATGTATGACAGATTTTTGATATCATTAAAAATGGCCCCAAAGGGGGAAAAAGGGGGGTTTCAAAAGAAAAAATTCATAACTTCGCCAATTCACAAGATATCAAATCCGCTTAAATTTATTATAAATCCTCTTAATATTATCTAAAACTTTTATATTGACAAGTTTTTAATATCACCAACCCTTATAGCAGCAAAAAAAAAAAAAAAAATCCCTGCCGGCTCCGCCGGCAGACAAATTAAATTTCGAAATGAGCGATCCCAACTGCAGCATCATCGCAAAAGGGTGATTTCTTCTGCACTTCCCAACAAACAGGCGCCCCACGGTCTGCGTCTTCGAAATCTATCTGTGTCTGCTGGCCGAGCCGTCAAGGATTTTTTATTTTTCTTTTGACAGAGAGGATCCTCAAATTAAAATTATGCTTGATAACAACATATGAAACAGTGAAATATACACGAAAGTGCGCAACCATGCAATTATTAAAATTGATCGAAAATCAGTTCTTTCTGATAAAAAAATCAGTTATTATTAACTGATTTAAAATGCAATTGTTCAGGGCATAGCGATGTATTTCTTATATTATTCAAAACTGTTTCAAATCAGATTAAAAAAAAATATATATTCCCCACTATTATTTAAACAAGCATTTACTTTACATTATTTTTTTTCTTAATTTTTTTCTTTCTGATCAATTTAGCACAAAAAGTTTCAATAGCAATGTAATTAAGTCGCAGGTGATGAGTACATAGCTAAATAATAGACATTTTAACTGAAGTACAATAATATACTTCTATTTATCTTAAGATAAATTTAAGAGAAAGTAATACACAGTTGTAGTTTATTAATCAATCGCCCCCCCCCCCCTCGCACTTCTCTCTCTCTCTCTTTTATTATTTTTTTTATCACGTACACATTAGAAGGATTTTTTGGCCAGAAACTCAGCTTTACTAGAATCCTTTGCTAGTAAAGCAAAGGATTTGCTATTTTAAATGATTTAAATTTTATGCTATTTTAAAATAAAATAGCGTATTTTAATTTATTAAAACTGGCCAGTCTACAAGAACAAGGACCGATTACGAGGACTCGATCTTTTCGGAGTCTGTACTGGAGATCTGAACGGGCCAGGCCAAGGCCTGAAGCCCGAGCCCGGCCCGGCCCTTTCCTTCACAGCACTCGGGCCGGGCCATACTTTTTCTGAAGGCCGGGCCGGGCCGGGCTTTACTTTTTTTCCTGAAGGATAAGGCCGTGCCTTAAATTATTTTTTCCGTACAGAGCCGGGACTGGTTTCATTCTTCCTAGTCTTCACGCCCCAAAATTTTCAGTCCTGGTTTTGACCCGTATGAAAATCATTGTCTCGGCGTGGCCTGGTCCGTTCGAAGGTCAGTAAAATAAGACCTGGCACAAAAATCTTTGCAAAACTGGCATACATTTTTAAATCGCCACTATTCTACAATTAAACATTAAAATTTATTCTTTTTAAAGAATAGTAGATTTATACACTTATTAAAATATGGCTAAATTAAAATATAGTAAAACGTGTGAAAAAGAAAAAGAACCTGCTTATTACGGATGCCTGTCTTAAACTGAAAAATATGTTGATCCATGAAAATATACTAATACGTAAGAAAAGAATGTATAACACATTTACACCTGCTAAGTAGGTAAATTGTCTATAACTCATTTTTTTTTCTTCCCTATGCAATTCCATCTTAGAAGATTTTATTGTATAGCATTTTTCTGATTTTTAACACTTCAATAAATGGAATATGGATTAACAATATTAATGATAACTTAAACACATAGATGCAACAAATAGAGATTTATTAAAAAAATAAATATTCCAAGTTGCGGCACCTCTATAAAAATGAAGATTATAAACATGAAAAAAAAAGGACTAAGATAGGAATTTTTGGTTAGATTTCCTCCTACGAGGCAAATTTTTATTCTACGTAAAAATCAATGTTTTGTAGAAATTCACTCGGGCCGGGCCTGGTTCGGGCCGACATTTTAACTTTTTTCCGGGCGATCTTTTAATTTTTGTATCGGGCCGAATTTTTTTTTTTGTATGGGTCGGGCCGGGCCCGGGCCTGGAAATTTCGGCCCGTGCAGACCTCTAATCTGTACATTAAGGACCGATTCCGAGGAATCGATCGTTTTTGGAATCGATATATTTTGGACCGATTCCTAGGAATCGTTCCTTTTCGAAATCGCTACAATTTTTACTAATTCCGAGGAATCGGTCCTTTTCGGAGTCGATTCCGAAGATTCGGTCATTTTCGGAGTCGGTATATTTTGGACCGATTCCTAGGAATCGTTCCTTTTCGAAATCGCTACAATTTTTACTAATTCCGAGGAATCGGTCCTTTTCGGAGTCGATTCCGAAGATTCGGTCATTTTCGGAGTCGGTATATTTTGGACCGATTCCTAGGAATCGTTCCTTTTATGAATCGCTACATTTTGGACTAATTCCGAGGAATCGGTCCTTTTCGGAGTCTGGATTCTGGGTTCTGGAGTTCGGATTCTGGACCGATTCCGAGGAATCGGTCCTTTTTGGATTCGATATATTTTGGACCGAAAAATCAAGTTTTTAATTTTATAACGTTTTTATTTCGTTAGTTTATATTTTTATAAATTAAACTAACTTAATTTAAATTAAATCAGTTAGTCCATATTTAAACTTACCTATCCCAAAGTCATTAATTAAAAAAAAATTCTCCTTTTTTTTAATGTAATGTTAAAAATATAATGTTTAACAGAACCGTACACAAAAGCTCTCAGCATAGCTGAAATATAAAATTTAATTTATTATAAAACTGTTTATTTGCGTAAGTTTTTTTAAATAAGAGATTAAAAAACATTATTTGATTAGCATGTAATAAACAAGTCTGATTAAGATTATTGTTGTTTTTATTGGAATTGATAAATAGATAATCAGGCAAATAATTTAAAAAAAGTATATGTTCAAAAAATGAAAGTGTTGGTACCACTGTTGAATTCAGGGGTTGGCCCGGAGGGAACATTATCCCCCGGAAAATTGAAATGTACCTCCCCCAGAAGATTTGAGATTTTATACTTTTAATGAACAAAAAGTGCAATTCCCTCCCCCCCGGAGCCACAGAAATCCCTCCCGGAGAAAAATGTCTGAATTCAACACTGGTTAGTACTGTTGCAAAAAGAAAAAAATATTACTCTTAATACAATTTTTTTATGCATATAATGCATAATAAATTAAAATTTATCTGTTATAAAGCACCGTATTAATACAGCCAATTATAGAAAATTATGAAAAGAAAATATTAAAAACATTGAAAAAATCCATCTACAAATGAAACCAAGTTTTTCCATCATAAAAAGAGATTCAAATAAGTTACAGCATTTGAGCGAAAACCGCGACCGGTCATATCGCCGTGGTCTGGGTCATCGGGTTAGTACACGGGGCATTGTGGGTTCGAATCCGCTTGCGGCAAGGGTTGGTTAAATTCTATAAACTCACTCAGAAATGAAAAAAAGATACCGAAATGTGTCTGTCCCTTATAAAGTTGTCCTCGCGCAGTAACTTTTTCTTCTTTTTTTTTGGTCCTATAAATTTTATTTTAACGACATAAAAATTTCTAAAAAATACGGAAGATATCTGTTATATAACGGAAAATTAAAAACGGATATTTCAGAATTCACGGAAAATTTCCTGGAATTTACGGAATTTTTTTTCCGTTAAAATACGGAAATAGTTCTGGCGTCTCGATTGCCAGTACAACTTTCCCTTTTTTCAGGAATTTTTTTTTACAGTGTATAAGAAAAGGGTCCATCTAACTGGCAACACTGATATTAGTGATGGGCGATAACGATATATTTTATCGATTTTATCGATAGTATGCTCAAATCGATTATATCGATAGTGTAATTTTTTTATCAATTGTATAATTTTTTTTATCGATAGTATAAATTTTGTATAGATTGTATCAATTTTTTTATCGATAGTATACATTTTTATCGATTGTATAATTTTTTTTATCGATAGTATCAATTTTTTTATCGATAGTATCAATATTTTTTATCGATAGTATCAATTTTTTTTTATAGTATCAATTTTTTTTATCGATAGTATCAATTTCTCAAGTTAATAAATTCATAAATTGCTATTCTTATCCGATTGTATCAAGAGCAAGATCGTCTGCGTAAAGGGAAGATGATTGATAATGGTTATCTTAGACTGAATTGCTCAGGAGGACTCTGAACGCAGCTTTTGAGTAGGGAAAATATTTTTTTCTTTCTTTCTCATTCTTCTTGTGGTGTGATTCATGAAACGCAGAGTTGGGGTATTTTTTATGTTGTTTGTTTAGATTTTAAAATATGGCAAAGAGAAAGAAAAGTAATCACCTGCGTGATATGTGTTTGTACTATACTGAACTCTAACTTTTATGAGACAAATAAAAACTAAACGGAAATAATGTTATACATCATAAGTAATGGATAAGTGTTGGACAAGATTATAGATATAGATAACGTGGTGGATAGGCCATCTCACCTTCCACCAACCTCCCACAATCCTACTACTACACTTCAGAATAAGTTGATAGAAAAGTGGTGGTAAAGTGGTGGACAGGGCATGAACCTTCCACCATCTCCCCACCATCTTTCCTACCAAACATCATCCCGGGTAAGTGCGTATAAGTGAGGATAAGTTCACCTATCCATCATAAATGATAAATACGTGTTGGGTAAGATTATAGATAAGGTGGTGGATAGGCCATCACCCTTCCACCAACCTCCCACAATCTTACAACTATCCTTCTCCGGATTAGATGACTTGTGGCGTGATAGGTATTTCGCACCATCCAAACATCATATAATCGGAAAAAAGGATGGTGGGTTTCGTGGTGCATAGGCCATAAACCTTGTACCAACCGTCCACCAACCTTTACACTCCAATCTTATCCTCCATCCATTATCAAACTTTAATCTCTCCCCCCCACGCGCCCAACGCCTCCACCGAGATTGTATGTAAAAAATAAGAAAAAAAGATTGATAATGTGAAGGATAAGTTCACCTATCCCTCATAAATGATAAATAAGTGTTGGATAAGATTATAGATAAGGTGGCGGATAGGCCATCAACCTTCCACCAACCTCCCACAATCTTACAACTATCCTCCATCCATTATCCACCTTTAATCTCTCCCTCTCTCCCTCCCACCCGCCCAACGCCTCCAACCTCTTTAGATTGTATGAAAACAATAAGAAAAAAGATTGATAATGTGAAAGATAAGTTCACCTATCAATCATAAATGATAAATAAGTGTTGGGTAAGATTATAGATAAGGTGGTGGATAGGCCATCAACCTTCCACCAACCTCCCACAATCTTACAACTATCCTTCTCCGGATTAGATGACTTGTGGCGTGATAGGTATTTCCCACCATCCAACCATCATCCAACCAGATAAAAGGATAGGAAAAGTTGGTGGGTTTCGTGGTGCATAGGCCATAAACCTTGCACCAACCGTCCACCAACCGTTACATTCCAATCTTATCCTCCATCCATTATCCACCTTTAATCTCTCCCTCCCACCCGCCCAACGCCTCCAACCTCTTTAGATCGTATTAAATAATAAGAAAAAAGATTGATAATGTGAAGGATAAGTTCACCTATCAATCATAAATGATAAATAAGTGTTGGGTAAGATTATAGATAAGGTGGTGGATAGGCCATCAACCTTCCACCAACCTCCCACAATCTTACAACTATCCTTCTCCGGATTAGATGACTTGTGGCGTGATAGGTATTTCCCACCATCCAACCATCATCCAACCAGATAAAAGGATAGGAAAAGTTGGTGGGTTTCGTGGTGCATAGGCCATAAACCTTGCACCAACCGTCCACCAACATTTACATTCCAATCTTATCCTCCATCCATTATCCACCTTTAATCTCTCCCTCCCACCCGCCCAACGCCTCCGACCTCTTTAGATCGTATGAAAAAAATAAGAAAAAAGATTGGTAATGTGAAGGATAAGTTCACCAATCCATCATTAATGATAAATAAGTGTTGGGTAAGATTATAGATAAGGTGGTGGATAGGCCATCAACCTTCCACCAACCTTCCACAATCTTACAACTATCTTTTTCCGGATTAGATGACTTGTGGCGTGATAGGTATTTCCCACCATCCAACCATCATCCAACCAGATAAAAGGATAGGAAAAGTTGGTGGGTTTCGTGGTGCATAGGCCATAAACCTTGCACCAACCGTCCACCAACCTTTACATTCCAATCTTATCCTCCATCCATTATCCACCTTTAATCTCTCCCTCCCACCCGCCCAACGCCTCTTTAGATCGTATGAAAAAAATAAGAAAAAAGATTGATAATGTGAAGGATAAGTTCACCAATCCATCATTAATGATAAATAAGTGTTGGGTAAGATTATAGATAAGGTGGTGGATAGGCCATCAACCTTCCAACAACCTCCCACAATCTTACAACTATCTTTTTCCGGATTAGATGACTTGTGGCGTGATAGGTATTTCCCACCATCCAACCATCATCCAACCAGATAAAAGGATAGGAAAAGTTGGTGGGTTTCGTGGTGCATAGGCCATAAACCTTGCACCAACCGTCCACCAACCTTTACATTCCAATGTTACCTCCATCCATTATCCACCTTTAATCTCTCCCTCCCACCCGCCCAACGCCTCCAACCTCTTTAGATCGTAATAATAATAAGAAAAAAGATTGATAATGTGAAAGATAATATCACCTATCAATCATAAATGATAAATAAGTGTTGGATAAGATGATAGATAAGATGGTGGATAGGCCATAAACCTTCCACCAACCTCCCACAATCTTACAACTATCCTTCTCTGGATTAGATGACTTGTGGCGTGATAGGTATTTACCACCATCCAACCATCATCCAACCAGATAAAAGGATAGGAAAAGTTGGTGGGTTTCGTGGTGCATAGGCCATAAACCTTGCACCAACCGTCCACCATCCTTTACATTCCAATCTTATCCTCCATTCATTATCCACCTTTAATCTCTCCCTCCCACCCGCCCAACGCCTCCAACCTCTTTATATTGTATGAAAAAAATAAGAAAAAAGATTGATAATGTGAAGGATAAGTTGACCTATCAATCATAAATGATAAATAAGTGTTGGGTAAGATTATAGATAAGGTGGTGGATAGGCCATCAACCTTCCACCAACCTCCCACAATCTTACAACTATCTTTTTCCGGATTAGATGACTTGTGGCGTGATAGGTATTTCCCACCATCCAACCATCATCCAACCAGATAAAAGGATAGGAAAAGTTGGTGGGTTTCGTGGTGCATAGGCCATAAACCTTGCACCAACCGTCCACCAACCTTTACATTCCAATCTTATCCTCCATCCATTATCCACCTTTAATCTCTCCCTCCCACCCGCCCAACGCCTCCAACCTCTTTAGATCGTATGAAAAAAATAAGAAAAAAGATTGATAATGTGAAGGATAAGTTCACCTATCCATCATTAATGATAAATAAGTGTTGGGTAAGATTATAGATAAGGTGGTGGATAGGCCATCAACCTTCCACCAACCTCCCACAATCTTACAACTATCCTTCTCCGGATTAGATGACTTGTGGCGTGATAGGTATTTCCCACCATCCAACCATCATCCAACAAGATAAAAGGATAGGAAAAGTTGGTGGGTTTCGTGGTGCATAGGCCATAAACCTTGCACCAACCGTCCACCAACCTTTACATTCCAATCTTATCCTCCATCCATTATCCACTTTTAATCTCTCCCTCCCACCCGCCTGACGCCTCCGACCTCTTTAGATCGTATGAAAAAAATAAGAAAAAAGATTGGTAATGTGAAGGATAAGTTCACCTATCAATCATAAATGATAAATAAGTGTTGGGTAAGATTATAGATAAGGTGGTGGATAGGCCATCAACCTTCCACCAACCTCCCACAATCTTACAACTATCTTCTTCCGGATTAGATGACTTGTGGCGTGATAGGTATTTCCCACCATCCAACCATCATCCAACCAGATAAAAGGATAGGAAAAGTTGGTGGGTTTCGTGGTGCATAGGCCATAAACCTTGCACCAACCGTCCACCAACCTTTACATTCCAATCTTACCTCCATCCATTATCCACCTTTAATCTCTCCCTCCCACCCGCCCAACGCCTCCAACCTCTTTAGATCGTATTAAATAATAAGAAAAAAGATTGATAATGTCAAGGATAAGTTCACCTATCAATCGTAAATGATAAATAAGTGTTGGGTAAGATTATAGAAAAGGTGGTGGATAGGCCATCAACCTTCCACCAACCTCCCACAATCTTACAACTATCTTTTTCCGGATTAGATGACTTGTGGCGTGATAGGTATTTCCCACCATCCAACCATCATCCAACCAGATAAAAGGATAGGAAAAGTTGGTGGGTTTCGTGGTGCATAGGCCATAAACCTTGCACCAACCGTCCACCATCCTTTACATTCCAATCTTATCCTGCATTCATTATCCACCTTTAATCTCTCCCTCCCACCCGCCCAACGCCTCCAACCTCTTTATATTGTATGAAAAAAATAAGAAAAAAGATTGATAATGTGAAGGATAAGTTCACTTATCAATCATAAATGATAAATAAGTGTTGGGTAAGATTATAGATAAGGTGGTGGATAGGCCATCAACCTTCCACCAACCTCCCACAATCTTACAACTATCTTTTTCCGGATTAGATGACTTGTGGCGTGATAGGTATTTACCACCATCCAACCATCATCCAACCAGATAAAAGGATAGGAAAAGTTGGTGGGTTTCGTGGTGCATAGGCCATAAACCTTGCACCAACCGTCCACCAACCTTTACATTCCAATCTTATCCTCCATCCATTATCCACCTTTAATCTCTCCCTCCCACCCGCCCAAAGCCTCCAACCTCTTTAGATCGTATGAAAAAAATAAGAAAAAAGATTGATAATGTGAAGGATAAGTTCACCTATCCATCATTAATGATAAATAAGTGTTGGGTAAGATTATAGATAAGGTGGTGGATAGGCCATCAACCTTCCACCAACCTCCCACAATCTTACAACTATCCTTCTCCGGATTAGATGACTTGTGGCGTGATAGGTATTTCCCACCATCCAACCATCATCCAACCAGATAAAAGGATAGGAAAAGTTGGTGGGTTTCGTGGTGCATAGGCCATAAACCTTGCACCAACCGTCCACCAACCTTTACATTCCAATCTTATCCTCCATCCATTATCCACCTTTAATCTCTCCCTCCCACCCGCCCAACGCCTCCAACCTCTTTAGATCGTATTAAATAATAAGAAAAAAGATTGATAATGTGAAGGATAAGTTCACCTATCAATCGTAAATGATAAATAAGTGTTGGGTAAGATTATAGATAAGGTGGTGGATAGGCCATCAACCTTCCACCAACCTCCCACAATCTTACAACTATCCTTCTCCGGATTAGATGACTTGTGGCGTGATAGGTATTTCCCACCATCCAACCATCATCCAACCAGATAAAAGGATAGGAAAAGTTGGTGGGTTTCGTGGTGCATAGGCCATAAACCTTGCACCAACCGTCCACCAACCTTTACATTCCAATCTTATCCTCCATCCATTATCCACCTTTAATCTCTCCCTCCCACCCGCCCAACGCCTCCGACCTCTTTAGATCGTATGAAAAAAATAAGAAAAAAGATTGGTAATGTGAAGGATAAGTTCACCAATCCATCATTAATGATAAATAAGTGTTGGGTAAGATTATAGATAAGGTGGTGGATAGGCCATCAACCTTCCACCAACCTTCCACAATCTTACAACCATCTTTTTCCGGATTAGATGACTTGTGGCGTGATAGGTATTTCCCACCATCCAAACATCATCCAACCAGAAAAAAGGATAGGAAAAGTTGGTGGGTTTCGTGGTGCATAGGCCATAAACCTTGCACCAACCGTCCACCAACCTTTACATTCCAATCTTATCCTCCATCCATTATCCACCTTTAATCTCTCCCTCCCACCCGCCCAACGCCTCCGATCTCTTTAGATCGTATGAAAAAAATAAGAAAAAAGATTGATAATGTGAAGGATAAGTTCACCTATCAATCATAAATGATAAATAAGTGTTGGGTAAGATTATAGATAAGGTGGTGGATAGGCCATCAACCTTCCACCAACCTCCCACAATCTTACAACTATCTTCTTCCGGATTAGATGACTTGTGGCGTGATAGGTATTTCCCACCATCCAACCATCATCCAACCAGATAAAAGGATAGGAAAAGTTGGTGGGTTTCGTGGTGCATAGGCCATAAACCTTGCACCAACCGTCCACCAACCTTTACATTCCAATCTTACCTCCATCCATTATCCACCTTTAATCTCTCCCTCCCACCCGCCCAACGCCTCCAACCTCTTTAGATCGTATTAAATAATAAGAAAAAAGATTGATAATGTGAAGGATAAGTTCACCTATCAATCGTAAATGATAAATAAGTGTTGGGTAAGATTATAGAAAAGGTGGTGGATAGGCCATCAACCTTCCACCAACCTCCCACAATCTTACAACTATCTTTTTCCGGATTAGATGACTTGTGGCGTGATAGGTATTTCCCACCATCCAACCATCATCCAACCAGATAAAAGGATAGGAAAAGTTGGTGGGTTTCGTGGTGCATAGGCCATAAACCTTGCACCAACCGTCCACCATCCTTTACATTCCAATCTTATCCTCCATTCATTATCCACCTTTAATCTCTCCCTCCCACCCGCCCAACGCCTCCAACCTCTTTATATTGTATGAAAAAAATAAGAAAAAAGATTGATAATGTGAAGGATAAGTTCACCTATCCATCATTAATGATAAATAAGTGTTGGGTAAGATTATAGATAAGGTGGTGGATAGGCCATCAACCTTCCACCAACCTCCCACAATCTTACAACTATCCTTCTCCGGATTAGATGACTTGTGGCGTGATAGGTATTTCCCACCATCCAACCATCATCCAACCAGATAAAAGGATAGGAAAAGTTGGTGGGTTTCGTGGTGCATAGGCCATAAACCTTGCACCAACCGTCCACCAACCTTTACATTCCAATCTTATCCTCCATCCATTATCCAACTTTAATCTCTCCCTCCCACCCGCCCAACGCCTCCGACCTCTTTAGATCGTATGAAAAAAATAAGAAAAAAGATTGGTAATGTGAAGGATAAGTTCACCTATCAATCGTAAATGATAAATAAGTGTTGGGTAAGATTATAGAAAAGGTGGTGGATAGGCCATCAACCTTCCACCAACCTCCCACAATCTTACAACTATCTTTTTCCGGATTAGATGACTTGTGGCGTGATAGGTATCTCCCACCATCCAACCATCATCCAACCAGATAAAAGGATAGGAAAAGTTGGTGGGTTTCGTGGTGCATAGGCCATAAACCTTGCACCAACCGTCCACCAACCTTTACATTCCAATCTTATCCTCCATCCATTATCCACCTTTAATCTCTCCCTCCCACCCGCCCAACGCCTCCGACCTCTTTAGATCGTATGAAAAAAATAAGAAAAAAGATTGGTAATGTGAAGGATAAGTTCACCAATCCATCATTAATGATAAATAAGTGTTGGGTAAGATTATAGATAAGGTGGTGGATAGGCCATCAACCTTCCACCAACCTTCCACAATCTTACAACTATCTTTTTCCGGATTAGATGACTTGTGGCGTGATAGGTATTTCCCACCATCCAACCATCATCCAACCAGATAAAAGGATAGGAAAAGTTGGTGGGTTTCGTGGTGCATAGGCCATAAACCTTGCACCAACCGTCCACCAACCTTTACATTCCAATCTTACCTCCATCCATTATCCACCTTTAATCTCTCCCTCCCACCCGCCCAACGCCTCCAACCTCTTTAGATCGTATTAAATAATAAGAAAAAAGATTGATAATGTGAAGGATAAGTTCACCTATCAATCGTAAATGATAAATAAGTGTTGGGTAAGATTATAGAAAAGGTGGTGGATAGGCCATCAACCTTCCACCAACCTCCCACAATCTTACAACTATCTTTTTCCGGATTAGATGACTTGTGGCGTGATAGGTATTTCCCACCATCCAACCATCATCCAACCAGATAAAAGGATAGGAAAAGTTGGTGGGTTTCGTGGTGCATAGGCCATAAACCTTGCACCAACCGTCCACCATCCTTTACATTCCAATCTTATCCTCCATTCATTATCCACCTTTAATCTCTCCCTCCCACCCGCCCAACGCCTCCAACCTCTTAAGATCGTATGAAAAAAATAAGAAAAAAGATTGATAATGTGAAGGATAAGTTCACCTATCCATCATTAATGATAAATAAGTGTTGGGTAAGATTATAGATAAGGTGGTGGATAGGCCATCAACCTTCCACCAACCTCCCACAATCTTACAACTATCTTTTTCCGGATTAGATGACTTGTGGCGTGATAGGTATTTCCCACCATCCAACCATCATCCAACCAGATAAAAGGATAGGAAAAGTTGGTGGGTTTCGTGGTGCATAGGCCATAAACCTTGCACCAACCGTCCACCAACCTTTACATTCCAATCTTATCCTCCATCCATTATCCACCTTTAATCTCTCCCTCCCACCCGCCCAACGCCTCCAACCTCTTTAGATCGTATGAAAAAAATAAGAAAAAAGATTGATAATGTGAAGGATAAGTTCACCTATCCATCATTAATGATAAATAAGTGTTGGGTAAGATTATAGATAAGGTGGTGGATAGGCCATCAACCTTCCACAAACCTCCCACAATCTTACAACTATCCTTCTCCGGATTAGATGACTTGTGGCGTGATAGGTATTTACCACCATCCAACCATCATCCAACCAGATAAAAGGATAGGAAAAGTTGGTGGGTTTCGTGGTGCATAGGCCATAAACCTTGCACCAACCGTCCACCAACCTTTACATTCCAATCTTATCCTCCATCCATTATCCACCTTTAATCTCTCCCTCCCACCCGCCCAACGCCTCCGACCTCTTTAGATCGTATGAAAAAAATAAGAAAAAAGATTGGTAATGTGAAGGATAAGTTCACCAATCCATCATTAATGATAAATAAGTGTTGGGTAAGATTATAGATAAGGTGGTGGATAGGCCATCAACCTTCCACCAACCTTCCACAATCTTACAACTATCTTTTTCCGGATTAGATGACTTGTGGCGTGATAGGTATTTCCCACCATCCAACCATCATCCAACCAGATAAAAGGATAGGAAAAGTTGGTGGGTTTCGTAGTGCATAGGCCATAAACCTTGCACCAACCGTCCACCAACCTTTACATTCCAATCTTATCCTCCATCCATTATCCACCTTTAATCTCTCCCTCCCACCCGCCCAACGCCTCCGACCTCTTTAGATCGTATGAAAAAAATAAGAAAAAAGATTGATAATGTGAAGGATAAGTTCACCTATCAATCATAAATGATAAATAAGTGTTGGGTAAGATTATAGATAAGGTGGTGGATAGGCCATCAACCTTCCACCAACCTCCCACAATCTTACAACTATCTTCTTCCGGATTAGATGACTTGTGGCGTGATAGGTATTTCCCACCATCCAACCATCATCCAACCAGATAAAAGGATAGGAAAAGTTGGTGGGTTTCGTGGTGCATAGGCCATAAACCTTGCACCAACCGTCCACCAACCTTTACATTCCAATCTTACCTCCATCCATTATCCACCGTTAATCTCTCCCTCCCACCCGCCCAACGCCTCCAACCTCTTTAGATCGTATTAAATAATAAGAAAAAAGATTGATAATGTGAAGGATAAGTTCACCTATCAATCGTAAATGATAAATAAGTGTTGGGTAAGATTATAGAAAAGGTGGTGGATAGGCCATCAACCTTCCACCAACCTCCCACAATCTTACAACTATCTTTTTCCGGATTAGATGACTTGTGGCGTGATAGGTATTTCCCACCATCCAACCATCATCCAACCAGATAAAAGGATAGGAAAAGTTGGTGGGTTTCGTGGTGCATAGGCCATAAACCTTGCACCAACCGTCCACCATCCTTTACATTCCAATCTTATCCTCCATTCATTATCCACCTTTAATCTCTCCCTCCCACCCGCCCAACGCCTCCAACCTCTTTATATTGTATGAAAAAAATAAGAAAAAAATTGATAATGTGAAGGATTAGTTCACCTATCAATCATAAATGATAAATAAGTGTTGGGTAAGATTATAGATAAGGTGGTGGATAGGCCATCAACCTTCCACCAACCTCCCACAATCTTACAACTATCTTTTTCCGGATTAGATGACTTGTGGCGTGATAGGTATTTCCCACCATCCAACCATCATCCAACCAGATAAAAGGATAGGAAAAGTTGGTGGGTTTCGTGGTGCATAGGCCATAAACCTTGCACCAACCGTCCACCAACCTTTACATTCCAATCTTATCCTCCATCCATTATCCACCTTTAATCTCTCCCTCCCACCCGCCCAACGCCTCCAACCTCTTTAGATCGTATGAAAAAAATAAGAAAAAGATTGATAATGTGAAGGATAAGTTCACCTATCCATCATTAATGATAAATAAGTGTTGGGTAAGATTATAGATAAGGTGGTGGATAGGCCATCAACCTTCCACCAACCTCCCACAATCTTACAACTATCTTTTTCCGGATTAGATGACTTGTGGCGTGATAGGTATTTCCCACCATCCAACCATCATCCAACCAGATAAAAGGATAGGAAAAGTTGGTGGGTTTCGTGGTGCATAGGCCATAAACCTTGCACCAACCGTCCACCAACCTTTACATTCCATTCTTACCTCCATCCATTATCCACCATTAATCTCTCCCTCCCACCCGCCCAACGCCTCCAACCTCTTTAGATCGTATTAAATAATAAGAAAAAAGATTGATAATGTGAAGGATAAGTTCACCTATCCATCATTAATGATAAATAATTGTTGGGTAAGATTATAGATAAGGTGGTGGATAGGCCATCAACCTTCCACCAACCTCCCACAATCTTACAACTATCCTTCTCCGGATTAGATGACTTGTGGCGTGATAGGTATTTCCCACCATCCAACCATCATCCAACCAGATAAAAGGATAGGAAAAGTTGGTGGGTTTCGTGGTGCATAGGCCATAAACCTTGCACCAACCGTCCACCAACCTTTACATTCCAATCTTATCCTCCATCCATTATCCACCTTTAATCTCTCCCTCCCACCCGCCCAACGCCTCCGACCTCTTTAGATCGTATGAAAAAAATAAGAAAAAAGATTGGTAATGTGAAGGATAAGTTCACCAATCCATCATTAATGATAAATAAGTGTTGGGTAAGATTATAGATAAGGTGGTGGATAGGCCATCAACCTTCCACCAACCTTCCACAATCTTACAACTATCTTTTTCCGGATTAGATGACTTGTGGCGTGATAGGTATTTCCCACCATCCAACCATCATCCAACCAGATAAAAGGATAGGAAAAGTTGGTGGGTTTCATGGTGCATAGGCCATAAACCTTGCACCAACCGTCCACCAACCTTTACATTCCAATCTTATCCTCCATCCATTATCCACCTTTAATCTCTCCCTCCCACCCGCCCAACGCCTCCGACCTCTTTAGATCGTATGAAAAAAATAAGAAAAAAGATTGATAATGTGAAGGATAAGTTCACCTATCAATCATAAATGATAAATAAGTGTTGGGTAAGATTATAGATAAGGTGGTGGATAGGCCATCAACCTTCCACCAACCTCCCACAATCTTACAACTATCTTCTTCCGGATTAGATGACTTGTGGCGTGATAGGTATTTCCCACCATTCAACCATCATCCAACCGGATAAAAGGATAGGAAAAGTTGGTGGGTTTCGTGGTGCATAGGCCATAAACCTTGCACCAACCGTCCACCAACCTTTACATTCCAATCTTACCTCCATCCATTATCCACCTTTAATCTCTCCCTCCCACCCGCCCAACACCTCCAACCTCTTTAGATCGTATTAAATAATAAGAAAAAAGATTGATAATGTGAAGGATAAGTTCACCTATCAATCGTAAATGATAAATAAGTGTTGGGTAAGATTATAGAAAAGGTGGTGGATAGGCCATCAACCTTCCACCAACCTCCCACAATCTTACAACTATCTTTTTCCGGATTAGATGACTTGTGGCGTGATAGGTATTTCCCACCATCCAACCATCCAACCAGATAAAAGGATAGGAAAAGTTGGTGGGTTTCGTGGTGCATAGGCCATAAACCTTGCACCAACCGTCCACCATCCTTTACATTCCCATCTTATCCTGCATTCATTATCCACCTTTAATCTCTCCCTCCCACCCGCCCAACGCCTCCAACCTCTTTATATTGTATGAAAAAAATAAGAAAAAAGATTGATAATGTGAAGGATAAGTTCACCTATCAATCATAAATGATAAATAAGTGTTGGGTAAGATTATAGATAAGGTGGTGGATAGGCCATCAACCTTCCACCAACCTCCCACAATCTTACAACTATCTTTTTCCGGATTAGATGACTTGTGGCGTGATAGGTATTTCCCACCATCCAACCATCATCCAACCAGATAAAAGGATAGGAAAAGTTGGTGGGTTTCGTGGAGCATAGGCCATAAACCTTGCACCAACCGTCCACCAACCTTTACATTCCAATCTTATCCTCCATCCATTATCCACCTTTAATCTCTCCCTCCCACCCGCCCAACGCCTCCGACCTCTTTAGATCGTATGAAAAAAATAAGAAAAAAGATTGGTAATGTGAAGGATAAGTTCACCTATCAATCGTAAATGATAAATAAGTGTTGGGTAAGATTATAGATAAGGTGGTGGATAGGCCATCAACCTTCCACCAACCTCCCACAATCTTACAACTATCTTTTTCCGGATTAGATGACTTGTGGCGTGATAGGTATTTCCCACCATCCAACCATCATCCAACCATATAAAAGGATAGGAAAAGTTGGTGGGTTTCGTGGTGCATAGGCCATAAACCTTGCACCAACCGTCCACCAACCTTTACATTCCAATCTTATCCTCCATCCATTATCCACCTTTAATCTCTCCCTCCCACCCGCCCAACGCCTCCAACCTCTTTAGATCGTATGAAAAAAATAAGAAAAAAGATTGATAATGTGAAGGATAATTTCACCTATCCATCATTAATGATAAATAAGTGTTGGGTAAGATTATAGATAAGGTGGTGGATAGGCCATCAACCTCCCACCAACCTCCCACAATCTTACAACTATCTTTTTCCGGATTAGATGACTTGTGGCGTGATAGGTATTTCCCACCATCCAACCATCATCCAACCAGATAAAAGGATAGGAAAAGTTGGTGGGTTTCGTGGTGCATAGGCCATAAACCTTGCACCAACCGTCCACCAACCTTTACATTCCAATCTTACCTCCATCCATTATCCACCTTTAATCTCTCCCTCCCACCCGCCCAACGCCTCCAACCTCTTTAGATCGTATTAAATAATAAGAAAAAAGATTGATAATGTGAAGGATAAGTTCACCTATCCATCATTAATGATAAATAAGTGTTGGGTAAGATTATAGATAAGGTGGTGGATAGGCCATCAACCTTCCACCAACCTCCCACAATCTTACAACTATCCTTCTCCGGATTAGATGACTTGTGGCGTGATAGGTATTTCCCACCATCCAACCATCATCCAACCAGATAAAAGGATAGGAAAAGTTGGTGGGTTTCGTGGTGCATAGGCCATAAACCTTAAACCAACCGTCCACCAACCTTTACATTTCAATCTTATCCTCCATCCATTATCCACCTTTAATCTCTCCCTCCCACCCGCCCAACGCCTCCGACCTCTTTAGATCGTATGAAAAAAATAAGAAAAAAGATTGATAATGTGAAGGATAAGTTCACCTATCAATCATAAATGATAAATAAGTGTTGGGTAAGATTATAGATAAGGTGGTGGATAGGCCATCAACCTTCCACCAACCTCCCACAATCTTACAACTATCTTCTTCCGGACTAGATGACTTGTGGCGTGATAGGTATTTCCCACCATCCAACCATCATCCAACCGGATAAAAGGATAGGAAAAGTTGGTGGGTTTCGTGGTGCATAGGCCATAAACCTTGCACCAACCGTCCACCAACCTTTACATTCCAATCTTACCTCCATCCATTATCCACCTTTAATCTCTCCCTCCCACCCGCCCAACGCCTCCAACCTCTTTAGATCGTATTAAATAATAAGAAAAAAGATTGATAATGTGAAGGATAAGTTCACCTATCAATCGTAAATGATAAATAAGTGTTGGGTAAGATTATAGAAAAGGTGGTGGATAGGCCATCAACCTTCCACCAACCTCCCACAATCTTACAACTATCTTTTTCCGGATTAGATGACTTGTGGCGTGATAGGTATTTCCCACCATCCAACCATCATCCAACCAGATAAAAGGATAGGAAAAGTTGGTGGGTTTCGTGGTGCATAGGCCATAAACCTTGCACCAACCGTCCACCATCCTTTACATTCCAATCTTATCCTGCATTCATTATCCACCTTTAATCTCTCCCTCCCACCCGCCCAACGCCTCCAACCTCTTTATATTGTATGAAAAAAATAAGAAAAAAGATTGATAATGTGAAGGATAAGTTCACCTATCAATCATAAATGATAAATAAGTGTTGGGTAAGATTATAGATAAGGTGGTAGATAGGCCATCAACCTTCCACCAACCTCCCACAATCTTACAACTATCTTTTTCCGGATTAGATGACTTGTGGCGTGATAGGTATTTCCCACCATCCAACCATCATCCAACCAGATAAAAGGATAGGAAAAGTTGGTGGGTTTCGTGGAGCATAGGCCATAAACCTTGCACCAACCGTCCACCAACCTTTACATTCCAATCTTATCCTCCATCCATTATCCACCTTTAATCTCTCCCTCCCACCCGCCCAACGCCTCCAACCTCTTTAGATCGTATGAAAAAAATAAGAAAAAAGATTGATAATGTGAAGGATAAGTTCACCTATCCATCATTAATGATAAATAAGTGTTGGGTAAGATTATAGATAAGGTGGTGGATAGGCCATCAACCTTCCACCAACCTCCCACAATCTTACATTTATCTTTTTCCGGATTAGATGACTTGTGGCGTGATAGGTATTTCCCACCATCCAACCATCATCCAACCAGATAAAAGGATAGGAAAAGTTGGTGGGTTTCGTGGTGCATAGGCCATAAACCTTGCACCAACCGTCCACCAACCTTTACATTCCAATCTTATCCTCCATCCATTATCCACCTTTAATCTCTCCCTCCCACCCGCCCAACGCCTCCGACCTCTTTAGATCGTATGAAAAAAATAAGAAAAAAGATTGGTAATGTGAAGGATAAGTTCACCTATCAATCGTAAATGATAAATAAGTGTTGGGTAAGATTATAGAAAAGGTGGTGGATAGGCCATCAACCTTCCACCAACCTCCCACAATCTTACAACTATCTTTTTCCGGATTAGATGACTTGTGGCGTGATAGGTATTTCCCACCATCCAACCATCATCCAACCAGATAAAAGGATAGGAAAATTTGGTGGGTTTCGTGGTGCATAGGCCATAAACCTTGCACCAACCGTCCACCAACCTTTACATTCCAATCTTATCCTCCATCCATTATCCACCTTTAATCTCTCCCTCCCACCCGCCCAACGCCTCCGACCTCTTTAGATCGTATGAAAAAAATAAGAAAAAAGATTGATAATGTGAAGGATAAGTTCACCTATCAATCATAAATGATAAATAAGTGTTGGGTAAGATTATAGAAAAGGTGGTGGATAGGCCAACAACCTTCCACCAACCTCCCACAATCTTACAACTATCCTTCTCCGGATTAGATGACTTGTGGCGTGATAGGTATTTCCCACCATCCAACCATCATCCAACCAGATAAAAGGATAGGAAAAGTTGGTGGGTTTCGTGGTGCATAGGCCATAAACCTTGCACCAACCGTCCACCAACCTTTACATTCCAATCTTATCCTCCATCCATTATCCACCTTTAATCTCTCCCTCCCACCCGCCCAACGCCTCCGACCTCTTTAGATCGTATTAAATAATAAGAAAAAAGATTGATAATGTGAAGGATAAGTTCACCTATCAATCATAAATGATAAATAAGTGTTGGGTAAGATTATAGATAAGGTGGTGGATAGGCCATCAACCTTCCACCAACCTCCCACAATCTTACAACTATCCTTCTCCGGATTAGAGGACTTGTGGCGTGATAGGTATTTCCCACCATCCAACCATCATCCAACCAGATAAAAGGATAGGAAAAGTTGGTGGGTTTCGTGGTGCATAGGCCATAAACCTTGCACCAACCGTCCACCAACCTTTACATTCCAATCTTATCCTCCATCCATTATCCACCTTTAATCTCTCCCTCCCACCCGCCTAACGCCTCCGACCTCTTTAGATCGTATGAAAAAAATAAGAAAAAAGATTGATAATGTGAAGGATAAGTTCACCTATCAATCATAAATGATAAATAAGTGTTGGGTAAGATTATAGATAAGGTGGTGGATAGGCCATCAACCTTCCACCAAATTCCCACAATCTTACAACTATCTTCTTCCGGATTAGATGACTTGTGGCGTGATAGGTATTTCCCACCATCCAACCATCATCCAACCAGATAAAAGGATAGGAAAAGTTGGTGGGTTTCGTGGTGCATAGGCCATAAACCTTGCACCAACCGTCCACCATCCTTTACATTCCAATCTTATCCTCCATTCATTATCCACCTTTAATCTCTCCCTCCCACCCGCCCAACGCCTCCAACCTCTTTATATTGTATGAAAAAAATAAGAAAAAAGATTGATAATGTGAAGGATAAGTTCACCTATCAATCATAAATGATAAATAAGTGTTGGGTAAGATTATAGATAAGGTGGTGGATAGGCCATCAACCTTCCACCAACCTCCCACAATCTTACAACTATCTTTTTCCGGATTAGATGACTTGTGGCGTGATAGGTATTTCCCACCATCCAACCATCATCCAACCAGATAAAAGGATAGGAAAAGTTGGTGGGTTTCGTGGTGCATAGGCCATAAACCTTGCACCAACCGTCCACCAACCTTTACATTCCAATCTTATCCTCCATCCATTATCCACCTTTAATCTCTCCCTCCCACCCGCCCAACGCCTCCAACCTCTTTAGATCGTATGAAAAAAATAAGAAAAAAGATTGATAATGTGAAGGATAAGTTCACCTATCCATCATTAATGATAAATAAGTGTTGGGTAAGATTATAGATAAGGTGGTCGATAGGCCATCAACCTTCCACCAACCTCCCACAATCTTACAACTATCCTTCTCCGGATTAGATGACTTGTGGCGTGATAGGTATTTCCCACCATCCAACCATCATCCAACCAGATAAAAGGATAGGAAAAGTTGGTGGGTTTCGTGGTGCATAGGCCATAAACCTTGCACCAACCGTCCACCAACCTTTACATTCCAATCTTATCCTCCATCCATTATCCACCTTTAATCTCTCCCTCCCACCCGCCCAACGCCTCCGACCTCTTTAGATCGTATGAAAAAAATAAGAAAAAAGATTGGTAATGTGAAGGATAAGTTCACCTATCAATCGTAAATGATAAATAAGTGTTGGGTAAGATTATAGAAAAGGTGGTGGATAGGCCATCAACCTTCCACCAACCTCCCACAATCTTACAACTATCTTTTTCCGGATTAGATGACTTGTGGCGTGATAGGTATTTCCCACCATCCAACCATCATCCAACCAGATAAAAGGATAGGAAAAGTTGGTGGGTTTCGTGGTGCATAGGCCATAAACCTTGCACCAACCGTCCACCAACCTTTACATTCCAATCTTATCCTCCATCCATTATCCACCTTTAATCTCTCCCTCCCACCCGCCCAACGCCTCCGACCTCTTTAGATCGTATGAAAAAAATAAGAAAAAAGATTGATAATGTGAAGGATAAGTTCACCTATCAATCATAAATGATAAATAAGTGTTGGGTAAGATTATAGATAAGGTGGTGGATAGGCCATCAACCTTCCACCAACCTCCCACAATCTTACAACTATCTTCTTCCGGATTAGATGACTTGTGGCGTGATAGGTATTTCCCACCATCCAACCATCATCCAACCAGATAAAAGGATAGGAAAAGTTGGTGGGTTTCGTGGTGCATAGGCCATAAACCTTGCACCAACCGTCCACCAACCTTTACATTCCAATCTTATCCTCCATCCATTATCCACTTTTAATCTCTCCCTCCCACCCGCCCAACGCCTCCGACCTCTTTAGATCGTATGAAAAAAATAAGAAAAAAGATTGGTAATGTGAAGGATAAGTTCACCTATCAATCGTAAATGATAAATAAGTGTTGGGTAAGATTACAGAAAAGGTGGTGGATAGGCCATCAACCTTCCACCAACCTCCCACAATCTTACAACTATCTTTTTCCGGATTAGATGACTTGTGGCGTGATAGGTATTTCCCACCATCCAACCATCATCCAACCAGATAAAAGGATAGGAAAAGTTGGTGGGTTTCGTGGTGCATAGGCCATAAACCTTGCACCAACCGTCCACCAACCTTTACATTCCAATCTTATCCTCCATCCATTATCCACCTTTAATCTCTCCCTCCCACCCGCCCAACGCCTCCGACCTCTTTAGATCGTATGAAAAAAATAAGAAAAAAGATTGATAATGTGAAGGATAAGTTCACCTATCAATCATAAATGATAAATAAGTGTTGGGTAAGATTATAGATAAGGTGGTGGATAGGCCATCAACCTTCCACCAACCTCCAACAATCTTACAACTATCTTCTTCCGGATTAGATGATTTGTGGCGTGATAGGTATTTCCCACCATCCAACCATCATCCAACCAGATAAAAGGATAGGAAAAGTTGGTGGGTTTCGTGGTGCATAGGCCATAAACCTTGCACCAACCGTCCACCAACCTTTACATTCCAATCTTACCTCCATCCATTATCCACCTTTAATCTCTCCCTCCCACCCGCCCAACGCCTCCAACCTCTTTAGATCGTATTAAATAATAAGAAAAAAGATTGATAATGTGAAGGATAAGTTCACCTATCAATCGTAAATGATAAATAAGTGTTGGGTAAGATTATAGAAAAGGTGGTGGATAGGCCATCAACCTTCCACCAACCTCCCACAATCTTACAACTATCTTTTTCCGGATTAGATGACTTGTGGCGTGATAGGTATTTCCCACCATCCAACCATCATCCAACCAGATAAAAGGATAGGAAAAGTTGGTGGGTTTCGTGGTGCATAGGCCATAAACCTTGCACCAACCGTCCACCAACCTTTACATTCCAATCTTACCTCCATCCATTATCCACCTTTAATCTCTCCCTCCCACCCGCCCAACGCCTCCAACCTCTTTAGATCGTATTAAATAATAAGAAAAAAGATTGATAATGTGAAGGATAAGTTCACCTATCAATCATAAATGATAAATAAGTGTTGGGTAAGATTATAGAAAAGGTGGTGGATAGGCCATCAACCTTCAACCAACCTCCCACAATCTTACAACTATCTTTTTCCGGATTAGATGACTTGTGGCGTGATAGGTATTTCCCACCATCCAACCATCATCCAACCAGATAAAAGGATAGGAAAAGTTGGTGGGTTTCGTGGTGCATAGGCCATAAACCTTGCACCAACCGTCCACCAACCTTTACATTCCAATCTTACCTCCATCCATTATCCACCTTTAATCTCCCCTCCCACCCGCCCAACGCCTCCAACCTCTTTAGATCGTATTAAATAATAAGAAAAAAGATTGATAATGTGAAGGATAAGTTCACCTATCAATCATAAATGATAAATAAGTGTTGGGTAAGATTATAGATAAGGTGGTGGATAGGCCATCAACCTTCCACCAACCTCCCACAATCTTACAACTATCCTTCTCCGGATTAGATGACTTGTGGCGTGATAGGTATTTCCCACCATCCAACCATCATCCAACCAGATAAAAGGATAGGAAAAGTTGGTGGGTTTCGTGGTGCATAGGCCATAAACCTTGCACCAACCGTCCACCAACCTTTACATTCCAATCTTATCCTCCATCCATTATCCACCTTTAATCTCTCCCTCCCACCCGCCCAACGCCTCCGACCTCTTTAGATCGTATGAAAAAAATAAGAAAAAAGATTGGTAATGTGAAGGATAAGTTCACCAATCCATCATTAATGATAAATAAGTGTTGGGTAAGATTATAGATAAGGTGGTGGATAGGCCATCAACCTTCCACCAACCTTCCACAATCTTACAACTATCTTTTTCCGGATTAGATGACTTGTGGCGTGATAGGTATTTCCCACCATCCAACCATCATCCAACCAGATAAAAGGATAGGAAAAGTTGGTGGGTTTCGTGGTGCATAGGCCATAAACCTTGCACCAACCGTCCACCAACCTTTACATTCCAATCTTATCCTCCATCCATTATCCACCTTTAATCTCTCCCTCCCACCCGCCCAACGCCTCCGACCTCTTTAGATCGTATGGAAAAAATAAGAAAAAAGATTGATAATGTGAAGGATAAGTTCACCTATCAATCGTAAATGATAAATAAGTGTTGGGTAAGATTATAGAAAAGGTGGTGGATAGGCCATCAACCTTCCACCAACCTCCCACAATCTTACAACTATCTTTTTCCGGATTAGATGACTTGTGGCGTGATAGGTATTTCCCACCATCCAACCATCATCCAACCAGATAAAAGGATAGGAAAAGTTGGTGGGTTTCGTGGTGCATAGGCCATAAACCTTGCACCAACCGTCCACCAACCTTTACATTCCAATCTTACCTCCATCCATTATCCACCTTTAATCTCTCCCTCCCACCCGCCCAACGCCTCCAACCTCTTTAGATCGTATTAAATAATAAGAAAAAAGATTGATAATGTGAAGGATAAGTTCACCTATCAATCATAAATGATAAATAAGTGTTGGGTAAGATTATAGAAAAGGTGGTGGATAGGCCATCAACCTTCAACCAACCTCCCACAATCTTACAACTATCTTTTTCCGGATTAGATGACTTGTGGCGTGATAGGTATTTCCCACCATCCAACCATCATCCAACCAGATAAAAGGATAGGAAAAGTTGGTGGGTTTCGTGGTGCATAGGCCATAAACCTTGCACCAACCGTCCACCAACCTTTACATTCCAATCTTATCCTCCATCCATTATCCACCTTTAATCTCTCCCTCCCACCCGCCCAACGCCTCCGACCTCTTTAGATCGTATGAAAAAAATAAGAAAAAAGATTGATAATGTGAAGGATAAGTTCACCTATCAATCATAAATGATAAATAAATGTTGGGTAAGATTATAGATAAGGTGGTGGATAGGCCATCAACCTTCCACCAACCTCCCACAATCTTACAACTATCTTCTTCCGGATTAGATGACTTGTGGCGTGATAGGTATTTCCCACCATCCAACCATCATCCAACCAGATAAAAGGATAGGAAATGTTGGTGGGTTTCGTGGTGCATAGGCCATAAACCTTGCACCAACTGTCCACCAACCTTTACATTCCAATCTTACCTCCATCCATTATCCACCTTTAATCTCTCCCTCCCACCCGCCCAACGCCTCCAACCTCTTTAGATCGTATTAAATAATAAGAAAAAAGATTGATAATGTGAAGGATAAGTTCACCTATCAATCGTAAATGATAAATAAGTGTTGGGTAAGATTATAGAAAAGGTGGTGGATAGGCCATCAACCTTCCACCAACCTCCCACAATCTTACAACTATCTTTTTCCGGATTAGATGACTTGTGGCGTGATAGGTATTTCCCACCATCCAACCATCATCCAACCAGATAAAAGGATAGGAAAAGTTGGTGGGTTTCGTGGTGCATAGGCCATAAACCTTGCACCAACCGTCCACCATCCTTTACATTCCAATCTTATCCTCCATTCATTATCCACCTTTAATCTCTCCCTCCCACCCGCCCAACGCCTCCAACCTCTTTATATTGTATGAAAAAAATAAGAAAAAAGATTGATAATGTGAAGGATAAGTTCACCTATCAATCATAAATGATAAATAAGTGTTGGGTAAGATTATAGATAAGGTGGTGGATAGGCCATCAACCTTCCACCAACCTCCCACAATGTTACAACTATCTTTTTCCGGATTAGATGACTTGTGGCGTGATAGGTATTTCCCACCATCCAACCATCATCCAACCAGATAAAAGGATAGGAAAAGTTGGTGGGTTTCGTGGTGCATAGGCCATAAACCTTGCACCAACCGTCCACCAACCTTGACATTCCAATCTTATCCTCCATCCATTATCCACCTTTAATCTCTCCCTCCCACCCGCCCAACGCCTCCAACCTCTTTAGATCGTATGAAAAAAATAAGAAAAAAGATTGATAATGTGAAGGATAAGTTCACCTATCCATCATTAATGATAAATAAGTGTTGGGTAAGATTATAGATAAGGTGGTGGATAGGCCATCAACCTTCCACCAACCTCCCACAATCTTACAACTATCCTTCTCCGGATTAGATGACTTGTGGCGTGATAGGTATTTCCCACCATCCAACCATCATCCAACCAGATAAAAGGATAGGAAAAGTTGGTGGGTTTCGTGGTGCATAGGCCATAAACCTTGCACCAACCGTCCACCAACCTTTACATTCCAATCTTATCCTCCATCCATTATCCACCTTTAATCTCTCCCTCCCACCCGCCCAACGCCTCCGACCTCTTTAGATCGTATGAAAAAAATAAGAAAAAAGATTGGTAATGTGAAGGATAAGTTCACCTATCAATCATAAATGATAAATAAGTGTTGGGTAAGATTATAGATAAGGTGGTGGATAGGCCATCAACCTTCCACCAACCTCCCACAATCTTACAACTATCTTCTTCCGGATTAGATGACTTGTGGCGTGATAGGTATTTCCCACCATCCAACCATCATCCAACCAGATAAAAGGATAGGAAAAGTTGGTGGGTTTCGTGGTGCATAGGCCATAAACCTTGCACCAACCGTCCACCAACCTTTACATTCCAATCTTACCTCCATCCATTATCCACCGTTAATCTCTCCCTCCCACCCGCCCAACGCCTCCAACCTCTTTAGATCGTATTAAATAATAAGAAAAAAGATTGATAATGTGAAGGATAAGTTCACCTATCAATCGTAAATGATAAATAAGTGTTGGGTAAGATTATAGAAAAGGTGGTGGATAGGCCATCAACCTTCCACCAACCTCCCACAATCTTACAACTATCTTTTTCCGGATTAGATGACTTGTGGCGTGATAGGTATTTCCCACCATCCAACCATCATCCAACCAGATAAAAGGATAGGAAAAGTTGGTGGGTTTCGTGGTGCATAGGCCATAAACCTTGCACCAACCGTCCACCATCCTTTACATTCCAATCTTATCCTCCATTCATTATCCACCTTTAATCTCTCCCTCCCACCCGCCCAACGCCTCCAACCTCTTTATATTGTATGAAAAAAATAAGAAAAAAATTGATAATGTGAAGGATTAGTTCACCTATCAATCATAAATGATAAATAAGTGTTGGGTAAGATTATAGATAAGGTGGTGGATAGGCCATCAACCTTCCACCAACCTCCCACAATCTTACAACTATCTTTTTCCGGATTAGATGACTTGTGGCGTGATAGGTATTTCCCACCATCCAACCATCATCCAACCAGATAAAAGGATAGGAAAAGTTGGTGGGTTTCGTGGTGCATAGGCCATAAACCTTGCACCAACCGTCCACCAACCTTGACATTCCAATCTTATCCTCCATCCATTATCCACCTTTAATCTCTCCCTCCCACCCGCCCAACGCCTCCAACCTCTTTAGATCGTATGAAAAAAATAAGAAAAAAGATTGATAATGTGAAGGATAAGTTCACCTATCCATCATTAATGATAAATAAGTGTTGGGTAAGATTATAGATAAGGTGGTGGATAGGCCATCAACCTTCCACCAACCTCCCACAATCTTACAACTATCCTTCTCCGGATTAGATGACTTGTGGCGTGATAGGTATTTCCCACCATCCAACCATCATCCAACCAGATAAAAGGATAGGAAAAGTTGGTGGGTTTCGTGGTGCATAGGCCATAAACCTTGCACCAACCGTCCACCAACCTTTACATTCCAATCTTATCCTCCATCCATTATCCACCTTTAATCTCTCCCTCCCACCCGCCCAACGCCTCCGACCTCTTTAGATCGTATGAAAAAAATAAGAAAAAAGATTGGTAATGTGAAGGATAAGTTCACCTATCAATCATAAATGATAAATAAGTGTTGGGTAAGATTATAGATAAGGTGGTGGATAGGCCATCAACCTTCCACCAACCTCCCACAATCTTACAACTATCTTCTTCCGGATTAGATGACTTGTGGCGTGATAGGTATTTCCCACCATCCAACCATCATCCAACCAGATAAAAGGATAGGAAAAGTTGGTGGGTTTCGTGGTGCATAGGCCATAAACCTTGCACCAACCGTCCACCAACCTTTACATTCCAATCTTACCTCCATCCATTATCCACCGTTAATCTCTCCCTCCCACCCGCCCAACGCCTCCAACCTCTTTAGATCGTATTAAATAATAAGAAAAAAGATTGATAATGTGAAGGATAAGTTCACCTATCAATCGTAAATGATAAATAAGTGTTGGGTAAGATTATAGAAAAGGTGGTGGATAGGCCATCAACCTTCCACCAACCTCCCACAATCTTACAACTATCTTTTTCCGGATTAGATGACTTGTGGCGTGATAGGTATTTCCCACCATCCAACCATCATCCAACCAGATAAAAGGATAGGAAAAGTTGGTGGGTTTCGTGGTGCATAGGCCATAAACCTTGCACCAACCGTCCACCATCCTTTACATTCCAATCTTATCCTCCATTCATTATCCACCTTTAATCTCTCCCTCCCACCCGCCCAACGCCTCCAACCTCTTTATATTGTATGAAAAAAATAAGAAAAAAATTGATAATGTGAAGGATTAGTTCACCTATCAATCATAAATGATAAATAAGTGTTGGGTAAGATTATAGATAAGGTGGTGGATAGGCCATCAACCTTCCACCAACCTCCCACAATCTTACAACTATCTTTTTCCGGATTAGATGACTTGTGGCGTGATAGGTATTTCCCACCATCCAACCATCATCCAACCAGATAAAAGGATAGGAAAAGTTGGTGGGTTTCGTGGTGCATAGGCCATAAACCTTGCACCAACCGTCCACCAACCTTGACATTCCAATCTTATCCTCCATCCATTATCCACCTTTAATCTCTCCCTCCCACCCGCCCAACGCCTCCAACCTCTTTAGATCGTATGAAAAAAATAAGAAAAAAGATTGATAATGTGAAGGATAAGTTCACCTATCCATCATTAATGATAAATAAGTGTTGGGTAAGATTATAGATAAGGTGGTGGATAGGCCATCAACCTTCCACCAACCTCCCACAATCTTACAACTATCCTTCTCCGGATTAGATGACTTGTGGCGTGATAGGTATTTCCCACCATCCAACCATCATCCAACCAGATAAAAGGATAGGAAAAGTTGGTGGGTTTCGTGGTGCATAGGCCATAAACCTTGCACCAACCGTCCACCAACCTTTACATTCCAATCTTATCCTCCATCCATTATCCACCTTTAATCTCTCCCTCCCACCCGCCCAACGCCTCCGACCTCTTTAGATCGTATGAAAAAAATAAGAAAAAAGATTGGTAATGTGAAGGATAAGTTCACCTATCAATCATAAATGATAAATAAGTGTTGGGTAAGATTATAGATAAGGTGGTGGATAGGCCATCAACCTTCCACCAACCTCCCACAATCTTACAACTATCTTCTTCCGGATTAGATGACTTGTGGCGTGATAGGTATTTCCCACCATCCAACCATCATCCAACCAGATAAAAGGATAGGAAAAGTTGGTGGGTTTCGTGGTGCATAGGCCATAAACCTTGCACCAACCGTCCACCAACCTTTACATTCCAATCTTACCTCCATCCATTATCCACCGTTAATCTCTCCCTCCCACCCGCCCAACGCCTCCAACCTCTTTAGATCGTATTAAATAATAAGAAAAAAGATTGATAATGTGAAGGATAAGTTCACCTATCAATCGTAAATGATAAATAAGTGTTGGGTAAGATTATAGAAAAGGTGGTGGATAGGCCATCAACCTTCCACCAACCTCCCACAATCTTACAACTATCTTTTTCCGGATTAGATGACTTGTGGCGTGATAGGTATTTCCCACCATCCAACCATCATCCAACCAGATAAAAGGATAGGAAAAGTTGGTGGGTTTCGTGGTGCATAGGCCATAAACCTTGCACCAACCGTCCACCATCCTTTACATTCCAATCTTATCCTCCATTCATTATCCACCTTTAATCTCTCCCTCCCACCCGCCCAACGCCTCCAACCTCTTTATATTGTATGAAAAAAATAAGAAAAAAATTGATAATGTGAAGGATTAGTTCACCTATCAATCATAAATGATAAATAAGTGTTGGGTAAGATTATAGATAAGGTGGTGGATAGGCCATCAACCTTCCACCAACCTCCCACAATCTTACAACTATCTTTTTCCGGATTAGATGACTTGTGGCGTGATAGGTATTTCCCACCATCCAACCATCATCCAACCAGATAAAAGGATAGGAAAAGTTGGTGGGTTTCGTGGTGCATAGGCCATAAACCTTGCACCAACCGTCCACCAACCTTTACATTCCAATCTTATCCTCCATCCATTATCCACCTTTAATCTCTCCCTCCCACCCGCCCAACGCCTCCAACCTCTTTAGATCGTATGAAAAAAATAAGAAAAAGATTGATAATGTGAAGGATAAGTTCACCTATCCATCATTAATGATAAATAAGTGTTGGGTAAGATTATAGATAAGGTGGTGGATAGGCCATCAACCTTCCACCAACCTCCCACAATCTTACAACTATCTTTTTCCGGATTAGATGACTTGTGGCGTGATAGGTATTTCCCACCATCCAACCATCATCCAACCAGATAAAAGGATAGGAAAAGTTGGTGGGTTTCGTGGTGCATAGGCCATAAACCTTGCACCAACCGTCCACCAACCTTTACATTCCATTCTTACCTCCATCCATTATCCACCATTAATCTCTCCCTCCCACCCGCCCAACGCCTCCAACCTCTTTAGATCGTATTAAATAATAAGAAAAAAGATTGATAATGTGAAGGATAAGTTCACCTATCCATCATTAATGATAAATAATTGTTGGGTAAGATTATAGATAAGGTGGTGGATAGGCCATCAACCTTCCACCAACCTCCCACAATCTTACAACTATCCTTCTCCGGATTAGATGACTTGTGGCGTGATAGGTATTTCCCACCATCCAACCATCATCCAACCAGATAAAAGGATAGGAAAAGTTGGTGGGTTTCGTGGTGCATAGGCCATAAACCTTGCACCAACCGTCCACCAACCTTTACATTCCAATCTTATCCTCCATCCATTATCCACCTTTAATCTCTCCCTCCCACCCGCCCAACGCCTCCGACCTCTTTAGATCGTATGAAAAAAATAAGAAAAAAGATTGGTAATGTGAAGGATAAGTTCACCAATCCATCATTAATGATAAATAAGTGTTGGGTAAGATTATAGATAAGGTGGTGGATAGGCCATCAACCTTCCACCAACCTTCCACAATCTTACAACTATCTTTTTCCGGATTAGATGACTTGTGGCGTGATAGGTATTTCCCACCATCCAACCATCATCCAACCAGATAAAAGGATAGGAAAAGTTGGTGGGTTTCATGGTGCATAGGCCATAAACCTTGCACCAACCGTCCACCAACCTTTACATTCCAATCTTATCCTCCATCCATTATCCACCTTTAATCTCTCCCTCCCACCCGCCCAACGCCTCCGACCTCTTTAGATCGTATGAAAAAAATAAGAAAAAAGATTGATAATGTGAAGGATAAGTTCACCTATCAATCATAAATGATAAATAAGTGTTGGGTAAGATTATAGATAAGGTGGTGGATAGGCCATCAACCTTCCACCAACCTCCCACAATCTTACAACTATCTTCTTCCGGATTAGATGACTTGTGGCGTGATAGGTATTTCCCACCATTCAACCATCATCCAACCGGATAAAAGGATAGGAAAAGTTGGTGGGTTTCGTGGTGCATAGGCCATAAACCTTGCACCAACCGTCCACCAACCTTTACATTCCAATCTTACCTCCATCCATTATCCACCTTTAATCTCTCCCTCCCACCCGCCCAACACCTCCAACCTCTTTAGATCGTATTAAATAATAAGAAAAAAGATTGATAATGTGAAGGATAAGTTCACCTATCAATCGTAAATGATAAATAAGTGTTGGGTAAGATTATAGAAAAGGTGGTGGATAGGCCATCAACCTTCCACCAACCTCCCACAATCTTACAACTATCTTTTTCCGGATTAGATGACTTGTGGCGTGATAGGTATTTCCCACCATCCAACCATCCAACCAGATAAAAGGATAGGAAAAGTTGGTGGGTTTCGTGGTGCATAGGCCATAAACCTTGCACCAACCGTCCACCATCCTTTACATTCCCATCTTATCCTGCATTCATTATCCACCTTTAATCTCTCCCTCCCACCCGCCCAACGCCTCCAACCTCTTTATATTGTATGAAAAAAATAAGAAAAAAGATTGATAATGTGAAGGATAAGTTCACCTATCAATCATAAATGATAAATAAGTGTTGGGTAAGATTATAGATAAGGTGGTGGATAGGCCATCAACCTTCCACCAACCTCCCACAATCTTACAACTATCTTTTTCCGGATTAGATGACTTGTGGCGTGATAGGTATTTCCCACCATCCAACCATCATCCAACCAGATAAAAGGATAGGAAAAGTTGGTGGGTTTCGTGGAGCATAGGCCATAAACCTTGCACCAACCGTCCACCAACCTTTACATTCCAATCTTATCCTCCATCCATTATCCACCTTTAATCTCTCCCTCCCACCCGCCCAACGCCTCCGACCTCTTTAGATCGTATGAAAAAAATAAGAAAAAAGATTGGTAATGTGAAGGATAAGTTCACCTATCAATCGTAAATGATAAATAAGTGTTGGGTAAGATTATAGATAAGGTGGTGGATAGGCCATCAACCTTCCACCAACCTCCCACAATCTTACAACTATCTTTTTCCGGATTAGATGACTTGTGGCGTGATAGGTATTTCCCACCATCCAACCATCATCCAACCATATAAAAGGATAGGAAAAGTTGGTGGGTTTCGTGGTGCATAGGCCATAAACCTTGCACCAACCGTCCACCAACCTTTACATTCCAATCTTATCCTCCATCCATTATCCACCTTTAATCTCTCCCTCCCACCCGCCCAACGCCTCCAACCTCTTTAGATCGTATGAAAAAAATAAGAAAAAAGATTGATAATGTGAAGGATAATTTCACCTATCCATCATTAATGATAAATAAGTGTTGGGTAAGATTATAGATAAGGTGGTGGATAGGCCATCAACCTCCCACCAACCTCCCACAATCTTACAACTATCTTTTTCCGGATTAGATGACTTGTGGCGTGATAGGTATTTCCCACCATCCAACCATCATCCAACCAGATAAAAGGATAGGAAAAGTTGGTGGGTTTCGTGGTGCATAGGCCATAAACCTTGCACCAACCGTCCACCAACCTTTACATTCCAATCTTACCTCCATCCATTATCCACCTTTAATCTCTCCCTCCCACCCGCCCAACGCCTCCAACCTCTTTAGATCGTATTAAATAATAAGAAAAAAGATTGATAATGTGAAGGATAAGTTCACCTATCCATCATTAATGATAAATAAGTGTTGGGTAAGATTATAGATAAGGTGGTGGATAGGCCATCAACCTTCCACCAACCTCCCACAATCTTACAACTATCCTTCTCCGGATTAGATGACTTGTGGCGTGATAGGTATTTCCCACCATCCAACCATCATCCAACCAGATAAAAGGATAGGAAAAGTTGGTGGGTTTCGTGGTGCATAGGCCATAAACCTTGCACCAACCGTCCACCAACCTTTACATTTCAATCTTATCCTCCATCCATTATCCACCTTTAATCTCTCCCTCCCACCCGCCCAACGCCTCCGACCTCTTTAGATCGTATGAAAAAAATAAGAAAAAAGATTGATAATGTGAAGGATAAGTTCACCTATCAATCATAAATGATAAATAAGTGTTGGGTAAGATTATAGATAAGGTGGTGGATAGGCCATCAACCTTCCACCAACCTCCCACAATCTTACAACTATCTTCTTCCGGACTAGATGACTTGTGGCGTGATAGGTATTTCCCACCATCCAACCATCATCCAACCGGATAAAAGGATAGGAAAAGTTGGTGGGTTTCGTGGTGCATAGGCCATAAACCTTGCACCAACCGTCCACCAACCTTTACATTCCAATCTTACCTCCATCCATTATCCACCTTTAATCTCTCCCTCCCACCCGCCCAACGCCTCCAACCTCTTTAGATCGTATTAAATAATAAGAAAAAAGATTGATAATGTGAAGGATAAGTTCACCTATCAATCGTAAATGATAAATAAGTGTTGGGTAAGATTATAGAAAAGGTGGTGGATAGGCCATCAACCTTCCACCAACCTCCCACAATCTTACAACTATCTTTTTCCGGATTAGATGACTTGTGGCGTGATAGGTATTTCCCACCATCCAACCATCATCCAACCAGATAAAAGGATAGGAAAAGTTGGTGGGTTTCGTGGTGCATAGGCCATAAACCTTGCACCAACCGTCCACCATCCTTTACATTCCAATCTTATCCTGCATTCATTATCCACCTTTAATCTCTCCCTCCCACCCGCCCAACGCCTCCAACCTCTTTATATTGTATGAAAAAAATAAGAAAAAAGATTGATAATGTGAAGGATAAGTTCACCTATCAATCATAAATGATAAATAAGTGTTGGGTAAGATTATAGATAAGGTGGTAGATAGGCCATCAACCTTCCACCAACCTCCCACAATCTTACAACTATCTTTTTCCGGATTAGATGACTTGTGGCGTGATAGGTATTTCCCACCATCCAACCATCATCCAACCAGATAAAAGGATAGGAAAAGTTGGTGGGTTTCGTGGAGCATAGGCCATAAACCTTGCACCAACCGTCCACCAACCTTTACATTCCAATCTTATCCTCCATCCATTATCCACCTTTAATCTCTCCCTCCCACCCGCCCAACGCCTCCAACCTCTTTAGATCGTATGAAAAAAATAAGAAAAAAGATTGATAATGTGAAGGATAAGTTCACCTATCCATCATTAATGATAAATAAGTGTTGGGTAAGATTATAGATAAGGTGGTGGATAGGCCATCAACCTTCCACCAACCTCCCACAATCTTACATTTATCTTTTTCCGGATTAGATGACTTGTGGCGTGATAGGTATTTCCCACCATCCAACCATCATCCAACCAGATAAAAGGATAGGAAAAGTTGGTGGGTTTCGTGGTGCATAGGCCATAAACCTTGCACCAACCGTCCACCAACCTTTACATTCCAATCTTATCCTCCATCCATTATCCACCTTTAATCTCTCCCTCCCACCCGCCCAACGCCTCCGACCTCTTTAGATCGTATGAAAAAAATAAGAAAAAAGATTGGTAATGTGAAGGATAAGTTCACCTATCAATCGTAAATGATAAATAAGTGTTGGGTAAGATTATAGAAAAGGTGGTGGATAGGCCATCAACCTTCCACCAACCTCCCACAATCTTACAACTATCTTTTTCCGGATTAGATGACTTGTGGCGTGATAGGTATTTCCCACCATCCAACCATCATCCAACCAGATAAAAGGATAGGAAAATTTGGTGGGTTTCGTGGTGCATAGGCCATAAACCTTGCACCAACCGTCCACCAACCTTTACATTCCAATCTTATCCTCCATCCATTATCCACCTTTAATCTCTCCCTCCCACCCGCCCAACGCCTCCGACCTCTTTAGATCGTATGAAAAAAATAAGAAAAAAGATTGATAATGTGAAGGATAAGTTCACCTATCAATCATAAATGATAAATAAGTGTTGGGTAAGATTATAGAAAAGGTGGTGGATAGGCCATCAACCTTCCACCAACCTCCCACAATCTTACAACTATCCTTCTCCGGATTAGATGACTTGTGGCGTGATAGGTATTTCCCACCATCCAACCATCATCCAACCAGATAAAAGGATAGGAAAAGTTGGTGGGTTTCGTGGTGCATAGGCCATAAACCTTGCACCAACCGTCCACCAACCTTTACATTCCAATCTTATCCTCCATCCATTATCCACCTTTAATCTCTCCCTCCCACCCGCCCAACGCCTCCGACCTCTTTAGATCGTATTAAATAATAAGAAAAAAGATTGATAATGTGAAGGATAAGTTCACCTATCAATCATAAATGATAAATAAGTGTTGGGTAAGATTATAGATAAGGTGGTGGATAGGCCATCAACCTTCCACCAACCTCCCACAATCTTACAACTATCCTTCTCCGGATTAGAGGACTTGTGGCGTGATAGGTATTTCCCACCATCCAACCATCATCCAACCAGATAAAAGGATAGGAAAAGTTGGTGGGTTTCGTGGTGCATAGGCCATAAACCTTGCACCAACCGTCCACCAACCTTTACATTCCAATCTTATCCTCCATCCATTATCCACCTTTAATCTCTCCCTCCCACCCGCCCAACGCCTCCGACCTCTTTAGATCGTATGAAAAAAATAAGAAAAAAGATTGATAATGTGAAGGATAAGTTCACCTATCAATCATAAATGATAAATAAGTGTTGGGTAAGATTATAGATAAGGTGGTGGATAGGCCATCAACCTTCCACCAAATTCCCACAATCTTACAACTATCTTCTTCCGGATTAGATGACTTGTGGCGTGATAGGTATTTCCCACCATCCAACCATCATCCAACCAGATAAAAGGATAGGAAAACTTGGTGGGTTTCGTGGTGCATAGGCCATAAACCGTGCACCAACCGTCCACCAACCTTTACATTCCAATCTTACCTCCATCCATTATCCACCTTTAATCTCTTCCTCCCACCCGCCCAACGCCTCCAACCTCTTTAGATCGTATTAAATAATAAGAAAAAAGATTGATAATGTGAAGGATAAGTTCACCTATCAATCGTAAATGATAAATAAGTGTTGGGTAAG
The DNA here is from genome assembly GCA_963931845.1 of Maratus michaelseni. Taxonomy (NCBI): domain Eukaryota; kingdom Metazoa; phylum Arthropoda; class Arachnida; order Araneae; family Salticidae; genus Maratus; species Maratus michaelseni. Next base: position 378,083,638 of record OZ007590.1, on the reverse strand, counting down.
ATTATAGGAAAGGTGGTGGATAGGCCATCAACCTTCCACCAACCTCCCACAATCTTACAACTATCTTTTTCCGGATTAGATGACTTGTGGCGTGATAGGTATTTCCCACCATCCAACCATCATCCAACCAGATAAAAGGATAGGAAAAGTTGGTGGGTTTCGTGGTGCATAGGCCATAAACCTTGCACCAACCGTCCACCATCCTTTACATTCCAATCTTATCCTCCATTCATTATCCACCTTTAATCTCTCCCTCCCACCCGCCCAACGCCTCCAACCTCTTTATATTGTATGAAAAAAATAAGAAAAAAGATTGATAATGTGAAGGATAAGTTCACCTATCAATCATAAATGATAAATAAGTGTTGGGTAAGATTATAGATAAGGTGGTGGATAGGCCATCAACCTTCCACCAACCTCCCACAATCTTACAACTATCTTTTTCCGGATTAGATGACTTGTGGCGTGATAGGTATTTCCCACCATCCAACCATCATCCAACCAGATAAAAGGATAGGAAAAGTTGGTGGGTTTCGTGGTGCATAGGCCATAAACCTTGCACCAACCGTCCACCAACCTTTACATTCCAATCTTATCCTCCATCCATTATCCACCTTTAATCTCTCCCTCCCACCCGCCCAACGCCTCCGACCTCTTTAGATCGTATGAAAAAAATAAGAAAAAAGATTGGTAATGTGAAGGATAAGTTCACCTATCAATCGTAAATGATAAATAAGTGTTGGGTAAGATTATAGAAAAGGTGGTGGATAGGCCATCAACCTTCCACCAACCTCCCACAATCTTACAACTATCTTTTTCCGGATTAGATGACTTGTGGCGTGATAGGTATTTCCCACCATCCAACCATCATCCAACCAGATAAAAGGATAGGAAAAGTTGGTGGGTTTCGTGGTGCATAGGCCATAAACCTTGCACCAACCGTCCACCAACCTTTACATTCCAATCTTATCCTCCATCCATTATCCACCTTTAATCTCTCCCTCCCACCCGCCCAACGCCTCCGACCTCTTTAGATCGTATGAAAAAAATAAGAAAAAAGATTGATAATGTGAAGGATAAGTTCACCTATCAATCATAAATGATAAATAAGTGTTGGGTAAGATTATAGATAAGGTGGTGGATAGGCCATCAACCTTCCACCAACCTCCCACAATCTTACAACTATCTTCTTCCGGATTAGATGACTTGTGGCGTGATAGGTATTTCCCACCATCCAACCATCATCCAACCAGATAAAAGGATAGGAAAAGTTGGTGGGTTTCGTGGTGCATAGGCCATAAACCTTGCACCAACCGTCCACCAACCTTTACATTCCAATCTTATCCTCCATCCATTATCCACTTTTAATCTCTCCCTCCCACCCGCCCAACGCCTCCGACCTCTTTAGATCGTATGAAAAAAATAAGAAAAAAGATTGGTAATGTGAAGGATAAGTTCACCTATCAATCGTAAATGATAAATAAGTGTTGGGTAAGATTACAGAAAAGGTGGTGGATAGGCCATCAACCTTCCACCAACCTCCCACAATCTTACAACTATCTTTTTCCGGATTAGATGACTTGTGGCGTGATAGGTATTTCCCACCATCCAACCATCATCCAACCAGATAAAAGGATAGGAAAAGTTGGTGGGTTTCGTGGTGCATAGGCCATAAACCTTGCACCAACCGTCCACCAACCTTTACATTCCAATCTTATCCTCCATCCATTATCCACCTTTAATCTCTCCCTCCCACCCGCCCAACGCCTCCGACCTCTTTAGATCGTATGAAAAAAATAAGAAAAAAGATTGATAATGTGAAGGATAAGTTCACCTATCAATCATAAATGATAAATAAGTGTTGGGTAAGATTATAGATAAGGTGGTGGATAGGCCATCAACCTTCCACCAACCTCCAACAATCTTACAACTATCTTCTTCCGGATTAGATGACTTGTGGCGTGATAGGTATTTCCCACCATCCAACCATCATCCAACCAGATAAAAGGATAGGAAAAGTTGGTGGGTTTCGTGGTGCATAGGCCATAAACCTTGCACCAACCGTCCACCAACCTTTACATTCCAATCTTACCTCCATCCATTATCCACCTTTAATCTCTCCCTCCCACCCGCCCAACGCCTCCAACCTCTTTAGATCGTATTAAATAATAAGAAAAAAGATTGATAATGTGAAGGATAAGTTCACCTATCAATCGTAAATGATAAATAAGTGTTGGGTAAGATTATAGAAAAGGTGGTGGATAGGCCATCAACCTTCCACCAACCTCCCACAATCTTACAACTATCTTTTTCCGGATTAGATGACTTGTGGCGTGATAGGTATTTCCCACCATCCAACCATCATCCAACCAGATAAAAGGATAGGAAAAGTTGGTGGGTTTCGTGGTGCATAGGCCATAAACCTTGCACCAACCGTCCACCAACCTTTACATTCCAATCTTACCTCCATCCATTATCCACCTTTAATCTCTCCCTCCCACCCGCCCAACGCCTCCAACCTCTTTAGATCGTATTAAATAATAAGAAAAAAGATTGATAATGTGAAGGATAAGTTCACCTATCAATCATAAATGATAAATAAGTGTTGGGTAAGATTATAGAAAAGGTGGTGGATAGGCCATCAACCTTCAACCAACCTCCCACAATCTTACAACTATCTTTTTCCGGATTAGATGACTTGTGGCGTGATAGGTATTTCCCACCATCCAACCATCATCCAACCAGATAAAAGGATAGGAAAAGTTGGTGGGTTTCGTGGTGCATAGGCCATAAACCTTGCACCAACCGTCCACCAACCTTTACATTCCAATCTTACCTCCATCCATTATCCACCTTTAATCTCCCCTCCCACCCGCCCAACGCCTCCAACCTCTTTAGATCGTATTAAATAATAAGAAAAAAGATTGATAATGTGAAGGATAAGTTCACCTATCAATCATAAATGATAAATAAGTGTTGGGTAAGATTATAGATAAGGTGGTGGATAGGCCATCAACCTTCCACCAACCTCCCACAATCTTACAACTATCCTTCTCCGGATTAGATGACTTGTGGCGTGATAGGTATTTCCCACCATCCAACCATCATCCAACCAGATAAAAGGATAGGAAAAGTTGGTGGGTTTCGTGGTGCATAGGCCATAAACCTTGCACCAACCGTCCACCAACCTTTACATTCCAATCTTATCCTCCATCCATTATCCACCTTTAATCTCTCCCTCCCACCCGCCCAACGCCTCCGACCTCTTTAGATCGTATGAAAAAAATAAGAAAAAAGATTGGTAATGTGAAGGATAAGTTCACCAATCCATCATTAATGATAAATAAGTGTTGGGTAAGATTATAGATAAGGTGGTGGATAGGCCATCAACCTTCCACCAACCTTCCACAATCTTACAACTATCTTTTTCCGGATTAGATGACTTGTGGCGTGATAGGTATTTCCCACCATCCAACCATCATCCAACCAGATAAAAGGATAGGAAAAGTTGGTGGGTTTCGTGGTGCATAGGCCATAAACCTTGCACCAACCGTCCACCAACCTTTACATTCCAATCTTATCCTCCATCCATTATCCACCTTTAATCTCTCCCTCCCACCCGCCCAACGCCTCCGACCTCTTTAGATCGTATGGAAAAAATAAGAAAAAAGATTGATAATGTGAAGGATAAGTTCACCTATCAATCGTAAATGATAAATAAGTGTTGGGTAAGATTATAGAAAAGGTGGTGGATAGGCCATCAACCTTCCACCAACCTCCCACAATCTTACAACTATCTTTTTCCGGATTAGATGACTTGTGGCGTGATAGGTATTTCCCACCATCCAACCATCATCCAACCAGATAAAAGGATAGGAAAAGTTGGTGGGTTTCGTGGTGCATAGGCCATAAACCTTGCACCAACCGTCCACCAACCTTTACATTCCAATCTTACCTCCATCCATTATCCACCTTTAATCTCTCCCTCCCACCCGCCCAACGCCTCCAACCTCTTTAGATCGTATTAAATAATAAGAAAAAAGATTGATAATGTGAAGGATAAGTTCACCTATCAATCATAAATGATAAATAAGTGTTGGGTAAGATTATAGAAAAGGTGGTGGATAGGCCATCAACCTTCAACCAACCTCCCACAATCTTACAACTATCTTTTTCCGGATTAGATGACTTGTGGCGTGATAGGTATTTCCCACCATCCAACCATCATCCAACCAGATAAAAGGATAGGAAAAGTTGGTGGGTTTCGTGGTGCATAGGCCATAAACCTTGCACCAACCGTCCACCAACCTTTACATTCCAATCTTATCCTCCATCCATTATCCACCTTTAATCTCTCCCTCCCACCCGCCCAACGCCTCCGACCTCTTTAGATCGTATGAAAAAAATAAGAAAAAAGATTGATAATGTGAAGGATAAGTTCACCTATCAATCATAAATGATAAATAAATGTTGGGTAAGATTATAGATAAGGTGGTGGATAGGCCATCAACCTTCCACCAACCTCCCACAATCTTACAACTATCTTCTTCCGGATTAGATGACTTGTGGCGTGATAGGTATTTCCCACCATCCAACCATCATCCAACCAGATAAAAGGATAGGAAAAGTTGGTGGGTTTCGTGGTGCATAGGCCATAAACCTTGCACCAACCGTCCACCAACCTTTACATTCCAATCTTATCCTCCATCCATTATCCACCTTTAATCTCTCCCTCCCACCCGCCCAACGCCTCCGACCTCTTTAGATCGTATGAAAAAAATAAGAAAAAAGATTGGTAATGTGAAGGATAAGTTCACCAATCCATCATTAATGATAAATAAGTGTTGGGTAAGATTATAGATAAGGTGGTGGATAGGCCATCAACCTTCCACCAACCTTCCACAATCTTACAACTATCTTTTTCCGGATTAGATGACTTGTGGCGTGATAGGTATTTCCCACCATCCAACCATCATCCAACCAGATAAAAGGATAGGAAAAGTTGGTGGGTTTCGTGGTGCATAGGCCATAAACCTTGCACCAACCGTCCACCAACCTTTACATTCCAATCTTATCCTCCATCCATTATCCACCTTTAATCTCTCCCTCCCACCCGCCCAACGCCTCCGACCTCTTTAGATCGTATGGAAAAAATAAGAAAAAAGATTGATAATGTGAAGGATAAGTTCACCTATCAATCGTAAATGATAAATAAGTGTTGGGTAAGATTATAGAAAAGGTGGTGGATAGGCCATCAACCTTCCACCAACCTCCCACAATCTTACAACTATCTTTTTCCGGATTAGATGACTTGTGGCGTGATAGGTATTTCCCACCATCCAACCATCATCCAACCAGATAAAAGGATAGGAAAAGTTGGTGGGTTTCGTGGTGCATAGGCCATAAACCTTGCACCAACCGTCCACCAACCTTTACATTCCAATCTTACCTCCATCCATTATCCACCTTTAATCTCTCCCTCCCACCCGCCCAACGCCTCCAACCTCTTTAGATCGTATTAAATAATAAGAAAAAAGATTGATAATGTGAAGGATAAGTTCACCTATCAATCATAAATGATAAATAAGTGTTGGGTAAGATTATAGAAAAGGTGGTGGATAGGCCATCAACCTTCAACCAACCTCCCACAATCTTACAACTATCTTTTTCCGGATTAGATGACTTGTGGCGTGATAGGTATTTCCCACCATCCAACCATCATCCAACCAGATAAAAGGATAGGAAAAGTTGGTGGGTTTCGTGGTGCATAGGCCATAAACCTTGCACCAACCGTCCACCAACCTTTACATTCCAATCTTATCCTCCATCCATTATCCACCTTTAATCTCTCCCTCCCACCCGCCCAACGCCTCCGACCTCTTTAGATCGTATGAAAAAAATAAGAAAAAAGATTGATAATGTGAAGGATAAGTTCACCTATCAATCATAAATGATAAATAAATGTTGGGTAAGATTATAGATAAGGTGGTGGATAGGCCATCAACCTTCCACCAACCTCCCACAATCTTACAACTATCTTCTTCCGGATTAGATGACTTGTGGCGTGATAGGTATTTCCCACCATCCAACCATCATCCAACCAGATAAAAGGATAGGAAATGTTGGTGGGTTTCGTGGTGCATAGGCCATAAACCTTGCACCAACTGTCCACCAACCTTTACATTCCAATCTTACCTCCATCCATTATCCACCTTTAATCTCTCCCTCCCACCCGCCCAACGCCTCCAACCTCTTTAGATCGTATTAAATAATAAGAAAAAAGATTGATAATGTGAAGGATAAGTTCACCTATCAATCGTAAATGATAAATAAGTGTTGGGTAAGATTATAGAAAAGGTGGTGGATAGGCCATCAACCTTCCACCAACCTCCCACAATCTTACAACTATCTTTTTCCGGATTAGATGACTTGTGGCGTGATAGGTATTTCCCACCATCCAACCATCATCCAACCAGATAAAAGGATAGGAAAAGTTGGTGGGTTTCGTGGTGCATAGGCCATAAACCTTGCACCAACCGTCCACCATCCTTTACATTCCAATCTTATCCTCCATTCATTATCCACCTTTAATCTCTCCCTCCCACCCGCCCAACGCCTCCAACCTCTTTATATTGTATGAAAAAAATAAGAAAAAAGATTGATAATGTGAAGGATAAGTTCACCTATCAATCATAAATGATAAATAAGTGTTGGGTAAGATTATAGATAAGGTGGTGGATAGGCCATCAACCTTCCACCAACCTCCCACAATCTTACAACTATCTTTTTCCGGATTAGATGACTTGTGGCGTGATAGGTATTTCCCACCATCCAACCATCATCCAACCAGATAAAAGGATAGGAAAAGTTGGTGGGTTTCGTGGTGCATAGGCCATAAACCTTGCACCAACCGTCCACCAACCTTGACATTCCAATCTTATCCTCCATCCATTATCCACCTTTAATCTCTCCCTCCCACCCGCCCAACGCCTCCAACCTCTTTAGATCGTATGAAAAAAATAAGAAAAAAGATTGATAATGTGAAGGATAAGTTCACCTATCCATCATTAATGATAAATAAGTGTTGGGTAAGATTATAGATAAGGTGGTGGATAGGCCATCAACCTTCCACCAACCTCCCACAATCTTACAACTATCCTTCTCCGGATTAGATGACTTGTGGCGTGATAGGTATTTCCCACCATCCAACCATCATCCAACCAGATAAAAGGATAGGAAAAGTTGGTGGGTTTCGTGGTGCATAGGCCATAAACCTTGCACCAACCGTCCACCAACCTTTACATTCCAATCTTATCCTCCATCCATTATCCACCTTTAATCTCTCCCTCCCACCCGCCCAACGCCTCCGACCTCTTTAGATCGTATGAAAAAAATAAGAAAAAAGATTGGTAATGTGAAGGATAAGTTCACCTATCAATCGTAAATGATAAATAAGTGTTGGGTAAGATTATAGAAAAGGTGGTGGATAGGCCATCAACCTTCCACCAACCTCCCACAATCTTACAACTATCTTTTTCCGGATTAGATGACTTGTGGCGTGATAGGTATTTCCCACCATCCAACCATCATCCAACCAGATAAAAGGATAGGAAAAGTTGGTGGGTTTCGTGGTGCATAGGCCATAAACCTTGCACCAACCGTCCACCAACCTTTACATTCCAATCTTATCCTCCATCCATTATCCACCTTTAATCTCTCCCTCCCACCCGCCCAACGCCTCCGACCTCTTTAGATCGTATGAAAAAAATAAGAAAAAAGATTGATAATGTGAAGGATAAGTTCACCTATCAATCATAAATGATAAATAAGTGTTGGGTAAGATTATAGATAAGGTGGTGGATAGGCCATCAACCTTCCACCAACCTCCCACAATCTTACAACTATCTTCTTCCGGATTAGATGACTTGTGGCGTGATAGGTATTTCCCACCATCCAACCATCATCCAACCAGATAAAAGGATAGGAAAAGTTGGTGGGTTTCGTGGTGCATAGGCCATAAACCTTGCACCAACCGTCCACCAACCTTTACATTCCAATCTTACCTCCATCCATTATCCACCTTTAATCTCTCCCTCCCACCCGCCCAACGCCTCCAACCTCTTCAGATCGTATTAAATAATAAGAAAAAAGATTGATAATGTGAAGGATAAGTTCACCTATCAATCGTAAATGATAAATAAGTGTTGGGTAAGATTATAGAAAAGGTGGTGGATAGGCCATCAACCTTCCACCAACCTCCCACAATCTTACAACTATCTTTTTCCGGATTAGATGACTTGTGGCGTGATAGGTATTTCCCACCATCCAACCATCATCCAACCAGATAAAAGGATAGGAAAAGTTGGTGGGTTTCGTGGTGCATAGGCCATAAACCTTGCACCAACCGTCCACCAACCTTTACATTCCAATCTTATCCTCCATCCATTATCCACCTTTAATCTCTCCCTCCCACCCGCCCAACGCCTCCGACCTCTTTAGATCGTATGAAAAAAATAAGAAAAATGATTGGTAATGTGAAGGATAAGTTCACCTATCAATCGTAAATGATAAATAAGTGTTGGGTAAGATTATAGAAAAGGTGGTGGATAGGCCATCAACCTTCCACCAACCTCCCACAATCTTACAACTATCTTTTTCCGGATTAGATGACTTGTGGCGTGATAGGTATTTCCCACCATCCAACCATCATCCAACCAGATAAAAGGATAGGAAAAGTTGGTGGGTTTCGTGGTGCATAGGCCATAAACCTTGCACCAACCGTCCACCAACCTTTACATTCCAATCTTATCCTCCATCCATTATCCACCTTTAATCTCTCCCTCCCACCCGCCCAACGCCTCCGACCTCTTTAGATCGTATGAAAAAAATAAGAAAAGAGATTGATAATGTGAAGGATAAGTTCACCTATCAATCATAAATGATAAATAAGTGTTGGGTAAGATTATAGATAAGGTGGTGGATAGGCCATCAACCTTCCACCAACCTCCCACAATCTTACAACTATCTTCTTCCGGATTAGATGACTTGTGGCGTGATAGGTATTTCCCACCATCCAACCATCATCCAACCAGATAAAAGGATAGGAAAAGTTGGTGGGTTTCGTGGTGCATAGGCCATAAACCTTGCACCAACCGTCCACCAACCTTTACATTCCAATCTTACCTCCATCCATTATCCACCTTTAATCTCTCCCTCCCACCCGCCCAACGCCTCCAACCTGTTTAGATCGTATTAAATAATAAGAAAAAAGATTGATAATGTGAAGGATAAGTTCACCTATCAATCATAAATGATAAATAAGTGTTGGGTAAGATTATAGAAAAGGTGGTGGATAGGCCATCAACCTTCAACCAACCTCCCACAATCTTACAACTATCTTTTTCCGGATTAGATGACTTGTGGCGTGATAGGTATTTCCCACCATCCAACCATCATCCAACCAGATAAAAGGATAGGAAAAGTTGGTGGGTTTCGTGGTGCATAGGCCATAAACCTTGCACCAACCGTCCACCAACCTTTACATTCCAATCTTACCTCCATCCATTATCCACCTTTAATCTCTCCCTCCCACCCGCCCAACGCCTCCAACCTCTTTAGATCGTATTAAATAATAAGAAAAAAGATTGATAATGTGAAGGATAAGTTCACCTATCAATCATAAATGATAAATAAGTGTTGGGTAAGATTATAGATAAGGTGGTGGATAGGCCATCAACCTTCCACCAACCTCCCACAATCTTACAACTATCCTTCTCCGGATTAGATGACTTGTGGCGTGATAGGTATTTCCCACCATCCAACCATCATCCAACCAGATAAAAGGATAGGAAAAGTTGGTGGGTTTCGTGGTGCATAGGCCATAAACCTTGCACCAACCGTCCACCAACCTTTACATTCCAATCTTATCCTCCATCCATTATCCACCTTTAATCTCTCCCTCCCACCCGCCCAACGCCTCCGACCTCTTTAGATCGTATGAAAAAAATAAGAAAAAAGATTGGTAATGTGAAGGATAAGTTCACCTATCCATCATTAATGATAAATAAGTGTTGGGTAAGATTATAGATAAGGTGGTGGATAGGCCATCAACCTTCCACCAACCTCCCACAATCTTACAACTATCCTTCTCCGGATTAGATGACTTCTGGCGTGATAGGTATTTCCCACCATCCAACCATCATCCAACCAGATAAATGGATAGGAAAAGTTGGTGGGTTTCGTGGTGCATAGGCCATAAACCTTGCACCAACCGTCCACCAACCTTTACATTCCAATCTTATCCTCCATCCATTATCCACCTTTAATCTCTCCCTCCCACCCGCCCAACGCCTCCAACCTCTTTAGATCGTATGAAAAAAATAAGAAAAAAGATTGATAATGTGAAGGATAAGTTCACCTATCAATCATAAATGATAAATAAGTGTTGGGTAAGATTATAGATAAGGTGGTGGATAGGCCATCAACCTTCCACCAACCTCCCACAATCTTACAACTATCTTTTTCCGGATTAGATGACTTGTGGCGTGATAGGTATTTCCCACCATCCAACCATCATCCAACCAGATAAAAGGATAGGAAAAGTTGGTGGGTTTCGTGGTGCATAGGCCATAAACCTTGCACCAACCGTCCACCAACCTTTACATTCCAATCTTACCTCCATCCATTATCCACCTTTAATCTCTCCCTCCCACCCGCCCAACGCCTCCAACCTCTTTAGATCGTATTAAATAATAAGAAAAAAGATTGATAATGTGAAGGATAAGTTCACCTATCAATCATAAATGATAAATAAGTGTTGGGTAAGATTATAGAAAAGGTGGTGGATAGGCCAACAACCTTCCACCAACATCCCACAATCTTACAACTATCTTTTTCCGGATTAGATGACTTGTGGCGTGATAGGTATTTCCCACCATCCAACCATCATCCAACCAGATAAAATGATAGGAAAAGTTGGTGGGTTTCGTGGTGCATAGGCCATAAACCTTGCACCAACCGTCCACCAACCTTTACATTCCAATCTTATCCTCCATCCACTATCCACCTTTAATCTCTCCCTCCCACCCGCCCATCGCCTCCAACCTCTTTAGATCGTAATAATAATAAGAAAAAAGATTGATAATGTGAAAGATAATATCACCTATCAATCATAAATGATAAATAAGTGTTGGATAAGATTATAGATAAGATGGTGGATAGGCCATAAACCTTCCACCAACCTCCCACAATCTTACAACTATCCTTCTCCGGATTAGATGACTTGTGGCGTGATAGGTATTTCCCACCATCCAACCATCATCCAACCAGATAAAAGGATAGGAAAAGTTGGTGGGTTTCGTGGTGCATAGGCCATAAACCTTGCACCAACCGTCCACCAACCTTTACATTCCAATCTTATCCTCCATCCATTATCCACCTTTAATCTCTCCCTCCCACCCGCCCAACGCCTCCAACCTCTTTAGATCGTATGAAAAAAATAAGAAAAAAAAGATTGATAATGTGAAGGATAAGTTCACCTATCCATCATAAATGATAAATAAGTGTTGGGTGAGATTATAGATAAGATGGTGGATAGGCCATCAACTTTCCACCAACCTCCCACAATCTTACAACTATCCTTCTCCTGATTAGATGACTTGTGGCGTGATAGGTATTTCTCACCATCCAACCATCATCCAACCAGATAAAAGGATAGGAAAAGTTGGTGGGTTTCGTGGTGCATAGGCCATAAACCTTGCACCAACCGTCCACCAAACTTTACATTCCAATCTGATCCTCTATCCATTATCTACCTTTAATCTCTCTCTCCCACCCGCCCAACGCCTCCAACCTCTTTAGATTGTATGAAAAAAATAAGAAAAAAGATTGATAATGTCATATATAATATACTAGCAAGCTACGCCCGCTGCGCTGGTCGGTTTCTACAAATGAACTTTGAATCAAACGGAATATATCGTTTAATTTGACCTTGTATTTGAAAACAATGTGTATATTTACCTGGAGCATTACGAACATTCCCAATCATGATTAAATTAAATACTTTTGTTTTATAATATTATCTCTCATCAAAACTCTTTCTCTTTTTTTCTCTTTCTTTTTTCTTTCTTTTTTTTTAAAAATAAAATTAGCGACATTTTTCTTTTATTTTTCATTTCTTTCTGCAACAATAATGGTCGCCAAAAAATTAGCAATGGTAACCTTTTCGGCCAAAATAACAGAACTTTCTATCATAATTCTGTAACTAATGTACGTAGAACAACATGTTATATACTAAAACCTTCCCTGAAAAATTATCTATCGAACAACACAAGTTCCATCAAAATCCATTCAGCAGAACTCGAGTTATAAAGGAACGGAACGAAATTTCCGTTTGTGTTTTATATATATAGTAGATGTATTATGTTTCAATGTATTGAATACAATATATCTAATTGAAATTTGTAATATTAAAAGTATTTTTTTAAATCATTTTTTCCAATTTTAAAATGCGTTATAGTTAGATGGCTAGAAATTATTTTCAAATAAAAAAAATATATATTATTGCTGATTTTCAATCTGTGCCTAATTCCTGTTGATAGCACATACGAACAAAACAATAACGAAAAATAATGTCGATTGCATAGATTGTAAAACACTTTCCAACTATCTTTACTTATTGCATTTATCCACCTTCAGTTTTTCGAAATATATTCTGTACTTTCATGTAATGCTAAAATTAAATAAATTTCTTTGAATTTGTTCGAGAAAAACATGATCAAAATGTACTTCAAATAAATTCTGTCGCTAGACCGTAATGTGTCCGAATTCTTTTGTGTACCCCGTGTAAAAACTATAAATGATAGATATAGCATTTTTTTTAATAAGGAACATGTTGTATAGTATTTCTTACGATCCTTCTCAAATCAAATGATGTGCTTACTGACACATTTCTGAAATAATTTTTGTCCAGAAACGCATGAAATTGGCAGGTGTAGTTATTCAGAAACTATGTAATCAAAAGACGTTTTCCATTTTTTTGGAAATGGTAAAGACAGAAAAACTTTCTTGAAATGCTTTTAAAGTCGGCGTTTTAAACCGAATTCCCTACGTGGAAGCGCGAGAAAGGGGAAATACTTGTCACGTGACAACAATCACTTATCACTCGATAGGTAATTTATTTGCCAAACGCTACTCGATTGCAAATCCCTTCAATAATCAGACTTGCCAATTTCATACCTTTAAATTTAAATATGAGTTAGAAAATGTCTCAGAAAGTTCCACATTGTTGAGCAAGGAATTTGAAAACTACCTTAATGACATATATAAATTTTACGGGTTTTATTTGTTAATATTTTCCCGAAAGTTAGAGTACGAACGGACAGACAGTAAAAAAATATCATAAAGTCATGCCTCACGCATAGATTACTTATTACACACTTTCCAACACGACGAACATTAAGCTACATTTTACGCTATATATTTTTTTAATCTTCATTTTACGCTATATATACTTTCTTGAAATGGCCTCAGAAACTGCGTGGTCCGGCGACTTCCCGGGACACGAAAAATTAAGGTATGTGAAATTCACTAACTATATTAAATGAAAACTTAAGGTTGTTCTCAAATTCCCTCCTGAACAAATCTTTACTAAATGGAATTTTGTCTTAAATGAAAAAATTACACGGTTCCAACAAAAATAATACTAACAATTATACCTGCTAAGACAAAGACATAAACCTGAATAAAGGGGAATCTTTTCTGTAATTTTCGATTCCGTTTTCACAGGTTATAATGAATAAATATTTTACAAAGGTGATTACGATACGTATTTCAATATTATATATTTTATGATTACATATTATAAATTTTAAAATAAGTCTGTTATTCGAAACTTAATAAAATTATCTTCGTAAATTTAGTTTGCATTTTAGTTACGGAATAAGACCAACCTTTCTGACTATTTTTTTTAACACATTTTTAAACCTAAACGCATACAATTTCCAAGCCTGGCTATAAGAACGATTTGAAATTGAAAAAAAGTATTCCATTTGTGATAAATAAATTATTTATCAAGTTACAAATGATTGTTGTCACGTGACGACCACTTTTTCCCCTTTCCCTCGCTGCCGCGTCCGGAATTTCGATTCAAAACGCCAACTTTGAAAGTATATTCTGAAAGAAATTTTTGTCTTTACCAAAAAAGGTAAAATGTCATTCGATTACATAGTTTCTGTATAAAAACACCTGTCGATTTCCTGTGTTTCCGAACAAAAATTAATTGAAAAATGTGTCAGAAAATAGCTCTTTTGTATTTGAGATCAATCTTCATAGTTTTTTCTTTTTGTTTTGAGTCACACATAATTTTGAAATTAACTTTAAGTTCAGGAAAGTATCTAGACATATCAATCTATAAATACCATGAAACTGCTCTTGATAGTACACGGAAATATTTACGGTATTGAAATTCATTGTTATGCCTACAATAAATCCTGGTTTTTGATTTCTTAAGATAATGTGACTCGTACCACTATGACTTTAAATGCCTCAATTGCAATAATTTGTAATACTACAACTAGAGTAAATCTGGAAAAATGAAATCTTTCTTTAATGGATTTTTGTCTTAAATGAAAAAATTACACGGTTCCAACAAAAATAATACAAACAATTAAACCTGCTAAGACAGAAACCTGTATAAAGGGGAATCTTTTCTGTAATTTTCGATTCCGTTTTCACAGGTTATAATGAATAAATATTTGGCAAAGGTGATTACGTATTTCAATATTATGTATTTTATGATTACATATTTTAAATTTTAAAATAAGTCTGCTATTAGAAACTTAGTAAAATTCTCTTCGTAAATTTACTTTGCATTTTAGTTACCAAATAAGACCAATTTATTATTATTCGATTTACACACACTTACTGCCAAAGGTAATCAGTTGAATTTAATGACATTTACTTCATAGAAAAAATAATTTCCATCATCGGTAATTAAGTGTAAAAATACAGGATATGATAGGTGTAATATTGGTTTACTAATTAATCCTTTATAAATAATGGATTGTCTGCAGTGCTAAGGTTGTAATTTTAATATGCCAGGATATAAAGATCAACAAAATAAGCTTAATTTACCCCCAGATGTACTTCAAACATGGTCGCATAAGAGATTTTTTTTTCTATGTGTGTGTGAGAGAGAGAGAGAATTCTAATCATTTTTCCTTAGAAATTATCCAAATGTAATTATTCCCATAGCGAAGTGATCGGTGCCTAACTAGAACTCATTAACAGAGAGTGCCTGTCCCCCCCCCCCCCTAACCGAAAAAGTACACTAAAAAATATAAACAAATAGAATAATTCAATCGGCGAAAATTGCATAATTTTCGCGCATGATAGCATATTTACTATCTTTTGAAAATCAGATTAGAATTTTTAATGTTATAACTCTGGTAATTTCTATGAATTGAAACTTTCTAACTATAAAAAATATAATTCATTTTTACTTTTACATATAGCGTATAAAGGATTGTAAATGAACGATTTTTCTAATATAAAAAAATATCAAAATGCAAATAACCTAACATAAACAAAATACTTTAGTTTCCTTTATATTTTTGAGAGTTTCCTTTTCAGGAGGTATTTTTAACTTTTTATTAATACTAAGTGTTATATTTTCTTACTAACAAAAAATGTTTTTACTGTGTAAACATTTACAAAATTACAGATATACACAAAGTTCAAAGCATTTTGCTTATTTCGTCTCCGAAATACCCAAATTTTTTCATAATAGGGTGAAAGATGATGTCTAAGTAAACAATGTGGAAAACGCATTCCACATTTGAAACCAAATTTCAGGAATTACAATCAATAATCGGAAAAAAATCGATTTGTTTTGTGCAACCCTGTATATGATCCATAGATTTGTATATATACTACATAGTAATGCTAGGAAATACATATCACACAGTTGAAAATTTCCCTTGAGCAATTTCCGTTTGAACAGAAATATGCTCGAGATCTTTTGTGCAGTTCTGTATATAATCTGGAGAATTTGTACACAGACAATAAATATGCAAACATTTGAACCCTATGAGCGTCCGGGGCTTTTCCGGTATTTTCATAAGAATGCTTGTAATTCCCAGGATATATATTTTTTTCAACTGCGGTTTGATGCTTCACTCAATATACTTTTCAAAACATAATTATGTTAAAAAAAAATGTGTCTATAGCTATTTTAATATGATTTCTGGGAACGGAAAAATACGGTCCAGCCGTAATTTGTATATAATTTTCGTAATTTGTACTTGCACAAAATGCAGATTAACCAAAATATCAGACAATTACACAGAGCATAAAATAGTTGGCGGAAAATATGCAAAATAAGTGATTAAAACTTTATATTACTAGTTTCTTTCTAAAATCTCATTCGTAGAGACGGTGAAGAAAAATTTACACAGGATGCCATAACCACCACAACCATCTTTGTCAATGGGTCCAATTAAAACTATCACTATTATTATTATTATTATTATTATTATTATTATTATTATTATTATTTTAACTGACATTAAATCCTGTTTCATCATTTACATTAACACAATAGGCAGAAGTTCCACAATACCGTACAGCCATTCGAGGCGCCAAATACTTAATGGCAGAAAATACACTAAATGCATCATTAATACTTAATAGTTTTCTTAGAAGATATATACGTAGATGCAGTAAAAAAAAATTTGTACCAGGGCGTCATGACTGCTAAAGCCGCCTCGTGTCAATGGGTCAACTAGAAATGAAATTTTGTTTTCTTTGAACTAACACCATTCTCTTTCGTCGTTTGCACTTTCCCAATATGTAGAAACACTAAAATTTTTGGCAACAATCCGAGGCGACAGATACTTAGAGGCAGAAAATATGCTAAATATGTGATTAATACTTAAGTTAGTTTTCTGAGGAATTATCATTTGTAGAGGCGCTGACAACAAAAATCTAGCCCAGGATATTATTTTAAATTGTAAAAAAAAAAAAAAAAAAAAAATGTCGTTGTCCAGTGAGCCAGTACAGTCCTGTTTATGACATATTTTTTAATTCATTTTTGTTGGGGATTCATGAAATTGGCAAGTGTTCGTATTCAGAAACTTTGCAATCGAAAAAGTTTTCAATTTTTTGGTAAAGGCAGAAAATCTCTCAGAAAATACTGTCAAAGTTGGCTTTTTTAAAATTTCCGACGCTGCAGCACGAGAAAGGGGAAAAACGTGTCGTCACGTGATATGAATAGCTTATAACTCGATAAGTAAGTAAAGTAAGTAATATATTTATAAAAAAAAATGGAAAACTCATTTCGATTTCAAATCACTTCAATAATCAGGCCTGCCAATTTTATACCTTTGCGCTTAAAAATAAGCCAGAAAATGTGTCGGAAATTTTCGCATTGTTGAGCAGGTCATTTCAGAACTACCTTAAGGAGAAGGTATTCATGGAACAGTGGGCGCACCATTTGGGCGATTGTCGCCACTAAATTTTAATAGTATTCTTTCCGTTAAAAGTCTCAGAAATTCTACGAAGACGAAGAATACTATTTAAATTTAGCGGTGTGAATTAGTTCTCTGGTGCGCCACTGTTCCATCATTGAGAAGGCCAGCCGGCAGCGCCGGTGAGAAGGGGGGGGGGGGGTGGCACAGGGGGCAACTGCCCAGGGGCCCGGGAGCAAAGGGGGGCCGGTCTGTATTGAACAAGTTTAGAAATTTTATAATGTTTCAAATCTGAACTTACTCTTTTTTTTTTTATCTTTACAAGCTGAAAAGCATTTCCTAGAAATGTAGTTTAGAATGTTTTCAACAGAACCACAGGAAACACCCCACCGAGAAGGCTAAAAGATGTTAAATAATTGATCATTCATGTTACAAATAGACCGGAACTTCCTGTATTCCTGAAAGGACTATGGTTTTAGTTTCAAAGATCGCCGGCAGCCATGCATATGCCTTAAGCCAAAAATGTTCATCCCTCATACTCATGCCTCATTATTCATTGTCGTTTTATCAGAAAGTAAGTTTCAGTAATTGCCTAATTGGGATTTTTTTTTTTTCTAAATTGATAGTACATAATACTTATGTTGCATTTATGCTTTTTCTGTTCTGTTTCTTTTATTTTCCCTAATCCTTATTTTTTTTATTAACTTAATAGTTGTTACAAAGTATAAGATAAAACCATAAGAGGAAAAGAAAACAACAGTAAAAAAGTGGAATATATTTCTCATTTATCCGAAAATTTTGAGTACACATAAAAAAATTACCTAAGAAATAAGTAAAAATAACTATTTTGTTGGTACACAAAATAATTATTTCCATTACTAAATTAAAAACTAGTCGATATGGAATAATGCAGTAATTTAAAATCGTCAAGACTATATTTAGAAAATTAAAGGCTCAAAGTATAGACATTCTTGGGACCTTCTGTATTCAATATATCTTACGCAATCAGTTTACTCACTTATATGACGTCTTGGATTAATATGTGAAATACCAGAAAATTATTTTGGCTAAAATATCATTATGTGAGTGACAGGAACATGTACAAAGGGTGATAGGGGTACACTTGTATCGGCGCCTAAGCTGAAAAGGGCCCCGCGAGGGACAGCTTTTGTATTATGTATATATATATAGTACATACAGGACAGGCAGAAGGCCCATCTCACCTCTGAACAAGGCCTCTAATTTCTGCTTGTGTTTTTGGCAAAAGACTTTAAACTTAAAACCATTATTATGTGAGAAAAAAAAAAAAAAAAAGAAAGGAAAACCCTGAAATCAGAAATAATATAGTATATTTTTATTATCTTTTAAAATGTCTAACACACTTATAACACACGAATCATACATGAGATTCACTATACACAAAATTTAAAATGATATTCAAAATCTCCCTCTCACCTCAAGATTTCTGATTCCTGGTTCTGTACCTACTGTGCCTAATAATTAAAAAAAAAAAAATCTCAAAATTTCTTGTATTAATTCGGCATTTCTGAATGAAAAAGAAGGCCAAATTGGCAACACTGTTCTTCACAAAAATTTATTAATAACTTTACTAGGCGAATAATTCTAATAAAATTTAGTGGTGACAATCGGCCTATTTTTAAAAGTAATAAAAAATACATTTTTTCATATTCGATAGTTTGACATGGTAGCGCCGATATGAATAAGTCTGAAAGTGAACCGTTTTAGCAATAAACGGTTTAAAAGTGCGAAAAGATGAAGAGATAATTACTTTTAAAATTTAATTTAGTTTAATTTGATTTATTATTTATTTTTTTACCTCACCAGTAATTTATTTATCCAAATTATATTAAATTTCGATAATTTTGTAAAAGTCAAATTTTTGCGTTACATCTTGCAAAAAAAGTTCAGCAATTAAATTTCTTTAATTTGCATCATCCAAATACATAATGGTTTTAAGCTTTCAAAAAATATTGGCAAAGAATTTCGCCAACATTTAAAAAGAATGATTAATAAATAGTATTTAAGATACTTATTTGTATGATTATAACTTTCAATTTGATATAATGCATTTGATTCTCATATATTTTGAATTATCTCAGGTTTATTTTATTTAAATTTACTTTTTGAAAATTAATGTCTTCCTGGATTCAAGAAAAAATGAAAGGAGGAAAACGACATTGCCATCTAACTCTTTTTTTTTTCTTTTCATTTACTGCTAATTCTCAAATAAATCAATACTTAAGTTTTAGGTAATTTAAACCATCAACAGAATTTCTTCTTTTTATCGTTTGATGAATTAGATTAAGCGATTAATGCATCCAATTTTGGTTTCTTTGTGTTTTAAGTGATATCTCAAAAAGTGCCATACTGGAAAAAAAAATTACATCCTGTCAAAGGTACAAATATGTAAAATTAATTCGCAAGTTTTCGCATTTTTTTTTTTTTTTTATGTTTTCAAATTTCTAATGTTTTTGCTTCAAAATGTATTTCAGCGCGGAACTCATTGATATTACACTAAGCATTAAGTTTTTATATATACTAATATTATAAAGAGGAAACGTTTGTTTGATTTTTTGTTTGTTTGTAGGGGGTAATCTCTGGAACTACCGAACCGATTTCAAAAGTGATGGCAGCAAATTGAAGGTGACACTCCCTGCTCCAACATAGGGTATATTTTATGTCAATGCCACAGCCCACAGGAGGTGCAAGAGGGAAAAAAATTCTCAAATTGGGATTTTTATGATACTAAAGGAACTAGAAACTTGAAATTTGGCATGGTAGTTACTTATAAGATGTAAATGCTCTGTAAGGACAGATTCTAAAAAAATTCGAAATTGAAAAGGATAAAAGGAAAGAAAAGCATCCTAAAAAAGTTTTAAATTAAGATTTCTATGGAATTGTTAAGCATAGAAATTTTAAATTTGACATGGCTTTTACTTTTAACACGCAAATGCATACACAACACTGTTTTTTTTTTCTCTTTTAAATCGAAATTTAAGCGGGTTCAGGAGAAAAAAAAACGTTCAAAAATTGCGATTTATGCGATACAGTTGGTACAGAAGCTTGGAAATTTACATAATGGTTACATTAAAAATGTAAATGCTCTCTGAAAACGGTTTCAGAAAAATTCGAAATTTTAAGCATCAAATGAATGGAAAACGTTCTAAATTACTATTCAGTTGGATAAATCCAACTGAATAGTAATTTAGAACGTTTTCCACTAAACTAAACTACTGTTTAGAAACTTGAAATTTTGTAATAGTGGTTACTTTAAACATACAGATGAACAGTACAAACATTTGATTAAAAATTTAAAGGTGTGAAATGAGCTGAAAACGTTCTTAATTGCGGTTTATTCAAAATTGTTAGGGATAGAAACTTAAAATTTGACATGTCTGTTATGTTTACGACGTAAAGGCTCGCGCAGAACAATTTTTACAAATTTCGAAATAAGTGTGCAAAAGCAAAAAATGTTCTAAAATTACGATGTTTGGGATGCTGCTGAGCTAGAAACTTGAAATTTAGCTTGATGGTTATTTTTAATACGTAAGTGCAGACTAAAACCAATTTATAAAAAATTCAAAATTTAAACGTGTGAAATGAGCCGGAAGCATTTTCAAAACTTCTAACCTATGATTAATATGAAATTGTTAGTGAGAGAAACTTGAAATTTTACATAATGCATCCACAGAATAGCTTTTAAAAATTCAGAATTTTTAAACTGTGCGGGAACAAAATACATTCTAAAATTGTGATTTATGCGATATAAGTTGTAATAGAAGCTTGGAATTTGGCATGGCAATTACATGTAAGATGCAAATTCTCTTAAAGAACGGTTTAAAAAAATTCGAAATATCAAATAAAAAATTAAATGAGTGAAAATCCTTCAAAATATATTCTAAATTACCATTTATTTGGAATTCATTTTAGTTTTTCTCATTCATTTAAGTCTCATGTTCGCATAATGCAGTATAAGAATGAAGTTTGCTCAAAATGTGACTTATTAATTAGTAATTTTTGAATTATCTGTGGCAATAAAATTTCCTAATGAAAATCGACACACAAATACCCCTTCACAATTACTTCAACAATTACGCGATCAAAACCACGGGTTTTGATAGTATATGATAATGCTGTAAAATCAATGGATGTGCAAATAAATTACTAATTGTGAGCCACATATAATGATATGTAAGAGTTCTTGTTCTGATAAGCTTGACTTACTAAATGCATGTCCAGACATCCATAATCGTCCTCCTACTTTAATATATGGGGTATCTAACTATAAGTTGTAAGCTGATTTTTTTCCACCTAGATTTTCAGAATTACACACTGTGTGTTGTTCCGCAGAAATTTCTTCTCGGTCTAAATTTCGTCCGAATCATATAGCCGCTACATAAGTAAGGCACTATTGTTCGACCGTCGAGTCAGCAGATACAGAATATTTTCGGGGAGGGGAGGGCAGGAGCAGAGACTAAATTAGCAAAACTCAACCATTTCGTTTCGCAATCTACGGACATTTAAAATATATAGATATTACATCGGTTGACGACGGGTGGGGGGAAAGGGGAAAAGGATACCTAACCACTCCCCCTCTCAATCCGCCTTTGATAAAAACTGGCATAGTTTTAAATTTTCATTCTCGAATTTCGCGTTCAATGAGGTTTCTGGTATATGCATCATGACTCGAGCAGAATTAATTTTTATCCGGGTTGTTTGAGCTAAGCCAGGGGTCGGAAAAACTACTTTTTTATTGTAGAGAACTACAACTACAACTACTTTGTCGAAAATGTAGTTAACTACAACTACAATTACTTGTTTTAAAAAGTAGCGGCTACAAACTACTTTTCAAAAGTAGTCACTACTTCGCTACTTTAAAATTTTGTCAAAGTGTTCAATTTACACTAGAAATTGAAGACACAGATTAAATAATAAAGTGACACCTCGTTATATCGTGTCTGCCGGGATACAATTAAATAAATGTGACATAATCGAGGGCATTAAAAAAATTAAGAAAGATACCATACAAGGAAATGTTTTGTGTTCATCTCGAAAACGTTAGTTTATACACACTTAACAAATTTCGTAGCCAAATTAAGAGAGATATTATAATCTAAAAAAAAAAAAAAAAAAAAAAAAAAAAAAAAAAAAAAAAACCTTAAATGCAAACAATAAATAAATCTGTAAATGGAGCAATTCCGAATAAGAAATCCGACGTTAAAACATGAAGAAATCTTAAGAAGTAAATCGACAAGTGTTGCCAACAAGAAAATTAATTCCTTTGGTGGGTTACTACTTGATTTCAGCAGCAAGTGCCAATGGAAAAATCTATGACTTCATGCGATGTGTTAGCTATACACTGCAGCTGAGATTTACCACTGCGATTAGGAAATTTTTGAGCAGAACAAATTCTGCACAAAAGAAGCGAGTTTCAACCACGTGATTTGCAGAATGGCACTTTTTTTTCCTCCAGAAGTAGCATTAAAAGTAGCGTCGGTTATCGCTACAAACTACTGATTTTTTACATCGCGCTACGCGCTACACTACATTGTTCAAAATGTAGCGCGCTACACTACAAACTTCTGTAAAAAGTAGCGACTACAGTAGTTTCGCTACTTCCGACCCCTGAGATAAGCACATATATAAAATACTCTGATCTCCATTAAACACTTTATGTATAGAATTTATACTCATTTTACAAGGCGAAACAAACAAACAAGCGTAAAAAATATATTAGCGCAAAATGTAGCTTAATGTATATGTTCGTCGTGTTGGAAAGTGTGTAATAAATAATCTATGCGTGAGGCATGACTTTATGATTTTTTGTTACTGTCTGTCCGTTCGTGCTCTAACTTTCGGGAAAATATTGACAAATAAAACCCACAAAAATTATATATGTCATTAAGGTAGTTTTCAAATTCCTTGCTCCACAATGTGGAACTTTCTGAGACATTTTCTAACTCATATTTAAATTTAAAGGTATAAAATTGGCAAGCCTGATTATTGAAGAAATTTGCAATCGAATAGCGTTTGGCAAATAAATTACCTATCGAGTGATAAGTGATTGTTGTCACGTGACAAGTATTTCCCCTTTCTCGCGCTTCCACGTAGGGAATTCGGTTTAAAACGCCGACTTTAAAAGCATTTCAAGAAAGTTCTTCTGTCTTTACCATTTCCAAAAAAAAAAAAATTGAAAACGTCTTTTGATTACATAGTTTCTGAATAACAACACCTGCCAATTTCATGCGTTTCTGGACAAAAATGATTTCAGAAATGTGTCAGTAAGCACATCCCTTTGACTTGAGAAGGGTCGTAAGAAATACTATTCAGCATGTTCCTTATTTTTTAAAAAAAAATGCTATATCTAGCATTTATAGTTTTTACACGGGGTATACAAAAGAATTCGGACACATTACGGTCTAATGGCAGAATTTATTTGAAGTACATTTTGATCATGTTTTTCTCGAACAAATTCAAAGAAATTTATTTAATCTTTAGCATTACATGAAAGTACAGAATATATTTCGAAAAACTGAAGGTGGATAAATGCAATAAGTAAAAATAGTTCGAAAGTGTTTCACAATCTATGCAATCGACATTATTTTTCGTTATTGTTTTGTTCGTATGTGCTATCAACAGGAATTAGGCACAGATGGAAAATCAGTAATAATATATATTTTTTTCATTTGAAAATAATTTCTAGCCATCTAACTATAACTCATTTTAAAATTGGAAAAAATGATTTAAAAAAATACTTTTAATGTTACAAATTTCAATAGATATATTGTATTCAATACATTGAAACATAATACATATATTATATATAACAAAATTCAATTATGTATTGTTATTAAATATAACAATACATAATTGAAACAATATTTATATTGTTTCAATTATGTATATATATGTACTAGCTGTTACCCGTGACTTCGTTCACGCAACATTAAAAGAAGAATAAATACATTAATTAAACACAATATTTCACTCCCGATAATTAAAAACGTTAATAATTAACTATTTATCACATTTCATAGGAGACAATACGGTATTTTTTGTTATAGGGACCTTGACATAACTCAGTCTTAAAAAAGTGAAATTTTGTGCCAAATAATCGCGAATATTAAATTGCAACCAATGCAAAAAGGAGGGCCAAATAAAATCGTGGAAATAGACGAATTGGGTAAAAACAAATGTCAATTTTACCTAATAGACAATTTTACTTTTAACGCCTTTGTGAAACGTTTTAATAGCCATCCTTCAAAAAAAAACATTAATTGGAAATAGTATATGCTTTTCCTTTAAATTCACAATTCTGCCTCCTTGGTTTAATGTATAGCTGAAACAAATCTTGTTTTCTAAATGACAGTATGTTGACAGGCAATTTTTGTTCTCCAGAATAAATTGATTCATGAAGTTTGAATATGTGAAAATATGTTTTAATTTTTCGGATAATTTACTGAAATCAAGATTTTGTTTTCACCATCTATTCAAAGTGAAAATAAATTCTGTTTTTCAGTTTTAATGAGAAAATGGCGTAAAAAATATACTGATCTGTTTTATTTCTCCTTTTAATACACAAATATGGAGTAATTTACTTTCCGTTTTTAGAGAAACTTCGTTAAAATTTACAAAAAAAAAAAAAAAAAAAAAAAAAATCTTGGCATTTAATTTAATTTTTTAAATTCTGAGAGTTTGTGTGACATCATCGGATCAATGATAACCGGTATTAAGTAAATCGCGTTGCGTTCGATAGTCTAGGAGTAGTTGCGAAATACAAACACATGGTCAGATTTTAATATAATAGATTCGTGTTCATTTTCCTTTTCTTAAAATTATGATGTGATTTTTAATAGAAAACTCTCATCTGTATATGAAAATGAATACATATATACATGTGTACTTTTAGGAGAATGGTTTTTATTAAGGCTGTTCTCAAATCCAAATG
This sequence comes from Maratus michaelseni, assembly GCA_963931845.1. Classification (NCBI taxonomy): domain Eukaryota; kingdom Metazoa; phylum Arthropoda; class Arachnida; order Araneae; family Salticidae; genus Maratus; species Maratus michaelseni. The sequence goes on along the minus strand of OZ007590.1, from coordinate 378,058,204 downwards.
AGATTCTTTCGGAAGCATTTTTTAATTTAGTTTTATTCGCAAACATATCAAATTGGCAAGTCCTCTTATTAAAAAACTATGTAATATCGAACTGTATTTTTTTTTCATTTTTCGATAAAAGCAGAAGATTTTTCAGAAAATGCTGTCAAAGTTGTCATTTTGAACCGAATATAGGGACGCGACAGCGCAGGAATGAAAAATAAATTTGCCGTCCTAAGACAATAATAGCTTCAAACTCAAGATCACTGTGAAAAATGAAGTACTCAAAAATGAGTAAGTCCATGTACTCATTTTGAAACGAGTATTTTTGGATAAAAAATGAACATGTACATTCTCAAAAATGAGTAAGTCCATGTACTCATATCGAAATGAGTATTTTTGGATCAAAAATGAACATGTGCATTCTCAAAAATGAGTAAGTTCATGTATTCATTTCGAAATGAGTATTTTTGGATAAAAAATGAACATATGATCAAACCCAACGTACTTGTATATTTCATAATGTGTAATGACGAAATTACGGAGCCTAAAAAGCTATTATTTGAAGGAAAAACGAAGAATAAGAGAAATGAAAAGTGGATCTGGTTGTTCGGGATTTTCATCAAAGTGGATCCACTACAACACATTTACTCTTTTTTTTTCCCTCACATTTTACACATCTTTTTTTTTTTTTTTCTTGATAGTACTTCAAAATTATGATTTTTTTTTCCCACTAATTTTTTAAAAAATTATTTTAACTTTTTTAACGTGACACAATATTGTGTTATTTAAAAGTTTCATAACATAATATCTTTGCAAATTATAGCTATGCAAATTGGTATTAAACTAAACTGATTTGGCTTACAAATTTATGAATTACGCTGAAATTTATTATTTTATAAATTATAATTTTACAAAGTTTATAATTTTAGTATTTCAATCCATGATCTTTTCTAATGTCATTTTTTAATTAATAATTGTTCGAACTACCTGTTACTTCAGACATTATTTTAATCTTTAACACATATAGACAGGCACTGTACATCCTTAAAAACATATTTAAAACCTCTATCCCTTCCTAACAGATGGCGCCAGATGCCAGATACTATTAGGAAGGGATAGAGGGGGAGTTTCAAACTAACAACATTTGAGAAGGCGGCGTGTCCCCTCATGGCGCGTTGGTTTGGGTCGTCAGGTTAGTAAACAGGACATCACAGGTTCGATTCCTCTCTTGGGCAAGGGTTGGTTAATTACTATAAACTCACGCAGGAATGAAAAAAATGAGCAGAAATGTATATATCCCTTATAAGGTTGTCCTCGCGAAGTAACTTTTTTTTATCCTATAAATTTTATTTTAACGACATAAATTTTTTTAAATTTGAATACATCCATGGGATCAAAAATGAGTACATAGGAGTTCATATTTGAATACATCCATGAGATCAAAAATGAGTACATGTGTTTCTCAATTTTGAGTACATTTGGATCGGAGCTATTTTGAGTATGTGACGTATTCAAAATTGAGTACTTTTTACTCAATTTTGAGTACCCATTTTTTACAGTGATGTAATTCATTTAACAGAAAATTAAAAAACTGTTTGATTACAAACCACTTTAATAATCATACTTGCAAATATCATTATGCAAGTATGTAAAATAAGTCATTAGGTGTGTCTGAAGTTTCTCGTTGTTGAGCGGGGAAAATATTTTTTTTTGAGAACCGCCTTATAATAATAATTAATTTTTAATTATTTAGAAATTTCATGTAAAAATTGTAAAAAATTAATTTATTATTATTACTATTATTTTTATTACTATTATTTAAATGTAATTTAACTTGTTAAATCATGAAAGTCTTGGTGTAGTATGTATTTTTTTATGTTGCTTAAGCAAATGATATTTGAAACTGTCTAGACTTGAAGCTTATGATAATGATGTAACTGTTTTTGGAAACCAAATTAAGCTGTTTTATGAAAAAATAGCTTATCTTGTTAATAAAACTCATAATATTGTATTTCAAGAACCATTATAGGTAATGTTTAATAATATAAAATTTTAAAAAGAAATATAATCCATATAGTTTTTATCATTTTCTAACATAGTTTTAAAGTATTTGTGCCTGATCTTTGTCCCTCCGTCTTTTTGGCAGTTTGTCCCCGCTCTGACTCTCGACTTGAATTTCCACGATTTAGATGTACGTTATATATTCCCTATTGATATTCAAAAGGAAGTAGGTAGTTATAGCTCGTTTACAGGGATAGACAAAAGTTTTCGTTTACATTATGGTCAGCAGGAAAAAATAATTTGCAGTACATTTTAGTGATGTTATGAAACAAAAAATATGATGGAATTGGTATGCGTCATGAGGTGGGCTACAGTATACTTTTTATAGAGTATGAAGTAAGTAACATTATATGCAGTTCATTTATAAAACTATGAACAATAATTGCTGGAATTGCGTTTTCAGTTCTGGTACGTGTTTTTAAATGTAACTAAATTTTAACGCATTACGTGATGATGAGTATGAATTCTATAGATCATATACAGAGCTGCACGAAAGAAAACATAAGCATTTCACTTTATGAGAGTGAATTCCTAAAGCGTGTTTTTAACTGTGTTAGGCATTTCCTGCTTAAATAGATTTTATTATTCTAAAAGATGCCTTGTAGAATAGAAATAAATTCATATGGCTGCGTAAAAGAAATTAGATATATTGCCATCTATGAATGGTAATTGCTGTAAGTGCTATAAGTGCATTTTTAGTTTTGAGTTTTCAAGCTGAATTTAATGTTAGTATACTACGTAATGTGTATAAAGCGTATAAGATACAGGTTTACTCCACCAACGCCCCATCTCCCCCCCCCCCCAAAAAAAAAAGAAAAATACATTAACGTCTATGGAAGGGTTTCCTAAAAATGCACTTTTAACCGGTTCACACGCTGTTTAGCTCAACCAAATTTTGCTGCATTATTCATATACATTGTTGCTCTAAAGGATACTGATACATCAATGTAGTGTCATCATGTACTATAAGTAGCATATCCCTAGAAAAACTTTTTTAGTTGTTTTATACGTTTTCCAGCTCATTGAAATTTTAGTTTCATTATGTAGTATGTTTAAAGCTCTATAGATCATATACTGGGTTGCACAAAATGATTCTAATACATTATCTGCTATATGGGTAGCAATTCTTAAAAATGGATTTTTAACTGCGTTCTGTGTTTTAAATTGTTTATTTAGATATCTCATCGCATTGTATGAAAGAAGGAAATTTCTTAACAGTATTCAAATAATGTTGGAAAATGTTTCATAATCTATAACCGATGTACGAGTTTTCGTTCCAGTTTTTTTCCCTTGAAATGGTGTAAAGAGGTACAGTTCAAAACTTTTGAAATTAAAGGACATTATAATTTTTTTAATTCTTAAGCTAAAATTATACTGTGTATCCTAAAATCATCACAGCAAAATTTCTGAGACATTTCTAATCAGTACCCTAGCAAGAGTTTTTTTTTTTATTTTTTACAAACTTCTGTCATTTTTTGCCATCCTGACTGAAGGCTTTGAACATATTTATCACAACCACTTCCATAACCCCCACCATTTAAAAAAAATCCTCGAAAGCCTGGGGCTTTGACAAATTTTTATTTAAGCAGAGGGCTATAATTTTTTGCAAAAAGGTCTCGAGACTCCCCCTCCCCAAGTTTTAAAGCTCAGTTATATTATGCCAATACCGTTTTTTCTTTTTTTATAAAGACAAATTTCCTTTCACAAAATAGCATGAAAGTCGATTTTTGATCGATTATAACTCAAGATGGAATAAATTTATCGGTAACTGAAAATAGCTATTTGATTCCAAATCACGTGCATAGTTATGTCGCAAATTTCATGCTTTTACTTATAAAAACAAAAACTGTGAACATATCAGAAAATTTAGCATTGTTGAGAGGGAAAAATATTTGTAATAAATAAAACGTTATTTTATTTTATGTAATTGACTATATTTATGTTAAAAATTCTTAACTGCATTTTACTTCAAAAACAAAACAAACCAGTTTCAGCCTTTTTTTTTTTTAATTCTTTATACAAATAGTTAGAGAAATTCGAAGTCCTTTTTACAGGAAGAACAAAAAGAGGAGAAAAGATTGATTGTTGATTTGAAACGCTCACCTATTTAATGGCTGTTCACGTCCTGTTTGCTTTTCCTAATGGGTTATGATTACGGGGGGGGGGGGGCGATTTCAATGATCACCGGTTTCAGGTAGTTAAATTTCAAGCATCAAAATGGCGGTTTGGTTTTTTAATACTAAAATACATCGAAGGAAAATACTTCCTTAGGGACAGATTAAGTACTTGATTGATAATGATGGAGAGATTTACACCACGGGAGATTTTAGCCCAATCTGGGCAGAATCCTGGGGTCGGATATCCGACTCTCGAAGAAAGTGAACTGCTCAAAATCTGGATATGTATCCCCTTCTGCTGTGACCTAAATGCGACGTATGGGGGCAGATATACTGGGGATAGATATCAGCGTCCCCCAGTGCAATTTTAAAAATAAATTTGGAAAAGGCATCGTGGGAATCATTGCAAACAATTTTTTGTAGGGGGAAGGGCTAATTAAACAAAGCTAAAAAGACACAATGTGACTCATGCAGTGTTTAGGAGTGTATATATAATATTCGAGAATGACATCTTGTGGTTCTTTGGGGAAATGCTTAGCAGGGCTAAGGATAAGTAAATCTGAGGGCATATAAGAAATGTTAACATTTATAATTAATAACAACAGTAAAATTGAGAAATAACTAATTCCACTTCTTCCAAAAAATGTTCACAACTTCTGTTTTGCAAATAAGACACAATTACTTCGATTGAAAATTTTTAGTTCCTTGCCTCATTGTTAAGTCCATTTGATTGACAATTTCCAAATTTCCATTGTTAAAAAGTAACCAACGTTCATTCTTACATAATCATTTTATTTTGGTCGTAGTTTATTAAGGTGAAACATAATGTATTACGATTTGAAATACAGTGTGTCCCAGACGAAACGCCCAAATTTAGTAATTACTGACATTAAGAAGATTGATACAACAGTGGATACACATAGTTATGAAGTTTTGTTTGTGCAATCACACTACTTCTACATGTGCCCCACGAGTGCCACGGAGGATGTCTAATCAGTACTCGATTTCTTCCCAGGTAGAAACTCTGCTTTCCAGACCTTAGCAGCGAGAGGGTCTCTGCGATGCTCTTCACGGAAACGTCGTTGAACTGCAACAATGGTTCTGCATACCACTACGCGGTTTGTGCGTTTTCAGAATTCATTGTGCGTTTTCAACTTTCAATTTCTTCACCCGATATAAAAATAATTGCTATTACATACTGTAAATTTCCACATCTAGGCTACCATGTACCACCTAACAAAATTGTTTTGGTTGTTTATTATCTTCAGCGTGTTTAAAATTAGGGAGTTTCGTCACGGTCACCTTGTACTTCTTTACGGTTCATTCATTCAGAATTTGTTCAGAAATTTGTTTATTGAAGTTATTTTATATATATATATATATATATATATAGTAAGAAATTCCTTATACTGTAGTTAAGCACTCGTTATTTATTCATGAGGAAGTATATATTTTATGCCCGCGGAAACTCTAAAAGTGAAAAATCTCCAGTGTTTCACCGACTTTTAGGAGCTTCTACTTCTTCCAAAAAACGTTCACTGATTTTATTTTGCAAATAAGACACAATTTCTTCGACTGAAATTTTTTTAGTTCGTTGCCTCATTGTTGGGTCGATTTGATTGTTAATTTCCACTGTTAAAAATAAATGAACGGTCATTGTTGCAACATCGTTTTATTTTGGTCTTATTTTATTTAGATAAAACATAACCGTATAAAGTACATTTTAAGTACTAGTATATACAGATATCATGTTTTTGTAAAATAAACGTCATACATTTATTCAATATGACTCGTTATGTGACTCATTTTGTAGTTATAGTAAGAAACAAATATGTGAGAATGGCATTATGTGCTTTATTTTAGAAAAAAATTGCAGGAGGTTTGATAGGGATATTAAACTAGACTGGAACAATTTGAATCATGCAGTACAATTTAGAAATTAAATTTAGAAAACGGCATCTTTGGAATCATTGCGAAAAATATTTGTTGGATGAGGGAGTACAATTAAATAATGTTTAAAAGGAATTCATGCAGTATTAATAGTATATATAATATTGGAAAATGGCATCTTATGGATCGTTGAAGAAAATTTTAGTAGGGGGAGGGTTATGTAATTAAATTTTGGGGCATCTAAGATATGTTAACATTTATAATTAATAACAACAGTAAAAACATTGAGAAATAGTCCACTTCTTCCAACAAACGTTCACAACTTTTGTTTTGCAAATAAGACGCAATTTCATCGATTGGAATTTTCTTAGTTCTTTGCCTCATTGTTAAGTCGATTTGATTGTTAATTTCTATTGTTAAAGAGAAACGATCGTTCATTGTTACATCAGCATTTTATTCTGGTCTTAGTTTATTAAGATAAAACATAACTGTAATAAAGTATATTTTAAGTACTATATAGGTGTCCTGCTTTTGCAAAATAAACCGCATACATTTATTAAATATTTTATAGCACGTAATACAATTTTGGGTTAAATCCTAGATTGTGGTCACATTCGGTTTTGGAGATTTTTCTCATTTGCGCCAAGAAGCTGCAATCACCAAGTTAAAATCCGACGAAGTAAAATAATTTTTAGGTGCGTTCGTAATTATATAAATACGTAACACCTATAGTCGTCGTTTGGTCCGTCCATCTGTCTGTCTGTCCGTCCGTCTGTCTGTCTGTCCGTCCGTCTGTCTGTCTGTCCGTCAGACCGCATATAACAGCGCAAAAACTACCCAAGCGAATGGTTTGAAATTTAATATATAGAATCGTTGCAGAATTTTGTCGAGTCAAATCTTATGAAAATCGAATCAAAATTTAAAAAGATATTAATAAAAGTTTTCTTTATTCTATTAAATCCTATCATACGTAATCTATATAATAAAAGTGGATGTCATGTGACTGAGGAAAACAAATACGGGCTAACCACTTCTTTTCCTCTATGCGAAGCGGCCATTTTGATTCAAAATTAATTTTTCGAATAATATTGCATAAAAGTTACATTTTTAGAAAGATCGTTCAAAAAAATGGTTTGTTTGAGAGATGAGTTACATTAAAAAATGTATAGATTCTCAGATAACCTCAGTGAAAATTAGGTTAACAGTCGAATATCTCAATCCATTAAAGTCAATAAACAAAAGATTCATTTATCGCGAGTTATAGAAATATTAAACCATGGAGGTAATCATTCGCAAAACAAGATCTTCATGGTGAATTTTACAGAACTGTCTGGAGTCGGGAAAAAAATAGCATCTCTAAACATGGCATACGTAACAAGAACGAAAAATCATGCGTCAAGCATAGATTATGTAACACTTTCCAACGCTTCCAAAATAATTTTACAAATCATTACCGTTTAATAAGCTAAAAGTAATCTAAGTAAACAATTTGGAAAACGCATAACATATTTAAAAACATAATTTCAGGAATTTCCAACATATACAACATTCGAAAAAATATCCGAATACTTTTATTCAGCCCTGTATAGGATCTATAGATTTGTATATATACTACATAGATACTAAATTTTAGTTCAGTTACGAAACGCGTAGCACAGTTTAAAATTCTCCTTCTGGAGTTTCTGTTAATAAACGGAAATGTGTTCGCGAACTTTTGTGCTTCCCTGTATAGGATCTACAGAATTTATACACACCACGTAATAAATAAAAAGTGAGTTAATTTTAAAATCGCGTTCAGTAATTTAAAACGCACTTCCAGGAATTATTGTTAACAGACAGTAGAGAATTCTTTTGTGTGTCCCTGTAAATGAACGATGACTGCTATACACACAATATTCTGTAGTAAGCCTCTTGTAATGCACCTTAGTGATATATATAAATTTCAATGCGTTTAAAATAGCGAAACATTATTTAGATAAACCGCAGACGATTTTTCTCCATAGACGTAATGTAACGGAATTCTTTTGACTGTCCCTGTAAATTAACTATAAGTGCTATGCACACCCTATTCCATTTTAAGCTTCTTCTGATACACCTTAATGATATATATCAATTACAATGTGTTTGCAATTGTGTAACATCATTAAAATAAACCGCAAATGATTTTTCCCCATAGACCGTAATGTAACGGAATTCTTTTGAGTGTCCCTGTAAAAAACTATAAGTGCTACACACTTCAGTTGAAATAGGGAACTTGCTATAGATAACGACAATAACATATAAAATTTACAAGGCAATCCGACCATATTTACGGGAGTTAGAGCATGGACAGACGGCCAGACGGCCATACGGCCAGACAAACCGAAGTCATAAACACTTTTCAACTAGGTTGGAAAGTGTTAATAAGAAAAAAAAAAAGGCATCCTCATTCCGCTCATAGCAGACGATATAATTTGTTTTACTGAAATAATAACGATGATTTTTTACAATGTAAAACTAGTTATAGCACGAAACGAACGCCCCTCATTTTTCACGTTTAACGTACAATTTCCAACTTGTTTCCATATCGCGTGCGTTACCGTAGATAATTCAGTAATTAAGGGCTGTTCATATATAACGTTATCAACTTTTTTGTGATTTTGAACAACCCCCCTCCATACGATATCCTACGTCATCATCCCTCGAACCTCCCCAATCCTATCATTATCAGTGCATATTTTTTTTCTTTTGTTTGCAGTTATATACAGATATAGTTATACATTTTCTATTCGCTTACTTTAGTGATTCAATTGCTGTGAAGTGAATAAAATATCACTATAATACATGAAATAACTTTGTATCAAATAAAAGAAATAGTTACTATTTAAAGTAAGTAATAGGTTTTTGTGCATTCAACAGAAGTAACGTCTTTTGCACTTGCCCCATGCACGAGGAAGGGGAAATCCATCGAACAAGGAACATACTGGAAGTAGCATAAGAAGATAATATCGTTCTCATTTCGGCCGGGAATTCTGGGATTGGTATTCTACTAAACCTAAAGTTTTGGCGTTTTTTTTCCCCTTGTTCGATATTTTTTTTTCAACCACGATTAGTTCTGTAAGCAGCCCCCTTTTAAGCACGAGCTCCACAGGTGTCTTTTAAGCCGTTCAGCCTTCAAGTTTTCTTATTTATCTTATTTTAATTTTTTCTTAATATTAAGTAAATAATGAGCGCGTTCAGAGACCGAAACGCGGGTTATTCGGATAGTTGTGGAATGACGTCATCTGATTTTCTCAGGGTAAAGCTGGGTTAAAACGGCTGTGAATGCTTTTGGGTAAAGTTATGGGCATGTTTATAATCAAACACTTCCGTCAACCAATCTACCATTACATTTTGATTGTACGAACACCACCCTAGCCGACGTTGGCCAATTATATCATAGTCCTGTTAAAGGTAGACCAATCAAATGGTCAGGATTCAAGTGTACAGTAGGAGTCATAAAGAACAACAGTTAACAGTTGCAGTTAGCTATAAAGCAAACAAACAAATCAGATTTCCCAACCACGTGATCACTTTACCCAACAAAATTCTCCATGAGCGCGTTCAGAGACCGAAACACGGGTTACTCGTATAATTGCGGAGTGACGTCCTCTGATTTTCTCAGGGTAAAGTTGTGTTAAAACGGCTTTGAACGCTTTCGGGTAAAGTTATGGGTAATTTACAATCAAACACTTTAGTCAACCAATTTACCATTACATTTTGATTGTACAAACATTGCAGGAACCATCCTAGCCGACGTTGGCCAATTATATCATAGTCCTGTTAAAGGTAGACCAATCAGGACTCTAGTGTTCAGATTTTCCAACCACGTGATCACGTTACCCAACAAAATTCTCCAGGTAATGTGGGTTTCCCGAAATCTGGGGAATTTCAGTCTCTGAACATTACGGGAAACTCGCAAAAAGTCATGTGATATCGGTCTCTGAACGCTTCGGGTTACCCATGTGTTACCCTATGTAACACGGGGTTCGATCTGTGAACGCGCTACATGTAGTGTGGGTTACCCCAAGTCTGGGTAATTTATGATTGTGTGATCCGCGGATTATATGGCGGAAATTACGGTACATATTTTAATGGTAATGACTTTTTACATTAATATTTCCTCTTCTATATATATATATATATATATATATCTGAGTATCTAAAATGAATATTATGTTGATCATATTTTGTAGTACTCTGTTATGCTACAAAAAATATATATAAAATAACTGTATAAAATTTTATATAATCAGCTAGATACGTTCTGAAATAGAGAATAGAAATATATTTAATATAAAATTTGACTTGAATCCAAATTTTGTTGCAAGGAGCATGTAAAAAAAAAAAAAAAAAAACACAATATTATATTAACCTATTAAAAATATTGAACCAATTCCATAGTCACATTTCGGGTAATAAATCAAAATTTAGTTGTAATAATTAAGTTAAGTTTTTAAATTGTAATAGTTATTTGTAATAGTTAGTTGTAAAGCGAGAAAGGAGCCAAACAGCAATAAACGCGCCATACTTTCCCCCTCTCCCGCTATGAATTCTGGGATTGATCTTCCATAGGCTCAAACATAGTGGAAACTTTCAGGTAAGAAAGCGACCTGTGTTACCGTATTGACGTTATCCTTCCAGTTATATACGCATACACACATGGCAGATGAATAGGGAAGCCAAATGTTGGGGGTATTCCACATTTTATAATGAAATTTTTTTTATAAACATTTAATGATCTTAATAATAGCTTTGTACTTTCATGAAAAAAAGTTAACAGGCAAATCGGCCTACAGGAGGCACAGGTAGATTTCGAAGACGCAGATCGTAGGGCGCCTGTTTTTTGGGAATAGTGGAAGAAGTGACCTTTTTGCCATGATGCGGCATTTTGAAACGCCCCCTTCAAAACCTAACTTGTTTGTAGGCGGAGCCGGCCGGGATTTTTTTTTGTTTTTAATTTTTTAAATTTTATTTTTTGAGGGCTTTAAGGTTTGGTCCTATAAAAAACTTGTCAGTATAAAAGTTTTAGGTAATATTAAGAGGATTTATAAAAATTTAAGCGGAACTGATACCTTGAAGTTATGAATTTTTTTCTTCTAAACACCCCTTTTTCCCCCCCTTGGGGCCATTTTTAATGATATCAAAAATCTGTCATACTTAAATTTTCGGCCCTTTTCCTAGAAGTAATAATAACTTTAAACGGATTCGATACGTATCATAATTAAGAAATTATGGGTTTTTTTTTTCACAAAAAGCCTTCCTTCCATCCCCCCCTCCCCTTAGTTCGATTTTGCCCATTAACGAACTTGACCAAGATTTTATGCCCCTTGATTTTATGTATCAGTCTGGAAGAGATTTGTGCAGAATTATTGCAGTTATCGTGTCCATAAAAAAGTGACATAGATAGACAGATAGACAGATATATAAAGTTTTGAACTGGGGGTGGTTTTGGGTTCTGGGAGTCAGGATCGGTGTAGATCTGCAAAAATTTTTCAAAAATTCCAACTTAGGTGAGAATGTAATAGGTAGTATTTTTTACGAAATCTACCTAAAAAATTATGAAGACAGTTAGCTGTTAGGACAAAAGCATACCTGGCAGAATTTCGGAGATATAGATTGGTAAAAAAAAAAATCTCATTTTTTTTATTTAGATAAGTTTTATATTTATCAGACACTAATTCTAATTGAATTTGTCCATGTATGTACATTGTACAGCCAGCCAAAAAGAAATAGGAACACATGTCATTGAAATTAGTGAATATATATTTTTTTTCAGACAGAAATGAGAATTATAAATATTTTTTTTTTCGTACCTTATTTTGTTCAAACAAACATTTGTACTTTGTGACATACATAGATAGATTGATAGATATATAAAGTTTTGAACTGGGGGTGGTTTTGGGTTCTGGGAGTCATAATCGGCGTAGATCTGCAAAAATTTTTCAGAAATTCCAACTTAGGGGAGAATGTAATAGGTAGTATTTCTTACGAAATCTACCTAAAAGAAACAGATAACCTCTAACAATAAGTGTTTTTATTAAAATCAGAACTGACACTTTTATACATGATTTGAATCTATTGATTTAAAAGAAAGCTGATTGTCCAAAATGAATACATCTCACAGTATTCATTGCGACAATCGTGCATAGGACTGCTAAAATGAACCTTAAAACTTTTTTTAGATTATAAAACAATAAAAAACCGTAAAAACCATATTTATCTCTGTAAGCAGATACCATTAGGTTGTGTAAAAAGCAAGGTCGGTTTCCGTTATTTAACTTTTAAACCAGAAAAAAAAAATATATGGAATGTTAAGTTGTTATATACGCATTATAATTTTGTTTGTCGTCATTGTACAGAACTATTCAAGGGCGTTATAATAATAATAAAAAAAAAACTATGGAATAGAAACAAGTTTGCGTGATTTTCTTCTACGAATACCAAAACTGGGGCGAAAAGCAAGAGGTCCGGATGTCAATAAGATTATCATTTAGCCCAGGGGCGACTAGTAAACGCACAGCTGAATGTTGATTCTGGAATTTCGAGTTGGAGATGAGAGTTTTGAAAATGAGGCGGGTTATTGGACGAGATTCCGTCATTGGCAATGAGAAATTGTAAGCATTAGTTGAGGCTGATCCACGAACTACAATTCGAAAGATTGCTGCCGGCAGGAACCGATTAAGATTGTCCAGGACCCAAAGCCCAAAAGCTTTTCAGGGCCCCTTCTAACCGAAATAGTAGCTAGAAATGTTTTTTCGGAGTAATTCGGAACATTTCCTGTATTTTATAAAAATGCTCATGAAATTCAGGTTAACTTAAATTTTCTTTTGCTGTTTGATTCTATAGTACTTAAATGTCTCTTCATCATAAATGTTTCTTTAAAAATAATTCTCATAAAAAATAGCTTGTCTTACACGTCTACATCGTTTATTATGTAAGCTGTTTTTAGAGAAATAAAAGTACAGACAGGGCGCTTATAGAGTTATATGTTACTTAGATATCGGAGATAAATTTAAAATTTTCTATAAGATTTAAGATATTTTAAAAAAATAATAATTTTACTCATTTTGGGGGCCTTGTCTTCCAAATGAACTGAGCGAAAATCAACAAAATCGTGATTTCGGAATCTGCTCTGCGCTTTTTTTGTGCAATAAAAAATTGCCCTTTTCTCGATCGGTTTGTGACATGGGACGAGAAATGGACCCTGTACAATTACTGATAGCGTTAAGTCCATAGTGGTTATACCGAAATGAAGCATCAAAATCCTTTTCGAAACCAAAACTGCACGAAAAGAAGGTGCTTGTGACTCCTTGGAAGTCTAAACTCGGAATGATATACTACAGTTTCTTAAATTCGGACGAGTGCTGTCACCAAAATGGAGAAATGCACCAAAAAGTGAGGGGTCTGTGCCCAGCATTATCCACCAGAAAAGGCCGTATTCTTCTCCACGACAATGCCAGTTCTCACGTCTGGCGAATGACGTTACAAAAATGGAATAAGCTGATTTATGAGACTCTTCATCAGCGTGCATACTCATCAGACTTCTCGCTGACTGATTATCACTTTTTTAAACATTTCGGAAACTTCTTACAGTGAAACATCTTCGAAACACTTTTAAAAAATTCATTAGCTTCAGGATTCTAGATTTTTATGATACTTAAAATAAACAATCTTTTATCTCGTTTTAAAAATGTCTTGAAGGTAATGGTTTGCATTTTGATTAATAAACTTAAATGTAAAAAAGAGTTTAATGTGTTTAAATATAATAGCTAAAAAACCGTCATTATTTCTTACACAACCCAATACTTACCAGCTATTTCAAAACTTTAAATGAAATTATAACGCTTCATATTAAGCATTACTGCAAACTCTTTTAGAAATAGGTGCGTTTTTCAGTATAATTCCCATTTCAGTTTATTTACTGAATATAATGACTTCTTTCAAAGATCTTTCAGTAACAGACTTACTGTCTTTCGGTTTAAAAATCACTTTGGGGTACTTTGCGATAATTCGTGTTGGAGCCCCGCTTGCCTTTCCGATCTTCATAGGCATCACGTGAATGAACGCACCCACAATCGGTATTTCTTCGACATTTGCAACATTTTCCAATCCGTAGATATTAGCACCAAGAATTATTCTGTGCGCTTTGAAATCCAAGGTCTTACCAGCATCAAACGACAAGGTTTCTGTTGCGAGTCCATAGATATCTCTGTTGTCCACCAACCACTGAGCGGCTTCAGGGGACATCCCAGGAAAGTGCAGCTTGCTGGTGTCATTGTCGGGGGTGCCAATGTAAGCGGTTCTGTTATTCCATCGTCTTCCCCAACCGGATCTTATGACCACAATAGTTCCGTTTAGACTCCTGCCAGAAATATCTTCCCACTCTTTCAGATCGTTTATGTCCACCATGGCGTCTGCATCGGCTTCTGCTTTATCCGTGATGTCGACGACAGCTGCTGGACCAGCTAATCGTTCAATAGGTATTTCATCCACGCACCATTTTCCCAAACCAAAATGACAAGGAGCGTCCATGTGGGTACCAACGTGTGTACCGGAGAAATATTCCTCCAACTGAAGCCTGGAAATAAATAAATGAATGTGGTTATTCACAAATGTTATTCATAAAAAATAAAATAAATAAACATTTAAATGGAAACATTCCTTAGTATAGACAGTGTTGCCAACTTAGCACTTTCAGGTACAAATATAGTCCATTTTTTGTCTTGTCCCGCTCCGAAAAAAAAAAAAAAAAGGTTTCAGCCCCAAATCTAGCCATAAACAGTTAAACTATTTTAAATTTTAAATCGATTTTGACGCAGGACATCGGTGATAGTAAATAGCCAGATTATTGACGATTATGCAGAGCCTGATAATGCAAAAGGCACGTGGAAGCACGAGCTTCCCCTCTAAAATTTAAGGTCTCCAACAATGTAAAATAGAACTTTTAATTCTCTTTTTTTTTTTTACTTGGGAAAGTTTGCCTAATGCAAAGGAATATCCATACTACTTCAGGAAACTTATCTAACCGGGAAATCTAGGTGTGACCAGCTTCTAACCAATCCTATGGCATACTGATGTACTGGTTAGAAACCACCCGCGTAACTGAACTCACAACAACTATATATACTAAAAACATATTCTATCTATAGTATATACAGGGAACAACAACAAAAAAAAAACTAATGAAATACATGTGAACTCAGTAAAGCCGAGGCTAACGAAAAAGACAGGCTACCGCACTACATTTCGCATTAGACTGCTGGAGTCACGTGATGCTCCTTTTATGCAACTGCATTCGTGCATTCGAACATCACTTGACTCAAGCGGTCTGAAAAAAGAGACACGGGTAACGCACCGCGGCAGACTGTCTTTTTCGTTACTCTCGGTTAAGCCATTCACGGAACCAATTTTCAGAATTGATGAACGTATGCAGAATTTAGAAAACTTTTCCCCAATAGTCTGGGAAGTAGCGTCACATTTTTGCAATCAATTTTAGCGTCGATGATATTGGTATGTCTGTTAGATTGAATGTATAGATTTAACGAAACTGTCAGACAACTGACGCATCAGCGAAGAACGGGTTCCATAGCGACATCGCAGAGCCC
Organism: Maratus michaelseni; assembly: GCA_963931845.1. Lineage (NCBI taxonomy): Eukaryota > Metazoa > Arthropoda > Arachnida > Araneae > Salticidae > Maratus > Maratus michaelseni. Next base: position 378,042,528 of record OZ007590.1, on the reverse strand, counting down.
GCTGCAATGTGAAATGAATGACAACCCGATTACTGATGGTATCTCAACTTAGGAGCAGTCATCAATAACCGGGTTGCCATTCATTTCACATTTCAGTGAGCTGTGCGATGTTGCTAAAGCAACATCTCTCCGATTGTCCGATTGTTTCGTTATCTGTGCCATGTAATATATCATACTATCAAAATCATCGACGCTAAGACTGGTTGAAAACTGTGTTGCTGCCGCCCAGAATAGAATGAAAGATGGTCTAAAATGATATTGGGTCGCCCCCATATTCAGAGGTAATCTGACTCTGTACAGTGCAAACACATTCTAGCTTTTTCCTTCAATCAGTTGGCAATACTGTATACTAGTAAAACAATATTGGTCAGTTTGGGGCCCAATGTCATACTCATAGGAAATACTTCCAATTAAATAAATATTCGTTAAATATTGTCTGTATATTGGAAATATTTGTAATGAAAAGTTTACTGTTACAGAAATATTGGCAACGGAAGTAGTTTTTGTCATTATTGGTGCAATATTGGCAAAATATAAACATCGCAATGTTGGGGGAATATTACATACCAATTAAAGATATAGTTAATACAAGCAATATTGGCTCAATAATATTTTGCTACAATGAACTATAAAATTTTAAAACAAATCACCATCAAAATTCATTAGCAAGATTGAATATTGTTGTACAAAGTATCCCATAACATATTCAGATTTCGAAAATTAATTTAAAAAAAAAACAAAAACAAAACTAAGGTATCGTATCAGAGTGCGGTTTATACCATAAGGTTTCTCAAGTTATCGAATATTTTGTGGCAAAAGGCAAAAATAGTTGAAATGTCGTTTGAACTATTTTTTGTCACACAAATTCTGACTCTTATTGGGAAAACCGCACCCCGATATACGACAATTTGTTAATTTTTGTTAAAGGGATCGAGTAACTTCCAAATCGCCAAAAATAACGAAAACATCGATTTTCTTATTTTTTGTTAAACATAAGCATTGGCACCTGAAGTATACTTGAGCGAAGTTTTGAAACAATCTGACAATTATAAGGTGTAGAGAAACTTCTAGGTATTATGGAATAATCGATTAATATGGAACAACAAAGATTTCTGTTTGGTAAAGTGCTGCCCCCAAGCGGCAACATTATAAACTAGTTAAGACCTTTTCCAGAATGCCCACAGAAAGCGCAGTTCTGGTCCGCGTCCGGGCGCATTGTTGTGAATAAATATTTGTTTTTCGTCTTTGGAAAGTTTCAAGAGATATTTTTCTCATATTTTTCATTCATTATTAAAAATAATATTTTTACATTGAAACTAAGCATAATATGCACCGAAATACTAACAGTTTGTTATGTAATACTCAGTTTTTAGCTCGCGATTCACACCCATAAATGTAGAGTAATTTTCCCAAACCGGTGGGGTCGGGTTATAATGAAATACCAATATCTCATAAATACTCCATGATTATGGTGGCGCAGAGAAAGATCCTTATATTTGTGATTAGTGCAAATCTGAAGTATGAACTGGAGTGTTATTGGCTCACTGTAAAAAAATGATCAATGTTTCTTATTTTATGAAAATATGCTATAACCACGAGCGAAAATATAATATAATCTTCTGAGTTATCCGAAATTCCGAAAAGCGTGTTCCGTTGTCTTTTGAATCCCCAGAAAGCAATACATTTCCAAAATTTAAAGAATTATTTATAAAAACAAAAATACCTATTTATCGAATGTCATCCATTCTCAAGTAAACGTTTTGAGCTACATAGGTTAATTTATACATGAAAGAGTAAAGAAATTATCTTAATTTTAATGTTAATGTTAACGCTGTTAATTTTGCATGTTTGTCTGTTAGACATATTTGTTGAACATGAAAATGTTTACTTGAGAATGGATAGCATCGGAAAAAACTACATTCCGGGCTTAGAAAACTGATTAATACACTTTAAAAGCTACTCGTAAATGTTTCGGAAAATTACGGGCAGCTAGAAAAATTTTGTTTTTAAAAATGATTCTTCAAATCTCGAAATGCCGTTGATGTCTGAGGTTTCTAAAGATAAAGAAACACTGTTCAGAATCATGGTTAACAAGAATGAGTTTATATTATAAATTTATTCTTCATTATATTACTTTTTCGTAGATTCAGAAACATTCGTCATTTTTTACAGTGCTGACTATACCTACACTGTAAAACATGACCAATGTTTCTTATTTTATGAAAATATACTATAACCACGAACGAAAATATAATATAATCTTCTGAGTTGTCCGAAATTCCGAATAGCGTGTTGTGTTCTACTGTCTTTTGAATCCCCAGAAACCAATACATTTCCAAAATTTAAAGAATTATTTATAAAAACAAAGTATTTTTCGCTGCCCGTATTTTTCAGAAACGTTTCCGAAGAGTTTTTATAGTGTATTAATTAGTGTCTTCAGCGTGAAATACCTGTTTTTCGAATGCTATCAATTTTCAAGTAAACGTTTTCAGTAGCATAAGTTAATTTATACATGATGAAAGAGTAAAGAAATAATCTTAATTTTAATGTTATTGTTAACGCTGTCAATCTTGCATGTTTGTCTGTTAAACATATTTTTTGAGCATGAAAATGTTTACTTGAGAATTGATGGCATTCGAAAAACAGGTATTCCAGGCTGAGGACACTAATTAATACACTATAAAAACCCTTCGGAAACGTTTCTGAAAAATACGGGCAGCGAAAAATACTTTGTTTTTTTAAATAATTCTTTAAATTTTGGAAATGTATTGGTTTCTGGGGATTCAAAAGACAACGGAACACGCTATTCGGAATTTCGGACAACTCAGAAGATTATATTATATTTTCGTTCGTGGTTATAGTATATTTTCATAAAATAAGAAACATTGGTCATTTTTTACAGTGTATATTTTGATCATTCTCTCTTGATGTCATTACATCTGTTTTTTCCCAAATTTTGTTCGTTTTCTCCCATTTTTAACATCTCGCAATACTCTCAAAACACGCTTATTATTATTATTATTATTATTTGTTTGCAAGTGATAGAATTTCTTAAAATAATTAACTATTCGCAGATAGTTGAAGTTTGTAAATTGTATTCGGTTTTCGGGTTTTAAACAATACGCTGTTAAAAATAATCTGAAATTCCCGGGTATTTTTTCATGATTTTCACAGAAAGTCCCTTTTCACGACAAAAGGATATTTTTCCTTAAAAACCAGAAAATTTCCTCATATTTTCTGAAAACAGCGGAACGGACGGAGATTAAAGGGGCCAACGGAGACATTCCGTTATCTGCTGCATATTTATTTTCAATGTTTAAAAAACTGACATGTTGCTGCACAGAAAAACTAAAAATTCAATAAATTAAAATTTCGAATTTATTTAAAACAACAACAACAACAAAATAGTGCTTTCAATTTAAAAAAAGCAACAATTAATTTTCCCATTCTTTTAAAATAATTTGCAATTTTTTTTTCTAAGTTATAAAACAAATATTCTCACTTAAAATATATTCTAAACAAACAGATTAATATATATATATATATATAATAGTTAAATAAAGTGAAAAAAATCGATTTTACTCAAAAAAGCAACAAACAAAAATAATTCTTTCGAATTAAAAAAAATAACAAGTAATTTTCTCATTCCTTTAAAATTATTAAAGTTGTAAAAAACACTTGCAGTGAAAATATATTCTAACTGAACACATTTAAAAATATATAATAGTTGAAAAAAAAAATCGATTTTCTCAAAAAAACAAAATTTTTTTATTGAATTTAATTCAAAATATAATATTTATATTTTACATCTAACAATCAAATTATGAATATGTATAATTCATGTTTTTGTCCTTCATTGATACCCTATTATTAAAGTTTTAAAACTTCAATTATCATCTCATAACGAAATCTCTCCGCAATTAACTTAAAAATTACCAGGTTTCTAAACCCCAAATTGTTTAAGTCCCAAGTCGCAATCTGAAGAAATCCCGTTTCCCGTATCATTGTTTCAAACTCTTTGTCTAGCAAGCGCCCACTGGTTTTACCAGTAAGACAGTCTAGTTCGAGCCCAAGGTCAGCCAGAAAGTATTCTTGAAGTATGTCAAATAATAAATACTCCCGTAACAGTCCACAGATGGCAGCACAAATAGAGATGTAATTTTTTTAAACCGAAGTTATTCATAACGGAAAATTGCCCTTCCTGGCAGTGCTGCCAGGCATATTTCCGTGATTTGAAGGAAGTATTTCCTAGAGCGTAGCGGAAAGTTATCGCTTCTTCAAACAGAGTTTTTCTTTCTTTTATCTCTCGAAACTTAAAAAGTCCGGCAACTTTGCTGCTAGTAGTTTTACCGTGAATTTACAGATTTATTTTTAACAGTGTATCGGGATGTTGTATTGCCCAAATTTAATTAGTATTTCATAATACTCGGGAAGTTTCTCTAAGTAAACACATTTTTTGTTATTTTGCCAGCCCTTTAAATGCAGGCCCTGACTATCGCACACGGGCACCCGGGGCCCATGCCCTGGGCACGAAATTAGAATTTAAAATAGAAGTTGTTTTAGGATTTTTGTTTGCACTCAGTTTGGTTTTATCATTTAATATCAATAACATCATTAATAAGTAGAATTCCTATCATTATTTTCTAGTAAATGATGGACTGTATTTATCAAGTCATTCAATTGTATCATATTGCAAAATTATTCGAAAAGTGACACAGTTGAAAATATGTGATGTTTGAGATATTAATATGATGAAATGACAAAAATATATCTCAATCTATGGTTAAAAGCACATTTCAATAAATAATAGAAAAATATTTTATTTTTATTCCTGGAACTGTTTTTCAATTTTCCAGAAAACTTAATTTTTTTTAGTTAACACTTTTCGAAAAAGTAGACTGAAAAATTAGTATCAGTAAACCAACCAATCTATGGGGGTACAAAAAATTGAAAGTGCCCTGGGCACAAAAACTTGCTAGTCGGGTTCTGTTTAAATGTCACGTGCATGCTCGCGCCATAAAATGTTTACCAATACATCTGTAACATGCGTAACTTAGACGTACATAAGCAGCAAAAGATATTCAGTTAGTATTAAGAAAAACGGAACAGTTTTTAATAACTTTTTCTAAGCATAAAATTTTTAAATTAATTTTTCTCAGTTTGCGCTTTTTTTTCTGAAAACTAAGCTGTATTTAAAATGCTAAAACTTCGACAGTTATTTTTTAAATGCCTTGACTATTATTATTATTATTATTATTATTATTATTATTATTATTTATAAATTCGATACGATCTACTTAATAAAATTAGGGATGGATTTTGCAATATAATATAAGAAGGAAAAAAAAAGAAGAAGAAAAAGGTAACAGAATCCGTGTTTTTTTTAAATATTTTTTCCATAGATATATGCGTTTTTGTAATTTTTATAACTAATTAATCAATTGCAAAAGCGATTATTAAAGTTATATATTAGACTCTTTCTTATAAACATAATATCAGACTATTTGATAAACACAAACAATTTTCCGGTACGACAAAAACTCCGGTTTGGTTAAATTTGTTATGAATAATTGAAATGTGAACGGACTTATGGGTTACCTTGTATATTAAAAGTCTTGCGTCGGTTGATTTATACCTGACCCGAAGCCGAAATTTCTATGGCAACCCGAAGCCCGACCAGAACATGAAAGAAAATTAATCTATATTTTAATACAATTATGGAAATATAGTGTACAATTATATTTCTAATATCAATTTTTATTTTACCTTTTATGTAGAAAAATAAACACATATAATTCTCATTAATGTTCAAAGTTCTCATCTGAAAAAAATATTGTAGGCTTTTTTTGAAAAATCAAGTTAACCCGAACCCGATCAGCAAGAGTCAAATTTCAACTCGAAACTGACCCGAAGCAGAAACAGTTAAATGCATCCCGAGCCGAACCCGACTCGCAACGAAAAAAATTTTAGTCAATTCGATCCGCAGGTCGGGTAAAATCAGACTACCTGACCCAATGCGGGACTCTACTGTATGTCTACAGAAAACTAAAATACTATTTCTAATGGATTTAATATGTCGCGCTGCATGATCTGTAAGAAAATTGGAATATGACATAAATGAATCATTTCCACATTATACTACCAAAAATTTTTTCTCCTTGCTACAATTATCGGAAAACTGATAAATGGAATATGTTATTACATTTAAAAATTAAAATGTGCAAATATTGAAAAAAAAAAAGTGCTCTATCAATTAACACATACAAAATTAGTTTTTTAAATTTTCAGCACCGTAACTCAAACAGATACAAATTTATCCAGTGCCAGTTGAAAGATTCTGTTGTCACTATGTCGCTACTCTCTTATAAAAGTTAAAAGTGTACTCTAGTTTCATATTAATAAATAGCATAATTGTATGAGAATTACGAAAATTATTATTATTAATACGAAGATGTAAGCTTAAGGTTGTTATGAAATCCAAACTCACATTTTCATTCGTTAAAGTTTGGAAGTTACAAACATTTTTGTTCGGATTCCACGAAATTGAACAAAATTTTCGTTTTCCTATCAAAACATGCTTTGATAGAAACATAGGAGTTGATTCACAGGAGTTACTGAGTGCCTTGAGTATTTTCTGAATAAAAATGACCAAATGCTGCCGATTTTAAGGATACTCGGTTACAAGTTTTTTATATGCTTTTTTTAAACCTCCTTTACATATCATAAAATAAAATAGTTAAACAAAATGATTTTAGTGACAAAATAATAATAATAATAATAATAATAATAATAATAATACCATGGTTGAATTTGGAAAAAAATTGTATTTTTGTTAAAAATTTTGAGACATTTTTTATGCTTCCAAGTTGGAGTAACAAAAGTAATCGGGTTGTCAGTGATTTTACATTGCAGCGGGCTGTGTAATGTCGCTATGGCAACAACTCCCGTTGCTGCGTCAGATGACAGGAAGTTTATCTATACACTGCAAAAAAAAAAAAAAAAAAAAAAAAAAAGACGTGTTAATTTTTGTAAAATTAACACTTTTTTTTTTTTTTTTTTTTTTTTTTTTTTTTTTTTTTGCAGTGTACCATATAGATTATCATACATATCAAAATCATCGACGCTAAAATTGGTGACAAAAATGTGACGCTGTCTCATGGACTTATTACATAAATAAACAATTTTATAAATAAGAATAACACATTATTTTAAAATTACCAGTAGCCATCTTCCGTTGTTCCATTCATGGTCACTTTTGACTCGAACTTCTTTTGAGTGGGCCAGTGTAGCGTTGTTTCGTCGAAGGTGTAGCTCATGTCCACCAGTTCCCACGGGATTGGAGCCGATTGAGCTCCCCACATGACAAAAGAGAGAAGGCAGCACAACAGCATTTTCGTCTACCTGTTAAGAAATTTCATAAAATCATCGATTAAATAAAATAACCTACCATTCATTGATACGGGACAGGGTTTTTCCAAAGCGTGGCACGTGAACCCTTTACAAGTAAAGGTACTATATAGTCTGTGGCGGCGAATTTCGATTTTTATAGCTCAATCGATTCGTCTCATCGAGTAATTTGCTACCTCGCATATTGGCACCTCGCAGATTTTTGATAATGACAGGCGACCGGAGTCAAAGTTTAATATTTCATTCATCGAAAACCAGTTGCCGTCAAAGAAATAAGTAAGATTTAAATTTATTTATGGTTCTTCACATGTTCTGTTCACATGTTCTGATATGCATTGATGATAGTCAATTTTTGACTCATTGTGCATTCCGAAAAACTGACAAAAGAACCGACAATGTGTGGTTACAAAGATTTTTGCTCGTAATTCAGGAAACAGTATTGACAGGACGAACAAAACTAGACGAGGACATCATAACTTGTGAAAACCTGCCTGTCAAGTAGCATACAAATATTTTATCTGCAATTACAGATTCTTATAATAACAGCAATAATATAACCTTATAGTAGTTATTGGGAATGTATGGCATTGCAAAAACCAATTAGTAAACTTAAATCGCACTTATTTCTTCGAAGGTATCCGTTTTTCACTGAACGAAATTTTGAACTTTGACTCGGCCCTTCTCATTATCAAAACTCAATAGCCGATATGCGAGGTATAAAATTACTAAGCTTAATGAGACGAATCGAATGAGCTATAGAAATCGAAATTCGTCGCCACAGACTATAGTACCTTTACTTGTTAGGCAGGGCTACTATGATACAGTTACACCAATCAGGGATTGTTGGTCATGCCAGTGGGCTACTTTTTTTTAAATTCAGTTTTCTTGATTCCCACCAGTTTTTTTCAGAAAGTAAAATTTGCCTTATTTAATGGCAGATTAAATGAGGCGAAAACTAGGCGAATTACACCATTTCAAAAAAGTGGTGCCAATCAAACAATCCGAACTTTAAAAAAAGTAGGTCAGTGGCCCATGTGGCTAGAAGTGTCGTGGCCAATCGTTCTTCTCCTACAGACAATAAAATGGCGGCGTGAGCCTGAACAGCCCGAATTGGGCTTACCCTTAGGGGTACTAGTTGTTCTTGGGTTCCCCAGATGTTCTAAGGTTACGTGATAAGTCAGTGTTACCAATAGAGGTGAGTTCGGGCTCTTTTTTCGAAGCCCGAGCCAGACGATTTCAAATCCGAACCCGAAATATTTTTTGGCATCAGAGGCAAGCCCGATGTACGCAATAGAAAATTGTTAATAACATTTTACAATTTTCTTAAGATTAATTTTCGCATTTCAAAGTCTCTTCTTAAATAGATACAAGTATTGATCCTAAATACTCTCTCATGACGACGTTTCGTGATTTTCATGTCCATAAAAATCTGTTTAAAAATATACAATTTGTTATTTATACTCGGCCACAGGCAGAAATCTGCAGAAGTCACAATTCTTATACTTTCAAAATATCATTCTACAACTTATGTCAGAAAGACACGAATTCTGTTTTCCAGTAATTCTGGAAAAGGACTTTAAACCGAAAGAGGGGATAGACAAGAGATATCCCACGGCTTCTTTATATTACTAACACTAAACCATGACAAGGTTTCAGAATATTTCTCCTTATATCTCATCAATAGTAACAATTCAATTATCTTCCAAACTGATTTTTAAAGGATTGTAAAGCACTTTAAGAAACTTAGACTGCATTCTTATTTCTCAAATAGCAATTTTTTTGTTCCTTTTAGTTACCCATCATACGTAGTGTAGGGTAAGTCTTGTAATTGTTTTGGAAAATCGAAAAAAAAAATTGACAGATTTACACGTTTCAGACACTGAAGATTACGAAAAACATATTTTTAGAAAAAAAAAATGCCGTCCGTCTGTCTGTGTGTCTGCCTGTAACGCTCTATCTCCCGAACAAATTGAGATAGAGACTTGAAATTTGGCATATACTTAGTATGAAATAATGAAAAGAAGCCTATTGAATTTCAGTAACCTCGATTATCCGGAACTATTTTTTTCGGACTCGCGAAATATTCGTTCTGATAAAAGGTATATAAAATTTTTTGAAATTGTTTATTTTAAGGAGTGAATATAAAAGACAATAAGAAAACATAAATTTTGCATAAAGAATGAAGTCGATCGGATAATGCGTTGCCGAGATATTTATAATCCTGTTTTCCACACTCTTCGATTTTTCAGGATACTGTATTTCATTCAAATTTCAATTCAAAGATATATTTTAATTAGAAATGAGACGCTTCATCCGATGCAGTAAACCGTTAGTTAATAGGATCATCATTTTTGGAGTTATGAGGATGTGTCTTCTACTCAATTCAGTAACAGTGCATTTAAAGTTTAGGATGTCATCAAGCCACGATTTTATTTGAATTGCAATACATTTTATAAATAGTTTACACATGTTTTATTTCCATATTTTATATTATGCATATCCATGGTGGGTAAGTATTACGCTGACCCCCAACGACTATAGTTTCAATTTGTGAATAACTACAAATTTCACTTTGTGCCCGAACCCGACTGAGTCCGAAGACTAATGTAAAAATAGTGCCCGAGTCTGTCTTATCTCTAGTCCCGCGGCTCCCCCCCCCCCCCCCCGCTCCTTAGTTTCGGCCCCGACGTGAGGCATAAACGTTTGGGAATCACTGATATAGGGATTCAATGATACTATTTAATGATATGTTCAGGATATACAGTAGTTGGGAAAAAGAAAAGTTTATTATGCGTCGTTATACAATTGAACATGACATCACATGATTATAAGGTAGTAAAACTTGCAAAGTTTAACTTTTTTACAAATGTTGCATGTGGATGCTATTCGTTACTCTGATGCAAATGTCCCATCCGTAAATCAGTTATTTCTTGTCATATGCTTGCAAGCATGTTAGCGTGGATCAAACCAAGTGGTTTGATTTCGTGAGCGGCGA